>CM060354.1:185174504-186537476 GCA_030545235.1 Helianthus tuberosus
AATTACACAACAACAGAAAAAGAGTTACTAGTTGTGGTATTTGCTTTTGATAAATTTCGTTCTTATCTTGTTCTTTCTAAAACAATAGTCTATACGGATCATGCAGCCATTCGATATCTTTTCAAGAAACAGGATGCTAAGCCGCGTTTGATTCGGTGGATTCTACTCCTCCAAGAATTTGATATTGAAATCAAGGACAAAAGAGGAGCAGAAAACACCGCAGCAGCTCATCTTTCGCGCCTAGAAGGCCCAGCTTTGGAGGCAACCAGGGATGAACAAACCAATGAAAAATTTCCAACGGAGTCCTTGGAAATGGTGGAATACAGAGAAGAACCATGGTACGCCGACTATGCTAACTACTTAGCTAGTGGTATAGTCGCCAAAGGATGGCCACATCATCAAAGAAAAAAATTCTTTGCCGATGTGAAGCATTATTTTTAGGAAGATCCTTATCTTTTCAAAATGTGTGCCGATCAGCTCATCTGACGATGCGTACATGGTAGTGAAGCACAAAGAATTCTCCGCCATTGTCATGAAGGTCCATACGGAGGACATCATGGTGCCGCTAGTACCGCACGAAAGGTATTTGATTCAGGATTTTATTGGCCAACCATTTACAAAGATGCCCAAAGTCTTGTCAAGACATGTGATGCTTGCCAAAGAACAAGTAATATTTCTTCCAAAAATGAAATGCCACAAATTGGCATTCTTGTTTGTGAAATTTTTTATGTGTGGGGACTCGACTTTATGGGACCTTTCCCACAGTCAAAAGGAAACAAATATATACTTCTGGCGCTAGATTACTTGTCTAAATGGGTCGAGGCCGAGGCACTTCCAACTAACGATGGAAGAGTCATGGAAAGATTTCTGAAAAGATTATTCTCTCATTTTGGAACACCAAAAGCTTTAATAAGTGATAGAGGTACCCATTTTTGTAATCATTAACTTGAAAAAATCTTAACATGGTATGGGGTCTATCACCGGGTCTCAACGGCATATCACCCTCAAACAAACGGACAAGCCGAAGTGACTAATAGAGGTTTAAAACGAATACTTGAAAAGACCATAGGGTTAAATAAAAAAGAATGGGCCGATAAATTAGATGATGCTTTATGGACTTTTGGAACTGCTTATAAAACAACAATAGGTACAACCCCATATAAGCTCGTCTATGGAAAAAGTTGTCATTTGCCAGTAGAAATTGCACACAAGGCCTACTGGGCAATTAAAAATGTAAACTTAGATTTAGAATTTGCCCGTAAAAACCTATTTTGTCAATTAAATGAATTAGACGAACTTAGGAATTATGCATACTCTAACTCCGAAATTTATAAGGAAAGAATGAAAAATTTGCACGATAAACATATTAAACCTAATGAATTTTGAGTAGGGGATCAAGTTCTATTCTTTAATTCACGATTGTGGCTATTTCCTGGTAAATTAAAGTCTAGGTGGTCAAGACCTTTTTCCATCACCCATATTTTCCCACACGGTGCAGTAGAAATTAAATCTCGAAATGGAAACCCATTCAAAGTCAATGGCCAACGGCTGAAGCACTATCAAGGATTCATTGAGGATGAAGAGGAAGAAATCTCGTTTCATACGATCGAAGAATGAAAGCATCAACATCATACCTGGTAAGTTACGAATAAGTGGGACGACATCTAAATCGGTAAGTCTTCTAACCAAGTTTTCAGGAAACAGGGCACTCACATGAGCACTTAAAAAAAATTCAAAACTCGCCCGACACGGGGCCGTGTCCGCGCAACTGTCGGGATAAAACCCCTTTTTCATAACAGTTTCTTCATTCCACATGCCCGGTTTCCCTGAAAACTCTCTGGTTCAGGTGATTTTTGTGCAAGATTCCGACGTCTCCTCTACTTCTAACAACACCAAGGTATGATTCTATCATCTTTAGTAGTTAGATTAAGCATTTCATGTAGTTAAAACACCAAAAATTTGGGGAAAAATCTAGGGTTCTTGAACTTCATCCGGATCGAACCTCAAATTTTTGCTTCGATCTGTTAGCATTAGTATAGATAAGTGTTATAGGAAGTAAATCAACTTGTATTGTTCGTAGATTTGCCCGATTTCTCACAAAAACCCCAAACCCTGGTTTTTGAACCGAAAACGATAAAATTGAAGGGGTAAACGGTTTGTTTTGGGAAAAATAGCATTTGGGGTTTCATTTTCGGGGAAAACCGCCCCTACTGGACCAAAATTTTTCAAGTTTTCTGGACTGGGTCGAAAAATGTGATTTTTGGGAAACAGACGTCTGGACACGGGGTCATGCTCGCTGAGCACGGGGGCGTGTCCAGCCAAACTCACACCAACATGGGGCGTGTCCGCTGAACACGGGGCCGTGTTCAGACGACTTGCTCAAGCGACGATTAAGAATCAAGAATTAAAAGTTGACCTTGAAACTTGTCAAAACACTATTTTGGAAAAGAACCAGTTAATTTTAGACAAAGATAACTTGATTCTTGACCTGTAGCGAAAACTTGAGAAGTTTAAAAGTTCGTCAGATGTGATGAATTTTTGCATAAACAATCTTAGCTCAAAGATTTAGAAGATGAGATGTTTGGTGTTGGTTACAAGGTTCCACCTCCTATTAACCACAACTATACATTGTCACCTTCGATTGATCCTGAAATTGCAGATTTCGTTCCTACTGCTCCATTGACTATTGATCCTTTGAGTGAGGAAGAGTCTGAATCCGAGTATGAATCCGAATCTGAATCGGAATCAGAACAAAAGAGAACGAGTGATGTTAAAACAAACGAAATTGATTTAAGTAAAATTAAAAATTAAGTTCAAAATGTTCAAAAGCCGAAGCCTAAAAACAAAGGTAAAAAGAATGTTAAAAACATTTCAAAAACCAACTTTGTGAAAGGCCAAAGCTTTAACAAAGAGGGTGAATGAATTGAAAGAAGTTCAAATTCTGACTTTGTGAAACAAAAAGTAAAAGGCTCAAATGAAGCAACCTCGTCCTCAAACAGTCAATGTGGGGATGATCAAAAATAAAAGATTAAAAAGATTGATAAATGACGATGCTACAAATGTCGTTTGAAAGGACATTTAGCTACAAATTTTCCGAACGACAAAGGAATGAGTCATGTTGATTCTGATCTTGATAAACCTTTTGACACCAAACCACAAAATGAACCTAAAAAGAATGAAAAGAAAAGTGGTAAAACTCAAAATGGTGAAAAACCTAAGGTTGTAAAGCAAGAAAGCAAACTTGTTTCTAAACGAAAGGTTAGAAATAAAAAACAGAAGGATCAGGATATCGATTCATCTATTAATGACAGCTGTCGTGGTTCAGATTGTGGATCAAAAAGTTCTTCTGCAAAACGTGAAAGTCGTCAGAAAACCCCTGCTCGACGACCAACTCATGTAACTTTACGACCACAAGATCAAGATCAACAATCTGGAGGTTCTTACAACCACAATGTCAGACCTCATGCGCAAAATCATTACGTTGATAACCGAAACGTGTCACCAGCCAGATTTCATGGTCAAAGACAACATTCAGGATACCAACAACGAGATGTTTTTCATGATAATAAGCAACAAAGATTTGATAGAAATTTTAGACCTCAACATAGTCAAAACTTCGGATATCAAAACTCTGGTAATTGTTTTGGTGGAAATTCTGGGTACAATAACTGTTCTCAAACTCCGCACAATCCTCGATTTACGAGTGGACATTCTAACAATTACCGA
Source organism: Helianthus tuberosus (assembly GCA_030545235.1). Taxonomy (NCBI): domain Eukaryota; kingdom Viridiplantae; phylum Streptophyta; class Magnoliopsida; order Asterales; family Asteraceae; genus Helianthus; species Helianthus tuberosus. The sequence continues at coordinate 185,178,231 of CM060354.1, forward strand.
GGTGGAAATGTTAGAAACAACAATGAAGATGATTATTTCAAGGAATTTTCGTTTGTTGATGAATTTGACGACCTAAAACCGTCACGGCTTGGGTCCCCCACTCTAACTAATTTCCTATTTGTGAATGCAGGAACAACTAAAGAGAGCTATCTATATTTGGTATATTGATAGTGGCTGTTCCAGGCATATGACGGAGAACAAATAATTGTTGTCAAATTTGAAACCTACTCGTGGTGGTTATGTTAACTTTGCGGGTGAAAAGGGTGGTTATATCACGGGTGAAGGTTCTGTGTCAAATGGCAAGATCACCTTGTATAAGGTGAACTTTGTTGAAGAACTGGAGCACAACTTGTTTTCAGTTTCTCAGATCTGTGATAACAAGTATTCAATGCATTTCACGGATAAGGCTTGCTTCGTTCTAAAGTCAGGATTTGTAGTTCCTTAAGATTGGACAGTGATGAGAGCTCCAAGAGTGAAAAACACCTCTGTGATGGACATGCGTCCGGTTGTGAACTCCTCTGGTCCGGCAACGTGTTTGTTATCAAAGCAACAGAAGATCAATCTTTCCTATAGCATCGAAGGATGGGCCACGTGCATCTATACAAAATGAATCACTTGATAAAAAACAACTTGGTGTTGGGTGTTCCTTTACGTAGTTTCAATATGCATAGTAAATGTGAATTCTGTGAGAAAGGGAAAATCAAACGTAAACCTCATAAGCCTAAAAACATAAACACTATCCAACAACCACTAGAGCTGCTTCACATGGATTTGTTTGGTCTGATCCATGTAACTAGCATTGGTGGTATGTCTTATTGTTTGGTTGTCACAGTTGATTTTTCAAGGTATTCGTGGGTATTTTTCTAAAAATCGAAAGATCAAACTTTCGGCACTTTGATAGATTTGTTTAAACAATTAGAGAAAAATTACTCTTTACCCATCCAAAGAATTAGAAGTGATAACGCAACTGAATTTAAAAATCGAAATATGGATGAGTTATGTCGTCATATGGGTATTGTTCATCAGTTTAGCGCTCCTTATGTTCCTCAACAGAACGGAGTCACTGAAAGGAAGAATAGGACCCTTAGCGAGGCTACAAGAACCCTTCTCTCAGAATCCAAATTACCCATATTCTTTTGCGCCAAAGCTGTAAACACCGCATGCTATGTGCTAAATCGTGTGCTTACAGTGAAACGAGAAGATAAAACTTGTTATGAACTTCTTTAGAAAAAGAAACCAAATTTGAAAGATTTCCAGCCTTTTGGGATTAATTGTATGATCCGACGAACATCCGACACTCCAAAGTTTGGGGAGATTGGAAAAATTGGTTTCATCCTAGGTTACGAACTAGGCTCTCCGAACAAACGAGTATACAATGTCAAGAAACAGATGGTGGAAGTAGTCTTTGATATAACTCCTTTGAATTACGATCCTCCACCATCTGAGTTCGGTCCCAAAACTGGTTACGATTATGAAAATTTGTTTAATTCTTTTGCTTTACCTGATCTAACAGATGATGAGACTGAACTAGTGTACTCACACTTGATCGACAAAGATGAAGTAGATGCAGGTTGGCGTACCAGCATTCCAACAAATGTCTTTTCAAATTGTGATTCAGGAGTAAACGTTGCCAGCACGTCCTATGTAAATAATGCCGGAGCTACTCAATCCTCCAATGATGCAGATTCAAGTGATTCCGATGATGACATTGAAGCTGCTCCAGAAGCTGCTCAAAATACAACTGGTGACCTTTTTGTTGATTTTTCAACATATCCAAATGTTGGCATGTCATCCGAAAATGTTCAAGCATCTAGTAACGCATCTATTGAGGGGGAGATCCAGTCAAATTTGGGTAAATATCTACAAGTTCCAGCTGTTCCTGTCACTCGGACAAATAGGAATCACCATATTGATAATGTTATCGGAGATACGCGTGAAGGAATAATGACTCGAAGAAGTAGTCTTAATGATATGCAGTGTTTATTCACAGAAATCAAAGAGAAAGAGATTTACAGCTTAAGCATGCATGAATGCTTTATTTCGTAGATAGAGCCAAAAAACTACCACATGGCGCTGAAAGACAACTCATGGTGTGAAGCAATGCAGGAGGAGTTGGCTCAGTTTGACAAGCTGAAGGTTTGGAACTTGGTAGATCTTCTGATGGGCCAGCACGCGATCAACACTAAATGGGTTTTTAAATGTAAAAAGGACGATAAATGTGTCGTCGTCAGGAATAAAGCTCGTTTGGTGGTGCAAGGGTTCGATCAGGAAGAAGGGATCGATTACACGGAAGTTTACATGCCAGTAGCTCGACTTGAAGGACTTCATTTGTTCCTAGCCTTTGCTGCTCACATACGTATTAAAGTCTATCACTTAGACATCAAAAGTTTATTCCTTTACGGGAAGTTGCAAGAAACTGTGTATGTATCCCAGCTGCCACGTTTTGAAGCTCCAGAGTCGTCGAACAAAGTGTACTTGCTGGACAAAGCTTTATACGATCTTCATCAGGCTTCTCGTGCTTGGTACGAGACGTTGTCAAAGTATTTGTTAGCAAACGGATTCACTCATGGTGCAATAGATTCCACTCTCTTCATCTTATTGAAAGTGGGAGATTTCCTGACTGTGCAAATATATGAAGAGCTTTGTCGGGAATTCGAACAAGTGATGAAATCGAAGTTTGAGATGAGGCAAATAGGTGAGCTGAAGTTTTTCCTGGGGTTGTAAGTGGATTAGGAAGTGAATGGCACGTATATTCATCAGACGAAGTACGTCCACGAGACCCTCAAGAGATTCAACATGGAAGATAGTCTGCCTTACGAAACTCTATTGCCTACCAATCACAAGTTGTCAGATGAAAAGGACAAAGATCCTGAAGTGGATCCTTCGGTTTATCGTGCAATGATTGGTTCTTTAATGTATCTTACTATATCTCGACGCGACATAATGTTTTCAGTGTGTTTGTGTGCTAGGTACCAAGCCACTCCAAGAGAATCGCATTTGAAAGTCATCAAACGGATTTTTCGCTATCTTAAAGGCAAACCAAGACTTGGATTGTGGTATCCAGTTGAGGGAGGCTTGGATTTGATAGCATATGCGGATGCGGATTTTGGCGGGTGCCCGATCAACAGGAAATCAACCTCTGGCGGCGCTCAACTGCTTGGAAGAAGTCTGATATCCTGGCAATGCAAAAACCAACAATCTGTGTCGGTGTCCACATGTGAAGCAGAATACATCTCCGCTTCGAGCTGTTGTGCTCAAGTCTTGTGGATCCAACAGCAATTGCGGGATTATAGTTTGAATTATATACAAACTCCCATCATGGTAGATAATAACTCAGCTATTTTAGTAACAAATAAGCCAATACACCATTCACGCACTAAACATATAGATGTTAGGCATCATTTTATTCATGATTGTGCTGAAAACGGTTTAATTGATGTAGTTAGAGTTGACACCTTAGAAAACTATGCACACCTGTTTACAAAGATATTTGATCAGACGAGGATCGATAACTTAGTCCGAATGATCGGGATGATAAACCCTGAGTAGGATGGTTGCATAAGTCCTCATGGAAACTTTATTTTTCTATTCCTTTGTACAGGTTACTGCTTTTCGTAAAACACAAAAATCGAAAAAGATTTTACTTAGTTGTAAGATATTTTTACAAAAATCTAAAAACATTAGAAAATGAAAAATTGAGGACGCGTTGATTGTGATAAGATATGATAGTACATCGGCAGTCATATCTTTTACGGGGTATCTTACAAAATTAAAACCTAAACTGTTGATAGCTTCATTATATGTTGTAACCATAGGTTTTACGTGTTAATAGGAACCTGTTTTTGATATATAAAGATAACGAACTGCGTAACTTGTGTGTAACATATCTCGGATATATGGTCTTGGTACCATAATTTCGTTTGAGAGATTACCAAAATTCTGAGATACTAGGTTTTTATATCTGATTATTATCTGGGTATTATATTTGGTCTTCTGATTTTGCGTCGCCTAGACCTCGTATATAACTTTGCTAAGCGCTTCGTTTGTGTGCAAACCCTCCAGGTTGATTTCTTTTCTACCTAACAGTCATCACCAAATGATCTGTTCAAAGCTTGTCACCACCGGGTGAACAACTGAAAATATATGTTACCACCGGGTACATAATACTGAAAAAAAATGCCAAAGTGCAGCAAAAGATACCAAATCGTTGGTACACCACCTAAAGTTGAGCCTTCATCTCTCTTTAGGTATTCAATCAAAGGAAAATTTGGCTGATTTATTCACAAAAGGACTTCTCATTACTCAACATAATGAGTTATGTTCTTCAATTAACATGTTTAATCCTTTTGGTTATTAAACTGGGGGGGGGGGGATGTTAAAAATATAAGCGCCCTAATTTTTACAGTTTAATATAAGTTTTAAACATGTTTCTAATATATTTGTTCATTTGTGTTGTATGAGGGCTGGAGAGTAATGGGCTTGGTTGAAGTAGTGTGGGCTTATTTGCTGATATGGGCTTGGTTCAGATATGGAAGCTAGTGGGGTGATGCTGATATGGGCCCGCTTGTTGCTGACAGGAGAATAAAAGACTGTTATAAGACCATATGTAGTGGTTAAGAAAAATAATGCCCCCACCATGGGGCATTATCCGACACGTGGCAGTCCAGTCAGCATGAGGCGTTATTGCAAAAATGACGTAGTGGGAATAATGCCTGATAATGCCCCTTCCAATCATTAAAAAAAAAGCAAAGTATTTTCTCATTGGCCAGTCAAACCCAGTCAAACCTCCCACAATCCATTTTGAGCGTTTTAATAAAAACGCCAAACCATTTTTTTTGCCCCATAATGCCCCAAAACGCTCTATGTAATGGGTGGGGGGCGTTTTTTTGGATTTTTTTCAAAAATACCGCCCCACTACGGGTGTTCTAACAACTCACAATTGTTATAACAGGATCCAGGTTACCCAGGTTTGATTTGTACAAGTGGGTCTCTATATAAGAGAAAACCCTAAGTATTCATCACTCATTACACGGATATTTTTTTAGATCAGATCTCTTGTATCTCTCTCTAAACGGTACTTAGGGTTTCAAGTTGTTCATCACTAATTCGTCTTGTTTTAGTGATATTGTTGTGAGATCTAGTTAGTGCCTGGTCGATAATCATCTGTAGTGAGCGTTGTGAGTTGTTGATTCTTGTTTTTGTTTGAGTCTTCTGTGTATCTTGTAATCTTCATATCTTTTAGGTATAATAATATTCTGCTTTGGGACTTGTCAACTATCATCTTCATACCATTGTGAGAATAAGATATTTCAATGACATTGATGGGTTTTGTCATTGATTGAATATACCGACATTTATTATCCTTATATATTAAATTAAATTTTAAACGTTTTTAACAGTAAGTTTGTTTTCTTTTTAATATTATATTATATTATATTATATTATATTATATTATATTATATTATATTATATTATATTATATTATATTTAAATTAAATTTTAAACGTTTTGAACAGTAAGTTTGTTTTCTTTTTAATATTATAGTTATATGTATAGATTTTTAATACTTTTTTATTTTGGTATTATAATAATAAATTAATAATTATTTTCTCATTTTTTAAGTTGAATAAGCTTTGTGTCAATCGGTACTTGTATCGAAAATACATGTGTGGTTCGGTTCGTTATAGGGTACATGAAGGTAAAAACCGACACCAGCCTGGTACATACACGAAGGTAAAAACCGGCACCAACCTTGTACAGAAAACCTCAAAAGTCAGTACCGAAATGATTTTGAAAATATTTAAGTTCGGGAAATTCGGTACTTCTACCCGGTACCATTTTCTCATCTCTGATCATAGGTACCGTACGAACAAAAACGGTATTATGCAACTTTTTTTGTTGATTTTCTTCAATTTTTGATGATTTCTTTTTTTTTTTCAGTTTCAGTGGTAGGGATGAGCTCGGTGCCAACCGATATCGATACCGAAAATACCGGTTACGGTACCGCTATATGAAGGTAAAAACCGGTAGGCTCCAAAAGTCGGTACCGAATTTGTACTTAACATCTTTCGGCTCGGGAAATTCAGTACCGGTACCCAGTACCATTTGCTTATCTCTGACCAGTGGTTTCATACGAACAAAATCATTACCATAAAATTCTTTTGGTTGATTTTCTTTCAGTTATCTTTTAGTGTTTTTTTTTCTATATCATCTTTTTATTCTTGTCATGGGTTTCGTGCGCAACGCCTTCATAGTGATTTCACAACACATGTAAACACAGACTAAATAACAAAATAAGTTCGCCGCAACGCGGACGCGGTGATTGTGAAAAAACCTAGTTTTATTAAAAATTTATAATAACAAACATTTTACCCCCTTAAATATCCAAAAATAAATATAAAATTTGAAACCTTTCACTTAACATTAACCAAACAACAAGGACCAAAAATGACTCGCACAATGTAAACAATGAGCCGGGGACATAAAACAAGAGCTTCACAAAAATATGTCATTAGACCGGACGGTATGGGGGACGGCCCCAGGCCCATCCCCTTGCCGCCGCCCCAGCAATGCCACCCCCTTGCTTCGTCGCCGCCCCAGGCTCGTCCCCTTCGTCCGCTGCTGGCCGCCCAAGCCGGGCCTCACCCACTCACACACACCTATACATAAACACATACATATATATATATATATATATATAAAGGTTTTCATCCCCCACCCTCTAGGTACATACCATTTAGGCCCATCCTCACACCCATTTACATGGTGACCCATCCCCTTAGGGATGAGCCTTACCATACCTTCCATCCTTAGTAGTATGCCACATATTAAAAAAAAAAAACATGCCATATAGACATTGTATGTCGGCTTAAGACATGAGTTGGTACATTATGCTGACTCACATAACACCTTCCCCCTCGCTCAAGAGTGCTCGTTGGGCCAGTTCATCTACCTCATTATTTTTAACTAAAAATGGTTAAAGAAAAATTTTATGAAATTCATAGTTATATTTGATTATATCCAATTAAATGATGTTGTCATTAAAAATATATTAAATAAACTCTATGAATTTACTACATATACATTTTCAAGTTGAGGAAATAGTCTCACTCAGACAGCTTAGCATGTCTGGCACTTCCCAATTGGACCAAGCCATTTTTAATTTATTTTTATTCCCACTTTAAAATTATGCTTTCGTCATTCGTTTAAAATTATTTTTTTACCCTCAGCTTAAAATAAAATTATAATTTTATTATAATTATATTAGCATGTCTGGCACTTCCCAATTGGACCAAGCCATTTTTAATTTATTTTTATTCCCACTTTAAAATTATGCTTTCGTCATTCGTTTAAAATTATTTTTTTACCCTCAGCTTAAAATAAAATTATAATTATATTATAATTATAATTATATTATATTATATTATATTATAATTATAATATTATAATTATATTATAATTATATTATAATAATATATAATAATAGAACGCAATGAATAGTGTTTTTAATATTATAATAATATATACAGTTTTTTAGTGTATATATATATATATATATTATATAGAAGCCAATGAATAGTGCTTTTAATATTATAATAATATATACAGTTTTTTAATACTTTTATTATTTAATATTCTAATAATAATTATTTCTTTACTTCTTAAGTTGGATAAGCTTTGTGTCAACCGGTACTTGTATCGAAAATACATGTACGGTCCGGTTCGTTATCGGTACATGAAGGTAAAAACCGGCAACATACTGGTACAGTTATCGGTACATGAAGGTAAAAACCGGCACCAGCCTGGTACAGAAAACGCTAAAATTCTGTACCAAAATGATTTTGAAAATCTTTTAGTTCGGGAAATTTGGTACTTCTACCCGGTACCATTTGCTCATCTCTGATCATCGGTACCGTACGAACAACGGTATCGTTCAACTTTTTTTGTTGATTTTTTCAACTTTTAATGATTTCTTATTTTCAGTTTCAGGGGTAGGGATGAGCTCGGTGTCAATCGATAACATAACCGAAAATACCAGTTACGGTACCGGTAGTATCGTTCAACTTTTTTTGTTGATTTTTTCAACTTTTAATGATTTCTTATTTTCAGTTTCAGGGGTAGGGATGAGCTCGGTGTCAATCGATAACATAACCGAAAATACCAGTTACGGTACCGGTATATGAAGGTAAAAACCGGTAGGCGCCAAAAGTCGGTACCGAATTTGTACTTAAGATCTTTCGGTTCGGGAAATTCAGTAGCGGTACCCAGTACCATTTGCTTATCTCTGACCACGGGTTTCATACGAACAACATCATTACCATAAAACTTTTTTTGTTGATTTTCTTTGGGTTGTCTTTTAGTGTTGTTTCTATATTTTCTTTTTATTCTTGTCAGCGGTTTCGTGCGCAACGCTCTCATAGTGATTTCAAAACACATGTAAACACAGACTAAATAACAAAAGAAGTTAGTCGCAAAGCGACGATCGTGAAAAAACTAGTTAAAACAAATTCTGATGAGCATTATAGTATAGAATTTAAAATAGTTATATATGAATTAAAAATTTACATAATGTTTTAATTGGTTAAATAATCCCCACAACAATTCTGATGAGCATTATAGTATAGAACTAGTAATGATGCCCGCGCGCGTTGCGGCGCGGGTACATCGTTAACCACACGAAAACGCGTGTTTCGACGTATCCGATTGAACTTAATGTAACCTACATAAGCATTGAGATTTGATCCAAGCATTACGTATTGCGTTAACTACACGAAATCAAATTTGAAAAATCAGAAATGTTACACTTCTAACCGAAACATTGGGGGAGAGGGGCGGGTGCACCTCCCGTCCCTTAAAAGCTAAGTTCCACTCTAATGTAATGATGATGGTTTGAATAGGTGACATGTGGTTTTGTATGGTGGTGGCTCATAATATTGTTCATAGGAGTGGAGACGGTTACTTTTAGTGTTTTATGCCATAGGTTAAAAAATTTGGGGGTGGTCGGTGGCACCGACTTTCTCCTTTAAGATATAGGATAATAGATTTTTAAGAGTCCAACACTTATCTAGTTTCGTTCAAGTCCGGCCACTAAGATTAGCAGTTTATCATGCTAAATATCATTCTGACTCGCTACAAATATTGATTTATTTATCTTATTATATCCGACTTAACATGTTGTCACTCATTTTAACTCGTTATAAATATTTGTTCATTTGACTTAATTATATTCTTCTAACTTATCATGTTATAAATAATTTTAACTCGCTTTAAACATGTAGTTTTATCAATTAAGACTATTATAATAGATGTTAAAGTTGTTTCCTTATAATACAAAGTATCATAAACACACATCAAACTAAATCAATATTTCACGTTTTAAAAAAACAGACCACCCTTTAAAGACATTTTGATTGCTATTATCCTTCTAAAATACATTTTACGAACTACAAATAAGTTATATTTAAAATATATCTCTATTAATATATAAAAGTTAAAAGTTTACTAATAAGGATTAGCACTATTATCAACACTATTGTCTCATCATTAAAAGCACCTTTCTCATTCAAACTCAAAGTTTCAAACTATTGAATTTGATGAGTTAAATATAAAATTAACTAAAAAAGGACAACTCTTCAAAGCAGATAAGGACACGCATGGCAGTATGAATGTGTAGTATATAAGACAAAAATTGGAACATGCATGGCAGTGTGAATGTGTAGTATATAAGACAAAATTGAAGAGATTGTCGGTGGCAAAAGCCACCGATTTCTCTTTTAAGATGTTATATAATTAGTCACAAAAGTCACAAATTTTTGCATCTGATAAATTGTAGGATAGATGTACAAATAAAAAAATCTTGCATTTTATCAAATATTTGATGTCCATATCAACATCCATTTCAAGATAAGTTCAAGTATTTGAGGCTTAAATCCGTGTCGTGCTTTGGTCGACCCTTTTATGTTCGTTTGTTAATATAAGTAATGGCACGTGACTTTAGTAAAAATTTAAACAAATAATTACTTCCTTTTATGTTCATTGGTTGTCCTTTTAATTGCTTTGGTTTATTTATCTCTCATTCCGAGCTAACAAACTTGAGTTTATAAATGGGTGGTTTGAACTAATAAATGAAATTTTTGAAAGTGAAGAGTTGACGAAACACTTCAAAAGAGAATTTATTTCACCTTTAGAAGTTAATTGTTAAAGGAATGTTATTCTGGTGAGAAACAGTTTAACGTGCGGATGTTACAAATAACTAAAGTAACTATGTTTGAACTAAAGTAATTATCATTGTGCTACTTCAAAACTTTATCGTAATTGTTTGTATTTCATCTTAGAGGAGCCGACATCATAACATTAGGATGAGGGACCTAAATCGGATCTTGGTGTTTCTCTAGTCCTCCACCCACACCAATGCTGATTTCGGTAGCAACGCTAACTTGGGTGAGACTTGTTTAGGTTTTGTAATTTATAACGGAGGAGGTATCCATACATTCCCCAAAAGTATTTACACATCCCATAACCCAAAATGCCACTCATTGCCCAATACGCCTCAAACTGGCCCCACCAATACGTTCCTTATTGCCCAATACGTTTGAAAATGGTCCCTACCATCTAATTAATGCCAATCATTGGATGTCAGCCGATGATTACCAATGATTGGGATGTAAGTAACTTTATTTTGATAGGGTTTTTGTATGGGGAAGTTGTCAAATATTTATATAAGAAAATTAATTTTTTTTAATAAAATGTTGTTATAAAAATTGTGTTAGTATTATAAAACTTTATATTTTTATGAAATGAACTGTGTATATTTTTAATAAAAAAAATGTGCATATGTTTTTTTATTAAGTATTATTATTAAAAACTTCATATTTTTATGAAATGAATTGTGTATATTATGCAATGCCAATTTTTTATAAGTATTATTAAATGTCAAATTTTTTATAAAACGAATTGTATATATTATAACATAGTTTTTTATTTATGAATTATTTTTATGTCTTTAATTGTTAAAAATTTTAAATGTCAAATTTTTATTAAACGAGTTTTATTTAATATTACTAAATGAGTATTATTACGTCTTTAATTGTCAAACTTTTAAATGTCAAATTTTATTAAATGGGTATATTATAACGTTTTATTAAATGTCAACTTTTTTATTTATCAATATTTATTATGTGTTTAATTGTTTCCATAACGCAATGTGTATGTTATAAAATGTCAAATCTTTATGTCTTTAATTGTTTTTCACTTGTCGTTTATTAACCATAACGCAACAAGAAACGTAATTCAAAATGTAATTAAACATCGTTTTATATTAATACACAAATCATGCAACTTTGATACTGAATGTAACGACTAAACCCTAAACCGCTAATTGTTACATATTCTTGAATTCCTGTACAGGAAAACGATGGGTGCAGCATACACAATTTCGCGACAGGCCGACTGTCTTGAAATTGCGTGCCGAACCCTACCTTCCAACGGGATTTCTGCTTCAGATCTACCACACTGAGATGGCACAAGGGATCAGGCGGATGGAGCGGTGGAGTCGGCATTTCCTTTATTAACCACCGTCCAGTCTTCCGCATCTTGTCAGGATGGTGAGCGAAGTGGCATTCACGTTGGTGGAAGGCTCGTGAGAACACTAATGAACTCCTCTCTTGGAAGGACATGTTACAGGGCAGACTGCGTTAGCTAGCGTCACTGGGAGTTGACGAGGCAACAGGCTACTCCGATAACACGTAATCCTAGATCGGCGTTCTAGTGCATTAATCTGAAATACGAACGTAGTTTCTCCATAAGGATTACGCTACCACCACCGTCAAAACACCTACTTTCGATATGCTGCTAATAAAAATACAATTTAGCATTAGACTCGACATTCGAAAATATATATTAAAAATAAAAAAAGCAAACAAAACACCACCATAGCCGACCCACCACCACCACCACAACTGACCCACCACCACCACCACCAACACAGCCGACCCATCACCACCAACCCAGCCGACCCACCCCCACCACCACCACCACCACCACCCTAGTCGACCCACCACCACCACCACAACCACCCCAGCCGGCCCACCACCACCACCACAGCCGACCCACCACCACCACCACCACAACCTACCCACCACAACCTACCCACCACAACCACAACCCCACCACAAACGGCCAAAATAAAACCACAAAAAAACAAACCTTGAATATTCCGACCCTATAGACCGATACGAGAGCGAAAACTATACGAGAGACGCGTGTGGTCCCCTTCCGGATTGTCATCGTGTGGTCCAGAACTCGGTCCAAAATACCTTTACATATGTGTACTTGTTCGAATGTTTTAACTATAAAAAGAAAAAGAAATGAAACTGAACTTCAATGAGAGTCGTATGCAAGTGGGTGTCATAAATGTCCGGTCAACTTTTGAGAAAAAAGTAGATGTATATGGGTCTCATCGGGCTATACGAGGCATATGGGCTGAAAAGTTGTCAGCCTCCGTACCCACAATACGCGCGTATGGGCCTATGAGCGGCATATTGGTTTGTTTGTTTTTTTAAAAGCTTGTATATGTTGGTTGCAAATGTCGGGTATTTTTGTCATCCTTACTTGCCACAGTGGTTGTTTGCAAATTCAGAAATATACACCATCTTCACAATCACAAATTCACAATGGTTGTTTGCAAATGTGTTAGGACGGCTGCACTAAGAACATCTTGGACTGAAGCTAATCCCGGACATCAATTTTACACTTGCCACAGTATGGTATGTTTTTAATCCCATACCCGGTTATAAAATTATAAATTAAAAAAAATCGGGTAGGGATGGCAAAAACACCCGAGCCCGATGGGTATACCCGAAACCCGACACAAATGGGACAGGTATACCCAATACCCGACGGGTATTGGGCCGGGTTTCGGATTAGTTTTAGAAATTTTCGCGGGTATGGGTCGGGTATGGGATTAGGAGATACCCGACCCGATTACCCGAAACGACATACCCATTTACCCGAACTATATACCCGATCATATAGCTGAATTTTTAATGTATTTTTTTCCATTAACCCTTGTATATTAGTGATTTATTTTAGTATGTTCATAATGTAAAAAGGTAAATTTTCTTTTAATATATGTATTTGATAATAGTATTTAATTATTTATATATTGTATGTTGTGAAGCAAATAAATGTAAGTGTATAAGTATCATAAAGTTATTACTAATTTATAATGAAACTTATATGTATGTAATGTACATTTTTAATTTATAATAATTGTTGTATAAATAAAATTATATAAAAACTATAATAGTAAAAGATGTATTTGGAAATCTCAACGTATATCTTTTAACAAACTAATGGGTATACCCGATACCCGTGGGTATACCCGAAACCCGACGGGTAATTACTCGACAGGTATTGGGTCGGGTATGGGACACAATTTTACAACCGGTTATGGGTATGGGATTACCAATACCCGCCCCAAACCCGACCCATTGCCATCCCTAAAATCGGGTATATAGTCGGGTATTTTTGTCATCCTTACTTTGAAACACTAATTCCTCTTCCGTGTCAGCATTCTAAGTGCAACTTCTGTGTGTGGGTCGATCCTCCCATGTGTCGTCGGGAATGTGTGGTCATCAAAAAACTGATGGATACGAAGGCTGTGCTTGAAAACGAAGTCAAGTATTTGAGAGAGGAGGTTCGAATTTGTAAATTGCAAGAAGCGGAATTTGAAGATAATCATTCAAGGGTTGTTCGTAAGAGGGAAAGTTGTTTGATAATCAGTTGGATTTTTTTTGTGTTATTTGTCTTGTTATTTTTCATTGTTAGTATGTAAGTTTATGCAAGACATGTAATCGAATATTAGTTATAAATGTCGTTTTTTAATATTATTATAAATATTAAGTTTTTAAAAAAATGTTGTTTTTTATAATAAGTCCACTAAGCATAAATAACTAAGCATAAATAACAAAACGAATAAACATTCATCAAGTTACAAATGTTTAAACATACCAAAATGAAATAAATACTTGTCCATAGATGCCCAACACAACCAAAATAAACAAAAAGAAATAAATATTTGTTCTTACATGCCCACAAATGTTTAACAAAATAAAGTTCACCCAACAAATAGAATTACTAATCCTCCATGTCCTCATCGGTGTCGTCAGAATCATCCCCGCCACCTGTCATATGGATCTGCATAGCGGACGGGCCTGCCTCCATGTCGGTACCCGGATACACTCGTGGATGTGGCGGGGGTCGAACCGCCAACCCCGCCTGGGTACGTCTCTTAGCCTCACTAGCCATCACCCACTCCATCAAATCCTCCATCCGCCTGTCCATCCGCTGAAACTGCTTTGTCCAGCTCGCCATCATGCCATCCTGACCCACCACCAGCCTCTCAAGGAGACGTTGGGTGGACTGAGGCAACCACACTGCATGATAAACGCGTTGTGGAATCTGTGGCGGCTCCTGCGGATGCCCCTGGTCAACCTGAGGCTCCATGTCTCCATCCATAACAGGCACGTCAGCAATATGCGGCATCTTCACCTCCCCAGCCTCGAGCAGTGCCTGGTGGACTATCGGCCCGGGTACAAAAATCTGTCCGTCATTGCCAACAAACCGATGCCCGAGATCCGGAAAGTTCACCGCAATCTTCATCCCTCTCATCGTCCTAAGATCTAAGGGCTCGGAAGGTGCTGGGGCCGGCATATCCTCAAGGAATGGGAAATACCGGCCGCAATGCTGGGCAATACGCGTGATAAACGCCCCTCCAATCAAATGGCTACGCCTCTGCCGTTTGCCGTACGAGGCGAAATACTCCGCCAGACAGCGATGGAGGCCGCACGATGTTCCCGTATATAAGCAGTACAGAAAGAACAGATCCACCTTCGTGACCCACTCATTGCTTTTGCCACACGCAGAGATTGACGTGGCAATGCAGCGGTGTATGTAGCGAACGAGTGGGTCAGGAATCGACGATACTCGGGCCTTCTTACCGAAGGGTTCAGGATATAGGGTGGGCCACCAAGCAAACAACTGATCATCAGGCATAGCCGTGATCGCGGTGGTATAGATGTCCTGAACCAACTCATCCTCGGTATAGAACCCGGTGGCGACAGCAAACTGACGCAATGACATATTTTGTCGCTGCCCGAACAAACAGAAAGATACCTCGGTAGGCGGTGGTTCCACTTTCGGTGGTTCCACTTTCGGATCGTCTGACACACTTGTCTGCATGCTTGCAAGTCGTTTGATACTTGATATGGATTTGCTATCTGGGAGTGCTGGAGTGGTCGTGGGTCGAGCCTCTTGGATACTTGTTACGTTGACTATAAACTCATGTTTTGGAAATAATTGACTTACATTTTTGTGTTATGCTTCCGCTGAATACTTAATTTGGTTTAACTTATGGTTTGGATTTATATTTGAAATGAATGGAATGTTTTATTTAATTTATGAGTTCAATGTGATTGGTGGCTTGGATCCTGGTACGTCACACGCCTCGCAGGGGTTTCCGCATGTGGTATTTTGGGGGTGTGACACTTTGGTATCACAGCCACTGGTTATAGTGAACTTGGTTTTAAAACGTTTTTATAAAACCAGACTATAACCAAACAACTTCAAAAATCGACCATGACACTCAGCTCCAGATTGCAAGGTTCGTCCTCTGTTTACTTTACGCATCATTTGTTTAGTAGCCACACACACTCACAGCTTGCATGAAACGACATACTAGATACTATGGTGAATTGATAGTGTGACACTACTCTTCGACTTTTGTGATACGTAATCCTGTAGTACCTTCTGTTTTGCTATTTGAATGCGGGGGAAACTTTTAACATAAGTTAAGAGTCACTGAGATAAGCATGCAAATTGCCTTATTATTATGGGTGCACACATAATAATAACGTGAGGTGCATGTAAGTCCCAGTGAGGCTTAACGAGTGTGAGAAAGGTTCTACCCTATTGTATGTGAACTTGGTGGTTGTAGACTTTAACGTGATACTTGACTTTTACCCCATCTCGACTCCTAAATTTGTTCTCTCTCCATATATAGAATCATGAGTGGACGAGGACACGGACGAGGCAATATCAACATGACTCAAGCTGAGTTGACAAATCTGATAAACACACGTGTGGCTGAGGCTCTGGCAGCCTACCAAGCTGGTACGAAATGTACCAAATACTTTTTAATCCTGTGTCGTGTACACAACTCTTACTCATGTGTTGGATTTTCATTCGTTCAGCGCATCCGAACAACCAGCCTGCTTGCATGTTTAAAATATTTATGGATTGCAAGCCGCAGACCTTCAGTGGGACTGAAGGGGCTGTAGGACTTCTGCGATGGTTTGAGAAGGCAGAATCGGTATTTGCGATATGCAACTGTCCTACTGGGGACAGAGTGAAGTATGCTACGGTCGAGGATGGTGTCCTGACATAGTGGAATGCCCAGGTTCAGCTGTTGGGCATCGAAGAGGCTAATGCCACTACTTGGGACGACTTCAAGGAGTTGATCTGGGAGGAGTATTGTCCTCGTGATGAGATTCAGAAACTGGAAAATGAGTATTACGATTTAAAGATGGTGGGATTCGAGATTCAAGCATACGTGAAGCGGTCGCATGAGTTGGCTATCATGTGCCCGAATTTGTCGCAACCTCCGCACCGGAGAATAGAACTGTTCATCAAAGGGTTAGCTCCACGAGTGAAAGGTTTGGTTACTGCAGCCAACCTCAACAACTTAACTCAGATTGTTCGTTTGGCTCACAAAATCACCGATCAAGAGGTGGAGAGTGGTTCACTACCACAGCGTGTTTCTGCCACTACTACTGCTACAACCACAGCTACTACGCCTGCTAGTGACAACAAACGGAAATGGAATGATGCTGACAAGGCAACTAGTGTCAGTCAATCGCAGAAGAGGCCTAACAACAGCAACAGCCGCAGTTTTAGTCAGTCATCCTCAGTTAACCAAGGTCAGGGCAGTAATCAGAATCAGGGCTCATATGTTGGGAAGAAGCCGCAGTGCAACAAGTGTGGCTATCATCACTACGGGCAGTGTGTCCGGGCTTGCCGTAGGTGCGAGAAAGTGGGCCATGAGGCCAAAGATTGTAGAGCCCCGCAGCCAAAGCAGCAGCAACAGCAAAATCAGCAGTATCAGCGACAGCAAAAGAAACCACCCCATCAGAACCAGGGTTTTAATAAGGGGTGTTTCCAGTGTGGGGATAAGGGCCACTTCAAGCGGGATTGCCCTCAGTTAAATCAGAATGCCAACGACAACAACCGCCAGAATAATAACAACAATGCTGGAAACAACAACAACAACGGCAACAATGGGGGCAATGGTGCTCGTGGAACGGTATTCACGATCGGTGCTGGTGATGCTAGAAACGATGGCAATGTCGTGACTGGTACGTTTTCTGTGAACAATCTTATTGCTTCTGTGTTATTTGATTCTGGTGCCGATTGGAGTTATGTGTCCCTAGAGTTTAGTCAGCGCTTAGGGTTAACTCCAACACCTTTAGAAGTTAAGCATGTAGTAGAACTAGCCGATGGTAAAACGATAGAAGCTTCGCATGCCCTTTTTGGGTGTAAATTAGACCTTGTAGTGTTATCGGTGAAATTCTGAGCCCATGTCCTGACTTTGTATCTTGATTTTCTATTAGTTGTATATGATCAGGATACCAGATCGGGATACCGGACCAGGATATTGGTAACATCCTAAGGCAGTATCCTGACTATTACTAACAATTTGCTTGTAAACGTTGGCTACAAGGGAGTAACGTTCATGAAGACCAAGTTATCCTGAAGACCCGCTCAAATTGGTTAGGATAAGGACGTTGATGGCGGAAAAATAGCTCTTGTAACGGTCATCATTGAAGATTGGCGTGTTTTATCGAAAGTTACGAAGATTGGTCAAAGATATTAATGTTGTATCGGTTATGGAAGCTTAAATCCCGGACTTATAGTTAGTAAGCGCGTGGAAAACGAGTGGAAACAGCCTGGCAACGTTCAGAAAGGAAATAATCTTAGTATCCCGGATTTTTAGCATAATATCCCGGATTTTTAGCACAATTAGTTAATTCTTGTAACTATATAAAGGAGATGCCAGATCCATAGGTCACAACTCGAATTCACCTACTCATTCACTCTCTTTGCTAGCAGTAATCACGCACTAACACTCGTCACTTACAATCATTGTACCACTTAGTAGCGATCTGAGCATTATCCTGCACTGTATCCTGGTTATTCAATCAATAAGAAGAACAAGGCAGCCGACGATTGTCAGCTCCCGAGGTTTTATGCCGGAGATCTAGATTGATCAAGGGCTTTCCTCGTACATCACGTGTCAACCTTTACTTTTTTGCTCATTGTTTGATCATAGATACGGCTTTATATCCTGAGCCGTATCCTGAAACTGTTTTTACAATTAACTTGGTTAACATATTTTTCACAAAGTATTACTAGCACACTACCTCACAAAACTAATTTGATCATATAATTGCTTAGGTAATTTTTGACCAAAACAATTTGGCGCCCACCGTGGGGCAAGTGGTGCTATTTCTACTAAAAGCTTTTGTAAAATCGTTAATCGGTTTTCTATTTTCAAAACCTTTTGCTACACTATTTTCAATGGCCTCGAGATCAAACATGAGCTCTTCCACCGTGTCTGCTACAACCTCTGCAACGATTGGTTCGGTGCTTCCACCACCTCCTCCAAGATCGCAAGCCTCTTCACAAGGAACCGAAATTCATGTGGCTCGGGATGTTATTCCCACTCAGAATATTCAGGGATCCGGTCCTGTTTTAGCCTCTAATGAAGAAATTCTAACTTTGTTTGGTAGTGTACAGGAACAGATGAGGCAACAGCAGGAGACCAACCAAATGCTGATGAGAGAGATACAACTCTTGAAATCTTGCTCAAGAAGGCCCACTGAGGATAGTGTCACTCCTTTGCATCCTAGATCTTTGAACTTTAGTTCGGCAGTATATACTGAGGATAACAGGGGGAATATTGTGCCTAGCCATTCCCAGAGTCATATTCCTGAGATACCCTCTTCGGTTAGGGTGTCAACTGTGAGAAATCCAGGATATGCTCCAGGATGCGTTCCAGGATATGACCAGAATCACCAAGCTGGTAACTTGTCTGTTAACACCAGTATCCCTGTTACTAATAATCTTGGATCATTGCAGGATGCAGGCGTGACATCAGCAATAACCAGAGAGCTTCAAAAGTTGAAGGATATGATATCAAGTGTGCCTGGAATAGTGCAGCCTATACCGGAAGTATCCCGGGATAGCCACAACATATCCCGCTTTGCTCACCCTATTTGTGATGCAGAAATCCCAAAGAGATTCCAGACTCCTAACATGAAGCTGTATGATGGGACGACGGATCCTGAGGAGCATATTGCCCAGTATAGGGAGAGGATGGAGATTAACCCTATCCCGCCAGAACTTAAGGAAGCATGCTTGTGCAAGGGCTTTGGCTCAACTCTAACAGGATCAGCCTTGAAATGGCTTCTAAATGTTCCACCTTATTCAATTACATCATTTGTTCATTTAGTTAATTTGTTTAATAGTCAGTTTTCTTGTAGTAGAAGCTTTGAAAAACTAACAAGTGACCTCTACAGGATAACACAGGGGCCTCAAGAATCCCCAAGGGATTATGTGAACAAATTCAGCAGGGAATCCTTGGATATCCCACGCCTTGATGTTGCTACAGCAGTCCAAGCATTCAAGATGGGACTACAAAAGGATTCCCAGTTTTATCAGGATCTTGTGATGAATCCTTGCAGGAACTTGGATGAAGCTCGAAACAGGGCCTTGAGATATATCAGGCTGGAAGATGATAAGAAAATTCAAGAGAGGATGAATGCATCCTCAACATATGAACCAACTAACAGGAAGTCAGAGTCCTCATACAAACCATATCGTTCTAAGCCATATGACAGGAATGATAGCAAAAAAGTGAACGCTGTTGAAAATGAGGATCCTGAGGAGTATCCTGAATTATCAGAATATTGTTTTTCTGTTAATATACCTGAACTAATGTATGCTATGCAGGGTTTGGGAGATAAGGCCAGGTAGCCTCGGAAGAATCAACAAAAAGCTGATTGGAAGGATAAGTCCAAATGGTGTGCCTTCCATGAGGATTTCGGACATGTTACTGAGGATTGCATTGCCCTGAGGAAAGAAATAAGCTACCTACTAAGCAAAGGATATCTGAAAGATCTCCTGGGCAGAAAGAAGAATAAGGGTCAGGATATTGAGAAGGATCCTGAACGAGCAGCATCACCTCCCGCCGACGCCAAGATAATCAACTTTATCTCAGGAGGGTCCGACATTTGTGGAACTTCATACTCTGCTGCAAAAAGACATGCCAAAGAGGCTAAGGCGGAAAGGGGAGATAAGCCAACCAGGATGTGGACCCTCACGGCTGATAAAGTGATCACGTTCGATAGTGATGACAGGGATACTGTCCAGGATCCTCATCATGATGCTTTGGTAATAACTTTATATGTTGCTAATCACTTTGTGCGCAGGATACTGGTGGATAATGGCAGTTCAGTCAACATCATCCAATTGGAAACCTTGAAGAGAATGAACATCCCCGAGATGGAGATTACCTCAAAGTCCACTGTGCTTGTAGGGTTTAGTGGAGAAGCAAAGAATACTGTTGGGGAGATAAAACTGCCCGTATATGTCGAAGGAGTAAACTCGATGCAACGGTTTTGTGTCATGAATTCATTATCCTGCTATAATATTATATTGGGCAGGCCATGGATTCACGATATGAAAGCTGTACCTTCCACCTATCATCAGTGTGTCAAGATCCCTACTCCTTGGGGGGTAGTCAAGGTGGAAAGTGATCAACAAGAAGCTAAGGAGTGTTACTCATCCTCGATGAAATCCTCAACCAAGCCTAATGCAGCATAGCAATTAAAGATGCGGGCCCAGGATATCGTGGAGGCTTCAGAGCAGGATGTAAAGAAAATTATCCTGGATCAGGATAATCCAGATATCTCGGTGCTCGTTGGAGCCAATATCCCTCAGGATATTGAAAATCAGTTAACTAACTTTTTGAAATGCAGGATGTCAACATTCGCATGGAAGCATGAGGATATGACAGGTACTTCTAAGGATATTATAACTCACAAGCTTGGAATTGACAGGTCTTTCAAGCCAATCCAGCAAAAGAGAAGGAAGTTTGCTCCAGAACGAAACATAATTATTCAAGAAGAGGTTGAAAGGCTACTGAAGTCCAAAATGATCAGGGAAGTCAAATTTCCCAAGTGGCTAGCAAATGTGGTCGTGGTTCAAAAGAAGAATGGGAAATGGAGAGTTTGTGTAGATTACACAGACTTAAACAAAACATGTCCTAAAGACCCATTCCCTCTACCTCATATAGACTCGATGGTGGATGCCACTGCCGGTCATGAGATGTTAACCTTCATGGATGCATCCTCAGGATTCCAGTAGATCCAAATGGAACCTTCAGACCAGGAGGATACTGCTTTCATGACACCAACAGGTATTTATTGTTATACTGCTATGCCTTTTGGTTTGAAAAATGCAGGTGCAACATACCAGAGATTGGTGAACATGATGTTTAAAGACAAACTAGGGGACACCATGGAGGTGTACATTGACGATATGGTAGCCAAATCCAAGAAGGCTGAGGATCATCTCCAGGATATTGAAGGAGCATTTGATATCCTGGACCAGTACAATATGAAACTAAATCCTGCCAAGTGTCATTTTGGAGTGGGGGCAGGAAAGTTTTTAGGATACATGGTGACTAAAAGGGGTATAGAAGCAAGCCCGGAACAAATCAAAGCTATCCTGGATATCAAGTCACCATCCAACATGAAAGATGTGCAAAGATTAATTGGACGAGTAGCGGCATTGAACAGATTTATATCAAGATCCTCAGAAAAATGTAAAGAATTCTACGATATCCTGAAGAAGAATAAGAGGTTCGAGTGGGGAGAAAAACATGAAGCAGCCTTACAGGAATTAAAGCAATATCTTTCAACCGCACCTCTGATGATGAAGCCCGAGGATGGTGAACCATCATCCCTGTATCTTGCAATATCAGGGAATGCAGTAAGTGCTGTTTTGGTTAAGGATCACGAAGGTCAGCAGTATCCTGTCTATTATGTTAGTAAAAGTTTATTAGATACTGAAACTAGATATTCACACTTAGAGAAATTAATATTGGCTCTAGTTATGGCATCAACAAAGCTTAGACATTATTTTGAAACACATAGGATTCATGTTAAAACCAACTATCCTGTTAAAAGTGTGCTTAGGAAACCCGAGATGTCAGGTAGGATGGCTAAGTGGTCAGTAAAATTAAGTGCCTATGATCTAATATATGAACCTAGAAATGCTATAAAGTCTCAGGCTTTAGCAGACTTTGTGGCTGATTTCAGTAGTGCTATTCAAAATGAAGTAGACCTAGAAGTGCAACAACTAGGAGAAAATAAAGAATTTTGGACACTATATACTGATGGTGCATCTAATGTAAGAGGTGTAGGTTTGGGTATACTACTAAAATCGCCACAGGGGGACATATTACCCCAGGCTATTAGATGTGAATTTTCTGCTACCAATAATGAAGCTGAGTATGAAGCTCTAATAGCAGGATTAGAATTGGCTAGAAATATGAATATTAGATGTTTACGAGTATATGTTGACTCCCAGTTGATTACTAACCATTTCAATGGATCTTATGCAGTAAAAGGTGAAAAGTTAGCTGAATATCTTGAAATTGTTAAGAAATTAGCAGGATATTTCGAAATTTTTACACTTGAACAGGTACCAAGAGAAAAGAATGCTGAAGCTGACGCTCTAGCAAACTTAGGATCTACTGTCAGGATACCAAAGGGAACTCAGATACCAATAGTGCACATCTTGTATCCTGCAATAGAACATTTCAAATCTCAGGATAAAGAAGTAGCATGTATCCAGGATCCTGGTGATGGATATCCTGAGATGGATCCTGAATCCTGGATGACTCCAATTGTGAAGTATCTTCAAGAAGGAGATATCCCAAAAGATGCAAATCCTAAGGCTTTTAGGATGAAGGTATCTCGTTTTACTATTATAAATAATATTTTGTATAAGAAATCCCTTGCAGGTCCGTACCTAAGGTGCTTGGAAGATCCTGAAACCAAGGAGGTACTTCAGGATATACACGAAGGAGACTGTGGCAACCATACTGGGGGCAGATCTCTGTTCTCGAAGGTGTTGAGAACAGGATATTACTGGCCGACCATGAGAAAGGATGCCGCGGAGTATGCTCAGAAATGCGATGCATGTCAAAGACACGGCAACATCCTGCATCAGCCTGCGGAACCATTATATCCTATCGCATCCCCTTGGCCGTTTATGAAATGGGGGATGGACATAGTGGGAAAGCTTCCTAAGGCTCCAGGAGGAAAGGTTTTCATGCTGGCAATGACGGATTATTTCTCCAAGTGGGTTGAAGCCGAGGCATTTGTCCAAGTCAGGGATCAAGAAGTGGTATCCTTCATAAAGAGAAATATCCTAACCAGATTTGGGGTACCAGCTGAGATAGTTTGTGATAATGGCTCTCAATTCATCAGCAAAAGAACTACTGATTTTTGCAAAAGTTGGGGAATTAAGATGATCACGTCAACGCCAGTACATCCTCAAGCAAATGGACAAGCAGAATCCTCGAACAAGATAATCGTCAACAATTTAAAGAAGAGGTTAGGTGCCAAAAAAGGAAAATGGGCAGAGGAACTACCATTTGTCCTATGGGCTGATAGAACAACTGTGAAGAATGCTACTGGGCAAACCCCATTTTCTTTGGTATTTGGGGCAGAAGCAGTGATCCCGACAGAAATGGTGATACCGACAGCTAGATCAAGCCTACGGGATCCTGAATCAAATCCTGAAATCTTATGTCAAGAACTGGATACTATTGATGAGACAAGAGATGCGGCAAAGCTAAGGATGGTGGCATATCAACAGAGGATATCCAGAGCATATAACAAGAATATAAGGACTAGAAGGTTCCAAGTCGGAGATTGGGTGTTAAGGAAAGCTTTTCAGAATACTACGAATCCTGCTCATGGAAAGTTGGCTCCAAAGTGGGAAGGACCCTATGAGATTGAATCGGAATCCGGAAAAGGAGCATACCAGCTTAAGAATATGGAGGGGGATATACTACCAAGATCCTGGAATGCTATACATCTCAAAGCCTATTTCAAGTGAGTTTAGAATTTAATTTCTAACTCAAGATGGTATGAATTCTGTCTCTCTTAAATATAATTTATTTTATTTGAACCCAATACTAACTTAAGCATCGGAGGGGTGTTAGCCAAGCTAACACCCACCTTAGTTTAAGGTTGTTTTGCAGAATATGCTTCGGGATATAGCTCCAGGATACACACTCGGGATACTTCGAAAGATTAGAGGATTGGCCCCCTCTCTCACGTTTAAGGGATCCTGATCCCTTCACAGGTTTAAAGGTATTCACCTTTCTCACGAATTGGGTTTAAACACCCCGCCTGGAGCGCAAGTTATCCAGAGATAGTTCAAGGTGGCGGGACCAGTTCATGTAAAAGTGGCTGACAATTTCGTTACTGTTGGCTATACCCTGGATCCTTAAGGTATATGAGGATTGATCACCCTCTCTCGCGAAAGGGTATTTTCATACTCTCTAAGGTTTAAAGGTTTTCACCTTTCTAAGTCTTGGAGTTTATACACTCCCGCCTGTAGTGCACGAAAATTTGGGATTTTCCCCAGGATACTAAGGGTTTATCCCCAGTACATTAAGGGTTTATCCCCAGTAAAACTAAAGTTTTTAACAAGATTGCAAAGATATAACAAGCTGTGATTACACACGTTCTTTTGTGGATAAGAAGCTGTGAAGTTTAATCGCTAAGTAAAGAAATGCTCAAGTATGTCATGCACTGATGCAATATCCTGCACAGACAGGGGACATCCATGCCGGGGACATTACAAAAGATTCAAAGGTTAAGGTTGGAAATTATGACCTAAGTATTTCTGGTATGATTTATTATTCTTCAAGTCTCGAAAACCTTATCTAAATGATCTAAGTTTTCTAAAAAGTCATATTCAACCAAGTTTTGTCTGACATTTAGAAGACATTTTATCAGTATCCCGACCAGGATATTTGATCAGGATATTCAAAACTTACCTTTCAAAATAAACAACAAATAAGGCTAAAAGGTTAGTTTATTATTAATGGTCCAAAAGATTGTATTCTTGGTTTCATCTCAAAAAGAGACCCATCCACCAAGAACACAATTAAAGTTTTTAAATCATATTTACATAAACTGTTGAAGGTTTCGTCCGGAAAACACAGGATCTTTCCACCTTCAACTGTGAAAATATTCTACTTGCAGGAAATTAAAATTGTTCTAAGTGCAGGACGACCGGATGATTTAGACCCTACAAAATACAGGTATCATTAAAGATAGACTAACCAGGATACAGGTTCAGTATATGTGTACGGGATACAGGATCTGGATAGTTACCTTATTAGGGAAGGAGGTCATGGGCTCGATAGATTCCGTGAAGCCAAGGTCATCATAAGAGAAACCTTTGGCAGCAGCAACAGGCGGCTCCTTTTTCACCAGGACAAGCTTGGGATAGCTGTCAAGCTCCTCAAGATCGAAGAAAACATATATCCTCACCAGGCATGTTGGAATGACTAAAAAATATATCCGTTGGAATCAGGATATCCAACAGTTATATTTTTGGGGACAATTGTTATGGGTGAAATTCTGAGCCCATATCCTGACTTTGTATCTTGATTTTCTATTAGTTGTATATGATCAGGATACCAGATCAGGATACCGGACCAGGATATTGGTAACATCCTGAGGCAGTATCCTGACTATTACTAACAATTTGCTTGTAAACGTTGGCTACAAGGGACTAACGTTCATGAAGACCAAGTTATCCTGAAGACCCGCTCAAATTGGTTAGGATAAGGACGTTGATGGCGGAAAAATAGCTCTTGTAACGGTCATCATTGAAGATTGGCGTGTTTTATGGAAAGTTACGAAGATTGGTCAAAGATATTAATGTTGTAACGGTTATGGAAGCTTAAATCCCAGACTTATAGTTAGTAAGCGCGTGGAAAACGAGTGGAAACAGCCTGGCAACGTTCAGAAAGGAAATAATCTCAGTATCCCGGATTTTTAGCATAATATCCCGGATTTTTAGCACAATTAGTTAATTCTTGTAACTATATAAAGGAGATGCCAGATCCATAGGTCACAACTCGAATTCACCTACTCATTCACTCTCTTTTCTAGCAGTAATCACGCACTAACACTCGTCACTTACAATCATTGTACCACTTAGTAGCGATCTGAGCATTATCCTGCACTGTATCCTGGTTATTCAATCAATAAGAAGAACAAGGCAGCCGACGATTGTCAGCTCCCGAGGTTTTATGCCGGAGATCTAGATTGATCAAGGGCTTTCCTCGTACATCACGTGTCAACCTTTACTTTTTTGCTCATTGTTTGATCATAGATACGGCTTTAAATCCTGAGCCGTATCCTGAAACTGTTTTTACAATTAACTTGGTTAACATATTTTTCACAAAGTATTACTAGCACACTACCTCACAAAACTAATTTGATCATATAATTGCTTAGGTAATTTTTGACCAAAACATGTAGGTCAGGTGTTTGATATTGACCTCCTTCCTGTTACCCTCGGTAGTTTTAACGTAGTGGTTGGTATGGATTGGTTGTCTAAACATCAAGCTGAGATTCTATGCAAGGAGAAAATCGTACGCATTCCTCTCCCCAGTGAAGAGTCATTATCGGTACAAGGGCATCGTAGTGGGACGATGGTTGGTATTATCTCGGCCATGCAAGCGCATAAATGTTTACGAAAGTGGTATCCTGCTATCCTAGCACTTGTCACTGGCACTCCATCAGAAGAGAGAAGGATAGAAGATCTGCCAGTTGTTCGTGAGTTTCCTGATGTATTCCCTGAGGAACTACCTGGTTTACCTCCTCACCGTCAAGTAGAATTTCAGATCGATCTTTCACCAGGAGCAACTCCAATTGCTCGTGCTCCTTATCGTCTTGCACCAGGAGAATTACAAGAGTTATCTAACCAACTTCAAGAACTGTTGGATAGGGGTTTTATCCGACCCAGTTCTTCGCCTTGGGGATACCCAGTGCTGTTTGTAAAGAAGAAAGACGGGTCCTTTCGCATGCAAATTGATTATCGGGCACTCAACAAGGTGACTATCAAGAACCGTTATCCATTGCCACGTATCGACGACTTATTTGATCAGTTGCAAGGATCAAGTTTTTATTCGAAGATTGACTTAAGATCGGGATATCATCAGATGAGAGTCCGAGAGGAAGATGTTCCTAAGACGGCTTTTCGAACGCGCTATGGGCACTATGAGTTCTTAGTTATGCCGTTTGGGTTGACGAACGCACCAGCGGTCTTCATGGATCTCATGAACCGTGTATGCAAACCATATCTTGACGATTTCATTATAGTATTCATCGACGACATTTTGATCTACTCGAAGAGCAAGGAAGATCACGAGCTGCACTTACGACTTATCTTGGAGCTCCTGAGGAAGGAGCAACTCTACGCGAAATTCTCTAAGTGTGACTTCTGGATTCGAGAGGTACACTTCCTTGGGCATATTGTTAATGAATTGGGGATACACGTGGATCCTGCAAAGGTTGATGCTGTTAAGAATTGGGCGGCACCAAAGACTCCTTCTGAGGTGCGATAATTTCTTGGTCTCGCTAGGTATTATCGGAGATTTATTAAGGATTTTTCG
This sequence comes from Helianthus tuberosus, assembly GCA_030545235.1. Taxonomy (NCBI): domain Eukaryota; kingdom Viridiplantae; phylum Streptophyta; class Magnoliopsida; order Asterales; family Asteraceae; genus Helianthus; species Helianthus tuberosus. Next base: position 185,206,063 of record CM060354.1, read on the forward strand.
AAGATCGCGCAACCTCTTATCTCGCTAACACAGAAGGGCGTAGTATACTCGTGGGGAACGAAACAAGAGGAGGCTTTTCAGTTATTAAAGCAGAAACTTTGCAGTGCACCGATTTTGTCTCTGCCTGAAGGTACAGAAGACTTTGTAGTATACTGTGATGCTTCCATACAGGGTCTTGGTTGCGTGTTGATGCAACGCAACAATGTGATAGCTTACGCCTCTCGTCAGTTGAAGGTTCACGAGAGGAATTACACTACACACGACTTGGAATTGGGGGCTGTAGTTTTCGCGTTGAAGATCTGGAGACATTACCTGTACGGTACTAATTGCACTATTTATACCGACCACAGGAGCCTTCAGCACATTTTCGATCAGAAGGATTTGAATATGCGACAGCGTCGCTGGGTTGAACTTTTAAACGATTATGATTGTGCAATCAAGTATCATCCGGGTAAGGCCAACGTTGTAGCTGACGTACTTAGCAGAAAGGAATCGAAACCCAAGCGTGTTCGCGCTTTGCAGCTCACAATTCACTCGGATTTACCTGATCAAATCCGTGCTGCTCAAACTGAAGCGTTGAAAGAGGAAAACTATGAAGCTGAGTATTTACGGGGTATGGAGAAACGACTCGAGAAGAGGTCAGATGGCATTTACTATTTCATGGAATGGATATGGATTCCTTTGTTTGGTAACCTCAGAGAGCTTGTGATGGATGAAGTACACAAGTCTCGATATTCTGTTCATCGAGGTTCGGATAAGATGTATCAAGATCTCAAAGTCATGTATTGGTGGCCGAAGATGAAGGCTCACATTGCAACTTACGTGAGTAAGTGTTTAACCTGCTCGAAAGTTAAAGTGGAATATCAGAAACCGTCTGGCTTGCTGCAACAACCAGAAATACCCATGTGGAAATGGGAACATATTGCTATGGATTTTGTCACCGGGCCACCGAGAACTCAAAACGGAAACGATACCATCTGGGTGATCGTTGATCGCCTCACGAAGTCAGCACACTTCTTAGCAATCAAGGAAACAGACAAGTTCTCACAACTAGCTGTTGTCTACCTAAAGGAAGTGGTCTCTCGGCATGGGGTGCCGACATCTATTATCTCAGATCGTGACCCGCGTTTCATTTCAGATTTGTGGCAGTCGATGCACAAGTCATTCGGCTCACGTCTTGATATGAGCACCGCTTATCACCCACAGATGGATGGTCAAAGTGAACGCACCAACCAGACACTAGAAGACATGTTACGGGCTTGCGTGATTGATTTTGGCAAGGGTTGGGAGAAACACTTGCCGTTGACAGAGTTTTCTTACAACAATAGCTACCACACCAGCATCCGAGCAGCTCCATTCGAAGCATTGTATGGACGGAAATGTCGTTCACCTCTCTGTTGGGCTGAGGTGGGTGACAGTCAGATTACAGGTCCGAAACTGGTACTTGAAACCTCCGAGAAAATTCTTCAGATCAGGAATCGTATAGCGACAGCGTGTGACCGTTAGAAAAGTTACGCCGATGAGAGTAGGAAACCTTTGGAGTTCGAAGTTAATGATCGCGTTATGGTGAAGGTCTCACCCAGGATGGGTGTGGTGCGTTTTGGGAAACGCGACAAGCTTAACCCCCGTTATGTTGGGCCATTCAGAATTCTGGAACGAATTGGTAAAGTGGCCTACAGGTTGGAGTTACCTACTGAGTTGGGTAATGTCCATGACGTGTTCCATGTGTCGCAATTAAAGAAGTGTTTGTCTGATGAAACACTGGTTGTACCGTTTCAAGAACTGAAAATCGATGACAAGTTGCAGTTTATTGAAGAACCAATTGAAATTATGGACCGAGAAGTCAAGGTTCGAAAGCACAGCCGTATTCCAATCGTGAGAGTTCGTTGGAACTCAAGACGTGGACCAGAATTCACGTGGGAACGCGAGGAACAGATGAAGCTCAAGTACCCACACTTATTCCCAGACGATAAGTCCAAACCTGACAAGTCTAAATCTGACGCAACTAGTGAATTTCGGGATGAAATTCCCATTCAAGTTGGGGATGATGTGGTACCCGCGGAAAATCCGCAGTCATCCTGAGTTAACGTCTTGCAGTTTCGGGTTTGCTTATCAAATTTCGGGATGAAATTTCCTTCAAGTTGGGGATGATGTGACAACCCGCAACTTCAGGTTAATGCTTTAACCTAACACAATTAATTTGGTCACACAATCTTTAGCATTGCATGGAACTATGCTTTACTCTATGCATTATTTGACTAACACGAGAACTTTGTGCCTTAACTGTAAAATATATGTGGTGTGTGTGTTTTATGTAAAAGATGATACTTAGGGGTGACTAGGGTAGTTAGTGAAACCTTAATAACTCCTAACCCTAAAATCTTCATCACAAATCATTCTACGAAAGTTCAAATCAATCTCTCTAGTCACCTTCTACAACCATTTCTCTCATCATTCTTGGCTGCACAAGTTCTCTTTCATCAATCTTGATCTTCCAGTCCATCTAGAATCAATCTAAGGTAAATGTTTAATGATTGTATGTGGTTAATCCTTGATTATTTGATTCATGCAAACCCTAGTTCTCCAAACAATGGTTCCGTGTTATTAATCATCCTGATTATTGTGAAATGTTTGTGAATAGTTGTGTAATCACTTGCCTGACATTAAGATGCCTGATATGTTAGAATTGTTTGATCATTGATTAGATTACAGCATTGCCAATGAATGAAAATAGGGTTTTGATCGTAACCTGTAACTGTTCCATTGAAAACTGTAAATTGGTTTTGGAAATCACACATGTTGTTAATCCGGAGTTAAGTGTTAGGGTTTTGTGAAGTCACAAATCCGAGTTTGTAACATGACACTTGCCTCCGAGTTTATTAAAGAAACATGAAGTCCGGATTTATTATAAGGACTCCTTGAGTCCGAGTTTTGACAATGAAAACCCTGAATCCGAGTTTGTTAAGTTGCATGATCCGAGTTTAATATGATTCATAGTGTCTGAGTTTATTGGTGTTTGATGAGTCCGAGTTTAGTGGTTTACAACTAGTCCGAGTTTATTGTTTTGTATAATGTCCGAGTTTAATGATTTGAATAAGATCCGAGTTTATTGTTTTGTATATGGTCCGAGTTTAGTTGGGAGAGGGTGTCCGTGTTTGCTATGAAATCAAGAGTCCAAGTTTTATGGATTTTGTTGGGTCCGGGTTTGTAAGGGGATGCCTGGTCCGAGTTTAATAGGTGGAGGTTTGGTTCGGGTTTGTTAAATGTTGCATGAAAAACACCTAACATGCCACTGTGTGCTACTGTATGTATGTTCAGTCTTGTATGATGAAATCTGTGAACGATAATCACAAAGGACCCAGATGTTTGAACACTAAGGGATTGCAAACCCTATTTAAACCCGATTTGAACGTAAACACTTACATTGAGTTTACGTGCATTGTACCTTAGGTCGCGTGTAACGGACCTAACCATTAATTAACGCTAGAAACACATTAATAAACCGAGCAAACCAAGGTGAGTTAACTGCTCTTTTCCAAGCATGCATCCCAGGGAGGGAAATCTGGTAATTGTTCCGGGGAGGAACGTCAGGTTAATGGGATGTTCGTTATTACTCAGTTTCTTTCATATAAGACCCCTTACATCTACCGATTGTTTCCGGGGAGGCAACGAGGTATTTAGTTGATAGCGCTATTAGGATTGGCACCCTCACACCGTACCGGGGAGGACGGGCATGAACTAATTACCTTGACCACTTGACCAATGCTTTGATAGAGGCATTGGGGTTGGGCAAACACATCTTGTAGCCATCTGCGGTATTCGAGTTAATAACAACATCAAATCAAATTGTTGAACTGTTTTAAATACACAACTAGTAACTAAACGTGTAACAAAACTTTGAACTCACCAGCGTCGTCTGACACACTTGTCTGCATGCTTGTTGGTCGTTAGATACTTGATATGGACTTGCTATCTGGGAGTGCTAGAGTGGTCGTGGGTCGAGCCTCTTGGATACTTGTTACGTTGACTTTAAACTCATGTTTTGGAAATAATTGACTTACATTTTTGTGTTATGCTTCCGCTGAATACTTAATTTGGTTTAACTTATGGTTTGGATTTATATTTGAAATGAATGGAATGTTTTATTTAATTTATGAGTTCAATGTGATTGGTGGCTTGGATCCTGATACGTCACACGCCTCGCGGGGGTTTTCGTATGTGGTATTTTGGGGGTGTGACAAAAATCTCAAAATGAGATATTTTATTTAAAAGCAAACATGAGTTTTTAATGATAAAAGCAAAGCATGACACCTTTACTTGTCTAAGTTCTACTATAAACAATAAGATCAAACATTAATCTCACTAATCGTAATGTAAGCCCAAATTAAGTAAGTGGCCCAAAACCAATTAATAAATTGAGCCATTCGACGAGGGGTGTAGGCCGCATATTAAAGTTAGGTATGTCGGCTTGGATCATATTTGGGCCACACACACTAACGGGTTCCGGAGTGGGTGCCCGTATAGTTCGGGTTGGATTACGTTCCTGTATATATTATGCTATTCGGACATTTAGTTTTATAACGAATTACTATAGCTTGCGTAGGATAAATAACATAAGTAAAACGAGCGAGCAACGTTAGCAATTTAACCTCGTAAAATGTAGTTTGTCACATCATCCCCAAGTTGAAAGAAATTTCGTCCTGAAATTTAGCATGCAATCACTGAGAGTGTTAGTGCGGTTGAGCATTTTCGCGGGGTGTCATATCACCCCCTGTTGGTTTGGAATTTCGTCCTGAAATTCAGTAGTTGCTTCAGTACTGGACGCATCTTTCTTAAACAACTGAGGATACTTGCGCATCATTTGGTCTTCTCGTTCCCAGATAAACTATACTATGGGCCACGATGTGAGTTCTAACAAACTCGAACTATAGGTATCTTGCTACGCTTAAGAGTTTGGATTTCCCGGTCCATAATTTCCACCGGTTCCTCGACGTTACGTAGCTGGTCATCGATCGTAAGTTCCTTGAAAGGAACAATGAGAGTCTCATCTGACAGACATTGTAAGTTCCTTGAAAGTAACAATGAGAGTCTCATCTGACAGACATTTCTTCAGATTCGATACCTGGAAGACGTTGTGCACACCACTGAGCTCTTCTGGCAGGTTTATTCTATACGCCACTGTGCTGACTTTCTCAGTGATTTCAAAGGGCCCGACATAACACGGATTAAGCTTGCCCCGTTTGCCGAAACGAACCACACATTTCCAAGGTGAGACTTTCAGCGAAACTCGGTCTCCAACCTGGAATGCCAATGGTCTCCAAACGGATTAACCTAGAATGTAAATTTCTTCATTAATAGTATTTTCTATACTTTATTTGTTTTGTGCAATCAAAATCTTAGTTTAAATAAAATACAGAAATATACAAAAAAAAAAATTAGAGAGATCTTCTTAGACTAGCGGGTGTGGGGCATTGGTTGGGGCGGGGGATGCCAGGCAACGCTGGATAACCCACATCATGCCAGCGTTGGCCACGGCGTTGCCCCACTAGCGCGTGGCTTCGAAGCCCAGCGTTGGACGGGGGCGGTCTGAGGGGGCTGGCTTGGATTGCCTGGTGGCAGCCGTTGGTCAACCGCTAGTTTATTTAATAAAAATTATTTATTTTTTATACCTTATAAATACTCACCCATTTTTTACAATGTCTACATCTCTACTTCTTCTATCTCTATATTTTTTTTATAAATTTAACCCACTTAATCCTCTACACCGACTAGTTGAAAAAAAATGGGTTGAAAATGGACACATTCAATTTCATCCAACAACAAAGGATCGAGATGAGGAAAAATATCCAAGCCGCATACGATAAAAAAACATCTCTAAAAGAAAAACGCGAAGATATGAAATTTTTCGTTATGCCCGTCGATAACCTTAGTGGCCCAGAATTGGAATTGAAATTGCAAATGAAGCAAGAAATCTTGAAAAAATATGATATGAATAAATCCTGAACTTTTTAATCTTTTTTTTTTTTTTATTTTATGTAGCTTTTTTATGTATTTTTTTTTTCTTAATTTCATTTGTAGTTTTTAAAAAATTATATGTAATCTTCTATTTTAGTTAAATTAAATTTGAAATAGTTAAAAAAAAAACTAACAAATTACACATGGCTGACCACGTCATCCGAAGCCACGCCAACACACACCCAACCCAAGCCTCACCACGCCACACCTTGTGGATCCCACACAGGGGCGGATCTACCTTGATGTAAGGGGTAGCCTCCGCTACCGCTTGGCCGGAAAATTTTTGACGTTTTTAGGGTAAATTTTGGAAAAATTTGACGTTTTTCGATTTTGTTACCGCTTATTTATAAAACGTTCCCGCTTGGTCGGAATCCTAGATCCGCCACTGATCCCACAGCTGCCACTTGTCGATCAATGCCCCAACCCAAACCTCCCACACCCCACAGTCTTAGTTTTCAACCCACCACATGTTTGGTTCACATGTTTAATGTTGTTATGAAAACATTACAAATCACTTTCATATCAATATATATATTGTCTGTATGTTTGTGAGGACCATCATGATTCGCCACCATACACTTGTACCAACTCAAAAACAAATATACTACACGATTTTGTTACTAGCAAACATGCTAACACCATCCAAATTTGAACTTCTGAGAAGAAACGGTTATTGGATCAACCCAGTGACTAAAAACGTATTTAATTAACTCATTATTTTTAAGCATAGTAAGATTAGATGAATAATGGGTTGCTGGTTCTTGTAGCCCACTTTAGTTAACTAATATACGTTACATACAGGCTCTCACCGGTAACTATATACATGTTCTGAAATGTTCATCTCTTTACTTGGGGTTGGGGGCTTGGGCGCGCCTATTCTTAAATGGTAGCATTTTGATATGGTCCTTTTATAAAAAAAAATATATATATTTATTACATTTTGTTTTATTGTTAACTGTATTCCATAGAAAGAATCATCTTCTAGGATACAAGGATTAGGTGAAGAAGACCCATCTCATCCAAATAAGTTGGATCTCGTCAAATTTCAAGAGTTATGGAAGTAGGGGTGGTCCTTGATGTCCACCAACCACGCGTTGAACTTCCACATAACACCGCCGCCACCACCCCATATCACGCGTTGAAGTTTACACGCGTTGATAATATCACGCGTTGAATTGTTTTGAAAATCGAACGTTGCCATGTTTTTGACCGTTATTCAACGGTTATATATTAAAAAAAAAACCTTTAAACCTTTTATCTATACATATCTCCATTTTTAACCATTTCACCCACACCAAAACATAAACACATTTCACACAATCTACATATTTCTCAAATGAAGTTCCCTACGGATTCGACGTTTCCGATGTCTAGCGATAGCGACACCGAGTCGTCTTCCGACAATGAGACGCTAAAATATTTTGTGTCGGTGTATAACGAACTTGATACTAGTTCATCCCGCCCAAAGAAGAAGATGGTAGACCGTGATCGTATACATGCCAACGAAGTGTTAATGAACGATTATTTTGTGGAAAATCCGCTCTACAATGCCGAAACGTTTAGAGATCGGTTTCGTTTACCCAAAGAATTATTTTTAAAGATTGTGAGACATCGAAGCAAGCGAGGAATGGTTTCAAGAACGTTACAATGCGAGGGGCAAACCAAGTTTCACGCCGATACAAAAAATGCACGTCCGTCATTCGACAACTAGCGACAGGTAACCCTCCCGATCAATATGATGAATACCTAGCTATGGCATCCAAAACTTCCCGTGAGTGTTTGCAATTTTTTTGCAACACGGTCATTAAGTTTTATGGTAAAGAGTTTTTGCGTAAACCGACGAGCCACGACATCTCACGTATTTACGCCGCACATGAGGCTAGAAGGCATTATCCCGGGATGCTCAGTAGCATCGATTGTACACATATCGAGTGGAAAAATTGTCCAAGAGAGTTGCGAGGGGCGTATGTTAGGGGTAACATCAAAAGACCAACCATCATACTAGAAGCGGTGGCGTCGAATGATTTATGGATTTGGCACACGTCGCCGTTGTTTCAAACTGTAACGGATGGTACCGCACTTTCCTCTCCTTTCTATGTTAACGGACAACATTATAAACGAGGCTTTTTTCTTGTGGATGGTATCTACCCGTCATGGTCTGTTTTTGTGAGTGAAAGAATAGTGGCTAATGACATAGCAGAAGTTGATTGGATATTGTGAGTAACAGAATTCTATCACTAGTGACCACCCCCACTCCCCTTATATATGAATTAAAAAGTTTACAGAATGTTTTAATTGGTTAAATAATCCCCACAACAATTCTGATGAGCATTATAGTATAGAATTAGTCACAAAAGTCATAAATTTTGCATCTAATGAATTGTGGGATAGATATACAAATAAAAAAAATCTTGCATTTTATCAAATATTTGATGTCCATATCAACATCCATTTCAAGATAAGTTCAAGTATTTGAGTCTATTACCAAATGCAAATTTGTAAAGATACGTGCATTGTTGTCATGTAACTTCACATAAACCAAAATTAGTAACATTCAAAATTATGTTGAAGTTTTTGAGAGCCACATACCTAAAAATATCATATAAATTAACGTTGTAGAATATTTAATCGACTTTAATTAGCCAAGCTAAATTACACTCTCATTTGAGTTATTTGTTATTACACCAGTTAACATCTAAAAACGCTATCAATGGGGTGGTGGTCAGTTGGCAAAGACAAAGCATTTAAACACTTTGAGAGAGGGGGAGGTCTTGGGTTCAAGTCACACAGACAACAGAGAATAAAACAAATTTGGCTTTTAAAAAAAACATCTAAAAACGCAAATCATAAAAGAAGCGAATTATTAAATAAGTGATAGATATACTCATATACATGCTACAGTTGCATTTATTTTACTAAAATAATATTCCAACAACATACAAGTTCTTACCTGACAATATTATTTAAAACAACAACAATCCTAAGATACAACAAGTACACATCGTTTATTTATAAAATTTTGATACTCCAAAAGCACACCTAATAAACTAGCCAATGACAGGTGTTTTAATCACCAATCCCTCAGCATTCACCACAACCCACACACGGTTGGACACAAGGTTCAAAATCACGGGAGAATTTTCAGATATTATGATAGCATTGACTAGTGGATTTTCTTTCTCAATTATCGCTTTTGCCACTTCTCCTTTTTCCCCTACAAGCTCTGGCCATGAATTTTTTCCTGGTACAATGAAATAGGGTACACTTTCGTCGGATATGACATCGGGCTTACCTTCCACGGAACATCTCACTTTCCCCATCTTGCTCATCGCTGGCAATCCTGATCATGATTAACAACTTTCGTTAAAATATGTGTAACTACATGTATATATATTTGACTCATTATATGTATGATTTGTTTATTTGAAACATACGAAGAACCGGAGAACCGCGGGCAGTGATCGTTGGCTTTTGGAGCAGAGACAAGGAGGGAGATGAGATTGGAAGGGAGGTGGAGATGGATGCCATCTTCTTCTTCACTAGAGTTGCAAGAACTTGAAGCTTTAAAAATGGAGATTGTTGTTGAAAGTAAAGGGGCTCGGTTTATGCTATATATAGACTTGAATGGTTTATTAAAATTATTATATTTTATTTATTCACCAACATAAATTGAAATCTTTACATGACCAATGGTTTCACTCCACGTCGCATGGCATAGCTACATCGTAATGAGATATTTGGTTTCTATATCTATACCCCTAGTATAGCCCTGTACAGGCCTGTAAGCGGCATATAGAAGCCTCGTACAGGCCTGTATATGTTGTATATGTGACTGATTTTTAGCCACCACATGTTTCATCAGCATGTAAAACGTTTCTATGAAAACTTTCGAAATCACTTTTATATTCATTTTAAATCTATTGTTTGAATGTTTGTGAGGGACGTCAGTGGCACCTAGAGGTGCCAGTCAAGCCGGATTGATAGGTGTGGGTTGAGAATTTAATTCTTCAACCCTAACCCGTCGAATCGTATACTTATTCATGTTGTTCCGTGCCATGCCACTTAAAACCATGTCGTGCTTGAGTACCCTTTTATGTTCGTTTGTTAATATAAGTAATGGCATGTGACTTTACACTAATTATTTCCTTTCATGTTCATTGGTGTCCTTTTAATTGCTTTCGATTATTTATCTCTCATTCCAAGCTAACAAACTTGAGGTTATAAATGGGTGGTTTGAACTAATAAATGAAATTTTTGAAATTGAAGAGTTGACGAAACACTTCAAAACAGAATTTATTTCACCATTAGAAATTAATTGTTAAAGGAAAGTTAAAAATTAATATTTGGGGTGAGAAACAGTTTAACGTGCGAATGTTACAAATAACTAAAATAATTATTATTGTGCTACTACAAAACTATATCTTAATAATTATTACTCTAAGAATTGTTTGTATTTCATCTTAACAAGAGGAGCCGATGTAGGTCCACTCGGAGGATCGAGTTAACCTCTATTTCTGTTTTCCGACAAACCCGAAAGTGCGGAATCCAAACGGGTAAGTTAAACCAAGTTACGAACACGTAAGACACAAGATTCAACGATTAACACTCAATGTATTAATGCTATGAAACGGTTACAATGCGGTGTTTACAAATGGTCTCTGTAAACTCTCAGTGTGTGTGTTACAGTGTGTTCGCTCTCAAATCTATTCAGACTTGTGTCTGTGTTTGCCTTCTGTTGCTGTATATATACTGACAGGTTGACGAACCTTACGTCAGTGGGAACTTTAAAGTTCATCATGGGGAACTTTAAACTTCGTCATGTGGAACTTTAAAGTTCATCATGGGGAACTTTAAACTTCGTCATGGGGATCTTTAAAGTTCATCATGGGGAACTTTAAACTTCACCATGGGGAACTTTGACAACAGCAAACAACTTAACAGTTAACACACTAATATGCATACTGCACACACGCAGTTGCATTTACATCGTACATTACAAAGTAAACAACGTACCGAGTCAAGATAGGAGGATATCTTGACTTCGGCCTTCACTTCGTAGCCGAGTCGAACTGGAACGATCCCGGAACGATCCGTGTCCACACAATATGCATCAACAAACTCCCCCCTTGGACGTTGATCGTTTCGAACACATCACAAACAGGAATTGTAGCAACAAACTCCCCCTTGGACGCTGCTCGTTCTTCCACTCGTTTCGTTATCCATCTCGTGATGGTTCGTTCATTCTTGTCGTAGGATCTTCAAAGTCTTCACGTTTCATAAGTAGAAAGTGTATTAACAAACTCCCCCTTTCATTTAGGAAGTGTGTTAACAAACTCCCCCTTGAGTTATGCTTGTGAACTTTTGATTTTCAGCACTTTAGATCCTTGTGGTGTTGATTGATTGGTCATCGGCAACTCGATCATCTTGATCTTTTAAGTGCGTCCATGTCGTGTCTTCATTCCGAAGCTTTTCATCTAACATGTTCTCTTCGCCTTTAGCTGATTGGATGTCGCATCTGTACATACAAGAAAGCTAAACGCGTAATGAGAACAACTACTTGGAATATAGTTAACATTTAAACAAATGACACACATGTGACCAATTCTCATTCAACTACCGTCCGACAATTTAGTTTGAAAAGTTAACAGATTTTTCAATTTTGATCATTAACATTCAAAACTTGCAAACTCTGACCGTTTATGAAGATTCAGTCGTTTTGGTTTTCAATCAGATTTTCAGGTAACAAAGATTCGAGTTCCAACATCGGTTAATTAAAACTAAAGCAGAAATAAAATCTTTTTGACTTTTATAAAGTTTAAATTAAAACACACCTAAAATCTTTTTGGTATTTTGAATATTTCAAACTTAAAGACTGAAAGCAGTAAATAAATATATACAGAGTTGCAGAAACATATCTTGAACCGTTTGGAGCTCCTTGCACAATGATCGATCCTAATGGAAAGTTTGGGGCAAAAGCTATTAAATGTCACTTTCTTGGTTATGCCACCCCGAACTTAAGAGTCTGGAATCTAGACACTAAAAGGGTTGAGGAATGGTCTGAAGTCAGAGTACAAAGGCACACATTGCCAGTCAAAAATCCGGGTCAACCATGGATGTTTGAGTACGATGACTTTTTCAATTCGATCAATGTTGAAGCAGTTGAAGAAAATGCTGCTGCAAGGATGTTTTTCGAGAGTAACAACGCAACAGATTCACCGTTGGTTCGTCCAATTATTGTCAATCAAGAACCATCTTCAGTGAACAATAATGCTCTCGACAATGAGGATTTTCATGATGCAACCGAACTGAACGAATCTTCAGAGGATGATGAATTTCTAGATGCAGATCAAGAAGCTCCAACAACAGCTGTACAAGGTACTTCAGAAGCTACTGCATCATCCTCTTCGTCAGTTCCGGGTATTGAATTGGTTGGTGATCTCAATCTCAACAATTTGGGTACAAATATTCCAGTTCAGGATAATCCAGAAACAAGGATTCACAATACCCATCCTCAACAAAACATCATCGGTAATGTACATAGTGGCATTCAAACAAGAAACATGTTGCGAAACAACAACAACGCAGGCTTGTATGCGGCGATTCGAGAATCTGGTCAACAGAATGATTGGTCTTTCGCGTGTTATGTCTCACAGGAAGAGCCAAGAACTTGGAAAGAAGCTTTGAAAGTTAACTCTTGGGTTGAAGCAATGTAGGAAGAACTGCAACAATTCCAGAAACTTGGTGTCTGGAAGCTCGTAGAGAAACCTGCTGATTACAAGAAGATTGGTACCCGTTGGGTGTATAAATGCAAAAAAGGACGACCGTGGAATCGTTATTCGAAACAAAGCAAGATTGGTCGTTCAAGGTTTTCGTCAGATTGACGAGATCGACTACAACGAAGTCTATGCACCAGTTGCACGTCTGGAAGCAATTCGGATCTTTCTGGCTTATGCCTAATTCAAAGGATTCAAGGTTTACCAGATGGACGTCAAAAGTGCATTCTTACATGGTCTAGTCGGAGAAGAGGTGTATGTTGAACAGCCTCCAGGTTTTGAAGATCCTATTCATCCCGGTCGGGTTTGGTTGCTGAACAAAGCTCTCTATGGTCTACATCAAGCATCACGAGCTTGGTATGCAACCTTATCTAATTATCTGTTGGAGAATGGATTTCACAGAGGTCTTATCGATTGCACTCTCTTCATAAAAGAACAAGATGGAGATATTCTACTGGTACAGGTATATGTGGATGATATTATATTTGGTTATACTAACAATGTTATGTGTAGGGATTTCGAGCGTGTAATGCAGGATAAATTCGAGATGAGCGCTATGGGGGAGATGACATTATTTTTGGGCTTGCAAGTGCAACAAACGAAGTCTGGAATTTTCATCCATCAGACTAAGTATGTTCAAGACATCTTGAGCCGATTCCAGATGTCCGACACATCGCCCATTGGTACCCCACTACAGCAAAATCATGGAATTAATCCAGACTTGAAGGGTGAAGTTGTTAGCTCTTCATACTACCGCGCGATGAATGGATCCCTTATGTACCTCACAGCATCAAGACCAGATATAATATATCCAACATGCCTGCTAGCTAGATATCAAGTGAACCCGAAGGCCTCACATCTTGCAGCTGTAAAGAGGATTTTTCGTTATTTGAAGGGTTGCCCAGACACCGGTCTATGGTACCCTAAGGATGATAACTTTAACTTGATCGCTTTCAGTGATTCAGATTTTGGCGGATGCAAAATCGACGGCAAATCCACAACGGCTGGATGCCAGTTTTTAGGAAATTGCCTCGTAACATGGCAGTGCAAGAAGCTGACTTGTGTCGCTACATCAACTTGTGAAGCTGAATACATTGCTGCCTCAAGTTGTTGCTCCCAAGTCCTGTGGATACAACAGCAAATGCGTGATTACGGTTTTGAATTCCTAACTACTCCTATTTTAGTCGATAATTCTGCTGCCTTATCTATCACTAGAAATCCTGTGCAACATTCAAAGACCAAACACATCAAAATTAAGTATCACTTCATACGTGATTGCTTTGATAAAAGGCTAATCGATGTTGTTAAAGTCCAGACTGATGACCAACGTGCCGACCTTTTTACCAAATCATTTGATAAATCAAGATTTGACTTTTTATTATTGGTAAACGGCATTAAGGTCAAGCAAAAGTAATCCGCATCGGAAAATCGTTTTTGTAAATATCTTTGTGTTTTTTAAATTATTGTAAGTTTGTTGATTTTAGGGGGAGTAACCAAAATTTGATAAATTCAAAAACATCAAAAAATTTCAAAACTCAAAAACAATAGAAAAACAAAAATGAGGTTCCTGGCGAGCAAAAGAGAAAATGATAGTACATCAGTGGTCTGTCCAAACATTTTTAAACTGAAATGCAAAATGAAAAACAATAAGCAGCTCTATATAAGATGTATCGGTAGGTTCACAATCATCTTAAAGTGTGCAGGGTGATATAAACTTAAATCGACTGAAGACTGTGTGGGAACCACTCATTGGCATATGGTCTTAGTACCGAAATTTCGTTTGAGAGATTGCTGAGGTTCTGAGATATGTGGTCTTTATGCTGTTTATCATCTGGGTATCATGGTTGTTTCTTTTACCGAAACAAACGGAGACGAAGTCTTGATCTTCCATGATATCATACATACGTGTACATACTGCATACGACCTCAATAAGTGATCAACAATCACATGTCCACAAAATAAGTGATAATATATCACATTTATCCGGGAGTCAAGTTCGTCTCTTTGTTGTACGAGAGTACTGACCTGTTCACGGACTTGCTCCTGTGCCCTCATGCATCTGAAAATCAAGTTCCTCATCAATAAGTGATTCTATCACATAGGGCTTGTTTTCAATCAAAATAAGTGAGTTTCTAACATTTTCATATTCATCAAAACAGATGATAAATGGTATACTCACCAGTAAGATGAACCCTCGTGCATACCTTGATACGGGAATGTGTCGTGATGTGGATGAACACCGGTCGGTAAGTATAAATCATACCTTAACGTATCCCCTCGCCATGATTACATCTGATAAGTTGAGCTTATGTGGACAACAATACCAATAATCGTTATAGGATGCTTATCTAAATGTTAACTAACTGAACAACAAGAGCGTTTTGGCGTGACCGTACACTGATATGATTCTCTTACCCTCGAAACTCGCAAAAAGAATGTCTGTAAATATTTATATACTGCTTTTTGTTTCTGCATCTTTGTATATATTTATTTACTGCTTTCAGTCTTTAAGTTTGAAATATTCAAAAAAAAAATACCAAAAAGATTTAAGGTGTGTTTTAATATAAACTTTCTAAAAGCCAAAAAGATTTTATTTCTATCTTACTTTCGATCGTACGATGTTGGAACTCGAGTCTTCGTTACCTGAAACCTGAACGAAAACCAAAACGACTGAATCTTCATAAACGGTCAGAGTTTGCAAGTTTTGAAAGTTAATAATCAAAATTAAAAAATCTTTTAACTTTTCAAACTAAACTGTCGGACGGTAGTTGAATGAGAATTGGTCTCATGTGTATCGTTTGTTTATGTTAACTATATTCCAAGCGGTTGTTCTCATTACGCGTTTAGATTTCTTGCATGTGCAGATGCTAAAGGCGAAGAGAACAAGTTCGATGACATGCTTCGGAATAAAGACACGACATGGAGGCACTCAAAAGATGAAGATGATCGCGTTGCCGCTGATCTATCATCAACAATGCCACACGGATCTAAAAGAATTGAAGATCAACTGACTCACGAGCATAATCAAAGGGGAAGTTTATTGACACACTTCCTAAATGAAATAGGGAGTTTGTTGATACACTTTCTACTTACGACACGTGAAGACTTTGAAGATCCTCCGATATGATAGACATGGAAGTTGAACCATCACGAGTAGTGTCCAAGGGGGAGTTTGTTGGTACACTTTATGTGGACGCGACTCGATTCGGTTCAACTTGGTTCGGTTAGACTAGGTTAGGTTCGGCTCAAGCCCGACGTCGCGAAGCACGAAACGCCGCGAGCCGTTTCGCGTCGCCACATCATCATGACATCATCATGATGATGTCACATGGTTTACTAACCTACATAATCTGCATGTTGAGAATTCAATTTACGTATATATGTGCATGGTTGTTTGGGCTTTAACTCCATTGGGCTGAAACATACACTTGGACCACCGGATCTTCATATGGGCCGAAACCATTTGGGTCGAAACTACATTGGACGAAACCCTCTATTTTGGCCATGATTAAGTGACGAAACTCCTTATGGTTTCGTCGCTTTTGATGTTTCGTCGTATCATGTTTATGTTTCGTCGTGTCTGTGACTATATATATTCAGTGAACTCAGAACAGAAAACAGAGAACACACACACGAGAGAACTAGAGAGAGTTTACAGAGATTATTTTGTAAACATTGTATTGTAACCGTTTCAAGTATTAATACATTGTGTGTTAATCGTTGAGTCTCGTATTCGTCGTTTAAGTGTTCGTAACTTGGTTTAACTTACCCGTTAGGATTCCGCACTCTCGGGTTTGTCGGAAAACATGGAACACGTTATACTCGATCCTCCGGGTGGACCTACAGGGGTGATGCTGATATGGGCCTGCATGTTTCTGACAGGAGAATAAAAGACTGTTATAACAACTCACAATTTGTTATAACAGGATCCGGGTTACCCAGGTTTGATTTGTACAAGTGGGTCTCTATATAAGAGAAAACCCTAAGTATTCATCACTCATTACACGGATATTTTTTAGATCAGATCTCTTGTATCTCTCTCTAAACGGTACTTAGGGTTTCAAGTTGTTCATCACTAATTCGTCTTGTTTTAGTGATATTGTTGTGAGATCTAGTTAGTGCCTGGTCGATAATCATCTGTAGTGAGCGTTGTGAGTTGTTGATTCTTGTTTTTGTTTGAGTCTTCTGTGTATCTTGTAATCTTCATATCTTTTAGGTATAATAATATTCTGCTTTGGTCTTGTCAACTATCATCTTCATACCATTGTTTTGACATTATCACTACAAGTTTATTTACACATATTAATAATAAATTCTGATATCTTAAGCTTGGATCATTTATGTTGGATCTGAGTTTCTTTTTGATTGTATTTTTCGTTTGGAATTAAGATGGAAATGGATGAGAGTGCAGCGGAATTTAAAATGAAAACAAACTTTGCATACAATCAAACGAGAGAAATACTTTTATCAAACATCTTTACACATAGAATCGAAAGATTGAATTTGTTTCAATAACGATTACAATGATTGATGTAAGAATGCAAACTCCCCCTCAGCCAGAGCTCAGTAGTTTGTTCGTGCAAAGAAGACGATGTGGTGAAAGAGCTAATAGAACAGTACAAAGTACTGAACTATTTATAGGCACTTGCAAACCACTGAGCATCTTAGCTGACGTCACCATGAAAGTGACATCTAACCTCCTAACAAACTCTAACCTCTGATCTATACAAACACTGATGTACTAACTACTGCTATTACAATATAATACATAAAAGACACATAAACAGCTGCTGCATCCTTCCACTGCTGTGAACCCAGCAGTGCTTGTCCGGATCAGCAGTACCTGACTCAAGGCAGTAGATTGAGTCAGCAGAGCTTTGGTCTTCCATCAGTCTTTGACATTGGGCAGCAGTTGTAGGTCAGCACTTAGTAAGATCAGCAGATAGGAGGTCAGCAGATATGAAACCACTTTCAAGGGGAGAGATTTGCATAAACCAACTGTAAACGTCTGCTTATTCTAGATCCACTGCTTTGATCCAGTTTTGGCTTTACATTATCTGTTCCTCTGATAGGGTTCAATCCCAACAATCTCCCCCTGGAACAGATAATGCCAAAACTCTTCATTATTTGTGGAAATCTTTATTGCCTCAACAACAGCTCCCTTATCTGACCTTTAAATTGTAATTCAAAGTCTAGGGCATCTGTATCTTCATCATCCCTGCTGAGTGGAAGATCAAGGAGATCCTGCAAATCTTCAAGACTCAGGCCAAGAGCTTGTTCCCTTGATATTTTCTCCACTCCTCCACCAGACCTGAGCAAAGTCAATACGTAGGTCTGTTTGTCAGTTTCCCACTTTTGTATTTTTGAGCCTGGAGGGTTTCTTGGGAGATGTTTATTTGCAGAAGTATTTGGAGAGGCTGGCCTGATCAAAGCTGGCTGAGCAGCGGTTGCAGATTGTTCCAATTCAAGATCTTCCTTTATCATTACTTGTGTGCCAGCTTTTACAATGGCATCTCCGGCTAAAAGATCTTGAATTGTTTCCATGCTAAACTGGTTTTTGCTCCTTCTTTTGTAGATGGCAGCACCAGCTGGAGCAGTGGTTCTTTTGACTTGCAGCTTTGGTGGTCTTTTTGAAACCGCTGCTTTGGAATAGTCAGGCTTTTGAGGAACTGAAGGATCTTTCTTTCTTAATTGTTCCAACTTTTTGTAAGTAGCCCTGACAACATCTTCTTTCCATCTAGCAACTTGTCTTTTGTTCCCATAATCAGCTGCTACCAGTTCCTCTTTCATTCTCTTCAGCTCTTCCTGTTTGTCAGGTATATTCTTTCTAAACTCTGCCCAGTTAGGAGGAGTGTGAGTGACTTTCCTTTTTATCATGTCTTGAATTCTTGCTGCTTCATTTTCAAGTTCAGGAATAGTCCACTCTTTGTACATGTATCTCTCTCCTTTGTATTTCTTGTGAGCCATGATGCTTTCAATGTAGTCTTTCTTCAGAGATTCAGCTGCTCTTTCAGAAATTTGTTGACTAACATTTTTTGCAAATTGCTCTAGGGATCTGACTTGAGTGAGCAAATATTGACTTCTCTGAGCAATTTCTTTATCAGATTTCCCTTGTGTGTTTTTCTTTGAGATATCCTCTGCTTGCTTGGCCTTGATTTCCAAGTATTCATCAACATTCTTAGGCCAGGGATATCCCTTTATTGATGGCAAACTCCTTTTGGCAGGGTCATCCTCATAGTAAAAGGATTTTATTTCATCTCTAACAGCTGCTAGTTCAAGAGGAAATTGAACACCTGCAGGAGGTAAGGGCTTGTACATTGGAACAGAAGAGAGAGGAACAGGTTTTGGTATTGTGACAAGTGTTAAAGCTTTTGAAGATGTTTGTGGTGGTGAATTGTCATCATCTTTGAGAATTAGTCTTCTCCTTTTTGTAGGAGGGACTGATGATGTTTTGGATGGAACAGTGGTGATAGATGTAGTGGCAGTGGATTGTGATTGACTAACAGCTGTTGAAACAACTGGTGTTTCAACCACTGTTGTCATTACAACAGTTGTTATAACATCTGTTGTCTTCTGCTGTATGTCAGCAGGTGTTGTTTTTGGTGGTGATGATGGTAAAGCAGTGGATGTTGTGTGTGTTGAAGTGGTGTGTGTTGATGGAACAACTGTTTGGCAAGCAGTAGTTTTTGTAACTCCTGATGCATCAGCTGTTTTGTATAGTGGTTTTTGAGCAGACTTTGAACGTCTGGTTGGAATGGATTTGGGTTGCCTTACTTTTCTAGTAGGCCTCTTCTTTTCCTCAACAGGATTTTCATGATCCCTTGACCCAGAAGTACCCTGATCTGGATGATCCATTCTGTCCACCCAGGCTTTCCTTTTGGCCTCTCTATCTCTTTTCACACTTGCAACTGCTTCTGCTAGTGCATTTGTTGTCACATCAATCTTCTTGCTGCCATCTGGCAAAGGGATCTTTTTGGTCATGTTTGAATTCTCTGGTTCAAGATAAAGACCATCTTCTATACCCTTCCTTTTCCACTCCTTAATTTTCTCCCCCTTTTTGGCATTATCTTCTGGGAGGTCATAAATGAAGCGTACGTTTGGAGGAGCAGTGCCAGTGGTGTGCAAGATCTGAGTTTTGAGAGCCTTTAAGTCAGCCTGAGTGTTCTTGAATCTTGACTCCATTGCATTTCTCAGCTGTTGTACATGTGTTTCATGTTGCTGATCTGCTAATTGTGCTTGTTGTTGGAGAAAAGATTGAAATAGATTCCAGAGCTCATTTGTAGCAGGTGCCCTTTGTGGAGCAGGTGCTTGAGGTGGAACAGCAGTTGATTGTACCTTCTGAACTTGTAACACCTGTTGTAGCATATCTTTGAGTTCTGCAACAGAGTTATCAAGCTTTGTAATTCGATCCGTCAATTTTTGGTACTTTAAACCATCACCCAAGTTAATGGGTTCATCTGATTTCCCACTAGCAGTGGTTTTATCAGTGGTAGATGTAGGAAATATACTCCAAACATTAACCACTGATGCCCCTTTTTCTTGGTACTGGGGTCTTCTTCCTTCAACACTTGACAACCTTTTGATGTTGCCAGTAGGATAAATAAATCCACTGGTAGGTTGCAAAGGTGCTATAAAAGGAATTGCCTCCAAGGTAGTCTTATGAATGTAACCACTGTCCAAATGTAACCCAGTGGGTGTAACAGTTGTAGTGGCTGCTTCACTTGGAATACCACCAAGAGTTACTTGTAACTCAAGGGGTGTAACCTCCTCAGGTTGTGTTGGTGGGTTAGCAAAGATTGATACATCAGACCCAGTCAGTTGTTGAGGTATATTCTCATTAATAGGTGATTGAGAATGACTGGATAATGCCTGGTTCAAATCAATTGCATCCAACAGTGGTTTTATTGGTGAGGGAAATGTGGATGTTATGGTTGGTGTAGAAATAGGATGTGTCCCGGGCATTGGACTGTGGATGATAGAAACGAGTGTTTCCAGAGCATCATGATGTGGAAACCCTTTTTGTACAACCTGTTCTTTTTGTGAAGAAGCAGGAGGAGTTTTGGTTATGGGTTGAGATATTTGTACCAACTGCTGTGAGGAAGTAGCAGCAGTGGTTTCTTGTGACTTTTGTGTTGTCACTGGCAGAAGCTCTGGTATCTCATCCTCCAGAGATGCCTTTTTGAGGGTTTTGGGGGGTTTTTGTGTTTTTCTTTTTGTTGGCTTTTTGGTAATTGTAGGTGTGGGCTTCAAAACAGTTGTGCTGCTGCTTTGATCACCTTGAGCAGTGGGCTCAGCAGCAGATACCTGAGGAGCAGTTGTAACTGCTAAAATCTGCTCAGGCACCTCTGCTTGTGTTTTGCAAGGTGCTAACATTCTTGAAAAAGTTTCAGTTGTTAAACTGTTTATTTGAGTAGAATCACCTTGGTTTATTATAACTAAATCATCCTTACTGAATTTCTTTGTAAAATAGTAACTTAAAAACCTTGGAAACAGTAAGAATGATTTTGTTTCAACATTATTAACCAAATCTTTAAAAATTTCCCGAGAATAGTTAAAATTTTCTCCTTGAAGAATTGCATATCCCAGATTTTGAATCTTTAAAGGGATTTCATTGAAAGAAGTGGTTTTATTTGAAACACATAGTAGGAGGGTATGAAATAAAAATCTGGTTGCAGACGGAAAATAACCTTTTTCTAAGGTAATTTTCTTCATCATTGTGGCTTCATACCCTCTCTCAATGAAGTCAGTTTGTAACTCGTTTTTAGTGAAAGAAAGTTTACCTTCCTGATCACCGAGTTGAAAGACCTCTGAAATGGATTGTGGCGTGATTTGGACAGCTTTACCCTTTATAGAAGAGTTTATGGTGGTTACAGTGTCGCCTTGTTTTTCAAGGGTTGCATTTTTCCAGAACTCCCTTTGGGTCGCAAAATAGATTGGTGCATCGGCAGTGAACAAAGTTTTGTACTTTGATTTTGCCATGAGATCAATGATGGAATCGAAAACTTTGGTGGTTCCTGGTTTTGTGAGAAGACCCAGGAGATTGTGAGATGGTTTGTGTGGAATTTCAGTGGAGATTGCCTTTTGAGAGGCTGTTTTCGATGAAGATTTGGATGAGGGTTTTGAAGATTTCTTTGATTTTTTCATTTTGAGGATGATTGATCGAAGAAATTTGTGAAGAAATGTGAAGAAAAACTGCTTTGAGAAGAGAATTTTTAAGAATTCAATTCGACAGTAAAACCCTGTTTTGATGGTGAGTGGGGGATTTTATAGGGAAGAAAGTGAATGCTGAGGTGGCAGCCGTTACAAAAGGTCTGACCAATATGTACTGTCCACGTGACAACCCCTGTTGAAAGTGAAGGACAGTACTTGTGTGATAGGGACAAATGAAGGCAGTGGTATGGAAGCAGTGGATGATTTTCACTATCAGTGGATAGCATATCAGTGGATAAGACACTGCTTTTGAGCAACAGAGTTTATCAAAGTAATGAGAGAGCAGGGGTTGACTTTCAGCAGTGGACAGACTTTTGAAGTATAGCAGACTTTTGAACAATCAGTGGTTAATGGCAGACTTTTAAGGACTTAATGAAAAATTTCATTTTTAACTATTTTTAAGGATGGAGTTTTGATTTTCTGAAAACATTTTGTTGCTTTTATTCATAGAAAAAACAAGATGTTGCTTGTTATTCCATGTTCAGCATCCCAATCCTAGAGACCAAACTTTCAAAAGTGGCTGTATCAAGTGCTTTTGTGAGCACATCAGCCAGCTGGTCTTTAGTTGGGACATGATGCAGAGAAATCAAACCTTTTTCATAGCAATCCCTCACAAAGTGATGTCTGATGTCGATATGTTTGGTGGTTGAGTGGGAAACTGGATTTTTGATGATATTTTCTGCTGCCTGACTGTCCAACATGAGTGGTGTCTTTAAGGCAGTGATACCAAAATCCAGCAACTGATTTTGAAGCCACAGGAGTTGGGCTGTACAGTTTGCAGCAGCAATATATTCAGCTTCAGCAGTGGATGTGGAAACAGCTGCTTGTTTTTTGCTTTGCCATGAGACTAAGCAATCACCTAGAAACTGGCACCCTCCTGATGTGGACTTCCTTGTGGTGTGACATCCAGCAAAGTCACTGTCTGAGAAACCTGAAAGCTTGATGTTCCCATTAGCTGGATACCAGATACCAAGTGTGGGAGCACCTTTTATGTATCTGAAGATCCTTTTTACAGCAATGAGATTTGATTTTCTAGGAGCTGATTGACTTCTTGCACAGATACATGTTGCAAACATGATGTCTGGTCTAGATGCAGTTAGGTACAATAAAGACCCAATCATGCTTCGATAGAGTGTTTGGTCAATCAGCTCATCCTTTTCATCAGACATGACCAACTTATTTGTTGCCATGGGTGTGCTGCATGGTTTACAATCATTCATATCAAATTTGGTTAAAAGTTCTTTAGCATATTTGCTTTGATGAATGAAAGTTCCATTTTGCATTTGTTGTACTTGGAGACCAAGAAAGCATTGCAGTTCACCCATTGCACTCATTTCAAACTCAGCTGTCATGAGTTCTCTAAACTCTTCACACATTTTGTTACATGTGCTTCCAAAAATAATGTCATCCACATAAATTTGGACAAGCATTAAATCCTTCCCTCTCCATTTTAAAAACAGTGTTTTATCAATGGTACCTCTTTTGAAACCATTTGAGAGTAGGAAGTTGGAAAGAGTTTCATACCAGGCCCTTGGTGCTTGTTTCAAGCCATACAAGGCTTTGTTTAACCTGTAGACATGATCTGGATAAAATGGATCCTCAAAACCTGGAGGTTGACAGACATACACCTCTTCTTGAATTGTACCATAGAGGAAAGCACTTTTGATATCCATTTGAAACACCTTCATATTGTGGTTGACAGCAAAGGCCAGGAACAGTCTAATTGCTTCTAATCTTGCAACAGGGGCAAATGTTTCATCATAATCAATCCCCTCTTCCTGTCTGTAACCTTGAACCACAAGCCTGGCTTTATTCTTGACAACAATACCCCTTTCATCAGTTTTGTTCTTGAAGACCCACTTTGTGCCAATGGGACTAACCTCTTCTGGCAGTGGTACAAGCTCCCATACTTGTTGTCTTTTAAACTGTTGGAGCTCCTCTTGCATGGCTTCTACCCAGCTGTTGTCTTTCAGTGCCTCTTGGTACTTGACTGGCTGATGGAGTGATAGAAAACCAGCAAAAAGACAAATGTTTTGGGTTTGGCTTCTTGTGAGCACCCCTTCATTTATGTTGCCAATGATTTGATCAGGTGGATGAGATCTCAAGAAGATTAAATCACCTTGGTATGGTATGATGGCATTTGTTGGTGAAGGCTGCAAATGTGTATCATCTGAGCTAACCACTGCTGGGGACTTTGATGATCCAGCAGTGGCTTCAAAAGGTGGTGGTATAGGAGGTAATGAGGTGGAAAACTGCTGACTTTTATCCACTGTTTGAGGACTTTTGTCAGCAGTGTTTGAGGATGTGGAAGCAGTGGTTGATGGGCTACTTTGGTCAACAACTGTTGAGGTAGCAGTGGTAGAGCTTTGACAACTGTTTTGAACAGCTGATGCTTTTCCCTTTGTGGCAGACCTTTGAGGGATGATGATTTCATACCCATAGTCTGGTGTTGTATCCTCTGATGGACCTGCACTGTTAGTCTTGACAACAGTATTTTCAAAAGTGAATTTTTCAAGATCAAACAAATCTGCAGGGTTTGCTGGGATTTTCATTGATGAAAGTTCATTGAACTTTACATTCAAAGTCTCCTCCACTGCCTTGGTCCGTGTATTGAACACTTTGTAGGCCTTGGCAGTGGTTGAGTATCCCAAATGATAACCACAATCAATTTTGGCTGCAAATTTTGAAATGGAATCTTTTAAGTTCAAAATAAAACATGGGCAGCCAAACACTTTGAAGTATGAGATCAGTGGTTTAATTTTATACAGAATTTCATAGGCAGTCTTTTTGTGCCTGGGGTTTATTAAAACTCTGTTCTGGACATAGCAAGCAGTGTTTACTGCCTCTGCCCAGAAGGTTAATGGCAAACCTGAATCTGCAAGCATGGTTCTGGCAGCCTCAATCAGAGTTCTGTTCTTTCTACTACCCCATTCTGCTCTGGTGTTCTTGGGATGCTGTACTGCCTTACAATCCCTTTCTTCACACAGAAGGCATCCAACTCCCTATTTTTGAATTCTGTGCCATTGTCACTCCTGAAGCTTTTCACTGGAAGGTCAAATTGCTTTTCAACCTGTATTACAAAGTCTTGCAAAATGCCTGCAGTTTCATCTTTTGAGTGCAAAAAGAAAGTCCATGTGAACCTAGAAAAGTCATCAACAATAACCAAACAATATCTTTTCTTTTTGAGGCTCATGACTTGAACTGGGCCAAACAAATCCATGTGTAGCATTTGCAAACACTGGGTTGTTTTGGACTCTTCAATGGACTTATAAGAACTTTTATGTTGTTTTCCTTTTAAACAGGAAATGCAATGTTCAGGACATGAAAACAATTTTTGTGGTAGGCCTCTCACCAAACCATTTTTTGAAATTTCTGTGATTGTCTTAAGATTTGTGTGTCCCAGCCTTCTGTGCCAAAGTTCTGTCTCTTTGTTAGAGGCAGCTGAGAACAGACAGGCATCAGCTCTGGGACACTCTTTTGACATGTCAACAACATAAACATTGCCACTTCTTTGAGCAACAAGTTTAGTTTGACCAGTTTTGATTATTTCTTCAATCTTTTTGACCATTTCTGGTCCAACAATCCTACAACAGTCTTTTGTGAAGAATGACCTAAATCCCTTGTCACTCATTTGGGACACACTCAGAAGGTTGAATTTTAGATTGTCTATTAGATTGACATTTTCAAATTTTACATTTCCAGATTGCACTGTACCAGACCCCAGAACCTTCCCTTTACTATTATTCCCAAAGGATATATCACCCCCACCATGGATTTTAAAGTCTTTGAGGAGGGCTTTACATCCTGTCATGTGCCTGGAGCCTCCACTATCTACATACCAAAGACTATCAAAGCATGCAGAAGCTCCCTGCACATGAAGTAAAAGGATTAGTTCATTAAGGTCTCCAAAGCCAGCAGGGCTTTGGATGGGGTCTCAACAGTGTCTGGAATGGATGCAGAATGATGGACAGTGGTTAGGTCAGAGATTTGAACTGTTTTAGGACAGTGTTTCTCTAACCACTGTTGTGGATCTTGACCAATCATCTGCTGGTAACCAAAAGGATGCCTATTCACTTTGGGTTTAGAGGGCCTTTTGTAGGTCTCATAAACGTGTGGAATCCTTTGGTAAGACTGTTTTTCCTTGCCTTTTCTGAACTGATTGGCAGGGGGTGCATCAGTAACCTGAACATCTCTTTTGACAGATGTTTGGTTCAGCTGTTTTGTAACAGCTGTTTGAACTGGCACGAACAGTGGTTGTTTCTTGGTGAATTTGACAGATGTTGATGATGATAATGGACTCAAGGATGTTTTAGCAATGTACTCATTCTTTTTCACATCAAAGTTTTTGAGGTACACACATGCTTGAGTTTTGTGGTTTGTTTTACCACAGACAATGCAGCTTTCTGCTGAAACAATGACACTTGTTTTGTTTAGATCATAAGCTTTTAAGTGGAAACAATCTTTTGTTAGATGATTCCTTTTCTCACAGAATTCACAGAACAAGTTATCAATTTTTTCTCTCTTCTTTCTCTTTTCAGATTCCTTTGCAGCAGAGGTTTTAACCACTGCTGGGATATCTTTGAGAGGTATGACTTTAGCTTTTGGAGCTTTAGCACCATCAATTGATGTAAAGTCCATTGGCTTGAAATTTTCAAGAATATCACACTCATCAGACCATTTTGGCTTAAACAGATGATCTTCAAGCTCCTTGAGAGTGGAGGAACCCATTGGTTTGTTAAGTGTGATTTTGTTACCAAGTTTGTCAGTGATTTTCACTTCTTGGCCATTCTTGTTTGTGGGGATAAGCTTAGTAGCTTCATCAGTGGTTTGAACAGAGTTTTCAAAAGCAGTGTTTTCATCATCATATTTTCTATACCCAACCCCAAACTTCACATTGCTTTTTCTCTGTTTTTCAAGCATAACCTCATATCCTTTGCAGGATTCCACCGATCTTTCACAAGTAATCTGGGCAGACTCCAACTCCTTTTTGCAAACTTGGTATTTTTCTACCATAGTTTGAAGTTGGGTTTTGGTTATACTTTGCTCTTCTTTCAAACAGCTGATTTCTTTTTCCTTTTCAGTCAATTTGTTTTTAAGTTCTTTTAAAGAGCTTTCAAATTTGACCTCATCAGTTAAGATTTTATCCCGAAGGTTTTCATTCACCTCTTTGATGTTAGCAAAAGCAATTATGCAATTGTCTGAACACAGTTTTTCAAGAACTTGAGGAGATACCTTGGCAGCTGCCATCATAGCACAATCACATTGATGATCTTCATCCACATCAGCTTTCACCTTCTTTTCACCAGCCCTTTCTTCCTTCTCTTCTTGTTTGTCCTCTTCGGACCAAGGATCTGTCAGTGGTTCAATCAGGGAACCTGAACTTTCTCCCATCAGTACTTCACCAGCCACAGCAGTAACCACTGCTTCAGTCACCTCTTCCACTGTTTCAAAGCACTGCTGTTCCTCCTCAGCTTCAATCCCCTCCTGTATTGACTCTAATGCCATCAAACAAAACTCATCATGTGAGGGTTCATTAAAAGCATAGAGTGCAAAGTTTTCATCATTAAGGTCTTCAGGCATACTGCTCCAGTCAACAAACCCTTGAGTGAAAAAACTTTGTTGATCTGGTTGTGCTGCTGCTGGAGCAGTGGTTTGAGGTGCAACAGGTTGCACTTGTACCTGTGGAGCAGGGGTTTGAACATATTGGATTTGTGGAACAGTAGTTTGGACATAATGTACTGGCACAGGGGCAGCAGCATAGTGAGCAGTGTTCACTTGAGCTGCTGGGGCATATTGGGCATAGTGCACAGTGTTTTGGTTTTGAGGTCTAGGATTTGAGCTAGGATGAGTAATTATGGGACCAGTATTTTGACTCCTACATTCCCTAGCAAAATGTCCCAACCTATTACACTTGTAGCACTTGATTTTCGATTTATCCAACCCAACCCTTAGATTCCCATGCAGACCTGGGAATTTTCTCCCTGTTCTTTTGTAGAATTTGCTAGTTCTAACACTTAGCAAGGCCAGTTGGTGCAGGATGTCCATTTCCTCTAAATCAGTGGGATCAAAATGTTGCAAATCATTTAGTTCAAAGCTTAAATTATCTGACATCTGGTTTTCGTTTGCAGTGAATGCATAACTTGCAGAGTGAGGATCAGGGTTGTTAAAATTTGCACCAGCAGTTATGTCAATGAAGTGATCATAACCCTGGTCCTTACCACTGCTCCCAGATTCTTCTTGACCCAAAAGAGCAGTGTTACCGAATGTATAATCATCAACGGCTTTTCCTGACTCTTGTAACTTCCTTTTCTGGTTCAACTCCCTTTCGTAGGTCAGGAGTCGACCATGGAGTTGGGTCAAGGTCAGATCCTTGAACTCAGGTGAATTTCTGGTGACAAAGGCTATAGTGTCCCATTTTTCGGGCAGTGACCTGAGGAACCTGCTGTTTTGAGTTGAGTTTGTAAAAGTGGTATTAACAAGCCTCAGTTCACTGATGAGACAACTAAACCGCTCAAATTGTTGAGTCAGTGATTCACCTCTAACATGACAAAACGTTTCGTACTGTTGGTTCAGGATTTCCCTATTGTTTTCTATGACTTCTTCAGTACCTCCAAACTGTTCCTTAAGTGCGTCCCACAATTCTTTGGCACTGTTACAGTGTAACAGTCCAGCATATATTTCATTGGGCAGCGCTGATGCTATGATGCTAAACGCTTTAGCATCCAGTTCGATCTTTTGAAAATCGGTTTCGGTGTAATTTTCAACTGGTTTTGGAACGAACTTTTTAGCATCTTCAGCGCTTGGCACTGAAGGAACATGAGGACCAAAGGTGACAGACCTCCAACAACCTGTGCTTTGTTGAGCGAGGATGTGACCCATCCTCCTCTGCCAGATGTTGTACTCATTTCTTTTTAGCATAGGTGGTTTAAAAAGTGAGCCAATGTTGTTTTTGTCATCCTGAGATTGTGACGTCATTCTTGTTGTTTTACAGACACTGAGAAATCAACTTTAATGGTGATTTATCCTTGCTCTGTTTTTCAACGGACGAACAAACGATCAGTATCAACTGTAATGAGCCGAACTATTTACGTCAAAATGATTGTTAAATCAAATTTGACTGTCCAAGGCTCTGATACCAATTGTTGGATCTGAGTTTCTTTTTGATTGTATTTTTCGTTTGGAATTAAGATGGAAATGGATGAGAGTGCAGCGGAATTTAAAATGAAAACAAACTTTGCATACAATCAAACGAGAGAAATACTTTTATCAAACATCTTTACACATAGAATCGAAAGATTGAATTTGTTTCAATAACGATTACAATGATTGATGTAAGAATGCAAACTCACCCTCAGCCAGAGCTCAGTAGTTTGTTCGTGCAAAGAAGACGATGTGGTGAAAGAGCTAATAGAACAGTACAAAGTACTGAACTATTTATAGGCACTTGCAAACCACTGAGCATCTTAGCTGACGTCACCATGAAAGTGACATCTAACCTCCTAACAAACTCTAACCTCTGATCTATACAAACACTGATGTACTAACTACTGCTATTACAATATAATACATAAAAGACACATAAACAGCTGCTGCATCCTTCCACTGCTGTGAACCCAGCAGTGCTTGTCCGGATCAGCAGTACCTGACTCAAGGCAGTAGATTGAGTCAGCAGAGCTTTGGTCTTCCATCAGTCTTTGACATTGGGCAGCAGTTATAGGTCAGCACTTAGTAAGATCAGCAGATAGGAGGTCAGCAGATATGAAACCACTTTCAAGGGGAGAGATTTGCATAAACCAACTGTAAACGTCTGCTTATTCTAGATCCACTGCTTTGATCCAGTTTTGGCTTTACATTATCTGTTCCTCTGATAGGGTTCAATCCCAACAACTTAAATTTTTTGGGTTGTCGGATCTCAACCGCCTTTAATTAGCCTGACTGTATTACACAAGTGATAGGTAAACTGATATAGTGGTATATGGGCTACACATGCATTTTATTCATATATACATCATTTATTTGCTTATGGGACAAAGTTTAAACAATAGTCATAAAATATTTAATGACAAGACATCATTTATTTGCTTATATATAAAATTTTGATATGACTGGTGTTTCAATCACCGCTCCTACAGAGTCCACCACAATTACCTATACACGGTTAAGAATTTCCTGATTGTGTGCTGTCGTCGGATGTGACCACGGGCTTTCCTTCCACGGAACATCTCACTTTCTCCATCTTGTTCATCGATGGCAGTCCTGATCATGATTAACAACTATTGTTAACATATATGTTTCTTTTTGAACCAACTCAAACAAATATGTATACAATGTAACTTCACGTTTTAGGCTATGTAACTTCGTTATATGATAAAAATGAGTTAACAATATGTATACAATGTAAATTTCTTCATTAATAGTATTTTCTATACTTTGTTTGTTTTATGCAATCAAAATCTTAGTTTAAATAAAATACAGAAATATACAAAAAAAAATTTGAGAGAACTCCTTAGACTAGCGGGTGTGGGGTGTTGGTTGGGGCGGGGGATGGCAGGCAACGCTGGCTAACTCACACCGTGCCAGCGTTGGCCACGGTGTTGCCCTGCTAGCTTGGCTTTGAAGCCCGGCATTAGGCGGGGGGCGGTCTGAGGTGGCTGACTTGGATTGGCTGGTGGCATATGACCGTTTGGGGTAGCCGTTGGTCAACCACTAGTTTATTTAAAAAATTATTTATTTTTTATATCTTATAAATACTCACTAATTTTTTTCAATTTCTACCACTTCTCTACTTCTTCTATCTCTATATTTTTTTTTTTATAAATTTAACCCACTTAATCCTCTACACCGACTAGTTGGAAGAAATTGTGTTGAAAATGGACACATTCAATTTCATCCAACAACAAAGAATCGAGATGAGGAAAAATATCCAAGCCGCATACGATTAAAAAATCTTGAAAAGAAAAACGCGAAGATATGAAATTTTTCGTCATGCCCGTCGATCAACTTAGCCGCCCAGAATTGGAATTGACATCGCAAATGAAACAAGAAATCTTGAAAAATATGATATGGATAAATCATGAACTTTTTAATCTTTTTTTATTTTATGTAGTTTTTTTTTCTTAATTTCATTTGTAGTTTTTAAAAAATTATATGTAGTCTTCTATTTTAGTTAAATTAAATTTTAAATAGTTAAAAAAAAAAACTAACAAAGTACACAACATATGGCTGGCCACGCCATCCGAATAGGGATGACAATGGGTCGGGTTTGGGACGGGTTTAGGTAATCTCAAACCCAAACCCGGTTAGATAAGCTTGTCCCAAACCCGTCCCAAAACCCGTCAGGTTTCAAGCGGGTAAATACCCATCGGGTATCGGGTATACCCGCGGGTTTCAGGTAAACCCGTTAATTTATAAAGATTACTCGTTGGGTATACTCATCTCAAAACCCATTGGGTATCTATCAGGTAACTACTAACCGGTTACATTTTGTATTGTCATTATAAAAATATATATTAAACTAGGTTGTGAATATAAAGTGACCTTGTTTACCCGTTTTTGTCATTCTAATAAAATATAACACTACATAATTTTTTATATTTACCGACATGCTTAACTTTATATACATTTAAATTTAATATAAAAACCGAAATAGTCACCGACATTGCTTAACTTTATATACATTTTAAAATTTCATGTCATATAAAAACCAAAATAGTCACCGACATTGCTTAACTTTATATACATTTAAAAATTTCATGTAAAACCGAAATAGTCGAATATAATTGACTTTATATACATTTTAATTGTTCTTTGCCGTGATGAAATAAATGTCTGAACAACACGGTATTTAGCAGCTTTATTAGTTTTTTTCTAATTCTAATAACTACAATGTATACGGAATATAATACCTATAGGTGTAAAAAATGGATGTATCTGTTATGGAACCACTGTGAAATTAGAACTACTCTTGTGTACAACTGATCAATCAAAAAGGCTTATATATTTTGAGAGCTTTCTTCTTTTCTATATATCACTGAAAGATCGTTGCATACATATATATATACAATCAAAAATTACTATTGACATGTGAGTGTACTGTTGACATGTGAAGTTATTTGTCTGCCTATCAATTATTTATAACACTCCCCCTCAGACATATAACTATCATTCACTTGATCAATAATTCATACGTTCATTGTTGGATGATACTTTTCAAACTTTGGTGTTTGGCTTTGACATGCTGCCTCGTTAAAAACCTTGCTAGGAAAAACCCAGTGGGACAAAACCATAGCTAAGGGAAAAAGAGTGCAGCTTGCATTATACACAGTGGATCAAAATATGTTGCCTCATTAAAAACCTTACTAAGAAAACCCAATGGGATAAAACTTAGTGAAGGAAAAAGAGTGCAACGTGTATAATGCTCCCCCTCAAATTGTCATGTGTGGATTATCACATTTTCCGTACATGTCGCATTCCAATATCATGAACGTGTTTCCTGAAAGTTGATGTAGGTAGTGCTTTTGTGAAAAGATCAGCTGAGTTGTTGCTGGATTGGACATATCTCATCTCAACATGTTTGTCTTTAATAAGGTCCGGAGTATATTCAAAGAATCTTGGAGGTATATGTTTTGTTCTGTCACTTTTGATATACCCTTCTTTCATCTGTGAGACACAAGCTGCATTGTCTTCGTAGATTGGAGTTGGATTTACATCTTCTTCTAGTCCACAAGATGTTAGTATGTGTTGTGTTAAAGATCTTAGCCATACACATTCTCTTGAAGCTTCATGTAGTGCAATTACTTCAGCATGATTTAAGGATGTTGCAACAAGTGTTTGTTTCTGAGAACGCCATGAAATTGCAGTTCCTCCATTCTTAAATACGTATCCAGTTTGAGATTTTGCTTTATGGGGATCGGATAAATAACCTGCATCTGCATAACCAACTAACCCTTCTTTTGAATCATTAGGATAAAATAAGCCTAAATCAACAATACCTCGAAGATATCGAAAAATATGCTTAATCCCATTCAAGTGCCTTTTAGTGGGAGCTGTACTAAATCTTGCTAACAAATTAACAGCAAATGAAATGTCAGGCCTCGTACAGTTAGTAAGATACATAAGTGCTCCAATAGCACTGAGGTATGGTATCTCTGGACCAAGGACCTCTTCACTATCTTCGCAAGGGCGAAATGGATCATTATCAATATTGAGTGATCTAACAACCATCGGGGTGCTCAAAGGATTTGCTTTGTCCATATTGAAACGCCTTAAGAGTTTTTAGTATATGTTGATTGATGCACAAGTATTCCATTATGCATATGCTCAATCTGTAAACCAAGACAAAATTTGGTTTTTCCAAGGTCTTTCATTTCGAATTCTTTCTTTAAAAGAATGACTGTTTAATTATGCGTCCCAATTATGTTTAGATCATCAACATATACAGCTATTATCACATATCCTGATGTTGTCCTTTTAATAAATACACATGGACAAATAAGATTATTTGTATAACCTTTACTTATCAAATATTCATTCAAACGGTTATACCACATTCTCCCAGATTGTTTCAAGCCATATAAAGATCTTTGCAATTTGATTGAATACATTTCTTTAGGCTTTGAATTTAATGCCTCTGGGATTTTAAACCCTTCTGGGATTTTCATATAGATATCATTATTAAGTGATCCATATAAATAAGCTGTAACAACATCCATAAGGCGCATTTCTAAATTTTTAGAAACTGCTAAGCTGATTAAATATCTGAAAGTGATTGCATCCATAACATGGGAATATGTTTCCTCATAATCAATTCCCGGCCTTTGAGAAAAACCTTGAGCTACAAGTCTAGCTTTATATCTTGTAATTTCATTTTTCTCATTTCGTTTTCTTACGAAAACCCATCTATACCCTACAGGCTTTACTGCCTTAGGTGTAAGAATAATGGGTCCAAAGACCTTTCTTTTGTTAAGAGAATTTAATTCAACTTGCATAGCATCTTTCCATTTATTCCAGTCATGTCGATTTTGACAATCATTTACTGATTTTGGCTCAGGAGTATCATCTCCATTCATAATCTCACTTGCCACAGAATAAGAAAATATATCATTATTTTCTATCTCATCTCGGTTCCATAATATATGTGTATGACCATAATTAATTGACAATTCTTTATTGGAATCATTTACTTCTTCCTGAGGGAAGGTTTTTTCATTCACTCCTTCCTGAGGGAAGGTTTCTATATTATTTTCTTTATGGTCAATTTCCTTTTCATGAGCTTTTCTTTTTCGAGGATGTTTATCTTTTGAACCGACTGGCCTCCCACGTTTTAAACGTTTCTGGGATTCAATAGCTATATTATTATTCCTTTGCTTGTTTGGAATTTCAACTCGAGCTGGAGCATTAACAGCGGGTATATGAGATTTAGTTACTTTTTATGTATCAGTAAATGCATCAGGCAACTGATTTGCAATTTCTTGTAGATGTATTATCTTTTGAACATTTGTTTCACTTTGCTTTGTTCTAGGATCAAGATACAATAATGAAGGTGCACACCATGATAAATCCTTTTCTTTTATTTTGTTTTCTCCCCCTAACTCAGGGAAAACTTCCTCTTTAAATTGGCAATCAGCAAATCGAGCTGTAAAGACATCACCCGTTAAAGGTTCAAGATATCTTATAATAGAAGGTGTATCATATCCTACATATATTCCCAACCTTCTTTGAGGTCCCATTTTTGTGCGTTGTGGTGGTGCAATAGGAACATATACTGCACATCCAAAAATTTTAAGATGGGAAATATTTGGCTCTTGGCCAGAGACAAGTTGTATGGGAGAGTATTTGTGGTTTGCACTTGGTCTTATACGAATTAGTGATCCAGCGTGTAAAATTGCATGCCCCCAAATAGTCACAGGGAGTTTTGTTCTCATTATTAATGGTCTAGCAATTAGCTATAGACGTTTGATCAATGATTCAGCTAAACCATTTTGTGTATGTACATGTGCAACTGGGTGTTCAACAATAATTCCAATGGACATGCAATAATCATTAAAAGCATGTGATGTGAATTCACCCGCATTATCAAGTATCACTCTTTTAACTGTATAATCCGGAAAATGTGCTCGTAACTTAATAATTTGTGCCAGAAATTTTGCAAAGGCTACATTACGAGTTGATAATAATGAGACATGAGACCATCTGCTGGATGCGTCTATCAAGACCATGAAATATCTAAATGGTCCACATGGTGGATGAATTGGTCCACATATATCAACTTGAATTCTTTCAAGAAACATAGGTGATTACTTTTCAATTTTTGATGGCGAAGGCCTTGTAATTAATTTCCCAAGAGAACATGATATACAAAGAGGCATTTTATCTATTTTGTGGATCTTTTGATCTTTCAATGAATGCCCATGTGTATTTTCAATGATCCTTTTCATCATTGTGGATCCTGGATGGCCTAATCTGTCATGCCATAAGTTGAAATCACAATAATTTTCTTTGACTGCCATATGTGCATGTGGCACATTTATATATGTATAATGCAAACCCGAATGGAGCATTGGCAGTTTCTCAAATATGTGATCTTTCTTTACAATATCTAAATATTTTTTGCTTTTATCAGTTCTCGACTTAGTATCATACCCATTATGATATATATCCTTGAAACTCAACAAGTTTCTTGTTGATTTAGGAGAAAATAGAGCGTCCTCTATTAAAAGCTTTGTACCATTAGGTAATACAATATTAGTTTTTCCCACTCCTTTTATCAAATTTGAAGGACCTGATATCGTATTAATGTTTCCCTTTGTTGGTTTCAATTCATAAAAATATTTTTGGGATTTCAGAATAGTATGTGTGGCACCACTGTCTGCTATACATATATCTGCATTGTTTGTTTGATCTTCTGTTCCAGTGAAATTCATTTTTTAATCTTCATGTGTAAAAAGAATAATTAGTACATAAATAGTATGAATTTACAAAACAAAACAGCTTTTTCATTGCATGAAAGAGAAATAATTAAACATACTTTAAACATAAAAATACACTGATATTTATTGGGTTTTAACAATCTTTCTTTCATGGTTCCGGTTCAAAGAAATCTGAGTTGTTGAGATCAGTATTGACATGGTCAAAATTTTCGATATGGTTTAACTTAGTATCGACATTGTCAACATTGTCGATGTGATTTACTTCCTTTTCTTCTTTCTTCAGAGATGCTTGATATAGTTGACATAGATGTGAAGGTGTACGACAAGTTTTTGCCCAGTGATTTGCATTTCCACATCTAAAACAAGAACTTTCATTATTTGTGAACGTACCAGCTTCATTTCTAGCCTTATGTTGCTGGTTAAAATTGTTATTCTGTGGTGCATAGTAATTATTTGTTCTTTTGCCACGACCACGACTATTTTTCCATTTGAATGAGTGGTTGCGACCACTAAAATGAGTTCTGTCAACATTGTTTCGACCACGTCCACGGCCTCGTCCACGGCCTTGTTCCCATTTTCGCCCATAATTGTTATGATCATTATTATAAGTAATATTTGCTTCTGGTATTGTCAATGATCCTGTGGGACGAGCTTGATGGTTTTTCATTAATAACTCGTTATTTTTCTCTTGTATAATGAGAATCATATTCAACTCAGCATATGTTCTGAACCTTTGTAACCTATAAGATTGTTGCAAATTTATTTGTGATGCATGGAAGGTAGAGAAAGTTTTTTCTAACTTTTCCTCTTTGGTTTTTGGTTGCCCACAAAAATCAAACCTTGAACATAATTTTAATAAAGCAGATGTGTAATCATTTACACTTTTGAAATCTTGGAATCTGAGACTATCCCAATCAGCTTTAGCCACAGGGAGTAATGAATCCCTTTGATGGTCAAATCTGTTTTTTAAATTTTCCCATAAAACACTTGGATCATCATAATTAAAATACTCTAATTGTTGTATTTCATCGATGTGTTTATGGATAAAGACTGCAGCTGTTGCTTTTTCTTGTTCATCACATTCGTTGTTTTCTGCAATTGTTTCTAGTACACCCATTGGCTTTAGGTGTCTTTTTATATTTGCAGTCCAGGGCATATAGTTTTCTCCAGAATTTTTAAGAGCAAAAAATTCGAGCTTTGCCATATTCGTCATTTT
This sequence comes from Helianthus tuberosus, assembly GCA_030545235.1. Lineage (NCBI taxonomy): Eukaryota > Viridiplantae > Streptophyta > Magnoliopsida > Asterales > Asteraceae > Helianthus > Helianthus tuberosus. Next base: position 185,243,206 of record CM060354.1, read on the forward strand.
ATTACTAAACATAAATAAGATAAATATTAGAAACATTAGATTTTATAAATAAATGTTAGATAACATAAATATAAATGTTAGGTGCATAAATAAATGTTAGATAACATAAATATAAATGTTAGGTGCATAAATAAATGTTAGATAACATAAATATAAATGTTAGGTGGTTAGTAGTCCCAATATAATATCTCCATAGCAATAGGTACCCTGTACTCATTTTTATTTATTAAGTATGGGACTTAGATGTTTTTATGATAGGAGTGTCTGGATAACTGAGTCTCCTAAAGGAAAACAATCCCACGGTATAAAAAGAAATATTACGTTTTGTAGTCCAACAACAATCATGTGTTCATCGTTAAGATATATCTACACTTGTATTAGTTTATCATAACATTTATAATTTATATATATTAATCAAACACTTACTTTGATTATAATTGCTTGAACGTTTCCTTGGCTAGAGCCTCGTGCTTGGCTAGAGCTTCGTGCTGATAACGTGTTATGGAACCACTGTGAAATTAGAACTACTCTTGTGTACAACTGATCAATCAAAAAGGCTTATATATTTTGAGAGCTTTCTTCTTTTCTATATATCACTGAAAGATCGATGCATACATATATATATACAATCAAAAATTACTATTGACATGTGAGTGTACTATTGACATGTGAAGTTATTTGTCTACCTATCAATTATTTATAACAGTATCATATATATATGCATATTTAATAATATAAAAGAAATTATATCGGGTATACAATCGGGTAAACGGGTACACTTTATCGGGTAATTGGGTCGGGTAAACGGGTATATCACTAAATCCCAAACCCGTCCCAAACCCGCGAAAAAATAAAAACTATTCCCAAACCCGAATAACCGACCCCAAACCCGTCCCAAATATGTCGGGTTTCGGGTTTACCCAACGGGTTCGGGTTTGATTGCCATCCCTACATCCGAAGCCACGCCAACCCACACCCAACCCAACCCAAGCCCCGCCATGCCATGCCACGCCATACCTTGTGGATCCCACAGCTTCCACTTGTCGATCAATGCCCCCAAACCAAGCCCCCACACCCTACAGCCTTAGTTTTCAACCCACCACATGTTTGGGTCACATGTTTAATATTGTTATGAAAACATTACAAATCACTTTCATATCAATATGTATCTATTGTCTGAATGTTTGTGAGGACCGTCATGATTCGCCACCATACATTTGTACCAACTCACAAACAAATATACTACACGTTTTTGTTACTAGCAAACATGCTAACACCATCCAAATTTGAACTTCTGAGAAGAAACGGTTTTTGGATCAACCCAGTGACTAAAAACGTATTTAATTAACTCATTATTTTTAAGCATAGTAAGATTAGATGAATAATGGGTTGCTGGTACTTGTAGCCTACTTCAGTTAACTAATATACATTCCATACAGGCTCTCACCGGTAACTATATACATGTTCTATGTTCTGAAATATTACTTGGGGTTGGGGGCTTGGGCGCACCTATTCTTAAATGGTAGCATTTTGATACGGTCCTTTTATGAAAAAAAAATATATATTTATTACATTTTGTTTTATTGTTAACTGTTTTCCATAGAAAGAATCACCTACTAGGATACAAGGATTAGGTGAAGAAGACCCATCTCTTCCAAATAAGTTGGATCTCATCAAACTTCAAAATAGTTATATATGAATTACAAAGTTTAAAGAATGTTTTAATTGGTTAAATAATCCCCACAACAATTCTGATGAGCATTATAGTATAGAATTAGTCACAAAAGTCATAAATTTTGCATCTAATAAATTGTAGGATATATATACAAATAAAAAAATCTTGCATTTTATCAAATACTTGATGTCCATTTCAACATCCATTTCAAGATAAGTTCAAGTATTCGAGTCTATCACCAAATGCAAATTTGTAAAGATACGTGCATTGTTGTCCTGTAACTTCACATAAACCAAAATTAGTAACATTCAAAATTATGTTAAAGTTTTTGAGAGCCACATACCTAAAATTATCATATAAATTAACGTTGTAGAATATTTAATCGCCTTTAATTAGCCAAGCTAAATTACACTCTCATTTGAGTTATTTGTTATCACACCGGTTAACATCTAAAACCGCAAATCATAAAAGAAGCGAATTATTAAATAAGTGATAGATATACTCATATACATGCTACACTTGCATTTTATTTACTAAAATCATATTGAAACAACATACAACTTCTTACCCGACAATATTATTTAAAACAACAACAATCCTAAGATACAACAAGTACGCATCGTTTATTTATAAAATTTTGATACTACAAAAGCACACCTTATAAACTAGCCAATGATGGGTGTTTTAGTCACCAATCCCTCAGCATTCACCACAACCCTCACACGGTTGGACACAAACATCAGATCCATGGGAGAATTTTCAGATATTATGATAGCATCAACTAGTGGATTTTCTTTCTCAATTATCGCTTTTGCCACTTCTCCTTTTTCCCCTACAAGCTCTGGCCATGAATTCTTTCCTGGTACAATGAAATCAGGTACACTGTCGTTGGATATGACTTCAGGCTTACCTTCTACGGAACATCTCACTTTCCCCATCTTGCTCATCGATGGCAATCCTGATCATGATTAACAACTTTCGTTAAAATATGTGTAACTACATGTATATATATTTGACTCATTATATGTATGATTTGTTTATTGGAAACGTACGAAGAACTGGAGAACCACGGGTAGTGATAGTTGGCTTTTGGAGCAGAGACAAGGAGGGTGATGAGATTGGAAGAGAGGTGGAGATGGATGCCATCTTCTTCTTTACTAGAGTTGCAAGAACTTGAAGCTTTAAAAATGGAGATTGTTGTTGAAAGTAAAGTGGTTCGGTTTGTGCTATATATAGACTTGAATGGTTTATTAAAATTATTATATTTTATTTATTCAACCACATAAATTGAAATCTTTACATGACCAATGGTTTCACTCCACGTCGCATGGCATAGCTACATCGTAATGAGATATTTGGTTTCTATATCTATACCCCTAGTATAGCCCTGTACAGGCCTGTAAGCGGCATATAGAAGCCTCGTACAGACCTGTATATGTCGTATATGTGACTGATTTGACTTTGTTGAAGACATAAACCCTATACGTTGCGTACAAATTTGTACGTGACGTATATAGGAGGTCCCATTTTTGGTATCTGGTTAGAGAAATAAACCTTATACGTCACATACAGGTCTGTATGTAGCGTATATAAAAGTCCCAATTAGGTATGCATATAGGCAACAAGGTGTGTGAATATGCACACCCTTCTTTATATCGTTAATAATGCAAAAACACGCATAGCTTTTACGTTCTAGGCAATGTAACCTCTATGTATAATAAGTTAATAAGCATATATACCATGTAAAATGTGTCGTTAATAGTGAATTTCCATATTTTAACGTTTTTCTTCCGGGTCTTAGTTTGTATAAATTATAGTGGTATACAAAAAAATTATATTTAAATAATATACAGGATCCTCATATAGTTTTTTAGACACCACATGTTTAGTGTGTTTTTGAAAACTTCACTTCCATATCAATTTAAATCAATTGTCTGAATGTTTGTGAGGACCATCACCAGGGCGTACGTTATCCTAGTAGTTTTTTAGCCACCACATGTTTCATCAGCATGTAAAACGTTTCTATGAAAACTTTCGAAATCACTTTTATATTCATTTTAAATCTATTGTTTGAATGTTTGTGAGGGACGTCAGTGGCACCTAGAGGTACCAGTCAAGCCGGATTGATAGGTGTGGGTTGAGAATTTAATTCTTCAACCCTAACCCGTCGAATCGTATACTTATTCATGTTGTTCCGTGCCATGCCACTTAAAACCATGTCGTGCTTGAGTACCCTTTTATGTTCGTTTGTTAATATAAGTAATGGCATGTGACTTTACACTAATTATTTCCTTTCATGTTTATTGGTGTCCTTTTAATTGCTTTCGATTATTTATCTCTCATTCCAAGCTAACAAACTTGAGGTTATAAATGGGTGGTTTGAATTAATAAATGAAATTTTTGAAATTGAAGAGTTGACGAAACACTTCAAAACAGAATTTATTTCACCATTAGAAGTTAATTGTTAAAGGAAAGTTAAAAATTAATATTTGGGGTGAGAAACAGTTTAACGTGTGAATGTTACAAATAACTAAAATAATTATTATTGTGCTACTACAAAACTATATCTTAATAATTATTACTCTAAGAATTGTTTGTATTTCATCTTAACAAGAGGAGCCGATGTAGGTCCACCCGGAGGATCGAGTTAACCTCTATTCCTGTTTTCCGACAAACCCGAAAGTGCGGAACCCAAACGGGTAAGTTAAACCAAGTTACGAACACGTAAGACACAAGATTCAACGATTAACACTCAATGTATTAATGCTATGAAACGGTTACAATGCGGTGTTTACAAATGGTCTCTGTAAACTCTCAGTGTGTGTGTGTGTTACAGTGTGTTCGCTCTCAAATCTATTCAGACTTGTCTCTGTGTTTGCCTTCTGTTGCTGTATATATACTGACAGGTTGACGAACCTTACGTCAGTGGGAACTTTAAAGTTCATCATGGGGAACTTTAAACTTCGTCATGTGGAACTTTAAAGTTCATCATGGGGAACTTTAAACTTCGTCATGAGGATCTTTAAAGTTCATCATGTGGAACTTTAAACTTCACCACGGGGAACTTTGACAACAGCAAACAACTTAACAGTTAACACACTAATATGCATACTGCACACACGTAGTTGCATTTACATCGTACATTACAAAGTAAACAACGTACCGAGTCAAGATAGGAGGATATCTTGACTTCGGCCTTCACTTCGTAGCCGAGTTGAACTGGAACGATCCCGGAACGATCCGTGTCCACACAATATGGATCAACAAACTCCCCCTTGGACGCTAATCGTTTCGAACACAGCACAAATAGGAATTGTAGCAACAAACTCCCCCTTGGACGCTGCTCGTTCTTCCACTTGTTTCGTTATCCATCTCGTGATGGTTCGTTCATTCTTGTCGTAGGATCTTCAAAGTCTTCACGTTTCGTAAGTAGAAAGTGTGTTAACAAACTCCCCCTTGAGTTATGCTTGTGAACTTTGGATTTTCAGCACTTTAGATCCTTGTGGTGTTGATTGATTGGTCAGCGGCAACTCGATCATTAACTTTCAAAACTTGCAAACTCTGACCGTTTATGAAGATTCAGTCGTTTTGGTTTTCAATCAGATTTTCAGGTAACGAAGATTCGAGTTCCAACATCGGTTAATCAAAACTAAAGCAGAAACAAAATCTTTTTGACTTTTATAAAGTTTAAATTAAAACACACCTAAAATCTTTTTGGTATTTTGAATATTTCAAACTTAAAGACTGAAAGTAGTAAATAAATATATACAGAGTTGCAGAAACATATCTTGAACCGTTTGGAGCTCCTTGCACAATGATCGATCCTAATGGAAAGTTTGGGGCAAAAGCTATTAAATGTCACTTTCTTGGTTATGCCACCTCGAACTTAAGAGTCTGGAATCTAGAGACTAAAAGGGTTGAGGAATGGTCTGAAGTCAGAGTACAAAGGCACACATTGCCAGTCAAAAATCCGGGTCAACCATGGATGTTTGAGTACGATGACTTTTTCAATTCGATCAATGTTGAAGCAGTTGAAGAAAATGCTGCTGCAAGGATGTTTTTCGAGAGTAACAACGCAACAGATTCACCGTTGGTTCGTCCAATTATTGTCAATCAAGAACCATCTTCAGTGAACAATAATGCTCTCGACAATGAGGATTTTCATGATGTAACCGAACTGAACGAATCTTCAGAGGATAATGAATTTCTAGATGCAGATCAAGAAGCTCCAACAACAGCTGTACAAGGTACTTCGGAAGCTGCTGCATCATCCTCTTCGTCAGTTCCGGGTATTGAATTGGTTGTTGATCTCAATCTCAACAATCTGGGTACAAATATTCCAGTTCAGGATAATCCAGAAACAAGGATTCACAATACCCATCCTCAACAAAACATCATCGGTAATGTACAGAGTGGCATTCAAACAAGAAACATGTTGCGAAACAACAACAACGCAGGCTTGTATGCGGCGATTCGAGAATCTGGTCAACAGAATGATTGGTCTTTCACGTGTTATGTCTCACAGGAAGAGCCAAGAACTTGGAAAGAAGCTTTGAAAGATAACTTTTGGGTTGAAGCAATGCAGGAAGAACTGCAACAATTCCAGAAACTTGGTGTCTGGAAGCTCGTAGAGAAACCTGCTGATTACAAGAAGATTGGTACCCGTTGGGTGTATAAATGCAAAAAGGACGACCGTGGAATCGTTATTCGAAACAAAGCAAGATTGGTCGTCCAAGGTTTTCGTCAGATTGAAGGGATCGACTACAACGAAGTCTATGCACCAGTTGCACGTCTGGAAGCAATTCGGATCTTTCTGGCTTATGCCTCATTCAAAGGATTCAAGGTTTACCAGATGGACGTCAAAAGTGCATTCTTACATGGTCTAGTCGAAGAAGAGGTGTATGTTGAACAGCCTCCAGGTTTTGAAGATCCTATTCATCCCGATCGGGTTTGGTTGCTGAACAAAGCTCTCTATGGTCTACATCAAGCACCACGAGCTTGGTATGCAACCTTATCTAATTATCTGTTGGAGAATGGATTTCGCAGAGGTCTTATCGATTGCACTCTCTTCATAAAAGAACAAGATGGAGATCTTCTACTGGTACAGGTATATGTGGATGATATTATATTTGGTTCTACTAACAATGTTATGTGTAGGGATTTCGAGCGTGTAATGCAGGATAAATTCGAGATGAGCGCTATGGGGGAGATGACATTATTTTTGGGCTTGCAAGTGCAACAAACGAAGTCTGGAATTTTCATCCATCAGACTAAGTATGTTCAAGACATCTTGAGCCGATTCCAGATGTCCGACACATCGCCCATTGGTACCCCACTACAGCAAAATCATGGAATTAATCCAGACTTGAAGGGTGAAGTTGTTAGCTCTTCATAATACCGCGCGATTATTGGATCCCTTATGTACCTCACAGCATCAAGACCAGATATAATGTATCCAACATGCCTGCTAGCCAGATATCAAGTGAACCCGAAGGCCTCACATCTTGCGGCTGTAAAGAGGATTTTTCGTTATTTGAAGGGTTGCCCAGACACCGGTCTATGGTACCCTAAGGATGATAACTTTGACTTAATCGCTTTCAGTGATTCAGATTTTGGCGGATGCAAAATCGACGGCAAATCCACAGCGGCTGGATGCCAGTTTTTAGGAAATCGCCTCGTAACATGGCAGTGCAAGAAGCTGACTTGTGTCGCTATATCAACTTGTGAAGCTGAATACATTGCTGCCTCAAGTTGTTGCTCCCAAGTCCTGTGGATACAACAGCAAATGCGTGATTACGGTTTTGAATTCCTAACTACTCCTATTTTAGTCGTTAATTCTGCTGCCTTATCTATCACTAGAAATCCTGTGCAACATTCAAAGACCAAACACATCGAAATTAAGTATCACTTCATACGTGATTGTTTTGATAAAAGGCTAATCGATGTTGTTAAAATCCACACTGATGACCAACGTGCCGACCTTTTTACCAAAGCATTTGATAAATCAAGATTTGACTTTTTATTATTGGTAAACGGCATTAAGGTCAAGCAAGAGTAATCCGCATCGGAAAATCGTTTTTGTAAATATCTTTGTGTTTTTAAAATTATTGTAAGTTTGTTGATTTTAGGGGGAGTAACCAAAATTTAAAAAATTCAAAAACATCGAAAAATTTCAAAACTCAAAAAGAATAGAAAAACAAAAATGAGTTTCCTGTCCAGCAAAAGAGAAAATGATAGTACATCAGTGGTCTGTCCAAACATTTTTAAACTGAAATGCAAAATGAAAAACGATAAGCAGCTCTATATAAGATGTATCGGTAGGCTCACAATCATCTTAAAGTGTGCAGGGTGATATAAACTTAAATCGACTGAAGACTGTGTGGTAACCACTCATTGGCATATGGTCTTAGTACCGAAATTTCGTTTGAGAGATTGCCGAGGTTCTGAGATATGTGGTCTTTATGCTGTTTATCATCTGGGTATCATGGTTGTTTCTTTTACCGAAACAAACGGAGACGAAGTCTAAATCTTCCATGATATCATACATACGTGTACATACTGCATACGACCTCAATAAGTGATCAACAATCACATGCCCACAAAATAAGTGATAATATATCACATGTATCCGGGAGTAAAGTTCGTCTCTTTGTTGTACGAGAGTACTAACCTGTTCACAGACTTGCTCCTGTGCCCTCATGCATCTGAAAATCAAGTTCCTCATCAATAAGTGATTCTATCTCATAGGGCTTGTTTTCAATCAAAATAAGTGAGTTTCTCACATTTTCATATTCGTCAAAACAGATGATAAATGGTATACTCACTAGTAAGATGAACCCTCGTGCATACCTTGATACGGGAATGTGTCGTGATGTGGATGAACACCGGTCGGTAAGTATAAATCATACCTTAACGCATCCCCTCGCCATGATTACATCTGATAAGTTGAGCTTATGTGGACAACAATACCGATAATCGTTATAGGATGCTTATCTAAATGTTAACTAACTGAACAACAAGAGCATTTTGGCGTGACCGTACACTGATATGATTCTCTTACCCTCGAAACTCGCAAAAAGAATGTCTGTAAATATTTATTTACTGCTTTTCGTTTCTGCATCTTTTTATATATTTATTTACTGCTTTCAGTCTTTAAGTTTGAAATATTCAAAAAAAAAAAAAACCAAAAAGATTTTAGGTGTGTTTTAATATAAACTTTCTAAAAGCCAAAAAGATTTTATTTCTATCTTATTTTCGATCGTACCATGTTGGAACTCGAGTCTTCGTTACCTGAAACCTGAACGAAAACCAAAACGACTGATCTTCATAAACGGTCAGAGTTTGCAAGTTTTGAAATTTAATAATCAAAATTAAAAAATATGTTAACTTTTTAAACTAAACTGTCGGACGGTAGTTGAATGAGAATTGCTCTAATGTGTGTCGTTTGTTTATGTTAACTATATTCCAAGCGGTTGTTCTCATTACGCGTTTAGATTTCTTGCATGTGCAGATGCTAAAGGAGAAGAGAACATGTTCGATGACAAGCTTCGGAATAAAGACACGACATGGAGGCACTCAAAAGATGAAGATGATCGCGTTGCCGCTGATCTATCATCAACAATGCCACACGGATCTAAAAGAATTGAAGATCAACTGACTCACGAGCATAATCAAAGGGGAAGTTTATTGACACACTTCCTAAATGAAATGGGGAGTTTGTTGATACACTTTCTACTTACGACACGTGAAACTTTGAAGATCCTCTGACATAATAGACATGGAAGTTGAACCATCACGAGTAGCGTCCAAGGGGGAGTTTGTTGGTACATTTTATGTGGACGCGACTCGATTCGGTTCAACTTGGTTCGGTTCGACTCGGTTAGGTTCGGCTCAAGCCCGACGTCGCGACATTCCTCCGTCGTGCGCCCCAGAGTTCGACACGCGAAGCACGAAACGCCGCGAGCCATTTCGCGTCGCCACATCATCATGATGATGTCACATGGTTGACTAACCTACATAATCTGCATGTTGAGAATTCAATTTACGCATATATGTGCATGGTTGTTTGGGCTTTAACTCCATTGGGTTGAAACATTCACTTGGACCACCGGATCTTCATATGGGCCGAAACCATTTGGGCCGAAACTACATTGGACGAAACCCTCTTTTTTGGCCATGATTAAGTGACGAAACTCCTTATGGTTTCGTCGCTTTTGATGTTTCGTCGTATCATGTTTATGTTTCATCGTGTCTGTGACTATATATATGCAGTGAACTCAGAACAGAAAACAGAGAACACACACACGAGAGAACTAGAGAGAGTTTACAGAGATTATTTTGTAAACATTGTATTGTAACCGTTTCAAGTATTAATACATTGTGTGTTAATCGTTGAGTCTCGTGTTCGTCATTTACGTGTTCGTAACTTGGTTTAACTTACCCGTTAGGATTCCGCACTCTCGGGTTTGTCCGAAAACAGGGAACAGGTTATACTCGATCCTCCGGGTGGACCTACAGGGGTGATGCTGATATGGGCCTGCTTGTTGCTGACTGGAGAATAAAAGACCGTTATAACAACTCACAATTTCTTATAACAGGATCCGGGTTACCCAGGTTTGATTTGTACAAGTGGGTCTCTATATAAGAGAAAACCCTAAGTATTCATCACTCATTACACGGATATTTTTTAGATCAGATCTCTTGTATCTCTCTCTAAACGGTACTTAGGGTTTCAAGTTGTTCATCACTACTTCGTCTTGTTTTAGTGATATTGTTGTGAGAACTAGTTAGTGCCTGGTCGATAATCATCTGTAGTGAGCGTTGTGAGTTGTTGATTCTTGTTTTTGTTTGAGTCTTCTGTGTATCTTGTAATCTTCATATCTTTTAGGTATAATAATATTCTGCTTTGGGTCTTGTCAACTATCATCTTCATACCATTGTTTTGACATTATCAGTACAAGTTTATTTACACATAGTAATAATAAATTCTGATATCTTAAGCTTGGATCATTTAAATTTTTTGGGTTGTCGGATCTCAACCGCCTTTAATTAGCCTGACTGTATTACACAAGTGATAGGTAAACTGATATAGTGGTATATGGGTTACACATGCATTTTATTCATATATACATCATACATTTCTTACGGGACAAAGTTTAAACAGTAGTCATAAAATATTTAATGACAAGACATCATTTATTTGCTTATATATACACGGTTGAACATGAGGTTAAGAATTTCCTGATTGTGTGCTGTCGTCGGATGTGACCACGGGCTTTCCTTCCACGGAACATCTCACTTTCTCCATCTTGTTCATCGATGGCAGTCCTGATCATGATTAACAACTATTGTTAACATATATGTTTCATTAATAGTATTTTCTATACTTTATTTGTTTTATGCAATCAAAATCTTAGTTTAAATAAAATACGGAAATATACAAAAAAATTTTTGAGAGAACTCCTTAGACTAGCGGGTGTGGGGCGCTGGTTGGGGCGGGGGATGCCAGGCAACGCTGGCTAACTCACACCGTGCCAGCGTTGGCCACGGTGTTGCCCCGCTAGCGTGGCTTTGAGCCCGGCATTGGGCGGGGGCGGTCTGAGGTGGCTGACTTGGATTGGCTGGTGGCATATGACCGTTTGGGGTAGCCGTTGGTCAACCGCTAGTTTATTTAAAAAAATTATTTATTTTTTATATCTTATAAATACTCACACATTTTTTTCAATTTCTACCACTTCTCTACTTCTTCTATCTCTATATTTTTTTTATAAATTTAACCCACTTAATCCTCTACACCGACTAGTTGGAAGAAATTGTGTTGAAAATGGACACATTCAATTTCATCCAACAACAAAGAATCGAGATGAGGAAAAATATCCAAGCCGCATACGATTAAAAAACATCTTGAAAAGAAAAACACAAAGATATGAAATTTTTCGTCATGCCCGTCGATAAACTTAGCCGCCCAGAATTGGAATTGACATCGCAAATGAAACAAGAAATCTTGAAAAATATGATATGGATAAATCATGAACTTTTTAATCTTTTTTTTATTTTATGTAGTTTTTTTCTTAATTTCATTTGTAGTTTTTAAAAAATTATATGTAATCTTCTATTTTAGTTAAATTAAATTTTAAATAGTTAAAAAAAAAACTAACAAAGTACACAACACATGGCTGGCCACGCCATCCGAATAGGGATGACAATGGTCGGGTTTGGGACGGGTTTAGGTAATCCCAAACCCAAACCCGGTTAGATAAGCTTGTCCCAAACCCGTCCCAAAACCCGTCAAGTTTCAAGCGGGTAAATACCCATCGGGTATCGGGTATACCTGCGGGTTTCAGGTAAACCCGTTAATTTATAAAGATTACTCGTTGGCTATACTTATCTCAAAACCCATTGGGTATCTATCAGGTAACTACTAACCGGTTACATTTTGTATTGTCATTATAAAAATATATATTAAACTAGGTTGTGAATATAAAGTGACCTTGTTTCCCCGTTTTTGTCATTCTAATAAAATATAACACTACATAAATTTTTGAGTTAATAGCCAAAATGGTCCCTGAGGTTTGCTCAGTTTTGCCACTTTAGTCCAAATCCCAAATTTCTTAAATCTGGGTCCCTGAGGTTTGCATTTTTTTGCCATTTTAGTCCAAATTTCAAAAAAGTCAATTTTTTTCAATTTTTCTGCTGGAATTTGTCTTTATCCTTATTTCAGCCAAGGGTAAATTTGTCATTTTATATTATATATAACAACTGAATCATCATCATCTTCTCAAAGCAGATCATCAAACAGCTAATTACAAAACCCAGATCAAGAACCCAGATCAAACAGCTAATTACAAAACCCAGTTCAGCTAATTACAACTGAACATCAACATCAACACCTGCAACTATAACGAATCAACAACACTAAAAACGAAAATATGAAAAAGAAGAATTAGGAGGCTCAGATCTGTTAATAATAATCAAAACAAAGAGGAACCAACCGCCATGGCTGCAAACATCGCGGCTGCTTCAACAGCCGGATATTACCCCGCCAAGATACGGTAAGTCTCAAAGCTTCACTCGATTCACTCAGACAACGAAAAAATCATCATCGCCTCTTTATGAGTTATTAACAAACAGCTAATTACAAACCCAGATCAAGAACCCAGATCATCTCTCTCAAAGTAGATCATCAAACAACTGAATCATCATCATCTTCTCAAACAACTGAACATCAACACCTGCAACTATGACCACCACCAGAACTCCGGCCACCCCCAAAATGGCAGTTTACTCACCACCACCATTAACCCTAACCCCAAACCTGCAACAACACGATTCAGCCACCGGAACCCTAACCCCAAACCTGCAACAACACGATACAGCAACCAACAGCGGAACCCTAACCCAAATCAGCAACCAACATGATTCAACCCACCACCCCTACTGAAAACCCTAATCCCAATGTCGGTTCTCATCACGGTGGTGGTGGTGTTCGACAGAGAGGAGAGAGAGGAGAGAGAGATGGGTGTTTGGAGAGAGAAAGAGAGAGATGGGTGTCGTTTTCCGATGTCGGTTCTCATCACGGTGGTGGTGGTGTTGGCGGCAGTGGGATGGTGGTGGTGGGGATGATGCGGTGGTGGTGTGGAGGTATTTCAGAGAAGAGAGAGAGAGTGTTGAAGAACATGATGAAGATGAACTACATCTTCTGATGATGTGTGTATATTATTATATATATATATATATATATATTAATTTGTGAATTAAGAAAATATTAAATGAAAAGCAAAATGACCATTTTACCCCTGTGCAAAAGGACAAAACTTGAGGTTTTTTTGAGAAATCTGACCAGATTTCATTTTTGGACTAAAATGGCAACAAAATGCAAACCTCGGGGACCCAGATGTAACAAATTTGGGTTTTGGACTAAAGTGGCAAAAGTGAGCAAACCTCAGGGACCATTTTGGCTATTAACTCTAAATTTTTATATTTACCGACATGCTTAACTTTATATACATTTAAATTTAATATAAAAACCGAAATAGTCACCAACATTGCTTAACTTTATATATATTTTAAAATTTCATGTCATATAAAAACCAAAATAGTCACCGACATTGCTTAACTTTATATACATTTAAAAATTTCATGTAAAACCGAAATAGTCGAATATAATTGACTTTATATACATTTTAGTTGTTCTTTGCCGTGATGAAATAAATGTCTGAACAACACGGTATTTAGCAGCTTTATTAGTTTTTTTCTAATTCTAATAACTACAATGTATACGGAATAGAATACCTATATGTGTAAAAAATGGATGTATCATATATATGCATATTTAATAATATAAAAGAAATTATATCGGGTATACAATCGGGTAAACGGGTACACTTTATCGGGTAATTGAGTCGGGTAAACGGGTATATCACTAAATCCCAAACTCGTCCCAAACCCGCGAAAAAATAAAAACTATTCCCAAACCCGTCTCAAACCCGAATAACCGACCCCAAACCCGTCCCAAATATGTCGGGTTTCGGGTTTACCCAACGGGTTCGGGTTTGATTGTCATCCCTACCTCCGAAGCCACGCCAACCCACACCCAACCCAACCCAACCCAAGCCCCGGCCCGCCACGCCACGCCACGCCATACCTTGTGGATCCCATATCTGTCACTTGTCGATCAATGCCCTCAAACCAAGCCCCCACACCTACAGCCTTAGTTTTCAACCCACCACATGTTTGGGTCACATGTTTAATATTGTTATGAAAACATTACAAATCACTTTCATATCAATATGTATCTATTGTCTGAATGTTTGCGAGGACCGTCATGATTCGCCACCATACATTTGTACCAACTCACAAACAAATATACTACACGTTTTTGTTACTAGCAAACATGCTAACACCATCCAAATTTGAACTTCTGAGAAGAAACGGTTATTGGATCAACCCAGTGACTAAAAACGTATTTAATTAACTCATTATTTTTAAGCATAGTAAGATTAGATGACTAATGGGTTGCTGGTTCTTGTAGCCTACTTCAGTTAACTAATATACATTCCATACAGGCTCTCACCGGTAACTATATACATGTTCTATGTTGTGAAATATTACTTGGGGTTGGGGGCTTGGGCGCACCTATTCTTAAATGGTAGCATTTTGATACGTTCCTTTTATGAAAAAAAAATATATATTTATTACATTTTTTTTTATTGTTAACTGTTTTTCATAGAAAGAATCACCTACTAGGATACAAGGATTAGGTGAAGAAGACCCATCTCTTCCAAATAAGTTGGATCTCATCAAACTTCAAAATAGTTATATATGAATTACAAAGTTTAAAGAATGTTTTAATTGGTTAAATAATCCCCACAACAATTCTGATGAGCATTATAGTATAGAATTAGTCACAAAAGTCATAAATTTTGCATCTAATAAATTGTAGGATATATATACAAATAAAAAAATCTTGCATTTTATCAAATACTTGATGTCCATTTCAACATCCATTTCAAGATAAGTTCAAGTATTCGAGTCTATCACCAAATGCAAATTTGTAAAGATACGTGCATTGTTGTCCTGTAACTTCACATAAACCAAAATTAGTAACATTCAAAATTATGTTAAAGTTTTTGAGAGCCACATACCTAAAAATATCATATAAGTTAACGTTGTAGAATATTTAATCGCCTTTAATTAGCCAAGCTAAATTACACTCTCATTTGAGTTATTTGTTATCACACCGGTTAACATCTAAAACCGCAAATCATAAAAGAAGCGAATTATTAAATAAGTGATAGATATACTCATATACATGCTACACTTGCATTTTATTTACTAAAATCATATTGTAACAACATACAACTTCTTACCTGACAATATTATTTAAAACAACAACAATCCTAAGATACAACAATCCTAAGATACAACAAGTACGCATCGTTTATTTACAACAAGTACGCATGTCAAGTGCTCAATCTTCATGATGAGTTCAAATATTGAATTGTGGGGGGTGTTAAAATAATAGCATCTCAATTCAATATTTTTTTATATTTTATAGAGTTAATTACACAAATGGGTCATGTGGTTGGTACTAACTTTTTTTTTAACAGGTTTAGGTTTTATGCTTTCAATTTTGTAACACCTTTGGGTACTAACACCAAAATTTGTTAATTAATGACTAAAATACCCTTGCATTTTTTAAGTTTATCAAAGTAACACATTTGGGTACTAACACCTAATTTTATTTAAGTTTAAATCAATTTTACAAAATCTATTTATTTTTTTGTTTTCATATTTTTATTAAATTTCTTATTTAACATAAAATCTACTTGTTACACTAGTTTTTTTTAAATAGATTTTTTAAGTAAAATCTACTAGCTATATACTTTTATGTATATTAAATTTCTTACTCGTTTTAAATAATGTAAACCTTACTCGTTTTCAATTTTGGATAGATATGATTGATAATAATAAATATATTTCATGTAAAAAAATTTAAGCCTTTTTTTAACTCGTTTTTTATTTATTTACATTTTATTATTTTAGAAAGATATTTAATTTACATAAAATCTGTTAGTTACACCAGTGAAATCTACTAGCTATATAGTTTTATGTAAAAAACGAGTTTAAAAAAGGCTTAATTTTTTTTAGTTTTATCTAAAATACCTAGCTATATAGTTTTATCTAGGAAAATTGGTTTTTAATAAACCAACATTTGTCCCGTTGGTAAATAATAATCCTACCTACGTAATTGGTATACAATAATCCTACCTATCAACATGTTGCTTCTTAATGAACTTTTGTTAATTATTTTTAACTGAAGTTAGTTTTTAAGTTTTATTTATTACACAAACAGTCCCTGTAATTATAATTTACTAGTTTTAACTATTTTGTAAAACAAAAAAACATCAAGGCCCATGTAACGAAGTTAGTTTTTTGTTTTATATGAATTCATATATGATAAAAAACAAACTAAATGAACAGTGAATTCACATATGATAAAAAACAAACTATTAGAATATGGGGTATGGGGCGGGGTTGTGACGTGGGTTAGGTACAAACGCCCAAGTCACCACCCCGGGTGGGCTTAGGTTTCGGCGTGGCCCCTTGGGCGGGGATTGTGGCGTGGGTTGGTTACAAACGCCCAAGTCACCACCCCGGGTGGGCTTGGGTTTCGGCGTGGCCCCTTGGACGGGGGTTTCAGCCCGGACGTTGGACGGGGCTATCAAGATGACATGACATGATTTGATTGGCCAAGACAAGTAGCCGTTTGGGCTAGCCGTAGGCCAACGGCTATGTGTTTAAAAAAAATTTATTCACTATAAATACTCACACTTCTATTCATTTTTTTACCACAACTACTCCACCTCTTCTATAATTATCTCTATCTTATTTAAAAAAAAAAAAATTCTCATCCAACCACAATACAAAAAATGAATCCTCATAATCGTGGTTTTGACCCGAACAATCCGTGGGCATTCCAAGAAACACCTAGCCCAGCATCCAATCGTCCAATTGCTCCCTTTTTAATACACTCCACGATGCCGGATATGGCTGGTTACGCATCGTTTATCTCTAATCGTTTGAAGAATAATGTCGGTCGAAAACACAATGCCTTTCACGCAACGCACGTCATTGAAAAACACTAGTTATACTCTATGTAAAATCAATGTTAAAGTTAAAAGACAGTTTCCCAAAATATCATCCAACACTAAATTAATTATGTGTGGTGTCCACTAGAAACTGACACCGACGGTCGATAATAGCTGAAAATTATGAGAATAAGATATTTAAATGACATTGATGGGTTTTTGTCATTGATTGAATATCCCGACATTTATTATTATCCTTATAATAAATTTTAAACGTTTTTAACAGTAAGTTTGTTTTCTTTTTAATATTATATTATATTATATTATAGTTATATTTATTTATTTAAATTAAATTTTAAACGTTTTGAACAGTAAGTTTGTTTTCTTTTTAATATTATAGTTATATGTATAGATTTTTAATACTTTTTTTATTTTGGTATTATAATAATAATTAGGGCTGTAAACGAACCGAACGAACACGAACAAGGCCTTGTTCGTGTTCGTTCGTTAAGGAAATAAATGTGTTCACGAACGGTTCATGAACACTTACCGAACGAGATTTTATGTTCGTGTTTGTTCATTAAGGAAATGAGCGTGTTCGTGAACGGTTCACGAACACAAACGAACACAAATAAATTTGGCGAATGCGACGAAGAATAAAGATAGATGGCCCAGGGAGTAGCACTCGAACTTGAATCCCTCATTGTGGAACGGATGTCGATTGTATTCGTGGATGTAAAGAATGAGAAATGAAAGGGAAATGATGCATAAACAAGGTGAAATTGAGTTTCCTAGTTTAATTGGTAGGGAAATAAAATAAATAAAAGTTTAATAATATAAAAAAGTACAAATAAAATATAAGAAAGTACAAAGATCTTCAATTAAAACACAAACATACGAACATAAACGAACGCAAATCAACGAATGTTCACGAACACGTTCACGAACACCTTACCGAACGTTCACGAACACAATCGAACGAACGAGACCTCTGTTCATGTTCGTTCATTTAACTAATCGAACGAAATTTCTTATTCATGTTCGTTCGTTTATTAAACGAACGAACATAAACGAACGAACATAAATGAACTTCCTGCCGAACGGTTCACGAACTGTTCGCTGAACGTTCAGTTCGTTTACAGCCCTAATAATAATTATTTTCTCATTTTTTAAGTTGAATAAGCTTTGTGTCAATCGGTACTTGTATCGAAAATACATGTGTGGTTCGGTTCGTTATGGGGTACATGAAGGTAAAAACCGACACCAGCCTGGTACATACATGAAGGTAAAAACCGGCACCAACCTTGTACAGAAAACCTCAAAAGTCAGTACCGAAATGATTTTGAAAATATTTAAGTTCGGGAAATTCGGTACTTCTACCCGGTACCATTTTCTCATCTCTGATCATAGGTACCGTACGAACAACAACGGTATCATGCAACTTTTTTTGTTGATTTTATTCAATTTTTGATGATTTCTTTTTTTTTTTTCAGTTTCAGTGGTAGGGAAATTCGGTACTTCTACCCGGTACCATTTTCTCATCTCTGATCATAGGTACCGTACGAACAACAACGGTATCATGCAACTTTTTTTGTTGATTTTATTCAATTTTTGATTTTATATGAAGGTAAAAACCGGTAGGCGCCAAAAGTCGGTACAGAATTTGTACTTAACATCTTTCGGCTCTGGAAATTCAGTACCGGTACCCAGTACCATTTGTAGGGCTGTAAACGAACCAAACGTTCGGCGAACAGTTCGTGAACCGTTCGGCGGGAAGTTCGTTTGTGTTTGTTCGTTTATTAAACAAACGAACACAAACAAGAAATTTCGTTCGTTTAGTTAAATGAACAAACATGAACAGAGATCGCGTTCGTTCGTTTATGTTCGTGAACGTTCGGTAACGTGTTCGCATGTGTTTGATAGTTCATTAGTGTTTTTAGTTTTTATATTTATTTGAATATATCATAAGTCTGACAAATTAAATATTTAATAAGTGTTAGTCTATTATATATTATGTTCATAGACGATTTTTTGTGTTCGTTTATTTCCATTTGTGTTCATGAACATTAGCTTGTGCTCATTTGTGTTCGTCAACGTTCGTTGCCTAAAATTAACTAACAAACACAAACGAACACGAACATGTTCATTTCCTTAACAAACGAACACAAACATAAAATCTCGTTCGATAAGCGTTCGTGAACGGTTCGCGAACACATATATCTTTTAACAAACGAACACGAACAAGGCCTTGTTCGTGTTCGTTCGGTTCGTTTACAACCCTAACCATTTGCTTATCTCTGACCAGTGGTTTCATACGAACAAAATCATTACCATAAAATTCTTTTGGTTGATTTTCTTTCGGTTATCTTTTAGTGTTTTTTTTTTTCTATATCATCTTTTTATTCTTGTCATGGGTTTCGTGCGCAACGCCTTCATAGTGATTTCACAACACATGTAAGCACAGACTAAATAACAAAATAAGTTCTCCGCAACGCGGACGCGGTGATTGTGAAAAAACCTAGTTTTATTAAAAATTTATAATAACAAACATTTTACCCCCTTAAATATCCAAAAACAAATATAAAATTTGAAACCTTTAACTTAACATTAACCAAACAACAAGGACCAAAAATGACTCGCACAATGTAAACAATGAGCCGGGGACATAAAACAAGAGCTTCACAAAAATATGTCATTAGACCGGACGGTATGGGGGACGGCCCCAGGCCCATCCCCTTGCCGCCTCCCCAGCAATGCCACCCCCTTGCTTCGTCGCCGCCCCAGGCTCGTCCCCTTCGTCCGCTGCTGGCCGCCCAAGCCGGGCCTCACCCACTCACACACACCTATACATAAACACATACATATATATATATATAAAGGTTTTCATCCCCCACCCTCTAGGTACATACCATTTAGGCCCATCCTCACACCCATTTACGTGGTGACCCATCCCCTTAGGAATGAGCCTCACCATACCTTCCATCCTTAGTAGTATGCCACATATTAAATAAAAAAAAAAGCATGCCATATAGACATTGTATGTCGGCTTAAGACATGAGTTGGTACATTATGCTGACTCACATAACACCTTCCCCCTCGCTCAAGAGTGCTCGTTGGGCCAGTTCATCTACCTCATTATTTTTAACTAAAAATGGTTATAGAAAAATTTTATGAAATTCATAGTTATATTTGATTATATCCAATTAAATGATGTTGTCATTAAAAATATATTAAATAAACTCTATGAATTTACTCCATATACATTTTCAAGTTGAGGAAATAGTCTCAGACAGCTTAGCTTGTCTGGCACTTCCTAATTAGACCAAGCTATTTTTAATTTAATTTTATTCCCACTTTAAAATTATGCTTTCGTCATTCGTTTAAAATTACTTTTTACCCCCAGCTTAAAATAAAATTATAATTTTATTATAATTATATTATATTATAATTATAATTATAATTATAATTATATTATAATAATATATAATAATAGAACGTAATGAATAGTGTTTTTAATATTATAATAATATATACAGTTTTTTAGTATATATATATATATATATTATATATAGAAGCCAATGAATAGTGCTTTTAATATTATAATAATATATACAGTTTTTTAATACTTTTATTATTTAATATTCTAATAATAATTATTTCTTTACTTCTTAAGTTGGATAAACTTTGTGTCAACCGGTACTTGTATCGAAAATACATGTACGGTCCGGTTCGTTATCGGTACATGAAGGTAAAAACCGGCAACATACTGGTACAGTTATCGGTACATGAAGGTAAAAACCGGCACCAGCCTGGTACAGAAAACGCTAAAATTCTGTACCAAAATGATTTTGAAAATCTTTTAGTTCGGGAAATTTGGTACTTCTACCCGGTACCATTTGCTCATCTCTGATCATCGGTACCGTACGAACAACAACGGTATCGTTCAACTTTTTTTGTTGATTTTTTCAACTTTTAATGATTTCTTATTTTCAGTTTCAGGGGTAGGGATGAGCTCGGTGTCAATCGATAACAATACCGAAAATACCAGTTACGGTACCGGTATATGAAGGTAAAAACCGGTAGGCGCCAAAAGTCGGTACCGAATTTGTACTTAAGATCTTTCGGTTCGGGAAATTCAGTAGCGGTACCCAGTATCATTTGCTTATCTCTGACCACGGGTTTCATACGAACAACATCATTACCATAAAACTTTTTTTGTTGATTTTCTTTGGGTTGTCTTTTAGTGTTGTTTCTATATTTTCTTTTTATTCTTGTCAGCGGTTTCGTGCGCAACGCTCTCATAGTAATTTCAAAACACATGTAAACACAGACTAAATAACAAAAGAAGTTAGTCGCAACGCGACGATCATGAAAAAACTAGTTAAAACAAATTCTGATGAGCATTATAGTATAGAATTTAAAATAGTTATATATGAATTAAAAATTTACATAATGTTTTAATTGGTTAAATAATCCCCACAACAATTCTGATGAGCATTATAGTATAGAACTAGTAATGATGCCCGCGCGCGTTGCGGCGCGGGTACATCGTTAACCACACGAAAACGCGTGTTTCGACGTATCCGATTGAACTTAATGTAACCTACATAAGCATTGCGATTTGATCCAAGCATTACGTATTGCGTTAACTACACGAAATCAAATTTGAAAAATCAGAAATGTTACATAACGCAATGTGTATGTTATAAAATGTCAAATCTTTATGTCTTTAATTGTTTTTCACTTGTCGTTTATTAACCATAACGCAACAAGAAACGTAATTCAAAATGTAATTAAACATCGTTTTATATTAATACACAAATCATGCAACTTTGATACCGAATGTAACGACTAAACCCTAAACCGCTAATTGTTACATATTCTTGAATTCCTGTACAGGAAAACGATGGGTGCAGCATACACAATTTCGCGACAGGCCGACTGTCTTGAAATTGCGTGTCGAACTCTACCTTCCAACGGGATTTCTGCTTCACATCTACCACACTGAGAAGGCACAAGGGATCAGGAGTAGGGCTGGCATATCGGGTCAACCCGATCTGTTAAGACACGAACCCGATAAGACACGAACACGAAACCTGTAAACACGAACACGACACGAAATCTTATCGTGTCTGATTTTCCAAACACGAACACGAACCTGTTAATAAACAGGTTACACGAAATGACCTGTTAAGACACGAAAATGTTACCAACATATCATATGACCTGTTTAAGACACGAACATGACCTGTTAAGACACGAACATGACCTGTTAAGACACGAACACGACTTGTTAAGACACGAACATGACCTGTTAAGACACGAACATGACCTGTTAAGACACGAACACGACCTGTTAACCCCACATATTTGATATATTTTTTTAATTTAAAATTATAAACAGGTCACTAACGGGTCTTAACAGGTTAACGGGTTTTAACCTGTTTAGACACGAAATTTAAACAGGTCTTATTGTGTCGACCTGTTTAGACACGAAACCTGTTAAGGTCAAACACGAAACTTGTTAACTTCGTGTAGGTTCGTGTCGTGTTATCGTGTTCATGTCAGAATTGCCAGCCCTAATCAGGAGGATGGAGCGGTGGAGTCGGCATTTCCTTTATTAACCACCGTCCAGTCTTCCGCATCTTGTCAGGATGGTGAGCGAAGTGGCATTCACGTTGGTGGAAGGCTCGTGAGAACACTAATGAACTCCTCTCTTAGAAGGACATGTTACAGGGCAGACTGCGTTAGCTAGCGTCACTGGGAGTTGACGAGGCAACAGGCTACTCCGATAACACGTAATCCTAGATCGACGTTCTAGTGCATTAATCTGAAATACGAACGTAGTTTCTCCATAAGGATTACGCTACCACCACCGTCAAAACACCTACTTTCGATATGCTGCTAATAAAAATACAATTTAGCATTAGACTCGACATTCAAAAATATATTGTAAAAATAAAAAAAGCAAACAAAACACCACCATAGCCGACCCACCACCACCACCACCACAACTGACCCACCACCACCACCACCATCAACACAGCCGACCCATCACCACCAACCCAGCCGACCCACCCCCACCACCACCACCACCCTAGTCGACCCACCACCACCACCACAACCATCCCAGCCGGCCCACCACCACCACCACCACAGCCGACCCACCACCACCACCACCACCACAACCTACCCACCACAACCACAACCCCAACACCACCACAAACGGCCAAAATAAAACCACAAAAAACAAACCTTGAATATTCCGACCCTATAGACCGATACGAGAGCGAAAACTATACGAGAGACGCGTGTGGTCCCCTTCCGGATTGTCACCGTGTGGTCCAGAACTCGGTCCAAAATACCTTTACATATGTGTACTTGTTCGAACGTTTTAACTATAAAAAGAAAAAGAAATGAAACTGAACTTCAATGGGAGTCGTATGCAAGTGGGGTGTCATAAATGTCCTGTCAACTTTTGAGAAAAAAGTAGATGTATATGGGTCTCATCGGGCTATACGAGGCATATGGGCTGAAAAGTTGTCAGCCTCCGTACCCACAATACGCGCGTATGGGCCTATGAGCGGCATATTGGTTTGTTTGTTTTTTTTAAAGCTTGTATATGTTGGTTGCAAATGTCGGGTATTTTTGTCATCCTTACTTGCCACAGTGGTTGTTTGCAAATTCAGAAATATACACCATCTTCACAATCACAAATTCACAATGGTTGTTTGCAAATGTGTTAGGACGGCTGCACTAAGAACATCTTGGACTGAAGCTAATCCCGGACATCAATTTTACACTTGCCACAGTATGGTATGTTTTTAATCCCATACCCGGTTATAAAAATATAAATAAAAAAAAATCGGGTAGGGATGGCAAAAACACCCGAGCCCGATGGGTATACCCAAAACCCGACACAAATGGGACAGGTATACCCAATACCCGACGGGTATTGGGCCGGGTATCGGATTAGTTTTAGTAATTTTCGCGGGTATGGGTCGGGTATGGGATTAGGAGATACCCGACCCGATTACCTGAAACGACATACCCGTTTACCCGAACTATATACCCGATCATATACCTGAATTTTTAATGTATTTTTTTCCATTAACCCTTGTATATTAGTGATTTATTTTAGTATGTTCATAATTTAAAAAGTAAATTTTCTTTTAATATATGTATTTGATAATAGTATTTATATATTGTATGTTGTGAAGCATATAAATGTAAGTGTATAAGTATCATAAAGTTATTACTAATTTATAATGAAACTTATATGTATGTAATGTACATTTTTAATTTATAATAATTGTTGTATAAATAAAATTATATAAAAATTATAATAGTAAAAGATGTATTTGGAAATCTCAACGTATATCTTTTAACAAACTAATGGGTATACCCGATACCCGTGGGTATACCCGAAACCCGTCGGGTAATTACCCGAAAAATACCCGACAGGTATTGGGTCGGGTATGGGACACAATTTTACAACCGGTTATGGGTATGGGATTACCAATACCCGCCCCAAACCCGACCCATTGCCATCCCTAAAATCGGGCATATGATCGGCTATATAGTCGGGTATTTTTGTCATCCTTACTTTGAAACACTAATTCCTCTCCCGTGTCGGCATTCTAAGTGCAACTTCTTTGTGTGGGTCGATCCTCCCATGTGTCGTCGGGCATGTGTGGTCATCAAAAAAACTGATGGATACGAAGGCTGTGCTTGAAAACGAAGTCAAGTATTTGAGAGAGGAGGTTCGAATTTATAAATTGCAAGAAGCGGAATTTGAAGATAATCATTCAAGGGTTGTTCGTAAGAGGGAAAGTTGTTTGATAATCAGTTGGATTTTTTTTTGTGTTGTTTGTCTTGTTATTTTTCATTGTTAGTATGTAAGTTTATGCAAGACATGTAATCGAATATTAGTTATAAATATCGTTTTTTAATATTATTATAAATATTAAGTTTTTAAAAAAATGTTGTTTTTTATAATAAGTCCACTAAGCATAAATAACTAAGCATAAATAACAAAACGAATAAACATTCATCAAGTTACAAATGTTTAAACATACCAAAATGAAATAAATACTTGTCCATAGATGCCCAACACAACCAAAATAAACAAAAATAAATAAATATTTGTTCATACATGCCCACAAATGTTTAACAAAATAAAGTTCACCCAACAAATAGAATTACTAATCCTCCATGTCCTCATCGGTGTCGTCAGAATCATCCCCACCACCTGTCATATGGATCTGCGTAGCGGACGTGCCTGCCTCCATGTCGGTACCCGGATACACTCGTGGATGTGGCGGGGGTCGAACCGCCAACCCCGCCTGGGTACGTCTCTTAGCCTCACTAGCCATCACCCACTCCATCAAATCCTCCATCCGGTCCATCCAGCTCGCCATCATGCCATCCTGACCCGCCACCAGCCTCCAGATTGCAAGGTTCGTCCTCTGTTTACTTTACGCATCATTTGTTTAGTAGCTACTCACAGCTTGCATGAAACGACATACTAGATACTATGGTGAATTGATAGTGTGACACTACTCTTCGACTTTTGTGATACGTAATCCTGTAGTACCTTCTGTTTTGCTATTTGAATGCGGGGGAAACTTTTAACATAAGTTAAGAGTCACTGAGATAAGCATGCAAATTGCCTTATTATTATGGGTGCACATATAATAATAACGTGAGGTGCATGTAAGTCCCAGTGAGGCTTAACGAGTGTGAGAAAGGTTCTACCCTATTGTATGTGAACTTGGTGGTTGTAGACTTTAACGTGATACTTGACTTTTACCCCATCTCGACTCCTAAATTTGTTCTCTCTCCATATATAGAATCATGAGTGGACGAGGACACGGACGTGGCAATATCAACATGACTCAAGCTGAGTTGACAAATCTGATAAACACACGTGTGGCTGTGGCTGAGGCTGTGGCAGCCTACCAAGCTGGTACGAAATGTACCAAATACTTTTTAATCCTGTGTCGTGTACACAACTCTTACTCCTGTGTTGTATTTTCTTTCGTTCAGCGCATCCGAACAACCAGCCTGCTTGCATGTTTAAAACATTTATGGATTGTAAGCCGCAGACCTTCAGTGGGACTGAAGGGGCTGTAGGACTTCTGCGATGGTTTGAGAAGGCAGAATCGGTATTTGCGATGTGCAACTGTCCTGCTGGGGACAGAGTGAAGTATGCTACGGTCGAGGATGGTTCCCTGACATGGTGGAATGCCCAGGTTCAGCTGTTGGGCATCAAAGAGGCTAATGCCACTACTTGGGACGAATTCAAGGAGTTGATCAGGGAGGAGTATTGTCCTCGTGATGAGATTCAGAAACTGGAAAATGAGTATTACGATTTAAAGATGGTGGGATCCGAGATTGAAGCATACGTGAAGCGGTCACATGAGTTGGCTATCATGTGCCCGAATTTGTCGCAACCTCCGCACCGGAGAATAGACCTGTTCATCAAAGGGTTAGCTCCACGAGTGAAAGGTTTGGTTACTGCAGCCAACCTCAACAACTTAACTCAGATTGTTCGTTTGGCTCACAAAATCACCGATCAAGAGGTGGAGAGTGGTTCACTACCACCGCGTGTTTCTGCCACTACTACTGCTACAACCACAGCTACTACGCCTGCTAGTGACAACAAACGGAAATGGAACGATGCTGACAAGGAAACTAGTGTCAGTCAATCACAGAAGAGGCCTGACAACAACAGCAACAGCCGCAGTTTTAGTCAGTCATCCTCAGTTAACCAAGGTCAGGGGAGTAATCAGAATCAGGGCTCATATGTTGGGAAGAAGCCGCAGTGCAACAAGTGTGGC
Source organism: Helianthus tuberosus (assembly GCA_030545235.1). Taxonomy (NCBI): domain Eukaryota; kingdom Viridiplantae; phylum Streptophyta; class Magnoliopsida; order Asterales; family Asteraceae; genus Helianthus; species Helianthus tuberosus. The sequence continues at coordinate 185,270,313 of CM060354.1, forward strand.
TATCATCACTACGGGCAGTGTGTCCGAGCTTGCCGTAGGTGCGAGAAAGTGGGCCATGAGGACAAAGATTGTAGAGCCCCGTAGCCAAAGCAGCAGCAACAGCAAAATCAGCAGTATCAGCGACAGCAAAAGCAACCACCCCATCAGAACCAGGGTTTTAATAAGGGGTGTTTCCAGTGTGGGGATGAGGGCCACTTCAAGCGGGATTGCCCTCAGTTAAATCAGAATGCCAACGACAACAACCGCCAGAATAATAACAACAATGCTGGAAACAACAACAACAACGGCAACAATGGGGGCAATGGTGCTCGTGGAAGGGTATTCACGATCGGTGCTGGTGATGCTAGAAACGATGGCAATGTCGTGACTGGTACGTTTTCTGTGAACAATCTTATTGCTTCTATGTTATTTGATTCTGGTGCCGATTGGAGTTATGTGTCCCTAGAGTTTAGTCAGCGCTTAGGGTTAACTCCAACACCTTTAGAAGTTAAGCACGTAGTAGAACTAGCCGATGGTAAAACGATAGAAGCTTCGCATGCCCTTTTTGGGTGTAAATTAGACCTTGTAGGTCAGGTGTTTGATATTGACCTCCTTCCTGTTACCCTCGGTAGTTTTAACGTAGTGGTTGGTATGGATTGGTTGTCTAAACATCAAGCTGAGATCCTATGCAAGGAGAAAATCGTACGCATTCCTCTCCCCAGTGAAGAGTCATTATCGGTACAAGGGCATCGTAGTGGGACGATGGTTGGTATTATCTCGGCCATACAAGCGCATAAATGTTTACGAAAGGGGTATCCTGCTATCCTAGCACTTGTCACTGGCACTCCATCAGAAGAGAGAAGGATAGAAGATCTGCCAGTTGTTCGTGAGTTTCCTGATGTATTCCCTGACGAACTACCTGGTTTACCTCCTTACCGTCAAGTAGAATTTCAGATCGATCTTGCACCAGGAGCAGCTCCAATTGCTCGTGCTCCTTATCGTCTTGCACCGGGAGAATTACAAGAGTTATCTAACCAACTTCAAGAACTGTTGGATAGGGGTTTTATCCGACCCAGTTCTTCGCCTTGGGGATACCCAGTGCTGTTTGTAAAGAAGAAAGACGGGTCCTTTCGCATGTGAATTTATTATCGGGAACTCAACAAGGTGACTATCAAGAACCGTTATCCATTGCCACGTATCGACGACTTATTTGATCAGTTGCAAGGATCAAGTTTTTATTCGAAGATTGACTTAAGATCGGGATATCATCAGATGAGAGTCCGAGAGGAAGATGTTCCTAAGACGGCTTTTCGAACGCGCTATGGGCACTATGAGTTCTTTGTTATGCCGTTTGGGTTGACGAATGCACCAGCGGTCTTCATGGATCTCATGAACCGTGTAAGCAAACCATATCTTGACGATTTTGTTATAGTATTCATCGACGACATTTTGATCTACTCGAAGATCAAGGAAGATCACGAGCGGCACTTACGACTTATCTTGGAGCTCCTGAGGAAGGAGCAACTCTACGCGAAATTCTCTAAGTGTGACTTCTGGATTCGAGAGGTACACTTCCTTGGGCATATTGTTAATGAATTGGGGATACACGTGGATCCTGCAAAGGTTGATGCTGTTAAGAATTGGGCGGCACCAAAGACTCCTTCTGAGGTGCGACAATTTCTTGGTCTCGCTAGGTATTATCGGAGATTTATTAAGGATTTTTCAAAGATCACGCAACCTCTCACCTCGCTAACACAGAAGGGCGTAGTATACTCGTGGGGAACGAAACAAGAGGAGGCTTTTCATTTATTAAAGCAGAAACTTTGCAGTGCACCGATTTTGTCTCTGCCTGAAGGTACAGAAGACTTTGTAGTAAGTATACTGTGATGCTTCCATACAGGGTCTTGGTTGCGTGTTGATGCAACACAACAATGTGATAGCTTACGCCTCTCGTCAGTTGAAGGTTCACGAGAGGAATTACACTACACACGACTTGGAATTGGGGGCTGTAGTTTTCGCGTTGAAGATCTGGAGACATTACCTGTACGGTACTAAATGCACTATTTATACCGACCACAGGAGCCTTCAGCACATTTTCGATCAGAAGGATTCGAATATGCGACAGCGTCGCTGGGTTGAACTTTTAAACGATTATGATTGTGCAATCAAGTATCATCCGGGTAAGGCCAACGTTGTAGCTGGCGCACTTAGCAGAAAGGAATCGAAACCCAAGCGTGTTCGCGCTTTGCAGCTCACAATTCACTCGGATTTACCTGATCAAATCCGTGCTGCTCAAACTGAAGCGTTGAAAGAGGAAAACTATGAAGCTGAGTATTTACGGGGTATGGAGAAACGACTCGAGAAGAGGTCAGATGGCATTTACAATTTCATGGAATGGATATGGATTCCTTTGTTTGGTAACCTCAGAGAGCTTGTGATGGATGAAGCACACAAGTCTCGATATTCTGTTCATCGAGGTTCGGATAAGTTGTATCAAGATCTCAAAGTCATGTATTGGTGGCCGAAGAAGAAGACTCACATCGCCTCTTACGTGAGTAAGTGTTTGACCTGCTCGAAAGTTAAAGTGGAATATCAGAAACCGTCTGGCTTGCTGCAACAACCAGAAATACCCATGTGGAAATGGGAACATATTGCTATGGATTTTGTCACCGGGCCACCGAGAACTCAAAACGGAAACGATACCATCTGGGTGATCGTTGATCGCCTCACGAAGTCAGCACACTTCTTAGCAATTAAGGAAACAGACAAGTTCTCACAACTAGCTGCTGTCTACCTAAAGGAAGTGGTCTCTCGGCATGGGGTGCCGACATCTATTATCTCAGATCGTGACCCGCGTTTCATTTAAGATTTGTGGCAGTCGATGCACAAGTCATTCGGCTCACGTCTTGATATGAGCACCGCTTATCACCCACTGATGGATGGTCAAAGTGAACGCACCATCCAGACACTAGAAGACATGTTACGGGCTTGCGTGATTGATTTTGGCAAGGGTTGGGAGAAACATTTGCCGTTGACAGAGTTTTCTTACAACAATAGCTACCACACCAACATCCGAGCAGCTCCATTCGAAGCATTGTATGGACGGAAATGTCGTTCACCTCTCTGTTGGGCTGAGGTGGGTGACAGTCAGATTACAGGTCCGAAACTGGTACTTGAAACCTCTGAGAAAATTCTTCAGATCAGGAATCGTATAGCGGCAGCGTGTGACCGTTAGAAAAGTTACGCCGATGAGAGTAGGAAACCTTTGGAGTTCGAAGTTAATGATCGCGTTATGGTGAAGGTCTCACCCAGGATGGGTGTGGTGCGTTTTGGGAAACGCGGCAAGCTTAACCCCCGTTATGTTGGGCCATTCAGAATTCTGGAACGAATTGGTAAAGTGGCCTACAGGTTGGAGTTACCTACTGAGTTGGGTAATGTCCATGACGTGTTCCATGTGTCGCAATTAAAGAAGTGTTTGTCTGTTGAAACACTGGTTGTACCATTTCAAGAACTGAAAATCGATGACAAGTTGCAGTTTATTGAAGAACCAATTGAAATTATGGACCGAGAAGTCAAGGTTCGAAAGCACAGCCGTATTCCAATCGTGAGAGTTCGTTGGAACTCAAGACGTGGACCAGAATTCACGTGGGAACGCGAGGATCAGATGAAGCTCAAGTACCCACACTTATTCCCAGACGATAAGTCCAAACCTGACAAGTCTAAATCTGACGCAACTAGTGAATTTCGGGACGAAATTCCCATTCAAGTTGGGGATGATGCGGTACCCGCGGAAAATCCGCAGTCATCCTGAGTTAACGTCTTGCAGTTTCGGGTTTGCTTATCAAATTTCGGGATGAAATTTCCTTCAAGTTGGGGATGATGTGACAACCCACAACTTCAGGTTAATGCTTTAACCTAACACAATTAATTTGGTCGCACAATCTTTAACATTGCATGGAACTATGCATTACTCTATGCATTATTTGACTAACACGAGAACTTTGTTCCTTAACTGTAAAATATATGTGGTGTGTGTGTTTTATGTAAAAGATGATACTTAGGGGTGACTAGGGTAGTTAGTGAAACCTTAATAACTCCTAACCCTAAAATCTTCCTCACAAATCATTCTACGAAAGTTCAAATCATTCTCTCTAGTCACCTTCTACAACCATTTCTCTCATCATTCTTGGCTGCACAAGTTCTCTTTCATCAATCTTGATCTTCCAGTCCATCTAGAATCAATCTAAGGTAAATGTTTAATGATTGTATGTGGTTAATCCTTGATTATTTGATTCATGCAAACCCTAGTTCTCCAAACAATGGTTCCGTGTTATTAATCATCCTGATTATTGTGAAATGTTTTGTGAATAGTTGTGTAATCACTTGCCTGACATTAAGATGCCTGATATGTTAGAATTGTTTGATCATTGATTAGATTACAGCATTGCCAATGAATGAAAATAGGGTTTTGATCGTAACCTGTAACTGTTCCATTGAAAACTGTAAATTGGTTTTGGAAATCACACATGTTGTTAATCCGGAGTTAAGTGTTAGGGTTTTGTGAAGTCACAAATCCGAGTTTGTACATGACACTTGCCTCCGAGTTTATTAAAGAAACATGAAGTCCGGATTTATTATAAGGACTCCTTGAGTCCGAGTTTTGACAATGAAAACCCTGAATCCGAGTTTGTTAAGTTGCATGATCCGAGTTTAATATGATTCATAGTGTCCGAGTTTATTGGTGTTTGATGAGTCCGAGTTTAGTGGTTTACAACTAGTCCGAGTTTATTGTTTTGTATAATGTCCGAGTTTAATGATTTGAATAAGATCCGAGTTTATTGTTTTGTATATGGTCCGAGTTTAGTTGGGAGAGGGTGTCCGGGTTTACTATGAAATCAAGAGTCCAAGTTTTATCCTTCACACATGAGTCCAAGTTTTATCCTCCACACATGAGTCCAAGTTTTATGGATTTTGTTGGGTCCGAGTTTGTAAGGGGATGCCTGGTCCAACACTAAATTAATTATGTGTGGTGTCCACTAGAAACTGACACCAACGGTCGATAATAGCTGAAAATTATGAGAATAAGATATTTAAATGACATTGATGGGTTTTGTCATTGATTGAATATACCGACATTTATTATCCTTATATTAAATTTTAAACGTTTTTAACGGTAAGTTTGTTTTCTTTTTAATAATTATATTATATTATATTATATTATATTATATTATATTATATTATATTATATTATATTATATTATATTATATTTTAAACGTTTTGAACAGTAAGTTTGTTTTCTTTTTAATATTATAGTTATATGTAGAGATTTTTAATACTTTTTTTATTTTGGTATTATAATAATAAATTAATAATTATTTTCTCATTTTTTAAGTTGAATAAGCTTTGTGTCAATCGGTACTTGTATCGAAAATACATGTGTGGTTCGGTTCGTTATGGGTACATGAAGGTAAAAACCGACACCAGCCTTGGTACATACACGAAGGTAAAAACCGGCACTAACCTTGTACAGAAAACCTCAAAAGTCAGTACCGAAATGATTTTGAAAATATTTAAATTCGGGAAATTCGGTACTTCTACCCGGTACCATTTTCTCATCTCTGATCATAGGTACCGTACGAACAACAACGGTATCATGCAACTTTTTTTTGTTGATTTTCTTCAATTTTTAATGATTTTTTTTTCAGTTGCAGTGGTAGGATGAACTCGGTGCCAACCGATATCGATACCGAAAATACCAGTTACGGTACCGGTATATGAAGGTAAAAACCGATAGGCGTCAAAAGTCGGTACCGAATTTGTACTTAACATCTTTCGGCTCGGGAAATTTAGTACCGGTACCCAGTACCATTTGCTTATCTCTGACCAGTGGTTTCATACGAACAAAATCATTACCATAAAATTCTTTTGGTTGATTTTCTTTCGGTTATCTTTTAGTGTTTTTTTTTCTATATCATCATTTTATTCTTGTCATGGGTTTCGTGCGCAACGCCTTCATAGTGATTTCACAACACATGTAAACACAGACTAAATAACAAAATAAGTTCGCCGCAACGCGGTGATTGTGAAAAAACCTAGTTTTATTAAAAATTTATAATAACAAACATTTTACCCCCTTAAATATCCAAAAATAAATATAAAATTTGAAACATTTCACTTAACATTAACTAAACAACAAGGACCAAAAATGACTCGCACAATGTAAACAATGAGCCGGGGACATAAAACAAGAGCTTCACAAAAATATGTCCTTAGACCGGACGGTATGGGGGACGGCCCCAGGCCCATCCCCTTGCCGTCGCCCCAGTAATGCCACCTCCTTGCTTCGTTGCCGCCCTAGGCTCGTCCCCTTCGTCCGCTGCTGGCCGCCCAAGCCGGGCCTCACCCACTCACACACACCTATACATAAACACATACATATATATATAAAGGTTTTCATCCCCCACCCTCTTGGTACATACCATTTAGGCCCATCCTCACACCCATTTACGTGGTGACCCATCCCCTTAGAGATGAGCCTCACCATACCTTCCAGCCTTAGTAGTATGCCACATATTAAAAAAAAAAAAAAAAAAAAAGCATGCCATATAGACATTGTATGTCGGCTTAAGACATGAGTTGGTACATTATGCTGACTCACATGACACCTTCCCCCTCGCTCAAGAGTGCACGTTGGGCCAGTTCATCTACCTCATTATTTTTAACTAAAAATGGTTATAGAAAATTTTTATGAAATTCATAGTTATATTTGATTATATCCAATTAAATGATGTTGTCATTAAAAATATATTAAATAAACTCTATGAATTTACTACATATACATTTTCAAGTTGAGGAGATAGTCTCAGACAGCTTAGCTTGTCTGGCACTTCCCAACTGGACCAAGCCATTTTTAATTTAATTTTATTCCCACTTTAAAATTATGCTTTCGTCATTCGTTTAAAATTACTTTTTTACCCTCAGCTTAAAATAAAATTATAATTTTATTATAATTATATTATAATTATAATTATATTATTATATTATAATTATAATATTATATAATAATAGAACGCAATAAATAGTGTTTTTAATATTATAATAATATATACAGTTTTTTAGTATATATATATATTATATAGAAGCCAATGAATAGTGCTTTTAATATTATAATAATATATACAGTTTTTTAATACTTTTATTATTTAATATTCTAATAATAATTATTTCTTTACTTCTTAAGTTGGATAAGCTTTGTGTCAACCGGTACTTGTATCGAAAATACATGTACGGTCCGGTTCGTTATCGGTACATGAAGGTAAAAACCGGCAACAGACTGGTACAGTTATTGGTACATGAAGGTAAAAACCGGCCCCAGCCTGGTACAGAAAACGCTAAAATTCTGTACCAAAATGATTTTGAAAATCTTTTAGTTCGGGAAATTTGGTACTTCTTCCCGGTACCATTTGCTCATCTCTGATCATCGGTACCGTATGAACAACAACGGTATCGTTCAACTTTTTTTTGTTGATTTTTTCAACTTTTAATGATTTCTTATTTTCAGTTTCAGGGGTAGGGATGAGCTCGGTGTCAATCGATAACAATACCGAAAATACCAGTTACGGTACCGGTATATGAAGGTAAAAACCGGTAGGCGCCAAAAGTCGGTACCGAATTTGTACTTAAGATCTTTCGGTTCGGGAAATTCAGTAGCGGTACCCAGTACCATTTGCTTATCTCTGACCACGGGTTTCACACGAACAACATCATTACCATAAAACTTTTTTGTTGATTTTCTTTGGGTTGTCTTTTAGTGTTGTTTCTATATTTTCTTTTTATTCTTGTCAGCGGTTTCGTGCGCAACGCTCTCATAGTGATTTCAAAACACATGTAAACACAGACTAAATAACAAAAGAAGTTAGTCGCAACGCGACGATGAAAAAACTAGTTAAAACAAATTCTGATGAGCATTATAGTATAGAATTTAAAATAGTTATATATGAATTAAAAAATTACATAATGTTTTAATTGGTTAAATAATCCCCACAACAATTCTGATGAGCATTATAGTATAGAATTAGTCACAAAAGTCACAATTTTTTGCATCTGATAAATTGTAGGATAGATGTACAAATAAAAAAATCTTGCATTTTATCAAATATTTGATGTCCATATCAACATACATTTCAAGATAAGTTCAAGTATTTGAGGCTTAAAACCGTGTCGTGCTTTGGTCGACCCTTTTATGTTCGTTTGTTAATATAAGTAATGGCACGTGACTTTAGTAAAAATTTAAACAAATAATTACTTCCTTTTATGTTCATTGGTTGTCCTTTTAATTGCTTTGGTTTATTTATCTCTCATTCCGAGCTAACAAACTTGAGTTTATAAATGGGTGGTTTGAACTAATAAATGAAATTTTTGAAAGCGAAGAGTTGACGAAACAGTTCAAAAGAGAATTTATTTCACCTTTAGAAGTTAATTGTTAAAGGAATGTTATTCTGGTGAGAAACAGTTTAACGTGCGGATGTTACAAATAACTAAAGTAACTATGTTTGAACTAAAGTAATTATCATTGTGCTACTTCAAAACTTTATCGTAATTGTTTGTATTTCATCTTAGAGGAGCCGACATCATAACATTAGGATGAGGGACCTAAATCGGATCTTGGTGTTTCTCTAGTCCTCCACCCACACCAATGCTGATTTGGGTAGCAACGCTAACTTGGGTGAGAATTGTTTAGGTTTTGTAATTTATAACGGAGGAGGTATCCATACATTCCCCAAAAGTATTTACACATCCCCTAACCCAAAATGCCACTCATTGCCCAATACGCCTCAAACTGGCCCCACCAATACGTTCCTTATTGCCCAATACGTTTGAAAATGGTCCCTACCATCTAATTAATGCCAATCATTGGATGTCAGCCGATGATTACCAATGATTGGGATGTAAGTAACTTTATTTTGATAGGGTTTTTGTATGGGGAAGTTGTCAAATATTTATATAAGAAAATTAATTTTTTTATAAAATGTTGTTATAAAAACTGTGTTAGTATTATAAAACTTTATATTTTTATGAAATGAACTGTGTATATTTTTAATAAAAAAAATGTGCATATGTTTTTTTATTAAGTATTATTATTAAAAACTTCATATTTTTATGAAATGAATTGTGTATATTATATAATGCCAATTTTTTATAAGTATTATTAAATGTCAATTTTTTTTATAAAACGAATTGTATATATTATAACATAGTTTTTTATTTATGAATTATTTTTATGTCTTTAATTGTCAAAATTTTTAAATGTCAAATTTTTATTAAACGAGTTTTATTTAATATTACTAAATGAGTATTATTACGTCTTTAATTGTCAAACTTTTAAATGTCAAATTTTATTAAATGGGTATATTATAACGTTTTATTAAATGTCAACTTTTTTATTCATCAATTATTATTATGTGTTTAATTGTTTCCATAACGCAATGTGTATGTTATAAAATGTCAAATCTTTATGTCTTTAATTGTTTTTCACTTGTCGTTTATTAACCATAACGCAACAAGAAACGTAATTCAAAATGTAATTAAACATCGTTTTATATTAATACACAAATCATGCAACTTTGATACAGAATGTAACGACTAAACCCTAAACCGCTAATTGTTACATATTCTTGTATTCTTGTACAGGAAAACGATGGGTGCAGCATACACAATTTCGCGACAGGCCGGCTGTCTTGAAATTGCGTGCCGAACCCTACCTTCCAACGGGATTTCTGCTTCACATCTACCACACTGAGATGGCACAAGGGATCAGGAGGATCGAGCGGTGGAGTCGGCATTTCCTTTATTAACCACCGTCCAATCTTCCGCATCTTGTCAGGATGGTGAGCGAAGTGGCATTCACGTTTCGTGAGAACACTAATGAACTCCTCTCTTGGAAGGACATGTTACAGGGCAGACTGCGTTAGCTAGCGTCACTGGGAGTTGTCGAGGCAACAGGCTACTCCGATAACACGTAATCCTAGATCGACGTTCTAGTGCATTAATCTGAAATACGAACGTAGTTTCTCCACAAGGATTACGCTACCACCACCGTCAAAACACCTACTTTCGATATGCTGCTAATAAAAATACAATTTAGCATAAGACTCGACATTCGAAAATATATTGTAAAAATAAAAAAAGCAAACAAAACACCACCATAGCCGACCCACCACCACCACCAACACAGCCGACCCATCACCACCAACCCAGCCGACCCACCCCCACCACCACCACCACCACCCTAGTCGACCCACCACCACCACCACAACCACCCCAGCCGGCCCACCACCACCACCACCACCACAGCCGACCCACCACCACCACCACCACAACCTACCCACCACAACCTACCCACCACAACCACAACCCTCCCACAAACGGCCAAAATAAAACCACAAAAAACAAACCTTGAATATTCCAACCCTATAGACCGATACGAGAGCGAAAACTATATGAGAGACGCGTGTGGTCCCCTTCCGGATTGTCATCGTGTGGTCCAGAACTCGGTCCAAAATACCTTTACATATGTGTACTTGTTCGAACGTTTTAACTATAAAAAGAAAAAGAAATGAAACTGAACTTCAATGAGAGTCGTATGCAAGTGGGTGTCATAAATGTCCTGTCAACTTTTGAGAAAAAAGTAGATGTATATGGGTCTCATCGGGCTATACGAGGCATATGGGCTGAAAAGTTGTCAGCCTTCGTACCCACAATACGCGCGTATGGGCCTATGAGCGGCTTATTGGTTTGTTTGTTTTTTTAAAAGCTTGTATATGTTGGTTGCAAATGTCGGGTATTCTTGTCATCCTTACTTGCCACAGTGGTTGTTTGCAAATTCAGAAATATACACCATCTTCACAATCACAAATTCACAATGGTTGTTTGCAAATGTGTTAGGACGGCTGCACGAAGAACATCTTGGACTGAAGCTAATCCCGGACATCAATTTTACACTTGCCACAGTATGGTATGTTTTTAATCCCATACCCGGTTATAAAATTATAAATTAAAAAAATCGGGTAGGGATGGCAAAAACACCAGAGCCCGATGGGTATACCCGAAACCCGACACAAATGGGACAGGTATACCCAATACCCGACGGGTATTGGGCCGGGTATCGGATTAGTTTTAGAAATTTTCGCGGGTATGGGATTAGGAGATACCCGACCCGATTACCCGAAACGACATACCCGTTTACCCGAACTATATACCCGATCATATACCTGAATTTTTAATGTATTTTTTTCCATTAACCCTTGTATATTAGTGATTTATTTTAGTATGTTCATAATGTAAAAAGGTAAATTTTCTTTTAATATATGTATTTGATAATAATATTTATTAGGGATGTAAACGAACCGAACGAACACGAACAAGGCCTTGTTCGTGTTCGTTCGTTAAGGAAATAAATGTGTTCATGAACGGTTCATGAACACTTACCGAACGAGATTTTATGTTCGTGTTCGTTCATTAAGGAAATGAGCGTGTTCGTGAACGGTTCACGAACACAAACGAACACAAATAAATTTGGCGAATGCGACGAAGAATAAAGATAGATGGCCCAGGGAGTAGCACTCGAACTTGAATCCCTCATTGCTGAAAGTTCAGTTCGTTTACAGCCCTAGTATTTATATATTGTATGTTGTGAAGCATATAAATGTAAGTGTATAAGTATCATAAAGTTATTACTAAATTATAATGAAACTTATATGTATGTAATGTACATTTTTAATTTATAATAATTGTTGTATAAATAAAATTATATAAAAATTATAATAGTAAAAGATGTATTTGGAAATCTCAACGTATATCTTTTAACAAACTAATGGGTATACCCGATACCCGTGGGTATACCCGAAACCCGACGGGTAATTACCCGACAAGTATTGGGTCGGGTATGGGACACAATTTTACAACCGGTTATGGGTATGGGATTACCAATACCCGCCCCAAACCCGACCCATTGCCATCCCAAAAATCGGGTATATAGTGGGGTATTTTTGTCATCCTTACTTTGAAACACTAATTCCTCTTCCGTGTCAGCATTCTAAGTGCAACTTCTTTGTGTGGGTCGATCCTCCCATGTGTCGTCGGGCATGTGTTGTCATCAAAAAACTGATGGATACGAAGGCTGTGCTTGAAAACGAAGTCAAGTATTTGAGAGAAGAGGTTCGAATTTATAAATTGCAAGAAGCGGAATTTGAAGATAATCATTCAAGGGTTGTTCGTAAGAGGGAAAGTTGTTTGATAATCAGTTGGATTTTTTTTTTTGTGTTGTTTGTCTTGTTATTTTTCATTGTTAGTATGTAAGTTTATGCAAGACATGTAATCGAATATTAGTTATAAATGTCGTTTTTTAATATTATTATAAATATTAAGTTTTTAAAAAACTGTTTTTTTATAATAAGTCCACTAAGCATAAATAACTAAGCATAAATAACAAAACGAATAAACATTCATCAAGTTACAAATGTTTAAACATACCAAAATGAAATAAATACTTGGCCATAGATGCCCAACACAACCAAAATAAACAAAAAGAAATAAATATTTGTTCATACATGCCCACAAATGTTTAACAAAATAAAGTTCACCCAACAAATAGAATTACTAATCCTCCATGTCCTCATCGGTGTCGTCAGAATCATCCCCGCCACCTGTCATATGGATCTGCGTAGCGGACGTGCCTGCCTCCGTCCCGGACGGGCCTGCCTCCATGTCGGTACCCGGATACACTCGTGGATGTGGAGGGGGTCGAACCGCCAATCCCGCCTGGGTACGTCTCTTAGCCTCACTAGCCATCACCCACTCCATCAAATCCTCCATCCGCCTGTCCATCCGCTGAAACTGCTGTGTCCAGCTCGCCATCATGCCATCCTGACCCGCCACCAGCCTCTCAAGGAGACGTTGGGTGGACTGAGGCAACCACAATGCATGATAAACGCGTTGTGGAATCTGTGGCGGCTCCTGCGGATGCCCCTGGTCAACCTGAGGCTCCATGTCTCCATCCATAACAGGCACGTCAGCAATATGCGGCATATTCACCTCCCCAGCCTCGAGCAGTGCCTGGTGGACTATCGGCCCGGGTACAAAAATCTGTCCGTCATTGCCAACAAACCGATGCCCGAGATCCGGAAAGTTCACCGCAATCTTCATCCCTCTCATCGTCCTAAGATCTAAGGGCTCGGAAGGTGCTGGGGCCGGCATATCCTTAAGGAATGGGAAATACCGGCCGCAATGCTGGGCAATACGCGTGATGAACGCCCCTCCAATCAAATGGCTACGCCTCTGCCGTTTGCCGTACGAGGCGAAATACTCCGCCAGACAGCGATGGAGGCCGCACGGTGTGCCCGTATATAAGCAGTACAGAAAGAACAGATCCACCTTCGTGACCCACTCATTGCTTTTGCCACACGCAGAGATCGACGTGGCAATGCAGCGGTGTATGTAGCGAACGAGTGGGTCAGGAATCGACGATACTCGGGCCTTCTTACCGAAGGGTTCAGGATATAGGGTGGGCCACCAAGCAAACAACTGATCATCAGGCATAGCCGTGATCGCGGTGGTATAGATGTCCTGAACCAACTCATCCTCGGTATAGAACCCGGTGGCGACAGCAAACTGACGCAACGACATATTTTGTCGCTGCCCGAACAAACAGAAAGATACCTCGGTAGGTGGTGGTTCCACTTTCGGTGGTTCCACTTTTGGATCGTCTGACACACTTGTCTGCATGCTTGCAGGTCGTTAGATACTTGATATGGACTTGCTATCTGGGAGTGCTGGAGTGGTCGTGGGTCGAGCCTCTTGGATACTTGTTACGTTGACTTTAAACTCATGTTTTGGAAATAATTGACTTACATTTTTGTGTTATGCTTCCGCTGAATACTTAATTTGGTTTAACTTATGGTTTGGATTTATATTTGAAATGAATGGAATGTTTTATTTAATTTATGAGTTCAATGTGATTGGTGGCTTGGATCCTGGTACGTCACACGCCTCGCAGGGGTTTCCGCATGTGGTATTTTGGGGGTGTGACAGTTTGGTATCAGAGCCACTGGTTATAGTGAACTTGGTTTTAAAACGTTTTTATAAAACCAGACTATAACCAAACAACTTCAAAAATCGACCATGACACTCAGCTCCAGATTGCAAGGTTCGTCCTCTGTTTACTTTACGCATCATTTGTTTAGTAGCCACTCACAGCTTGCATGAAACGACATACTAGATACTATGGTGAATTGATAGTGTGACACTACTCTTCGACTTTTGTGATACGTAATCCTGTAGTACCTTCTGTTTTGCTATTTGAATGCGGGGGAAACTTTTAACATAAGTTAAAAGTCACTGAGATAAGCATGCAAATTGCCTTATTATTATGGGTGCACACATAATAATAACGTGAGGTGCATGTAAGTCCTAGTGAGGCTTAACGAGTGTGAGAAAGGTTCTACCCTATTGTATGTGAACTTGGTGGTTGTAGACTTTAACGTGATACTTGACTTTTACCCCATCTCGACTCCTAAATTTGTTCTATCTCCATATATAGAATCATGAGTGGACGAGGACACCGACGAGGCAATATCAACATGACTCAAGCTGAGTTGACAAATCTGATAAACACACGTGTGGCTGAGGCTCTGGCAGCCTACCAAGCTGGTACGAAATCTACCAAATACTTTTTAATCCTGTGTCGTGTACACAACTCTTACTCCTGTGTTGTATTTTCTTTCGTTCAGCGCATCCGAACAACCAGCCTGCTTGCATGTTTAAAACATTTATGGATTGTAAGCCGCAGACCTTCAGTGGGACTGAAGGGGCTGTAGGACATCTGCGATGGTTTGAGAAGGCAGAATCGGTATTTGCGATATGCAACTGTCCTGCTGGGGACAGAGTGAAGTATGCTACGGTCGAGGATGGTGCCCTGACATGGTGGAATGCCTAGGTTCAGCTGTTGGGCATCGAAGAGGCTAATGCCACTACTTGGGACGACTTCAAGGAGTTGATCAGGGAGGAGTATTGTCCTCTTGATGAGATTCAGAAACTGGAAAATGAGTATTACGATTTAAAGATGGTGGGATCCGAGATTGAAGCATACGTGAAGCGGTCACATGAGTTGGCTATCATGTGCCCGAATTTGTCGCAACCTCCGCACCGGAGAATAGAACTGTTCATCAAAGGGTTAGCTCCACGAGTGAATGGTTTGGTTACTGCAGCCAACCTCAACAACTTAACTCAGATTGTTCGTTTGGCTCACAAAATCACCGATCAAGAGGTGGAGAGTGGTTCACTACCACCGCGTGTTTCTGCCACTACTACTGCTACAACCACAGCTACTACGCCTGCTAGTGACAACAAACGGAAATGGAACGATGCTGACAAGGCAACTAGTGTTAGTCAATCGCAGAAGAGGCCTGACAACAGCAACAGCCGCAGTTTTAGTCAGTCATCCTCAGTTAACCAAGGTCAGGGCAGTAATCAGAATCAGGGCTCATATGTTGGGAAGAAGTCGCAGTGCAACAAATGTGGCTATCATCACTACGGGCAGTGTGTCCGGGCTTGCCGTAGGTGCGAGAAAGTGGGCCATGAGGCCAAAGATTGTAGAGCCCCGCAGCCAAAGCTGCAGCAACAGCAAAATCAGCAGTATCAGCGACAGCAAAAGCAAACACCCCATCAGAACCAGGGTTTTAATAAGGGGTGTTTCCAGTGTGGGGATGAGGGCCACTTCAAGCGGGATTGCCCTCAGTTAAATCAGAATGCCAACGACAACAACCGCCAGAATAATAACAACAATGCTGGAAACAACAACGGCAACAATGGGGGCAATGGTGCTCGTGGAAGGGTATTCACGATCGGTGCTGGTGATGCTAGAAACGATGGCAATGTCGTGACCGGTACGTTTTCTGTGAACAATCTTATTGCTTCTGTGTTATTTGATTCTGGTGCCGATTGGAGTTATGTGTCCCTAGAGTTTAGTCAGCGCTTAGGGTTAACTCCAACACCTTTAGAAGTTAAGCATGTAGTAGAACTAGCCGATGGTAAAACGATAGAAGCTTCGCATGCCCTTTTTGGGTGTAAATTAGACCTTGTAGGTCAGGTGTTTGATATTGACCTCCTTCCTGTTACCCCCGGTAGTTTTAACGTAGTGGTTGGTATGGATTGGTTGTCTAAACATCAAGCTGAGATTCTATGCAAGGAGAAAATCGTACGCATTCCTCTCCCCAGTGAAGAGTCATTATTGGTACAAGGGCATCGTAGTGGGACGATGGTTGGTATTATCTCGGCCATGCAAGCGCACAAATGTTTACGAAAGGGGTATCCTGCTATCCTAGCACTTGTCACTGGCACTCCATCAGAAGAGAGAAGGATAGAAGATCTGCCAGTTGTTCGTGAGTTTCCTGATGTATTCCCTGAGGAACTACCTGGTTTACCTCCTCACCGTCAAGTAGAATTTCAGATCGATCTTGCACCAGGAGCAGCTCCAATTGCTCGTGCTCCTTATCGTCTTGCACCGGGAGAATTACAAGAGTTATCTAACCAACTTCAAGAACTGTTGGATAGGGGTTTTATCCGACCCAGTTCTTCGCCTTGGGGATACCCAGTGCTGTTTGTAAAGAAGAAAGACGGGTCCTTTCGCATGTGAATTGATTATCGGGAACTCAACAAGGTGACTATCAAGAACCGTTATCCATTGGCACGTATCGACGACTTATTTGATCAGTTGCAAGGATCAAGTTTTTATTCGAAGATTGACTTAAGATCGGGATATCATCAGATGAGAGTCCGAGAGGAAGATGTTCCTAATACGGCTTTTCGAACACGCTATGGGCACTATGAGTTCTTAGTTATGCCGTTTGGGTTGACGAACGCACCAGCGGTCTTCATGGATCTCATGAACCATGTATGCAAACCATATCTTGACGATTTCGTTATAGTATTCATCGATGACATTTTGATCTACTCGAAGAGCAAGGAAGATCACGAGCGGCACTTACAACTTATCTTGGAGCTCCTGAGGAAGGAGCAACTCTACGCGAAATTCTCTAAGTGTGACTTCTGGATTCGAGAGGTACACTTCCTTGGGCATATTGTTAATGAATTGGGGATACACGTGGATCCTGCAAAGGTTGATGCTGTTAAGAATTGGGCGGCACCAAAGACTCCTTCTGAGGTGCGACAATTTCTTGGTCTCGCTAGGTATTATCGGAGATTTATTAAGGATTTTTCGAAGATCGCGCAACCTCTCACCTCGCTAACACAGAAGGGCGTAGTATACTCGTGGGGAAAGAAACAAGAGGAGGCTTTTCAGTTATTAAAGCAGAAACTTTGCAGTGCACCGATTTTGTCTCTGCCTGAAGGTACAGAAGACTTTGTAGTATACTGTGATGCTTCCATACAGGGTCTTGGTTGCGTGTTGATGCAACGCAACAATGTGATAGCTTACGCCTCTCGTCAGTTGAAGGTTCACGAGAGGAATTACACTACACACGACTTGGAATTGGGGGCTGTAGTTTTCGCGTTGAAGATGTGGAGACATTACCTGTACAGTACTAAATGCACTATTTATACCGACCACAGGAGCCTTCAGCACATTTTCGATCAGAAGGATTCGAATATGCGACAGCGTCGCTGGGTTGAACTTTTAAATGATTATGATTGTGCAATCAAGTATCATCCGGGTAAGGCCAACGTTGTAACTGACGCACTTAGCAGAAAGGAATCGAAACCCAAGCGTGTTCGCCCTTTGCAGCTCACAATTCACTTGGATTTACCTGATCAAATCCGTGCTGCTCAAACTGAAGCGTTGAAAGAGGAAAACTATGAAGCTGAGTATTTACGGGGTATGGAGAAACGACTAGAGAAGAGGTCAGATGGGATTTACTATTTCATGGAATGGATATGGATTCCTTTGTTTGGTAACCTCAGAGAGCTTGTGATGGATGAAGCACACAAGTCTCGATATTCTGTTCATCGAGGTTCGGATAAGATGTATCATGATCTCAAAGTCATGTATTGGTGGCCGAAGATGAAGGCTCACATCGCAACTTACGTGAGTAAGTGTTTGACCTGCTCGAAAGTTAAAGTGGAATATCAGAAACCGTCTGGCTTGCTGCAACAACCAGAAATACCCATGTGGAAATGGGAACATATTGCTATGGATTTTGTCACCGGGCCACCGAGAACTCAAAACGGAAATGATACCATCTGGGTGATCGTTGATCACCTCACGAAGTCAGCACACTTCTTAGCAATCAAGGAAACAGACAAGTTCTCACAACTAGCTGCTGTCTACCTAAAGGAAGTGGTCTCTCGGCATGGGGTGCCGACATCTATTATCTCAGATCGTGACCCGCGTTTCATTTCAGATTTGTGGCAGTCGATGCACAAGTCATTCGGCTCACGTCTTGATATGAGCACCGCTTATCACCCACAGATGGATGCTCAAAGTGAACGCACCATCCAGACACTAGAAGACATGTTACGGGCTTGCGTGATTGATTTTGGAAAGGGTTGGGAGAAACACTTGCCGTTGACAGAGATTTCTTACAACAATAGCTACAACACCAGCATCCGAGCAGCTCCATTCGAAGCATTGTATGGACGGAAATGTCGTTCACCTCTCTGTTGGGCTGAGGTGGGTGACAGTCAGATTACAGGTCCGAAACTGGTACTTGAAACCTCCGAGAAAATTCTTCAGATCAGGAATCGTATAGCGGCAGCGCCTGACCGTTAGAAAAGTTACGCCGATGAGAGTAGGAAACCTTTGGAGTTCGAAGTTAATGATCGCGTTATGGTGAAGGTCTCACCCAGGATGGGTGTGGTGCGTTTTGGGAAACGCGGCAAGCTTAACCCCCGTTATGTTGGGCCATTCAGAATTCTGGAACGAATTGGTAAAGTGGCCTACAGGTTGGAGTTACCTACTGAGTTGGGTAATGTCCATGACGTGTTCCATGTGTCGCAATTAAAGAAGTGTCTGTCTGATGAAACACTTGTTGTACCGTTTCAAGAACTGAAAATCGATGACAAGTTGCAGTTTATTGAAGAACCAATTGAAATTATGGACTGAAAAGTCAAGGTTCGACAGCACAGCCGTATTCCAATCGTGAGAGTTCGTTGGAACTCAAGACGTGGACCAGAATTCACGTGGGAACGCGAGGATCAGATGAAGCTCAAGTACCCACACTTATTCCCAGACGATAAGTCCAAACCTGACAAGTCTAAATCTGACGCAACTAGTGAATTTCGGGACGAAATTCCCATTCAAGTTGTGGATGATGTGGTACCCGCGGAAAATTCGCAGTCATCCTGAGTTAACGTCTTGCAGTTTCGGGTTTGCTTATCAAATTTCGGGATGAAATTTCCTTCAAGTTGGGGATGATGTGACAACCCGCAACTTCAGGTTAATGCTTTAACCTAACACAATTAATTTGGTCGCACAATCTTTAGCATTGCATGGAACTATGCATTACTCTATGCATTATTTGACTAACACGAGAACTTTGTGCCTTAACTGTAAAATATATGTGGTGTGTGTGTTTTATGTAAAAGATGATACTTAGGGGTGACTATGGTGGTTAGTGAAACCTTAATAACTCCTAACCCTAAAATCTTCCTCACAAATCATTCAACGAAAGTTCAAATCAATCTCTCTAGTCACCTTCTACAACCATTTCTCTCATCATTCTTGGCTGCACAAGTTCTCTTTCATCAATCTTGATCTTCCAGTCCATCTAGAATTAATCTAAGGTAAATGTTTAATGATTGTATGTGGTTAATCCTTGATTATTTGATTCATGCAAACCCTAGTTCTCCAAACAATGGTTCTGTGTAATTAATCATCCTGATTATTGTGAAATGTTTGTGAATAGTTGTGTAATCACTTGCCTGACATTAAGTTGCCTGATATGTTTGAATTGTTTGATCATTGATTAGATTACAGCATTGCCAATGAATGAAAATAGGGTTTTGATCGTAACCTGTAACTGTTCCATTGAAAACTGTAAATTGGTTTTGGAAATCACACATGTTGTTAATCCGGAGTTAAGTGTTAGGGTTTTGTGAAGTCACAAATCCGAGTTTGTAACATGACACTTGCCTCCGAGTTTATTAAAGAAACATGAAGTCCGGATTTATTATAAGGACTCCTTGAGTCCGAGTTTTGACAATGAAAACCCTGAATCCGAGTTTGTTAAGTTGCATGATCCGAGTTTAATATGATTCATAGTGTCCGAGTTTATTGGTGTTTGATGAGTCCGAGTTTAGTGGTTTACAACTAGTCCGAGTTTATTGTTTTGTATAATGTCCGAGTTTAATGATTTGAATAAGATCCGAGTTTATTGTTTTGTATATGGTCCGAGTTTAGTTGGGAGAGGGTGTCCGTGTTTGCTATGAAATCAAGAGTCTAAGTTTTATCCTTCACACATGAGTCCAAGTTTTATCCTCCACACATGAGTCCAAGTTTTATGGATTTTGTTGGGTCCGAGTTTGTAAGGGGATGCCTGGTTTGAGTTTAATAGGTGGAGGTTTGGTTCGAGTTTGTTAAATGTTGCATGAAAAACACCTAACATGCCACTGTGTGCTACTGTATGTATGTTCAGTCTTGTATGATGAAATCTGTGAACGATAATCACAAAGGACCCTGATGTTTGGACACTAAGGGATTGCAAACCCTATTTAAACCCTATTTGAACGTAAACACTTACATTGAGTTTATGTGCATTGTACCTTAGGTCGCGTGTAACGGACCTAACCATTAATTAACGCTAGAAGCACATTAATAAACCAAGCAAACCAAGGTGAGTTAAGTGCTCTTTTCCAAGCATGCATCCCAGGGAGGGAAATCTGGTAATTGTTCCGGGGAGGAACGTCGGGTAAATGGGATGTTCGTTATTACTCAGTTTCTTTCATATAAGACCCCTTACATCTACCGATTGTTGCCGGGGAGGCAACGAGGTATTTAGTTGATAGCGCTATTAGGATTGGCACCCTCACACCGTACCGGGGAGGACGGGCATGAACTAATTACCTTGACCACTTGACCAATGCTTTGATAGAGGCATTGGGGTTGGGCAAACACATCTTGTAGCCATCTGCGGTATTTGAGTTAATAACAACATCAAATCAAATTGTTGAACTGTTTTAAATACACAACTAGTAACTAAACGTGTAACAAAACTTTGAACTCACCAGCGTCGTCTGACACACTTGTCTGCATGCTTGTTGGTCGTTAGATACTTGATATGGACTTGCTATCTGGGAGTGCTAGAGTGGTCGTGGGTCGAGCCTCTTGGATACTTGTTACGTTGACTTTAAACTCATGTTTTGGAAATAATTGACTTACATTTTTGTGTTATGCTTCCGCTGAATACTTAATTTGGTTTAACTTATGGTTTGGATTTATATTTGAAATGAATGGAATGTTTTATTTAATTTATGAGTTCAATGTGATTGGTGGCTTGGATCCTGGTGCGTCACACGCCTCGCGGGGGTTTTCGCATATGGTATTTTGGGGGTGTGACAAAAATCTCAAAATGAGATATTTTATTTAAAAGCAAACATGAGTTTTTAATGATAAAAGCAAAGCATGACACCTTTACTTGTCTAAGTTCTACTATAAACAATAAGATCATACATTAATCTCACTAATCGTAATGTAAGCCCAAATTAAGTAAGTGGCCCAAAACCAATTAATAAATTGAGCCATTCGACGAGGGGTGTAGGCCGCATATTAAAGTTAGGTATGTCGGCTTGGATCATATTTGGGCCACACACACTAACGGGTTCCGGAGTGGGTGCCCGTATAGTTCGGGTTGGATTACGTTCCTGTTTAGAATTATATACCATCATATACATATATTATGCTATTCGGACATTTAGTTTTATAACGAATTACT
This sequence comes from Helianthus tuberosus, assembly GCA_030545235.1. Classification (NCBI taxonomy): domain Eukaryota; kingdom Viridiplantae; phylum Streptophyta; class Magnoliopsida; order Asterales; family Asteraceae; genus Helianthus; species Helianthus tuberosus. Next base: position 185,292,234 of record CM060354.1, read on the forward strand.
ATAGCTTGCGTAGGATAAATAACATAAGTAAAACGAACGAGCAACGTTAGCAATTTAACCTCGTAAAATGTAGTTTGTCACATCATCCCCAAATTGAAAGAAATTTCGTCCTGAAATTTAGCATGCAATCACTGAGAGTGCTAGTGCGGTTGAGCATTTTCGCGGGGTGTCATATCACCCCCTGTTGGTTTGGAATTTCGTCCTGAAATTCAGTAGTTGCTTCAGTACTGGACGCATCTTTCTTAAACAACTGAGGATACTTGCGCATCATTTGGTCTTCTCGTTCCCAGATAAACTATACTATGGGCCACGATGTGAGTTCTAACAAACTCGAACTATAGGTATCTTGCTACGCTTAAGAGTTTGGATTTCCTGGTCCATAATTTCCACCGGTTCCTCGACGTTACGTAGCTGGTCATCGATCGTAAGTTCCTTGAAAGGAACAATGAGAGTCTCATCTGACAGACATTGTAAGTTCCTTGAAAGTAACAATGAGAGTCTCATCTGACAGACATATCTTCAGATTCGATACCTGGAAGACGTTGTGCACACCACTGAGCTCTTCTGGCAGGTTTAGTCTATACGCCACTGTGCTGACTTTCTCAGTGATTTCAAAGGGTCCGACATAACGCGGATTATGCTTGCCCCGTTTGCCGAAATGAACCACACATTTCTAAGGTGAGACTTTCAGCGAAACTAGGTCTCCAACCTGGAATGCCAATGGTCTCCAAACGGATTAACTTAGAATGTAAATTTCTTCATTATTAGTATTTTCTATACTTTATTTGTTTTATGCAATCAAAATCTTAGTTTAAATAAAATACAGAAATATACAAAAATTTTTAGAGAGATCTCCTTAGACTAGCGGGTGTGGGGCATTGGTTGGGGCGGAGGATGCCAGACAACGCTGGATAACCCACATCGTGCCAGCGTTGGCCACGGCGTTGCCCAACTAGCGTGGCGTCGAAGCCTGGCGTTGGGCGGGGGCGGTCTGAGGGGGCTGGCTTGGATTGCCTGGTGGCATATGACCGTCTGGGATAGCCGTTAGTCAACCGCTAGTTTATTTAATAAAACTTATTTATTTTTTATACCTTATAAATACTCACCCATTTTTTACAATGTCTACATCTCTACTTCTTCTATCTCTATATTTTTTTATAAATTTAACCCACTTAATCCTCTACACCGACTAGTTGAAAAAAAATGGGTTGAAAATGGACACATTCAATTTCATCCAACAACAAAGGATCGAGATGAGGAAAAATATCCAAGCCGCATACGATAAAAAAGCATCTCTAAAAGAAAAACGCGAAGATATGAAATTTTTCGTCATGCCCGTCGATAACCTTAGTGGCCCAGAATTGGAATTGACATTACAAATGAAGCAAGAAATCTTGAAAAAATATGATATGAATAAATCATGAACTTTTTAATCTTTTTTTTTTTATTGGGATTTTTACATATTTCCCCCTGCTAAGCAGCCTTATTACGTATTTCCCCAAATAAAAAAAAAATTACATGTTTCCCCTTCCTAACCCATATATATTACATATTTCCCCTTTTTATTAAAATGACTCTTATTTATGACCATTTTACCCTTAATGAAGTATCAAATGAATATTTACATAGTTCCCCATTCTAATATTATCAATTTATCTAACAAAGAAATTACCAAACATAACAGGATACTCGAAATTAGTTAATAATAATATATAACTTGATTAGATAAATTTGAAAACAAAATGTTGAATCATATATATGCAATTATTAAAACTGTAATCGGCAACCCAAGAAACCCAAGCAATTAAAAAAAACGTATTATATTTTGTTCGTGTATTCAACCTCAGGTTTGTTCTTCCTTTATTTGTTTACAAGCAATTATTAAAACTATATCTGACATCACAATAGTGGTTCTATACAAAATGTTCAATGTTCAATTGCGTTGATGTAATAAAGAGGATACTCAAAACATAAGAGGATAATCGATAAAAGGCGTCTTTTTCTGCACGGCGATGTAGGGGTTCGAAGTTACGATGGCGTCTACATTTATTCTGCAGATATGATGTAGGGTTACTCGAAGTTACTCGTCTGTGATGAAGGGTTCGCATCTGAAGATTAAGATGGCGTCTACGTTTATTCTGAAGATTGGGAGAAAACTCTGAAGATTGAAGATGGTGTCTATGTTTACTGCAGGATGATGTAGGGTTTAGCATGGAAGAGAAAACGATGAGATATAATAACTGAATGTTATGTTAAAAACAAAAGGGTCATCATCATCATCATCGTACTCAGTATATCCCACCTATAGCAAAGCTAAGGTAGGGTCTGAGGAGGGTGGGATGTAGACAGCCTTACCTCTACCCCGTAGGAATAGAGAGGCTGCTTCCAATGAGACCCCCGGCTCGATTGTGGTTTTGCATCAAGCCTTGGACATAAGGCACATAACACTCAGCAATTGAGACAAACGCCAATTGGTGCATGTACCCCCTTGTCTTTCGGCTATCAACGCCACCACATGATGCCTGATTAACGATCCCCTCTTTTTAACGTTATTTTCACGAAATTAGTAAAATAACGTTAAAAATTAGTGCACTTTTGCTTTTGCCCCCCCGAGCGCCCACACATATATTACATTATATGAGCAGACCGCAAGCGGGGCTCGTTAAAAACAAAAGGGTAATTGGGTAATTCATCAAGAATATGGGGAAATATGTAATTATTTTTTTTGTTTGGGGAAATATGTAATAAGGTTGCTTAGTAGGGGGAAATATGTAAAAATCCCTTTTTTATTTTATGTAGCTTTTTTATGTATTTTTTTTTCTTAATTTCATTTGTAGTTTTTAAAAAATTATATGTAATCTTCTATTTTAGTTAAATTAAATTTGAAATAGTTAAAAAAAAAAAACTAACAAATTACACAAGGCTGACCACGTCATCCGAAGCCACGCCAACCCACACCCAACCCAAGCCCCACCACGCCACTCCTTTGGATCCCACAGCTGCCACTTGTCGATCAATGCCCCAACCCAAACCCCCCACACCCCATAGTCTTAGTTTTCAACCCACCACATGTTTAATGTTGTTATGAAAACATTACAAATCACTTTCATATCAATATATATATTGTCTGTATGTTTGTGAGGACCATCATGATTCGCCACCATACACTTGTACCAACTCACAAACAAATATACTACACGTTTTTGTTACTAGCAAACATGCTAACACCATCCAAATTTGAGCTTCTGAGAAGAAACGGTTATTGGATCAACCCAGTGACTAAAAACGTATTTAATTAACTCATTATTTTTAAGCATAGTAAGATTAGATGAATAATGGGTTGCTGGTTCTTGTAGCCCACTTTAGTTAACTAATATACGTTACATACAGGCTCTCACCGGTAACTATATACATGTTCTGAAATGTTCATCTCTTTACTTGGGGTTGGGGGCTTGGGCGCGCCTATTCTTAAATGGTAGCATTTTGATATGGTCCTTTTATAAAAAAATATATATATATATTTATTACATTTTGTTTTATTGTTAACTGTTTTCCATAGAAAGAATCATCTTCTAGGATACAAGGATTAGGTGAAGAAGACCCATCTCATCCAAATAAGTTGGATCTCATCAAATTTCAAAATAGTTATGGGAGTAGGGGTGGTCCGTGATGGCCACCCACCACGCGTTGAACTTCCACATAACACCGCCGCCACCACCCCATATCATGCGTTGAAGTTTACACGCGTTGATAATATCACGCGTTGAATTGTTTTGAAAATCGAACGTTGCCATGTTTTTGACCGTTATTCAACGGTTATATATTAAAAAAAAAACCCTTTAAACCTTTTATCTATACATATCTCCATTTTTAACCATTTCACCCACACCAAAACATAAACACATTTCACACAATCTACATATTTCTCAAATGGAGTTCCCTACGGATTCGACGTTTCCGATGTCTAGCGATAGCGACACCGAGTCGTCTTCCGACAATGAGACGCTAAAATATTTTGTGTCGGTATATAACGAACTTGATACTAGTTCATCCCGCCCAAAGAAGAAGATGGTAGACCGTGATCGTATACGTGCCAACGAAGTGTTAATGAACGATTATTTTGTGGAAAATCCGCTCTACAATGCCGAAACGTTTAGAGATCGGTTTCGTTTACCCAAAGAATTATTTTTAAAGATTGTGAGACATCGAAGCAAGCGAGGAATGGTTTCAAGAACGTTACGATGCGAGGGGCAAACCAAGTTTCACGCCGATACAAAAATGCACGTCCGCCATTCGCCAACTAGCGACAGGTAACCCTCCCGATCAATATGATGAATACCTAGCTATGGCATCCAAAACTTCCCGTGAGTGTTTGCAATTTTTTTGCAACGCGGTCATTAAGTTGTATGGTAAAGAGTTTTTGCGTAAACCGACGAGCCACGACATCTCACGTATTTACGCCGCACATGAGGCTAGAAGGCATTTTCCCGGGATGCTCGGTAGCATCGATTGTACACATATCGAGTGGAAAAATTGTCCAAGAGAGTTGCAAGGGGCGTATGTTAGGGGTAACATCAAAAGACCAACCATCATACTAGAAGCGGTGGCGTCGAATGATTTATGAATTTGGCATTCGTATTTTTGTGTTCCAGGTTCAAACAACGACATCAATGTGTTGCACACGTCGCCGTTGTTTCAAACCGTAACGGATGGTACCGCACTTTCCTCTCCTTTCTATGTTAACGGACGACATTACAAACGAGGTTTTTTTCTTGTGGATGGTATCTACCCGTCATGGTCTGTTTTTGTGAAAGCTCCCTCATTTCCTGTCGAGGCTAAAGAAATCGTGTTCAAAAAATTGCAAGAATCAGCAAGAAAAGATGTTGAGAGGGCATTTGGTGTTTTAAATGGTAGATGGGGTATACTACACCGACCGGTTCGTGCGATGAACTAGAAAGCAATACATAGCATAGTGTATGCATGTATCATATTGCACAATATGATAATCAAAGAAGACGGACGTGCAATATCCCAGGATTGGGTGCCGGATCCTCCTACACAAGTTCAAGTTCCACAATATATCCAACAAGAATTGCGTAACGAAGAAACTCACTTTCGGTTGAGATACGATTTAATCGAACTAGTAGATTCTTTAGGTTTGGAGTTTCATGAGTCGGACGAGGAGTAGAGTTTTTTTAGTTTTTTTTTTTTTTTTTTAATTGTAGCCTAAAATATTTCTAGTATGTTAAATTGAGCTAGTATGTTTTAATTTTAATGAAATTTATAATTTTAGTGTTTTATTGTTAATTTCTAATTTAAAATAAAAAATTAAAAGAATTTGTGAGTGATGGAATTCTATCACTAGTGATGACCACCGCCACTACAAAATTCTTGTGAGTGATAGAATAGTGGCTAATGACATGGCAGGAGTTGATTGGATATTGTGAGTGATAGAATTCTATCACTAGTGACCAGCCCCACTCCCCTTATATATGAATTAAAAAGTTTACATAATGTTTTAATTGGTTAAATAATCCCCACAACAATTCTGATGAGCATTATAGTATAGAATTAGTCACAAAAGTCATAAATTTTGCATCTAATAAATTGTAGGATAGATATACAAATAAAAAAAATCTTGCATTTTATCAAATATTTGATGTCCATATCAACATCCATTTCAAGATAAGTTCAAGTATTTGAGTCTATTACCAAATGCAAATTTGTAAAGATACGTGCATTGTTGTCATGTAACTTCACATAAACCAAAATTAGTAACATTCAAAATTATGAGAGCCACATACCTAAAAATATCATATAAATTAACGTTGTAGAATATTTAATCGACTTTAATTAGCCAAGCTAAATTACACTCTCATTTGAGTTATTTGTTATTACACCAGTTAACATCTAAAAACGCTACCAATGGGTGGTGGTCAGTTGGCAAAGACAAAGCATTTAAACACTTTGAGAGAGGGGGAGGTCTTGGGTTCAAGTCATACAAACAACAGAGAATAAAAGAAATTTGGCGTTAAAAAAAAAACATCTAAAAACGCAAATCATAAAAGAAGCGAATTATTAAATAAGTGATAGATATACTCATATACATGCTACAGTTGCATTTATTTTACTAAAATAATATTCTAACAACATACAAGTTCTTACCTGACAATATTATTTAAAACAACAACAATCCTAAGATACAACAAGTACACATCGTTTATTTATAAAATTTTGATACTCCAAAAGCACACCTAATAAACTAGCCAATGACAGGTGTTTTAATCACCAATCCCTCAGCATTCACCACAACCCACACACGGTTGGACACAAGGTTCAAAATCACGGGAGAATTTTCAGATATTATGATAGCATTGACTAGTGGATTTTCTTTCTCAATTATCGCTTTTGCCACTTCTCCTTTTTCCCCTACAAGCTCTGGCCATGAATTCTTTCCTGGTACAATGAAATAGGGTACACTTTCGTCGGATATAACATCGGGCTTACCTTCCAATGAACATCTCACTTTCCCCATCTTGCTCATCGCTGGCATTCCTGATCATGATTAACAATTTTCGTTAAAATATGTGTAACTACATGTATATATATTTGACTCATTATATGTATGATTTGTTTATTTGAAACATACGAAGAACCGGAGAACCGCGGGCAGTGATCGTTGGCTTTTGGAGCAGAGACAAGGAGGGAGATGAGATTGGAAGGGAGGTGGAGATGGATGCCATCTTCTTCTTCACTAGAGTTGCAAGAACTTGAAGCTTTAAAAATGGAGATTGTTGTTGAAAGTAAAGGGGTTCGGTTTGTGCTATATATAGACTTTAATGGTTTATTAAAATTATTATATTTTATTTATTCACCAACATAAATTGAAATCTTTACATGACCAATGGTTTCACTCCACGTCGCATGGCATAGCTACATCGTAATGAGATATTTGGTTTCTATATTTATACGCCTAGTAAAGCCCTGTACATGTACGCGGCATATAGAAGCCTCGACAGGCATGTACATGTCGTATATGTGACTGATTTGACACTGTACTAGGTTTCACCCCTGGTTGAAGACATAAACCCTATACGTTGCGTACAGGTTTGTAAGTGACGTATATAAGGGTCTCATTTTTGGTATCAAGTCAGAGAAATAAACCCTACACGTCACATACAGGCCTGTATGTGGCGTATATAAAAGTCCCACTTGGGTATGCAGATAGGCAACAAGGTATGTGAATATGCACACCCTTCTTTATATCGTTAATAATATGCAAAAACATGCATAGCTTTTACGTTCTAGGGAATGTAACCTCTATGTATGATAAGTTAATAAGCATATAAAGGGTAATTGCACGGTACCCCTGACAGCGGAAGGGATCTCCCTTCCCAAGCTAGCGACCCGGCAACGCTGCCTGGCGGTAAATACCCAGCCGAGTTTGAGGGGAGCGAAGAGCCTGCAAGCAGGATTCAAACCCGTGCCACTTTGGACTCCCGAACCGGTTTTAGATGGGTGCGGGTGGCCACTTGCCCCGTGGTTAGTTAATAAGCATATATACCATGTAAAATGTGTCCTTAGTAGTGAATTTCCATATTTCAACGGTTTTATGCAGGATCTTAGTTTGTATAAAATATAGTGGTATACAAAAAAAAAAAAATTAGAGCAATTTAAATAATATCCAGGATCCTCATTGGTTTTTAGACACTCACATGTTTAATGTGTTTTTAAAAAACTTCACATCCATAACATTTTAAATCCATTGTCAGATTGTTTGTGAGGACCATCACCGGGGCCTATGTTAGCCACATGTTTCATCAGGCATGTAAAACGTTTCTATGAAAACTTTCGAAATCCCTTTTATATCATTTTAAATCTTTTGTTTGAATGTTTGTGAGGGACATCATTAGCAGCAGGGGTGTCAGTCATGTCAAATTGACAGGTTTGGGTTTAGAGTTTAATTCTTCAACCCTAACCCGCAGAATCATATACTTATTCATGTTGTTACGTGCAATACCCGCTTAAAACCGTGTCGTGCTTTGGTCGACCCTTTTATGTTCGTTTGTTAATATAAGTAATGGCACGTGACTTTAGTAAAAATTTAAACGAATAATTACTTCCTTTTATGTTCATTGGTTGTCCTTTTAATTGCTTTCGTTTATTTATCTCTCATTCCGAGCTAACAAACTTGAGTTTATAAATGGGTGGTTTGAACTAATAAATGAAATTTTTGAAAGTGAATAGTTGACGAAACACTTCAAAAGAGAGATTATTTCACCTTTAGAAGTTAATTGTTAAAGGAAAGTTAAAAATTAAAATTTGCGGATGTTACAAATAACTAAAGTAACTATACTTGAACTAAAGTAATTATCATTGTGCTACTTCAAAACTTTATCGTAATTGTTTGTATTTCATCTTAACAAGAGGAGCTGACATCATAACAACAGGATGAGGGACCTAAATTGGATCTTGGTGGTTCTCTAGTCCCCCACCCACACCGATGCAGATTTGGGTAGCAACAATGCTAACTTGGGTGAGACTTGTTTAGGTTATGTATTTTATAATTGCTAACTTTAGGTTCTGTGATCATCAAAAGACAAATTAAGAAAGAGCCCCAAATTTAACAATTAATAAATGGGGCGGTCATTGTGGTTTTACATCTCTTGTGGCCCTCGAAATAGTTGAACAACTGAATTATTCTAGGTACAAAAATATGACTTTAATTTTGTTGATGAACCACCTATCCATCCCAAAACTAAGAAGGCTTTGCTACATACAACCCCTTATAGCCTATATAGGCGAGCCGTTAAAATCTGCTTTCATCATCAATCGATGTTAAAGAAGTCTTCTGATCCAAACTGAAGATGATAAGATCAGCAAAACCCGAATCAGATAAGGCATTAGTTAGTCATGATCTGTATATTTGGATCTAATGTCAAAGATATTAGCTGGTCCGATTTCACGAGCAAATCAATCATCACCAGGGCCAAATCTAATTTAACCCCTCCAGCTTAATGAACACCCAAATTTCAAGTAAAATATGGTAATTAACATGGAACATCTTAACAGTTAACATGAACGGCTTCACGATTACATAACTATAACTATGAGGCTCATATATTACAAACTTTTTTTACCAATGCATTCGTACATAATACATGAGTTAGTTATCCAATTTTGATATGATATGCTTACTGCACATACAATGATACAAGATTCAGCCATGAACTCTTTCATGTATTAATTATCCTAATAGAAATCTACTTATTTGTTCTTACAACAAGAGATTATTTAAAAGTTTGTTCCAATAATGTAAATATCTTAAAAGAAATTAAAGAAGAAGCTAGATTTACCTTGACAGTCAATTGACATTCTGGATTGTGCATTGAAGAACATAGAGAGAGAAATGGTATAAATAGAGTGTAGGATAGTTATGGATACTTCTATAAACTATTGAAAGGTTGAAGTTTTTCGAGATGCGAGAATTGTTGGGCGTCAAACATTTGGTGAGTTGGATTCACAATTAGGGTGGTGAACTGTGTTGGATTGAATCACACTATCAGATTTGATTTCATAAACGAGAGATTGAATAAAGTTCTTGATTGAATTGGTAAAATGGAATCGTTACATATTAGTGTACATATATACAAGGGGTTCACATAAGGATAACCGCCTCAACCTATGATATCGAATAATAATAATAATACTAATAACACCATATAATACATTCTAATAATAATAACATACTTATGTAACATAATCTAGCTTATAATTCTTGCCCGTCTAATACCCTCCCGTAAGCTAGATTTCTCTAAAATGGAGGAACTCCTTTAATCGCTGAAAATCTTTGGGTTGCAATGCTTTAGTGATAACATCAGCAACTTGTTGTTTAGTTGAGCAATAACATACTTCAATTTGATCCTTCTTGACCAGATCCCGAATAAAATGGTATTTGATTCTTATGTGCTTGCTCTTACCGTGATACACTGGGTCTTTGGCTAAGCATATTGTCGATTTATTATCACAGTAGATCACCGGAGGTTGATTGAAATTTGCTTCTAACTCATCCAAGATTCCTTTGAGCCAAAGTGCTTGATACCCAACCATTGAGAGTGCGATATATTCCGCTTCCATTGATGATAGAGCTACCACCTTTTGTTTCTTTGATTGCCAAGCCACAACTCCAGATCCGAAGTAGAAGACGTATCCTGATGTGCTTTTACTATCATCGATGTTTCCTGCATAGTCACTGTCACTGAACCCGAGTAACGAACCTTTACTTCCTTTTGAGTACACTAATCCTTGGTTTATTGTTCCCTTTATATATCTTAGGATTCTTTTTCCAGCTTCCCAATGACTTCTCTTTGGTTGTTCCATGAATTGACTGATCTTATTGACTGCAAACATAATGTCCGGTCTCGTATTAGTCAAATACATAAGACTGCCGACTAATTTCCTGTAGATGTTAGGTTCTATTTCGTCATCAGGGTCCTGCTTGGACAGCCGTAACCCGTACTCCATTGGAGTGGAAATGCCCGTGCAGTTCGTCATGTTGAACTTTTCCAACAACCCTCTTGCATATTGATGTTGTGAAAGCATAATATATCCATTTTTAAACAAGACCTCCATTCCGAGGAAATAATGCAGAACGCCCATATTTGTCATCTCGAATTCCTCTTTCATTGACTCTTTAAATTTGTTTAACATTAGTAATGAATCACTTGCTGTAATTAGAACATCGATATAAAGACAGATTATGAGCCTTGCCCTCTCGGTTATTTTGATAAATAATGTATGTTCGTGAATGCATTTCTTGAAGCCAGTTGATATGAAATACCCTTCTATTCTACTATACCATGCCCTCGGTGCTTGTTTTAATCCGTAGAGTGCCTTTTTTAGTTTACATACCTTTCCTTCTTCTCCTTTAACAATGTACCCTTCTGGTTGTTCGATGAACACTTGTTCCTTTAAGTTCCTGTTAAGAAAGGCTGTCTTTACATCCATTTGATGTGAATGCCATCCATGATGTGCAGCCAACGCCAACACGAGTCTGACTGTGTCAAATCTTATTACTGGAGCAAAAACATCTTGATAGTCAATGCCGTATTTTTGTTTGTAACCTTTCACCACCAATCTTGCTTTATGCTTGCTCACCTTCCCATGCTCGTCATATTTAGTTTTGTATATCCACTTCACACCTATTGGTGCTTGACCTTTTGGAGGTTCAACCAATTCCCATGTTTCATTTTTAATTATAGAGTCCATCTCCTTGTCCATAGCATCCTTCCATTTGGCTTGTTTACTTGCTTCTTCATATGTCGTCGGATCCGTATCAGCAAAGAGGACAAAGTTCACCACGTCATTTGAATTACTGCACCCGTTATCATATAAAGTATCAACTTGAGCTTTTGTAAAAGGCTTCGTTCTGCGGTATACATCGGTTACATTTCTTGTTCTTATAACTTCATTTTCTGAGGATGATGACGAATCTGCATCCTCAACTCCATTGTTTGAGTTCTCGGCTATACTCATCTCTTCATTGTGACTGCTAACTGGATCTTCATTCTGAATACTAGAATTTGAATGTTCCTGTGCATGAACATTCTCCTGCAGTACAGTAGATTGATCTTGATCTTCAACTATTTCTCTTAGAGTATCTTCACCTGGATTATTGATCTCTAAGTATGATGTTTCTTGGCTCCCTATGTTGGTGATCCAATGTTGGTTTTCATTGAACACAACATCTCTACTTATGATAATCTTCTTTGTTACTGGGTTGTAAAGTTTATAAGCCTTGCTATTTTCGCTGTATCCGACAAAAATGGTTCTTTCAGTCTTGTCATCCAACTTGCCTCGTTGCTGTTTCGGAACATGTGCATAAGCAACACATCCGAAAACTCTAAGATGCTCAACATTGGGCTTTCTTCCACTCCAGGCCTCTTGTGGTGTCTTATTAGCTACACTTATTGTTATTGCCCGGTTCAGTAGGTAAGTTGCACATGAAATTGCCTCGGCCCAGTACATATTCGGTAAACCCTTCATCTTTAACATGCTTCTACTCAACTCCATAAGAGTCCTATTTTTCCTTTCGACTACACCGTTTTGTTGAGGTGTATAGCTTGTGGTAAGCTGATGACGTATTCCACCATCCTTAAGAAATTCTTGAAATTCATAACCACAGTATTCTCCACCTCTGTCTGTTCGTATACATTTTAGTTTGTGATCACTTTGGTTTTCAACGAGTGCTTTGAATAGCTTGAAATAAGTCAAAGCTTCAGACTTGAACTTTAGAAAATATACCCACGTCTTTCTAGTGAAGTCATCTATGAAGGTAATAAAATACTTACATCCTCCTATAGATTGAGTTCTCATCGGCCCACATATGTCTGAGTGAATGAGTTGTAATGGTTCCTTTGCATGCCATGTTGCTTGTTTGGCAAAAGGCTTTCTAGCATGTTTGCCAAAGATACAACCTTCACACACATTATGTGTTCTAGTGATTTTCAGCAAACCTCTCACAATCTCATTCACACCCATATCATATAACGTTTCAAAGTTCAAGTGCCCGAACCTCCGATGCCATAATTCTGAAGAATCGGAGGTTGTCACATTGCATACCCGAGGTGTTAGATCTTGTTTCATATTTAGCGGAAACATCTTGTTTCCAGTCATTTTCACAGTTCCAATGCATGTTTCGAATGAATCCTTAATTGTGCACTCCTGATCGTTGAACCTTACATCATACCCCTTTTGTATTAACTGACCGATGCTTAAAAGGTTATGTTTTAGTCCTTCCACATAAAACACATTAGGAACTCATCTCTCTATCCCTCTAACTTTTATCATTACATCTCCACAGCCGAGCACATCTAATCGCTTATCATCTCCAGTTCTCACTTCCCGTCGTTCGGATTCGTTTAACGTAACAAACAGGTTCTTATCCCCCGTCATATGATTACTACATCCACTATCTAGGTACCAAGAATCATTTTTTATGACTTCTTCTACATTAAATATCATGAACATGGTATCATCATTCTCATCTTCTACTTCATCGGTGTGCATGAGTGCATTGCTAGATTTATCATTCTCATTTCTCTTGTTGCAGAATCGTGCCATGTGTCCTAACCTTTGACAATTAAAACATCGGATTGAACCATTAAACCTTCCTCTTCCTTTGCTTCGTCCTCTACCATTATTCTCTAACCTTGATTGCTTCGATCTATCATAATAATTACTTTGTACTTGAAAGGCCTGCTCTGTTGGAGCATCATCGTATTGCTTTAGCCGTAATTCATGCGATTGCAGAATTCCGAGTAATTCTTCAATGGAGATTGCATTCAAATCCTTAGATTCTTCTATGGCAACCACCACCGATTCATATTTTCTTGTTAAACTTCTGAGAATTTTTTCAACAATCCATTGATCCTCTATTCGTTCTTCATTCAGACGCAGTTGATTAACTATTACCGTTGTGCGATTAACATAATCTTCTATAGATTCACTATCCTTCATTTTTAATGCATCGAATTCACATCTAAGGGTTTGTAATCTTACCGTTTTTACCCTATTATCTCCTCAGTATGCCTTATGCAGAATTTTCCATGCTTCCTTTGAAGTCTTACATGTTGCCACTCTTTCGAATACTGTTTCACTAACAGCCTGAAACATTATATGCAACGCTTTCCTGTCCTTCTTGATCTTTTCCCTCTGAACATTCTGATCGTTTTCAGATGCATTTGCCGGAAGATCTGAGTATCCCTCTTCCACTATCGTCCATAAGTCTTGTGATTCTAGTAACACTCTCATTTGTATATGCCAATGATAGTAATTCTGTCCCAGTAATTTTGGAATCTGGGTTTGAATTCCTCCGTTGGTCGCCATGTATAAATTAGGGTTTTGCACTTGATAGCGATTTGCAGATCTTGTATTTGATGATCGGTGGCTCTGATACCACTTTGTTGGATTGAATCACACTATCAGATTTGATTTCGTAAACGAGAGATTGAATAAAGTTCTTGATTGAATTGGTAAAATGGAATCGTTACATATGAGTGTATATATATATACTAGGGGTTCACATAAGGATAACCGCCTCAACCTATGATATCGAATAATAATAATAATACTAATAACACCATATAATACATTCTAATAATAATAACATACTTATGTAACATAATCTCGCTTATAATTCTTGCCCGTCTAATAAACTGGTGATTGTTGGAACAAATATGGTTGAAGGAAAAAAGAAGATAATATCGAAGGAAAGAATAACTCAAATTAGGTTCAAGTCGAATTAAAGATTATGCAAGTGTTTAAGTTTCCTAAGTTGCAGGTTACTTTTAAAGTTTAGGTTTATGTTTTATGGTTTTGTTATTTGTTATCGTATTAGATTATGATTGGCGGATATAATCTTATAGATATCAGCTGGTCCGATTTCATGAGCAAATCAATCTCCCCAAGATTTTGTGACCAAATCTAATTTGAACCCTTCCAACTCAATGAACACCCAAATATCAAGTAAAATATGGTAATTAACACCGAACATCTTAACACGAACAGCTTCACTATATGTCACACATCTTACTAATTAATGCATTGGTACATCATGTATTTATTTATCCAATTACAATATATATGGTGGCTGCACCTCCTAGTCCCTAGCTCAATCGACACTGAGCTAGCCAATGAAAGGACGTCGAACGACCACCCCATTAGAGTTCACCCACACCCACACACGGTCACATCAAACATCTGTTATGACTGAATCCCTTCCCTCCACTACCACAATAGCATCAACCCGAGGATTCTCTTCCTCAATCCTAGCTGCCGCTGCTTCTCCCCTTGCCCCAACAAGCTCGGGCCACGAACTGTTTCCTGTATTAGTTATCACGATAGAAACTTGTTTATTGGTCCGTCCAACAGGGATTGACAAAATGTTTGTTCCAATGATGTGAAGTAAAATAACCTAAGAAGTTTAGAATGCACATTTGTGTTACGGAATCTTCTTTCAACTGTTATCATTTTCAAATGTTCCCATTTTGGTTTGCAAAAGTAGAATAGTCTTTGATGAAAAAATCAAACTTGCTATTCCTGCTGGTGACTTTCTACATTAAAAAATTAAGACAAATTGACCAACATTTCGTAACTTTATGAATTAGAGCATGTCTATAATCATTTTATAATAAAAGTTTGTTTTATTAATTATAACATTTTAGATATAGGTATGGATGAACGATCATGGTTAAAAAAGAGTACGACATTTTTTGAGTTATCATTCTAACATTTATTGAGAGTTGCATTCAGTTTTCTTCTTTATCTTGAGATTAGGTTTACAGAAAGATTTAGAGTAATTTTTACATGTAGAAACTATAATTAAAATTATATATCATAGACAATAATTTATCCAGAAAAAAAAATTACACCATTGGTCCTTGTGGTTTCTACCAAATTTCAATATCGGGTACTAATAGTTTTTTGTTACAAAATCAAGTATTAACTTTCTAATTTGTCACAATGTTGAGTACTAAGGCCAAACCTTATCACAATGTTAAGAACAGAGGTAAAACCTTGTTAACCTTTTTGTTAATTCTTACTAAAATGACTAAAATGCCATTTAATAACTAGAAAGTCTATTTTTTGATTAATTGTATTTGACTAAAATAATTTTAAGTAATGTTTTCTGTTTTATTTATATTATTTTATAGAATTCAATGGATTTGAAGTTTATTATTTATAAACTTTGAGTTTATATATAATAATTTGCTAGTAAAGTGAACTTTTTAACTTAATCTAAATAATAAAGCAAGTAAAGATTTATAAAAATAACTAAAACAAATTTCTGATCTAGGAATATAACATTTTTGTATGTTGAAATAAATATGGGGCTTTTATTCTGTATGATAAAACAAAAAAAATATCATGTAATATCCGTACCAGTCTGCGATGTTATGTACAAGAATTGCATCATCGGAGTATGGTATGCTGGCGCGACTCCGATAAGTTGTAGAGACAAAATTGACTGTGAAATTGTGTGGGAATGAGATCGCATTAGGTCAAGTGGCATATATTTATACTCGAATTGAAGATATAAAGGATCGAGACGATGATCAGAATTTCATAGTTAAATGAGTTAGTGGATACGCATAATTTGCAGTTTATACGTAACACAAACGAATTGTTTGTTTTGATTACGATGGAGGTAAACATTAACGAAAAAAACGAGTTAAACAGACAATTTTTACGGGTGCGATATGGCCAGAATCTAACGACTTTGCCGGAGAAGACCCCTAAACGGCGGGCTTTCTATTTGGTTAATTTAACAAGTTTGGTTATTTAACACATATAGTCTCTCCGGTTTCTAAGTTTTACAAAATGACTATAAATTCTAATTATTAAAAGGCATTTTAGTCATTATAGTAAGACTTAACAAAAAAGTTAACAAAGATTTGATCTTAGTACTCAACATTGTGACAAATTAGAACATTAATACTGTTATGAATTATTACCTATTTATTGTGTGACTATCCATATACTTAATTCCCATCTCTTCTTATACTTAACTCCCACCTTGTAAGCCTATAAATATGGGCATATATGTGATCCATTTGATATATCAATAAGATATCTATTTCCCCAATCTCTCTTTCTTATCTCTATAATCTTAATAGGCTAGTTGTTACAAAACACGTTATCAGCACGACTTGTTTTTAGAGTTGGATCGTATTATCACAAGCGCCATTGCTTTGGATCACACCATCGTAAGGTATAATATATTTTCTAACCATTTTATCATTATTCATTATTTTCTTATACATGATCCATATTGTAATTCATACTATTTTGGGTTGTGTTAGAGACTTGTTCATATTATCCATCGTAAGGTCTACTAAAAAAAAGTTTCATTCTTTTTTTTTATTTCTAGAATCAATATTCATTCGTTTATTAAGGATAATAATAGTAGTAATGATTATAACAACAATAGGATTTTTGGCGTAATTCGTTAAAAACAGCAGCAATAGTAATAAAGGTAAATTACATGAATTGTTTCCTGTGGTTTAATAAAATTGAAGACTATCTTTCTCCTTAAAGCTATTTACATAATTAATTATTTGAGTTAAATGCTTGGTTGGTCCCTGTGGTTTGCAAAAATTTCATACTTGGTCCTAGTGGTTTACTAATTACACGCGTGGTCCCAAAAGTTGTCAAAAATGAACTCGGTTGGTCCTCTGACCTAAACTCTGTTAAATTTCTCAGTTAATTATGTTTGAAATGACTATATTACCCCTAAACAATTAAAAAAATAAAATATATATATAAAGAAGACTCATCTTCTTCCTCCCCCCCCCCCCCCTCTCTCTCTCTCTAAAAAACCCACCACCAACCTTCATCTTCAACAATAACCACCGTCATCTCCACACCCCAGCCCCCAATCATCCACATACATACAGCCAAACCACCACGATCACTACCACCCCTACACCACCCTTCAATCAACACCTCCAACCAATGATTCATCTCAATTTATGGTAGAAAGTACAAAATTGGATTTATTTCATTTAAAATTCAAGTTGGCTGATTTGATTTGATGGTTTAATTCATAGATTTGGTGATTTAAATTAAAATTTGTTGCACAAATTTAAAGAAAGCAAGAGGTATTTTTATTTTGGTGCAAAAAGTCAAAATCGGTGTTTCGTTATACAATTTCATTCAAAATCGATGTTCAGTACATAACAAGATTACATATTTAATTGCTACAAGTTCAATTGAGAGAAACACAAGATTACATATTTAATTACAGGGAGTGTGGTATGTACCCTGTTTTTTCTACATTATTTTGTAAGTACCTGCTTCTGTCTTGCAGTTTGTTGTAAACACTTTGACGAATAAGATTTCACCCGATCCTGTTTGTGAGGATTTAGATATATCTAGTTGAGTTCTTTTGCTATGATACTCTTTTTCCTCTGTTTTGTGTGCTTTTAATGTGACACCTTCATTAGAATACCTGCACTAAAAGGGTTTGATTTTGTTTCCCTTTGGGCAAAAAATAAGAAAACAGCAAGGTTCATCTTCAGTGCCGTCTTCGAGAAATCTCGAAACGTTTTGGGCCTGGAGCCACTAAAAATAAATCGGGCCCATATAATTTAAACACAATAATCATATATAAAAAAAACTATAATATGACACTAATTGTTAAAGCAATCATCAAAATAAAAGTATTGTACCAAAATGATCTAAATTTACCTACTTAAGCGAATCGTGCGGCTCTCCTAGCGTTTCTGGAAGCAAAGCTTTCGATCAAGTCTTCGTAATCCATAGTCTCTAATATGTCGTTTTCAATAGATATCATTGCTAAGCCATTGAGTCTTTCTTGGGACATACTAGATCGTAAGTAAGTCTTCAACAACTTCAACTTTGAGAAGCTTCTTTCTGCCGATGCTACTGTTACCGGAATGGTCAACAACACTCTATATGCAATTAATGCATTAGGAAAAAAACCAATCTTCTTTAAACTATTGAAAGCATCAAAAGGGCAAACAATATGACTAGGTAAAAATGTCTCAAACAATTTCAACTCCTCATAAAGTTCATCAGCATCAACATCGGATTCGTCTTTAAACTTCAATGCATCTTGAAGACCATAACAACGAGACTTGAGATCTTTTTCAGTAAGTTCCCTCAACTTTTTAGGAAACAAAAAGCCAAATATTTTTTCAAATTGTTGGTATTGTTCGAATCTTGTTTCAAGAGAAGCAATCGCTTGGTCCACGATACATAAAAAGTAATTGACTCTAAAATCCTCCTCGGGTGAAAATAAAACTTCTTGTCCAGTTGAAGTCTCATCAAATTGTTGTTTCCTAAATATTAGACGTTTTTGAGGGAATACCGTATCAACACCCATTTCATTTGCAATTTCTTTAGCTTCATTAATCGCCTTATCGAACCCTACTTCTCTATAATTCTTGAAATGTTTAATCAACTTGCCCACTTCATCAATGGCAACATCAAGAACCATATCCTCCGATTGTAACTTTTTGCTTACCACGTTCACCGTTGTTAATATTTCATACTAAATGACGGTTGCTACCAAAAAATCAAATTCACCAAGTTCTTTTTCTGCTAGTGATTTAGCTTCGCTTTGAATTTTAGCATCATTGTCAGTAAACCTAACTGTAAGCAAAGCTTTTCTTACATCTACAAGTTGTGTTCGAATAGGCTTAACACTATCTACACGACTTTCCCAACGAGTGGCAGACAAAGACTTAAGAGTCAATCCTTTAACATTGTCTTTCAAAATTTGCCACCTTTTTGTAGAATTGGCAAAGATGGTATAAAACCGTTGTATGATTCCAAAAAAATCTCTAGACTTAGTGCACGTGTTAGCCATGTCACACAATGCAAGATTAAGACTATGACAACCACAAGCAACATATAAAGCTCTAGGATTTTCAATTAAGAATCTCTTTTGAACTCCACTATGTTTCCCTTTCATGTTTGCTCCATTATCATAGCCTTGACCTCACATATCATTGATATCAAGACCAAGAGACTTTAATTCCGTAACAGTAACATCAAAAAGTCCTTTACCAGTGGTATCATCAACAATTAAAAAACCTAAAAAAGATTCCTCAATGGTGGTATCATTAACATACCTCACAATTATGGACATTTGCTCTTGATGACTTGTGTCGGGTGTGCAATCAAGTATGATGGAATAGTACTTTGCTTGCTTTATTTTCTTGATGATTTCTGCTTTAACTTTATCGGCTAACAATACTATTAACTCATTTTGGATATTGTGTCCAAGATAATGTATGTGGGTTTCATGATTCATGATACGTCGCACATGTTCTTTCATAATCGGGTCAAACTCTTCCAACATCTCAACCAATCCCAAAAAATTTCCATTACCCTTTTGAAATAACTTCTCATTTGATCCGTGAAATGCTAAACCATGTTTAGCAAGAAATTTCACAAGTTGAATGATCCTTAAAAGGACCTTTTTCCAAGAATCTCTTTCTTTCTTAAATTGCTCGTACGCTACTTTGTCAATTGTTGTGTTGCAATCCAACATTTGACGCATTTCAAACCATTGTTTCATATTCTTCAAATGTTCAACTCTAACTTCATGATCTTTAAGTCTAGTAGCATGTTTCCAATCTGAAAAACCTTCACCATCCAACGTGCCTTTCGGATGCCCTTGTCTAAAAATTTTACAACAAAAACAAAATAGCTTATCAAGCTATTTCGAATACACTAGCCATTCTCTATCACAAGTCTCTCTATTCGGTAGAATTCTAGTATACATGCTTGTAGAAAATCGTCTTCCATGTTTATCAACGGGACCCTTATTCATATTTAAATCTCGTTTTGGACCTTTCTTAACCAAATCATTGATCATGTTATGATTAAGTCCATCCCAATTTCCAGGATCAAAAATATCAACATTAGCATCAATATCGTCTTCATCTACATTAGCGTCAACATCGTCTTCATCTACCTTAGCGTCAACATCGTCTTCATCTACGTTAGCGTCAACATCGTCTTCATCTACATTAGCATCAACCTCGTCTTCATCTACATTAGCATCAACCTCGTCTTCATCTAAATTAGCATCAACCTCGTCTTCATAAACATTAGCATCAACATCATCTTTATCCACATTAGCATCAACATCATCTTCATCCATATTAGCATCAACATCATTCTTATCCACATTAGCATTCACATTATCATTAACTTCGTCTATCTCAACATTAGAACTTTGTGATTCTTTTTGAAAGAACTTGCGTATTGCCCCTTCTTGAGACCTTCTTTTTTCTTCCGCTATTTTCCTTCTTTTACGTTTTTGACAACCGGACAAATGTTTGTATTTAGGAGGCATATTTCTGAAAAGAAAAGAAAAAATATGAGTAAAGCGATTACAACCCGAATCACACATGAACACAAAGCGATTACAACCCGAATCACACTTGAGCACAAAGCGATTACTTCTAATCACACTTGAACAATTTACAACCATAAACTAGACAATAAATCACTCATTAGTATTCACGTCAATCAAAGATGAAGGCCGAATGGTCGATTATAATAACAAGTTTAGGGCAAAAATTCGGTCGAATTTCATCCCTAATTTAAACCTAAATAACATAAATTGAAGCCCTAATTTAAACCTAAAGATAAAAAAACACATACCTTGAAGAGTTGAAGTCGATTAATCGATTAGAGCAGCTCAACCTCGTCTCGTTCTCGTCTCCAGCCGCACGCCCGCACCTGCGTTTTCTTCTCTTTTGTTTCTTCTGTTGTTCTCGTCTCCAGTTAGAAGCAGTTTGTTTAATTTTTTTTTTTACCGTGCCCTCCCAATTCCAACAGTCAACAGCGTTTAACTCAATCTCTTTCACATTGGGTTTTCTTTTTGGGCTTATCATTGGGCTACACAAACATACAATCCAATAACATATTACAGAAACATATAGTATATAGGATTTTTTTTAAAACTCTGGGCCCTCAAGAAGTTTGGGCCTGGGTCCAATGCCCTACCTGCCCATACTGATAACCGGGCCTCTTCATCTTCAAGGTAGGCCTAAAGGTGGAATTATTTTTAGAGGAAGAATATCTGCGTGACATTTGATTCTGTGTAACTATTGTTGAAGATTTAGAAAACAGTTTGAGCTTGGTTAAATACAGTTGCTTAGGGATCAATGATGAATCAAGAGTTTCAAAGAGCTAGTATCGAACATATTTGCGTTCGCTTCCTGTTGGAAAAAGTGGATGCTTTTTTATGATTTTGGCTGGTGGAGTGGAGTAATAACCAACAGGCCCGGTTATCAGTATGGGCAGGTAGGGCATTGGACCCAGGCCCAAACTTCTTGAGGACCCAGAGTTTTTAAAAAAAAAATCCTATATACTATATGTTTCTGTAATATGTTATTGGATTGTATGTTTGTGTAGCCCAATCATAAGCCCAAAAAGAAAACCCAATGTGAAAGAGATTGAGTTAAACGCTGTTGACTGTTGGAATTGGGAGGGCACGGTCAAAAAAAAAATTAAACAAACTGCTTCTAACTGGAGACGAGAACAACAGAAGAAACAAAAGAGATGAAAACGCAAGTGCGGGCGTGCGGCTGGAGACGAGAACGAGACGAGGTTGGGCTGCTCTAATCGATTAATCGACTTCAACTCTTCAAGGTATGTGTTTTTTTATCTTTAGGTTTAAATTAGGGCTTCAATTTATGTTATTTAGGTTTAAATTAGGGATGAAATTCGACCGAATTTTTGCCCTAAACTTGTTATTATAATCGACCATTTGGCCTTCATCTTTGATTGACGTGAATACTAATGAGTGATTTATTGTCTAGTTTATGGTTGTAAATTGTTCAAGTGTGATTAGAAGTAATCGCTTTGTGCTCAAGTGTGATTCGGGTTGTAATCGCTTTGTGTTCATGTGTGATTCGGGTTGTAATCGCTTTACTCATATTTTTTCTTTTCTTTTCAGAAATATGCCTCCTAAATACAAACATTTGTCCGGTTGTCAAAAACGTAAAAGAAGGAAAATAGCGGAAGAAAAAAGAAGGTCTCAAGAAGGGGCAATACGCAAGTTCTTTCAAAAAGAATCACAAAGTTCTAATGTTGAGAAAGACGAAGTTAATGATAATGTGAATGCTAATGTGGATAAGAATGATGTTGATGCTAATATGGATGAAGATGATGTTGATGCTAATGTGGATAAAGATGATGTTGATGCTAATGTTTATGAAGACGAGGTTGATGCTAATTTAGATGAAGACGAGGTTGATGCTAATGTAGATGAAGACGAGGTTGATGCTAATGTAGATGAAGACGATGTTGACGCTAACGTAGATGAAGACGATGTTGACGCTAATGTAGATGAAGACGATGTTGACGCTAATGTAGATGAAGACGATATTGATGCTAATGTTGATATTTTTGATCCTGGAAATTGGGATGGACTTAATCATAACATGATCAATGATTTGGTTAAGAAAGGTCCAAAACGAGATTTAAATATGAATAAGGGTCCCGTTGATAAACATGGAAGACGATTTTCTACAAGCATGTATACTAGAATTCTACCTAATAGAGAGACTTGTGATAGAGAATGGCTAGTGTATTCGAAATAGCTTGATAAGCTATTTTGTTTTTGTTGTAAAATTTTTAGACAAGGGCATCCGAAAGGCACGTTGGATGGTGAAGGTTTTTCAGATTGGAAACATGCTACTAGACTTAAAGATCATGAAGTTAGAGTTGAACATTTGAAGAATATGAAACAATGGTTTGAAATGCGTCAAATGTTGGATTGCAACACAACAATTGACAAAGTAGCGTACGAGCAATTTAAGAAAGAAAGAGATTATTGGAAAAAGGTCATTTTAAGGATCATTCAACTTGTGAAATTTCTTGCTAAACATGGTTTAGCATTTCGCGGATCAAATGAGAAGTTATTTCAAAAGGGTAATGGAATTTTTTGGGCTTGGTTGAGATATCGGAAGAGTTTGACCCGATTATGAAAGAACATGTGCGACGTATCATGAATGATGAAACCCACATACATTATCTTGGACACAATATCCAAAATGAGTTAATAGTATTGTTAGCCGATAAAGTTAAAGCAAAAATCATCAAGAAAATAAAGCAAGCAAAGTACTATTCCATCATACTTGATTGCACACCCGACACAAGTCATCAAGAGCAAATGTCCATAATTGTGAGGTATGTTAATGATACCACCATTGAGGAATCTTTTTTAGGTTTTTTAATTGTTGATGATACCACTGGTAAAGGACTTTTTGATGTTACTGTTACGGAATTAAAGTCTCTTGGCCTTGATATCAATGATATGCTAGGTCAAGGCTATGATAATGGAGCAAACATGAAAGGGAAACATAGTGGAGTTCAAAAGAGATTCTTAATTGAAAATCCTAGAGCTTTATATGTTGCTTGTGGTTGTCATAGTCTTAATCTTGCATTGTGTGACATGGCTAACACGTGCACTAAGTCTAGAGATTTTTTTGGAATCATACAACGGTTTTATACCATCTTTGCCAATTCTACAAAAAGGTGGCAAATTTTGAAAGACAATGTTAAAGGATTGACTCTTAAGTCTTTGTCTGCCACTCGTTGGGAAAGTCGTGTAGATAGTGTTAAGCCTATTCGAACATAACTTGTAGATGTAAGAAAAGCTTTGCTTACAGTTAGGTTTACTGACAATGATGCTAAAATTTAAAGCGAAGCTAAATCACTAGCAGAAAAAGAACTTGGTGAATTTGATTTTTTGGTTGCAACCGTCATTTGGTATGAAATATTAACAACGGTGAACGTGGTAAGCAAAAAGTTACAATCGAAGGATATGGTTCTTAATGTTGCCATTGATGAAGTGGGCAAGTTGATTAAACATTTCAAGAATTATAGAGAAGTAGGGTTCGATAAGGCGATTAATGAAGCTAAAGAAATTGCAAATGAAATGGGTGTTGATACGGTATTCCCTAAAAAACGTCTAATATTTAGGAAACAACAATTTGATGAGACTTCAACTGGACAAGAAGTTTTATTTTCACCCGAGGGGGATTTTAGAGTCAATTACTTTTTATGTATCGTGGACCAAGCGATTGCTTCTCTTGAAACAAGATTCGAACAATACCAACAATATGAAAAAATATTTGGTTTTTTTGTTTCCTAAAAAGTTGAGGGAACTTACTGAAAAAGATCTCAAGTCTCGTTGTTATGGTCTTCAAGATGCATTGAAGTTTAAAGACGAATCCGATGTTGATGCTGATGAACTTTATGAGGAGTTGAAATTGTTTGAGACATTTTTACCTAGTCATATTGTTTGCCCTTTTGATGCTTTCAATAGTTTAAAGAAGATTGGTTTTTTTCCTAATGCATTAATAGCATATAGAGTGTTGTTGACCATTCCGGTAACAGTATGTAAGTGCAGTATCCGGTGATTGAAGATTATCAATGCCACACAGAACTGATGCAACAGTTAAGGGGGAGACTGTAAGTGCAGTTCCTGCCGGGTAACTGTCGCTTATCAGTTCTGGTCATCCAAAGTAGTTGTCCAAGTTAAAGTCAACAATAATGAAGAATTCAAGACCACATGAAGACCAAGGGGAATTTGTTAGTGCACTTTGGGTGATAATGTATGCTTTCCAATTGTTAGGGTCTTTATTGTACAAGTCTTGAAAGATAGTCCCAACTTTATCCTAGGGACATTTTGTCCAAGTTTTATGTCTAGGAAAAAGGTCAGGGGTTTATGTTAGGGACAAAAGTCAGGGTTTTGGTGTAGATTGTTTGTCCAAGTTTAGTCCCTAGCCTATATATATGTGTGTATTGTGTAGATTAGGGCAACATTGATCAAGAAGCTTTGTGCACCTCTCCAACTTCTTATTCTCCTGGTGCGAATCCTAGAGAGAGAGAGACTATGTGTTAGTGAGAGAAAGCTAGGGTTTAGATCTTTGTGATCTAAACCAGCTTGTAGAAGATGATGTATACTCGTTTGGTATGTAATCTGTGATGATTCTATTGAAATGAATGAGTTTGTCTTGCATCTTCTTCTTCATCTATCATATTTTGTTCTTCATGTCTTGAATCAAGTGCAATGTTTGATGTTCGTCATCGATCCGGTACTTTCACAGTGGTATCAGAGCATGGTTACCAATTCGGAATGGTCTAACCGCCTTCCGGATCACCATTGCTCTTGATTTGATGTTTGTTTCCGCCAAACATCTTGAAGACTTGAAGATTTTGCAGAAAAGTTGAAGAAAATGAAGTTGTTCGTGGTTGTTTTGTTCTCCAAGTTGTTGCAGATATGAGGTTTGATCCAAAAATTGCTCTGTCCGAGTTTTTCTTAGTGTTAAACTTGTCTGAGTTTTAAAACTCTGTGTTTGTTGTTTCCGGGGTTTTTGGTGAACCAGTGTGAAGTCACACTGGGGAGAAAGTCCGGAGATTGGTTATTGAAACTTGTCTGAGTTTTACACTTCATTACTTGGTCCGAAGTTTTCATGATTCTAAGGCTCTGAGTTCTTCATAAAGTTTAACATTCCGAGTTTTCCGAGCTTTCATACTGGTTCTAGTTATTCCGAGTTTTCCAAGTTTTACAGATGTTCCGAGTGTTAAACTATTCCGAGTTTTAGATATGGATTTGTTCTGAGTTTAAGTTGGTCACTTGGTTCCGAGTTTTTAAGAGAGTTCCGAGTTTTTGTTCAAAAACTGTTTCTGAGTTTTTCATTTAACTGGTTCCTAGTTTCAGTTAAAGGGTCCGAGTTTCTTAAAACTCATCACATGTTACAATAGGTCCGAGTTATCAACTGGTGACATGTTACTAAATTTAGTTCTGAGTTCTTTAAACTTTAAAGTCTGAGTTTTAAAACTCAAATTGGTCCGATGTGTCTGATGTGTATCAGTTCCGAGTTTTTCCTCTTCACCATGTCTGAGTTTTCAAAGTCTCACCATGTCTGAGTTTCACTTGTCCGAGTTTTGAAGTGCAAAGATTCCGAGGTTCTGTTCAGAGTTTTATGTTTCTCATTAATTCCGAGCTTCAAACAGTGTTTTTGAAAGGTCAAAACTTTAATTCACTGTTCCGAGTTATGTGTCTCCGAATTTATTCACTGTTCCGAGTTATATGTCTCCGAATTTTGTATGTGGGTCCGAGTATTGAAGACATCTTATGTTTTTCCGAGTTTTGAACTGTCACTATGTTTTTCCGAGTTTTATCAAACCGTTCTGAGTTTTTAAACAAGAGTTTTGCACAGATGTGAATCAGTCTCCGAGTTTGCACAGTTTCCACTTATTCCGAGTTTTGCACAGTTCCCTCATATTCCGAGTTTTACATAACAAACTGTGTGTTTGTTCCGAGTTTTGAACTTAGTGAAGATGATCCGAGTGTCTGACTCCGAGTTTTAAACTCTTTCATGTCCGAGTTTGTAGTTTACTATAGTTCCGAGTTTTGATCTCAGCTCATCTCCGAGTTATCCGAGTTTTTAAAGAAAGTTTGGGGTTATTCCGAGTTTCTCAAAACTGGTTCAGTGATTCAGAGGTTCAACTTTCAGTTCTGTTAAACTGTCCGAGGTTCTGAGTTTCAGTGTTGGCTCTGATTTTTAAAACAGGCTCCGAGTCTTGAGAGTTTTGTGCGTGTCTCTGATTTTCTCCTTGTTCCGAGTCATGTGACCTTCGACGAGGGGCCAGCGAGAGGAGACGAGGGAGCAGTGTTTACGGTCGGTGGAGACTTGTTTGTTTGGAGCGAAAGGGATCAACGCGCTGCTTGAATACAGTTATTCACTTGAGGAGCTTTCGGTTAAGCGGCTACGAGATGTTAACGACGGCTCAGCCGAGCCGATTGGTGTTGGCGCGGCTACGAATTCGTTGAAATCGGTGTGTTTGAACGAGCTTTATAACGGACAGTCATTTGGCTCGTTGATTTGTGGTGCGAAGAGAATACGACTTGCTTGGAATTTTGTATTGTTTACAAAGAAAAAGGGGGAGTAAAAAATTTTGAAGTTCCTGTTTTCTTTGTAAATATAAAGCTTGTGCGTGAAATAGCTCGTGTGTGATGGAGTTTTTGTCACGTGTGTTTATGTTATTAATCAAGTGTTGACATGATGAAGCTGAATTCTCGGTTGATGACTAGTTGAAGATTGAGCCTTATTAAGTTGCTATTTAGAGTAGAGAAGATTAGTTCTGGTCTCGAAATAATGTGGGGCTTCTTGATTTGAGGGGAAGGTCGGAGATGAAAGCCATCGGGGATTCAGGGGATTCGTGAAGATAGGAGATTGATTCATGAAGATTCGTGACGAGATGAGATCATACATGAAGGGTTGAAGACTTTTGATTAAGATGGTGGATGTACTTTTACAAAGTTCAGTTTGTTATTAACTTATCGAACTGAGCTTCATGTCTTTGCGAAATTTGAAGTTTTCGATGTTAGGCATTGGAAATCCGACGCTTCGTTCTTCTACTGGTTAGGTTTGAAGATTAATGTATCGAGCGATATTCCTACATGTGGTTGTAGGTTGTTTCGCGTTAACTTGATTCGGGAGTAGTTTGAGGGGGAGGATCTACGGTGTTCGATGTTGGATTCTTCGAGTTTCTCAAAGTGGCCTTAAGTGATCGTCAGCAAGTCTTTAATTAGAAGGGTTGAAGATCGCTGTGCTCTGCCAGAAAGATCAAGTCTCAGCCAAAGTTGATAGCAGCCATGATATCATCAGTCAAGGGGGAGACTGTAAGTGCAGTATTCGGTGATTGAAGATATCAGTGTTAGACAGAACTGATTGCAACAGTTAAGGGGGAGACTGTAAGTGCAGTTCCTGCCGGGTAACTGTCGCTTATCAGTTCCGTATCAATCAAAACAGAAGTCCAAGTTAAAGTCAACAATAATGAAGAATTCAAGACCACATGAAGACCAAGGGGAGTTTGTTAGTGCACTTTGGGTGATAAGTGCATGCTTTCCAATTGTTAGGGTCTTTATTGTACAAGTCTTGAAAGTTAGTCCAAGGTTTATCCTTGGGACAACTTGTCCAAGTTTTAGGAGAACTTTTGTCTGAGTTTTATGTGTAGAATTGGTTTGTCCGAGGTTTAGTCCCTAGCCTATATATATGTGTGTATTGTGTAGATTAGGGCAACTCTTGAAGCTTGGTGCTGCTCTCCCACTCATTCATCCTCCTGGTGTGAATTCTAGAGAGAGAGAGACTATGTGTTAGTGAGAGAAAGCTAGGGTTTAGATCTTTGTGATCTAAACCAGCTTGTAGATGATGTATACTCCTTTGGTTTGTGTAATCTGTGATGACTGATTCATAATAAAGGATTCATCTTCTACATATTTCTATCTTGTTCTTCATGTCTTGAATCAAGTGCAATGTTTGATGTTCGTCATCGTTCCGGTGCTTTAACAGTGGTATCAGAGCATGGTTACCGATTTGGAATGGTCTAACCGCCTTCCGAATCACCATTGCTCTTGATTTGATGTTTGTTTCCGCCAAACATCCTGAAGACTTGAAGATTCTGGAAAAAAACCTTGAAGAAAATGAAGCTGTTCGTCGGCTGTGTTGGTTTGGAGATCTAGGGTTTTGATCCAAAAAGGTTTGTCTGAGTTTAAGACTCTGTGTTTGTGGTTCCGGGGTTTTGGTGAACTAGTGTGAAGTCACACTAGGGAGAAAGTCCGGAGACTTGTTTCTGAGCTTCACCATGTCCGAGTATCTCAATGTCCGAGTTTTGATTTCAAAAATCAAGTTCCGAGTTTTGTACGAGGTCTGAGTTTTGATCAGTCAAATCGTTGTTCCGAGCTCTTAAATGTTCCGAGTTTTTTTTAGAGCATAAATTCCGAGTTCTAAAAAAAAAAAAAAAAAGCATAATATTCCGAGTTTTGATAACTGTGTGTTAACTTGAGTCTCTCCGAGTTTTAAAGGTAAAATATAGTTCTGAGTTTTGATAAATATGAAACAAGCGAGTCTTGAACTGGTCCGAGTTTTTGGAGTTTGTATTGTCCGAGTTTTACAGTCAGGGTTGCTCCGAGTATTGAGTTTGACTGGTCCGAGGTTTGCTTTCTTGTTGATAGGACCAATCATCTTCGACCGAAGATGATAATCTGTTTGATTGTCCGAGTATTAAGTCCGAGTTTCACCTTAGTTATTTGAAATTCCGAGTTTTAGTGATGTTGTTCAGCTCCGAGATCTTAGTGAGTCTGAGTTTTAATCAGTTCAGACTAAGTCTGATTTTTAAATCCCGAACTTGAGAGTTTTAATCAGTTCAGACTAAGTCTGAGTTTTAATCAGTCCGAGATTAAAATTCATAACAGCTGAGTTCATTGTTCCGAGTTTTAATCAGTTCAAGCATTGTTCCGAGTTTTAAACAGTTCAATAGTTTCCGAGTTCTTATCAACTGATTCCGAGGTTTTGGCCTGTATAATCATTCCGAGTTTTGTTCAAACAATCTTCAACTCCGAGTTTTGTTCATACTTTCTATGTGTTCCGAGTTTGTTCAAACAGTTTTTCAAACTGTCAGAGTTCTGTTTCTAACAGAGGTTTAGTACGAGGGTCCGAGTTTTGAAGTCATCCTCAGTGTAAATTATGTCCGAGTTTCTGCACTGTGTGTGTTAGTCCGATTTTTAGCTATTGCTTTTGTCCGAAGTTCCTTTGTCCGAAGTTTTTGTCTGAGTTTTTTGGCCTCTTCAGATAAAATCGTTCCGTGTTTCAATGTCTGAGTTTCAAAGGTTTTGTCCGAGTTTCAGATAAAAATCTTATTAGTCCGAGTTTTTTTTTTTTTTTTGGTGACTCCAAAAAGGCGGTGCGGATGTTTTACCGAATGAATTCTCTGGATGAAAATCTAAACATTTGGCCTGATGCTGTTAGCCTTTGTAACATACTTCCTGCGTTTGCTGCGCTTCGTGCGTCTATGCAAGGGAAGGAAGTTCATGGTTATGCCGTGAGGACCAACCTCGTTAAGGATCTGTTTGTGGGTAATGCGATTGTGGACATGTATGCGAAATGCGGGTTGATTGATGACGCGCATAAGGTTTTCAAGCGCATGGAGGTGAAAGATGTGGTTTCCTGGAATGCAATGGTTACTGGGCTTTCGCAAATCGGTAGATTTGAAGATGCTCTAGCGTTGTTTGAGAAGATGAGAGGAGAGAATATTGAACTGGATGTGGTAACATGGAGTGCTGTGAATGCTGGTTATGCTCAAAGAGGCTATGGTTATGAAGCACTTGATGTTTTCGGGCAAATGGTAGTTTTCGGATCAAGTGAGGAGGTGAAGAGAATAAGACTTGCTTGGATTTTTTTTTTTTTTGTAGTGTTTACAAAGAAAAAGGGGGAGTAAAATTTTTAAATTCCTGTTTTCTTTGTAAACCAAAAGCTCGTGGTACTACATCGAAACAAGTTCATGTTTACTATCTTTGAGATTAACTTAGTGTTAATCTTACCGGTGGCGAAGTGTTTATAACATGAAGCAAGTTAGAGCTAGTGTATGATTGAGTTTTGTCAAGATTGTTCGAGGTTTAATCAAGTGTTGACGTGATGAAGCAAATTGTTCTTTTGGCAACTAGTTGAAGGTCAAGCCTTTATCGTATGCCGGTTAGAGTAGAGATGATTAGTCTTCTTGATCTCTCTTCCAAGTTGGTGACTGATCGGATTCTCGAAATAGGGGTTCTTACATTGAGGGGGAGATTGGAGACGAAAGTCATCGGGTAATTGGTGGATTCGTGAAGACACGAGATTGGATCTTGAAGATTCGAGATGAAATGATTTCAGACACTCGGTTGAAGACTCTGATCAAGATGGTGGATGTACTTTTACAAAGTTCAGTTTGTTATTAACTTATCGAACTGAGCTTCATGTTTTTGGGAATTTGAAGTGTTTGATGTTAGGCATTGGAAATCCGACGTCTCGTTCTTCTACCGGTTAAGTTTGAAGATTAATGTATCGAGCGATATTCTCACATATTGTTGTAAGTCGGTTCGCGTTAACTTGATTCGGGAGTAGTTTGAGGGGGAGGATCTACAGTGTTTGATGTTGGATTCTTCGGGTTTCTCAAAGCGACATTAAGTGATCGTCAGCAAGTCTTTTATTAGAAGGGTTGAAGATCGCTGTGCTCTACCGGAAAGATCAAGTCTCAGCCAAAGTTAAAAGCAGGCATGATATCATCAGTCAAGGGGGAGTCTGTAAGTGCAGTATCCGGTGATTGAAGATTATCAATGCCACACAGAACTGATGCAACAGTTAAGGGGGAGACTGTAAGTGCAGTTCCTGCCGGGTAACTGTCGCTTATCAGTTCTGGTCAACCAAAGTAGTTGTCCAAGTTAAAGTCAACAATAATGAAGAATTCAAGACCACATGAAGACCAAGGGGAATTTGTTAGTGCACTTTGGGTGATAATGTATGCTTTCCAATTGTTAGGGTCTTTATTGTACAAGTCTTGAAAGATAGTCCCAACTTTATCCTAGGGACATTTTGTCCAAGTTTTATGTCTAGGAAAAAGGTCAGGGGTTTATGTTAGGGACAAAAGTCAGGGTTTTGGTGTAGATTGTTTGTCCAAGTTTAGTCCCTAGCCTATATATATGTGTGTATTGTGTAGATTAGGGCAACATCGATAAAGAAGCTTTGTGCACCTCTCCAACTTCTTGTTCCTCCTGGTGTGCACACCCTAGAGAGAGAGAGACTATGTGTTAGTGAGAGAAAGCTAGGGTTTAGATCTTTGTGATCTAAACCAGCTTGTAGAAGATGATGTATACTCGTTTGGTATGTAATCTGTGATGATTGTATTGAAATGAATGAGTTTGTCTTGCATCTTCTTCTTCATCTACCCTGTTCTTGTTCTTCATGTCTTGAATCAAGTGCAATGTTTGATGTTCGTCATCGATCCGGTGTTTTAACACAGTAGCATCGGCAGAAAGAAGCTTCTCAAAGTTGAAGTTGTTGAAGACTTACTTACGATCTAGTATGTCCCAAGAAAGACTCAATGGCTTAGCAATGATATCTATTGAAAACGACATATTAGAGACTATGGATTACGAAGACTTGATCGAAAGCTTTGCTTCCAGAAACGCTAGGAGAGCCGCACGATTCGCTTAAGTAGGTAAGTTTAGATCATTTTGGTACAATGCTTTTATTTTGATGATCGTTTTATCAATTAGTGTCATATTATAGTTTTTTTTATATATGATTATTGTGTTTAAATTATATGGGCCCGATTTATTTTTAGTGACTCCAGGCCCAAAACGTTTCGAGATTTCTCGGAGACGGCACTGACAACCAAAAAACTTGCTGTTAGTTGAAAATACACAAAATAAAGGGAAATAGTTTAGTTATTTGGAATTAAGACCTCATGTGGAATGGAAGATGACGAATCGTTCTTGTCAGGTTTTTCATTTGAGTTATCTGATTGTCGAGAACTTTATATCTATAATTAGGGAGTGTAGCCACTAAATCAACAATTTACACTTTATAGATTTTATAGAGAGAGAGAGGGGAAGAAGATGAGTCTTCTTTATATATTGTTTTATTTCTTTTAATTGTTCAGAGGTAATATAGTCATTTCACACACAGTTAACTGAGAAATTTAACAAAGGTTAGGTCAGTGGACTAACCGAGTTCATTTTTGACAACTTTTGGGACCACGCGTGTAATTAGTAAACCACTAGGACCAACTATAAAATTTTTGCAAACCACAAGGACCACCCAAGCATTTAACTCTAATTATTTTTACTATTTATTTTCAAATTTTGCTTAAAGCATATTAAAATTTTCAACCCGGTAATTAATTTAAAAATAACCATTGGTTGTCCTTTGACTTATCATACATTTAGCCCTAAAGAAAAGTTATTTTATTTTCCGTTAACTTTCTTTATTAGTTTTTGTTAGATAGAATTGTGTGATATGGTAGAATGGTCAATTTTAATATAATAATAAAATTGAAATAAGGTTAAAAAATGAAGAAAAAAAAGGTGAAGGTGTCATTTATAGGGATGAGCAAATACTGATCCCGTCCCAATACCGATAATCCCGATCTCGAAATTTCATGAATACTTGATACCGATACCGATACCGAAACATGTCGGTTCGGTACGGTATCGGTATTTTGAGGGTAAAAGTCCGTATTTTACCGATACTGTACCGATACCGAAAAAACCAAAATGTGGATACTGTTTCCTATACCGAAACATGTCGGGATCGGTATTTTATACCATTTGCTCATGCCTAGTGATTTGTTAGGAGGTTAAACAACTCTTACACCAAAAGAAATGAGGTGATTGTTTTATATAGTAATTTATTTGTAGACTCATAAAATGCTCTCAAAAGTTTAGTAGGGATAAAATTATAGCAAAATCTATAAAATTAATTTATTAGTCTTTACATAGTAATTTAGTTCATGCTACTCCTTATAACATTCTGCTCGTAAAAATAAAAATTAATCAAATGGTATCTCTTCTTTTTCTTCTTAAGATTTAATTAAGTTTTAAAAGTTATCTTTTGCATTAGTTATTATTGGGAGACACAAGTTCGAAAGAGTAGTTACAATTTATATAAATAGCAATGTAATATGAGAGAACAAACTTGTATGAAATGGTACGTCACTTTTATGAAGACAATTGGCAAAATAACTATAACAATTACTTTGGCGCCTCATATTGTTAAGCAAGTTAGGGTAATCCATCAGACACATTTTTTTTTTAATCTAACGAAAGACCTTCCATCTAGTAATCATTAGTAAAAAAAATCATTATGCACATCAGTACTCTTATTAAATTATTGTAGCTTTGATTCATTTAAAATATTTAATTGATTTAAATCGATTTACTACTCATTTTCTATAAAATTTATATTCCTTCATATGTTTTAAGTATTTGTTAACAATATTACACATTATAATATAATGTTAAATATCATATGTAGTTTATGTTTATTTTGTGTATATACATTTCGGGTGTGTACATGATTAACTAACACATTATTAACTACCCTTGATATATGAGTGGATATACTGTGTATTAATCTTTGTAAACAAAATTTAGAATTTAATGTGTAATCTCTAAACGCCTTAACACATAACTATTTGTTAACCTTGTTTTTCTTTGTAGTCAATAATTGTTATCTCAAATATTATTTAATTGGATTATAATTTTG
Source organism: Helianthus tuberosus (assembly GCA_030545235.1). Classification (NCBI taxonomy): domain Eukaryota; kingdom Viridiplantae; phylum Streptophyta; class Magnoliopsida; order Asterales; family Asteraceae; genus Helianthus; species Helianthus tuberosus. Next base: position 185,326,874 of record CM060354.1, read on the forward strand.
AATAACATACATTAATCCGTGCATATTTATTTAATATAGATAATCATGTCGAATCTTGCAAAGCTTGAGTTTATGGCTTTAGACATCACTGGAAAAAATTATTTGTCATGGGCTTTGGATGCTGAAATCCATCTAAATGCCAATAACCTTGAGGAAACAATTAAAGAAGGAAATAAAACGAGTACCCAAGATAAAGCAAAGGCAATGATTTTCTTACGCCACCATATTCATGAGTCATTGAAAAATGAATATCTCACTATCAAAGATCCACTCGTCCTATGGACCAATTTAAAAGAAAGGTATGACCATCAGAAAACAGTAATATTACCAAGAGCTCGTTGTGAATGGATTAATTTAAGGTTGCAAGACTTTAAGTCTATAAGTGAGTATAACTAAGCAATGTTTAGAATCACGTCACAATTAATTCTATGTGGTGAAAATATTACTGATAAGTAGATGTTGGAAAAAACATTCTCCACCTTTCACGCCTCAAACATTGTCTTGCAACAACAATATCGTGAAAGGGGCTTCACCAAATACAGTGACTTAATATCATGTTTGCTTGTGGCTGAGCAAAATAATGAGCTACTAATGAAAAACCATGAAACTCGTCCGGTTGGTACAACTCTTTTCCCAAAAGTGAATGTGGCAACATATAATGACCAAAGTAGAAGTCACAGACGTGGTCGTGGCTATCAACGTGGGCGTGGTCAGGGTCGTGGTCGTGGACGTGCATGTGGTCGGGGGAATTATCATGGTGTTCAATTCAAAAATAGAAGAACCCAACAGAAGTTGCATGATAATGAAAAGAAATCCAATGATGAAAGAGGTAAAAAAGAAAAGTGGAACCTCATCGAATGCATGCTATCGATGTGGTGGTAACAACCACTGGGCTGGTATATGTCGTACAGCCAGACACTTGGTAGAGCTTTACCAACAATCTATAAAAGACAAATGAAAAGGAATAGAGACAAATTTCACATATGAAGATGGAAATGTTGATGTCCCAAGTAATGAAAAGGACCATACTAATGCAACTAATCTGGATTATGATGATTTCCTTATCGAGCAAGCTAATTTGGATTCTGGTGATATCATGGCTGATACAAACCAGTTGGATGCTTGCAATTTTCCCTACGCATGAATGATTATATTTAAAATTATGTTATTTCCTTGATGTTTTATTAAGACATTTTGGGATTTTGTTATGTTTTGTTTTTGGGGCACTTTATGAAATTGTTATGTTTGAACCATATTATACTTTTATTTATGAAGCTTTCTTTTGTTTTGAAGCATATGGAATATTCAACTAAACTTCATATTAATGGTGAAGATGTATGTCTAATAGACAGTGCTACTACACATACAATCCTAAAGAAAAGGGATTATTTCTCTAGTTTAACAACGAAAGAGGCAAGCGTTGTTACTATATCTGGTAAAACAAATTTAATTGAAGGCTTTGGAGAAGCATATGTAGTTCTACAAAGTGGAACTTTGCTCAAAATTAACAATGCCTTATTTTCCCCTCTATCTCAAAGAAATCTGATAAGCTTTAAAGATATTCGTCTAAATGGATATCATCTTGAGACTACATGTGAGGGACATGATGAGTACCTTCAAATCACAAATATTATTTCGGGAAAAAAACACATATTAGAGAAGTTACACGCATTTGCCTCTGATTTTTATTGTACCAAAATTGGTGTAGTTGAATCAAATGCAATCATAAACCAAAAGTTTATGGATCGAGAAAATTTTATCATTTGGCATGACCGGTTAGGCCATCCTGGATCAATTATGATGCGAAAAATTATAGAAAATTCATGTGGTCACTCTTTGAAGAACCAGAAGATTCTTCAATCTAAGGATATTACATGTGTTGCATGCTCACAAGGGAAGTTAATCACTCGCCCATCATGTCACACCCCGACCACGTAAAACAACAAAACGTGGCGGAAACATCGAGGCGTGTTGCTACAGAATCATTGTTTCATAACCATGGATACCAAAAAGTGTTTGGTTTTATTAAACATTGAATAATTACATCGTCTGGAATTGCTAATACACAATTTAAACATAGTCTATCATTGTTATTGAGTCACTAAGGCCTTGTCCAGTCCTATGTGAGCATGCATCCTATTAATCGATATCTTTCAACAATACCTGAAACACATGTGAAAACGAGGTCAGCAAAGAAATGCTGGCGAATACATAGGTTTTGTAGGAGTGTCGAAATCATGGCTAGTTTAGATGTTGCAATACTTTATTAAAAACCTTGTTTTGAAAAGAGTATAATATTGCAACTTAATTAACCAACTCAAATCAAGCGGGTTATAGTTTGTAAAACCTCGTAGCCATGACTCTTAACCCAAAAACATTTGTTTTAGTAAAGCAAATTGTGAAACATCTCAAAATAAATCGTTAATAAAACTCGTTAATAAATCTCGTTAAAAACTCGTATAGTTTATATCATATCAAAAACCTTGTTTGTGTGACATCGTTTAAAAATCGTTTACCCAAGTGAACTAACTAACGCCACGGTATGTAATATGATGAAACCACTTATATATAGGAAGTACCAGCGGCGTATCCACCATGCTTTCATCACATTACACCCGTCCCGTTATCTAAACACTTAACCAAAAACCAATCGTATATCGCTTTGAAGCTAATCGTTTAACCAAATCATTTAACTTGTTAATACATCGCGTGAAAACCAATCGTTTACCCAAATCGTTAAAATTCGTTTTAGGTCGTGAAACTACTTATATGGTCGTCTCGCTAATAACATTCAAACCTTCGTGACTCATCCCTCGTCGCTTCTCGTTTTCGCATTAACAAACCCTTACCAAAGGGTAAATTAACAATTACAGATTCAGTCGCTACCCACCACCCCCACACATAACCACGGGTGTAGTAAGATAACGGGATTTGTCAGATCCTATGGTACCATAACCTAATACTGGTCGGCTTGATCATTGCTAATGAATGTCATTTGTTATGTAACCCAACCAATAAGTTCGTTCACATTATCGAAATCGTTATTAGTTTTGTATAAATCGTCTTAATCGTTTTTGAAACCATCGTTATAACTTTGAAAATCGTTTTGATACCATCGTTAAAACCTTGAAAACATTTAGCACATATGAATCACCCCAAAACAATTGAAAGCAGTAAAATAGGGGAATAATGTACTCGCCTGAGAATGCTTAGAGGTCTTGAACAACAACCAAACAAAGCTAGAGGGAGCACGGAATCAGTCGGCAATCTAAAACTATATAAATAAACCGGACTTAAATCGGGAGATCGGATAGGATGAGGCTTGGTAAACCAAATGAGTATTGGAACTCATATGATATGGTTTAACAAGGCCTACATACTACATTGAGACTAACCTAAGTGCTTTCAACCCATCGCGACCCATTAAGGTAACATACGCTACTTTAACGCGTCGTGCGCGCAAAGCGCGTTCGAGACGTCTAACTAGTCCTATGACAAGTATTATATGCCTATACGTGTTTAATCATGTTGTATAATCAGTTATGTACAAAAGTTTAGGTTACATAAACTTAATTACCAATTATACATAAAAAGGGTATTTTGGTGATTTACCTAAGGCACATAAACTACCTATCATACAACTACTTAAACGATGTGACCATAAGGTATAACCTCGGAAGGTTATTCCCTATGCACTATGGTCACCTAATGTATTTGGTCGGATCCTAATGATCGACCAAATGGGTCGGGTTCGAAGGTATAAGCTATTTATCAGATCGCTTACCCTTACGACCCTAGACAACGTGGTAATCAGTAGGCATAGTCCCAAGGGACTATAACCATCGTGATTACAATCACGTTGCGAAGTTCAAACGAACTTCGCATTGACCATAAGCTGGTCAACGCTGAAAGTCAAACAAAGTTTGACTTTCTGACTCGAAAAGCAATAAAAGAACGAAAGAATACTTACGAAGGGTCCCTGAAAGCTCTTGATCCGATTTTCCTTCAGGTATGAAGTATAAACTTCAACTTAGAAGGCATAAATCAGATTCAAGTGTGAGGAATAAGTGAAAACTTGGTGGGTATTTATAGGAATACTAGCACCGTTAGGATCGTTTCTTGGAAAAGGGGGCACGATCAAAGCCGTACACTTGTCGGAACCTTATGGTAGCTCATTTGCCACTCACCATAGGAAATCAACATGTGGCATTGAGATTAGGAGTGGTTAACAGCTGAAAACAGGCTGTTTAATACACTGCATCTGGTCTGCAGACCCCTTACGCATCGTAGGGGTTACATGGCTACGATGCGCAAGGACCAAGTTTGGCAGAATTACCATTTTAGTCCCTGTCATGCATTCAGCCCATTTTCGACACGTTTAAGGCCCGTTAACCCCAATTCAAAGTTCTAAAATGAAGTTAAAGTATAGGGAACTTAAAATGTGCTCAAAAATATCTCGGATGTCGGTTCGTTTGGCCGTACGATTGCGTTGTTCGGTTAATTACGACGGAATGCGCATAAGCGCGAAAAACGATCCAAATGACGCGACGAATGGATTTTTTACAAGCCAAACACTAAAGCATAATATAGTCATGCTTACATAAATTTTTAGATGTCCGGATGTATTCAGAACGTAAGTTATGCGCGAAAATGCAAACTTGTGCACTTTTTGACACTTTTAGTCCCTGAATGACCCAAAAGTTTATTTTAGCACACCGAACCCCTCAAAGCCTATTTCTAAGCTATGTAAAGGATATTTATGGTATGTTTAACTTATGGCCATGTTCCAGAATGTTTGTTACAGTTCAAATTGGCACACTTTCACAGTTTGTCAACTTTAGTCCCTGTAAGCGATTTAACTTGATTTTGCCATACCAAAGCCTTCGAAACTTATTTCTAAGTTACGTAAAGGTTATTTAAGGTATGTTAAGCCTATTTCACTATTCCGGAGTGTTCGTTGCATTAAACTGGTTATATTTACGCATCGGTACGCGTATAACCTTCCAGAAAGCGATTTAGAGTTTGAATTTGAACAAAAATTGATATGTGCAAATGATACACATATTTTTAAAAATCCCAAGTATGAAATACAATATTTCATTGGTTTGGTATTTGTTTGATGGCTGTGGAGGCACAGGTGTTACACATCACCGGTTAAGGTAGGGGCGGAATCCTTGAGTTTTTTTAGAAAGAATACATGGGGATATATGTGGACCTATACACCCTCCCAGTGGACCATTTAGATACTTTATGGTCTTAATTGATGCATCAACTAGATGGTCAAATGTGAGTTTACTATCAAGTCGTAATATGGCATTTGCACGACTACTTGCTCAATTAATAAGGTTAAGAGCACATTTTCCAGATTATCCCATAAAGAAAATTCGGTTGGACAATGCTGGGGAATTTACATCCCAAACCTTCAATGGTTATTGCATGTCTATTGGCATAAGTGTAGAGCATCCAGTACCTCATGTACATACGCAAAATGGACTTGCTGAATCGCTTATCAAGCGAATTCAAATGGTTGCAAGACCAATGATTATGAAATCAAAACTACCATCATCTGCATGGGGGTATGCAGTTTTACATGTAGCAACACTAATTCGTATCAGGCCAACGAGTTATCACACTTCCTCCCCATTAAAGTTAGTTTTTGGTCAGGAACCAGATATTTCCCATCTAAGGATTTTTGGTTGTGCCGTATATGTTCCTATCGCTCCACCACAACGCACAAAGATGGGACCTCAAAGGAGGTTAGGAATATATGTTGGGTATGAATCACCATCGATCATTAAGTATTTAGAGCCATCAACAGGTGATTTATTTATAGCTCGATTTGGTGATTTTCATTTTGTTGAAACAACATTCCCAACATTAGGGGGAGACGAAAAGCAGCTAAAAAATATATATATATAATTTGGAATGAATTATCACTATCTCATCTTGATCCTCGAACTAAAGAGTGTGAACAAGAAGTTCAAAGAATAATTCATTTACAAACATTAGCAAATCAAGTACCAGACGCATTCACTGACCCAAAGAGAGTAACTAAGTCACACATACCAGCTGCTAATGCTCCAGTAAAAATAAGTGTCCCAGAAGGACAACAACATGTTGGAAATGAGTCTAATGCACGCCTCAAACATGGTAGACCAATCGGTTCTAAAGATAAAAATCCTCGAAAGAAAAAAGGAGCAAATAATGGAGATGGTCCAGTCGAGGTAATGATAATGCCAAGAAAAGAGTCTCCTAAAGAGACACTGGACATGATGGTTCCAGAAGAACCTCAGGTACCTGAAAATGAAGAGATCTCAATATATTATATCATGTCTAGAAAGGTATTGAACCGAAATGAAATCGACGTCGATGACAGTTTTTCATATAACATAGCGCTAGAAGTAATGGAAAACAATGAGGATCAAGAACCAAAATCTGTTGAGGAATGTAAACAAAGAAATGATTGGCCAAATTGGAAAGACGCAATTAAGGCAGAATTAGATTCTCTCAATAAACGAGAAGTTTTTGGACAAGTAGTCCCTATACCTAAAGGTGTAAAGCCTGTAGGATATACGTGGGTCTTTGTGCGAAAACGCAACGAGAAAAATGAAATCGTACGATACAAGGCACGATTAGTAGCATAAGGATTTTCGCAAAGACCTGGGATTGATTATGAGGAGACATATTCTCCGGTGATGGATGCGACAACTTTTCGTTATCTTGTTAGTCTCTTAATACAAGAAGGGATTGATCTGCGCCTAATGGATGTTGTGACAGCCTACCTCTTTGGCTCACTTGATACTGATATTTACATGAAACTCCCTGAAGGATTCAAATTACCAAACTCATGTACATCCAGTTCTCGAGAACATCTTTCAATTAAATTAAACAAATCATTTTATGGGCTAAAACAATCTGGGCGTATGTGGTATAATCGCCTTAGTGAGCATTTGTTGAAAGAAGGTTACAAAAATGATTCAATATGCCCGTGTATCCTCATAAAAAGGTCAGAATTTGAATATGTTATAATTGTTGTATACGTTGATGACTTGAATATAATTGGAACTCCAAGGGAGCTCCAAAAGGCGGTTGAATGCTTGAAAAGAGAATTTGAAATGAAAGACCTTGGAAAGACAAAATTTTGTCTCGGGTTACAAATCGGACACCTCAAGGGTGGAATCCTTGTACATCAACAAAACTACATAGAAAAGTTACTTAGAAGGTTTTATATGGAAAAATCACATCCATTGAGTACCTCAATGGTTGTAAGATCTCTTGATGTCGAGAAAGACCCATTCTGACCTCCGAACGATGAAAAGGAAATTCTTGGTCCAGAAGTACCATATTTAAGTGCAATTGGTGCACTAATGTTTCTTGCTAGTCATACACGACCAGATATATCAATTTTTGTAAATTTATTGGCAAGATATAGTTCATGCCCTACGAAGAGGCATTGGAATGGGGTAAAACAAGTATTTCGATACCTTCAAGGTACAAAAGATATGGGGTTGTATTTTACTAACCAATCGGCAACAAGTTTGGTTGGTTTTGCAGATGCAGGGTATTTGTCTGATCCTCACACTGGACGATCTCAAACTGGATATTTATTCACAAGTGGAGGGACTGCTATCTCATGGCGTTCTGTAAAGCAAACCATCACAGCCACATCATCTAACCATGCAGAAATATTGGCGATTCATGAAGCTAGTCGAGAATGTGTTTGGTTAAGAAGTGTAATACACCACATTCTTGGGTCTTGTGGTATTTCTACGAGAGATGAGGGACCGACAATTTTACATGAAGACAACGCAGCATGCATTGCTCAACTTAAGGAAGGATACATCAAAGGTGACAGAATGAAGCACATTTTACCAAAGTTCTTTTTCACACATGATTTGCAAAAGAATGGAGATATTACTGTCCAACAAGTTCGTTCTAGCGACAATTTGGCAGACTTGTTTACTAAATTACTTCCGACCACTACATTCAAGAAACTGGTTCATGGGATCGGGATGCGTCGACTCAAGGAGCTTAAATCATCAGGGGGAGAATAATACGCACTGCACTCTTTTTCCCTTAGCTATGGTTTTATCCCACTGGGTTTTCCTGGCAAGGTTTTTAACGAGGCAGCATCACCAAGCGTATTATAAGAATAATATATTATTTTGTCACTTGGATAGTCAAGGGGGGGTGTTATGAATTATTACCTATTTATTGTGTGACTATCCATATACTTAACTCCCATCTCTTCTTATACTTAACTCCCACCTTGTAAGCCTATAAATAGAGGCATATATGTGATCCATTTGATACTATTTCCCCAATCTCTCTTTCTTATCTCTATAATCTTAATAGGCTAGTTGTTACAAAACAAATACCTGATTTTGCAACAAAAACCTATTAGTACTCGACATTGAAATTTGGTAGAAACCATAAGAACCAACACTGTAATTTTTTCTATCCAGAATGATTAATCAAATTTGGTTGTGGTGATCATATGTGACACGTGGTTTCTTTAAAATAGTTTCATGGTGGATACAACAACCAAATTTGTAGTTGTAGTGTTTATTGTAAGATTAAATATATATTATTTTATATTATATTATATTATATAATATAAAAAAATTGAGTGAAAAAAAATTATGTTATATTTAATCTAATAGCCATTATAATCATTTACATTATATGGATCAAAATATATAACAACCTATTAAATAATTAGTTGTTAATTGTTGATGGGCCATATTATCCTTATTAACTAATTAGGGTTTCCTCTTGGGTGCATATATAAGAAGACTAATGTAGAGGTTTCAAGGTTAGACAACCTGATTATTCTCATAACATCAAGTCGCCTCTCTCTCCCATAGCCGATTACCCTTTATCGGTTTTCTCATTACCATCATTAGATTGCACCCTAAGGAGGAACTAGATCAAGCTGACAATCATGTCAAACCTTATTGTTGCGTCTCCATCTGGATTCTCTGCTGGCCTGTACTGCTGCAATCAGGTATGTTTTCATGTTTTCCATTATGTCCAAACAGAACCGATCAACATTTATGAGAAGATCAACTTATTGCTAGTTCTAGAATAGTATACTATTAGAAAATTGCCTACTTTGTGACAATCAAATTTGTAGCAAATTTTTAGAAAATTGATCTTACCTACAAAATTTTAATGTGTTTTGTCATAATTTTGTCGAAAAGCTAATTAATGTTGTGACGAAATTGCTAAAACTAGTAGTTGTGTGACAATTTTGTCGGAAAATTGAAGAAAAGTTTTGGGGTTTTTTTTTTTTTTTTTTTTTTTTCTTTTTTTATGAGAAAACTGTAGAAAAATTGTAACAAAAATTGAGTTGTGGGAAATTTGTAAGAAACTTTTGTAGAAAAATATTTAGTTTTCTAGTAGTGGTATATGGTCTTTGGTGTTTAATTTTTCATGAAACAGACGCACTGTCTCTTGTATTAATAACAGATGCACATATAAATATTGCATCGTATTATACTATAATACAGTTAGAAATTACTATGCTTGAAAAGAAATTGTAAAGTTTTTTTCGGGCCACAAGAATTTTAAATATTGTATATCAGCTTAGTGTAACTTTCTTTAAATCTTTAAAACTTGGATATATTATAGTAAAAACATAACTTTTTTTACATTTAACTTCACACCTATGCTATAAATAATACATGAATCTAACGAATATAATTTTCATATGATTTACTTAATAATCTGCATTTATTAACTTTTAAAAAAAAATCTAAATATGCAGTTGGGTGTAAATTTGTTTCTCAATGTTCGGGTATTAATTTTGTTGAAAATAGAGTTGTGTTCAAAATAGAATATTTTTTTTATGTCGTAGTCTATATATATGAGTTCCAATACCATACCAGTATTATGAAGAGCGGAATCAATACTAAACTAATGCTAGTTGTAGTGTAGGGAGAATCCCACTAGTTTTGTACAAATATATGTGTACATGTGTATGAAAGATTATGTCCCAAACACATATGTAACAGTAGATATTGTTTCTTCATCATATTATCTTTCTAAATATGTTAATTTTCTTTTAATTAAATAAAAAGTTTTGTAGCTATTTGAGATGATATATTACAATCATAGTATTTCAGCCATAGTCAGTGTTGTAAGAATCGCTAGGTGCTAGTCGGGCGGTGGGGTACCGACTAGCAATTAATCAGGATTAATAGGGATTAATCGGAATTAATCGGATTGAGATTTTTATATGTAATTTTTAGTTACATATACGCACACACATTTTTATATGTAGTTTTTTAAAGTAGACATGTTTTAACCCCTCATTAACCTATTTTTTAAGTAACTGGAAGGAATTTATATGGTTTGTTCAAAATTTGGCCGGCATCTAGCCAAAATTTGGCCAAAACAGGACCGTCATTGACTGCCTAGCTATTAATCGGTCATTAATCGGTGAACCTTCGATTAGTGATTAATCGGGGACTAATCGAAGAGTAGCCGGGATTTTTACAACCATGGCCATAGTCATATAGGTTAACGATATTTAGGTAGAACATATTTAAGTTGTAGCCAAATACGTAACTAGAGTGTTAACTCATTCATCTAACCCTTAGGTGCTGTTTGTTTTTTCAGAGGGAAAAGGTCTGCAGTTTGCGGACCACATCTGTAGGCATCTGCAGAAGAAGAGGTGGACCAAATGTCCGCAGTCTGCAAGGAGAAGAGGGTTTGGTTTTTTTTCTACAAAAACCACTTCACACACACAACAGTTCTCTCTCTCTGCCTTGAACTCTCTCTCTACAAACTTTCTCTCTCTCTCTACAATCTGTCACCACCACCGCCCATAGCACCACCACCACCGCACCACCTCCGCCATCACACCACCGCCTCTCTCTCTACGGTCTCTCTCTCTCTCCCCCGATCTCTCTCTCTCTACGGTCTCTCTCTCTCACCGATCTGGGTTTTATTTTAATTGATGGGTTTGGTGGTGGTGGGTTTTGACGATGGCGGTGGTGGAGGTGGTGGCTGAGATGTGGTGGTGGAGGTGGTGGCGGAGATGTGGTGGCAGGTGGTGTTGGAGGTGGAGGTGGTGTCGGCAGGTGGAGGTGGAGGTGGTGGCAGAGGTGGAGGTGGTGGCAGAGGTGGAGGTGGTGTCGCAGGTGGAGGTGGTGGAGGTGGTGGCGGAGGTGTAGGTGGAGCTCGGGTTTTGGAGCAGATGGATGTTTTGAAGAGGGAGAAGAGGTTGGTAGAGGTTTGAAGACATGGGGAAGGATCTGCTTGGGGAAGAGGTGAAGCAGAGGTAAAAGCTCTGCAGATCTTCAAGAAAACAAACAAGCTACAGGACCCTTATGTCTGCGCACGTCTGCGCGACGCAGTCATAAGTGCTCAGAAGAGCTTTTGGCCAAAAAACAAACACCACCTTAGTATCACTGCTTTCGAGCAATGATAACCTTTTAGGGAGTGTTAATATTGTAAATATTCTCTCATTTACATCAGTTTTTCTTAACATTTTTTACTTGCGAGTATCGTTAATTTATAAAAAATATTTGGTTAAACGTCCTTCTGTAATATGATCTTCGTTTACCACCAAAGTCATCCCAACCGCTTACACACAGAACTCTTATGCGAACACACACCTAGCTAGATATATAGAAGGGAAAATAAGACCAAAATCACCTTCAAAACTAGCTACCTTCCGCGTCCTTTGAGCGACGCATCATGCACAGGATGCGCCTTAGACTATGGGAGTGGAGGGGCTTGGGTTAGGGGCATTGCTCGACACATGGCGAGTGTGGGATCCACAAGGTAATATTCAAAAACAAGGGGTGTGGTATGGTGTAGCGTGTCTTCGGCTGGCGTGGCCATGGAATATGTAAAAAAATTTAATTAAAGTAGTCGTTTGGCAACAGCTATATTGAACCAGCCAGCCATGTCACCTCCCCCCCCCCCCTGCCAGGCTCAATCCCCATGCCAGGAGGGCAACGCCATGGCCAATGCTAGTCTGATGTGGTCTAGCAAGCGTTGCTTGGCAACCGCCGCCCCAACCCACGCCCCATACCTCACGGTCTTAAGGCCCATGCGTCTATGAAATTGGCCACCTCCATTAAAGAGGGAGAGAGTTACTTGAGGTTTTGGAGAACCATCACTAGTGCTCAATTGGTGGCTACGAGTATTTAAGTTCCACCTATGGTGGGCACGGATGAGTTTTCCCCTCCAGGTCTCAAGTTCGAGTCTGGGTGATTGGGGTTTCTCATTGAGGGGTTTAAATTGGGGATCCATTGTGCCAGGGGGCTCTCTAGCGCGGACCAGGTTAAGACAACGTATGCTAGATTGTTATTTTTGAACCGACAAGAAGGGGAAAATTTTCTGATGATATTATTGAAACAGAAAACAAAATATATAACCTTAAAACAGACTAACGGAAAAGTAACAAACTAACTCCCTAACAAAACGGAAAGCGTTAAATAACTATCTATAAATATAACCAACACCCCCCCCCCCCCTCAAGTTGGAGGGTATGACAACCCCAACTTGGTAATAAGAGCATGATATTGATGGCTGGGAAGACTCTTTGTGAACATATCAGCCGACTGCCCCATTGTAGAAATATGAGATAAACTGATAAGACCTTCTTGTAATTTTTCCCGGACAAAATGACAATCTAAATCAATATGTTTCGTCCGTTCATGATAAACTGGGTTCTTAGCAATGTGAATAGCAGCTTCACTGTCACATTTTAAAGAAATTGGTGTAATGGAGGACACAGAAAATTCATTCAGTAATCTAGTTAACCAAGTAAGCTCAGTTGTAACCCTGCGCATAGATCTATACTTAGCCTCAGTAGAACTTAAAGAAATCATTGGCTGCTTCTTTGACTTCCATGAAATAGAGCTCCCTCCAAGTAAAATGAAATAGCCAGATATAGACCGTCTTGTATTAGGACAAGATGCCCAATCTGAATCACAAAAGGATTCTAAAGTAAAATCTTGAGAATCATTAAAGAATAGCCCTTGATCATATGACCCTTTTACATAAGTAAGAGTATGCAAAGAAGCCTCCCAATGAGGAAGATGAGGAGTTTGCATAAACTAACTAAGGAACTGGACAGCAAAAGAAAGATCCGGTCTTGTATGAGTCAAGTAGTTTAACTTTCCAACTAACCACCTATATTTCAAGGTGTCATCAAATAAAAGACCGAGATCAGATTCGAGCTACGAATTTGCAGGAAAAGGACAAGATTTATTGAGATTAGTATTGAACTCACTAAATTCTTGTATAAGATCTTTGGCAAACTTTCGTTGTGTCATTATTGTACCATTTGGAACTTTCAAAACCTCAATGCCTAAAAAATAGTTGAGAGAACCCAGGTCTTTGATTTTAAAAGTACTATCTAAAAAAGATTTTAAAGCATCCATTTCCTTGGAATCATTCCCTGATAGAAGAATATCATCAACATACACTGCAATATGTACAATTGAATCACCCATGTATTTTGAGAAAAGGGAGTGATCATACTAGGAGGAGGACACATATAGATCTCTTCATCAAGATCACCGTGAAGAAAAGCATTATTTACATCCAATTGATGTAAAGGCCAATGCTTTTTAGTAGCTACAACAATCAGACTTCTAATGGTTGTCATCTTGACTAATGGGGAAAAGGTTTCAGTATAGTCAATGCCTGTTTTTTTAGTATCTCCTCTAACAACTAGCCTTGTTTAAATCTCTCAACGGTTCCATCAGCTTTGAATTTGACTTTATAAACCCACTTGTGTTTTATTGGCTTCTTACCTTTAGGCAAAGAAGTAACAAGCCAAGTATGGTTAGCATGTAGAGCATCAAGTTCCAATTGCATAGCAGCTTGCCATTCAGGAGAAATGACTACCTCTTGATAAGAGTTTGGCTCCATTATGGTATTTAAATTTTAAAACAAGGTTTTGCTAGAGGTTAATATATGAGAAGATTGAACATGATTTACTGAAGAAATGTCAGTAAGAGTGTGAGGACAAGATGTTGCAGAATTACATTGATAATCATCAAGATAAGAAGGGGGTTTGGAGTGTCTAGATGATTTTCTTAAAGGTTGAGGAGGAATAGAAGATAAAGGAACGTTTGAAGAAGGAATTGAACTAGAGGAAGGAGGAACCGGACTAGAAGGAGGAACTGAAGTGGAAGGAGGAATAGAACTGTTAGAAGGATTGAGAATGGGTTCAAAAAAATCAAAAGGAACATCAATGGCGGGAAACAAAACGGAAGAAGAAGAATTAGGAATGAATGGAAATAATGTTTCAAAAAAATATAACATCTCTTGAAACCAGAATTTTATTATTCTTGAAATCATATAGTTTGTATCCTTTCCTACCCATTGGATAACCAATGAACACACAAGGAATGGCTCTAGGCTGAAACTTATCTCTACCTTGTTTTAATGTTGAAGCATAACACAAGCAACCAAAGGCTTTGAGATGATTGTAAGAAGGGACCTTACCAAACAAAACCTCATGAGGTGATTTATCATCAAGAATATCACTGGGAAACAAATTTATAAGATAAGTGGCAGTTAAAAGACATTCTCCCCAAAATTTAATTCGTAACTTGGATTGAAAAAGAAGGGCTCTAGCAGTTTCTAACAAGTGTTTATGCTTTCTTTCTACTATTCCATTCTGTTGTGCAGTGGCCACACAAGAAGTTTGATGTATGATGCCTTTTGAAAGGAGGTATTGAGTATGGGTAGCCGAGGATCCTAACTCAAAGGCATTATCAGTTCTCAAGCATTTTATCTTTGCTTGAAACTGTGTTTCAATCATATTTATGAAACTTTGTAATACATCAAAAGCATTACTTTTAGTAGAAAGAAGATGAGTCCAAGTAACTCTAGTAAAATCATCCACAATGGTCAAAATATATCAAAAACCATTATGTGTAGATGTATTGTATGGACCCCACACATCCACATGAACAAGATCAAAAGGATGAGATGTTTCAGTACTACTAGTAGTGAAAGGAAGCCTGTGTTGTCTGGCCAAAGGCCAAATCTCACAACAATCAAGTTGATAATCTTTAGAAAATGAAAATACAGACAACTTTTTCAATTTGTACAAAGGTAAATGGCCAAGTCCGTTATGCCATGTTCTGCCACTAACACTAGCATCACAATATGATTGCCTTATTCTAGAATCAGAAACAACACTAGAATGTGAAACTATCTGATTAGTTTTGAGAAGATACAATCCGTCAAGCAGTTTACCAAGAACCACTGGCCTCTTCAGAGAAGGGGCCTGCAACATACAAGCTTTGTTAGAAAAGAAAACCAGTCCATTGGTATCAATACATAATCTGGCTATAGATAACAAATTATTATTGAACTTTGGAACCAAAAGAACATGTTTAAGAGTAAGATTAGGAAGCAAGTTCATTGTTCCAGATTGTGTAGCTGTTAAAACAGCACCGTTAGGAAGAAAAATGGAAATGGCTTTAGAAAGAGTTTTGATATTAGTGAGTAATCTAGGATCATAGCACATGTGATCATTAGCACCTGTGTCTATGATCCATATTGACTTTGTATTAGAAACATAATTACATGTCATTATACCTGCGAAATTGGCATATTTGATTTCATTTAGAGATTCTCCATCTTGAGTAATCAGATTGAGAAGAGGTTTTGATCTGAGTGTTATGAAGGAATTGAATTAGTTGTTGACAATGCTCTGGAGTAAGACAGGAACCAAAACTCATAGCATGAACAGGTGAATCATTAGCACAAGCATTAGCAGCCACATGTTTTGGTTTATTAAACTTGAAGTCTTTAGGGAAACCAATCAACCTATAGCACTTATTCACAGAATGACCAGGTTTCTTGCTATGACTACAAACAGGCTTCTTGGAATCACTTCTGGTCTGAACATTCATTGATGACACATCAGGAAAAGCTTGACTAACAGGATGAATCGCCTTTTGGTTTTCATCTTGAACTAAAAGAGTATAAGCCTTGTTTATTGAAGGGAGAGGCTGCATCATTAGAATGTTTGCCCTGACATTATCATAACTGGAATTTAGGCCCATAAGAAATTGAATCAACTTTTGTTCTTCTTCTATCTTAGCAATTACTGCATAAGCACCACAAGAACAAGCAGGAACCTCTGATAATGAACTAAGTTCATCCCAAATACTTTTGATCTTTGTGAAATAAGTAGCAATGCCACTACTACCTTGTGAAATTTCACAAATACTTTTCTGCAACTGATAATATTTTGCACCATTAATCTGCCCAAACCTATCATTCAATTCTTTCCACAATTGACTAGCTGTTTGAACGTACAAAACACTCTCTCCAATCTTTCTTGATAGAGTATTAATGATCCATGAGATTACTATGTCATTACATCGACTCCACAGGCTAGGGTTTGTAGAATTTGTGACAGATCCATCAACAAATCCGAATTTGTTCTTCGCAGATAGTGCAATAGACATCGCTCTTTTCCAAGATCCAAATCCAGTGCCACCGAACTGTTTGGAGACAAGAATCACCCCTGGATGATCAGAGGGATGAAGAAACAAAGGATTCGAAGCATCCATTGGAGGAATCGATTGAGAATTCCCCATAAGAACAAGACGAACGAACAAAATAGGAACGAAAATGAAAGAAACGACTAAATAATATGGAAATGAAAGAGGAAATGAAGATTCAAGCACAGAATCGAGAGCAAATTTGCTCTGATACCATGTTATTTTTGAACGAACAAGAAGGGGAAAATTTTCTGATGATATTATTGAAACAAAAAACAAAACATGTTAGTGCAGTTTTGTGTCTGTAACTTGTCTTGTTTAGTTGTATGTTAAACAGTCTTTCGTTATCGAGTCTGTACATTCCGTCGTGTCTACCTAGTCGGATATCCTCCTATCCTACTTGGTATGACAAATTGTCTTTGTATTTGTATCTTAACCTAATGCTAGTGTGCATTATGTTTAGAGGTTGTGTAATCATACTTAACTGTCCACCTATGCCTTATTTATTTTGTCCTTATTTGGTTTTGATGAAAACACATGTGTTTTCATCAACCATCACAGTAACGAAATCCCTTGTGATTTCGTGAGACATATATGGCGAAATCACTAGTGATTTCGTCCATAGTGTTTTCATTCAAGGACAGTATAAATACTTGGCATATTTCACAGTTAGGTTTATGAGAGCATAGAGAGAAACTGAGAGTTTATCGTCAAGCATTGTGTGTATGTGTTTGCAGTTTGTTCTCATCCTGTTAATCTAAGTGAAGCTTTGATTACCTGTTTGTGTTATACTTTTTACATTGTTTGGTTTGCACCGTTACGGGGATTCCGCACCCGTTATAGTGTTTGTGATAAACAAGGATAGGTTACGTATCGGATCCTCCGAGAAAAACGGACCTACAAGTGGTATCAGAGCTATGGCTCTTTTCCTTGTTTAAAACCAAACATTGTGTTGTTTGAAACAAGTGTGTTCTTGTTATTTTCAGATTGTTGTTCTTGAAAATTTTATTTTTCTTTCTGAAAATTCTGCTGAAAATCTATGCTTACTAGTGTTATTTTGCTATAGTTTTATTGAAAACCTGTTATATTGCATCTATACATGTTGACATTTGGGTTTTTGTTGAAAATATAGGCAAAATCATTTTCGGAATCTTCATATCTTCAATGTGTTCTTGAAATATTCAAACTGCTATCTGCATGTTTATGTATTTGAGGTTGATGATTTTAAGGGATTATGTTTATCAATATAATATTACAAGTGTGTTTGAAAATTGTGTACCTGTGATCATTAGTTGGTAAGAAAAAAAAAGTATCGAAAACAGAGAACCATGCTTTGTTGAATTTGTTGTCACTATTGTCAGAGATAAGGTTTACAAAATATCTAACAGCTGGTAACCACAATCAACGAAATCAATCCGATTTTGTCCAAATAAGATTTCGTTGAAATCAGTTCAGTCAACAATATCAAGCTGAAAAACATCTCCGCCGAAATCACCTCTCTCAGCCGAAAACACCTATCAACTAAATCCGATTTCATCTTCAAATTCAAGTCAACGAAATCCTTCAGATTTCGTCCAATTCAAGTCAACAAATCAACTGTTTTCATCAACATTACAGTCAACAAAATCCATTGATTTCGTCTTCTACTCAACGAAATCACAAGGCTCCGAAATCCGATTTCAATCAACGAAATCGATTGGCAACTTGACACCGAAATCCGATTTCATCCATATTTGTTTTTGTCAACGAAATCACAAACAAACAAGGATCAACGAAATCACTTAACTTTGTCTCATTTCAGTCAACGAAAACACTTTGATTTCATCACATATCTGTCAACGAAATTAACTGTTTTCGTTACACATAACTTCGACGAAATCACCATTGGATTTCGTCAAACATCCTGATCTGTTGTCAATTTTATACAGAGAGCTTGCAAAACTGTTCTAACTTTGTGTTTTCAATTGTTTGACCAGGTGTTATCATTCTAATATCAAATATGAGTTGCATAAGTCCGTGGGATTGGAGTATGGACTCGAGACCAGTACAAGATCAGACCTCTGCAGCAGCATGGGTAAAGAATGTTTTTGGTCAACCTTCTATAAGTGCGGGACAATGGGCACTTGTATCAAATCAAAATCAAAATATTCAAAATCTTTTGCTCAGCGAGAGTGAAACGGGCAGCAACAATCGCCCACCAAAGTTGAATCATATGAACGAGTTTCCATCATGGAAAGGTCGTTTCCATACATACGTTCAAGGGCAAAGCACCGATCTTTGGAGGTGTTTCATTACTCCACGCAACAATGCCCTCGAAGTAGCAGCATCAACGGCAGCGGGTTTTACTAATATGCATGAAGATGACAAGAAAGCCTATGACTTAGAGAAAAAGTCATTTGCTATTCTTACACAAGCGCTTCACAAAGAAATCTATCATCAATTCTCTTATTGTTCGGACACGAAAACATTATGGGATGCTTTGGTAGCAAGAGGAGAAGGAAATGCAGCTACTAGAAAGACACGTCATGATCTATTGAAGAAAGAGTTTGAATCATTTCAGTTCTTGGAAAATGAAACTCTAAATGATATGACTACACGTTTTTATCATTTGATTAGTGAAATGTTTGCTTATGGTGTTACTTCAACTCAACAGGAAGTCGTTGCACGGTTTGCTGATTCTCTACCACCAAAGTGGAGCCCATACATTGAGCTTTTAAAGCATACCGGTGTTCTAGATGCTGAAAATGTCAATATCTATGAATTCATACAGAAGCTGGAACACAAGAATGATGAAGAAATTCGGAAAGCTAAACGAATTCCTGCTCCTCAAAATACCGAAATGTATCATGGAGGAGGTTTTATCCCATTAGCTAGTTCTAGTTCAGCTCAGTAACCAAAGTTACAAACGGCGTTTGTATCAAATACAAACTTTCCGTTTCCACAATCAGCTCCACCTCCGGTCTTCGATCCGAGTGCCTATCTTCCGCCAGCGCATTTGAGTGCTCAAGCTCAGGCTTATTCTAGACCTCAATTTGGAAGTCCTTTTCTTCCTTTTACACCTCTAGTTGCCACTACTCAACCTCAGTTCGATCCGAATGCTTATATTCCTGCCCCAACACAACAAGCCCAACCACAACAACAGCAAGCTCATTATACCAACAATCCTCCACCCCTAAACACTAACACTAACACAGTCAAAGTTGATAAATCAAACCTCTCAAATGTTAGCATTGAAGTAGCAAAGGAATATATGGAACTCGTTAATACAATGGTTAGTGCTTACTGCGGTTTGGTCGCAGGTCAAATTGGAAACATCAGTTTGACCAACGAAGATTATCTACAAATCAACCGTGATGAAATGGAGTTGATGGATATAAAGTGGGCGTTCGCAAGTGCTGTTAGAAGGGCGAAGGACTTTATGGTTCGAACAGGGAGAAGTTCTTTGGAAAGTAAGCAGGATACAAAGTACGGATTTGATAAAGAAGCAGTTACATGCTTCAATTGTGGCGAAAAGGGGCACTTCAAACGTGAGTGCACCAGACCAAGTAAACAAGGCAATCAAAACCCATTCAAAAATCAGACGAGTACTTCAAATGTCAATGACAATCAAGATAGTCGTGAAAGAAGGATGGTAGCGACGAACAACAATCAGAACCAGAACCAGTCTGGACCATCAAATACCAATCGAGCATTGACTGTTCAAGCTGATGAAGGGTTTAATTGGTCTTTACAACTTGGGGTAGGTGATCAAGATAAAGGAGGAACAGCGTGTTATGCAAAGATCATCAATCACATCAAGCACGTTCATAAGGAAGAATTTTCTGAAAGTGACGACAGTTCGGGTTATACCGGGAGTTCTGATGAAGAAAGTTCTACTTCGGGCGATTATCATTCTGAATCTGATGTGAGGGAGGAAGCAAGTTCTGATCTTAATGACTTTTTAAATGAAGCAGAGGAGTTGAAATGTCAGAAATCAATTCTGATTAAGAAGACTGCTGTAGCATCTCAAGAAATGGAGAAGTTCTTCACTGAAGACGGATCTTTTTCTTTTCAAACTGCCTTTATGGCAAATGTCTCAGCCTCTACGAGTCAGGTAAATTCTGAAACTCCTGCTCCTAGTGTTTGTAATATTTGTGCTGATTTGAAACTTGAATCTGAAAAGCTTCATAGTCATAATCAAAGTTTGGTTGTTGAAATGTCTAAGTGCAAAGAGGCGAATATGGCTCTGGTTAGAAACAAAAAGGAGTTTAAATCTGTAGTTGAGACCTTAAAGAAAAGTGTTTCCAAAGTGACCAAAACTGTTTACCATAAACAAGTTAGTATTAACAATTACATTAACATTGTTGAGGAAACCAAAAAGGAAATAGCCATTGCCAAATGCGAGCATGATGCAATCAATCAAAAGTTGGAGAGTTATTCTAACTCCCGATTTGTGCTTGATCACATTATTGACGTTCAACAACTTAAGGGTAACAAGAAAGGTGTTGGGTATAAGAAGTGTCCGCCACCTTTAAGACATAATTATACCTATATGCCTGATGAAGAAGAAATGCCACGGTTTGAGCCCAGTGTGCCTCTTGATTATGAGGAAGTTACCACTGGCCTAGGGTTCAAATCGGACAATTCTTCAAGTACATCATCTGATCAAAAGGAAACTTCAACATCTATGAAACTAAGTCCTCCAATCATTGAGGACTATGATTCGTATGATGATGAATCAGAATCAGATATGAATGACCAGGATGAATCACTTGATAAGAAAAAGGGAATAGAAATTCCAATTGAGAATCATATTCTTTGTGATCCTCCTATTCCTGTTGTGCAACAAGTTGTCAAACAAGTGATAGATCCTATCAAGAATGAAAAGAATTATGTGTCTGCCGTGAAGAGTAACAACGTGTTGTACATTTTGGTTGGTGATTCTAAAATCTATTCAGATCACGATTTTCCAATTAAGGATGTCAATCCACTTCGATTGATCAAGTTTTTGAAAATAATACAAACAAGTTTTTGGGAAAAACAATTCCAGGAGTCATTGTAACTCAATGTGACCAAATTCCAAAAGCTGAAATTAAGAAACAATTTGGAAATCAAAAATCACCAACAAAGCAACAACCTATTGCTGCTAAGGGTAAACAACCAGAAAAGCGAGCTCAAAAGCCTAATGTCTCTCAATCTAAATTTGAAACAAAAGGAGCTCGTTATCAGAAGAAAAACAGTAATGTCAGATTTGTAGAATCGAAGGGTACGGATAAAATTGAGACTTTTGAAAACAAGTCAAACACCGATTTTGTACAACAAGTCAAGATTTTAAAACGTAATAGCCAAACAATTACACTCAACATACAAACGGGTGTGATGAAAAAGCAAGTACCTCGGGTTCTATGGGTTCGACATCTGTTCGTCGATCAGATTCTCCTAACTTTGTGGAAAGGAGAACATGTTTTAAATGTGGGGAGTTTGGACACATCATTAAAAATTGTCCAAACACTCCCAAGGATAATTTTGTTGAGAAAGCACCACCTGAAAAGGTTCACCCTCAACGTCGTCCAGTTTCACCAAAACATGATAAACGAACTGTTAAGGAACAAGAAACGAAACAACGACGTCAAAACATCAAAGCTGTTGAAAAGGCTTTAAAATCTGAAGTCAAAACGGTCAACAGGGAACCAAGTTCTTCACAATTTTTAAAACCAGAAGTTTCAGAATCTTTTCATAAAACTATATCTGGTAAATCAAATCAAACTTGGAAACCTATGACGGGTGAAAATTCAGGGGGAGGTGTTGTGTTACAAAATCATCAAGAAATCGAGATCATCTTTCATGATGCTCAGGGACGACCCAAGACCACTAAGGCTTGGGTCCCCATCCTCAACTGATCATTGATGATATGTGCAGGGTGTTCCAGGAGGAACTATTAATAGTCATTGGATTGTTGATAGTGGAGCATCTAGGCACATGACAGGCGACTTACGGCTTCTATATGATGTGAGAAATATTATAGGAGGCTATGTCGCTTTCGCTGGAGACAAAGGCGGGTACATCACTGGAGAAGGAATGATCTCCAATGGTGTTGTATGTTTCGATAAGATCAATTATGTTCGTCAAATTGATCACAATCTTCTCAGTGTTTCGCAAATCTGCGATAAGAAGTTCACCGTGCATTTTGATGATGCTAGTTGTTATGTGCTGAAACCTGGCTTCAAGATTCCAGAAGAATGGATTCTCTTATCGGCTCCAAGAGTTAATGATCTTTATATTCTTGATATGAGCCAAGCGATTACTACTTCTACACAAGTTACATGTTTTGTCTCAAAAGCCGTGGAGAAGGAGTCTATATCTTGGCACAGAAGAATGGGGCACATTCACTTAAGAAAAATGAACCATTTGGTGAAAAACCATCATGTGAATGGCGTGCCCGTGAGAAGTTTTCATCTACAAGATATCTGTGTTTCGTGCCAGAAAGGGAAACAAACGAAGAAGTCTCACCCTCTGAAGAAAATCAACACTGTCAGCATACCTCTCGAACGTCTTCATATGGACCTCTTTGGATCTATGAGATACAAGACAACGTTCGGAGATGCTTATTGTTTAGTGGTTACTGATGATTATTCTAGATTTTCTTGGGTTGCTTTTATGGCACACAAGAGTGATACTCCTGGCATCCTCAAGGATCTTCTTACAATGT
Organism: Helianthus tuberosus; assembly: GCA_030545235.1. NCBI lineage: Eukaryota > Viridiplantae > Streptophyta > Magnoliopsida > Asterales > Asteraceae > Helianthus > Helianthus tuberosus. The sequence continues at coordinate 185,350,055 of CM060354.1, forward strand.
TGGAAAATCTCTACACGTTGAAAGTTAAGAGGATCGGAAGCGACAATGGAACTGAGTTCAAGGACCGAGTGATGGATGAGTTCTGTACTTCTAAGGGCATTCTTCATGAATACAGTTCTCGATACACTCCACAACAAAACGGTGTCGCGGAGAGGAAGAATCGGACGATAATTGAAACTGCAAGAACAATGTTGGTAGAATCGGAGCTTCCTGTTCAGTTCTGGGCGGAGGCTGTGTCGACTGCTTGTTACACATTAAACCGAGTTCTTACAGTTAAGAGACATGGCAAGACTTGTTTCGAACTTCTACAGAAAAGGAAACCGGATCTATCTTTTCTAGAACCTTTTGGCGGTCCATGCACTATGATTGAGCCGGATGGAAAGTTTGGCACGAAAGCTATCGAGGGTTTCTTCCTTGGATATGCTACTCCGAATTTTCACGTATGGAATCTGGCTACCAAAAAGATTGAGCTATGGAGTGAAGTAAGGGTTCAAAAGTATACAAGTCCTGTTAGGGCTCTAGGTGATCCTTGGATGTTCGACTACGATGGGTTCTTCAACTCCTTTGATCTGCCAACCTTTGACGAAGATTCTGCAGCTGCTAGAATGTTATTTGATAGTGACAATGCTGCTGACTCGCCATTGGTTAGACCTGTTATTGTTAACCCACAAGGTTCTAATTCGGTTAACAACACAGTTCAAAATGAGGGATTTGAAGATGCTACTGAGTACAATGAGTCATCGGAAGATGATGAATATCTGGATGCGACTGAAGGCACTTCAGCTCCAGTTGCTCCTGTTCAGGGCACTTCTGTTGAAACTCCTCATGAGTAAAATGTTGATACTGCTGAAGGGAATGCATCCACTTCCACGCATATTCCCGGTGTGGAATTGGTTGTTGATCTTAATATTAACAATTTGGGTGTTAATGCTCGTGTTCCTGAAAATCCTGAAATGAGGATACACGATACCCATCCTCAGCAGAATATCATAGGAGATGTCCAACAAGGGGTGCAGACGCGTAATCAGCTGAGAAACAACCAGAGTGCTGGTTTGTATTCAGCCATTAGAGAATCTGGTCTTCAAAATGATTGGTCCTTCGCGTGTTACGTTTCACAAGAAGAACCGAAATCTTGGAAATAAGCCTTAAAGGATAATTCTTGGGTTGAAGCAATGCAAGAGGAACTACAACAGTTCCAGAAGCTGGGTGTTTGGAGACTTGTTGAAAAACCCGACAACTACAAGAAAATTGGCACCCGTTGGGTTTACAAGTGCAAAAAGGATGATCGTGGAGTGGTCATTCGCAACAAGGCGAGATTGGTTGTTCAGGGATTTCGTCAAATTGAAGGCATTGATTACAACGAGGTTTATGCACCGGTTTCTCGTCTGGAGGCTATTCGGATCTTTCTAGCATATGCTTCTTTTAAAGGATTCAAAGTCTATCAGATGGACGTCAAAAGCGCATTCTTACATGGTATTGTTGAAGAAGAAGTGTATGTCGAACAACCTCCAGGTTTCGAAGATCCTATCCATCCCGATCGGGTTTGGTTGCTCAACAAAGCTCTCTACGAATTACATCAAGCACCGAGGGCTTGGTATGCAACCTTATCTACTTATATGCTAGAGAACGGTTTTCACCGGGGTCTTATCGACTGTACTCTTTTCATCAAGGAACAGGATGGAGATCTTTTGTTGGTACAGGTATACGTTGATGATATCATTTTTGGTTCTACTTACGATGCTTTATGCAGGCAATTTGAACGTGTTATGCAGGAAAAGTTTGAAATGAGCGCAATGGGAGAGATGAATTTCTTTTTGGGCCTACAAGTTCAACAAACGGAGTCTGGGATATTCATCCATCAGACTAAATATGTTGGAGACATCTTGAGCTGATTCCAGATGTCTGATGCAACGCCCATTGGTACCCCACTTCCGACTAATCACGGGATTACTCCGGACTTCAAGGGAGAAAGTGTCAACTCTTCTTATTATCGCGCTATGATCGGATCTCTCATGTATCTCACAGCATCGAGGCCTGATATCATGTATCCAACGTGCCTGCTTGCAAGATATCAAGCCAACCCAAAAGCATCTCATCTTGGAGTTGTTAAAAGGATTTTCGCTATCTGAAGGGTTGCCCGGACACCGGTCTTTGGTACCCTAGGGATGATGGTTTTAACTTGGTTGCTTTTAGTGATTCAGATTTCGGCGGATGCAAAATAGATGGGAAATCCACAACGGCTGGATGTCAATTCTTAGGAAATCGCTTAGTCACGTGGCAGTGCAAGAAGCAAACTTGTGTTGCTACATCAACTTGTGAAGCTGAATACATTGCTGCCTCAAGTTGTTGCTCTCAGGTTCCATGGATTCAGCAACAAATGCGCGACTACGGTTTTGAATTCCTATCTACCTCTATTTTTGTTGATAATAATGCTGCTTTATCTATCACTAGAAATCCTGTCCAACACTCCAAGACCAAGCACATCGAAATTAAGTATCACTTCATACGTGATTGTTTTGACAAAAGATTAATCGATGTTGTTAAAATCCACACTGATGAACAGTGTGCTGACCTGTTTACAAAAGCTTTTGACAAATCTCGTTTTGACTATCTTTTGTTGGTCAATGGTATTAAGGTGAAACAAGAGTAAACTTCGTTCGGCTGATCGTTTTTGTAAATATTTTCTTAAGCGTCAAAAATACAAAAAGATTTTCAATTTACTTATCTTTTCGCATTTTAGGGGGAGAAATTTCAGAAAATACAAAAACATGTAAAAAAAATCAAAAATCCAAAAATATGTCGTTTGCTTTCTGTCTTTAAGTTTGAAAAATTCAAAAATTCAAAAACAATAGAAAACCAAAAATGAGTTTCTTGGAGAAAAGAAGGGAAAGTGATGATATACACTGGTGTGGTCTGTCAATATGGTCAAAAGAAAAAGAAAAATTGAAAAATGATAAGTAGCTTTACTAACGATGTATCGGTAGGCTCACAATCAGACTAAAATGTGCAGGATGATATAAACCTAACAGACTTCAAGTCAGGTGGGAACCATTCATTGGCATATGGTCTTAGTACCGAAATTTCGTTTGATTGATTGCCGAGGTTCTGAGATATTCGGTCTTTATGCTGTCTTATCATCTGGGTATCATGGTTGTATCAAACCGAAACAAACGGAGACGAAGTCTAGATCTTCCATGATACTATACATACGTGTACATATTGCATTCGACCTCAATAAGTGATCAACAATCACATGTCCAAACAAAATAAGTGATAATATATCACATTTATCCGGGAGTCAAGTTCGTCTCTCTGTTGTACGAAAGTACTGACCTGTTCACGGACTTGCTCTTGTGCCCTTCATGCATCTGAAAATCAAGTTCCGCATCAATAAGTGATTCTATCACATAGGACTTGTTTTCAATCAAATAAGTGAACTTCTCACATTTTTTTATACGGTCAAACGGATGATAAGCAGTATACTCACCGGTAAGATGAACTCTCGTGCATACCTTGATACGGGAATGTGTCGTGAGTGGATGAACACCGACAAGTAAGTATAACTCTTACCGTAAATCATATCTCCTAATTATGATTACATCTGATAAGTTGAGCTTAGGTGGACAACATTACCGATAATTGTAGTAGAATACTTATCTAAAGCTTTAAACAGAAATCAGAAACCGTTTTGACAAAGACCGTAAGCTGGTAATGATTCTCTTACCTTGAAACTCGCAAAAAGGTTGTTCATTGTACAAATTTCTCATGTCGTTGTCTTTCGTTAGTTTACCGCTTTTTAATTTATGTTGTAGTGTAAGTTGTATAACGTGTTTTGATTAGCCGACGTTGGTAACTCGAAGTTTTATGCCGAAAAACCTGAGACTGACTCGTTTATGATTTCTACTTCATAAAATTGCCCTTTTTGCAGATGGTCCTTCTAACAAAGTCAATATATTGTTCAAGTTTGTTCAAAATGTGTTTGAAAATGAAAAAGTGGTTTGACTTGTAAACCAAAACGAAATCCAAAAATTGTTTTCAAGTGTTTAGTCAACACAAGTCTCGTGGACTCACTGAACTGATTTCATCGGCCCAAAACTGTTTTTGGCGGCCCAAAACTGTTTTTGTCAAAATCATAATTGTTTTCATCAGCCCTAAACTGTTTTCATAAGCCCAAAACTGAACTGATTTCATCGGCCCGTCAAACCAAACGGCCCAAAACCGATTTCGCCGCCCCCAAAACGATTTTAATAACCGACCCCCCCACCGATTTCGTCCAACTTAAAGTGTTTTCGGTAACTTTTGTGTTTTCGAAAAAGTGGACCGGATATAAAAGGGTCTTGTGCATTATTGACTTCAAGTTTTCCAAACATCACTCTCAAAAGGATCCTTTTTCTCTCACTGTTCTCTACCTACTGTTCATCATCTTCATCGCCATTCCCCCAACCGACTTCCCTTTTTTCTTTCGATTTCTAGGACACTTTAACAATCTAAGGTACCTAAAAGGCATCGACATCTTCATCGGAACCTCTAAACCTACTGATTTTGATTTTTGTTTGCTTAAAACCCTTATTATCTTGATAATATTTGTCTTGTCGATATACTCATCTGCTTGTGATCATATAACTTCTTGTTTAACAATGACTTGATATGTTTGATTGTAACAGTTTTTAGGTAAAGATGTTATCAACATTAACTGGGTTTTTGGTTCGGATATCAAATAAGGGTTTGGGTTTTGGGTGTTAGGTTTTGTTTTATCTTATTGATTTTTTTGTGAGTATGGTTGATTGTTTGCACTCTTGGTTGTTGATTGTTTGAAGATAATCAGAATATGAGTGTGGTTTCCTTTGACATATGTAATCGATTAAAACAGGGGATGTGGGTTTTCGAATTTAAATGTTTATTTTGAACTGGGTTGTTCATTTGAGTTGATTAACATATGTGATTAAGTGATTTAGGTCAAAACTTTGGGTTTTTAACTTGTTTTTTTTTATGAATACTGATAAGTTAAACAACTGGGTTTTCACGAAATCAGGTTTTGCCAAAACCCCCTTTGCCGAAATCACTGGTTTGCCAAAATCCCAATGCCGAAATCACTGGTTTGCCAAAATCCCAAATTAGCCGAAATCCCCAAATGTCTAAACCCTAGCTTTGTCGAAATCACTACCTGTGCCGAAATCACTTGTTTGCCAAATCCTTTGTGCCGAAATCACTTATTTGCCAAAACCTATTTACCGAAATCACTTGTTTGCCAAAAACCTGTTTGCAGGTGTTTGGGCTAACTGTTTTAAGCCCAACACAAGTGTTTTCTTCATATGTTAACTTCGTCACAGGAACCATCTTTTCAACACTTTGAAACATTCTGTGAACTGTAAATCTTTGCAAGTTTTATACAGTATATAAAGTATACATAGTTAATGTCCAAAATAGATATTGAATATGTATACTTATATATATTTTATAATTGTCACACAACTCGATCTCATTACGTGTTTTTGTCCAACACAGAATGGCTCCAAAATCTCGCAAAGCTCCCACAAAGAAAACGAACAAAACCGAAGAAGAAATTATGCCTGAGCCGCGACACAATATGATCGCTCATCTTGATCCGGAAGGAAAGTTTATCGATTTTAAAGAAATCACGCAATGGATTCGGGAATCAAGAACAAACAAGGCCATTTCCTTTTCGACACCGGTATACAAGACTTTGATTAAAGCATTTTGGGATACTGCTCAGATAATTGAAGTTGATGGAAAAGAAGTGATCCGAGGGCAAGTCCATAAGCTGAATGTGGATGTCACTCCAGATATTCTCAACAATGTTTTGGAATTGCAAGACGTTGCTGATGCGCCATTCTCTATACCAATCAAATGCACGCACGGATGTCTGCTCAGGATGAAATGTACTGCTGACATTTTTGCTGGGCAAATCAACAAAGCTACATTGCCTATGTGGTACAAGTTCTTGTTACATGTACTCATTCAATGTTTAGGCAAAAATCGTGCAGGTTATGACATGACTGGATTTGATCTTATCGGTTTGATGGTAGCTCTTGTTCTGAATAAGCCATTTAGCATTTCACAGTTCTTATTTGCTTACATGAAAGACAAATTACGAAGAGCTGAATCTCGAACAACTGGCAAGAAATTCTGGATGTATCCGAGATTCATGCAAATGGTCATGAATACTCAACACCCTGATCTTCCCAAAGCCGACACTGACATTCTCAAAATTGAAACTATGCTGGATCATTCATTTAACTTGTTCAAGGGTCACTCGGCTAAGAAATATAAAGAATCTGATCCTCCAAGGAAGATGTTTGGTGCTCTAGCAAACAAAGCATACATGGCTCCTGATAATGACAAATGGCGTCACAATGACATCCAGTCAGATGACGAAGAGCCTGAGTTAAAAAGGAGGATGAAAGAAAAGCTCAAGCGAAAGCGCGATTCATCTGATAGTGATGATGATGAAGAAGGTGGTGATGGTAATGGTGGTGATGCTGGAACAACAGCAGCTAGTGCACCTGGCGCTAGTAATGCTGGTGGAGATGAGCAAGAAGATGCTGATTATGTTCCATTGGATACGGAGGCTGAACGTGTGCAGAAAAAGAAAACGGCTGTCCCTCGTAAGAAGAAAGCTAAAAGGAACATTGGTACTTCATCGTCTACACCGCAATCTGTTCCTTCTGAGCCGATACAGGAAGCTTCAATGGATCCAAACTTTGGATTCACAGCTGAAGAAGCTTCTACAATGGTACCGTCTCCTCCAAGGTCGATAGAACAACCATCTACAACTATTCAACCACCTCCTGTGGTTTCTTCAACTCCTGAAACTCCAACTGTAACCCCTCAGGCAGTTCCTCAAAGATCTATGGCTGCTGCAATTAGAGCAACTACTTCTCAACCTAGTGCTGAACGACAAAGGATATTCTTAGAGTATTCTCAAGAAGAGAAGAACAACTTCCTATTCTCTCAACTTGAAGCAGCTGCTGATTGTATTCAGAGGCAAACTGAATTTATCATGATCACAAAAAATGATCAGGTCAGTCAATTGGTGGAAATTAACAAGTTGAAGTCCACTGTTGGTCAACAACAAAGTGTGATAGAACGCCAACAAGCTGAGATTGATTCACTCAAAGCTGAGAATGCACGTTTGAAAGCTGCAGACGAAGAAAGAGAAAGAAGTAGCACTATACTTCAAAAGCGGGTTGCTACTCTGTGGGATGATCGATGTAAACAACAAGAAGTTATGAAGAAAAAGGATGATGATCCTGAAGATCAAGGGAATCCTGATACTTCTACTACATCAGAGCAACCGCTAGCCCCTAAATCTTCTGCAATCGTTGCTGTTCAGCCACCAGCAATCGGATCTTCTCAAGGAACCTCTTTTGGAATAGCTCAACAGGTTGAAGGTACTTCTTCTGTTCCTAGCAATGTTGATCTTGCATTACAGGTAGTTCATCCAATCACTGGGGAATTGCTTGAAGAAGGAGAGATTGTCGAGGATCTGTCTCATGAGCAATTGCTTACTTTACATGCTATGAGAGAGATTGATGACGCAGAGATTGATCGAATGCCAAGTGAGCCCGAATCTACTGACGTTGAAAACATTGAAGAAATTGTTTTTGAGGGAAATGAGCAGAAGTCAGCGTATGTGCGTAAAGACGGGACTGAATTCGAGCCCTTCGATGAAGATTGGTTACAAGAGAATGTGGATGAAATAGATGAGCATTTAAAGAACCGTGATACGTCTGAAAATGCAACAGATGCGTTCTCCGCATGGCGACAACAGTTCTTATCGAGGGTTTCCAAGCCTGTGCCAGAGGGTGCTCAAGTTGATTTCTTACGGTTAGAAAAAGCAAAGCCGAGTGGACGAATCCTCTGTTGGATGTTCGTCAAAGAAATACATTGCGTCGCCATCAAATGGTAATTTGGAATTCAATACTTCTGGTCGTTGCTGAGCATACTATCTTTGCCTTTTTATGACGTGGCAGCATTGACAAAGATTGAGCTCATAAATCGCTCAAAATTTGAAGGCGCAACTTTATTCGAGCGACTGATAAGGATGAACAAGAAGTCTGGCTAGAAAGATGAATCGTACAAGCCGCAGTTCCCTATCTACGAGCAGATTAAATTCACTCTTGATCCAGAAACGAACACGGGGCGCTATAGACTTGTGTATCAGCCCGCAAAAGTCGTAGATAAAATCCCCTTGATGCCGATGAAGCAAAATTTTCTTGGAGAAATGAGGTTATGGTGTTATGACTCCGATACGCACGAGGCAGTGATTGTTTTTTATGGCGATCGTGAAAATTTCAGAATGTTAGATCCGATGTGGATCGTTAACATGTCCGCGGCTGACATTGAAAAATTATATAGGCATAACATTTTCTACGAAGACCAGGACGCGCATCAAGCTTTGCGATTCCAGCGCGTCGCTTGCTTCTGCTACTACCGAGGAATTCATGCGGGCAGTTCGTGGTCCGAACAACACTGAAGATTGAAGACTCAAAGAACGAAGACCAAGCAACAGACAAGGGGGAGTTTGTTAGTGCAGTTTTGTGTCTGTAACTTGTCTTGTTTAGTTGTATGTTAAACAGTCTTTCGTTATCGAGTCTGTACGTTCCGTCGTGTCTACCTAGTCGGATATCCTCCTATCCTACTTGGTATGACAAATTGTCTTTGTATTTGTATCTTAACCTAATGCTAGTGTGCATTATGTTTAGAGGTTGTGTAATCATACTTGACTGTCCATCTATGCCTTATTTATTTTGTCCTTATTTGGTTTTGATGAAAACACATGTGTTTTCATCAACCATCACAGTAACGAAATCCCAGTAACGAAATCCCAGTAACGAAATCCCTTGTGATTTCGTGAGACATATATGGCGAAATCACTAGTGATTTCGTCCATAGTGTTTTCATTCAAGGACAGTATAAATACTTGGCATATTTCACAGTTAGGTTTATGAGAGCATAGAGAGAAACTGAGAGTTTATCGTCAAGCATTGTGTGTATGTGTTTGCAGTTTGTTCTCATCCTGTTAATCTAAGTGAAGCTTTGATTACCTGTTTGTGTTATACTTTTTACATTGTTTGGTTTGCACCGTTACGGGGATTCCGCACCCGTTATAGTGTTTGTGATAAACAAGGATAGGTTACGTATCGGATCCTCCGAGAAAAACGGACCTACAAGTGGTATCAGAGCTATGGCTCTTTTCCTTGTTTAAAACCAAACATTGTGTTGTTTGAAACAAGTGTGTTCTTGTTATTTTCAGATTGTTGTTCTTGAAAATTTTATTTTTCTTTCTGAAAATTCTGCTGAAAATCTATGTTTACTAGTGTTATTTTGCTATAGTTTTATTGAAAACCTGTTATATTGCATCTATACATGTTGACATTTGGGTTTTTGTTGAAAATATAGGCAAAATAATTTTCGGAATCTTCATATCTTCAATGTGTTCTTGAATGTGTTCTTGAAATATTCAAACTGCTATCTGCATGTTTATGTATTTGAGGTTGATGATTTTAAGTGATTGTGTTTATCAATATAATATTACAAGTGTGTTTGAAAATTGTGTACCTGTGATCATTAGTTGGTAAGAAAAAAAAAAGTATCGAAAACAGAGAACCATGCTTTGTTGAATTTGTTGTCACTATTGTCAGAGATAAGGTTTACAAAATATCTAACAGCTGGTAACCACAATCAACGAAATCAATCCGATTTTGTCCAAATAAGATTTCGTTGAAATCAGTTCAGTCAACAATATCAAGCTGAAAAACATCTCAGCCGAAATCACCTCTCTCAGCCGAAAACACCTATCAACTAAATCCGATTTCATCTTCAAATTCAAGTCAACGAAATCCTTCTGATTTCGTCCAATTCAAGTCAACAAATCAACTGTTTTCGTCAACATTACAGTCAACAAAATCCATTGATTTCGTCTTCTACTCAACGAAATCACAAGGCTCCGAAATCCGATTCCAATCAACGAAATCGATTGGCAACTTGACACCGAAATCCGATTTCATCCATATTTGTTTTTGTCAACGAAATCACAAACAAACAAGGATCAACGAAATCACTTAACTTTGTCTCATTTCAGTCAACGAAAACACTTTGATTTCATCACATATCTGTCAACGAAATCAACTGTTTTCGTTACACATAACTTCGACGAAATCACCATTGGATTTCGTCAAACATCCTGATCTGTTGTCAATTTTATACAGAGAGCTTGCAAAACTGTTCTAACTTTGTGTTTTCAATTGTTTGACCAGGTGTTATCATTCTAATATCAAATATGAGTTGCACAAGTCCGTGGGATTGGAGTATGGACTCGAGACTAGTACAAGATCAGACCTCTGCAGCAGCATGGGTAAAGAATGTTTTTGGTCAACCTTCTATAAGTGCGGGACAATGGGCACTTGTATCAAATCAAAATCAAAATATTCAAAATCTTTTGCTCAACGAGAGCGAAACGGGCAGCAACAATCGCCCACCAAAGTTGAATCATATGGTGGTAACTAGGAGGTTTATTATTAAGCTTGGTACAAGTTTACAGATACAAAACAATTTCTTATATAGAGAATAAGATGGTAATTTGTCAAACAAGAAAAGAATCGACAGAAGAAAAAATGGTGCAGCCACTTCTTTTGACAGCCGTAACAATGGCTGGTGCCTACATCTTTTGCAGCTAGTTTTGACAAACCATAAGTGTGGCTTCACACTCAACAATCTCCCACTTGAAGCCACGAAACAATCTTCACCTGTGCTTCAACTGTGCATCTGTATTTCTGTAAAACCTTTTGATCTTAGCTCTCTTCCTAGTTACCCGGCCTTCTCTTCAATTAACCTGAAGGCCCGTTGAAGCTCCCACTGAGCCTCAACTCACCAGTCACAACCTGTGACTCGTTCTCTGTCCCTTCCGGCTCCCACTGACACTAACTGCCGGACGCTGAGAAATCCAGAGAACTAACTCTCTCCGAATAAAGTAGATAATCAACTGGAGAGACTTTAACCGCTGGAACACTGGTTCTCTTAACCCACTGTCATCTGGTAACTCTGACTAAAGCACAACCTGTGCTCCCACTGCCACGAATGTCCCTGACAGGTTTCTCTGAACCTTTCCTAGCACGTTCAACCTGAATCTTACCTGTGACTCTGGGTTTGCCTATCTACAAAACAAACCTTCTTCTGCCCACGAGATTCTGTGAACCGGACTTTGTTTTTCTTCTGAACTGGGACGGTCACTCCCTCAAATGAAAAACTGACTAGATACACCGAACCTATTTTTCTTCTCCGTTCGCTAGTCTTTACCTTTCCAAAGTCACATTCTTTCAGATTCTGCACTGCTTCACTGCTGTGGGTAGCATGAAATGAAGCACCAGAATCCATGACCCTTCTTTCTCTTATCAACCTGCTTCCTGCTGGAATACTGGTTCTAACCCACTGTCAACCTGGAACTGCAACTGAAACACGACCTGTGCTCCCACTGTCACGATATCCTCTGACTGGTTTTACTGAGCCTTTCCAGATGATCACACCTCAACATCATGAATAACACCGAACATCTTTCTGATCTTGTGATTACGCCTAAGTCTGCTGACTTTCTAATCACTGTTGGATCTATAGAAAACCGGACTTTCTCTGAATTACTTGATCTGTTCATCCCATGATCTGTTTCTGAATCCCGAAACACTGATCATCGCTGGATTTATCTAAACATCTGATCTTCTGTAATTCTCTGTTTTTCACCTTGTCAACACCACGTTCTGACACATAAATGCTTCAATCTGCATCTTCCCCCAGCCAAACTTGTTCCCGTCAAACTTTTTAATCGTTGCTTTTCCATCTTCTGCCATGTTAAACACAACACGACTAATCGGAAAAAACTGAAACGAAAAAAAATGACAACCTGAAACAAACTGTTTGCTGTAGGTCAACCCTTGGTCAAGTCTTAAACCCCAACCTTGCCATTATCAAACTTGAGGGGGGCTTTTTTGAAGATATAAGATATTTTTTCTTTTTAAACTCTTCTCCCAACAAAAGAACGTCTTCTTTCTTCTGAGCAGACAACAAAAAAGAAAACCTAATCTTCTTCTTCCTTCAAGCAACCAAAAGAAGACCTAATCTTCTCTTCTCCCCTTTTCGATTGAAGCAACAACAGAGCATAAAAGGACCTCCTGTCCTGGTTAGAACCCTAAACTGGTTTGAGTGTTCTCAACCACCTCCAGAGATAACCACCACCATCCATGGCCTCCTCCGACAACCACCGTCCCACCGACCTCCAACTCACTCAACTCGCCGGAACCCTAATTCAACGGCGGCGGAGGTGGTGTATGACGGCGACAGCTATGATTGAGCCCTAATCGGAGCTCTACGGTGGCGAAGGTGGCGGCGGCAGCGGCTGTAAACAGCGGCGACGGCGGCGGCAGAACCAGCGGAACCCTAATCTGAGTTCTTCATTGACAGGTAAGTGTTCTTCTTCGGTACCTTCCTCTTCACTGTGTTCAGTTCGTTGTGAATCAAAGAGCCTGAGCTCTGATACCAGTTGTTAGGATCGAAACGGGTCACACGAACACAATCAACACACACACTCTTCTGATAAAGAACACAAAGATTTAACATGGTTCGGTCCGGCTCTGACCTACGTCCACGGTGGTAACTAGGAGGTTTATTATTAAGCTTGGTACAAGTTTACAGATACAAAACAATCTCTTATATAGAGATTAAGATGGTAATTTGTCAAACAAGAAAAGGATCGACAGAAGAAAAAATGGTGCAGCCACTTCTTTTGACAGCCGTAACAATGGCTGCTGCCTACATCTTTTGCAGCTAGTTTTGACAAACCATAAGTGTGGCTTCACACTCAACAATGAACAACAGAAAAATGAAGGTCCAATCATGGCTTGCCACATCACCCCACCACCCGCCACGCGCCAGGCTCCACAGCGACGCCAAAAGGGCAACGCCGACACCAACGCTGGCCCGGAGTGGCTTAGCCAGCGTTGGCTGGCTTCCCCCGCCCAAACAACGCCACCACTCCCCGCGGTCTAATGACAAACAAAGAAAAGCCTGTAAAGAAGCCGTTTCTATATTCTATAATAACTTCAAGGTAAATACAACACACGACGACCCAATACTGTAACCAAGAAAGATAGTGACAAATAACGAAAAGACTATAAAAAGCCACTTTTGTGTTCTAAATAAATCTTGAACTTTGTACCAACATCTAGTTACTTTGGTTTTGTTCTCCTATGCCCTAATTTCACAGGTCCTGTGTAATAATGAACAAATAATAACATATCTGCAACAAAACCATTCCAGGTTTCTTCTTTCACCATCTGCAAAAAACAGAAGCTATATAACACCACTTCTGAACTAAATTATTTATCAAAGAAGTATATATAACACCATCACAGGTTGATTCACTGGTTATCTAAAAAAATAGAAAACAGAAAGTAGGAGAAGTATACTGTATAACTAACTTGCTAGAAGGTGTTTCAGCAAGCCACTTGACAACTACAGAATATACGTCAGCTGCTTCCCCATTAACCTTGTAACTTTCATATATATGTTTTGCAAAACTAATTGCCATTTCATGCTGACCTTACGCTCACAGTAGCTTATTCTGCCAAAGTTACAAAATGTGTTGGGTTGGGTCAAAATGAGTTACTCTTCAATACAGGGCATGCACTAAAACTTTGAGTAGTCTCAAATAGAATTACAAAAATGATACATCACTACTATAAGAATTTCCTATTTTAATAAAATGATTTATGTTGGTATAAGCATCAAAATCAGCATAAATGGAAATAACCAGTAATGCTAAAAATTTACACAAGTTACCATCTCTAGTTGGGAGAAATCTGGATCTGGACTCCCTAATGTGAGGCAGTAAAATTTTCTCGCTCCATATATAATACCGCAGTGAAGTATAAGCCGTAGCCCTACCAATTGTCGTGGGAAGCAAGTCACAAACTGGTAATAGCATATAAGATCTGGATAAGTTTTTTTCCTTATTTTATACATAATTTAGCATCACGGGGGATGGTATGGGTGGGTCAGGTCGGGTAGATAAGCCAAAACTTGTAAGTAATTGATGTATGAAATATAGAAAGATCACGAAATTGACCTTTGTTCTTGTTCTATGTCCATTTGCGCCACTTCAAATGTAAGGTTCAACAACATTTGGAAATAAAGAGGGCGCACAAATGTCAAACTGTAGACAAAGTTGCTGTTACAAAATATCAACAACATTTGGCCGTTAGATGCCAACATTAGATTTAAAATCAATCAAAACAAAATAATTTCAGAGTTAACCCATCGGTGTCCGTTTATTCATATTGAGAAGCCATGTTAAATCAACTTAATGAAAAATAATAACTTTCTAGTTTGTACATAAGTAAATAACTGTAAAACAAAATAAGTATGTGCATCCTTAATGGAGGCAATTCATCGAACAGTTTGTGGGCATGTAGCTCATTGCTTGTTGACAATCTAAGATCAACACATCGATTTCCACTAGTAGGGATGAGCTCGGTACCGTCCGGTACTAAACCGGTATCGAAAATCCCCAAAAGTGGGTACCCGTACCGGTACCGAATATAACCGGTTTGGTACGGTTCGGTACCGGTATTTGAGGGTAAAAACCGGTACCGAAAATGCTAAAAGTCAGTACCGAATCGGTACCGAAAAAGTACCCGGTTCGGTAAATTCGGTACCGGGGTACCGGGAACGATTTGCTCATCCCTAATTTCCAGCCATACAATACTTCATGGTTAAGTTATAAACATATACTAAATCACAACATAATAATGAATGACTACCAATCGAGTTGATAGAAAAATGCATAAGAAACACAACAAGTTGTTAAAGAATCCTAACTATTATGTCCATGATACTACTCAAGGACAGTCCGAAAATAATCTAATCAATCATTAAACAAAAATTTTTAAAAACACGTAAGAAATATCCAAATTGAGGATACTAACCTGCGCCCAACAACTGAATTGGACACCAGACCTTAGAGTTTTTCAAATCGAAGGTTTCTTTTGCTAAAATGAGTTTATGGCGACATTGTCTCTAAGTGTGAGAAACTTGAAGTAGAGGGGATATGAAGAAGATGAAGTATCTATTATGTATATTAAAACAATACATTTTGGTGCCACTTGGCATAAACTTAACCCACTAATTGCCACCTGGCAACTTAATAGACCTCTCAATATTGATTTGAGCGGCAAGAGTGAGAAGCTTCTTTTGTACGCTTCTATACTCTCTCTCTCTCATTCTCTCATTAATCAGTTGACTCTCTCTTTCAATCTTCAGTAAGAAAAATCATCTGCCTTCATATCTCTATCAACCCTGTGCGACAACCTTCAATCCGTCTTCAACACCCAATACTCTGCAACCGACGGTAATGTTTGATTCCTTGATCTTCTTATTGTTTGATTCTGTTTGATTGGTTTGGTGTACTTTGATTTCTTATGTATTTACTGTTATTTGATGATGTATAGAGTTTTCTATCATGATTTGAAGATCGATTAAGCTTTCCCTGTTTTGGTTAGGGTTATGATAGACGATTTCATGTTGTTTGTTTATATGTTTTTGATTTCCACCTTATGATGAAGTCATTGAGTGTCAGATGATATTTATGAATCTTACTTTCGTCTGATTTCGTTAATGTTCTGATGTTAGTTAGGGTTTTTATCGATTATTTGATTATCGATTATTGTAGTTGAAACAGCGTTGAGTTTGTCTCTATACAAGCTTGATTGTGAAATTAAGGTTATTACTGGTAAATAACTTTTTATTTTGATGCAGCAATGATGTGGGTCACTCGAGTGTTTGGGATACAAGGAAGCTTAAATCAATCTTCAGCAACTAAAACTTTAGTAGGTTGCTCTCTGATAATACGGTGGTGCCAACATATTCATTAGAGGCTGAATTTGAAAGACAATTATGGATGTTTGGTATGAACTCTTATGATATTATTAAGGAGCATAATAACTTAATTACTTGCACTTACAGGTTATGTGTTGCTTTTACATCATTTTTTTTAAACTCTTTTCGTTCCCTTTCGTTTAATTGAATATTTAGTGTTTGATGAAATTCCTTTGAGAGACATTTGTTTTATTTATTAGGTTTTGTCAATCTTTCTTTGAGTTCATCATTTTTGATCACTTGATTGATGTTTATCGTGAATGTTTAAATCTTTATTAATTTAACTTGATTAGTTTATTGAAAGTAGATTTTTTTTGTGGTTTTATTGAGTTATTAGATAAAAAAATTTGATTAAAGATTTGAAGGAGTTTAGATTTTTAGTGCATATCAACTGTTTAGATGTTCAGAATTGAGGTTTGTGTAGTGTTGTGTGATTAATTAGTTTTCAAAGTTAAGGTTGTTTTGATTGGGGTTTGTGTATATTTGGGTGTTTTGCACAACTTGAATCCAGATAAGTATGAGGAGGATGAAGAGTTGGAGAGGATTATGGCTGATAGATTGTATAATTACATGGTAATTTTAAGGTTTTTGTTCGCAGGTATGCTTCAGCAATTAGAGCTACAATTTTACTTACTTTTAGGTTTGTATTTTAGTCTTTCCCTTCTTATTATGTTTATTTGATGGCTTCTAATATGACATGTGGTATTTTAATTTGTTGATAAGGGTGGTGTCCCCATCAGGGTTAGAAAGCAAGAGACGATAGAGAAGATACAGAGATAGAAGAAGAGTAGTGTCGGAGACCGCTCTACCTTATAAAATTGCGGGACGGTGTTAGGAGATTTTTGAATTATGCGTCGTTGTTTAGGTTTGCTTCCCCGTTCGTTTTTGCGTTGCTTTCTGATCAAATTTCGTTTTATGTTGTTTGTTTTGCTTGCGCCTTTGGTTGATGCATTGTTGTTCAGGTTTGCTTCCCAGTTCGGCCGTTATTTTTGGTACTGCAGGTGACCGGCTCCTTTAATTTTGTTGCTTTTGTAAGAGGCATGTTTTACAAGTGATTATGAACTTTGATATCTTAGGCCTTTACTCAGGGGATGATTTAAATGATAAAACCTTAGAAGTATGTATCTATACTCTTCAGAATTATAAAACCTTAGGATGCTGGCTCAGATTAATAACGGCCATAGAGTTGTAATTAGTATGGCCTAACGTATAACTGGATCCAAAAAGATGTTCATTTTTTGGTGGCAAAACAAACCAAACTAAAGTAACTAAATATATATACATACATATAATTGATTGTTACATGTACTTTAGTTTTCCACTTGGGCTTTTTATATCAGTAGGGTACAAAATCACACCCCCATAAAGTAAGGTGCAATGAACAATGACAGCCATACTACAAAAGATAATAAGAAAACAAGAGATCACCTATAAAATAAATACATCGTAAATGGTAAAATTTAGACATAAATGTATGGGTAGTTTGTATAAGAATATAATAGTATGCATATTTTGTAATCCTAATATATTGTAATGCTGATGCAGGATTCAGAATAATGACACAGATATTGTGTTCAGAAGCAAAAAAAGACCCACATTTAAGGTATATAATTATTTTTGACTATGATTAGCAAGGTTGAAGGACCCGTTTTGTTAATACGGGTTGAAGATTGGTGTCCGTATAAAAGTCGTCTCCGAGAAGGTATGTAAAGATTGATTAGTGTTTATATCAACATGCTAATTGGCGAATTTGAATCTGCTTCTTTGCTTGATTGGGGTTTAAATAGTCAGTTTAGGGTTTGAATCTGCCTAAGATCATCTTTGAAGCTTTATGAGTTACAGCGAAGCTTCTTTTTATATATTTAAGAAAAAAAATCTTTTCTATATTGTTTAGGGCCTCATCGAACTAGATCCAGCAGAGGTTAAGAGGGAGTATATAAACTTCAAGAAGTTTGATTTTGTTGAGGGCTATTCAGATCATCACTATTTAAAATCGAAATCATCATGGTGGCAGGCAAGCTTGGTTTCAACTTTATTTTTATTTGATTTTATTTTTAAATTCTCAATTTCTAATGATAATTTCTTTATGAAAAATGCAGCCACCAAAAAACTTGGCTAAAAAAAATCAGAAGAATGGAGGATTATTGAGAGGGAAGATGATGTGGTGTGGCCAAACTCCAGCAGCGGCGCAACATGAACAAGCCATACCAAGGGTTCCCGGGTTATCTGGCGGTGAGTGATTCGAAGACAACTAACTGCTGTCATCTACCCGACAGCAGCAGTGTTGGGTTAATCTTGATGTTGCGGGTTATTTACGGGTTAAGTTCGGACCTATGCCATGTATCATGAGTATCCAAGATATTTGTCTCATTGTAGTTTACTAATTTATTATTACTTGAACTGTCATTTAATTCAAACGATTAGTTCAATAAATTAAACTTATTCATTTGTGTTTTAGTCCACCCGCGAACCTCGCGGGTTCTTAAACTAGTAACTGAATATAGAAGATGAAATTCATGGAGGGATTTGGGGGCGGGAATGAAAATGTTAGGATCTTATAAAAAATTTTGAATGATATGCTGACTTATAATTTGAATCTGGTTGAAAAAAGGTTACGGATGCTTAAACATATACGAGGGGGAATGAAAATTTTGGGAAAATGAAAAAACAAAGATAAACTTTTGATAAAAATATGGAGTCACATGTTTTTTTAGAAATATATTTTTTAATGCCAAACTTTCCTAGCCTCCTAGTGGCAAATGCTAGCCGAGCTATTCAAGCTAGTCTTGTAACGAGCCACGACTCGAGCTTAAACAAGCTTAAGTCTAATCCCAAGCATAAAAATAAGATTTTTTAATAAAAAGTAAATGAGCCCAAGTTTAGGCTTCACTTATCGAGCTTAAGTCAGGCTTGCGAACTTAAACGAGCTCATTATTTATATAATTTTTAAATAATATATTAAATATATATCTAAATAAAATAGTTATTATTTATAAAATAACATAGCGTATGTATATGGGAAATAGTATTGTTAATGAATGTAGTAGGAAGATATAAGTAATACTATATTGCATAATGGTTCTACTAATATCAAGTGGGAGTTGGGATGGTAATTGAATGGGTTTAGGTAATCCTAAACCCAATTAGTTAAGTTTGTCTTAAGATTTTGGGGGTTAGATTGAAGCGGTGGTTATTCGTCAGCCACCAGCTCATATGCGAGGGGATTCGTCGTCATAATTTTGCTGGTGGTGGTAAAGTGGGAGACAGCTTATGGTTAGAAAAGATGGAAGGTTAGGAAGGGAAGGAGGGAAAATGAAAAATGAATTAGGTTAGGAGGGATAACGAAAATGAATGGATGGTTTTTGAGCGGTCCACACTAAAATCGCCCAAAATCTAATGGGTCTCTCAAAATATGTATATTTTAGTCGGTGGGTAATTATTTTAGGCGGGTTATGATCTAGAAAAATTGTGAAACATTATTTTGGGCGGCTTAATGGTATAGACCACCCAAATTTATTTTATTAGCCACCCAGAATTTTTATTTTTTAGTAGTGATAGGGTACCTTCCAAAACCAACACCAAACGACATAGCCATCCCAAAACCACTAAGACAAGCCTAACTGTAACGAGCTTGAATCTAAAAACAAGCTCGTTAAGTAAACTAGCCCGAGCTCAACCCAGCTCATGAGCCTAAACGAGACATCGTTAATATAATTTTAAATTAATATATTAGATATATATCACTTTTCATAAGTCTGTACAATTTTTTTCTCTAACAGTTTTCAAGTTTTCCCGATGATTTGCTAATTGAAATTAACCATATGATGTCCATATTACATATACAGTAACTGCTATAGGAAATTAACCCTTATGTTTATATAATTTTTTTATAACGCTAAAAAGATGACATACAAAAGCAGTTTCATAAATTTATCAAATTTTATACAACTATGACATTTTTTCTTGACACGCATTTAAATGTCATAAAATAAGCGTGTGTCATTAATCGTGTGTCAAGATAGATCTTGTTTTTTTATGACGCTAAAAGGATGACACACAAAAAAATGTGTCATAAATATATTGAATTTTGTAAAACTATGACATTTTTTTCTTGACATGCACTTTTGAATTGCATAAAATGAGAGTGTGTCATTATTTGCGTGTCAAGATAAATCTTGTTTTTTTATGACGCTAAAAACATGACACACAAAAAAGAATGTCATAGATTTATTAAATTTTGTAAACAATGACATTTTTTTCTTGACATACGCTTTTGAATGTCATAAAATATACGCGTGTCATTGTTCGTGTGTCAAGAGGAGTGCATTTTCTAGTAGTGATTTGTTCAAAGTTAGAACAACTATGAACTGTGAAAGAAGAGACAGGAAGTGAGTAAGATATATAGCAGAAGGCTGTGTTGTGATTTGGGATATATGCATTTGTGAAATTGGCCACGTTTGAGTGAGATATATAGCTCGCGCGAACAACCCAAGAAGGGCGAGGTATTAAAAGTGAAACTCGTCGGAAACCTGCAACTCGCCGGAAGTGTGTAACTAAAGCAATTAAAGAAGTCTGCAACTTGGCGGAGACGATTGCAAATTGCCGGAGACGACTAAAATCTCGTCGGAGACGTCTGAAATCTCGTCGGACGCTTCAGAAATCTAGCTGGACGCTTCAGCTTCTGAAAATTTTCCAAAGACGCATCCCGTGCATGATACATCACTCCAATGCCGCAAGAGGAGGCTAGTTTTGAAAGTGGTTTTGGTCAATGGCTGGTTTTGTAATTTACCATATTTGAAAACAATAATTGTTATTAAAACAAAAGAAAATAATGTTATTAAATACACAAATACATACCAAAACCAAAGGAAACATAAAACACAAAGTTATACGTGAAGCACACATATTTGAGATGTAAAACCGAAGAACACTTTGTATCAAAACCCTAAGTATATTATCTAAATCAATCGTTTATTTAAAAAAAAAATCTAAGAATCGTTGTCAGAAATCGTCCAGTTTTTTTTATAATGAGAAGAGTGTAGATAAGAGAATTGTAATTGTTAGGCGGTTAGCATCACACACGTTCATCATCATGTTCTATTTGGTTGTTAGTCTGTTTAAAGTCATGTTCATGGGTAGCAGTTACATTAGTCATTAGGTTTTGTGCATGATATCCATGTATTTCTTCTTATTTCGTTGCATGTTTGTATGCTATTTAAAGGTTTTGCATTTTAGTAATGAAGGGCATAAAAATTGGTATAAAAATATCTTGTTCTTTACTTTGTTTCTTGGGAGTGTTCATGTAACACCCCAACCCAGAAGGGCTGACGTGTCACAATAACAGTATCATAAACAAAAGTCATAATTTCCTTTATTTATTTATTTATTTATTTATTGGACAAGGATACAACCACAAGACTACTAAACTTAAGGTTTATATACAAGCGAACATATTTGACTTGATTTACTAACATCTTCAGATTTATTTCCTAAGCTTTATTCTTCTCTCTTTTCCCTGCCCAAAGTAACCTGCGTACCTGTATTTATACAAAAATTTACGGAATGAGCCGAATGCTCAGTACGGAATATTAGGCTCAAATAACAAATAACACTTTATTCGGATGAAACTTGATGCAAATAACGAATTTTCAAAATCATATCTTACGGATGTACCCATGAGCAAACTTAAAACGTGACAATACACAGGTAGCTACTCCTGCATAATTATCACATGAGATGGCGAATTGGCATACCCGTTATCCACCTCCTTATACTTAAATCCTAGGATCGATCCATACGCATCCTAATAGCTTATATGTACCACACTTGTACTTAAGAGACGCCGTGAACTGATCTCTCCGTCACGGATAGAGCACATGATGTCGATGCCGCAACAACATGCTCGTGGGACACTCCACGAGAAGCGATACTCAGGGTAACAGAGTACAAATAGTCTTATTTACATAACTTATCAAACTTATTTTCATAACAAAACTTAACATATATTGGAACATGCGATAATGAGTATAACCTAATACTATCGCATGACATGAAAGCTAAATCAAATGATTAGAATAGGAATCGAACGGACTGTCAAATGAATCGATAATCAAAGACGTGAAGAGTTTTTTAAAAGATATAGTAATTTAGTGGTTTATAACAATTTGACTATGAAGCAATAAAGAGTGGGGTAAGGATCCGTACCTTAATAATTCCAAAGTGAAGCTACCTTGTGCTAATATTTTAGATTTATACGGGCAGAGTTTAGACTACTGATTAGTCTTTTAACCTAATTTAAATAACACGCACACAAACTAGGTTAGTAACTTAATACAGCATTTACGATAACTCACGAGATCAAATTCTCACAACGAACGACAAAGTGCGATACTTCATCCATCGAATTAACGATGATCCGTCAAATTAATGACGAACGACAAAGTACAATACTTTATCCATCGAATTAACGATGATCCGTCAAATTAATGACGAACGACAAAGTATAACCCTAATGTGGGCGGCACTTAAACATCCATTGGATATATTGATCGATCGGACAATGAATCGTAATAGCGATCGAGTTATTACCCTGTTCTGCAGCACCCTGCTATACTTAATTAATGTTTCGTGTGTGTTTTGAGAGTAATCGGACGATAACTCAGCGAAATTTTGGAGTTTGATCGTCGTTTTTGTGCCCAGAATCAAGTCCCAACACCCTCTATTTATAGTCGAATTTTGACCCTTAGGCGGCCCGCGTGAGTTTTAAGCTAACTTGAGGCGGCCCGCGAGAGAGCTTATTTTATGTATAGGGTTGCCACGCGTGGGACTAGGCTAGCTGAGTCGACGAAATCATTAAATTCAACTTCGTCCGCAAGTTATTAAGATAATCGTTAAGTAGGGAATACCCCCCCTGAGTTTTAGGGGCCCTAATCCTGATTCTGAAAATTCTGAAAATTCTAGGGTTTGTACAGAATTACTTGGGTGTCTTATTTAGGGTTTTCTAGTGGTTAATTTATAAATAAAATAATAGTTTTGGTTGATATACAGAAAGATAGATCATAATATTAATATATATTATTATTATTCTTTTATTTTCTAGAGTAATGATTTTTAAATTTAGGGTTATTACAACTATTACCCCCTTAAAAGAAATTTCGTCCTCGAAATTTTTCAAACATATCGCATAAGTAACAGAAACGAAATTTTCATAGCAGAGTTACTAACTTATATAACCAGAATCTCCTAACCACACATGTGTATCTGAAATTCATAACTAAGGTTATGACTATACTTGTCAATTTCCTTATATATGTGCCCTAATGGTCCTTCTATAACGTATCTTAATAAAATATCTTACCGTACAAAAAGTCAATAGAGACATACAGATACTTAGAGTGACTATTGGTACTGATATTTCCTACATAGATATGCTTAGTCATAGCTAAGATATATTCACATAAGGTAAAGCATAAATGACCGTAAACAGAAACAATTGAACATATATCAAAGAACAAGATTTACCGTTACTCGACTAAAATTCTATTACTAGAATAGATTAGGGTATAGAGAGCGAATAGATTCTTCAGATTCCCATGTTGCTTCGTGTTCAGAGTGATTTTTCCAAAGGACTTTAACAAACGGAATTACTTTCCTACGCAAAACCTTTTCTTGTCGATCTAAGATGGCTTCTGGTTCCTCTTCGTAGGACAAATCCTCATGAATTGTAAGTAACGGATAACTAATGACATGAAGTGGATGATAATCATATCCTCTTAACGAGGAGACATGAAAAACGTTATGAACGTGAGAAAGTTGAGGCGGTAAAGCCAGTCGATATGACACTTCTCCAATTCTTTCAAGGATTTCAAACGGACCGATGAAACGGGGACTAAGCTTCCCTTTAATTCCAAATCTACGAACATCACGCCAAGGTGATACCTTTAAGAAAACGTGGTCGCCAATTTTAAATTCGAGTGGTCGTCTATCTTGATCTGCATAGCTCTTTTGTCTGCTCTGAGCTTCTTTCAGTTTTTCTCGGGCCACAGTGACTTTTTCATTTGTAATCTGAACTAATTTTGGCCCTTCAATAATCTTTTCTCCAACTTCATCCCAGCATATCGGTGCTCGACATTTCCGACCGTACAAAAGCTCAAAATGTGCCATGCCAATACTTGCTTGCCAACTATTGTTGTAAGCGAACTCAACAAGGCATAGATATTCATCCCAGTTTCCAGACCATTCAAGTGCACATGCTCGGAGCATGTCTTCCAAGGTCTGAATCGTGTGTTCCGACTGCCCATCTGTTTGTGGATGGAAAGCCATACTAAACTTCAGTCGTGTACCCCAAGCTGCCTGAAAACCTTTCCAAAATCGTGAGGTGAAACGTGGGTCTCTATCGAAAACAATGGAAGATGGTGTGCCATGGAGTCTAATAATTTCTTGAAGAAATATTTCGGATAACTTATTAACGAAAATCCTTGCTGAATTGGTAGAAAATGTGCTGACTTCGACAATCTATCGACAACAACCCATATAACATCATTCTTCTTGAATGTCTTAGGCAAACCAGTAACAAAATCCATTGTGATCTCATCCCACTTCCATATGGGAATATCCAATGGCTGCAACAAACCGCTTGCTCGTTTGTGTTCAATTTTCACTTGTTGGCAAGTGAGGCATTTACTTACGTATCGAGCAACGTCTTCCTTCATGCCATTCCACCAGAAGTTCTGTCTCAAGTCTCGATACATCTTGGTAGATCCTGGGTGAATTGAAAATGGTGAGCTGTGAGCTTCGGCTAACAATGACTCACGAAGGGTGGAGTCATCGGGTACACAAAGTCTTTTGCCACACCAAATTACCCCATGATGGTCTATACTAAATTCAGATTGCTTACCCACCTCACGATTTTGCACAATTGCCCAAAGTTCTCCATCCTGCTTTTGTGCATCTTTGATCCGTGATATGAGGTCGGGTTCAATCTGCATTCTAGCTAGATATCCATCAGATTTACTAACCTGAAGCCAAATGTTCATCCTTTCAAGATCCCTCCTAATACGAGGCTGAATTTGTAAGCAAGATATAGTCCCGGAATTCTTTCGACTCAATGCGTCAGCTACAACATTGGCTTTACCTGGATGGTATTGAATATTTACGTCGTAATCTTTTAAAAGTTCTAACCACCTTCTTTGCCTCATATTTAGCTCCTTCTGCGTAAATATGTACTTGAGGCTCTTGTGGTCGGTAAAGATGTCACAACTCTCACCATACAGATAGTGTCGCCAAATCTTAAGTGCAAAGACAACTGCTGCTAGTTCTAAATCATGGGTAGGGTAATTAACTTCATAAGGCTTCAACTGACGGGAAGCATAAGCGATAACCTTCCCATGTTGCATTAGCACACAACCTAATCCTTTCTTTGAGGCATCACTATAGACTTGGTAACCTCCTGATCCAGAAGGGAGAGCGAGTATCGGAGAGGATACGAGTCGTTTCTTCAATTCTTCAAAGCTTTTCTCTTGTTCCTCATTCCATGAGTATTTCACCCCTTTCCTTAGGAGTTTTGTGAGTGGTAAAGCAATTACCGAGAATCCTTCAACAAATCGTCGGTAATAGCCAGCAAGACCCAAGAAACTTCGTATTTCGATAACAGAAGTGGGTCTTGGCCATTTTGTAATAGCTTCAACCTTTGTTGGGTCTACCATAACTCCCTCTGCTGATATGATATGACCTAGAAATGCCACTTGGCTAAGCCAAAAGTCACATTTGGAAAACTTAGCGTACAACTTCTCATGTCGCAAGGTTCTAAGTACTGCATGTAGATGTGCTTCATGTTCTTCGTGACTCTTAGAATACACTAGAATGTCATCGATAAAGACAATAACGAATTTGTCTAGGAATTTGTGAAATACGCGATTCATCAAATCCATGAAGACTGCGGGTGCATTAGTTAGCCCAAAGGGCATAACCAAAAATTCGTAATGACCATATCGAGTACGAAAGGCGGTCTTAGGAACATCATCATTTTTGATCTTTAGCTGATGGTACCCGGACCTCAGGTCGATTTTTGAGAAGAACTGAGCCCCCTGAAGTTGATCAAAGAGATCATCAATGCGTGGCAGAGGATACTGATTACGAATAGTAATCTTGTTTAGCTCTCGGTAGTCAATACATAAACGCATACTACCATCTTTCTTCTTCACAAATAAGACCGGAGCACCCCAAGGTGAAACACTGGGTCTTATGAATCCTAGATCTAACAATTCTTGCAATTGTTCCTTCAACTCCTTCAGTTCCATCGGGGCCATACGATATGGAGCTTTAGAAATAGGTTCGGCACCAGGAATCAAGTCGATGGTGAATTCTACCTGACGGTCAGGTGGTAATCCCGGTAGTTCATCCGGAAATACATCAGGATATTCACGAACAACGAAGTGGTTATCGATACTCTTAACACTAGCAGAAGTATCCCTGATCGATGCTAGGAATCCAGCACAACCGTTTGATATGAATTTTCGAGCCTTAAGCGCAGAGATAATTTTAAGGGATTTATGAGCTTGAGTTCCCTGATATATAATATCAGGATGATGAAGATCACCGAAAATAACACGGCGAGAATGACAATCTATAGTTACACGATGTCTAGACAACCAATCTATTCCTAGAATAACATCAAAGTCACACATATGTATTGGAAATAGGTCTGCCTTACACACAATAGATTCAATACGGATCGGACAATCCTTATATACGTAAGTGATTACGGATGAATTTTCCATGGGAGTGGAAATGGTTAAGGTATGATTTAAGAGAGTTGGTCTTATCGGAAGGTACTTAGTAAACGAGTGGGATACTAAAGAATGAGTCGCTCCTGTGTCGAATAACACATAGATACTATGTTTACCAAGCTGAAGGGTTCCTGACACAGTACCTGGGACATTAGCAGCATCAGTAGCAGAAAGTGTGAAAGCTCTTCCTCCAACATTGGGTGGTGCAACGTTTGGTCGGTTATTCTTCCTAGTGTCTTTCTTGGTACACTCCTTGATCATGTGTCCAGTTTGGCCACATCTAAAGCATGCTCCTGTACTCCGGTGACATACGCCTTGATGTCTCTTACCACAAATATTACATAGAGGATATGTAATTTGATTTGGGTTTACATGTTGATTCGGTGGTTGAGCTCTAATAGGTTCTGCATACAACTGAATCTGGTTTTGAGCAGGCCTCGGGTTTTGCGGTCTAGGTTGCCATGGACGTGCCTGATTTCCAGAGTTTTGATTTCCTTGCATTTTGCGGTCTTGATGCTGTGGAGTAGTGGATGATTGGCCGATTTCCTGCTTAAATTGTCCTTCCCTATTTCTCTTCTTATTATCCCCAGTTCGAGATAAGAATTCTTTCCTTTCGAATTCAAAAGTTTTGATTGCATCAGCAACTTCGGTGATATCCTTAAATTTCATGTACATGATCGATTTCCGAATTGGATCATTAACTGCCCACTTGCATTTTTCTGCTTGGACTTCTGCTGATCCTGCAACGTCTCCTACAATACTAGCCAACCTTGAAAATCGAGTAATGAACTCAGAGGCTGGTTCATCACTTCCCTGTCGAATCACTGCATACTCCCTGATATAAGCTTCTTTATCAGCGGTTGAAAAATACTTGTCGTAAAAGATATTACGAAAGTCGACCCATGAAAGATTAGCGTCAAAATCATCCCCTCCTTTGACTTGCTTATATCTTATCCACCAAGTTTGTGCGTCATCTTTAAATTTGTAGGTAGCCAGTCTAACTTTGTATTGCTCCGGAACTCCAAGAACTCCGAAGATCTTTTCAATATGAGCTATCCAGTTCCTTGCTTCGACTGGATTATTAGCGTAACTAAAGGATTTCGGCTTTTGTTTTTGAAATTTAGCGATCCATATGTCTATACTATAGGTAGTATGGTTTGTGGTATTCTCACGAATTTCTTCACCAGAGATTGGATTCATATTATTACGTTCTGGATGACGAGTTTGTTGAATAACGGCCTCAGCTGTTTGAGTAACAAGGTTTGGAAGCAACCCGGCAACAGCCTGGTTGATAGCATTAATGATGTTTGGATCAACTGGAGTCTCATTCGAAGAAGTGTTGTTACGTACAGGGTTAGTACGAGTACTCCTACGTAGCGGACGACGAGGAGGCATCTATACAAATAGACATAGGAGTTAAACCAAATAAGAGATCAAGTTGAATCCTATCATAGATATCTACCCATTCCTCACAGGTTTTAATTACTATCTTCAAGTTTTCTACAGGAAAGAGCCTTTGCTCTGATACCATAGCTGTAACACCCCAACCCGGAAGGGCTGACGTGTCACAATAACAGTATCATAAACAAAAGTCATAATTTCCTTTATTTATTTATTTATTTATTTATTGGACAAGGATACAACCACAAGACTACTAAACTTAAGGTTTATATACAAGCGAACATATTTGACTTGATTTACTAACATCTTCAGATTTATTTCCTAAGCTTTATTCTTCTCTCTTTTCCCTGCCCAAAGTAACCTGCGTACCTGTATTTATACAAAAATTTACGGAATGAGCCGAATGCTCAGTACGGAATATTAGGCTCAAATAACAAATAACACTTTATTCGGATGAAACTTGATGCAAATAACGAATTTTCAAAATCATATCTTACGGATGTACCCATGAGCAAACTTAAAACGTGACAATACACAGGTAGCTACTCCTGCATAATTATCACATGAGATGGCGAATTGGCATACCCGTTATCCACCTCCTTATACTTAAATCCTAGGATCGATCCATACGCCTCCTAATAGCTTATATGTACCACACTTGTACTTAAGAGACGCCGTGAACTGATCTCTCCATCACGGATAGAGCACATGATGTCGATGCCGCAACAACATGCTCGTGGGACACTCCACGAGAAGCGATACTCAGGGTAACAGAGTACAAATAGTCTTATTTACATAACTTATTAAACTTATTTTCATAACAAAACTTAACATATATTGGAACATGCGATAATGAGTATAACCTAATACTATCGCATGACATGAAAGCTAAATCAAATGATTAGAATAGGAATCGAACGGACTGTCAAATGAATCGATAATCAAAGACGTGAAGAGTTTTTTAAAAGATATAGTAATTTAGTGGTTTATAACAATTTGACTATGAAGCAATAAAGAGTGGGGTAAGGATCCGTACCTTAATAATTCCAAAGTGAAGCTACCTTGTGCTAATATTTTAGATTTATACGGGCAGAGTTTAGACTACTGATTAGTCTTTTAACCTAATTTAAATAACATGCACACAAACTAGGTTAGTAACCTAATACAGCATTTACGATAACTCACGAGATCAAATTCTCACAACGAACGACAAAGTGCGATACTTCATCCATCGAATTAACGATGATCCGTCAAATTAATGACGAACGACAAAGTACAATACTTTATCCATCGAATTAACGATGATCCGTCAAATTAATGACGAACGAAAAAGTATAACCCTAATGTGGGCGGCACTTAAACATCCATTGGATATATTGATCGATCGGACAATGAATCGTAATAGCGATCGAGTTATTACCCTGTTCTGCAGCACCCTGCTATACTTAATTAGTGTTTCGTGTGTGTTTTGAGAGTAATCGGACGATAACTCAGCGAAATTTTGGAGTTTGATCGTCGTTTTTGTGCCCAGAATCAAGTCCCAACACCCTCTATTTATAGTCGAATTTTGACTCTTAGGCGGCCCGCGTGAGTTTTAAGCTAACTTGAGGCGGCCCGCGAGAGAACTTATTTTATGTATAGGGTTGCCACGTGTGGGACTAGGCTAGCTGAGTCGACGAAATCATTAAATTCAACTTCATCCGCAAGTTATTAAGATAATCGTTAAGTAGGGAATACCCCCCCCTGAGTTTTACGGGCCCTAATCCTGATTCTGAAAATTCTGAAAATTCTAGGGTTTGTACAGAATTACTTGGGTGTCTTATTTAGGGTTTTCTAGTAGTTAA
The DNA here is from genome assembly GCA_030545235.1 of Helianthus tuberosus. NCBI lineage: Eukaryota > Viridiplantae > Streptophyta > Magnoliopsida > Asterales > Asteraceae > Helianthus > Helianthus tuberosus. Next base: position 185,380,032 of record CM060354.1, read on the forward strand.
TTTATAAATAAAATAATAGTTTTGGTTGATATACAGAAAGATAGATCATAATATAAATATATATTATTATTATTATTCTTTTATTTTCTAGAGTAATGATTTTTAAATTTAGGGTTATTACAGTTCACCTACTAGAAAAGGCTTCTATCTTGGAGATTGGTTCATCTCGAATCGAATAGTAACACTAGCGACGGTGGTTTGTGTGCGTAGAGTAGGCAACAAGGTGATGGTGATCTAGGGAAAACGACCAGGATAAGGATAATTCTGATAATCAGGGTGGCAATGATCAAGAGTTTTAAGCTTTTCGTTATCATTTATTTTCAGTAATTGGATAACTTAAGACTTATGTTTTCTGGTTGATTCTAGACTTTTGTTTCTTGAATTGTGTGCGTAGAGTGGGCAGCAAGGTGATGGTGATCTTTTATTGGAACTTGTTTGGTTTTTGATATCTGTAATAGTGACATACCAGCCTGATCTGGGTTGGGGTGTTACACCTCATGGCCTATGTGACTAAAACGAATTATCAAACAACTGAATAGTTACATTAGTGATAGATATGGAACTCATACCGTGCCACACATTTTACTTATTAAACCATTCAGAACATCATACATTTCGTAGCCACAAAACAACACCACAAAGCTTGAACAACAGTAGTCATAAAATATATAAGGAGTACACGCAATATATGTTTATTTATAAAGTTTTGATATGACGATCATGCTTTATTAGCTAGCCTTTAGCTCAGTCAAGTAATGATAGGCGTTCGAGTCACCACTCCCTTATCATTCACCCACACCCACACACGGTCGCACCTGAAGTCCCTAGGGGTCGGGGTTCCTTCCAATATCACGATAGCATTGACCAGTGGATTCTCTTTCTCAATTGTAGCCGCTGCCGCTTCTCCTTTTGCCCCAACAAGCTCGGGCCATGAATCCTTTCCTGTATGTATTAATCATCCAAGCACAAACTTTATTCATGAAATCATATAAAATAACTTATAGAAGTTAGAAGAGAGCTATTAGATTACCTTTACAGCCTGATGATGACATTCTTGATTGTGCATTGAAGAACATGGAGCATATGGGGTTATATAGAGTATAGGTTGTACATTGAGTAACGTATTGTGCTTTCAGCGTTGTGTTTTTTCAAATGTTCCCACTTGGATTGGCAAAAGGATAACCTTCTTTAGTTGAAAAACTCAAATTTGCTGTATAGTGTGCTGTATTTGTTGACTTTCTATATACAGATTTTTCAATATAGACATGTTTTTTACCAAAACATTTTCATAATAGACACTCTAAAAATGTGGGTTTAGTTAAGTCTACCACCCAAAAGTAGGTGCTAAGCCTCCAAATGCATTGTCTTACTGTCTTAGAAAGCACTTTCGCCAAAAGTGCACGCTTCGCTACTTCGCCAAAAAGTGTAGGCATTTAGCCATCTCAACTTATTCACAAAAAGTGTAGACTAAATCTAGTCATCCTAACCATCTCGCCAAAAGTGGAGACTAAATACAAGACGTCTCAGCCGACAAAGCTGATGCAACAGCTTTTGATATTTGTTGAAATGAGACTCTCTACTTTGATGAAGGCTAAATTACATGTCTATGTATTAGGAAAAAAATCATGTCAATATGATTATTAGGGTAAATTTCCCTAAAACGTGGGACAAATTGGCTAACATTCGGTAGAAAAATGATCAGGGTAAAAAAATACAACATACTCGAAATTTCACAGAGGAAGACCTTAGATTTTCCATAAGAACTTCCGTTTATGCATCATATGCCTTTGTGTATATTGTTGTATTTTGACAATAGCCCGACACTATGATAGGGAGAACACATGATAAAAGCAAAATCATATGCTATCTTTTAACAAATAAAAATGTTATAACAACAATTTTTGTAGCATAACTAGTTGCAATAGATCATGAACAAGTTAAAGGCTTTCCAAAGTTCTTAATGAAAAAAGAAATGGTCAATTTATGATCGAACAAGTTCTTTGCATCTAACTACCTAAAGTTTTTAAGACTTATCAAGACCTTAGCTCATTTATTATCATATATCAAAATACCTAACATTCAAATTACGTACATTATAATTTAACTTTATTTGTTTTCTTTAAACTTATTAATAATATTATGAACTCTATATTATCTTACAATTTTGAATGAAAACTTTGACAATGTACCTTTGTCACGAATATTGGTGTTGAGTATAAGAGTTTTCCACTAATAACAAAAAAGGATGAAAATTCAAAAGCATATCTTAACCTTAATTAAAAAAATCAAACGACCAAACTAAAAAAAGAAAAAATAAAAAAGAAACAATTGAGTAGTCAACATGCTACGTCTTTGCATGCAATTTTAGTTGTCAACATGCTACGTGTACACCGATTTGCATGCAATTTTCGTTGACCATCTGGGAGTGTAATGAATATCTGTAATTATCTTATTGTTCAAAACATAAAATAGATAAACATTCAGCTGGTTTAAAAATAGAATAAATTATTATGTGGCTATTGCTCGTTAAGACCACGATATTTCTCCTATCATGCCAACGTGGTATGGGCATCGAGCCCCCTTAATTCACCCTATAAACATTTAGATATCTTACTTTACATAAAATTTAAATTTTTGCATAATTTTTAAGGTTGTTTCGTTCAGTTAAAAATCTAAAAGTAGATAAACATTTAGATATTACTGTACATAAAATTTTACATTTTTGCATAATTTTAAGATTTTTTCGATCAGTTAAAAAAAATTTATTTAACCCAATAATTGACGAGCTAGCCCTAACGACTCACTGATGGTCCACCCGACTCAAAAACTAACTAACGTCGTTAATCATAACTAATTAAAAAATTAAAAGTTCATATAGAAAATTTAAAAGCACACAGAGAAAATTAAAGAAGATAAAAAATAATAAAAATAATATAAAAGTAACTATTCTATTGGCGTGTTACACATGTCATAATAGCTCACATCTATATTGATTACTTATACGACGACATGATGGTTGTTTTTAAGAAAAAATGCTAAAAGTGTTTTCACAAGTAGTGTCATTTTGAAAAACAAAAGAGTGTGCCTATTGGCACACCAAACCCTAGCAAAATTAGGGTTTATCTACGCTGCGTATTGGTCAATACGCAGCGTATAGGGTCCTATACGCTGCGTATACGCTGCGTATTGACCAATACGCAACGTAGATAGACCATAGATCTTAGTGTCTGATAACAAATCATTGCACAGAAAACAAGGTGTATATACGCTGCGTATTGGTCAATACGCAGCGTATACAAACCTGGCAAAAATTTGACACTTCAAACCTTACCAAAATGACCCCAAATTTGCAGCTGTTTTATATACGCTGCGTAGCGGGTAACAATTAAGTAACCATACTTCTTTCCCGTTTCTTGTACCCAATTCTTCAAATCAGTTAGAGACATGAAACGCTAAAAAAAAGTTACGTTAATAATAATAATAATAATAATTATAAGTATATAAACCTGAAAAAATTTGACACTTCAAACCTAAAAAAATGACCCCAAATTTGCAGCTGTTTTATATACGCTGCATATTGACCTATTTGGTCATTTTATGAAACTCATACTTCAGGGACTAATATGGTCATTATTGAAACTATTTTAACTGAATGTTTTAGCCAGGTTAACTTTCATATAAAGATTTCTTCTTTAAACACTAACTCAGTTAGCATACTTAACTGAACAGTACAGGGACCATTTTTGTCAATTTTCAAAACTTCAGGGACCATTTTCATAAATCTTGGAAACATCAGGGACCATTTTTGTAAATTTACGAAACTTCAGGGACCATTTATGTCAATTTTTGAAACTTCAGGGACCAAAGTGTAAATATATCAAAAATCTGTAAAAAAGGGGGTCTTCTTTAAAGAACCGGCCCTTGCAAGGATCGAACTCGTGACCTATCGTTTAGAACCGCAACGCCTTAACCAGTTTATCCTCCGTCTCGGAGCTGTTAGGATACGAAACTTAATTCCTTATATACACTAGTTAGGTTATACGCTGCGTATTGACCTATACGCAGCGTATATGAACACTTTATACACGCTGCGTATAGGTCAATACGCAGCGTATATAACCTTCCTGAATTTTATATGCACACAGAATATGTTAAATAACCTGTTATATATAAACTTCCAGAACTTTATCTATACAACAGAACATGTTATATAACCTGCCAGAATTTTATATAACCTGCCAGAATTTTATACGTACACCATAGTATATATATAACCTTTCAGAATATACAAGAGTTTGATATATACAAGAAAAGTTTGTGCATACATAACAAAATGATAAAATACTACTGCTGCTGCTGATCCCATTCCGCATCCGTAATGAAGGGTAGTGGAGGTAACCCGTCATGCTGTCGCTGCTGCTGCAGCGCCGCAGCCACCCACTCCAACAGATAATTGTTCCTTTCAGCTAACCGAAGCTGCCGCTGATGTGATGGGTCAGGACCGGGCCAAACATGGCGTGGGAACTGAGGCGCCCCTGGTGGTCCACGCGGCGGTGGTGGCTGCGGAATGACGACGGCCAGCTCATGCGGCTCCGGCGGCTTCAGATTGCGCGGGGGATATACCGGAGGAAACTGTTCCGGCAGTTGTGTAAGCTCGTATTGCGTGCCGTCCAATTTCTTTAACCGCTTCCCGCATGGAAAGTCTTTGGTAATTTGCATCCCGTTTACTGTGTTCATCCCCATCCGCTTTGGCTGTGTCGCCGGGCCTACACGGCCGCGGTCCTTCTCCGGATGATAGCCCAACGAATGGGCTATCTTGGTCACGTAGGCGCCGCCGAATAGCATTCCGCGCTCATGCCGATGATGCGCGGAGGCGAAGTACTGCGCCAACCCGTAAGCGAGAGCGCACGGTCTCTTGTATAAGAGGCAATATAAAAAGAACAAGTCACCACTCGTACACCACTCCCGGCTTTTGTTTCGAGCAGTGATGGAAGTGCAAATCATTTTGTGCAAATACCTGCATAAATGGAAACCAGTCAGTAAATAATAATCAGACGACATCGATTAAATGAGAATAAAAAAACAATATATTTTTGACTCGTTACGGATTTTGACGCACGTAACGGACCTACGCGCCTTACGAGGGTCAAAACTAAGATCGTCGTTAAATTATTTTTTTTATTATTTAGTCGAAGTCGAACCGTAAGGCGCGTAGGTCCCTAACGAGCGTCGAAACTAAGTTCGTCGTTTTATATTTTAACGACGAACTTATTTCGACGCTCGTTAGGGACCTACGCGCCATACGGTTCGACTTCGACTAAATAATTAAAAAAAATATTTTTACGACGAACTTAGTTTCGACGCTCGTTAGGGCCGTACGCGCCTTACGAGCGTCAAAACTAAGATCGTCGTTAAATTATATTTTTTTTATTATTTAGTCCATGTCGAACCGTAAGTCGCGTAGGTCCCTAACGGGCGTTTAAACGGCTGCAAACGCAGCCGCAAACGGCTGCGAAATCGTGGCCGTTTGAGGCTGTGTTTGTAGCCGTTTAAACGCCGATTTACGGCTGCAAACGCAGACCCAAACGGCTGCCGGTTTAAACGCCGGTTACGGTTCGACTTCGACTAAATAATTAAAAAAAATTCTGTTTAAACTAAATTTCTATTTAAAAATAAATTTTGTTTAAATGGTCCCTGGAGTTTCAAAAATTGACACAAATGGTCCCTTTTTTGATATATTTACACTTTGGTCCCTGAAGTTTCAATTTTTACAAAAATGGTCCCTGATGTTTCAAAAATTGACACAAATGGTCCTTAACGAGCGTCGAAATAAGTTCGTCGTTAAAATATAAAACGACAAACTTAGTTTCGACGCTCGTTAGAGACCTACGCGCCTTACGATTCGACTTCGACTAAATAATAAAAAAATATATATTTTAACGACGAACTTAGTTTCGACGCTCGTTAGGACCATACGCGCCTTACGAGCGTCAAAACTAAGATCGTCGTTAAATTATATTTTTTTTATTATTTAGTCGAAGTCGAACCGTAAGGCGCGTAGGTCCCTAACGAGCGTCGAAACTAAGTTCGTCGTTAAAATATAAAACGACGAACTTAGTTTCGACGCTCGTTAGAGACCTACGCGCCTTACGGTTCGAGTTGGACTAAATAATAAAAAATATATATTTTAACGACGAACTTAGTTTCGACGCTCGTTAGGACCGTACGCGCCTTACGAGCGTCAAAACTAAGATCGTCGTTAAATTATATATTTTTTATTATTTAGTCCATGTCGAACCGTAAGTCGCGTAGGTCCCTAACGGGCGTTTAAACGGCTGCAAACGCAGCCGCAAACGGCTGCGAAATCGCTGCCGTTTGGGGCGGTGTTTGCAGCCGTTTAAACGCCGGTTACGGTTCGACTTCGACTAAATAATTAAAAAAAATCTGTTTAAAATAAATTTCTGTTTAAAAAGAAATTTTGTTTAAATGGTTCCTAGAGTTTCAAAAATTGACACAAATGGTCCCTTTTTTGATATCTTTACACATTGGTCCCTGAAGTTTCAATTTTTACAAAAATGGTCCCTGATGTTTCAAAAATTGACACAAATGGTCCCTAACGAGCGTCGAAATAAGTTCGTCGTTAAAATATAAAACGACGAACTTAGTTTCGACGCTCGTTAGAGACCTACGCGCCTTACGGTTCGACTTCGACTAAATAATAAAAAAAATATATATTTTAACGACGAACTTAGTTTCGACGCTCGTTAGGACCGTACGCACCATACGAGCGTCAAAACTAAGATCGTCGTTAAATTATATTTTTTTTATTATTTAGTCGAAGTCGAACCGTAAGGCGCGTAGGTCCCTAACGAGCGTCGAAACTAAGTTCGTCGTTAAAATATAAAACGACGAACTTAGTTTCGACGCTCGTTAGAGACCTACGCGCCTTACGGTTCGACTTCGACTAAATAATAAAAAAATATATATTTTAACGACGAACTTAGTTTCGACGCTCGTTAGGACCGTACGCGCCTTACGAGCGTCAAAACTAAGATCGTCGTTAAATTATTTTATTTTTTATTATTTAGTCCATGTCGAACCGTAAGTCACGTAGGTCCCTAACGGGCGTTTAAACGGCTGCAAACGCAGCCGCAAACGGCTGCGAAATCGCTGCCGTTTGGGGCTGTGTTTGCAGCCGTTTAAACGCTGGTTTACGGCTGCAAACACAGCCCCCGTTTGGGGTTGTGTTTGCAGCCGTTTAAACGCCCGTTTACGGCTGCAAACGCAGCCCCAAACGGCTGCCGGTTTAAACGCCGTTTAAACGCCGTTACGGTTCGACTTCGACTAAATAATTAAAAAAAATCTGTTTAAAATAAATTTCTGTTTAAAAAGAAATTTTGTTTAAATGGTCCCTGGAGTTTCAAAAATTGACACAAATGGTCCCTTTTTTGATATATTTACACTTTGGTCCCTGAAGTTTCAATTTTTACAAAAATGGTCCCTGATGTTTCAAAAATTGACACAAATGGTCCCTAACGAGCGTCGAAATAAGTTCGTCGTTAAAATATAAAACGACGAACTTAGTTTCGACGCTCGTTAGAGACCTACGCGCCTTACGGTTCGACTTCGACTAAATAATAAAAAAAATATATATTTTAACGACGAACTTAGTTTCGACGCTCGTTAGGACCGTACGCGCCTTACGAGCATCAAAACTAAGATCGTCGTTAAATTATATTTTTTTATTATTTAGTCGAAGTCGAACCGTAAGGCGCGTAGGTCCCTAACGAGCGTCGAAACTAAGTTCGTCCTTAAAATATAAAACGACGAACTTAGTTTCGACGCTCGTTAGAGACCTACGCGCCTTACGGTTCGACTTCGACTAAATAATAAAAAAATATATATTTTAACGACAAACTTAGTTTCGACGCTCGTTAGGACTGTACGCGCCTTACGAGCGTCAAAACTAAGATCGTCGTTAAATCATATTATTTTTTATTATTTAGTCCATGTCGAACCGTAAGTCGCGTAGGTCCCTAACGGGCGTTTAAACGGCTTCAAACGCAGCCGCAAACGGCTGCGAAATCGCTGTCGTTTGGGGCTGTGTTTGCAGCCGTTTAAACGCCGGTTTACGGCTGCAAACGTAGCCCCAAATGGCTGCCGGTTTAAACGTCGTTTATACGCCGGTTACGGTTCGACTTCGACTAAATAATTAAAAAAAATTCTGTTTAAAAAGAAATTTTGTTTAAAAAATCTGTTTAAAAAAAGCTGTTTAACAACTAACGTACCTGAAGAGCGGATCCTCAATCAGCGTAACCCTCCCCTTGGATTGTTGGTGGCCCCAATGAGTGATGTCTGCGACTAGAGCCCAAAACCATAATAGCGTCGGTTTATCAACCATTACTTGCCCCTGTTTACACGAATGTTTATTAAACGTTAAATTAATATTAAATCTTAAATGTTATATATTAAAATAATAATAACAATACAAAATTTGTGTTAAACGTACCTTTGTATAAAGATCCGTAGCGATCTCAGCCTCCGTATACAAACCGCTATGCACCGCAAACTGTGCAAGTGACATAGAACGCGCCTGGCCAGCCATGCGAAAAGAAACCTCGGGCGGGGGAGGGGCTGCGCGGGGTCCACAACCTGATATGGCCGACGAGGATGAAATTCGAACGACGACAGAAACTCGACCAGTATCTCCCTGTAGGTCGGCGTAAACGATAGCTCAAACAGACGATCCCACGGTGAATCAAGGGGAACAAACCCCCGCGCCCAATCTTCAACCTCGAGCTTCCGGAGGGTTTTCCAAGAAACCGCAAAATGTTCACCAATAGGCATCTTCCAAAGCTTCTCGCAACGGAGAGCAGCGTCGGACTCCGGAGGAAACTACAAATATGGGTGATTCTCGAGAGGATCCGGCGGTGGACGCGCCCGCCGCTTCCGCTGCGGCTGCTCCGGAATATTTTCTTCTAAATCCATTTCCTCCATTTTTCTGTTTTAAAAAAAAACAATTTAAGTTTAAAAAATATATATTTTCTGTTTAAAAATATATATTTTCTGTTTATATTCCCACTAACACCCATAGCAAAGGACAACCCTAACATCTTCAAAGATGGTGAAATAACCATACACCTCTCCATATTATCAAACTGACCTATAACTCTATAAGTTGTCTATCCAAAAACAATTCTTCCAAAACCGGACACCCGAAAATCAGATTCTTAAAACATTCATCTCCCAAATAAAGAACAGATACAAGATTAATCATCTTCAAACACTGAAACAGCAGATTAAAATCAGGCACAGTTTCCCTGGGTGAAGCTATTGAGAGAATCTCCTGTCGCATTTTCTAAACAAATCTACTCAAGCCCTAATTCACTGTAAACCGTAGACATGTAAAACAACTAGACGCAACAATCAAACAAATCAAACAAACACCTCTAATTCACTGTAAACCCTAATTTACCTAAGATACACCCCTAATTTACGGATAAAATACTAAAAAAATCAAAATTAGTTAAATAGGTTGAGAATATACCTCGTTTATACTTCGAATTCGCGTGTATACGGTCGTAAATACTTAGTCGCCTTCGTATGTCTCTGTATTTTGTGTGTGTAATTTGGGGAAGAACAGAGATGCGTAGGGGTTTTCCTGATTTAAATCAGAACCTATACGCATCGTAGAGGTCCCTACGAAGCGTATGCAAAAGTCAAAAAAGGTGTTTGACTTGTGAAATTACCATTTTGCCCTTCTTTTAGGGCTATACGGGGCAGACTATAAGGGCAAAAAGGTCATTTTTTGACCTTTATATACGCTCCGTATGGCTCTCTACGACGCGTATATAAAGGTCAGGAGAATGACCTGTATACCCTTCTGCTGAGCCTATACGAAGCATGGATAGAAGGGTATAAAGGTCATTGTCATGACCTTTATATACGCGTCGTAGAGAGCCATACGAAGCGTATATAAAGGTCGGAAAATGACCTTTTTTCCCTTATAGTCAGCCCCGTATAGCCCTAACAGAAGGGCAAAAACGTAATTTAACATATTTATATTTTTAAACTTTGATTTGGGGGGAAATTGTCCGCCTTTGACATACGCTGCGTATGGATCAATACGCTCCCTATTTATTTGCCATTTTACCTTTTTACCCTTGTTCTGAGGCTAAAGGAAGCCAAAAACAGGGGCTTTATTGTCATTTGCTTATCATACGATGCGTAGGGATCCCTACGCAGCGTATAGGTCCATTTTTTTGTGTTTTCTTTTGTTTATATTTATAAAAAACAATATTATTTAATAAATAATACAAATATAATTTAGAAAAGCTAAAAATAATACAAAAATTATGAATTATAAAAAGAAAAAATGATACAAACTTTATAAATTAAAAAATTTCTACAATTTACAAAAATACAAGTTTCCGGTTAATCTTCGATAACATTTAAACTCGGTTCTCTGTCTTTGTCTAAGTTTAATTTTGGATTGATTAACTCGTAGTAGTGCTGTAACCGCGGTCTATACATTTCTTCCCACCGTTCCGCAGCTATTGATCGATGTGTCGACCACAACGGGGTCGCTAATGGCATGGGGTAGTCTCCTTCCAACTTTGCATGTATGAAGTGTCCCCCGTCAACATGTACGAGCGTTATCGCTTGAGGTCGTGGATCTAGTGGGGCATCCGCTAATGGGAAGATGGTAGTGCTCCATTAGATGCTTAGCACGTGGAGGACAATATTATACCTTTGCGCTACGAGAAGCCCTACCTGGGGCATTTCCATCCAGTGACTTGGACCGCACCCTTTCACTGAATTCCATTTGATGCTGTTACGTATTCGTTTAAAGTCTCCTTCGTTATATGTTTCGAATATATGCTTCCAAAGCGGCTTGTTATGGTCAATCTCCAGTAGTAAATCACTTCGAATACGGTGCCATGCGTGTTCCGTAAAACCTACCCCGACAGCCACAGACCTGTACCCACAATGACCGTCTGGGGTCACATCTTGTATACGCGATATGTAAAAGTGAAACTATGATGGAATTTGATTCTTAAATATCTTAATGCTTAACAAGTGCTCGTCCCCCTTCATTAATGGAAAACCCTGATCATCCCGCGTCTCCTTCTTTTTAGAACTCGTTGAACTGTTTTGTCGCATTTTAGGTTTTTCAGACTTTACAACCGAACCAGTTCCACGAGAGCCCTCTGACGGTACGTATGAGCTGTGTCGGGGTAAATCGTACCTATGTTTGGGGGAAGCGGTATATACGTTGTTGTCCTCGCCATAGGAGCTGTGTCTCGTAGCTTCGTCTAACCTCGCAGCTTCATCTAACCTTTCTTGTACTTTCTTTGATGTAGGCCGACCGCGAGTATTTTGCTGGATGATCGGTGGTTTCTTGGTTGACGATTTCGGGGTGAAGACCGCTTTTATCTTTGAAAGCAAACTCTTTTGCTGAACGGGGGACTGTGCCTCTAAATGTTGCCGCACATTATTTAGCTCTGCTACAACATCGACTTCCTCGTCTAACAGTTTACACGGGCGCAAGTCAAGCTTACGCCTGAATACATCTATGTCGTCGAGTTGTATCATACGCCCTGTACAGTTAAGTTAATACGGTGTGAGAAACAACTAAATCGTACAAGATAACAAAAGGTTTGTGGTTTTAATATTTTTTACCTGTACTTTTGTAGTTTTCCAGCCTACAAGCACACGGCAATCCACAGCTAAGCCACATATGGCAACCACATGATGCGTTAAGTTTCCGCAACACCTCCATCTTCCTCAGTAGCTCTTTTGCCAGCGAATCAAGTGCTTCATGGGAAACCTTTCCACGTAGGTTGTCCAACAGTCAGTGTCTGTGGTGGTTCATCGTTTTTTCGATGCTCTCAGTGAAACTTTTTTGTATTTCATCGTACTGAGTTTCAACTATATCAATGACGCATCTTGCTATTCGCTCCAATGAACTCCCGCGCGTAATGTATCTTTTTAAATTTGCGTGCTGGCTCTCAACTCTGTTGGTGGTGCGCTGACCAAAGTTGCGACACTTATCGGTCCACGCATAAACGAACATTTTTTTATAGTCTTTGAGCCAGTTTTCGTAGACGTAATCATAGACACCTGCAAAAATAAAATAATGAAATGTAAAAGCGTGTGTAAAATATAATAGATTGGGTGAGTCGTTTGTTGAAGGAACACTTACTTTCTCGGTTGGCAACCACGAGTCGGTTATACATTTTCTCCAAGTTGTACTTGTACATGGGCTCTGAAGAAGATTCGCACAATCTCCGCCAGTACGACATAAATTTCCCCCAATCTTCTTTATCGAACCCTTCCTTGCACTTTCTATCTATATTTTGTTGGATGTGATAGTGGCATAGAAGCCTGGTTGCGTTCGGGAATATTTTAGAACACGCGTTAATTAGGGCAAGCTCCTTATCCGTGACTATCACACGCGGCATCATACATTCATGCAATATTGACTTGATCCGCTCAAGCACCCACACGTAGTTACCCCTTCGTTCTTTACAAATAACGGCATGTGCGATACAAAAAGACTTCCCAGTCGACGTCATACCCACAACCTGGACAAATGGCATGTTGTAGAGGTTTGTTTTGTAGGTCGCGTCGATCAACATCACGTGCGGGAATGCACGCCACATAGTGATTGAATAAGGATGAACAAAGAAAATCTCTGTTACGACATCTGTTTTAGGTTCCTGTCGGGTTTCGTAAATGAATCGGTGGTCATGCAGCAGGCTTTCCAGTGCCTGCATAGGAGTCTTTCCGTCCACTATTGTCGCTCTAATTTTTTGTACCGCATTTTGCACGTCTTTCTGAACATGCAGGCTGTCGGGGAACTGTTTTCTTAGGGTTTGAAATATGATACGTGGCTCCATGTTTTGAGCAGTTAGCTGCTCCACTAGCTTGTATTCGGCTTCAGTAAATCTTCGCACAAAAGCGTGGCCCAACAGACTCGTCGTAGGTTCGTGGTTATGGTTCGCGTCTTCCACTTTTAACTCCCACGTGTCATTCGTCACGTCCCGGATGGTGAGTAATGAAAAGGGGCAACCGATTTTTTTGCTACCAGCTTTCCTAACTGTTGCTTTACTACGGTGCTCACCACTACGGTCGCACACAAGCCATACCATCCCAGTAGTACCGCCAATATTTTTTGATCGGCGGGTAACAAATACGTAACCATACGCCTTTCCCGTTTCTTGTACCCAATTCTTCAAATCAGTTAGAGACATGAAACGCTAAAAAAAGTTACGTTAATAATAATAATAATATTAATAACAATTATAATTATAGTATTTTAACAATAATAACAATAATAATAATAATTATAATTATAATTATAATATTTTTAACAATAATAATAATAATTATTTTAATGTGATACCTCATTTATTTGAAACGGATTGCCCGGGGTAGATGGTTCATAAAGTGATGTGTTACGGGGCTCATAACCATATCCATCATGTTCTTCGTATCCACTGTAACCACCTTCACCCCCATATCTATCGTATCCACTGTATCCACCTTCACCCCCGTATCCACCCACTGTATCCACCTTCACCATATCCACCTTCAAACCTACGCAAACCTACCAACAGGAACCCAAATTTGATGTTGTTTTATATACGCTGCGTATTGACCAATACGCAGCGTATATAAACCTTGCAAAAATTTGACACTTCAAACCTACCAAAATGACCCAAAATTTGCAGCTCTTTTATACCTTGTTTTATGTGCAATGATTGGTTATCAGGCATTGGGATCTATGGTCTATCTACGCTGCGTATTGGTCAACCCTATACGATGCGTATTGACCAATACGCAACGTATTTAAACCCTAAGTGTGCAGATAGGCAAACTGAGTGTGCAGATAGTGAGAGCCAAAAAAAATCATAAATAATGTGATTTTCGTTTGAAATGATGATTTATCAATTTGTTGTAGGGCTTGTAAGAGTATGTAAGAGACTATGATTGGGAATATAAGGAAAAAGAGAACAATTTAAATTGGGGTAATCACGAAAATAGCCACCATTTGGTCAATTTTTCAAAAATAGTCAGTTGACACCCTATAAAATGCCGTTTCACGAATCCCCACCCGGCTCAAAAAATCCTTTCAAGCAACCAGCCGTTTTTTGCTACCTGTCCATTTGTCCCCTAGTCTCTATATCTCTGTCAATTATTATTTTTGCATCAGACCCATGTTCTCTCTGAAACAGCTTCAGTGTGTGTTTGTGTGTGAGAGAGAAACACATTCATCTCCACCGCCACCATAACCTCCACCACCACTGCTCCGCCTCCTTAACCCATACCCACCTCCACCAAACCACCATAACACTACAACCGCCGAACCGAAACGCCACCCCCTTTTCCTCCGTCCCTCCTCTGCCGACAAACCCACCATCACCAACCACCACCTCCTGTTAAAGATCAGTGTTTTTGAGAGAGAGAGAGAGAGTACTGGTTTTGAGAAAGAGAGAGAGAGAGACAGTACTGGTTTTGAGAAAAAGAGAGAGAGAGAGAGAGAGAGTACTGGTTTTGATGGTGGCGGTGGAATGATGGTGGCGGTGGAGTGATGGTGTGCCACGAGCCGGCACAGGTATGCTACGAGCCGGCACAACACAAGGTTCGAGCCGGTTCAGGTATGCTACGAGCCGGCGCAACACACGGTTCGAGCCGGTTCACCTGCTCGGAGCCGTTTCAGCTGATCCGATCAGTTTGTCGGACACGTGTCTCCATCAGATTGGTCATCGTTGAAGGAACTCCTTGAGCCGGCACAACACAAGGTTCGAGCTAGTTCAGTTGACGGTGCCGGCTCGTGGAGCCGGGTCAGTTGGCCAAAATTGAAAAACCGGCATGGTCAAGGCTAGTTTCGTGAATGCCCCATTTAAATTACAACTTATGACAAATCGTCATTCCAAACAACAAATTCTGACACAAATTCTAACAATATGAGATGACAGATAGTGTGATTATTTAAATTATTGGTATATTAATTGATATATTATTTAAGAACATACATTCTCACATTATTATGTTTAATATAATTGGATTATTTTGAAAGTCCAACTAAAATATCGAACAAAGTTTTATGAATCGCCTTTAAAAAACAAGGTTCTATGAATTGCCTTTAAAAAAAATGAAGTAATATGAATTTTCTTTAAAAAAAAACGAAGTTTTATGAATTGTCTTTAAAAAAAGAAATTATATGAATTGCCTTTAAAAACGAAGTTATATGAATTGTCTTTCAAAAAACGAAGTTAAAGATTTATATTTTCGACAACTAGAAAAGCAGAGATTACTAGAATTGAAACTTTAGAAAAAAATGTTTGTATTTCAAAATATAAACATTTTAAGTAGTTCGTCTTCAGTTTTAGACACATATTAAAACTTGTTCATCCATATGTGAAACAATTTATCAAATGGAATTATATCCAATCCTAAATACATGAAAAATATTGACGAACAAGTTGAATCTGTGCCTAAAATTGTAAACGAACAACTTAAAACATCCCTATATTGAAACGCAAACAGTTATTTTTTAAGTTTCAAATCTAGTAATCTCTGCATTTCTAGTTGTAGAAAATAGAAATCTTTAAATTTGTTTTTTGAAAGACAATTCATATAACTTCATTTTTATTAAAGGCAATTCAGATAAGTTCGAATTTTTTTAAAGGCAATTCATAAAACTTCGTTTTTATAAAGACAACTCATATAATTTCATTTTTTTCAAAGGCAATTCATATAACTTCGTTTTTTAAGACATCACATAAAACTTGGTTTGATATTTTAGTTAGATTTTAAAAATAATCAGATTATAGTAAACATAAGAATGTAAGAATGTATGTTCTCATATAATATGTTAATTACCAATAATTTAAATAATATTTCTGATTTCTCATCCGAAATTTTTAAAATTATAGAGGTCCGCCCCCGCCAATTTTTTTTTACCTAAAAATCCCATGCCCTTTGTTAAAAATATTTATACATATTTTCGTATTGAGGTAAAAAAAATGGGAAGAACAGGCTATTAGTAAATTTTATAATAGTTTATAAACTTTAAGTAAACTTTGTTAGTACTTTATATATAAATCAAAGTTGAGGGTTCTTTTTTATGTTAAAGGTACTCTTCATTTATCTTAAAGATCGTTGGGCTGAGTTGTAATTCTTCGTTCATTTACGTAACATTTATCTCGAATCATTATAAATATTTGGTCTTTATTTTTGTTAAACAATATTTGGGCTGAAGATTATGTAGTTTTATTTGGAGTTATTATTGTTTGACCCGACCCGAATCGAATATCCGAACCGAACATATAACCCGAAACATAGCGATAGGAAAAAAAAATTGGCCCCATGACTTCCCCCCGCCCCAAACTTTTGGTCAAGCTCTGCCACTGTTTGGCCTAAACAAGTTTAGGCTTAAACAATGAATGGGGGTTTTATGCAAATAATTGTTAGGTCTCATGTGACGCAACGGAAACCAACACACGCGCACAAACGAATTAACACACAGAAACTATAAAAAATAATAATTGATACACGAGGCAAGATTATACGCGCTTCGATCCCAGTGAGGGACATACGTCCATAGGCTACAACTAGGTCTATTTCTTTAAGCTTAAAGGCACATAAAAGTTACAATACATGATTAGGTATATATAGAAAACAATCAGATTTTCTATCTTGGTGAATAAGAAAACTAAACGGGTCAGACTGGGCCTTCCATCAAAGTCTTATAATCATCAATTAAACAAGCCCAGTAACCAAGGACTTCACAAACTCAACACTCTCCCACTTGAAGGCCTTTGAGAAACTCTAACTTGCCACAAGCACACAACAACTCAATCGTCGAGTACTTAGCACATAAGGCTTGTATTCATCCTCAAATAAGTGAGTATCTCACATCATATACGTTGAAAACAGATGATAAATGGTATACTCACCAGTAAGATGAACTCTCATGCATACCTTGATACGGGAATGTGTCGTGTGTGGATGAACACCGGTCGATAAGTATAAATCATACCTTAACGTATCCCCTAACCGCGAGTATATATGATAAGTTGAGCTTAAGTGGACAACAATATCAATAATCATTATAGGATGCTTATCTAAATGTTAATTAATTGAACAACAAGAGTGTTTTGGCGTGACCGTACACTGATATGATTCTCTTACCCTCGAAACTCGCAAAAATAATGTCTGTAAATATTTATTTACATTTCTCCATTTCTACATCTCTGTATATATGTATTTGCTGCTTTCCGTCTTTACATTAAAAATATTCAAAATTCCAAAAAGATTTTAGGTGTGTTTTAATATAAACTTTATAAAATCCAAAAAGATTTTATTTCTATTTTATTTTTTATTGCCTGATGTTGGATCTCGAGTCTTTTCCACCTTGAAACCTGATCGAAATCTTAAACAATTGCATCTTCATAAACGGTCGTAGTTAACAAGTTTTGAAAGTTAAAAACTAAAATTTGATCAAATTTTTAAGCTTTCAAACTGTTGTCGGTCGGTAGTTGATTGAGAGTTGGTCACATGTGTGTCATTTGTTTATACTGACTATATTCTAAGCGGTTGTTCTCATTACGCGTTTAGCTCTATTGTATGTACAGATGCGGCATCCGAACCAGCTAAAGGCGAAGAGAACGTGTTCGATGACAAGCTGTGGAATGAAGACACGACATGGATGCAATCAAAGGATCAAGATGATCGAGTTGCAACTGACCATTCATCAACACCACAAGGATCTAAAATTTGAAGATCAACGTCTCATGAGCAACGTTCAAGGGGGAGATTGCTGATGCACCTCCTGACTGTGCCAACTGAAGACATCGGAAGATCCTACAACATGAAGAATGGACCTCACGAGCAGCATCCAACTATCCAAGGGGGAGTTTGTTGATGCATTTATATGGATTCGGCTTGTTTCGGTTCGGCCCGTTTACGAAGTGAAGGCCGAGGTCAAGATATCCTCCTATCTTGACCTGGTACGACATTTTGTTACGTATTTGATGTAAATCAGCTGCGCGTGTGCAGACTGATAATTGTGTGTATATTGTTCTAGCTGTTAGAATCATTTCTGCAAGTTCTGCATTTGATAAGAGCCAAGAAAGATCTTGAACCTGCATGAAGGCCATGAAATACATCAGCATGCGAAGAACCATTCACATGCAATCTCAAGAAGAATGTTCTTCTTGGCTTTGGTTCTTCGCTGGCAAGTGTTCAAGAAGTATCCCTGGTACTTCGTGGGGTTCCATATTTCGTGGTATATGGTTCTTCATCAGGTGAGTCCACGAATGACCAACATCTTTCGTGGATCAAGTCTTTTGTGGGCCTTATCCTTTGGCACAGTTATGTTTCGTGGGTCTGCAGATGTCTAGGCTATAAAAGGGACTTGCAGGAAACAGTTTCAAGACAAAGAGAGCACACCAGTTGAGTTTAGAGGTTTTTCTTGTGTAAACTTTACTTTGTAACTCTTCTGAAATTTATACAAGTGAGCTTTAACTTTGAATCATTCTTGTATTTTGTGTGTTCTTTGGCTTGGTTGCATACCCGCTTGGATTCCGCACTTGCGAGTGTGTTAAACAATAAGGATAGGTTGTTCTAGATCCTCCTCTAGGGACCTACACACTCCAATGACACAAGAGGAGGCTAGTTTTGAAAGTGGTTTTGGTCAATGGCTGGTTTTGTAATTTACCCTATTTGAAAACAAGAACTGTTATTGAATCAAAAGAAAATAATGTTATCAAATACACAAATTTATATAATCTTAAAATGAAAGGTCGGTGACCCTACCAAATTACAATATTTCCTATTCTGTCGTTTTCTTCTTTATTGCCCATTCTTTCGTTTTCTTCTTTGGCATGTCGTTTTCTTCTTTGGCATATGTCTTCACCAGAAGTTCTATTCATGCTTTAATCCCATAGCAGTGGATTCGGAGATCCAATAAAATTCAAACCGGTCTTCCAGCAATGCATGTACCAGATCTGAGACGGACTCATCACATCGACGACGGCTAAGGTAGAGGTTGCAATTCCGGTACGGTACTCGTCGGCGGCGACCCAAAAACACAACGAAATCTCGCCGCTGCAGTCGTCGATCGAAGTCCTAGAGGCGGGCAACCCCATTTTCTCCGTTAACTTAGTTGATTTCGTTGACTGTGAACAAGCAAGAGGTGGGGCGTTGATTCCGGGATGGATGCCGTGAAGAAGGCGATGATGGGTGTACGATAAGTGGCTCAGGTACCACGATGGTGGTCGTGGTGGCGGTGGCGGTGGCGGTGGCGGTGGCGCGTGGTGACGGTGATGGCTGATCCGTTTAGAGAGAAGAGGGGTTGAAAGACATGAAACTTTGCTTTTGAATCTTCATAACCTGCAAATCAAGCACATGGTTTTCATTTGTGGTATTAAAGGCTTAAAGTTATCAAAAGAACCCACTTTAATGCATTTATGACAAAAAGAACCCCTTAACTAATATAACTTTTTACTCAAGGTATAACTTTCCCTACACCGCCTACTTCTCTATATAATTAATTGTTTGGCATTAAGTAAATCAAATGTCAATCTGATCAAGTGGTTAACTCTATGTTCTCTTGACCTTGAGGTCACACTTTTGAAGCCTGTCTCTCTCCTTTTGTTAAATAGTTTTCTAGGGTGTTTTAACTTTGGGCCTGGCCCAACTAAAGTTATATTTTTCGTATAATGCTTTTTGTTATGTTATTAACTTTTTTTTTTAATTTCCAATGACAAAAACTTAACCTTTTATATAACCCTTGCAGTTCTCTAAATTTCAATTTCTTCCTACTTAAAGAAATTAATTGTTATGATTACTCATAAGTCATATTTAGAATGCTAACGTTATTATTATTCAACTTGATAACTAATGTTTTAAAAATAATATTTTTCAACCAAAATTTCATCTAGCTTGGAACTCACGCCATTATTGTGGTGAATCAAATTTCGTATCACTAGACCACTAGATCATAAGTGTTTCTTAATTATTTAACTAAATACTTTGTAATTATTGAATATAGTGTTCCTTAATGCGAAAAGTCATTTAATTCTTTTATTTAAATAATAAAAAACCAACTAATCGAACACGTATCGACCAGTTTTGGCACATTAAATATTGTGGATGCAGATTTTGTGTCCGATTGATGCAGATTTTGTGTCCGATGCTTGTCGAATAGATTAGTTATTATTTTACGCTGAATTTGTAATAGTTAGTGAAACGGTCAAACGAACGTGTATTGACCCGCTCGTTTGAAGTGGTCAAACGAGAGGGTTATTTGTTTGACCATGTGTGTTTGCTAGACAAATGGGTGTGGGTATAAATACCAACCCTTTGTCTCATTTGCAAAGTGAGAGTGAGAGACAGGGAGCTCATTTGTGAGAGTTCTCAGTTTGCTTTATTGTGTGGGGGGAGAGATCACCACTTGGTCTCTCCCCTGATGTATACTTCTTTGGTATTAGTTCGGTTATCATGTAATCGGGCCGATTTGTAATGTTTTACTACCGGATTAATATAAAGTTGTTTGTTTATCATCTCTAATCTCTCCCGTCTTGAACCGATCTCACACGAATCACGATTTCGGTCACGAAACTCGATCCTACAATTGGTATCAGAGCCATGGTGCCCGATTTCGTGAATCTAACAGTTTGCTAAGTCACATGTGCTCTAAATATGTGATTTTCATGATTTTTTTGTTCAAGATCTAAAAAAAATGGTGAAATGAAGAAAAACCCAGATTCGAGACCGAATATACGGATCTGAGCTGAGTCGGACCGTATAAAGTGTTGGGTTTTATGTTTCACACCGAAATCAACAAGTTTTCATCATCAAATATCATGTTTTTAAGGATTTTCGTCAGATCTGCAAAGTGAACAGAGGCTGTGTTCTTGAAGAAGTGGTTGCGGCTGTAAAGAAATTTTAGGGTTTCCGACGAAACCCCACTTCCCATGACGAAACGAAACCCTTCGGCGAAACCCTCTGTTGAGTCGTTTCGTCAGACAATGAGTTTCGTCGTCCCCCAATGAGTTTCGTCGGCTTCATGTTTCGTCGTCTCTGGTGTTTCGCCGGAGTCCTTTCGTCGGCTGAAGTCTGTTTGCTGGGTATCGCAGAAATGTTTGTGCTGGATATCGAAGAAAGGAGACTTGTTGTCGGCTGCTGCTTATTGTGTATCGAAGAGGAAGATGATGTCTGGTAGATGTCGGCTGAACTTGGAAGAGGGCAGTGTTTGTAGGTGTGAATCGATGATTGAATTGATTTTTCATTTGGGGTTTTGGTTCTTTGGGTATCGAAGACAAAGAAAGGGATTTGGAGTTTTTGGATGTTTAAAGTTAGATGATGTCTGCTCTTGTTCTTTGGGAATTGCAGACAAAGAGAGAGACACACTAACCTAAAATTGAAAGTGAAATATTGAAAGTGAAATGGCTGATAAAGTTGGATATTGACTTTTGTGTTTGAATAAGTTAATAGTGGGTTTGCTGTTATGACCAACTTTCAAAATGGCTGGGCCCACTTAGTATGAGATGGGATTTAAATTGGTATTATATGTTCGCACAAAACAAAATCCCAGGAATATTGGTTTTACATATTTTTGTTGGGCTCACCATATTTAGATGTGTTTAATTGGGCTGGGATAGCATTGTGATAACTCTTATTTGGGCCAAGGATATTTGGGTTTCAAGTGTTTAATCCTAAAGTGTGGTTTAGTTTTGGATCATGAGTTCAAGATTATATTTGGGCCAATTATTTTACATGGTTTGCAAAGTGGGGTCGGGTTTTCGCTAAGGATATTCGAATCGAGCTTCAATGTCGAAATTCGTACGGGTTTTGGGAGCGCACAGGATGATGCGGAATGATGAAAACAAAAGATGATGATATTTAAAAAAAAATTATGGGGTAGTCACGGTTACCGATGCAAACGTCAAAATTTGGTGACTCTACTACTATGGGCCAAAAACGAAAACGGTATGTTCACTTCCGCACGTCAATGTTTATGATTGTTATCGGTTATTCGTAAATGTTCGAAAGCATTTTGTTTATTGTCATATTCTCGCATTTGAAAACGAACGTATGAACCTGGAATGTCAATACCGGTCCTAATGAATTCACAAAGTCTTTGGAGGGATACAAGTCGGATCCTACGGGGTACTAGGCGAAATTTCTTTATCAACTAGAATATGCAACGAAGAAATCTTTTTGTTTATTGTCATATTCTCGCATTTGGTAACGAATGAATGAACCTAGAATGTCAATACCGGTCCTAACGAGTTCACAAAGTCTTTGGAGGGATACAAGTCGGATCCTACGGGGTACTAGGGGACGTTCTTATTCAACTAGAATATGCAAAGAAGAAAGTCGTTTTCGTGATTTTTGGGAACCGAGAACATTCAGTGAAGATTGACGACAGTTCCGCTAAGTGAAGGGAATTGGTGAACATTTGAAAGTTGACGACAGTTCCTTTAAAGTGGAGGGAATCTGTTAAGGTTTAGAGATCTTACCAAAGAAATGGGGGAATAAAACATATGATGAATTTCTTCGGTAAATTTCTAAACGCAATCACAGGTGGTAGAGTTTGTGATTTTCTGGTGATACCAACGGTTCGGCGTGGAATGTTTTGCACAGACACATATTTGAGGATTTTAATTAATTCTCCAGCCAGCGTGAAGGGTTTGGCACGGAAAAATACAGGTTTCTAAAGTCTACAGTAGTTACAAAAGCGCTGTTCACTGAAGACCTGGGGAATCTTTATGAAAGCTGATAGTTCAAGACTGAAGATCTGCAGGATTCGGTTTTGGGTTTGATGTTTCTTTAGGATTTTACAGGGATCTAGGGGTAACTCAATTCGTTGAGTTTGCAAACGATGTACTTGGTCTAGCTGACTTCCTGAGTACTGATGCTGAAGATCCGTAGTGCATTACGTGGTCAACTTCACAAAGGCGAGACAATGAGATCTGGATGTAGTTCAACTAAGCATGTTGGTTGAGCTTGCAAGGGATACACTTGGTCTAGCTGACTTTCCTGAGTGTTGATGCTGAAGATTAAAGTGCATTACTTGGTCGATTCCACAAAGACGGTTTACAGAAGACAGTTCACCAGAAACCTCTACCAATGTAGTATGCTTGTATGAAATAGAGTTCTTATGACAGATCAAGACTTGATGCAGTTCTTAAAGAATGGAACCCTTATCAAATGCCGGTTGGAGTATTGGAAGATCAGCGGAAGATCGGTCAATTGAGGAAATTGCACAACACCCAACACGGATACGCGTATTTTAAGGGGAAATTATTTTACAAGGAGCGTCAAGATACTACTTACCTGGATCATCGGTCAAGGGGGAATTTGTTAATACAGAGAAGATGAATACTTGACTGAAGATTGATTGCAGTTGCATTTTCAGCATTCGACAGCAACGGACAAGGGGGGAATTTGTTGATGCAGATTTTGTGTCCGATGCTTGTCGAATAGATTAGTTATTATTTTACGCTGAATTTGTAATAGTTAGTGAAACGATCAAACGAACGTGTATTGACCCGCTCGTTTGAAGTGGTCAAACGAGAGGGTTATTTGTTTGACCATGTGTGTTTGCTAGACAAATGGGTGTGGGTATAAATACCAACCCTTTGTCTCATTTGCAAAGTGAGAGTGAGAGACAGGGAGCTCATTTGTGAGAGTTCTCAGTTTGCTTTATTGTGTGGGGGGAGAGATCACCACTTGGTCTCTCCCCTGATGTATACTTCTTTGGTATTAGTTCGGTTATCATGTAATCGGGCCGATTTGTAATGTTTTACTACCGGATTAATACAAAGTTGTTTGTTTATCATCTCTAATCTCTCCCGTCTTGAACCGATCTCACACGAATCACGATTTCGGTCACGAAACTCGATCCTACAGTGGTTTTTTGCTTTTTGTTGATATAGTGATTGGTGATATCGGTACCTTACCAATCCAGTAACAAACCAAACCAATATTGACTGAGTACAAGACAAAAAAAACCACCATAATCTTTCTAAATTGACAAAACCCATTCACTTTAGAAAATTTGAGTTACTGTACAGTTTTAATGCAACGGTAAGGCTGGTGTAGTGGTTAGTTGGAACCCTCACTAAACGAACCAAATCGGGTTCGATTCCTTTTCTTTTGTAAACACAATGCTTTAATCGGATACATCGAAATACATTTTTCGTATGTTTAACGCATCATATAACAGGTTTTCAACTATAAAAAAACTAAGGCGGCGCCGCCGCAATGCGCGGCGTAGGGCAACAATCTAGTACATACCAAAACCAAAGGAAACATAAAACACAAAGTTATACGTGAAGCACACATGTTTGAGATGTAAAACCGAAGAACACTTTGTATCAAAACCCTAAGTATAATATCTAAATCAATCGTTCAAAGAATCGTTGTCGGAAATCATCGAGATTTTTTTGTAATGAGAAGAGTGTAGATAAGAGAATTGTAATTGTTAGGCGGTTAGCATCACCCCACGTTCATCATCATGTTCTATTTAGTTGTTAGTTTGTTTAAAGTCATGTTCATGGGTAGCATTAGTCATTAGGTCCACGTTTCCATTTTGTTTAGTGCATGATCCACGTATTTCTTCTTATTTTGTTGCATGTTTGTATGCCTATTTAAAGGTTTTGCATTTTAGTAATGAAGGGCATAAAAATTGGTATAAAAATGTCTTGTTCTTTACTTTGTTTCTTGGGAGTGTTCACTTACTAGAAAAGGCTTCTATCTTGGAGATTGGTTCATCTCGAATCGAATAGTAACACTAGCGACGGTGGTTTGTGTGCGTAGAGTAGGCAGCAAGGTGATGGAGATCTAGGGAAAACGACCAAGATAACGATAATTCTGATAATCAGGGTAGCAGTTTTAAGCTTATCGTTATCATTTATTTTCAGTAACCGGATAACTTAAGACTTAGGTTTTCTGGTTGATTCCAGACTTTTGTTTCTTGGATTTTATCTTTTATTGGAACTTGTTTGGTTTTTGATGTCTTTAATAGTGACATACACCTCATGGCCTAAGTGACTAAAACGAATTATCAAACAACTGAATAGTTACATAAGTGATAGATATGAAACTCATACCGTGCCACACATTTTACTTATTAAACCATTCAGAACATCATACGAAATATTAAACCATTCAGAACATCATACATTTCGTAGCCACGAAACAACACCACAAAGCTTGAACAACAGTAGCCATAAAATAGATAAGGAGTACACGCCATACATATTTATTTATAAAGTTTTGATATGATGATCATGCTTTATTAGCTAGCCTTTAGCTCAGTCAAGTAATGATAGGCGTTCGAGTCACCACTCCCTTATCATTCACCCACACCCACACACGGTCGCACCTGAAGTCCCTAGTGGTCGGAGTTCCTTCCAATATCACGATAGCATTGACCAGTGGATTCTCTTTCTCAATTGTAGCCGCTGCGGCTTCTCCTTTTGCCCCAACAAGCTCGGGCCATGAATCCTTTCCTGTATTAATCATCCAACCACAAATTTGTTAGTTCCCTTTTGTGACACGGGTAGTTCAAAAAGTTTATTCATGAAATCATATAACATAACTTAAAGAAGTTAGAAGAGAGCTACTAGATTACCTTTACAGCCTGATGATGACATTCTTGATTGTGCATTGAAGAACATGGAGCATATGGGGTTATATAGAGTATAGGTTGTATATTGAGTAACGTATTGTGCTTTCAGCGTTGTGTTTTTTCAAATGTTCCCACTTGGGTTGGCAAAAGGATAACCTTCTTTAGTTGAAAAAGTCAAATTTGCTGTATAGTGTGCTGTTTTTGTTGACTTTCAACATTTTCATAATATACACTCTAAAAATGTGGGTTTTAAGTCTAGCCGGCACCCAAAAGCGGGTGGTAAGCTTCCAAATGCATTGTCTTAGCTGGCACTTTCGCCAAAAGTGCAGGCTTCGCCATTTCCGCCACCTCGCAAAAAGTGTGGGCATTTAGCTGTCTCAACCGATTCACAAAAAGTGTAGACTAATCTAGTCGTCTCATCTCATCTCAACCATCTCGCCAAAAGTGGAGACTAGATACACGACGTTTCAGCCGACAAAACTGATGCAACAACTTTTGATATCTGTTGAAACGAGACTGACTACTTTGATGAAGGCTAAATTACATGTCTATATATCGGGAAAAAATCATGTCAATGTGATTATTAGGGTAAATTTTCCTAAAACGTGGGACAAATTGGCTTACATTAGGTAGAAAATTGATCAGGGTAAAAAATACTACATACTCGAAATTTCAGAGGAAGACCTTAGATTTTCCATAAGAACTTCTGTTTATGCATCATATGCCTTTGTGTATATCGTTGTATTTCGACAATAGACCGACACTATGATAGGGAGAACACACGATAAAAGCAAAATCATATGCTATCTTTTAAAGAATAAACAAGTTATAACAACATTTTTGTAGTATAAACACGTAATAGATAATGAACAAGTTAAAGGCTTTCCCAAGTTCTTGATGAAAAAAGTAGTGGTCAATTTAAGATCGAACAAGTTCTCTGCATCTAGATTTATAAACAAACTAACAATGTTCATCATATACTTACACCTCTTGCCCACTGATAAATAGATATAGCCATTCCAACACAGATTTTTTAATTTGAATGCGTGATTGATCAGGATTTCTAGAGAACCTCAAATTTGACGGGTATTAATTTCTAATAATGTCAAAACTACCTAAAGTTTTTAAGACTTTATAAAGATATCAAAATGTCAAAAATACATAAAGTTTTTAAAACTTTATAAATATATCAAGACCTTGGCTCATTAACTCTATAACATTTTGGAAGTTGGATGACCAGTGCCTGACAGCTGTGTGTCAACTTGCTATTTGTCCACCTTTTTTTTTTTTTTTTTTGCAATTTTTTCGTTTCTTTTGGTGCAAAGTTATCGTTTGACTGGTTGTTAAAACCAGGTGATTCATAAGAAGGGTAGACGGCTGGGTTTTTGGTAAGGTTCGTTTTCTGGCAAACGAAGGTGTTGTAGGAGACATCGATCAAATACAAGGACGTTGTGTGGAGTCCGGTGTAGATATAGGGTACGACGAGCATGGATTTGAAACGAGGAGTTTTCCGGCGACCACCACGTCACAGCAATAATGGCTGCGTTGGTGCTTTCCGGCTATTTTCTAAAGAGAGAGTGAGATGATGGATCGTTACGAGGAGGTGGCGCGTATGGAGATAGAGTGATGGGTGTCTGTGTGAAGCAGGGATAGAAAGAGAGGGGGTAAAATCGTAAAAACAGGTCACCGGAGTTGTTCAGGCCGGCGAAGGTGGTAAAAAGTTGGTTGGGACTCGACGGCAGGTGGAGAGCTAGAGAGAGGAGGTCTCATTTGGGGGAAAGTTGATTTTATTCTGGTAAATATCACTATACCAGGTAAATATCACTATACCAGGTACTGTGGACCATGGTTTTGATTCTCTGCCTTGAAAAATACAAAAAAGGCTGAAATAATCACTGGACAGGTGCACTCTAGAAGATGTATATCCTTATTTGCCTTGGTTAAGGAAAACAATTAACTTTATAGGATATAACTGGTAACATATATCATATAGGCATATAATGAAAAAAGTCTACTAAGCTAATCTGATTTACCAAAACATACGTGTCATTGTCTACTAAGCTAATCTGATTTACCAAAACATATGTCATAAAATTATTTTTTTATGAAAAAAGTATTTATAATTTACTTCTCCAGAATCTAAAATTCTCTTCAATATATTTAATCTACCTCTTAATTTAGAAAATAAATATGATAAACCATAAAAAAATCTACCAAGGTTTAATGTAGGACTAAAATTTAGAAAATAAATATGATAAACCATAAAAAAATCTACGTCTTAAAGTTTCTTTACTATTTTCGTTATTATAAAGGTGTATAATATATATGGTTGCTATACATAGAATATTTATGTCTTTGTAGTTTTATATTTGTTAATGATATAATTGGTTCTCATTTGTGTTTTCTCCTTCATTTAAACACTAACACTTAACTTTATTGAAATTGTATCATAGATCCAAATATTGGAGGAAAATTGACTTCCCTTTAAACATAACTTGACGCGTGAAAAATGAATAAATGATAACCAACCTATTTTTCAAAAATTAGCTTATAACTTTGCAATTCAACTAAAAAAAATTAAAAAAACATAGAACATTTCACACTCATGATTCTTTTATAATTTTCGATCGATGTAAAACATGTGTCGATATACTACTGGATATATTTCTTTCAGTTGCTATACCGAGTGATGGTACCGAACCAATACCAACCGAAATCCCGCAGTGAAGCGCGGGGGCTTTTTGCTAGTTTATTATCATATATCAAAATACCTAACATTCAAATTACGTACATTATAATTTAACTTTATTTGTTTTCTTTAAACTTATTTATAATATTATGAACTCTACATTATCTTACAATTTTGAATGAAAACTTTGACAACGTACCATTGTCACGAATATTGGTGTTGAGTATAAGAGTTTTCACTAATAACATAAAAGGATGAAAATTCAAAAGCATATCTTAACCTTAATTAAAAAAATCAAACGACCAAACTAAAAAAATAAAAAATAAAAAAGAAACAATTGAGTAGTCAACATGCCACGTCTTTGCATGCAATTTTAGTTGTCAACATGCTACGTGTACACCGATTTGTATGCAATTTTCTTTGACCATCTGGGTGTGTAAAGAATATCTGTAATTATCTTATTGTACAAAACATAAAATAGATAAACATCCATCTGGGATTAGGAAGCCATGTCAAGTGGTAGCCGACACTTTTACACTCTCTCCGGAAGGGGTGGTAACCGATGTTGTCCTTCTCGAGCGTGTTTTTTTCCTCCGTTTTCAAACCGTTAAATGCATCCCCCCCCCATTTGTCGACTTGCGTTCGCTCAGGTTTTAACGGGTGCCCTACATAAAGTGGTAGCGTCTCCAGGCTCGGTTGAAAATTGGGTTCAGTTGCTTTTGTTGCCGTGTTGTACACTGAGGGTTGTCAGGCCTTCTTCCAGGCAAGAGCGAAGATCAGGAAATAGAAAATCCCTGCAGTGCAGCAACATCTTGCAGGCGCTTGCATTGTGGAACTATGGGTCTGGTTTCACAGATCTGGTCTATTCTCTCTTGAATAGTGGGGGGGACGTTGGGGTGCCTAGGAGGGTTTCCGGAAGGGGCGAAGACAATAAAAATGATCCAAATATCAAGCAATGCCTGCGGAAGGTCAGGGATGGGCATTTTATGGCGGCGGTCAAAGTTTTATGTTCCAGTGGGGTTGCCCCCTTTGGAGAATCGACCATGAAAGCTCTTATTGATAAACATCTGGTGGTGCCACCCCCATCACTGCCTTCCAACCCTATTGCCAAACCAACTATTATTGCAGCAGAGGATTGCGTGCTTAAATGTATCCAATCCTTCCCTAGAGGGACATCTTGTGGCAGAGATAGGATGCGGGCCCAACACTTGTTGGACGCTATTGGTTGTGAGGGTTCGGTAAGTTCCTCGGGTCTGCTCACAGCTATTACTAGAGTCGTCAACCTATGGCTTGAGGGGCTTTACCCTAAGGTGTTGGCAGAGTTTGTGGCCTCCGCCCCCCTCACCCCCTTATTGAAACCTGATAATGGTATTAGACCTATCGCCGTGGGGAGCATCTGGCGTAGGTTGGTCTCTAAGGTGGCTATGAAGAAGGTTGGGAAGGACATGGCACAGTATTTGGGGGATTTTCAATTCGGGGTTGGTACACCAAATGGGGCGGAGGCGGTGCTTCATAGTGCGAACAGGTTCCTGAACTCTTTTCATGAAGATGGGTCCATGGCCTTGCTTACGGTAGACTTCACCAATGCTTTCAACATGGTTGACCGCTCAGCGTTCCTCCAACAGGTCTACCAACGTTGTCCATCTATCTATCGGTGGGTCCAGTTCCTGTACGCCCAACCCGCTAGGTTGTATGTTGGCAGCGAGTGTATTGGGGCCACCACTGGAGTGCAACAGGGAGATCCCTTGGGGCCCCTTCTCTTTGCCCTCGCCTTACACCCCCTTATTCTCCGTGTTCAGGAGCACTGTAACCTCCCCTTTCATGCTTGGTATTTGGATGATGGCACGATTATAGGTAATGCAATAGAAGTTGCTAAAGCCTTGGACATCATCAACACGGAGGGACCATCCTTAGGGCTCCATCTCAATATTAAGAAAACGGAAGTGTACTGGCCATCATGTGACGGTCTCAAGGTCCAGGACGGCCTTTTCCCGAGAGGGATAGGTAGACCTGAGAGGGGGGTTAAGCTCCTTGGGGGGGCGGTTAGCCGAGATTCTGCTTTTATCGGGGAATTAGCAGGGCGACGGGCATCGACAGCGGTTGACCTTATGAAACTCTTGCCCTGCCTCCAGGACCCCCAGTGCGAGCTTCTTCTTTTAAGGTCATGCATGGGGGTAGCTAAGTTACTGTTTGGGCTGCGGACCTGCCAACCCCATTTGATGGTAAATGCGGTATCCTTTTTTGACGATGGTCTCCGAGAGGCTATCGAAGACATTGTTGTTTGCGGGGGGTCCTACTTTGGTGACCTTCAGTGGCGTTTGGCATCCTTGCCGATGCGTTTGGGTGGTTTGGGCCTCCTCTCAGCTCGGGATGTTGGAGTTTATGCTTTTGTGGCGTCTAGAGCTCAGTCGTGTGTATTGCAAGACCATATCCTTCGGAACAGTGGGGTTGTTAAGCTTGACGTAGACTACCAACAGGCCCTTGAATACTTAAGTGTCTCTCTTCCAGACTTTGATATTGGCGGTTTCTCTAATATGGACACCCCCCCCCCAAAGCCACAAAAAACTTTGGCGAATGCTCTATTTGACAAAATCGCTCATAGTCTGGGAGAAGCATTTGATCTGTCTCCCCGCCAGAAGGCGGTGATTGAGTGCTTGAAAGGCCCCCATGCGCAAGACTTTTTGACTGTTATCCCGATCGAGGGGCTGGGGCAATGCATGTCGGCTGTTGAGTATAGGGCTATCCTTAAATACCGGCTGATGATCCCTATGTATCCAGAAGACGAAACCTGCCCAATCTGCCGTAAAGCCTGCATGGATAACTACGGGGAGCATGCTGTTCATTGTAAGGAGCTCCCTGGTTTCAAATATCGGCATGACTGGGTGACAGATGTTTTGGGGGACATCTTGAGGAGAGCAGGGATTTCTGCGAAGAAGGAGGCCCCTGTGAATTTCCTTACAGACCCCATGGAAGGGAGATCTACACTGAGACCAGCGTATCTGCTCGTCTTTGGCTGGGCGGGAGGGAAACATGCTTGTGTGGATGTCACAGGAGTCTCCCCCTTAGCTGGTTTAACGGAAAGCGGGTTTGTAGCAGGACAAGCTATAAGGAAAGCAGAATAAAAAAAGGTGGATAAACATGCTAAAGCATGTGCTGATAACCAACATGCATTTGTCCCTTTCGCCTTCGACACCTTTGGCTCCCTAGCTCCAGAAGCTATCCGTTTGTTGACTAGTGTCCAAAAGGTTGTCCACAGCAGTTGCTCATCAACAGGGGGGGCAAGGGTTTGTCTTTAATAGGCTAGGATTTGCTATTCAGAAAGGGGTAGCGGCGCAGCTTGTTGCTCGCTTACCTGCGATATTGATGTAAAGTGCGCTTAGTTAAAATATAATATATTTTTAATACTTTTGTTTTTGTTGTGTAAAATAGAATAAATTATTATGTGGCTATCGCTCGTTATGGGAGGAGTGACGAAACTAACCCATATCCCAAATTTTTTTTTTACCGTTTAATCATACAATATTAAAAAAAAGACAATAAATAAATAAAGTAAACAAATACCTAATAGATTTGCTCTCTTATTTTTTTTACAGCTTGAAATCGTTTCTGTCTTTTACTTTATGAAAAAAAAAATCATTTTCGACCGCACAAACATGGCATTGTTAAAAAATTCCGGGCCCATTCGTTTGCGTAAATCCATCTTGATAATCTTCAATTCGAAAAACATCTTTCAACGGGTGCGGTTACAACCAGTAAAACCAAAGCTAGCTTCACTATCCGATAAACCAAAGGACAAGATCTAAGTGTTCTCATTTCAACCATAAGACGTGCAAGATCACTTATTCTATTATATGGGCTTTATTAGTTATCACAATTTGGGCTTAGTTATTTAGGCTTTGTTACTAAACAGGTTTTGGGCTTAATGAATAATATCAAGTTTTATAATTTTCTCTTAGGGGTATCCTCGTATATGTTTTTGGGTATGCTATGTATAATACTGGAAAAAAAAAATTACACTGCGAATACGAATACGGGGTTGAGCCGTAGCCGGTGCTACGGCTCATTCTATATTGGTTCCGCGGCTGCCATCAAGCCCCCTTAATTCACCCTCCACACTTTCTAAAAGTAGATAAACATTTAGATATCTTACTTTACACATAATTTTACATTTTTTCATAAGTTTTAAGGTGGTTTCGTTCAGTTAAAAATCTAAAAGTAGATAAACATTTAGATATCTTATTGTACGTAAAATTTTACATTTTTGCATACTTTTTAAAGTTGTTTCGTTCAGCTAAAAAAAATATTTAACCCAATAATTGATGAGCTAGCCCTAACGACTCACTGATGGTCTCACCCGACTCAAAAACTAACTAACGTCGTTAATCATAACTAATTAAAAGATTAAAAGTTCATAAAGAAAATTTAAAAGCTCATAGAGAAAATTAAAGAAGGTAAAAAATGATAAAAATAATATAAAAGTAACTATTCTATTGGCGTGTTACACATGTCATAATAGCTCACACCTATAGTGATTACTTATACGATGACATGATGGGTTCTAAAAAAAAAAAAACTGTTAAAAGTGTTTTCACAGGTAGTGTCATCTTGAAAAAAAATTCATAAATAATGGAGAAAATTTCACTTTTTGTCCTTTATGTTTGCACTTAATTTTGAAACATGCCCTTTAAAACTTTTAGTTTCAATTTATGTCAAAAAAAACACATGTTTTGTATCACTTTATGTCATTTCCACCAAACTGAGTTAATTTACTTAGTTAAGTTTATTTAATGCAAGGGTAAAATTGTCATTTTAAGGTTTAACTCTATTAATCCCCCCCCCCCCTATTTAACCACTGCATCTTCTTCTTCAATTATTTTAGGGTTTCACAAGCTCTCTCTCTCTTATCATCTGCATCTTCTTCCTTAGGTCGATAATGGTGTTTTGTGGGTGTGGAAAGGAAGCAGCGATTCGAACATCAAAAACCTCCAAAAATCCAGGCCGTAAGTTCTATGGATGCCACGACAAGGTAAGTGTTCAAAAGTTTGGGTTTTTTTATGTACTGAACTTGCAAGAACAAGCATGAAGATAAGTGGGTTTTTTTTTTTGTTTCATTTCGTTGTTTCAGAATAGAAAATGTGGGTTTTTTATGTGGATTGAACCACTAAAAATGTGTCAAAGTTGCATGGACATCATACCCGATTTGTTGAAGTTCAAGAACGAATATGAAGAAGAAAGAAGAAGACTAGAAGAAAAAGCAAGAAGTTGGAAGATATACCTGATTTGCAGCTGGGTCTTCTTTTGTGTCTATGTTTTTGTATTCCGTCAATGAAATCAACTGTATAATGTACTGACTTTTGTTTAGTAATGGAAGTGTAATGACTTTTGTTTAGTGATGGCAATGGAATGAAATTGTCTTGTAGATTATGTTGCGGCTGATTACCTGTACGATATGCACAATGTCCAAAAGCACAATATGCACAATGTGCATAATGCACAATATGCACAATTGCCAAAAGCACAACCAAAATGATCAAAACCCTTAACATAAGCAATACCAAAATGGCCATTTAAGGCTGATAATACATAAGTGTCATCACAAAACAGGTTACATGTTCAAATTCATCACAATACAGGTTCCATGGTCATAAACATAACTGCATACATACTACTAATACATAAATAGGTTCCATGGTCTCCTACACCTTCTTACCTTGACAAGTTCTACTGTTATGACCTGTCCCCTTACACTTTCAACAAGCCTTCTGCTTTTGGACATCCTTCTTCCCTTTCAGACCTTCGCTACTTCCAGCACAATGTTTTTTTTCCCTTTCTGCCCTTTTGTTGATCCAACAACAAGTTTACTGGACTTAGCACTAGTTTGCTGAGTTGGGACAGCCTCTGACCTACCATTACAAGACCTGCTGTTGTGCCCTGTATTACCACACTTTCCACAAGTACCTGATGTACCAACCTTCCTTAGTCTCCGACCCTCTGTGATGTCCTCTAACTTTGAGGCTGCTTTTCTCCTTGCTTTTTTTGGCCTCCCAACAGACTTATGGTAATATGGTGGTGTGATTGTTGTTGGCAGTAGAGATCTTGGCCACATTGACTTACCATTAATTGGATACACCTTGAATGTGTAAACTTGCTTCCACCTATCCATCCTATAAACAGGATGGACAAAGCTTTCTGGTAAGCCAACTTGGCCATGTGAAGCTCTGTTCCAGATGGCTGCCACAGCATGTCTGCAAGGTATGCCATTGAGTTCCCATCTTCTGCAACTGTATGTCCTCTGTTCCATGTTCACCACATACTGATTAACACCACCAGTTACTTGATAGTGCCCTTCACCATTCCAAATTATAGTGTACCTGTCAATGCAGTGTTTAATACATATCACAAATCAAATAACATGTTATTTATAACCATGAAAGAAATACAAACCTGGTAGCATCCTTCTTAATTTCCTCAAACAACTCAGTTGCATATGGTGTTAGTAAACCATCACTCCTCTCAATCAACTGAAGAACATTAACAATTCTTCTCATGCAGTACTCTCTAATGAATTCTAACATTGCAATGATGGGCTTGTCCCTTCCTTCAAGTATCTTTGAATTGAACACCTCACACATGTTGTTGAGCAACATATCAGATGTTGCCCTTCCTATAATACACAAGGTTAAACAGTATATTAATGCCCTATTTAACAAATAACAGAATATTATACTTGTAAAGACTGTTTATATTACCAGAAAAATGAGACCTTGACCAATGTTTAGGAGGTATGTTAGATAACCACAAGTGACACTCACTGTTGAAACTGTTTAAAGCATCCATCTCCTTTTCAAATTCAACAATAGTTGTTGCTGTTGCACATTTCCACAAAAGGTCTTTGAAGGCCTTTCCTTTGAATTGTAATCTCATGTTTTCATAGATGTGTCTTAGGCAAAATCTATGCTCAGCAAATGGGAAGACCTTCATAATTGCTGGAATAATGCCCTAAATAGGCCATAAAGAGATGAAGACTGTTAATAATGTAAGAATAATGTAACAATACATGAAGAATAATGTAAGAACAATAGATGAAGACTGACCTTTTGCCTGTCACTTAAGAATGTAAAGTTTGAATTGGCTTCCAAATCCAAATCATCACCTAAGCATTCTAGAAACCAAGTCCAAGAGTCTAGTGTTTCACCCTCTACTATAGCATATGAGACAGGGTAAATGTCATTATTGGGATCAACCCCAACTGCACTAAGAACCTGGCCTGGATATGGACCTTTTATGAAAGCCCCATCAAGTCCCAACATATCTCTTCCAATAGCTTTAAAACCTTGTTTCAGAGCCCCCAGGCACACATATACTCTTTTAAATTTCCTTTCAGTTGACTCAGGATCTGCTGGTGGTTCTAGTTCAAATTTCACAGTTGTCCCTGGATTTGTGTTCATCAATTCAGCTACATAAGCTCTAAGTAACCCATAATGTGAATTATAATCACCATTTAGTTGCATGACAGCCTTCTGTTTAGCCCTATATGCTTTCTGCTTTGATACACCAACTTCAAACTTTCTTTGTAGCTGCTCTTGTACAGACTTGATTGGTATTTTGGGGTTATCTTGGAGATGTTCCATTAGCTGTTTGGATAGAAAAGTGGCTGTGCAGGCTCTAACATGCCTGTTTTGAAAGCATTTGTGTTCATTTACCAGGGTTTTTATCATCCAAGATTCAGATCTATTCACTTTAGAAAGCAACAGGGTCCAAGGGCATTTATGTTTGTTTGTTTCTGCTTTATTACCCCTGCCACCACTATTTTTGCTTTTTGGTCCTTCAGATTGTCTAGAACTGCTAGAACCCCCAACTTCTTTATTTTTCACATTATGTCCTTTTTCAACTTGTGGTTTAGTACATGTCCTGCTATTATGTCCAGTACCCCTACACCTTCCACACACTCCTTTAACTTTTAAACCTTGTGTCATACTAATCCCAACACTGTTTTGTATGCTACCATCTTCAGCAAACTGTGGGATATCACCCCAACCAACAGCCCTTACCCTCGGGATGTCATCCTTGATAATCCTAATTTGCCTCCTAGTTTCAACTGCATGTGTCTTGATCAGTTTTTTGGCTTCTTCTTTGGT
Organism: Helianthus tuberosus; assembly: GCA_030545235.1. Classification (NCBI taxonomy): domain Eukaryota; kingdom Viridiplantae; phylum Streptophyta; class Magnoliopsida; order Asterales; family Asteraceae; genus Helianthus; species Helianthus tuberosus. The sequence continues at coordinate 185,416,513 of CM060354.1, forward strand.
TCCAAACACTTGCCCAAGATACAAAGTGTTTTTTCCTTCACCATCCTTTCTCATGGCCTTTAAAGCCCTTTTCCTAAAGCTTGTATCATTCTCATCAGACTCTGAACCACTATGGAATTTTTCATTGTCTATAGCATCTTCTCCTAACTCATCACCATTAGTGTCAACCATATTGTTGGGATTAAACCCTACCAGAGGAACAGATAATGTAAAGCCAAAACCGGATCATGAAAGTGGATTCACAATAATCAGCTGTTTACTTTAAGCTTTCCCCTTGACAGTGAATCAAACATCTGATATGCTCCAAGTACTGCCCTTATCAACAACTGCTGATCCTATAAACCACTGTGAAACCAAAGCACCGATGAAGTTTAAAGGCTGAAGCTCAATCTACTGTTGGAATCCAAGTACTGCTGAAGAGTTAAAGCACTGCCCATTCAAGGCCTGATCACCCTTTGAAGAAAGCAATGTTGCTCATACAACAGTGGTTGATTACGTCAGTGGAATGAAGAGTCAGTGTTTATATATCAGTGTTTGGAATGTAATCAATGCCTGTATGGTCAGTAGTTGTAGAACAGTAGATAGAGTTTGTTAGTTTGTTAGATGTCACTTTCATGGTGACGTCAGCTGAGATGCCTCAGTGGTTTGGCTTTGTCTATAAATGGAACAGTACTCTGTACTGTTACATTTGATTCGTTTTGAGTGAGTTCTTCTCCTCAATTCAATCCTTTCATCTTGTGCAAACCAACCATGGGGTATCAAGCTGAGGGGGAGCTTAGTTTGTAAGCATGCTTGTAATCTTTTGAATTACTTTGTAATCTTTTGACTGATAAAAAGCATTTGTTTATCTAAACTATTTTCTTCCTTGATTGTGTTTATAAAGTTTGTATTCATTTTCGCTGCACTTCACATTGTTCCATATTCATTTAATGTTCAAATCATACAAACAAACACAATCATGAGAGCCTCAGATCCTAACAATTGGTATCAGAGCTTGGACAGTCAAATTTGATCTAACAATCAATTTGACATAACAGTTCGGCTCAAAATTTATTGATACTAAGGTTGGTTGTATTCAGTTGAAAAACAGAGTAACGAGTAAATCATGATCAAAATGGCTATTCAAAAACTCTGTAAATCAACCAAGATGTCATATGACACACAAATCTCACACAATAAGTGATTTCATGCACAAGACACTCACGGTTTCTAGATCTGAAAACATATCTATTAAACTGTGGGATTATCTCTTATTTTCAAAATTGATTTCAACTATTGTTGTGAATTTTGCGATGATTTCATTATATTAGATGCTAAAGTATGAACCTCAGATTAACAAAACCTAAGTTCATAAAAACATTGGTGTTTTGGTAATATAAAAAGAGGGAAATTAAAACTTTAGTCGTTTGATCTGATGTGTTGAAAAACAGGTTGAGATCCTCAAAAGGACAACTTCAACCATGTTAAAATACATTCAGAAAATCAGGGATCAACATAGTCCATATCATATTTAGTATGAGATTGGTTGAAAACCCTATGCAAACATGACCAATCCTCTGAAAACACTACTGCAAAATGAAATTGGATTAAGGTTTCTCTCAAAGATCTCCCAGTAAGTAATTCATTACGTATAAATGGGAAAGGTAAAAAGGGGAAGAAGAAATTCACAAAAACTCAGAAGTGTGTTCATCTCAAAACTTCTGAAGTCAGAAGAAAAGAGTATAGACATAAAACACTGAAGAATCAGAGTTTAGATTAATAATGGTCATTAAGCAACTGTGTGCATTCATCTGTTCACGAAAAGGTTTAGGTAAAAATGAAAATTCCGGTGAATGAACTTCAAAGAGGAATAGACAAATCTTCAAAATCATCACATGGTTCTCAAAAACTCATGTGTACATGTATCCTCAATTTTGTTGTCAATCAATCAACAAGAAAATGGTACTAAACAGTGGTCAAAATGTACTTAAAATTTCATACGACTGTTGTCAAACTACTGACCATTTTCATAAACTTGAGGATGATCTGATTACGTATTTTATTGTAAATATACCAGATCCTTTTTGATGCTATTCTCAGAAAATCCTTTATCCATTTTATATAAAGGACTTTTTCTAATAATCAGGATATATTATTCATTTTTTTAAGAATAATATATTTTGAACTTTTGTTTGTTTTTTATTGGCAATAGTTTCAATTTCCTATCAGGATATGGTACCTTATTTTTTATTGGTATTTTTGTCCTCATAAATGGGTCATAAGGAAATGGTGCATATGTTATGGTCATGACATACTCAGGGGTGTTTTAAACACTAATCAAAGGTTGATTGATATACAGTGCTTAAACTACTGGGGCACTCATGTTTTAATTTGGATATTAAACGAAAATGAGTTGGCTTAGCAAAAAGTTCTCATCATCCGGGGTACCAAACCACTGTCAGTAATTCGTAAGAATTTAAAAAGGAAATTGACATGTGGTAAAACCCTGAATGAAAATCTCTGAAAAAGGTTGCTGAAAATGAACTTTCAAACCATTGCCATTATTTTAAACCCTAACCACTGCTTTGTTCTAACATCTGATCACTAATTACTTTCCATTGCTGAAAGTCAACCACTGACCCTTCATTTTGCTTGGCAAGCACTGATGCTCAAAATCAGTGTCTTATCCACTGATATGCTATCCACTGATAGTAAAAATCATCCACTGTCCACATTATTACCGTTGTAACCAATGATGCTTGATTCATCAGTGGCTCTTAAAAAAACTGTTCTCCACCCTTCATCCATTTCATCAGTGTTTTGACACGTGGTCAGTTTTTAGCCTTCAGGTCATAATAACCGCTGCCACATCAGCGATCACTTTTTCCCTAAAGATCAAAACCCCAAACAGGGTTTTACACTGTCGAATTGAATTCCAAAATTCTTTTCTCAAAGCAGTTTCCAACCCTTCTTCCCAAAATCATTCTTCGTTCTTCTCCACAAAAATGACAAAATCAAAATCAAAATCAAAATCTAAACCAAAATCAACATCATCTTCAAAAGAGGTCGCTCAAACGGCAGAAGAATCCATCGATATACCATACAAATCTCCCCACAATTATCTGGGTTTGCTCACAAAACCCACCAATAACCACACCTTCGACTCCATTATTGATACAATTTCTGCATCAAAGTACAAAACTTTGTTGACAGCAGATGCACCTATTTATCAACAAACCCAGAGAGAGTTCTGGAAAAAGGCAACGCTTGAAAAACAAGGCGACAAAGTCACTGCCATCAACTCCTCGATACAGGGTAAAGCGATTCAAATAACCCCAAAATCAATCTCAGAAGTCTTCAAACTTGATGACCAGAACGGTAAAATCTCTTTTGATAAAGCCGTGATGAAAACTGATTTTGTAAAAAGGGAATATGCAGAACAATCAAAGGTAGATACCTTACAAAAAGGTTACTTCCCTTCTGCACAAAGGTTTTTGTTTCACACACTTCTGATGTGTGTCTCTAATAAAACAACAGCTTTTAACGAAATACCATTAAAGATTCAATGCCTGGGTTATGCTATTTTAAATGGTGAAAATTATAACTATTCCCAGGAGATCTTTAATGACTTGGTAAAAAATGTTGATAGCAAAGCATTTTTACTCTTTCCAAGGTTTCTAAGTTACTATTTTAAACAAAAATTTGTAAAAGAAAATGAAAATGTGCCAAAACAGGGTGTCTATTTTCAAATAAAAGGATTAACATCTGAAACATTTTCTAGAATGATGGCACCAATAAAAACAAAAGCAGAGGTGTCTGAGCAGAATTTAGCAGTTACAACTACTCCTCAGACATCTGCTGCTGAGCCCACTGCTCTAGGTGATCATAGCAGCACTACCAGTGCTTTGAAACCCACACCTGACATTACCAAAAAGACCAAAAGAAAATCTTACAAAAAGCCCACCAAACCCAAGAAAAAGGCAACTCCGGAAGATGAGATCCCAGAGCAACTGCCTGTGACGACACAAATGTCACCACAAACCACTGCTGCTACTTCCTCACAGCAGTTGGTAGAAAGATCTCCACCTTTGGCAAAAACTCATCCTACATCCTCACAAAAGGATCAGGTTGTAAGCACAGGGACCCCACAATATGAAGCTCTGGATCCACTTGGCTCCATCTTTCACAGTCCTGATCCCAAGGACATGTCTCTTTCAACTCCCATGCCCTCACCCATCATATTACCACAATCCATGCTACCTTTGTTGCATGCAGTTGATATAGCTCAGACAAAAACCAGTTCCTCTCAATCACTCATCAAAGAGAGTACACTCCAACAAGTGACTGGGTCTGATGCTTATACCTCAGCTATCCCAGCAACAACTGAGGAGGTTACACCCCCTGAGTTACAAGTAACTCTCGGTGGTAGTTCAAGTGGAGCAGCAACTACAACTGATGGATCAACAGATCTTCAGTTGGACAGTTGTTTCATCAGTCAGACTCCCTTGAAGGCAATTTCTTCCATAGCACCATCGGTAACCACCAGTGAGTTAATTCTAACCACGGGTACCATCAAAGGTTTATCAAGTGCTGAAGAAAGAAGTCCCCAGTACCAAGAACTAGGGGCATCAATGGGTGATTTTTGGGACTCTGTTCCTAAGTCACACATTGATACAACCACTGCTGGTGGGGATTCAGATGATCCTACTAACGTAGGTGATGATTCAAAATATCAGGAATTGACGGGCAGAGTTGAAAAACTTGAAGATTCAGTTGCTGAAATAAAGGATATGGTGCAAGAGATTTTAAAAGCTCAAAAAGCACAAGCCACTGCTGTTCCACCTCAAGCACCTGCTCCACCACAAGCATTTGCTGCAAATGAGCTCTGGAATATCTTTCAACCTTTACTTGAACACCAAAAGCAGATGGCTGATCAGCAGCATGAAACACATGTAAAAATGCTGACAAACATGGTAGAGTCAAGATTCAAAGATACTCAAGCAGATATCAAGGCTATAAAGGCCAGCATTCAAAAGACTGCCCATGGTGAAAAAGTTCCCTCCACTATCCTTTTTATGGATAACCCCCTTGCAGATAATGCCAAAAAGGGGGAGAATGTCAAAAAGATGAAGAAAAAGGGAATTGAAGATGGTCTGTATGTTGAACCAGAACAAGCAAAACAACCATCCAAACCACCTCAAACCACAAAACCTCAAACTTCCATCCAAACAGCTGATACAGCAGTAGTTACAAAAACTGCTGTCAGTAGCCAAACAGCTGCCATCTCTTCAACACACACCACCAAAACCACTGCTCTCACATCATCATCATTACCTCCTGCCATAAAGCAGAAGACAACAGATGTTACAACATCTGCTGTAATGACAACAGTGGTTGAATCACCAGTTGTTTCAACTGCTGTTAGTCAATCACAAACCACTGCCACTCATATCACCACCACTGATCCACCCAAAACATCATCATCCTCTCCTACAACAAAAAGGAGAAGGGTCTTTATACCCTATGACTCACCATCATCATCACCACCATCAAAAACAACCTCCTCATCCTCAACCCCTGCTCAAAAGCAGAAGACATCTACTGATACATCAGTAGTTGTAATGACAACAGATGTTGAGACACCAGTTGTTTCAACAGCTGTTAGTCAGCCATCCACCACTGTTTCCACCAGTCTCACATCACAACCAGCAAAGCTCTACACCAGAAAAAGAAAACTTACTCAGCCAGATGAGGACCATTATGATCCCACTGCTGCAAAATATCCATTGGAGCTAGAAGCTATAAAAAATGAGATGAGGCAGTTCTACACTGATGATGATCTTTCAAACAGAAGATTTTCCTCACTCGTTGGCTACATGATTCCAGAAGACATGGATGAGTATCTTCAGCTCAAAACAAGACAGGCTAAGATAATAGCAAAGGTTGAATGTAAAGGTCAAGGTGATGAAGCCATTGCTGAAAGATTGGAATTTCTGCTCACAAAAGTCAAACAAATAAAAGACTTTGCACAAGAGCTGAGCAAAGAAAAGGCAGAACAACGAAAAGAGATGAGAAGAAAACTTCTTGCATGCATAATGCAAGAGAAATTTTATCCTGCTAAAGAAAACCAATTTGAAGAATGGCCAATAATGCTGTTAAAGCATGAAGCTGATAGGATTGATAGAATCAAGAACGATCCTAAAAAGAAGAAAAATGCTCCAAATTGGAGCAAATACAAAAAGTTCATCACTGACCTAACAGTTGAGTACAAAAGAAAGAAACAAGAGTTGGTGGATGCAAAAGTGGACACTGCAAATGCCATATCAAAATGGTCAAAGCAGCAAACTGATGAAGCCTATGAAAGGCTGAAGAAAAGGTAGATAAATGTTTCAGGCACTTCAAAGAAGCATGAACAAATGATGAAGCTTGAACAGAAGATAGAAAACCTCAAAACACTGTTCCGGTCTACTTTTGTGACAAATCAAGAAGAAGGAGAACAGCTGACCAGTGAAGAGGTAAAGGAAAAGGAAGTTGAGTACTTCAAAGAAACCATCATGAAAATGGGTCTAAAAGAAGAGAACTCAGAAAACTTCAAAACCTTTTTAAGAAGGTGTTAACTAAACCTGCATTACCATCTACTTCAGAAGTTTCAGACATTGAGCCAGATCAACAAGAGAGACAGGAGCTGATAGAAAAGGAAACTGCAGAAGACATAGCTGCAGCAAGCAATGTCATTGAAATGGCCTTCAAAAGAATGTCTGAAAGTCTGCAAGTTTTCACAAGGCCAACATCTCCCGACTCTTCAGCAAATAAATCTCTCCCAAGAAACCCATTGGGTTTAAAAGTACTAAAGTGGATGTCTGATCAAAAGACCCACGTATTGACCCTGGTCAGATCCAATGGCGAAGTGAAGTACATATCAAGGAAAGAAGCACTAGGCCTTAGTGTTGAAGATTTGCAGGATCTCCTTGAACTTTCACTGTGCAGGGATGAGGATAACACAAGTTCCAAAGAATTTGAAGAAGAATTTAAAAGAAAAGCAAGGGAACTTCTGATGAGGAATAAAGATCCAGAATAATGAAGGGTTTTGGCATTATCTGTTCCAGGGGGAGATTGTTGGGATTGAACCCTACCAGAGGAACAGATAATGTAAAGCCAAAACCGGATCATGAAAGTGGATTCACAATAATCAGCTGTTTACTTTAAGCTTTCCCCTTGACAGTGAATCAAACATCTGATATGCTCCAAGTACTGCCCTTATCAACAACTGCTGATCCTATAAACCACTGTGAAACCAAAGCACTGATGAAGTTTAAAGGCTGAAGCTCAATCTACTGTTGGAATCCAAGTACTGCTGAAGAGTTAAAGCACTGCCCATTCAAGGCCTGATCACCCTTTGAAGAAAGCACTGTTGCTCATACAACAGTGGTTGATTACGTCAGTGGAATGAAGAGTCAGTGTTTATATATCAGTGTTTGGAATGTAATCAATTCCTGTATGGTCAGTAGTTGTAGAACAGTAGATAGAGCTTGTTAGTTTGTTAGATGTCACTTTCATGGTGACGTCAGCTGAGATGCCTCAGTGGTTTGGCTTTGTCTATAAATGGAACAGTACTCTGTACTGTTACATTTGATTCGTTGTGAGTGAGTTCTTCTCCTCAATTCAATCCTTTCATCTTGTGCAAACCAACCATGGGGTATCAAGCTGAGGGGGAGCTTAGTTTGTAAGCATGCTTGTAATCTTTTGAATTACTTTGTAATCTTTTGACTGATAAAAAGCATTTGTTTATCTAAACTATTTTCTTCCTTGATTGTGTTTATAAAGTTTGTATTCATTTCCGCTGCACTTCACATTGTTCCATATTCATTTAATGTTCAAATCATACAAACAAACACAATCATGAGAGCCTCAGATCCTAACACATATGATCAATAACACTATCATCAACAAAGTCAGTAAAAAACTTGTAATTCCTCATATCAGTTTCAACATCATTTATGTTGTTTCCATCATCTGCTATGAAATCACTATCATTATCCTCACTGGTATTCACATCCCCCTCATGCTCACTTTCATTCACATCCCCCTCATGCTCACTTTCATTCACATTCCCCTCATGCTCACTTTCATTCACATTCCCCTCATGCTAACTTTCATTTACATCCCCCTTATGCTCACTTTCATTCACACCCACATCATTCAACTTATGTTGTACACTATCACTTTGATTCACAGGATTCTCACCAAAGAATGGGTCAAACTCAAGATCATCCATTGTAATATCAACTTCATATTGCACACTAATTTGTCCTACTTCATGTTCAGCACTAATATGCCCTGTTTCTAGTTGAACACTACTCTGTCCTACTTCATGTTCAGCACTACCATTCCATCCTAACAATAACCTATTCTTACTAGCATTGATGTTTTCCATCGCCATGATTTCCTCATCAGTTATTTCTTGCACCCTAAGCTTGGTTCGGGAGCAGAAATAAGTATGCACAGTTGTTATAACATACTCACAATACACATTCATCACCCTAGACTGAGGAATAACTTTGATAAAATCTAAAACATCTGCATCACTTCCTAAAGCCCTTAGCCCAAAATCAAGATTCTCACCAGGAACACAAAAGTGATAATACCTTTCAATATCGCTTGGAAGGCCAAACTTGTCCACGATACAATCCAGTTCATGCACAGAGAACTTATCTTCATCTAACAAGTCAATAAAATTGCACTCTCCTTCGACATAAGCCCTATCAGGAAATCTTGTGAATCTGCCACTGTGATAAAGCTTAATGGTGAACAGACTTGGGAACCCCACTGCATTATGCAATGATCGATAAGTATTATGCAATGATCGATTAGTATTATTCATAATTTCAATAAACGAAACTCAAAACCCTAAAAATTACCGTAGAAGGCATCGATATCAGATTGGGATAAGTGTTGCCTGATCATAAATTGTCTTCCAATGGTGTCTGAATTAGGGTTCATCGTCGAAGTTTGATGCAGAAATTTGGAGGATGATTGAGATCGATGAGTGAAATTAGGAGGCCAATTATGCGTTGTGAAGAATATAAAGGGACACAGCTGCAATAAACCTTAAAATTACAATTTTACCCTTGCATTAAATAAACCTAACTAAGTAAATTAACTAAGTTTGGTGGAAATGACATAAAGTGATACAAAACATGTGTTTTTTGGACATAAATTGAAACTAAAAGTTTTAAAGGGCACGTTTCAAAATTCAGTGTAAACATAAAGGACAAAAAGTGAAATTTTCTCTAAATAATGTGATTTCATTTGAAATGATGATTTATCAATTTGTTGTAGGGCTTGTAAGAGTGTGTATGAGACTATGATTGAGAATATAAGGAAAAAGAGAACAATCTAAATTGCAATTTGTAACGAAAAACAAATCGCCATTACAAACGGAAACTTATGACAAGTAGTCATTACAAACGACAAGTTATGACAAATTGCCATTCAAAACAAGAAATTCTGACACAATTTCTGACGAGATGAGATCACATATAGTGATTATTTAAATTATTGGTATATTAATTGATAGAGTAAACTTCCGTTTTGCTGCCTGTGGTTTGGTCGCTTTAACAGTTTTGCCCCAAACCTTTAAAAATAGTCATTTTACTCCCTGATCTATGAAGCTTATCTCTATTTCACTCCCCGCCCCTAACGCCATCCAATTCCTCTTTTAAATTCTGGTCACATGCCCCTCACATGAGGGGCATTTTAGTCTTTTCCTATCCTCTCTATTTTATTGTTACAATAATAACACACATACAAACACGCTCTCCTTCTCTCTCTGTTCTCTCTCTCCAGTCTCCATAACCAGACTTCACCACAAAATCACCACCAACATTACCATCCCCTGCACCAACCCCACACTGGCAGCAAGCACCGCCACCGCCAACAAACCTCACCACCACCGTCGCAAGCTTGAAGATTTGAACCATGTCTTTCTCTAAACCTCCATAACCACCATAAGAGTTCTGAATCATCTCTCTCTCGCTCTCTAAACCCCCACTAACACCATTGCAGATCTGAACCGCCAGCATCCCCACATCACAACGTTCCCTTTCTCTCTCTCTATCTTAACTGTCGGCTCCGGCGAAAAGGCCATCTCCACAGAGTTGACTTGCAGATCTGAACCGCCATCTCCACAGTGTTGAGTTGCGGCTCCGGCGAAGAGGCGGCGGATTTTGGTTGATGTTGGGTAAGATTTTGTGTAAGACTTTTGTGATATATGTTAAAATGTTTTTGAGGGTTTATTGCAAGGTTTCTTGAGAAGATGCCATTCGTCCCTTTGATATATGTTGACGGCTGTATATTTTCGAGATGATGATGAGTTGGTTTTTTTAGAGCCCAAAAATAATTGATATTGTTGCCAATAATCAATCGTGAATGATAAGTAAAAAAAGAATGATAAGTTTGGTCAGCTCCTGGCTGGGTTTTTGTTTTCCGTTCTTCCCTGTACTATTTTTTTTGGTTTTTTAATGAAGGTTCAATCTGGCTATTCAAAAAAAAGAATGATAAGTAAAAGAAAGGTGAAGTGAAATTGGAGGAGAAAATAGATGATGAGTTAATTAGGGCTTCAATTTTGGAGATGGTGGTGGTCGGCGTGTGGTGCCCAGTGGTGGTCGGTGACGGTGTTGGGTGGTTTGAAGATAGGGAGAGGGTGAGATTTGAGGGTTTCTGATATAAACATAAAAAATAAAATACTAGTATATACATATTTAAGTAAATAATAGAAAATAATTAATTTATTATATATTATAATAAAATATCTTTTTAGAGAGAATGGGAAAGACTAAAATGCCCCTCATGTGAGGGGCATGTGACTAGGATTTAACAGAGGAATTGGATGGCGTTAAAGGCGGGGAGTGAAATAGAGATGAGCCTCATAGATTAGGGAGTAAAATGACTATTTATAAAGGTTTGGGGCAAAACCATTCAAACGACCAAACCACAGGGAGCAAAACAGAAGTTTACTCTAATTGATATATTATTTGAGAACATACATTCTCACATTCTTATGTTTAATATAATTCGATTATTTTGAAAATCCAACAAAAATATCGAACAAAGTTTTATGAATCGCCTTTAAAAAACGAAGTTCTATGAATTGCCTTTCAAAAAAAAAATGAATTATATGAATTTTCTTTAAAAAAACGAAGTTTTATGAATTGTCTTTAAAAAAGAAATTATATGAATTGCCTTTATATAAAAAACGAAGTTATATTAATTGTCTTTGAAAAAACGAAGTTAAAGATTTCGATTTTCAACAACTAGAAATGCAGAGATTACTAGAATTGAAACTTTAGAAAAAATTGTTTGTATTTCAAAATAAAAATATTTTAAGTAGTTGGTCTTCAGTTTTAGACACATATTTAACTTGTTCATCAAGCAATTTATCCAGTCGAATTATAGCCAATCCTAAATACATGAAAATATGGACGAACAAGTTGAATATGGTAATCTCTGCATTTCTAGTTGTAGAAAATAGAAATCTTTAACTTTGTTTTTTGAAAGACAATTCATATAACTTCATTTTTTTAAAGGCAATTCATATAAGTTCGAATTTTTTAAAGGCAATTCGTAAAACTTCGGTTTTTAAGGCAACTCATATAATTTCGTTTTTTTTTTCAAAGGCAATTCATATAACTTCGTTTTTTAAGACATTACATAAAACTTGGTTTGATATTTTAGTTAGATTTTAAAAATGATCGGATTATAGTAAACATAAGAATGTGAGAATGTATGTTCTCATATAATATGTTAATTAATATACCAATAATTTAAATAATCATTATGTGTCATCACGTCAGAGATTGTGTCAGAAATTGTTGTTTGGGCAATTTAACGTAGCGCATGTCTATTCACACACCCATATTGTCTATCCACACACCTTCAGTGTCGAGTTGTGGCCAGAGCGCGGCGTTTTGGTCCGGTTAACCAGACAAGGACTGACGGGTGTCTTACGGGTCTGTTGACCGGACCAAAACCCCGGTCAGTCTTTTGGCTGATTGACATGACCAAAACGCAGCCAAAGCTCAGCGTTTTGGTCAGGTCACAGACCCGTCAGACACCCGTCAGTCTTTTGTCTGGTTGACCGGACCAAAACGTCGCACTCTACCCACAGCTCGACACTGGAGGGTGTGTGAATAGACAAAGGGGTAGATGGGAGTGTGTGAATAGCAATACCCTTTAACGTATTCTCTTAAAACCTAATCATTGTTTCCTTACATTCCTAATCATAATCTCTTACAAACCTTACAACAAAATGATAAATCGTCATTTTAAATGGAAATCACATTATTTGTGAAAAAAAATTCCAAAATGACTACTTGTGAAAATACTTTCACAAGGTGAGTAGTTATGAAGAAAAAAAAACCCTCTGACTTGATCATATATATAGGTTTACAAATAAAAAGGTTTGGGCTCTGTAACTTGCCTCCGATGTCGCTTGGTATTGGAAAAAAAAAACAGGTTTGGCCTCAGTGGCGTTGCCTCCCCCCACCCACGAATATTTTGGTTAGAAGTCACTACGCCAAATATGACCTTTGGTCACACTTGAGTTGAAAAAAAAAGTGTGGCAAAAGGCGTCACACTTTTTTTGTGAGGCCATAATAAGCCTTTTTTGTAATATTTCCGATTTTTCATCCGAAAATTTTAAAAGAGTTAATTGCCAAAATCGACCCTGAGGTTTGATCATGTTTGCCATTTTCGTCCAAAATGACACTTTTATACCAAATTGCCCTCAACGTTTGTAACTTTTTGCCATTTTCATCCAAACCACTAACTTAATTTATTTTTTCTGTTAAGTTGAAGATATTTGGATGAAACTGGCAAATATAAAACCACAGGGACGATTTTGGCAATTTACTCAAACCCTTTTTAATTTATTTTATTTAATTATTTTTGTTACATATATAATAAAAGAATATACATGGAGTTTTTAGAAAAAAAAATAGTTTTTGTCACATAATTTTTATAAATTTCATCCAAATCACTAACTCAGTTTATTTTTTCTGTTAAGGTGAAGGATGTTTTAAATTTTATAAATTAAGACAGAAATTAATTTATAGCTTCTTTATATAAATCAGTTTTATAAAGAGAAAACGTCATTGGTGTGCAACACATAACAATCGATTACAATTTTTAGTATTTATCAGTTGTAGAGATAGAAAAAAATTGTAACACGTTACATATTTTTTAAATGTGTTGAGCACCTAGGAAATATGTTGGTAGAAATAAAATATTTATTTAATTAAGATTATGAGGGTAACTAACTAATACTTATTCTGAGTGGCTTGAGTAAAGAAACTTTTGGTTCATAGCATTATAATTACAATTTGGTGGGTAATTTTAAGGTTTGGTAACGATACGTTGTTTGATGGGGGTGGGGGGCACTGGCTTCTGTTTTTCCTTAGGAGCGAATTTAAAAGAGTAGAAGATGAATTAAAAACTTGGTTCATATGATAAGATTTTTTTATTTGACCATTTTCAATAAGGTCACCAGCATTTTAGTTTTATAAAATTTAGAGGATTAAGTAGATTTTATATTTATAAAACCGATCTATATAAAAAAATTAGAAATTAATTTCATTCTTAGTTTATAAACATCCTTTGCCTTAATAAAAAAATTAACTTAGTTAGTGGTTGGATGAAAATTTATAAAAAAATATGTGACAAAGCTATTATTTTTTTCATATAAAAATTGCATGTATATTCTTTCTTATTATATATGTAACAAAATTAATTAAATAAAAGAAATTTAAAAGATTTTGAGTAAATTGCCAAAATCGTCCATGTGGTTTTATATTTGCCAGTTTCATCCAAATATCATCAACTTAACAGAAAAAATAAACTAAGTTAGTGGTTTGGATGAAAATGGCAAAAAGTTACAAACATTGGGGTAATTTGGTACAAAGCTGTCATTTTGGACGAAAATGGCAAACCTGCCCAAACCTCAGGGACGATTTTGGTTCTCCCCCGCCAATTTTTTACCTAAAAAACCCATGCCCCTTGTTAAAAATATTTATACACATTTTCGTATTGAGGTAAAAAACGGGAAGAACGGGCTATCAGTAAGTTTTATAATGGTTTATAAACTTTAAGTAAAGTTTGTTAATACTTTATATATAAATAAAGTTGAGGATTCTTTTTTATGTTAAAGGTACTTATCATTTATTTTAAAGATCGTCGGGGCTAAGTTGTAATTCTTCGTCCAGTTACGTAACATTTATCCCGAATCATTATAAATATTTGGTCTTTATTTTTGTTAAACAATATTTGGGCTCCAGATTATGTAGTTTTATTTGGAGTTATTATTGTTTGACCCGACCCGAATCGAATATCCAAACCGAACATATAACCCGAAACATAGCGATAGGAAAAAAATTTGGTCCCATGACTCCCCGCCATCCCCCCCCCCCCCCCCCGAACTTTTGGTCAAGCTCCGCCACTGTTTGGCCTAAACAAGTCTAGGATTAAACAATGTACGGAGATTTTATGCAAATAATTGTTAGGTCTCAAGTGACGTATCAGAAACCAACACACACGCACAAACGAATTAACCCACACAAACTATAAAATAATAAATGATACATGAGGCAAGATTATACGTTGTTTGATCCTAGTGAGGGACATACATCCATAGGCTGCAACTAGATTTATTTCATTAAACTTAAAGGCTCACAAAAGTTACAATACATGATTAGGTATATATAGAAAGCAATCGGATTTTCTATCTTGGTGAACAAGAAAACTAAACAGGTCAGACTGGGCCTTCCATCAAAGTCTTCTAATCATCAATTAAACTAGCCCAGTAACCAAGGACTTCACAAACCTAATACTCTCCCACTTGAAGGCCTTGCGAGACACTCTAACTTGCCACAAGCACACAACAACTCAATCATCGAGTACTTAGCAATATTTAACACACAAGAATCGAAGTCTTCAGGTCCAACTCACAAAGAACAAAACAAACTCCAAACCTGTCTAGAAATCCACCTAGTTGCAATGGCCCTTTTCATCAGTAACCTAAAAAGCCCATTGAAGCTACCAACCGCTCCAATATGGTCATCACAAACCCAGCCTTGGCAAATCCAGCCAATGACTCATCCTCAATCTCAACCGTCTCCCACTGAATCGTACTACTGTCTCCATAGACTTCCAGAGGATAGAAGACTTTCCAAAAAACAAGCACCTAGGAAAGAATTTTCATTCGGGATTTCGATCTCAAAACCCAATGTCACAATATAACTATGCCAGAACATCCATTGCGCTCCCACCATTACCAAATCTCCGTCCAGGTTTAAACCTCCAAATACGCTCGAGCTGACATCCTCATGGCTCTGAGATTCATGGTTGTCAAATGAATCCAATTAGCTCTACCCGATTCAGCGAGCTGTGTCGTTACTACTTGGAAGTTGGTTTAGTTAATTCCAGCGATACATAAACCCGTACCATCCCAAAGTCTTCAATCAAATTCACCAATACTTCACTACAATGGGTAATATAAAATGAAGCATACAGTGATCTCGAACACATGAGTCTTCACTACCTTCCACTGAGTCCCAATGCATTAACCTCGACACATTCTCAAAAGCATATATTCTAAAAGATGTCCACGCCTCAATGCAGCCCCATCAAGTCCACTATGCCCAACTCCCATTGTCCCTGTTATCCTAGCCCATGCCAAAACAACATTCCATGAGACGCATCTCCACTCCTACTTCCCCAACAAAAAACCTTCACACAATGCTAGTATAAAGATGGTCACAATATCAAACCACTGATCACCACTGAACAAGAATAGCTTCGCAGTTCCAGACCAACTAAATGACGATAGGTATCACAACAGCCGAGCCTTCAATGGAAAGCAAGCGGTACTAAGGCTGTCCAAAAATATCGCGGCTCGGAGTTCGCTCGAAGCTCGCTCGGATTTAGCTCCAAAAAAGCTCGCTCGATGTGGCTCGGTTTGAAAGTGAGCCGAGCAGGCTAGGCTCGGTTAGAAAGAGTGCCTAGCTCGGCTCGGCTCCTGACGAGCCAAATTGGCTCAGTTTGGCAAGCTTGGTAGCTCGGCTCGGCTTAGCTCGAATTATTTTACTTATAATATATTTTATTTTTATATCCATATAATATATTATAAAAAATATTATTATTTACATGTATTTAGGCTTGTAGTTTGAAATCTATGACATATTTAAATGTTGATTGCCGTGCTAATGAACAAATATTGTATATACTTGAAATATAAAACTTATTTTGCGTTGTTGAACTTGATTTTGGCATGTAATGTATTAGGTTGAACTTATTTTAGAATACTGAATTTTGAGAGTTATGTATTAATTTTTATTTTTAAAATCAAGCCAAACCAAGCCGAGCCAAGCCAGCTCGGTTTAAAACCAAGCCAAGCCCGAGCTTAGATTTTTAGCTCGGTTTCAAATCCGAGTCGAGCCGAGCCAGCTCGGTTTATAATCGAGCCGAGCCTGGGCTTGCCCTAGCTCGGCTCGGCTCATGAACAGCCCTAAGCGGTACCAAGGGATCTATGACCATACACACGATCAGCTAACACAAATCCTAACCGAAAGATCATCCAAACGGGAAATAGCTCACACGACCTGCCCTAACTTTTTTTCACTTATGCCGTCACCAACACACCCTCTGGTTCTACTTTCTCAGGTTCAACCATTGTCAAGTACCACATCCAAGTTTCTTTGACAAACTAATCAACTGAACCCTAGAACCATCGAACATTCCAATTAAAACCATATCGTCTTCCATTATAACAATAACAAATGAGACAAATCCAAAACAGTGAACATACACATCAATTGCACAGACTTGAACTTGCCTGCTTTTCTACTAAACATTATCAAGCAAACCGATTTGTTCCTCCAAAACTAATAAATCAAGTAATTGTACATAAACTGTAAACAATTACCCCAGACTGATCTTCTGCAGACAAATCCAACCCAAAACGCTGAAACATCACAACCCCGGTTCCTAAAAAAATGGGTTGATAATAAACATCAAAACTCGATGTAACACCTCGAAAAATCACGTCCTATAATGTGTTGACACGTGTCATAAGCTTGGAACGTGTAAAGGATTACTTAAGAGGGACAAAAGTTGACAAACAAGAAAAGTATGTGAATATAAGGGTTCAAGATGTCAACAATGGATAAATATACCTTACAATAACCCTACACGATGTTTATACCCTTAAACGAATGAATCATGGATCATACGAAGCTAATTGTGAATGAAAGTGAGAGATTTCAAACTACAGGGGTTAAAGTTGTCAACATGTTTAAGGTATACCTCTGAGTGACCTTTTAGCAAACCCGAAGCTTTGTAATGATTAATTATGCTCTCTAGAATACATGCTAAAAATTTCACCAAGTTTCGTTATCGTATGAGAAAGTTATGATAAAATTCGTATACGAGGAGTTAAACGTGTCAACGATGAAGTTTATGACTTTTCGGGTGATAACAAAGTTAACCAAGGACTTAACAAAGTGGGTATAAGTCTTGAAGCCCTTATAAGGCAATTTGGAGGGCTCATAATGCAAGAAATAATGTTAAAACAACTTTTATATGGACCAGGGACCAAAACAGCAAAATCTGATAATGGATTCAAATCAGAGGCGGCGTCGCGCGACGCGAGGGACCCTAGGGGGGCCTACGCGTGACGCGAGGGGTCCTCTGATATCGAAAAAAATGGTAGATGTCTGCTAGGTCCATTCTAACTGACTTGGAAAGATATTTTCCACTCCATGGGCGACTACATGCTTTTAGACCTTAGGGACACTTGTGGATGATCCATGATTAGTTGTAGCATGAATTGTCATGATCACAAGGCCTCAAATTCACTATAAAAGGCCCTCATGTTGCAACATTTTGATCACACCTTCCATCTGCATTTGTGGAGCTTCCTGGAGCTTAAGATCAGTCCCCAAGCATCTCTAATATTGCATTAGACCTTAGTAAGTACCCTTGACCTTCCTTAGTTGTGTTTTACTTAGTTATTAGCTTAAAAGTCAAACCGTCGTAATTAACGTTTGACTTAGCGATTAATCATTAATGGTCCAGTGATTAGTCAAATTGAAAGTTGTTATAAATTGGTAATTATGTGGGCAATAAACCCTTAAGAGGGCACCCTCTGATTCCCGCTCTAACTAGATCAAATGTCGGGTCAAAGTTGTTTATAAAAAGTCAACAGAAGCTTAATTTTCGAATTAACATGTAATTAGCAATGTAGAAGGCATGTAACCTATTTTATCACTCGTATAACTTGGTAAC
This sequence comes from Helianthus tuberosus, assembly GCA_030545235.1. NCBI lineage: Eukaryota > Viridiplantae > Streptophyta > Magnoliopsida > Asterales > Asteraceae > Helianthus > Helianthus tuberosus. The sequence continues at coordinate 185,434,828 of CM060354.1, forward strand.
AAGTATAAGAACTGGTCTAAGCTTGTTTGATCCGACAATTTTCTGTTTAGACCCGGTTCGGAACCGAAAGTCGCAAAACTTTGACTTTTGCTTTGACTTCAGTTCTGACCCGATTTAGCATGATTTGGAAATGCCTTAGAGCTTCCCTAGGACCAAGTTACATGATAGTATAACCCTCTGTGGTTGGTTCGTTGATTGTCCTATTCGTTTACATATTCCCGTTAATTGCCTAATGTTGACCAATATGCCCTTTTGACCAAAAAACGAGGATTTAATAAATGTGAAAGGAAAATAATCTTTATTACTGATTTATAAACATGTCCCTAAAGTTTCATATCTGTTCGAGGTCCAGAATAGGAGTTATGCTAAATAGCGCACTTAAGAAGCTTTTTGTTAATTAAACGTCGCAATTAGCATAAAGCCTATCTAAACCCAATTTTCGACACCAAACCTTTTACCCACTGATGTAATATAATATTTTGGGATTTTTGATGATTTTTAATTATTTTTAATATGCTCATAACCTAAGGTTATGGCGTTGATTCGGTAAATACCGATTATACCTTTTTTGGTTATAAAATGAGTTCTACATAATATTTTGACACCAATCCAATTGCTACTGATTTTATATAATAAATGAAGTATTTTGAACTTTATAACCTGATCAGAAAACTCAGATTTCCTGTGTAACCCGGAAATCGCTTAGAATGGCTTTTTAAGCGTATTAAACACATAGTTTATGTTTAAAACCATTTTTGTCATATAAGACTTATCACAAATGATATGACCTATTAAAATAAGTTATTTTACTGATATATTCAGATCCAAATCTCAAAATTATAAATAATCTCTTTTATAATCTTTAAAAATGACCAAAATAACCCTACGGGGCTTATATTGAGATTAAACTCGTTTTGGGAATAATTGAAGGTATCCTACTGATATCACAACATATTTAAGGCATATTAACTTAGGAAACCTGTTAATGACTTATTCGGTTACCCGTTACGCCTCTTGCGCGTTCGGTTCGGTTTATGTAACTAGTTTGTATAAATTAGCCGAAACGGGTCAAACCTTATCATTTTTATCTCAAAATCCAGAAGGTGTTTAGTTTACCCATATTATACAAGTCTTCAAACTTGTCAGGTCTAAAACACATTCTATTCCGGTCTTCGCTTAATCGTGCGTTCGAACCTTATCTTTATTTAAAAGTAACCGGTCTAAGTTTAGGCTTAATTAAAGACCCGTTAGGATTCTAATAGGTTATTATAAACCTTCGTTCCAGAATAGGAGACCCGGTAAAAGCTACATGCACTTGCTATTTGTGATTGATACTTGCAAAGGTAAATACTTTTAACTTATTTTCCCTTATACGGGCTTGGGGTACGGTATATACAAATACCGCTTGGTCGGGCATTGAATCTTTAATCGTATGAAGGTTAAATCATTGAAGTGTCCCGTTTAAATTGTATTGTTTGCTTAAAGCCTTTGGGGGTTAATGACCATCTCCCGGATATCCTTGGCATCATTCATGAAATGGCCACGACCTAAGCACAGGGTGTAGGCGTACACCTGACAGCTGCATATGTAAAAACTGGTATCCCACTTAAAGGAATAAGCCTTGTGGGCATTATACTTGTGGTGTGTCTATTAATCTTTAACCCGGTCTGCGGACCGGGCAACTGAACGTATACGAAACATGTAATTCTTTTACAAGTATTATATACAAATAATTATCCCAAGTTATAAAAGATATTTGTGCCACGAGCATTCAAATCAATTTTATTAAACTATTTCAAAATGAGTCAGTTAATTGTATTTACCAGTGTAAACTGACGTATTTTCCCAAAAAGGTTAAGTGCAGGTACTACTCGTAATAGGCTGGCCTCTCCTTAGCATCAATAAGAGTCTCGCAAGCTTGCATGCATTTAAATCTGATGAACTATGTTTCCTTTATTTATGATCCGCCTGTGGATCTTTTACATTCCATTTGTAATACTTTGATATTACTTTATATCAGTTTGTAATATATTTATCTTTTGCTTCCGCTGTGCATTTAAATATTGTGTTGTTTGACTATGATGATATCAACTACGTCACGGTACTCCCCACCGGGCCCACCTGTAATACGTGGAAATATCGGGGTGTGACAGGTTGGTATCAGAGCCAACATTGAGTGAATTAAACACTATCCTTTTGTGTTTAATCTCAATGACACAGTAGCACATTTCTTGACCTTCTGAGTCTAGATTTAACATAGGAATATTCTCAGCTCTATTCGGAGAATTTTTGCTTTCAATTCTATATTTTTAAATATGTCGCCAAGCAAAGAAGCCATAGTGGAAATTCTCCCCATTTGAGCCTAGGGAAGGCCGAGCTTCGTGCTGCGAATAGGATAAACGTGCAACCAAGGAGAAAACATTCAGAAATAATATGAAGAAGGAACTCCTTTTACAGAAATTCGTTTCCTTAGTAAGTCCTTATAAGGGCATATTTATCTTCAGTCCCTTCAGGGACAACATCATTTCTTTCAAGTCCCGTTCAGGGAAATTCTGTAATTTTTTTAAATCCTTGGAATACTTTAACAAAATTTCATCTTATCAATATCTATAATAAATGAAATGAATGAAAAGTATCATTCCTTTTATAAGATCTACCATTATAATAAAATGGCAAATTCTGAAAAAGGACAAGACCTAGCCCATGTGTCATTTTAAGACAGGGCCAAGATGGCAGTTCCTCAATTAGATTCAGATCCTTATTAACATCTCAATTTAGGATTGTTCTCCGCTTAATATTAAAAGAATCTTAAAGGTAAACCTAGCCTATATGACAAGGCCAAGATGGTAGAACCTATTCAAAAGATTCAAATTCTTGTTAACCTCTGTAACATGTTAACATTCCTGGCTGACGTGGTTCGATAAAAATCGCATAAATCATCCTTATACTGGATTCTCCCGAAATCCTTTCTTATTTTGTGATATAAACATCCATAAGGGATATAATGCCTAGGGGCTATAATTAACGTCCTCTGAGACTAAAGATAGTCGTAGCCTACAACTCCCTGTCAAGAAAAGGTAATGAACTTTGATTCAAACCTTAATGCCTCGATTCCATAAAATCTGGGCTTATAAATTAAACTTGTCTACGTGACAAGGCCATTTGTGCTATTATTAACTTGTAAATTAGGATTATGATAAAAAACCTGAATAAAATAAATATCATTCCTTTCCTACCAGTATACATATTAAAAAGAACCTTAAAGGGTATAACCTAGCTTGAATGTCATTAAAGACCTGGCTACGATGGTAAAACCTGTTTAAAGGAGATTCAGATCCTTGTTAACATCTGAAAACATGTTAACACTCCTGACGACGGTGATGCGATAAAATCACACTTGTCATCTTTATATTAGGAACTTCCAAACCCCTTATTTTGCCTAAATGATCAATAGGAGTCATGGCTAATAAATGTCGAACATGATGTACACATCAAAACATCCACTGGGATGAATACCTTCGGGCAAAGATGTAATTATGACAAAGATAGTTTTCTTTCATAACTTCCTGCCAAAAGGCAATGAACTATGAAATCTTCCGATCCAAAGGAATCATCGATTATGTTTTAAAATTTCCTAGTGACAAGGCATCTGTGCCATCAAAAAGTCCTGTGGAACAAGCCCTTTTGCTATATATATAAAATGTCAGTACGACATTGACAGTCGTGACTTATGTCCCCTGTCTAATAAATATGAAGGATTATATTCCGTTTAAACACCAAAGATGGTTTATTTAAAAACCTAGGCAAAACATAATCAAATAAATTAAATACTATCTATTGGCCTATATGGTTTATTTGTACCATGGCTATTTAATCATCAAATTTGACAATCCGATATATAATTAAACCAATTATTACTACTTGGTTTGTAGCCTTCAAGCTTCACCATGGCTGACTCATCTAAAGCTCACAATCATCCAAGTGATCAGAACGATGATGCAAGACTGAACTTAACAAGCACCGAGTTACAAGCTATGATAGATACAGCCGTAAACAACGCTGTGGACCATGTGTTGAAGGGTCATAAGCGAAAGTGCGATAAAACCCCAAATAGAGGTTGTAAAAAGGGTAAGACCGGTTCAAACTATAACCAGTCCAAGCCAAAGGACGCAAAACCCAAATGTAAAACCTGCAAGAAGAAGCACTTCGGAAAATGTTTCTATGAACAGACCCGAGGATGTGGCATCTGTAAGGAAATAGATCACAAGACTCGTGAATGCAAGGACTTGAAGGACAACCAACAGTCAGGTGAAAAGACCAGATGCAAAACCTGTAGGAAATACCACCTCGGGAAATGCAGATTTGAATCTCAGCCTCTACCCTGTGGAATCAGCAAGGCCAAGGAGCATAAGACCTTGGATTGCAAGAGATTAGGAGATGCAACCTGCTATGGTTGCAATGAAATAGGGCACATCAAGATAAATTGCCCAAATAAAACCAAGAAGCCTGGGGAGGCTAAAAAGACCAAAGCTGGAAGCTCTCAGATGAATGCTCAAGAGGCTATTCTGGATGACAATATAACAACAGGTACTTTCTTTATCAATAACGCTCATGCTAGAGTATTATTTGATTCAGGTACAGATAACTCTTTCGTAGACAATAGATTTTGTAAATCATTAAATCTGCCTGTTAAAACTCTAAGCGTTAAGTATAAAGTAGAATTGGTCGATAGTACCTCAGAGACTGCTTTAGCAATATTAGATGGATGTTTTATATCCATTAGGAATCATTCCTTTCCACTGTCCTTGTTCCATTAAAAATAGAGGGACTCGATATAATAATAGAAGATGGGTTGGTCATCCTGTAACCAAGCCCATACTTTATGTGATGAGAAACAAGTAGTTATCAAGACTCCTTATGGTGAGCCTTTGACCATTCAAGGAGATACTGGGCATGGAGTGCTCAAGCACTTGTTGAATTTGGTATTTAATACCAAAGCTTCGACTATGGAAAACTCAGATGAGACAAACAACAGTCGCGATGCTAGAGATGCGACAAATATCAATGGTGCATCAAATGTTAACCTCATCGTTGAAGGAGTTAATCTCCAAAATTTTAATTAACGCAGCTGTTAGAAAGGCTATGAGAAAAGTCATGAAAAGGTTTAAGAAACCGAATGATGTTCACTTTAAAACACATGTCGCTGCTCATAAGAAGAGCTATATTCATACTTCAAATGCGAAGAATAACCCAAACAAAATCATATGTGGCAAGAAGCCCCTTTCCTTTTTGGATGTACTTAAAAGTACTTCGTCTCTTAGAAGTCAAGAGACTTCAATAGTAAAAAGGGGCCATCGATTTCAGGAAATTGTTGGATGAAGTAGAAACCATTAGGTATATTAGCGGTTATGCTGGAAAGGACATGGTAAGGTATACATCACAGTCATTCGATGGCAATACCCTTAATTAGTGAGGACATTAATGAAATCCTCAAGAAAGATCCCCTTATGCAATATGGGATGGTTCAAGTTTTAAGGACCTTATTAGAAAAAGCCTATTATCCACATCACAAAATGGAAAAAGATGGAATAAGAATTTTCTGACTCTCGCCATAAAAGTTCTAGATTGTCGACAGTAAGTCGCAAATTTTAATACATTGGCTGAGTTAGTGCTCTATTCAATTTACCCAAAATCTAAGCTTCATGCAAATGATTATTGGTGGTTAGTATCGAAAATAAGAGGGCACATTAAGGTTCCAAAGCCTGCTCATTATAAACCCATTATGGATCTACCTCAGCTACTCACGTTGTATAGACTAAGAAACTACCAGTCAAAGCTAAGACTGCCCAAAAATTTGTCAAAGATTTTGCAGCTAAGTTTAAAAGGATTAAGAATGGAGGCGTTTAACCCTCCTAACGAATGATTAAGAGGCACCTCACATTTATAATGACACTAGATAAACCCCTTATTGTGATTTATTGCTAAGAGTTGTGTTGGGTTCAGGTGCTGCTAAGTCTCTCATAAAGACCATAAGCTTAGCAAACTTTTAAAAATTTTCCCGTAAGAAACCTAGATATTAAGTGTAAGGTAAGACTCATAGGCGAATCGTAAGAACCATTTCTTCTGTTCCTGTCAGAAACCTTCAGTCGTAGAATTTTAGAAGTATCCTCTCTCTATGTGTAATGCGTCAGCATTTAGAGTTGATATCTCTTTGATCTCTAACGATTACCAAACGGTATGATAACAAGCGCCATATGAGGATTGGTATATCTTAATATGTTCCATAGATTGCTTCCATGCCTGATCAGTATGGAGGTTTAATGCATGGGACCACAAAGATATTCCGATGGTCATAGAGTACTAAAGTCAGCTAATGGTATTCAAAGGAGATATCCAGAATGGAATTGTCCAAGTAAATGTTCCAGATCAAGGAGTTCGTGGACTTGTAACGTAAATGTGTCACTTAATTGACACAAGCAATGGTGGATGAATTGGAGCCTGAGATTTGTAAAAATCTCTGTAACCTCCTTGTATCTTGATTATCTTCTCCTAAGATTACCATGTTTACCCCTGAGAGGCAGGTAGAGTTAAGGTTTATATCCCATTTAAGGCTGTATTATTATGAAATCTCCAAGACGGCTAGTACCATCATTGGAAGAATCGAAACCCTGATTAACTAGGTTTAAAAATAGAGGGTTCATATAGCCTAACTCAATATCCTGAGAATTCGGTATAGTTAATTATGAAAGACGGTTCATTTTGCTTATGCATTGTTACCGCAACCCTAACTAGGCAACGATTAAGAATTGTCATCAGCTGCCCAGGATCGTCGATTTGTTCGACTAACGACAAGGATTTGCTATTCCATAAAATTAGTTAAGCAGTGGTTTGAATAACCATCTCACCTTAAGATAAGTTTTTCTATAATAGTTGATATATAAGCATCAAGGCTGCTCCTTTGGAGACCTTGTATAGATGGAATGTTAAACATCTATTGTTAGGACAATAGATTGGTAAGTCCAATTATCAGGATATGAAAGTTGTATTGGAAACAACAAATAAGATCACGCAAATTTATAATCATCTGTAAGATGCCAGTATTCGGTAGAAAATCAAGGATTAATGAAAGTAGCAACCCTCCTAAATTCTTGTTAAGGAATAAGGTTCAACAAAAGATATCACCCAGGAAGGGTGTACCAAATTTGTTAAATTATCAGGCTAGTTAAGCTCTGAATATATAGAATCATTCGAAGGAAATCGAATGTATCAAGATCAAGTAGCTTATAAGCTAAAACCTATTTAAGGAGATTGGCGAAGCTCGCAATACATTTCACACTAGTGACTGATGGATGTGTTCCGCCAATAAGTCAAGAAGCACTATCACATAATGATATGCAGATTTATGATGTGAGGAGCATCCTGTATCGATTGAGGATCGACAGGTTAAGAAGCTCCAAAAGGATACATGTACCTAATATAGAGGTCACTATGTGAGCTGGGAAAGACTCCAGATATGTTATAGAAGTTAAGTCCATTATGCGACAAAAAGTACTTCCAGCATTTTAACAAATCTCGAGGTCGAGATTTCTTTTAAGGGGGTGAGGATGTAACACCTCAAAAATTCACGTCCTATAATGTGTTCACACGGGTCATAAGCTTGGAACGTGTAAAGGATTACTTAAGAGGGACAAAAGTTGACAAACAAGAAATGTATGTGAATATAAGGGTTCAAGATGTCAACAATGGATAAATATACCTTACAATAACCCTACACGATGTTTATACCCTTAAACGAATGAATCATGGATCATACGAAGCAAATTGTGAATGAAAGTGAGAGATTTCAAACTACAGGGGTTAAATGTGTCAACATGTTTAAGGAATACCTTTGAGTGACCTTTTAGCAAACCCGAAGCTTTGTAACGATTAATTATGCTCAATAGAATACATGATAAAAATTTCACCAAGTTTCGTTATCGTACGAGAAAGTTATGATAAAATTCGTATACGAGGAGTTAAACGCGTCAACGATGAAGTTTATGACTTTTCGGGTGATAACAAAGTTAACCTAGGACTTAACAAAGTGGGTATAAGTCTTGAAGCCCTTATAAGGCAATTTGTAGGGCTCATAATGTAAGAAATAATGTTGAAACAACTTTTATATGGACCAGGGACCAAAACAGCAAAATCTGATAATGGATTCAAATCAGAGGGGGCGTCGCGCGACGCGAGGGACTCTAGGTGGGCCTACGCGTGACGCGAGGGGCCCTCTGATATCGAAAAAAATGGTAGATGTCTTCTAGGTCCATTCTAACCGACTTAGAAAGATATTTTCCACTCCATGGGCGACCCCTACATGCTTTTAGACCTTAGGGACACTTGTGGATGATCCATGATCAGTTGTAGCATGAATTGTCATGATCACAAGGCCTCAAATTCACTATAAAAGGCCATCATGTTGCAACATTTTGATCACACCTTCCATCTGCATTTGTGGAGCTTCCTGGAGCTTAAGATCAGTCCCCAAGCATCTCTAATCTTGCATTAGACCTTGGTAAGTACCCTTGACCTTCCTTAGTTGTGTTTTACTTAGTTATTAGCTTAAAAGTCAAGCTGTCGTAATTAACGTTTGACTTAGCGATTAATCATTAATGGTCCAGTGATTAGTCAAATTGAAAGTTGTTATAAGTTGGTAATTATGTGGGCAATAAACCCTTAAGAGGGCACCCTCTGATTCCTGCTCTAACTAGATCAAATGTCGGGTCAAATTTGTTTATAAAAAGTCAACATAAGCTTAATTTTCGAATTAACATGTAATTAGCAATGTAGAAGGCATGTAACCTATTTTATCACTCGTATAACTTGGTAATAAGTATAAGAACTGGTCTAAGCTTGTTTGATCCGACAATTTTCTGTTTAGACCCGGTTCGGAACCGAAAGTCGTAAAACTTTGACTTTTGCTTTGACTTCAGTTCTAACCTAATTTAGCATGATTTGGAAATGCCTTAGAGCTTCCCTAGGACCAAGTTACATGATAGTATAACCCTCTGTGGTTGGTTCGTTGATTGTCCGATTCGTTTACATATTCCCGTTAATTGCCTAATGTTGACCATTATGCCCTTTTGACCATAAAACGAGGATTTAAGAAATGTGAAAGGACAATAATCTTTATTACTGATTTATAAACAAGTCCCTAAAGTTTCATATCAGTTCGAGGTCCAGAATAGGAGTTATGCTAAATAGCGCACTTAAGAAGCTTTTTGTTAATTAAACGGCGCAATTAGCATAAAGCCTATCTAAACCCAATTTTAGACACCAAACCTTTTACCCACTGATGTAATATAATATTTTGGGATTTTTGAAGATTTTTAATAATTTTTAATCTGCTCATAACCTAAGGTTCTGGCGTTGATTCGGTAAATACCGATTATACCCTTTTTGGTTATAAAATGAGTTCTACATAATATTTTGACACCAATCCAATTGCTACTGATTTTATATAATAAATGAAGTGTTTTTAACTTTATAACCTGATCAGAAAACTCAGATTTCCTGTGTAACCCGGAAATCGCTTAGAATGGCTTTTTAAGCGTATTAAATACATAGTTTATGTTTAAAACCATTTTTTGTCATATAAGACTTATCACAAATGATATGACCTATTAAAATAAGTTATTTTACTGATGTATTCAGATCCGAATCTCAAAATTATAAATAATCTCTTTTATAATCTTTAAAAATGACCAAAATACCCCTACGGGGCTTATATTGAGATTAAACTCGTTTTGGGCATAATGGAAGGTATCCTACTGATATCACAACACATTTAAGGCATATTAACTTAGGAAACCTGTGAATGACTTATTCGGTTACCCGTTACGCCTCTTGCGCGTTCGGTTCGGTTTATGTATCTAGTTTGCTTAAATTAGCCGAAACGGGTCAAACCTTATCATTTTTATCTCAAAATCTAGAAGGTGTTTAGTTTACCCATATTATACAAGTCTTAAAACTTGTCAGGTCTAAAACACATTCTATTCCGGTCTTCGCTTAATCGTGCGTTCGAACCATATCTTTATTTAAAACTAACCGGTCTAAGTTTAGGCTTAATTAAAGACCAGTTAGGATTCTAATAGGTTATTATAAACCTTTGTTCCAGAATAGGAGACCCGGTAAAAGCTACACACACTTGCTATTTGTGATTGATACTTGCAAAGGTAAATACTTTTAACTTATTTTCCCATATACGGGCTTGGGGTACGGTATATAAAATACCGCTTGGGCGGGCATTGAATCTTTAATCGTATGAAGGTTAAATTATTGAAGTGTCCCGTTTAAATTGTATTGTTTGCTTAAAGCCTTTGGGGGGTTAATGACCATGTCCCGGATATCCTTGGCATCATTCATGAAATGACCACGACCTAAGCACAAGGTGTAGGCGTACACCTGACAGCTGCATATGTAAAAACTGGTATCCCACTTAGAGGAATCAGCCTTGTGGGCATTATACTTGTGGTGTGTCTATTAATCTTTAACCCGGTCTGCGGACCGGGCTACTGAACGTATAAGAAACATGTAATTCTTTTACAAGTATTATATACAAATAATTATCCCAAGTTATAAAAGATATTTGTGCCACGAGCATTCAAATCAATTTTATTAAACTTTTTCAAAATGAGTCAGATAATTGTATTTACCAGTGTAAACTGACGTATTTTCCCAAAAAGGTTAAGTGCAGGTACTACTCGTAATAGGCTGGCCTCTCCTTAGCATCAATAAGAGTCTCGCAAGCTTGGATGTATTTAAATCTGATGAACTATGTTTCCTTTATTTATGATCCGCCTGTGGATCTTTTATATTCCATTTGTAATGCTTGGATATTACTTTTTATCGGTTTGTAATATATTTATCTTTTGCTTCCGCTGTGCATTTAAATATTGTGTTGTTTGACTATGATGATATCAACTACGTCACGGTACTCCCCACCGGGCCCACCGGTAATACGTGGAAATATCGGGGTGTGACACCCGAACTCAGAAAATAAATCCTACTTAGCCTGCAACCCAAGCTCGATTAACAACCGAATAAACCTCATTAGTGGCTCCAATCAATTTAAAATATAAACTAGCAGCTTAAGGATTTTAATCAGTGGTACTAACCTTGATCAAACAAATAAAAACAAACCTTTTCTTTTTTCCATCGCACATCAGAAAACAAAGCCCCCAAAATTAAAAAAAGAACCTTTTATTAATTTTCCCTTTGCTTCCTTCATGTCCACGTAAACTCCCCAAAAAAAGGATGTTATCCTTTCTTTATTTCTTTCTTGATAATAGGTGATAATAGTAAACAGAAGAAAATACTTTCTTCTGTGAAAAACGACGATGATAACATAACCCTATGGCTCATCACCAATCAAGAGTTGTGTTGGGTTCAGGTGCTGCTAAGTCTCTCATAAAGACCATAAGCTTAGCAAACTTTTAAAAATTTTCCCGTAAGAAACACAGATATTAAGTGTAAGGTAAGACTCACAGGCGAATCGTAAGAACCATTTCTTCTGTTCCTGTCAGAAACCTTCAGTCGTAGAATTTTAGAAGTATCCTCTCTCTAGGTGTAATGCGTCAGCATTTAGAGTTGATATCTCTTTGATCTCTAACGATTACCAAACGGTATGATAACAAGCGCCATATGAGGATTGGTATATCTTAATATGTTCCATAGATTGCTTCCATGCCTGATCAGTATGGAGGTTTAATGCATGGGACCACAAAGATATTCCGATGGTCATAGAGTACTAAAGTCAGCTAATGGTATTCAAAGGAGATATCCAGAATGGAATTGTCCAAGTAAATGTTCCAGATCAAGGAGTTCGTGGACTTGTAACGTAAATGTGTCACTTAATTGACACAAGCAATGGTGGATGAATTGGAGCCTGAGATTTGTAAAAATCTCTGTAACCTCCTTGTATCTTGATTATCTTCTCCTAAGATTACCATGTTTACCCCTGAGAGGCAGGTAGAGTTAAGGTTTATATCCCATTTAAGGCTGTATTATTATGAAATCTCCAAGACGGCTAGTACCATCATTGGAAGAATCGAAACCCTGATTAACTAGGTTTAAAAATAGAGGGTTCATATAGCCTAACTCAATATCCTAAGAATTCGGTATAGTTAATTATGAAAGTCGGTTCATTTTGCTTATGCATTGTTACCGCAACCCTAACTAGGCAACGATTAAGAATTGTCATCAGCTGCCCAGGATCGTCGATTTGTTCGACTAACGACAAGGATTTGCTATTCCTTAAAATTAGTTAAGCAGTGGTTTGAATAACCATCTCACCTTAAGATAAGGTTTTCTATAATAGTTGATATATAAGCATCAAGGCTGCTCCTTTGGAGACCTTGTATAGATGGAATGTTAAACATCTATTGTTAGGACAATAGATTGGTAAGTCCAATTATCAGGATATGAAAGTTGTATTGGAAACAACAAATAAGATCACGCAAATTTATAATCATCTGTAAGATGCCAGTATTCGGTAGAAAATCAAGGATTAATGAAAGTAGCAACCCTCCTAAATTCTTGTTAAGGAATAAGGTTCAACAAAAGATATCACCCAGGAAGGGTGTACCAAATTTGTTAAATTATCAGGCTAGTTAAGCTCTGAATATATAGAATCATTCGAAGGAAATCGAATGTATCAAGATCAAGTAGCTTATAAGCTAAAACCTATTTAAGGAGATTGGCGAAGCTCGCAATACATTTCACACTAGTGACTGAAGGATGTGTTCCGCCAATAAGTCAAGAAGCACTATCACATAATGATATGCAGATTTATGATGTGAGGAGCATCCTGTATCGATTGAGGATCGACAGGTTAAGAAGCTCCAAAAGGATACATGTACCTAATATAGAGGTCACTATGTGAGCTGGGAAAGACTCCAGATATGTTATAGAAGTTAAGTCCATTATGCGACAAAAAGTACTTCCAGCATTTTAACAAATCTCAAGGTCGAGATTTCTTTTAAGGGGGTGAGGATGTAACACCTCGAAAATTCACGTCCTATAATGTGCTCACACGGGTAATAAGCTTGGAACGTGTAAAGGATTACTTAAGAGGGACAAAAGTTGACAAACAAGAAATGTATGTGAATATAAGGGTTCAAGATGTCAACAATGGATAAATATACCTTACAATAACCCTACACGATGTTTATACCCTTAAACGAATGAATCATGGATCATACGAAGCAAATTGTGAATGAAAGTGAGAGATTTCAAACTACAGGGGTTAAATGTGTCAACATGTTTAAGGTATACCTTTGAGTGACCTTTTAGCAAACCCGAAGCTTTCTAACGATTAATTATGCTCAATAGAATACATGATAAAAATTTCACCAAGTTTCGTTATCGTACGAGAAAGTTATGATAAAATTCGTATACGAGGAGTTAAACGCGTCAACGATGAAGTTTATGACTTTTCGGGTGATAACAAAGTTAACTAAGGACTTAACAAAGTGGGTATAAGTCTTGAAGCCCTTATAAGGCAATTTGGAGGGCTCATAATGCAAGAAATAGTGTTGAAACAACTTTTATATGGACCAGGGACCAAAACAGCAAAATCTGATAATGGATTCAAATCAGAGGGGGCGTCGTGCGACGCGAGGGACTCTAGGGGGGCCTACGCGTGACGCGAGGGGCCCTCTGATATCGAAAAAAATGGTAGATGTCTTCTAGGTCCATTCTAACCGACTTAGAAAGATATTTTCCACTCCATGGGCGACCCCTACATGCTTTTAGACCTTAGGGACACTTGTGGATGATCCATGATCAGTTGTAGCATGAATTGTCATGATCACAAGGCCTCAAATTCACTATAAAAGGCCATCATGTTGCAACATTATGATCACACCTTCCATCTGCATTTGTGGAGCTTCCTGGAGCTTAAGATCAGTCCCCAAGCATCTCTAATCTTGCATTTGACCTTGGTAAGTACCCTTGACCTTTCTTAGTTGTGTTTTACTTAGTTATTAGCTTAAAAGTCAAACTGTCGTAATTAACGTTTGACTTAGCGATTAATCATTAATGGTCCAGTGATTAGTCAAATTGAAAGTTGTTATAAGTTGGTAATTATGTGGGCAATAAACCCTTAAGAGGGCACCCTCTGATTCCTGCTCTAACTAGATCAAATGTCGGGTCAAAGTTGTTTATAAAAAGTCAACATAAGCTTAATTTTCTAATTAACATGTAATTAGCAATGTAGAAGGCATGTAACCTATTTTATCACTCGTATAACTTGGTAATAAGTATAAGAACTGGTCTAAGCTTGTTTGATCCGACAATTTTCTGTTTAGACCCGGTTCGGAACCGAAAGTCGCAAAACTTTGACTTTTGCTTTGACTTCAGTTCTTACCCAATTTAGCATGATTTGGAAATGCCTTAGAGCTTCCCTAAGACCAAGTTACATGATAGTATAACCCTCTGTGGTTGGTTCGTTGATTGTCCGATTCGTTTACATATTCCCGTTAATTGCCTAATGTTGACCAATATGCCCTTTTGACCATAAAACGAGGATTTAAGAAATGTGAAAGGACAATAATATTTATTACTGATTTATAAACATGTCCCTAAAGTTTCATATCAGTTCGAGGTACAGAATAGGAGTTATGCTAAATAGCGCACTTAAGAAGCTTTTTGTTAATTAAACGGCGCAATTAGCATAAAGCCTATCTAAACCCAATTTTCCACACCAAACCTTTTACCCACTGATGTAATATAATATTTTGGAATTTTTGAAGATTTTTAATAATTTTTAATCTGCTCATAACCTAAGGTTATGGCGTTGATTCGGTAAATACCGATTATACCCTTTTTGGTTATAAAATGAGTTCTACATAATATTTTGACACCAATCCAATTGCTACTGATTTTATATAATAAATGAAGTGTTTTTAACTTTATAACCTGATCAGAAAACTCAGATTTCCTGTGTAACCCGGAAATCGCTTAGAATGGCTTTTTAAGCGTATTAAATACATAGTTTATGTTTAAAACCATTTTTTGTCATATAAGACTTATCACAAATGATATGACCTATTAAAATAAGTTATTTTACTGATGTATTCAGATCCGAATCTCAAAATTATAAATAATCTCTTTTATAATCTTTAAAAATGACCAAAATACCCCTACGGGGCTTATATTGAGATTAAACTCGTTTTGGGCATAATGGAAGGTATCCTACTGATATCAC
This sequence comes from Helianthus tuberosus, assembly GCA_030545235.1. Classification (NCBI taxonomy): domain Eukaryota; kingdom Viridiplantae; phylum Streptophyta; class Magnoliopsida; order Asterales; family Asteraceae; genus Helianthus; species Helianthus tuberosus. Next base: position 185,450,075 of record CM060354.1, read on the forward strand.
AACATATTTAAGGCATATTAACTTAGGAAACCTGTTAATGACTTATTCGGTTACCCGTTACGCCTCTTGCGCGTTCGGTTCGGTTTATGTAACTAGTTTGCATAAATTAGCCGAAACGGGTCAAACCTTATCATTTTTATCTCAAAATCCAGAAGGTGTTTAGTTTACCCATATTATACAAGTCTTAAAACTTGTCGGGTCTAAAACACATTCTATTCCGGTCTTCGCTTAATCGTGCGTTCGAACCATATCTTTATTTAAAACTAACCGGTCTAAGTTTAGGCTTAATTAAAGACCCGTTAGGATTCTAATAGGTTATTATAAACCTTTGTTCCAGAATAGGAGACCCGGTAAAAGCTACACACACTTGCTATTTGTGATTGATACTTGCAAAGGTAAATACTTTTAACTTATTTTCCCTTATACGGGCTTGGGGTACGATATATAAAATACCGCTTGGTCGGGCATTGAATCTTTAATCGTATGAAGGTTAAATCATTGAAGTGTCCCGTTTAAATTGTATTGTTTGCTTAAAGCCTTTGGAGGGTTAATGACCATGTCCCGGATATCCTTGGCATCATTCATGAAATGACCACGACCTAAGCACAGGGTGTAGGCGTACACCTGACAGCTGCATATGTAAAAACTGGTATCCCACTTAAAGGAATCAGCCTTGTGGGCATTATACTTGTGGTGTGTCTATTAATCTTTAACCCGGTCTGCGGACCGGGCTACTGAACGTATAGGAAACATGTAATTTTTTTACAAGTATTATATACAAATAATTATCCCAAGTTATAAAAGATATTTGTGCCACGAGCATTCAAATCAATTTTATTAAACTTTTTCAAAATGAGTCAGATAATTGTATTTACCAGTGTAAACTGACGTATTTTCCCAAAAAGGTTAAGTGCAGGTACTACTCGTAATAGGCTGGCCTCTCCTTAGCATCAATAAGAGTCTCGCAAGCTTGGATGTATTTAAATCTGATGAACTATGTTTCCTTTATTTATGATCCGCCTGTGGATCTTTTACATTCCATTTGTAATGCTTGGATATTACTTTATATCGGTTTGTAATATATTTATCTTTTGCTTCCGCTGTGCATTTAAATATTGTGTTGTTTGACTATGATGATATCAACTACGTCACGGTACTCCCCACCGGGCCCACCGGTAATACGTGGAAATATCGGGGTGTGACACCCGAACTCAGAAAACAAATCCTACTTAGCCTGCAACCCAAGCTCGATTAACAACTGAATAAACCTCATTAGTGGCTCCAATCAATTTAAAATATAAACTAGCAGCTTAAGGATTTTAATCAGTGGTACTAACCTTGATCAAACAAATAAAAACAAACCTTTTCTTTTTTCCATCGCACATCAGAAAACAAAGCCCCCAAAATTAAAAAAAGAACCTTTTATTAATTTTCCCTTTGCTTCCTTCATGTCCACGTAAACTCCCCAAAAAAAGGATGTTATCCTTTCTTTATTTCTTTCTTGATAATAGGTGATAATAGTAAACAGAAGAAAATACTTTCTTCTGTGAAAAACGACGACGATAACATAACCCTATGGCTCATCAGCAATCAAGAAATAACCCCGGCGACTCAAGATTTCTCGTCGGCTATGATTTTACTGACTAAACCTAATCGCAATTCCTTGCTAACCAAGCGATACCGGTTATCGACTCGGCCACAACAAATCGAAAAACCCTGGGTCAAAGGGATTCTTCGTCAGCTATAGCTACTGATTATCACCAAAATCCGTACCCGATCTCGACTTCAAGCTTCTGAACAATAATACCAACGTTTCTACGAAAAATTTCTGTCACACCCTGATTTCCCGGTGGGCCCGGACTTGGGGTATATGCGTGACGACTGGTACCAGTAATGACAATGCACAGCAGAAGATGGGAATTTAAAATAAATTATACAAAGTACAAACTTGAAAGTCGAAAATTCAAAATAATATACAGACGGTTCATACTAAAAAGATCCACAAGCGAACCGAATGAAATAAAATATGACTTGAGACTAATAGGGACTTTTTTTCATGGAGCCGCAAATTCCAATATATAACGACCGAGCAGCTCTAGCATATTATCATACTTGCTATATAACATGCGCTTGGTCTTTTGAAAATACATCAGTTTTCACTGGTAAATACAATTAACCGACTCTTCTGAAAATCTTTTCAAAGTTTATTTGATACCATTTGGTATATCATTTTAAATAACTTGGGATAAAGTAATATTTCTTGTTACCAGTTTTATATGCTTGTCAATACATACGGGGACCAGAACTAAACGTCGGTACATGATTAATCGACACACCACATTTTCAATATCATATAAAAATAGCATTAGCGCCTGTCAGGTGTTCCCTACACCCCGCGCTTAGGTCGTGGACCTTTGCAATTAAATGAGTCGGGATATCCAGGACACGGTTATATTAACCCCAATGTTTAAGTTATCAAGAAAAACAGATTAAAATGTTTTTTTTTTTTAATTTTGGACATCATTCGTCAATGATTCAATACCCGACCAAGCGGCTTGAGCCATATCCCAAGCCCTTATAAAGGAAAATAAGCTAAGAGTATTTACATGTGCTAGTCTTTACAAATCAAAGGTGTTAAGCACAGCCGTTAATCAAAACAACTAAAACAGGGGCAATTCACTAGAGGCTCCTAGTCTGGATGAACGGAACTATGATCCATTAGAATGTTAACGGGTCTTAAATAAGTCATTTGACTTTGACTGGTTAACTTAAATGATACGTACCGTTCGCTAGATTAAGCGTTGACCGGATAGAATGTGGTTTATACCCTTCTAAGTACGAGGACTCGTATAATATGGGTTACATAACGATACATTCTGATTAGAACTGAATCGGAAAGGTTTTGACCCGATTCAGCTAGTTTATATATTATATTTTATTTCATTTAAACTAATTGTACATGCATATGCGGTATCGGGTGGTCGAATAGGTCTATAACAAGTTCAAAATGCCAAAACATGTTTCATATGGTTGTAATATCAGTTTCAACAAACTCAGATTACATGTTTGATTGGTTTCAAAACCCATTTTATGTCATAAGGGCGTTTTGAGTATTTTTCAGGCATATTATGCGGACTTATCAAATAACCTATCAAATGATATGATCAAATGGTATAACTTCATAGGGTTATTCTATACAATATTATGATCGTATAACAATTTTAATTCACGCATTAAACTTGACCAAAACGGGCTAGAATCGAAAGTCAAAGTAGAAGTCAATATTATGGACACATTCAATTTCATCCAACAACAAAGGATCAAGATGAGGAAAAATATCCAAGCCGCATACGATAATAAAAACATTTCCAAAAGAAAAAACGCGAAGATATGAAATTTTTCGTCTTGCCCGTCGATCAACTTAGCCGCCCAGAATTGGAACATTGCAAATGAAACAAGAAATCTTGAAAAAATATGATATGGATTAATCATGAACTTTTTAATCTTTTTTTTATTTTATGTAGTTTTTTTTTTCTTAATTTCATTTGTAGTTTTCAAAAAAATTATATGTAATCTTCTATTTTAGTTAAATTAAATTTTAAATATGTAAAAAAAACTAACAAATTACACCTGGCTGGCCACGCCATCTGAAGCCATGCCAACCCACACCCAACCCAACCCAAGCCTCACCATGCCACGCCACAACTTATGGATCCCACAGCTACCACTTGTCGATCAATGCCCCCAACCCAAGCTCCCTCACACCCCACAGTCTTAGTTTTTAACCCACCACATGTTTGCTTCACATGTTTAGTGTTGTTATGAAAACATTACAAATCACTTTCATATCAATATATATCTATTGTCTGAATGTTTGTAGAGGACCGTCATGATTTGCCACCATACACTTGTACCAACTCACAAACAAATATACTACACGTTTTTGTTACTAGCAAACATGCTAACACCATCCAAATTTGAACTTCTGAGAAGAAACGGTTATTGGATCAACCCGGTGACTAAAAACGTATTTAATTAACTCATTATTTTTAAGCATAGTAAGATTAGATGAATAATGGGTTGCTGGTTCTTGTAGCCTACTTTAGTTAACTAATATACGTTACATACAGGCTTTCACCGATAACTATATACATGTTCTGAAATGTTCGTGTCTTTACTTGGGGTTGGGGGCTTGGGCGTACCTATTCTTAAATGGTAGCATTTTGATATGGTCCTTTTATAATAAATGGAAAATGTATATATACGAGTTATTGTCTACCTGCGCGTTGCGACGGGACGCTGTTTATGAATGTATTTGGTATCACTATATCAGACGCCAAAAAAATTATGTTTGTGTAAACGCCTACTAAATCATTTTACTTGGAAAGATTATTTTCATTTTCGGCGGAAAATGTAACGTCATTTAATGTACTAACCAAGTATTTTATAAGTGAAGAAAAAATTATAGAAAATAATGTAAAATATAAAGTTTGTCATATATAGCATCTACAAAGATTAGCATATGTATGATCAATTTTGCCTCCTACACTATATGTATAAGCCAACATTGTAGGCAATATATTTGACCATTATCCACACCGTAAAAATCCGCTATGCTACCGTTAGTCTATCGATTGCAACCTTGAAGTTTGCCGGAAACCGGTTGGCTGCCACGAAGGTTGCCATATACTGTGTGGACGTTAGCATTGTTGTTGTGCGTTATTGTTGTTGCCCTAAGTTCTTTAACGCTGTAACCTTATTACCCCTACCGTTGGCGGGATGATTTTGATCAACACACAATTTTTCTTGCTTGAATTTTAACGAAGTAAACATATACTTTTGGGAAGAAGAAAATGAATTTCTTTGAAGCCAAAAAATAAGAGACTTTGATTACATCAATTTTATTCAAAACATGTGTCAATTAATGTGGTGTAACTGGGAGTCTTGTATACATTGTATCGTAATGTTTGGGGTCCAGTTACTTGCTGGAACAATTTGGTAAATGAAACGGCCCCTTTTTTGTTAAAAAAAAGTTCAATTTTGCCTGGTTGAATTTGAACCCACATTTGATTTCCAGTTTTGAGATCTAAGGATAAAACAACATAAATCATCTACTTATTTTGATTCTCGCTCAAATCGTATCCAAGTCTGCGACTACGTGCTATATAAATGCCGGAGTTTGTTTGATGTTTACATTCTTCGGTCGATAAAAAAAACACTTATTCATTTGATGTCCACACCATTGTTAGACTAATTCTTTGAACACAACACATTAATCAAACCATGAATCCATCTTGAATAGTTGAATCTTGGTAACATAATAGTGGTAAATAAGCCAACATAATAGTGGTAAATGAGCCCACCGATTTTCAAAAATCCTTCAAAATACAACAAATAATGTACCCTGGTTATATTGTCATTTCGTTTTTATTGTCCATGAATCCACTGACTTCATCATCGAATCGGGTCAAAATCGAAACAAAATTTGATGTTTTGTGTAAATATTCACCTTGGATAAATTTGCATTTAACCTCCTCGAGCAAAACCAAAATAAAATCATTTACGATGCAATGTTCATACTTGCATAGCGAAATTAACAAACAAAATTTAACTTACAAATCGAACGTATTAGGCATCAAAACAAAATTAGAAAAACCAAATTTGGTGTTTGAGATTGAATTTTGTTACCACCAAATTCACCATCAACAATGAGACATAACTCTCGGCAAATCATCAGGATCATTGCTCTGCGGGTAAATGATAATATTAGCATGAGTGTGTCGGTGGCGTAATGGTGTTGAGGGTTATAAAGGGTGTGAAACGGTGGCAGATGACGCCATGATGACGACGGTTGGAGAGGACGCTTCGGAGTACAAAGTTATGACCGTCCTTGAATATTTGCGACCGTTTATCACTGTATGTACATCGATCAGAGATTCGAGTTTAAAACATTAATAATATTGTTTTTTCATCGGACTGTCACTGATTTAACTTCATTGGACTATCATCATCGAACTTGAATATTGATGTTTCGCGTTAATGAAATCGGTGGATGGTTTCTTCTTGATGAAATCGGTGGATGGTTTCACCATCAACTAATGGATCTTTTTGTGTTAAAGAGAGAATCTGAAAGGTTTGATGAAATCTGGGTTAAAGTTTCTGAGAGAAGAAAAACAAAAATCTGTTTTTTTTTTTAACATAAAAAGGAAAAATGACACACAAGTACGTTTATCATTTATACGTGTTCTATATCTAAGATTGCACGTGGAAACATGTGAACGGTTATAAAATAAATGAACCGAAACGACATACGTTTTTCAACCGCGCGAGTTCAACCATATTTGTTTTCAACCGACGTCAATGTTTGTTGTGGCTGAGTGCGGGTGGGAATTTGGTTGGTAAATGTATAAGGGTATAATTTTTTACATTTTGTTTTATTGTTAACTGTTTTCCATAGAAAGAATCATCTTCTAGGAATAGGTGAAGAAGACCCATCTCATCCAAATAAGTTGGATCTCATCAAACTTCAAAATAGTTATATATGAATTAAAAAGTTTACAGGATGTTTTAATTGGTTAAATAATCCCCACAACAATTCTAATGAGCATTATAGTATAGAATTAGTCACAAAAGTCATAAATTTTGCATCTAATAAATTGTAGGATAGATAAACAAATAAAAAAATATTGCATTTTATCAAATATTTGATGTTCATATCAACATCCATTTCAAGATAAGTTGAAGTATTAGAGTCTATCACCAAATGCAAATTTGTAAAGATACGTGCATTGTTGTCTTGTAACTTCACATAAACCAAAATTAGTAACATTCCAAATTATGTTGAAGTTTTTGAAAGCCACATACCTAAAAATATCATATAAATTAACGTTGTTGAATATTTAATCGCCTTTAGTTATCCAAGCTAAATTACACTCTCATTTGAGTTATTTGTTATTACACCGGTTAACATCTGAAAACGCAAATCATAAAAGAAGCAAATTATTAAATAAGTGATAGATATACTCATATACATGCTACACTTGTATTTTATTTACTAAAACAATATTCTAACAACATACAAGTTCTTACCTGACAATATTATTTAAAACAACAACAATCCTAAGATACAACAAGTAGGCATCGTTTATTTATAAAATTTTGATACTACAAAAGCACACCTAATAAACTAGCCAATGAAGGGTGTTTTAATCACCAATCCCTCAGCATTCACCATAACCCACACACAGTTGGACACAAGGTTCAAAATCATGGGAGAATTTTCAGATATTAGATATTATGATAGCATTGACCAGTGGATTTTCTTTCTCGATTATCGCTTTTGCCACTTCTCCTTTTTCCCCTACAAGCTCTGGCCATGAATTCTTTCCTGGTACAAAGAAATCAGGTACACTTTTGTCGGACATGACATCGGGCTTACCTTCCACGGAACATCTCACTTTCCCCATCTTGCTCATCGATGGCAATCCTGATCATGATTAACAACTTTCGTTAAAATATGTGTAACTACATGTATATATATTTGACTCATCATACGTATGATTTGTTTATTTGAAACATACGAAGAACTGGAGAACCGCGGGTAGTGATCGTTGGCTTTTGGAGCAGAGACAAGGAGGGTGATGAGATAGGAAGGGAGGTGGAGATGGATGCCATCTTCTTCTTCACTAGAGTTGCAAGAACTTGAAGCTTTAAAAATAGAGATTGTAGTCGAAAGTAAAGGGGTTCGGATTGTGCTTATATAGAGACTTGAATGGTTTGTTAAAATTATTATATTTTATTTATTCAACGTAAATGCACCAAAAGTTTGATAAATGTTGGATGCTGCTGAAGTTTCAACATTGAAGGACTAATTTTGTAGGTATGTGAAAGTGTCACAAGTTTGGACAAGGGTTCTTATACATGTCCAAATTTGTGGTTTTTACTAAGTCAATACTTGTAGCTTTTCTTATATGGTCCACATTTGTAGGTTTAGTAAGGGGTCTATACTTATTTGTTAAGTACGGACTAGGGTTTCATTGTAAGGGTCCATACTTAGGTGTGTATATAAACTAAGTGTCTTGTACGCATCAGTGACCAATGAATTCAATGAAACAGTGAAATTTTTGGAGAAAACTTCTTGTGCAAACAAACCCTTGATTTGTGTGTTCTTTATTCAATCTGTGTGATTGTTGATTGTGAATACTCTGTGTATTGACGGTTATCTCATCTTCTACACCTTCTGTACGAGCTCTACGTTGCGGTACGAGGCACGCGGTGGTTTCCGCACATCGCGTGTGTGTTCGATCGGTCCGGTTCGTGTGTTCGTTGAAGGAAGACGACGTTATAAGTGGTATCAGAGCAGACTCTATACAGAGTGTTCTTACCATTGTAGACTTCATGGAGGTTAGATTTCATTTGGTTTTGTTCATTCTAGTGGGTTTTCAAGTTTCTAGGGTTTTTTTCTCACAGTTTTCTCATGATTTTCATGGATTCATCATGTGTTTATTGATTTTTCATCATGGATGGTGATTAGGGTTTAGTTGTGAGTGTTTGTGCTTGATTTGATTGTTGAAATTTTGCTCAGATTGCGTCAGATCTATAGATTTCTTCAAATTCTCTTGGTTTCTAATTCTTTGAAGTTATTGATGCTCTTGTGTGCAGTCACACTTGGGAAATAAATTCAGAGTCAGTAGTTTTCTATACTTTTGGTTTTCACTAGTCCGCACTTGTGATAAAAGGGTTTGTGCGCACCTGTGAGTCTACAACATCATCAGCACTTGTGAATTTCTTTTGTCCAAACTTTTGACATCAATACTTCTGCGCACATAAGTCTTCTGGGTCCGCACTTGTAGTTATTATTTGGTCATCCACACTTGTTTGATAATTGTTTGTTATTTGGTCATCCACACTTGTTATTTGGTCATCCACAGTTGTGATTGATATTCACCATCCGCACTTGTAGTTGTCTTATTTGTTTATCCACACTTGTGTCATTCCACACTTATGTTATTCCACACTTAGCCACACTTGTGTTATACCACACTTATCCACACTTGTGTTATTCAACACTTATCCACACTTGTGTTATTCCACACTTATCCATACTTGTGTTATTCCACACTTATCTGCACTTGTTCCTTTTTCATCTGTACACACTTAGGTAATCAATTCTATCCACACTTGTTAATGATATCATTCACATCCGCACTTAATGATTCCCTCATCTGTCCACACTTGTGAGAAATCATTGTCCACATTTGTTCAAGTTGTTCGTTCTTAACAAATTAATCTTTGTCGGTACTTGTGATATTGTTGAGTTTTCATCAGTAAGTTGATTGGAAAGTGTTAAACAATTGTTAAAACTAAGATCTCGTAAAGATGGCAAACAATTTGAACACCATTGTTCAAAGTATTCGACACAACAACGAAGGAGGAAGCAGTGATAAACCTCTCGTGTTGTTGAATGAGTTAGATTATCCGGAATGGAAGATACGATTTGAACGATACATCAAAGCGGAAGATTTAAAACTGTGGTTATGTATGACCTTAGGAATTGGAGGACAATGTAACACCCCAACCCGGAAGGGCTGACGTGTTACAATAACAGTGATATCATAAACAAAAGTCATAATTCCATTTATTTATTTGACAAGGATACAACCATATAACAACGAAACTTAAGGTTTAATTATATAAGCGGAAACATTTGACTTAATTAACTAACATCTTCAAATTTTATTCCTAAGCTTTATTCTTCTCTCTTTTCCCCGCCCAAAGTAACCTGCTGACCTGTAAATACAAAATTTATACGGAATGAGCCGAATGCTCAGTACGGAATAATAGGCTCAAATAACAAATAACGCTTTATGCGAAAATAATATGATGCAAGAATATAATTTCATAATCATATCTTACGGATGTACCCATGAGCAAACTGAAAATGTGACAATACACAGGTAGCTACTCCTGCATAATTATCACACGAGATGGCGAATTCGCATACCCGTTATCCACCTCCTGAAACTTAAATTCTAGGATCGATCCATACGCCTCCTAATAGCCTTATGTACCACACTTGTACTTAAGAGACGCCGTGAACTGATCTCTCCGTCACGGATAGAGCACATGTTGTCGATGCCGCAACAACATGCTCGTAGGACACTCCACGAGAAGCGATACTCAGGGTATCAGAGTACAAATGGTCTTATTCACATAACTTATAAAACTTATTTTCATAACAATACGGAACATATATTGGAACATGCGATAATGAGTATAACTAACAGAATACTATCGCATGACATGAAAGCTTAATTCAAATGATTAGAAAAGAATTTCGAGCGGACTGTCAAATGAATCGATAATCAAAGACGTGAGGAGTTTTTAAAAGATATATGAATTTAATGGGTTTATAACAATTGAATATCAAACAACAAGGAGTGGGGTAAGGATCCGTACCTTAAAAATTCCAAAGTGAAGCTACTCTGTGGTAATATTTCAGATTTATACGGGCAGAGTTTAGACTACTGATTAGTCTTTTAACCTAATTTAAATAACATGCACACAACTAGGTTAGTAACTTAATACAGCCTTTACGATAACTCACGAGATCAAATTCTCACAACGAACGACAAAGTGCGATACTTAAACTCATCCATCGAATTAACGACGGACGACAAAGTACGATACTTCAACTCATCCATCGAATTAACGACGGACGACAAAGTACGATACTTCAACTCATCCATCGAATTAACGACGGACGACAAAGTATAACCCTAATGTGGGTAGCACTTAAACATCCATTGGATATATTGATTGATCGGACAATGAATCATAATAGCGATCGAGTTATTACTCTGTTCTGCAGCACCCCGCTACTCTTAATTTGGGTTTCGTGTGTGTTAATTGAAGTATTCAGATGATAACTCGACGAAATTTTGGAGTTTCTTCGTCGTTCAAGTGCTCAGAAGCAAGTGCCAACCTCTGCTATTTATACACGATTTTGGATTAGCTTACGGACCGTAACCTTAATAACCTTACGGTCCGTAAGGTACAGCAAAACACCATACGGTTGCCACGTGTGGGACTAGCTCTGGTGAGTCGACAATTTTCATAAATTCTACTTGGACAGCACGTAATTAGGATAATCGTCACGTAGGGAATACCCCCCCTGAGTTTTAGGGGCCCTAATCCTGATTCTGAAGATTCTGAAATTTCTAGGGTTTGTACGGAATCACTTGGGTGTCTTAATTAGGGTTTCCTTTTAGACTAATTTAATTAATAAATAGGACTTTTGGTTGATATACAGAAGGATGGATCATACGATTATTATTATTCTTTTATTTCTAGAATAATGATTTTAAATTTATGGTTATTACAACTATTACCCCCTTAAAAGAAATTTCATCCTCGAAATTTTTCAAACATATCGCATAAGTAACAGAAACGAAACTTTCGTAGCAGAGTTATTAACTTATATAACCAGAATCTCCTAACCACATATGTGTATCTGAAATTCAAAACTAAGGTCATGACTATACTTGTCAATTTCCTTATATATGTGCTCTAATGGTCCTTCTATAACGTATCTTAATAAAATATCTTACCGTACGAAAAGTCAATAGAGACTTACAGATACTTAGAGTGACTATTAGTACTGATATTTCCTACATAGATATGCTTAGTCATAACTAAAATATATTCACATAAGGTAAAGCTTAAATGACCGTAAACAGAAACAAATGAACATATATCAAAGAGCAAGATTTACCGTTACTCGTCTAAAATTCTATTACTAGAATAGATTAGGGTATAGAGAACGAATTGATTCTTCAGATTCCCATGTTGCTTCGTGTTCAGAGTGATTTTTCCAGAGGACCTTAACAAACGGAATTACTTTCCTACGCAAAACCTTTTCTTGTCGATCTAAAATGGCTTCTGGCTCCTCTTCGTAGGACAAATCTTCGTGAATTGTTAGTAACGGATAACTAATGACATGAAGTGGATGATAATTATATCCTCTTAACGAGGAGACATGAAAAACGTTATGAACGTGAGAGAGCTGAGGAGGTAACGCCAGTCGATATGACACTTCTCCAACTCTTTCAAGGATTTCAAACGGACCGATGAAACGGGGACTAAGCTTTCCTTTAATTCCAAATCTACGAACGCCTCGCCAAGGTGATACCTTTAAGAATACGTGGTCACCAATTTTAAATTCGAGTGGTCGTCTATCTTGATCTGCATAGCTCTTTTGTCTGCTCTGAGCTTCTTTCAGTTTTTCTCGTGCCAAAGTGACTTTTTCATTTGTAATCTGAACTAGTTCTGGCCCTTCAATAATCTTTTCTCCAACTTCATCCCAGCAGATCGGTGCGCGACATTTCCGACCATATAAAAGTTCAAAAGGTTCCATGCCAATACTTGCTTGCCAACTATTGTTGTAAGCGAACTCAACAAGGCATAGATATTCATCCCAGTTTCCAGACCATTCAAGTGCACATGCTCGGAGCATGTCTTCCAAGGTCTGAATCGTACGTTCTGACTGCCCATCTGTTTGTGGATGGAAAGCCGTACTAAACTTCAGTCGTGTACCCCAAGCTGCCTGAAAACCTTTCCAAAATCGTGAGGTGAAACGTGGGTCTCTATCGGAAACAATGGAAGATGGTGTGCCATGGAGTCTAATAATTTCTTAAAGAAATATTTCGGATAACTTATTAACCGAAAATCCTTGCTGAATTGGTAGAAAATGTGCTGACTTTGACAATCTATCGACAACAACCCATACAACATCATTCTTCTTGAAAGTCTTAGGCAAACCGGTAACAAAATCCATTGTGATCTCATCCCACTTCCATATGGGAATATCCAATGGCTGCAATAGACCGCTTGCTCGCTTGTGTTCAATTTTCACTTGTTGGCAAGTGAGGCATTTACTTACGTATCGAGCAACGTCTTCCTTCATGCCATTCCACCAGAAGTTCTGTCTTAAATCTCTATACATCTTGGTAGATCCTGGGTGAATTGAAAATGGTGAGCTGTGAGCTTCGGCTAACAATGACTCACGAAGGCTGGAGTCATCGGGTACACAAAGTCTTTTGCCACACCAAATCACTCCATGATGATCTATACTAAATTCAGATTGCTTACCTATCTCAAGATTTTGCACAATTGCCCAAAGTTCTCCATCTTGCTTTTGTGCATCTTTAATCCGTGATATGAGGTCGGGTTCAATCTGCATTCTAGCTAGATATCCATCAGATTTACTAACCTGAATCCAAATGTTCATCCTTTCGAGATCTTTCCTAATACGAGGCTGAATTTGTAAGCAAGATATAGTCCCAGAATTCTTTCGGCTCAACGCGTCAGCTACAACATTGGCTTTGCCTGGATGGTATTGAATATTTGCGTCGTAATCTTTTAAAAGTTCTAACCACCTTCTTTGCCTCATATTTAGCTCCTTCTGCGTAAATATGTACTTGAGGCTTTTGTGGTCGGTAAAGATGTCACAACTCTCACCATACAGATAGTGTCGCCAAATCTTAAGTGCAAAGACGACTGCGGCTAGTTCTAAATCATGTGTAGGGTAGTTAACTTCATAAGGCTTTAACTGACGGGAGGCATAAGCGATAACCTTCCCATGTTGCATTAGCACACAACCTAATCCTTTCTTTGAGGCATCACTGTAGACTTGGTAACCTCCTGATCCAGAAGGGAGAGTGAGTATCGGAGAAGATACGAGTCGTTTCTTCAATTCTTCAAAACTTTTCTCTTGTTCTTCATTCCATGAGTACTTCACTCCTTTCCTTAGGAGTTTTGTGAGTGGTAAAGCAATTACCGAGAATCCTTCAACAAATCTTCGGTAATAGCCAGCAAGACCCAAGAAACTTCGTATTTCGGTTATAGAAGTAGGTTTTGGCCAATTTGTAATAGCTTCAACCTTTGTTGGGTCTACCATAATTCCTTCTGCTGATACAACATGACCTAAAAATGCCACTTGGCTAACCAAAAGTCACATTTGGAAAACTTAGCGTACAACTTCTCATGCCGTAAGGTTTCAAGTACTGCATGTAGATGTGCTTCATGCTCTTCACGACTCTTGGAATACACCAGAATGTCATCGATAAAGACAATAACGAATTTGTCTAGGAATTTGTGAAATACGCGATTCATCAAATCCATGAAGACTGCGGGTGCATTAGTTAGCCCAAAGGGCATAACCAAAAATTCGTAATGACCATATCGAGTACGAAAGGCGGTCTTGGGAACATCATCATTCTTGATCTTTAGCTGATGATACCCGGACCTTAGGTCGATTTTTGAGAAGAACTGAGCCCCCTGCAGTTGATCAAAGAGATCATCAATGCGAGGCAGAGGATACTGATTACGAATAGTAATCTTATTCAGCTCTCGGTAGTCAATACATAAACGCATACTACCGTCTTTCTTCTTCACAAATAAGACCGGAGCACCCCAAGGTGAAACACTGGGTCTTATGAATCCTAGATCTAACAATTCTTGCAATTGTTCCTTCAACTCCTTCAGTTCCATTGGAGCCATACGGTATGGAGCTTTAGAAATAGGTTCGGCACCAGGGATCAAGTCGATGGTGAATTCTACCTGACGGTCGGGTGGTAATCCCGGAAGTTCATCTGGAAATACACCAGGATATTCACGAACAACGGAGTGGCTATCGATACTCTTAACACTAGCAGAAGTATCCCTAATCGATGCTAGGAATCCAGCACAACCGCTTGATATGAATTTTCGAGCTTTGGATGCGGAGATAATTTTAAGAGATTTATGAGCTTGAGTTCCCTGATATATAATATCAGGATGATGAAAATCACCGAAAATAACACGGCGAGAATGACAATCTATAGTTACACGATGTCGAGACAACCAATCTAGCCCTAGAATAACATCAAAGTCACACATATGTATTGGAAATAGGTCTGCCTTACACACAATAGATTCAATACGGATCGGACAATCCTTATATACGTAAGTGATTACGAATGAATTTTCCATGGGAGTGGAAATGGTTAAGGTATGATTCAAGAGAGTTGGTCTTATCGGAAGATACTTAGTAAACGAATGGGATACTAAAGAATGAGTCGCTCCTGTGTCGAATAACACATAGATACTATGTTTACCAAGCTGAAGGGTTCCCGACACAGTACCTGGGACATTAGCAGCATCAGTAGCAGAAAGTGTGAAAGCTCTTCCTCCAACATTGGGTGGTGCAACGTTTGGTCGGTTATTCTTCCTAGTGTCTTTCTTGGTACACTCCTTGATCATGTGTCCAGTTTGGCCACATCTAAAGCATGCTCCTGTACTTCGGTGACATACACCCTGATGTCTCTTACCACAAATATTACATAGAGGATATGTAATTTGATTTGGGTTTACATGTTGATTCAGTGGTTGAGCTCTAATAGGTTCTGCATACAACTGAATCTGGTTTTGAGCAGGTCTCGGGTTTTGCAGTCTAGGTTGCCATGGACGTGCCTGATTTCCAGAATTTTGATTTCCTTGCACCTTGCGGTCTTGATGCTGTGGCGTAGTGGATGATTGGCCGATTGCCTGCTTAAATTGTCCTTCCCTGTTTCTCTTCTTATTATCCCCAGTTCGAGATAAGAATTCTTTCCTTTCGAACTCAAAAGTCTTGATTGCATCAGCAACTTCGGTGATATCCTTAAATTTCATGTACATGATCGACTTCCGAATTCGATCATTAACTGCCCACTTGCATTTTTCTGCCTGGACTTCTGCTGATCCTGCAACTTCTCCTACAATACTAGCCAACCTTGAAAATCGAGTAATGAACTCAGAGGCTGGTTCATCACTTCCCTGTCGAATCACTGCATACTCCCTGATATAAGCTTCTTTATCAGCGGTCGAAAAATACTTATCGTAAAAGATGTTACGAAAGTTGACCCATGAAAGATTAGCGTCAAAATCATCCCCTCCTTCGACATGCTTATATCCTTCCCACCAAGTTTGTGCGTCATCTTCAAATTTGTAGGTAGCCAGTCTAACTTTGTATTGCTCCGGAACTCCAAGAACTCCGAAGATCTTTTCAATATGAGCTATCCAGTTCCTTGCTTCGACTGGATTATTAGCGTGACTAAAGGATTTCGGCTTTTGTTTTTGGAATTTACTAATCCATATGTCTATACTATAAGTAGTATTATTCGTGGTATTCTCACGAGTTTCACCACCAGAGATTGGATTCGTGTTATTAGGTTCTGGATGACGAGTTTGTTGAATAACGGCCTCAGCTGTTTGAGCAACCAGGTTTGGAAGCAACCCGGCAACAGCCTGGTGGATAGCATTAATTACTCTTGGATCAACTGGAGTCTCATTCGAAGAAGTGTTGTTACGTACATGGTTAGTACGAGTATTCCTACGTAGCG
Organism: Helianthus tuberosus; assembly: GCA_030545235.1. Lineage (NCBI taxonomy): Eukaryota > Viridiplantae > Streptophyta > Magnoliopsida > Asterales > Asteraceae > Helianthus > Helianthus tuberosus. The sequence continues at coordinate 185,466,493 of CM060354.1, forward strand.
GACGACGAGGAGGCATATCTATACGAATAGACAAAGGAATTAAACCAAATAAGAGATCAAGTTGAATCCTATCATAGATATCTACCCATTCCTCACAGGTTTTTATTACTATATTCAAGTTTTCTACAGGAAAGAGCCTTTGCTCTGATACCATAGCTGTAACACCCCAACCCGGAAGGGCTGACGTGTTACAATAACAGTGATATCATAAACAAAAGTCATAATTCCATTTATTTATTTGACAAGGATACAACCATATAACAACGAAACTTAAGGTTTAATTATATAAGCGGAAACATTTGACTTAATTAACTAACATCTTCAAATTTTATTCCTAAGCTTTATTCTTCTCTCTTTTCCCCGCCCAAAGTAACCTGCTGACCTGTAAATACAAAATTTATACGGAATGAGCCGAATGCTCAGTACGGAATAATAGGCTCAAATAACAAATAACGCTTTATGCGAAAATAATATGATGCAAGAACATAATTTCATAATCATATCTTACGGATGTACCCATGAGCAAACTGAAAATGTGACAATACACAGGTAGCTACTCCTGCATAATTATCACACGAGATGGCGAATTGGCATACCCGTTATCCACCTCCTGAAACTTAAATTCTAGGATCGATCCATACGCCTCCTAATAGCCTTATGTACCACACTTGTACTTAAGAGACGCCGGGAACTGATCTCTCCGTCACGGATAGAGCACATGTTGTCGATGCCGCAACAACATGCTCGTGGGACACTCCACGAGAAGCGATACTCAGGGTATCAGAGTACAAATGGTCTTATTCACATAACTTATAAAACTTATTTTCATAACAATACGGAACATATATTGGAACATGCGATAATGAGTATAACTAACAGAATACTATCGCATGACATGAAAGCTTAATTCAAATGATTAGAAAAGAATTTCGAACGGACTGTCAAATGAATCGATAATCAAAGACGTGAGGAGTTTTTAAAAGATATATGAATTTAATGGGTTTATAACAATTGAATATAAAACAACAAGGAGTGGGGTAAGGATCCGTACCTTAAAAATTCCAAAGTGAAGCTACTCTGTGGTAATATTTCAGATTTATACGGGCAGAGTTTAGACTACTGATTAGTCTTTTAACCTAATTTAAATAACATGCACACAACTAGGTTAGTAACTTAATACAGCCTTTACGATAACTCACGAGATCAAATTCTCACAACGAACGACAAAGTGCGATACTTAAACTCATCCATCGAATTAACGACGGACGACAAAGTACGATACTTCAACTCATCCATCGAATTAACGACGGACGACAAAGTACGATACTTCAACTCATCCATCGAATTAACGACGGACGACAAAGTATAACCCTAATGTGGGTAGCACTTAAACATCCATTGGATATATTGATTGATCGGACAATGAATCGTAATAGCGATCGAGTTATTACCCTGTTCTGCAGCACCCCGCTACTCTTAATTTGGGTTTCGTGTGTGTTAATTGAAGTATTCAGATGATAACTCGACGAAATTTTGGAGTTTCTTCGTCGTTCAAGTGCTCAGAAGCAAGTGCCAACCTCTGCTATTTATACACGATTTTGGATTAGCTTACGGACCGTAACCTTAATAACCTTACGGTCCGTAAGGTACAGCAAAACACCATACGGTTGCCACGTGTGGGACTAGCTCTGGTGAGTCGACAATTTTCATAAATTCTACTTGGACAGCACGTAATTAGGATAATCGTCACGTAGGGAATACCCCCCTGAGTTTTAGGGGCCCTAATCCTGATTCTGAAGATTCTGAAATTTCTAGGGTTTGTACGGAATCACTTGGGTGTCTTAATTAGGGTTTCCTTTTAGACTAATTTAATTAATAAATAGGACTTTTGGTTGATATACAGAAGGATGGATCATACGATTATTATTATTCTTTTATTTCTAGAATAATGATTTTAAATTTATGGTTATTACAGACAACCTGCTCGAACTTTGACAATTACCGTTTATCTTGTTTTAACTTATGATGAAAAAAGTATTACGATTGCGAAGAGAAAGCTATATCCTTGATTACGATGTCGTTACCACAATCGATCTTACACACTTTCGGTAACAAAATCTCGTCAAAGGAATTGTGGGATAGTTTGAGTGACAGATACGAAGGAAATGAGTTATTCAAGAAACGAAGACTCGATTGATTTCTTTAGTTCATCTAGAGGGTTGAAAACCTGTAACATCGACAATAATAACAAAATTAACAACAACAACAATAATAATAATAATAATAATACAATTCAATAATAATAATAATAATAATAATAATAATAACAATTAATCTATCTAACATAACAAAATAAAATTGTTACCTTCTTTTTTAAGCACGGATTGTCCGGGATGGGGGTGCCTCACCACCATATCCACCATAACCTCCAACGTCCGGATAGTTTTGTTGAACATAAGGACCTCTCGGGGAAATGAATTGCTGATGACCACCGTCTCCTCCGTATCTATCAGGATAATGTTGTTGCACGTAAGAATATTCACACCCGTATCCATAATCCGGATACCCTTGTTGCGCCGGATAACTTGGTTAACCAGCATGGTATGAGTCATCTACAGGGGATGTTTCATCACTTGAAATCGTCCAGATTTTTTGTAATGAGAAGAGTGTAGATAAGAGAATTGTAATTGTTAGGCGGTTAGCATCACCCACGTTTAATGTTCTATTTTAGTTGTTAGTTTGTTTAAGGTCATGTTCATGGCCGGGTAGCAATTACATTCGTCATTAGGTCCACATTTCCATTTTGTTTAGTGCATGATCTACGTATTTCTTCTTATTTTGTTGCATGTTTGTATGCCTATTTAAAGGTTTTGCATTTTAGTAATGAAGGGCAATAAAAATTGGTATAAAAATGTCTTGTTCTTTACTTTGTTTCTTGGGAGTGTTCACCTACTAGAAAAGGCTTCTATCTTGGTGATTGGTCCATCTCGAATCGAATAGTAACACTAGCGACATTGGTTTGTTGCGTAGAGTAGGCAGCAAGGTGATGGTGATCTAGGGGAAACGAACAGGATAAGGATAATTCTGATAATCAGGGTGGTAATGATCAAGAGTTTTAAGCTTTTTCGTTATCATTTATTTTCAGTAATTGGATAACTTAAGACTTAGGTTTTCTGGTTGATTCCAGACTTTTGTTTCTTGGATTTTATCTTTTATTGGAACTTATTTGGTTTTTGATATCTGTAATAGTGACATACACCTCATGGCCTAAGTGACTAAAACGAATTATCAAACAACTGAATAGTTACATAAGTGATAGATAAGAAACTCATACCGTGCCACACATTTTACTTATTAAACCATTCAGAACATCATACATTTCGTAGCCACGAAACAACACCACAAAGCTTGAACAATAGTAGTCATAAAATATATAAGGAGTACACGCCATATATTTATTTATAAAGTTTTGATATGACGATCATGCTTTATTCGCTAGCCTTTAGCTCAGTCAAGTAATGATAGGCGTTCGAGTCACCACTCCCTTATCATTCACCCACACCCACACACGGTCGCACCTGAAGTCCCTAGGGGTCGGGGTTCCTTCCAATATCACGATAGCATTAACCAGTGGATTCTCTTTCTCAATTGTAGCCGCTGCCGCTTCTCCTTTTGCCCCAACAAGCTCGGGCCATGAATCCTTTCCTGTATGTATTAATCATCCAAGCACAAACTTTATTCATGAAATCATATAAAATAACTTAAAGAAGTTAGAAGGGAGCAATTAGATTACCTTTACAGCCTGATGATGACATTCTTGATTGTGCATTGAAGAACATGGAGCCTATGGGGTTATATAGAGTATAGGTTGTACATTGAGTTACGTATTGTGCTTTCAGCATTTTGTTTTTTTCAAATGTTCCCACTTGGGTTGGCAAAAGGATAACCTTCATTAGTTGAAAAAGTCAAATTTGCTGTATAGTGTGCTGTTTTTGTTGACTTTCAACATTTTCATAATATACACTCTAAAAATGTGGGTTTTAAGTCTAGCCGGCACCCAAAAGCGGGTGCTAAGCTTCCAAATGCATTGTCTTAGCTGGCACTTTCGCCAAAAGTGCACGCTTCGCCATTTCCGCCACCTCGCAAAAAGTGTGGGCATTTAGCTGTCTCAACCGATTCACAAAAAGTGTAGACTAATCTAGTCATCTCATCTCATCTCAACCATCTCGCCAAAAGTGGAGACTAGATACACGACGTTTCAGCCGACAAAACTGATGCAACAACTTTTGATATCTGTTGAAACGAGACTGACTACTTTGATGAAGGCTAAATTACATGTCTATATATCGGGAAAAAATCATGTCAATGTGATTATTAGGGTAAATTTTCCTAAAACGTGGGACAAATTGGCTTACATTAGGTAGAAAATTGATCAGGGTAAAAAATACAACATACTCGAAATTTCAGAGGAAGACCTTAGATTTTCCATAAGAACTTCTGTTTATGCATCATATGCCTTTGTGTATATCATTGTATTTCGACAATAGACCGACACTATGATAGGGAGAACACACGATAAAAGCAAAATCATATGCTATCTTTTAAAGAATAAACAAGTTATAACAACATTTTTGTAGTATAAACAGTTGTAATAGATCATGAACAAGTTAAAGGCTTTCCCAAGTTCTTGATGAAAAAAGTAGTGGTCAATTTAAGATCGAACAAGTTCTCTACATCTAGATTTATAAACAAACTAACAATATTCATCATATACGTACACCTCTTGCCTACCGATAAATAGTTAGAGCCATTCCAACACAGATTTGTTAATTTGAATGCGTGATTAATCAGGATTTCTAGAGAACCTCAAATTTGACGGGTATTAATTTCTAATAATGTCAAAACTACCTAAAGTTTTTAAGACTTTATAAAGATATCAAGACCTTGGCACATTTATTATCATATATCAAAATACCTAACATTCAAATTACGTACATTATAATTAAATTTATTTGTTTTCTTTAAACTTATTTATAATATTATGAACTCTACATTATCTTACAATTTTGAATGAAAACTTTGACAATGTACCATTGTCACGAATATTGGTGTTGAGTATAAGAGTTTTCACTAAAAACATAAAAGGATGAAAATTCAAAAGCATATCTTAACCTTAATTAAAAAAATCAAACGACCAAACTAAAAAAAAAAAAAAAAAAAAAAAAAAAAAAAAAAAAAACAATTGAGTGGTCAACATGCTACGTCTTTGCATGTAATTTTAGTTGTCAACATGCTACGTGTACACCGATTTGCATGCAATTTTCTTTGACCATCTGGGTGTGTAATGAATATCTGTAATTATCTTATTGTACAAAACATAAAATAGATAAACATTCAGCTGGTTTAAAAATAGAATAAACTAGTGTTGTTGCCCGCGCTACGCGGCGGGTTTGAAGTGGGACGTGTCGTCATAAGCTTGACAACGAAAATTAGTTTATTCATTACATCGATATGAGCGTTGTTTTGTTTGTGGTGTACATTTGGGTTTTTGCCTACCTTTAATATTAAGCTGTCACAAGAGTATAAATTGTGATGACTTGGATTTGCTTCTCTTTGTTGCAAAAAGCGACCGTGTAATGAGTTGTTTACCTGCATATGTGGTGGCAGAAATTGTAACTCGAAGCTGTATCTTTTATTGTATAAAAGTAAAGGAAATCAGTTCTGTAAACAGTCTAGAGAAAATAAGCGGAAACTTACCAGAAGCAAAGTTGCACAACCCTTTCCCACAATATGTCCACTTTTATGTGTATATTCTTCTAAAACTGTCAAAAAAAACCTAAACCCATGAAGGTAATGCATAAGTCAGTAACTGTAAATAAGTGGCGTGTTAGCGAGGGCTTGTTAGTGTGATAGAATACCTGTTGTATGTCATCACCCAAGTTGTTGAAACAACTATAATGTAGCTGGTATTTGTATTCCTGCCTTTTTTTGTTGCACAGAGCGACCGGACAATGGCTTGTTTACCTGCATATTTGGTAACAGAAACAATAAGTCGGAACAGGTCGAAATGGGTCGGTTCTTTGTTGCAAAAAGGTACTGTACATTGACTTGTTGACCTGCATGTGTGGTGACAGAACAATTACCCGGGATTCTATCTTTTGTTAATGTTAATTATGAAAAGCTTCCTCTTTTGGTTCCTTTGACACCCGTTGTATGTGATTATCCAGTGTGTCAAAACAACTGAAAACATATGGAAAAATAAAGGGCATATGTGCATAGCTACAATAGAAACATAAGCATTACCGACATGATTTAAAAAATAAAACAGAACTATAGAAAAAGAAAAATAATCAAAGCTAAACATATATAATCGATTTAAGACTTTTAGTACCTGTGACTGCGACATTCATTCGTGAATGGGGTCAAACATAGCCTAACTTGTCGAGAAAGGGAAATCGTGAGGTTTCGGAAAGCGTTTATAGCCAAATTCTATAGCTGCAAGAAAAGCAATGTTATTAAGTAATAGCTATTATGAACACTGAATACAACATTAGGAGAATATTGTAGAACACAACGTCTAAAAATTCAACAACTCAAAGAAAAAGGTCATACATCACTCTTTGGATGCCACGATTATAGAAGGTATCGTAGGATGTGTGCTAAATGAGAACTTACCAGGTTCTTCATTTCTTCACTGTTGCATATTTGTGTTAAATGCCATTCTTCAACATATCATCCTTTGTAGCATTTATTTTTTCAAAAGGTTTTGTGCACGTACTAAAACATTTTCATGCGTTTGATTGCTCAAGTGGCATTATTTCTGACCTGTTCATTAAGTGTCGTGTTAGAATGTATGTTGCTAGCAGTATATTTTTAACAAAAGCTATAAATAACAAAAAAAAAATCCGAAATTAATGGCGAAACATTAAAAGGTAAAATCAAGATTGAAGGTAAAATCGTCTATAATTTCATCATGAATGATCATATTAACAAATAGTGATATTGAGTTGTATAGTAACCTCACTGTTGTTGACTTCATTCATGAAATCAGAGAAAACTATATTTTTGGTTTGGTCTGTTCGGCCATCTTCAGTGGGCGCGATGAGGACTTTTAGCGAGTCAGGTGACGTTGCACGTGAAAGGGCGACATATAGTTGACCGTGTGTAAAAACAGGTTCTGGTAGATAGACTCCAATTTTTTTTAAAGATTGTCCTTGGCTTTTATTTATGGTCATTGCATAGCATGTTTTTACTGGAAATTGACGTCTTGTAAACACAAAAGGTAAGTCATTGCTATTATGAACAAGGTTAATTTTAGGTATATACACACGATGACCAACAGTTGTTCAGATGATTATGTGTGCTTCGATTATTCTTGGCAACAATTGGGATATCAAAAGTCTAGTGCCATTACGTAAGCCAGAAGTTTAATTTATATTACGTAGTAAAATAACTGGAGTATTTACCTTTAGATTAAGCTTATGTGGTGGAAGTCCGTTGAAATTTAGCTGATTTAAATATTCCTGAGGATACAAAATGTCTATGTCACCTCTATTTTGTGCATGTGGGATCATTGAGTCAACACTGATATATGATGTACATTCTCCGGGTGTCAGTTTAAGTACCAATTCATTGATTTGATCAGCTGTGTCATTCCTTGGACAAACGATTGCTCTGTCAGATAAGATTTCCGCTGATGGGTTGGTAAGAACGGTGTCATCATAGATGAAGCGAATTAAAGAATCAAGCCCATTGTCTTCTGGATGTATTAGAAATTTTGACGGAATTTGAATGATGTGTACGTTGCAAGGGTCATCGACATCTGGTTGACCGACCACACCATCTCCTACACTTAGTAACCATGAGGCAAAATGCAAAGTAGCTTGTGTGTCTTGTGAATTTTGTGGACTTGTTGCTACTCGCATGTTCTCGTTCAGCCTGCAAATTGTAAAGCTGTCCCATAAATATTATCTAGGCAACGTAGAGTCTATAATCTCGGAACGCGATGCTTTTGGTTTCACCGGAAGTGTTTGTCTGAAATCTCCACCAAGTAGTATAGATTTGCCCCCAAATAGCTTCATTGTTTCCCCTAGAACATCTTTCAGTGTCCTGTCTAAAGATTCAAAACATCTACGGTCACTCATTGGTGCTTCATCCCAAATTATCAAAGATGTTTCCTTGAGAAGCTCACATAGCTGAGTGTTTTTTTTATATCACAAACTAATTGATCTGTCAGTTCTATTGGTATCTTGAAGCGTGAGTGAGCAGTTCTACCAGATGGTAATAGAAGTGAAGCAATTCCTGATGCCGTAACCGCTAAAACGATTCTCCCAACAGATCTAAATGCTGAAATTATTGTTGTCCATAAGAATGTTTTTCCTGTACCACCATGACCATAGACAAACAATAATGTCTGGGACTTTCTTTCATATGAATTCATGACAATATCATAAACTTGGAGCTGATCAGCATTTAACAATGAGTGCAATTGAGAATGTTGTGCATTCAAGGCATCTCTGTCATAACATTTCTCTTCCATTAACAAACGGTTTCTCATCGAAGCAAGGAGAGCAGTACACGGCATAGGAAGGCCATAATTTGAAAGAGACGCAGATGGTGTGCTCGAATTAAGCAATTGCTCAATTTCGAACAAAACATATTGTTGCAAGTCGAAGTCATTGATACATCTATTGAGTTGATTTGTGCTTCTATTCAGATTTAGGCGTATATCATCTGACATTTTTCGCCAATGCTCTTCCCATAGAACTGCAGGTCTTGCTATGTCACAAAAAAGAAGCATATGGCTGAATAGAGATCTCATTTCAGCAGATGTTGCCCAATTTGACGCCTCTACGAATGCCATTTCCCATTCCCTATCATCACCTACAAGACCCATGCTTTCACACGCTGTGCGATAAGTCGTGTGTGTCACACCAGAAACAGTACGTATTTCAACAAAAGACCTGCAACCCCATTGATGACATAATAACATCCTTAGGTAAAACAGTTCGCCACATGTTGGATGTATATATATGAGTCTACCTATCGCTGGCGTCTTAGTTGATAATCTGCGAATCCAAGCTTTAGCTGATAAATGCCACCAATATCTTGAAACATAATCAATATAACGAAGATCACGGCCGTCTGATTTTGTCTGGTTATTACGTAACCATTCTGTTAAGGTTGTTTTCCCAAATGCAGGGTTGCTTACAATGGTATGTAAGCGCATGGTTTCTCTAAATGTGACATTTTGCATGTCTTCTAGGTGCACGGCCAGAATTTGCACGGATGGATTTCTGCTATGTATAGGAAATCTAAGTATCCTCCAAGCCGCCTCATGTGGGCATATAAAGCTGGCATCAACAAAATTTTTTATTTCATTTACCGGAGGATTTGGTTGGATTGGGGTGTTAGTTGGTTGGTCGTCAGCCTTGGTAACTGCAAACTTAAGACGATCAGCACCTTTGGATATATACTTGAAAAGATACTTAATCATCATGTTCCAACCACAGTACTCAACATTTATGTGGGCATTGAAGCGCTTGCACAGAGTTTTATTGTAGGGCACAACATAGCCGTTATCAAGGGGTACACCATTTTTAACAATATGTTGTCCATTGGCCAACCTTTTGTAGTGTACATATCCATCTTTATGAAATCGGGTGTTGTTTTCATATGGTTTAGGAAAAGATTTGGAACACTTGCCATCACACTTGCACGAAGCATTTGCATTTGGGAGACCGCATGGCCCGTGCATCATGCACTCAGTGACTATTTTGTGAACAGTGGGTTCAATTGAAGGATCAGGTATTTCAGCAGTAATGTATTGGTCCACATCTGTTGGCTCGCGTATCTTGTAGGGTTGTGTCACCCATAGTAACGTATGACAATGCGGCATACCTCTTTTCTGGAACTCAATTGTATACAAATCTACAAAGATAGTAAAAAAGAAATATTAAAATACTATTATAGACATAGAAAATTATGAATCGTGAATTGAGTAAGACACTAACCAGCTGCCACCGATCCGAATGTTTTGTTTGACCTTAAGAATTTAGTGAACTCTTCTACCTTCATCCGAAACACCCGTGCAATTATATCTGGTCGATCTTGTACATGCGTGCAGGCAATTTTATCAAGATGTCGTTTGATTTATGGCCATTTTGTATTGCATGTAAATGTTATAAAGTATTGGGGGTTACCATGGACCCTGCAAATAGCTAAGGCATCTTGATAATGCTTATACATGTACCTTGGACCACCTGTAAACGACGAAGGCCAAATGGTACGCCTCCCAACATCTTGACCCTCAGTGTCACCCCTTGAAAGTGCGTTATGGATACCACGCAAGTACTCACAACGGAAGAGATTTTGATTAGCGCTTATGTATTCCAATCTGCAATGTTCTAAGCATATGTATGCATCGACCAAATATTGTTGGAAAAGGCGGCCACCGTTTAGCAACAATGCGTAAATGCCATGACGATCGTGAATCTGGTAGCTATAGTACCTGTCCATTGTTAGCTTTTTTTCCTTCAGATTCCACATTTGAACGCAATCATAGGTCGGGTGACCATCCCTGCTCGCCATACGGAAAAAGCAAAGGGTACTGCAGGGGCATATATGACGAATGCAACTTGCTAACCCTTTGTGCTGTGCCATCCTTGTTGTGGATAACAATATCATAGGTTGTTGCATTGAGGTTATTATCACGTATGATACCGCCAAGTGTTCCAGGAGCAGGTGGCTCATATTTTCGCTTATTGCCACCGTTGTACAGTCGAACAGCAAAATTGTAGGCATTGGATCCAATGCATAAGTCTATTGCACTCTTGAAAAGTATAACATATTTGTTACATGATGCAAGCGTTTGGGAAATAGCAGCGACAATATCAGATGAAAGTTGGGAAGCGGCTGAGAAGAACCGCAACCTATTCGAGACCTCATTTTCTGTGTCATATATATACATTTGTAGAAACCGCGGCTTCTCATTGTCTGGTTGATGTGGTCTAAAATATACATATTTTTATATAAATATTCCTACACTTTTGAGTAGATTTAGGGTTGTTTTTATTATATTCTACTCGTAATTGATTCATATTTGAATTCTAAAAGTTAAAAGAGAAAATTGTTTTATATGAATTAATTGTTTGTTATTTTCTTAAAAGTGTCGTAGGTTTCTAATTGGAAATAATGTCATAATTGTAATTCAATGTATTATTAATGTTCTATAATTGATAATAAATGAATGAATGTAGTCACTTTTGTTTTTTTGTTGATTGGAACTACAAACAGGAGAAACTAAGTCAACAAGCTGAAGACTTGGCTTTGCTGATCGCATGTCATAATGGGCCAAGAAAATTTGTGTATTGGATTTGAGTTATAACACAAAACTAAAAAGAAATATGTGGGCTTAGGGCATTGGCGGTTGTTGTTGGCTGGATATATATTTTCGAAAGAAAAGAAGGGGATGATTTCTTACGGTGGACGGCAACAACGCATACAAGGAGACGAACAGAAGAAAAAGAGGCAGAATTCTGAAGTGGAGAAGAAGAAAGAGAAGGCTCGTGTTGAAGAACTTGACACAAAGTTTATTGCTTTTGTTGGGTTAGACTTTGTTTATTATTTTTGGGTTGTTGAAACTTGATATATTAGACATGTTTGCTGAATTTTATGACTTTAAATTTATTTGTGTTTCGTTCTTGAACATGAGTAGCTAAACATTTATGCTACCTAGGTCATATTGATGAATATCTTGTGACTTATAATTTTCGGTTTTGGATAATATATTTTTGGCTTAATGTTTTGGTAAAATATCTTTGTGTTGTTGATGATAATGCGTATGAATGCTACTAGTAATTGAATTGCATGATTGTTGCTTTGCGTTTCCTCTACTTTTGTTACTTTGGTAGTTTCAGATCTAGGGTTACACGTGATTTTCCATAGACTTTGTGTTAGTGGTATAATATAGAGGTTTCTTGTCTTAGATAACCCTATAAGCAACCTTGTGAGTCTTTAAAATTAGTGTTTTGCCACTCTTGAGACCGGGAGGAGATAGAGTGTCGGTTTGTCTAGTTCTTTGGTGTTGGGTAAAGGTGAGACCGGGAGGAGATCCTTACTTAGCTATCTTAGTTTTCCTAGCAAATTCGAGTTATTGTCAACAATCTTAGATTACCCCTTCATACTTTAGGGTGTGTTGTGATTAGCGAGACTGGGAGGTGAGCGAGTCATTTGGGTACCTTAGCATTCCCTAGTGAAGTGAGACCGGGAGGTCATCTGATCTAGTAACCGGTGATTTACACGTCCACTTTAGGATTATCCGAGAGGTGTTAGTGAGACCGGGAGGTGATCTAGCAGTCTTTAAGGTCTTCTTGAGTTAGTCGTATTTTTAGAAACCCGGTAGCCATTCCATTATCCAATTCCGAGAGTTGTAAGTTACGGGGAGGATTCTAGACCTAGGTAGCTGTTTTCTCCTTGCATTCGAGTTTTTCTCCAGTTTCCCGAGTCTTCTGATCTGTTTGTTTGAGTTTATTTATTTGCTTTATTTAGTATTTAGTTAAAACCATTCTCTCAAACAAACAATTTTTTAGGCTAGGGCTCGATAGAGGTTTAGTATCGAGAGTCGCTAGATTGTGTCCACGGTTCGATACTCGGACTTACTTGTGATACTACTTACGACCGGTACACTTGCCGATAGTGTGTGGTTTACGAGTTTTTCCAATTTTTTAAAACTTGTTGAATTTAAGTAAAACATATTTCACACATCAAGTTTTTGGCTTCACACATCATGTTTTTGGCGCCATTGCCGGGGACACAGTGCGCTTTTGAGGACGACCCGAGTCGGGGATTTAGGCATTTTACTGCTTTCTTAGATTAGTTGTTTTTCTTATTTCTTAGTTAAAAAAATATAAAAACCAAAAAATTAAAAATAAAAAAAAATAACAAAATAGTTGTTTGTTTTTTAGGATACTTGCTAGTTCTGTGTGCCTACTTGTTTAGCTAGCTTTTTTTGTGATTCGTGCCATTTTATACTTGCTTTTCAGTGTATGCACACACGTTCCTCGGGCCCACCTGATAATTCACCATTCTCTGAACCCGAACGCGAGTTTCACCGTCGTCTACACCAGCCACAGGTACTTCTTTCTGATCTTGTCTTTTCTGTAGTTATGGTTGATCGTAGGACCGTTGCTGATCACATTAGTGTTGCTCCCACCACCGTTCGCTCGAGCATCACACTTCCTGCTGTAGAGGCGAACAACTAGACCATCCCACCCACCTTGATCAACACCATTACCCATTCGGTCCAGTTCCATGGTTTACGAGACGAGGACCCACATGCTCATCTGACTAGATTCGGTAGGGTCTGTAGTACTTTCCGCCTTACGGGCGTTACTGAGGAGGCCATTCACCTTCGTTTGTTTCCATTCTCACTCACTGATCAGGCTGCTATCTGGTTGGACTCCCTCCCACAGGGAGCAATCACCACTTGGAATGATCTTCAAACTAAATTCTTACAGAAATACTTCCCACCTGCAAAAACCGCTCGTCTTAGAAATCTCATCTACGCATTCACTGAGCATTCGAGGGAGTCTTTCTACGAGACTTGGGATAGGTTTAAGGCGCTGCTAAACAAGTGCCCTCACCATGGGATTGAGGAGTGGAGAGTCGTGGAGAAATTCTATAACGGAGTTTCTGAAGCGACTAAGAGACTACTTGACTCCACAGCAGGAGGAAACATGATGAAGACCAAGACTGCTGCTGAGTGTCTTGAGATGATGGAGGATCTAGCCACCAGTACTTATACTGAGCCAGGCTCTGGGGGCGTTACTGCTGCCTCTAGGGGTATTCATACGGTAGATTCTAGCGTAGCTTTAGCCGCCCAGGTCGAATCCTTGACAAAGATAGTCAAGGACATTCAGATTAAGATTAGCTCTAAGTGTGAGGTGTGTAGAGGTGGGCATGAGACGGTAGATTGCCCGGTAGGATCTGAGGAGGAGTTGAGTTTTGTCCAGAACCAGGGACGAGGCCAGGGTTACAACTCTGGATGGCAGTCACGCCAAACCTCGAACTGGCAGGGCAGGAATCCCCCTGGATTCCAGCCTCGCCAGCGTCTGTTTCAGACCCCTGCTGATGGATAGAACAGTGGAGAGTCTAAATCTGAGCTGAGCGAGTTTTTGAAGAGGAATGAGGAGAGTCAGAGTAGGACGAATAAACTCCTAGAGTCGATAGTGATGCAGGGTGAGGCTAGGCATCAGGAGCAGGTCAAGAAAAATCAAGAGTTTGAGCTCATGTTTAGGAATCAGGGGTCCACCATAAAGAGTCTAGAGAGGACCGTAGGAGAGATTGCTAATAGGATGACAGAGAGGCCAGTAGGTACATTCCCTAGTAGCACCCAGACTAACCCAAACGCTACTGCAAAGGCAGTGACTACTAGGAGTGGTAGAGGGGTAGAAGTAGAGAACCCGGTCGATGAGGTCGAGGAACCGGTTGATGAGGAGATTGAGATGGAGACTCCTGCTGGCGATGTGCACCCTAGGCTGTGCCCAGCAAGTACAGCACAGTCCAGCGAGTCTTCGGGAGAGAGGAGAAGAAGCCACTTAGAGTCTATAAACCCACAGCTCCTTACCCTGGTAGGCTTTTAGCTAAGAGCGATTCTGAGTAGTATTCACGGTTCTTGGAGATGCTGAAAAAACTCCATGTGAACCTTCCTTTCATTGAGGCTCTGTCTAAAATGCCTAAGTATGCCAGTTCCTAAAGGATCTTCTCACAAACAAGAAGAAACTAGAGGAGTTGTCTACTGTCACTCTTAGTGAGGAGTGTTCTGCAGTCGTGCAGAACAAGCTTCCTAAGATGACTGATCTAGGGAGTTTCACCATTCCGTGTCTGATCGGAGATCTTACTGTCAGCCATGCGCTGGCCGACCTAGGAGCTAGCATTAACCTCATGCCTTACTCCATTTTCGCTAAGCTCAATCTAGGCGAGCCATCTCCTTCGCGCATGAGTCTTCAGCTTGCAGACCGATCTGTGAAGTTTCCACGTGGTATCATAGAGAATATGCTTGTCAAGGTTGACAAGTTCGTTTTTCCGGTGGATTTCGTCATTCTTGATATGGACGAGGATTCTAAAGTTCCCCTTATTTTAGGACGTCCATTCCTTGCTACTGCCCGAGCCGTCATTGATGTTCTTGATGGTAAGCTTACTCTCCGCGTCGACGATGAGGCGGTCACCTTTGGCATTCAGCATTCGATGAAGCATACGCCGCATCATGATGACACTCTTTACTTTATAGACACTCTTATGTCACATGTGGTTAGTTTTCTTGGTGAGGTTTACGGTAGAGAGTCAATAGAGACCCAGATGATAGGGGTAGATGTCGAGGGTATTGAGTTGACCGAGTTCGACCTAGAGCAGGATTCACCATTACCATCCAGCGAGCCATCCATAGGATCCGAATGTTCTAAGGTTTCTGGGGTGTTTGAAGTGTTAGAGAGAGAGACTTCCGTGGAGAAACCATCAGTGGAGATACCCCCGCCTCTAGAGCTGAAGGAACTACCATCTCACTTGGAGTATGCATTCCTTGGCGAGGGATCTAAGTTGCCCGTCATTATTTCATCGAGTTTGACGGAGGAGGAGAAAGAGAGACTGATGGTTGTTTTGAGGGCGCACAGGCATGCTATTGCCTGGAAGTTAGTAGATATCAAGGGTATTAACCCTTCCTTTTGCACCCACAAAATTCTTATGGAGGAGGAGTATAGACCGGTGGTACAGCCGCAAAGGAGGCTGAACCCCAATATGCATGATGTGGTGAAGAAGGAGGTGTTGAAGCTGCTCGACGCCAGCCTGATTTACCCGATCTCTGATTCTGCATGGGTCAGCCCTGTCCAGGTAGTTCCCAAGAAGGGGGGTATGACCGTGGTGGTGAACGAGAAGAATGAACTGATACCCAGCAGGACAGTTACCGGATGGAGAGTCTGCATTGACTACCGCAGACTCAATGATGCCACCCGCAAGGATCACTTTCCCTTGCCATTTATTGATCAGATGCTTTAGCGACTGTCAGGGCAGCAGTTCTATTGCTTCCTTGACGGTTTTTCCGGTTATTTTCAGATTCCCTTCGCACCGGAGGATCAGGAGAAAACCACCTTTACATGCCCCTACGGCACCTTTGCGTACCGACGCATGCCGTTTGGACTATGTAATGCTCCGGCTACTTTTCAGCGATGTATGGTGGCTATCTTTCACGAGCTTATCGAGGACTCCATGGAAGTTTTCATGGATGACTTTTCTATTTTTGGGAGTTCCTTCGATTCGTGTCTGCGTAATCTGGATCGAGTGCTAGCTCGTTGTGAGGAGACGAACCTGATGCTTAATTGGGAGAAGTGTCATTTTATGGTTCGTGAGGGAATTGTGTTAGGTCACAAGATTTCACATGCGGGGCTTGAGGTGGATCAGGCCAAGATTGATACGATTTCTAAGCTCCCACCGCCTACTTCTGTGAAATCTATTAGGAGCTTCTTAGGTCACGCAGGATTCTATCGCCGCTTTATTCGTGACTTCTCAAAGATAGCTAGACCCATGACCCAGTTGTTGGAGAAGGACAGGCCATTCGTTTTTTATGTCGAATGCACTCGGGCCTTCGAGTTGTTAAAGGAGAGGCTTGTTACTGCTCCCATTCTTGTGGCTCTCGATTGGAGCCTTCCGTTTAAAGTCATGTGCGACGCGAGTGATTCTGCCGTTGGGGCCGTGTTAGGGCAGCGTAGGGAGAAGCATTTTCATCCCATCTATTACGCTATCCAGACCCTAAACGATGCTCAGGAGAATTACACCACGACTGAGAAGGAGTTGTTAGCAGTCGTGTTCGCATGTGACAAGTTTCGGTCCTACTTAGTGCTTTCTAAGACCATTATTTTTACGGATCACGCTGCACTCAGGTACTTGTTCGTGAAGAAGGACGCGAAACCCATGTTGATTAGGTGGATTCTCTTGCTCTAGGAGTTTGACATAGAGATTAGGGATAAGAAGGGACCAGAGAACGTGGCTGCTGACCACCTATCTAGGCTTGAGAATTCGGAGACTGAGGTGTCTAGAGGGGGGACGATAGGAGATAACTTCCCCCATGAGATGTTGATGTATGTGAGGGCCCAGGAGGAGGGCTATCCGTGGTTCGCAGATTTTGCGAACTACTTGTCCACAGGAGAGCTTCCACACGAGATGCCATATCAGCAGAAGAAGAAATTCTTTGCCGACCTTAAATTCTACATATGGGAAGATCCTTATTTGTTTAGGATAGGTGCGGATCAGATGGTTAGGAAGTGTGTGACTGCACCTGAGACTCGTAGTATTCTTGAGCATTGTCATTCGGGGCCCGCTGGTGGCCACTACGGGGGAGCGTATACCGCTAAGCGAGTGTTTGATTCAGGGTTTTATTGGCCCACCATCTTTAGGGACGCCCACGAGTTTGTTCGTAGCTGTGATGCTTGCCAGAGAGCCGGCAACATCTCATCCCGGAATGAGATGCCTCAAAACCCTATTCAGGTGGTTGAGATTTTCGATATCTGGGGCATCGATTTCATGGGACCTTTCCCCATGTCACGTGGGAGTCGTTACATCCTTGTAGCTATCGATTATGTGTCTAAGTGGGTAGAGGCGAAAGCTTTGGCCACTAATAGTGCTAGGGTTGTAGTGAAGTTTCTGAGAGAGTTGTTTGCTAGGTTCGGCACTCCTAAGGCCATCATTAGTGATCGTGGCACCCATTTCTGTAACTCGCAAATGGAGAAGGTGTTGAAACGCTATGGGGTCACCCATCGGCTCTCGACTGTCTATCACCCTCAGACGAGTGGACAGGTGGAGAATGCCAATCGTGGCATTAAACGTATCCTAGAGAAGACTGTAGGACAGAGCCGCATTGACTGGGCCGACAATTTAGATGACGCACTCTGGGCTTTCCGTACTGCTTATAAGACACCTATCGGGACCACACCCTTTAGGGTGATTTATGGGAAAGCGTGTCATCTTCCGGTTGAGTTGGAGCACCGGGCGTATTGGGCCTTGTGAAAGGTAAATCTTGATATGGACGCCACGGGTAAGAAACGGTTTCTCCAGATACATGAGTTGGAGGAGTTACGTGACGAAGCGTATGAGAAATCGTGGGCTTACAAAGAGAAGACAAAGCAATTACATGATCGCCACTTGAAAAAGGTGAAAGAGTTTAAGTGTGGGGATCATGTCTTGCTTTATAATTCGCGATTGAGGTTATTCCCGGGTAAGTTAAAATCCCGATGGTCCGGTCCGTTTGTGATTAGAGAGGTATTCCCGTATGGGACGGTAGAGATCGAGGCGGACGATGGACGTGCTTGGAAGGTGAACGGTCACCGTCTTAAGCACTACTTTGGAGGGACGTTAGATGATCGCGAGGACGAGACGATTTATCTCGATCCATCTGAGGGAGCTGACGAGACACAGGGGATGACAGTTGATTCCCCAAAGGGTAGCACGTGAGGTGTAGGTATATTTGTTGTAGAGTTTTGTATATTTTTTTTTTCATTTTATTGATTGAGTCAGTCTTGAGTCGGTTTTTGTTTAGAGTCGATATTATGCTTGGGGTTGCTTTGTTTTGTTTGTGCAGGTTTGGAGGATACCGTCCGTACTCAATCTCCATTCAGACAGCGATTTCGAGCTTATACTATATTGTAAAGGGCAGCCCCAGTATATTGGTTTTGGATACGATTGCGAAGGAAATGCTATACAATCGTGTACGGGTTCGGATTGATGACACGCGCAGCTGGCACTGATTTTTATCCTAACCAGCTAAGTCCTTTCCAACTCGTTATCTTTTTATTTTTGTATATTATTTTAGGTTTTATTTCTTATTTATTTTTAGTTTTCTTTCATCCTACATTGGGGACAATGTAAACTTTAAGTGTGGGGATGGGAGACTACGTCTTTTTAGCTAGATTTGAGTCAAAAAAAAATTGAAAAAAAATGAAAAAATAAAAAAAAGTGAGTTTGTTGCGAGTCCCGATCTTTTAGCGCATAGAAAACCAAAACCTTTTCAAAACGTCGGTTAAAAGCGGTTTAATTGTTGAATTTACGAGTCGAGAGCGCATGTTTCTTTAAGTTGCGGGATAGTAGGTTGACTGAATCGGTTTTGGGAGTAAAAGGTTTTGGGATGCCTAGGATAGTGGATGGAGCCGGAGAGTTAATTGGTTGTGCATTGTCGATATCGGTAGCCCTTATATTCCACATGATAGTGAGATTTGAGCCTTTATATGTTTCATATATATATGATCACTATTTTCGTTTCATGTGTGTTTACCGACTTTGTTGCATTACTTTAGAACTTGTGCGTTTTGATACAGTTTGAGACCTTCGGTTAGCATTTGACATGGATATGATAGAGGCATTAGGATCACCTTGTTTATGTAGCCTTTGTGTTTAACCCGTTTCACCACTACCCTTAGATACACCACTTTGAGCCTAGCCATTCGTTTGTTACCCGTTTGTGATTTGATAGCCGGATCGTGTTACGTGATTATTATATTTGAAAAATAAAACAAAATGAAAAAAAATATGAGAAAAAAAAGGAAAAAAAAAAAGCAAAAGATGAAAAAAAAAGAATAAAGTTGTGGGTAAAAATGTCCAATATGTTAGTATTTGTTGCGTGCTTATCCGGTTTATCGTGTGATTATGTGTTTAGCCACTTATTCCAAAAAAAAAAAAATTATCTACCTTTAGCCCTTACCTACCCAATAAAGCCCTCTTGATCCGTGTTAAATTCTAATATTTAGGTGGAGATCTGATTGACGTACAAGCTTATGATAGTATGTTGCATAGTTCGGTCTTGAGAGTTCACTCGAAATTACATATATATATATATTAGCCGAGAGATGAGTGACATTGTGAGGGGTATTGACATTGCATAGTTGATTGCTTGAAGGTAAGAAAAACTTGATTAGGTAAGCCCGTTTTCATTTAAATATTATGATTCGTCAACCTTTTGAACGTTGTATGTCTTGCGAAACTGTGTTTGATGATTTCGTAGTTCGCGTTATAATTTGTTTGAGACTTGCGTTGTTGTTAAGTGTATAAGTTGGACATGTTGCTTGAGATTTTGTTTAGGGACAAGCAAAAGGTTAAGTGTGGGGATACAAATCTACAAAGATAGTAAAAAAGAAATATTAAAATACTATTATAGACATAGAAAATTATGAATCGTGAATTGAGTAAGACACTAACCAGCTGCCACCGATCCGAATGTTTTGTTTGACCTTAAGAATTTAGTGAACTCTTCTACCTTCATCTGAAACACCCGTGCAATTATATCTGGTCGATCTTGTACATGCGTGCAGCCAATTTTATCAAGATGTCGTTTGATTTCTGGCCATTTTGTATTGCATGTAAATGTTATAAAGTATTGGGGGTTACCATGGACCCTGCAAATAGCTAAGGCATCTTGATAATGCTTATACATGTACCTTGGACCACCTGTAAACGACGAAGTCCAAATGGTATGCCTCCCAACATCTTGACCCTCAGTGTCACCCCTTGAAAGTGCGTTATGGATACCACGCAAGTACTCACAACGAAAGAGATTTTTATTAGCGCTTATGTATTCCAATCTGCATTGTTCTATGCATATGTATGCATCGACCAAATATTGTTGGAAAAGGCGGCCACCGTTTAGCAACAATGCGTAAATGCCATGACGATCGTGAATCTGGTAGCTATAGTACCTGTCCATTGTTAGCTTTTTTCCTTCAGATTCCACATTTGAACGCAATCGTAGGTCGGGTGACCATCCCTGCTCGCCATACGGAAAAAGCAAAGGGTACTGCAGGGGCATATATGACGAATGCAACTTGCTAACCCTTTGTGCTGTGCCATCCTTGTTGTGGATAACAATATCATAGGTTGTTGCATTGAGGTTATTATCACGTATGATACCGCCAACTGTTCCAGGAGGAGGTGGCTCATATTTTCTCTTATTGCCACCGTTGTACAGTCGAACAACAAAATTGTAGGCATTGGATCCAGTGCATAAGTCTATTGCACTCTTGAAAAGTCTAACATATATGTTACATGATGCAAGCGTTTGGGAAATAGTAGCGACAATATCAGATGAAAGTTGGGAAGCGGCTGAGAAGAACCGCAACCTATTCGAGACCTCATTTTCTGTGTCATATATATACATTTGTAGAAACCGCGGCTTCTCATTGTCTGGTGGACATAAGGAACCTAACCAATGCGAAAGTTGACCAGAAACTTTGAAAACATATGGGCCACGACCGTCGTTAACGGTGTCATCAATATCAGCACCAAAAGATGTCATCGAAAACATATTGTTGTACGCCTGTATATTTTCCTTGAATCGAGCATCAGTAAACAACTCTTTAATGGCAGCAGGTGGTTCAAGTGGAAAGGGAAGGCGAATAGCTCCACCTTGACAACAGACATTGTATTTGGGCATTTGATTTCGAGGTGTAGACAAAAGTCTTTCCGCAAACCAAAATAAAGCACCACAATACTCACACACGTATTCGCAATTACCCCATCAAGGTATTCTGATGGCGGTGTTGCTTCATCGCCAGTTGACTGAGAAGTACTTGTTGATTGTGAAGATAATGTACCTGCATTTGAGGTTTCACCTGCAACACTCGCTAAAAGACGCGACAACCTACGTGAATTATGGCCAACTGAGGGTTCACCAACATGACCATCAATACTGATTGGGCTTTGGTTAGAAGGACCACTTGTTGACTGTGAAGATGATGCACCTACAATAAACGTTTCACCTGCAACACTTGCTAAAAGACGCGACAGTCTACGTGAACGATGACCAACTAATGGTTCACCAACATGACCATTGGTATTGATTGGCCTTTTCTTAGAAGGACCACTTGTTGACTGTGAAGATGATGTACCTGCATTAGACGTTCCACCTGCAACACTTGCTAAAAGGCGCGACAACCTACGTGAATGATGGCCAACTGATGGTTCACCAACATCACCATCAGTACTGATTGGCCTTCGCTTAGAAGGTGTACGTCTAGGTAGCATTATATTAGACCATGAAACAAAATAAGTCGGAAAAAAGGTTAGGAAAGATGATGCCAAAGTAACAAAAAACACAGCCAATGAAATAATGAATAGTCAAACTACAACTTTCACATAGGATAGGACCAATGATAAGATGATACACAAAAACTTAAAACAACCATTAGCCACAACACTCAAAACACCACAACGACAACAATTAACATTACGGTTACAAAGACAAACCAAAAACGATTAGCAAGACTAAAAAGTAAACGAAAGGGAAATCATGAGCTTAAAAAGTAAGGATGGGAACCTGCATATCGAGGTGATGAACATAAAAGACGTCTTTATAGAGTCAGGTAGATGTATATCCAGTATTGCATCAACTACGGCTTCATTGTCACCTGAACACGCAAAATTAGATTTCAATTTTTGCGTCTGCTAGCAGCAACTGAAGAGTTTTCACCTTTGTAACCAAGTGGTTTTCACTTCATAACCAAACCTGTATAACATATTATAAAATATGATTATCAGTCACTAATATAATACAGGATAGAGCTGTCCAACAGACGCCACCTATAGTCACCCATATTTTCAAATAGTAATTATAGTTGGCTAATTATTTCTAACATGGCACATATAATCACTACGCACGAACTAATTATTGCATCAGTTATTTTCTCGTAAACCTAATGGTTTTACACCCAACATTTAATACATAAAAGTATTATCAGATTCAAAATAAATTAAAGCACATTAAAAATAATACTGCAACCTTAAGAATACAGAGAAGCATAAACCTTCTATAATATCTTTTTTTCTTTTATATTCACCTATTCAAGGAAAAAAACATTCTTATGGTTAATTGATATGTAGGTAAATATCTTCTATCTGTGAAGGTTCATGTGAAGTATTCAAGATAGGTCATTCTAATCCTCTCATGGCTCTCTTTTACTATCAATTTTTGATTGCCAGTTTCTCTTAGCACATTTAAAGCGCCCCTTTGGAAATGTCATCAAGATCGATAATCACTTAACAAATTTTTTTGAACTCTTTTACTAATACTTTTTTTTTTCCTTCATTTTTTTATTACGCTTTACCCCAAGAAAGTCAAGTGATTTGATATTTCAAAATAAAACTTGTTTATTAAAACACTCTTGTTTATCAAATAATGGAACACTCGATAACTGAGGCTTAAAATTGTTAAAATCAGAATTTAGATCGCATAAGGAAGAATTTTTGGGCGAAAATTGTTGCGGTTAATTTTGACTTTAAAAAAGTCAAACGACGGGTTTAAGAAGAAACCGTCAAGAGTTGTAGGACAGCTAGTTCAATAAAAAAGATGCTCATCTGAACTCCATGTTCCATATGGAAAAAGAGTAATGATGGAACTTGTAATATAATGACTCAACTACAAGAATCTAAAATCTATCAATTACTAATAATAATTTGAAACCAATACAGCTGAATATGAACTCATTGTCGCAATGTCGCCTCAATGCTAGTCAAGGCAAATGAAACTAAACATATTTGTAATTCTGTATCTGTGCATAGTATAGCTTTAAATTAAAGCTCTAGTTGTCCTAACTTCAAACTATTTCACTAACCTAAAACCTAATCAAGCTCATTCTACTAACCAACTACTAAAGAATCCTGCAATGATTCAAACATCAAAACAACATCTCAACAAAAAAAAAAACAAAATCCACATCAAATTAGGTCAAACTTCATAAACAAACCACAAACCGCATCTAATTCTAAACCAATACAGTTGAATTTGAACTTATTGTTGCCACCATGCTGTTGTTCCGAACTGGTGCTATTCGGATCACTGATTTGCGCACCGAAACTTAAAAAACGCACCGTCCAATGTTTTGCTTGTCTCCGTTGTAGCTGCTGTTCCGATCACTGATTTGCGCAGCTGCCAGTACTCCGATCGGTTGTGCATGTCTGATTGAGTGGTTGGCTGAAGCAAGTGTGAACCCTAAGTGAAAAGCGGTGGATTAGGGAGAAAGGAAAAAGGAAGTAAGGAGGTGGGGGTTAGTAGGATTAGGAAAACAGAGTAAATCACTGTAGCTACTGTAGTTCTGTAGCTCTCAAATTGAGCTACAGTGAAGTTGAGTTGTTCTTTAATATATATATAATAATTATTATGTGGCTATCGCTCGTTGTGGGAGGAGTGACGGAACTAACCCATATCCCAAATTTTTTCTTTTACTTTACGTTAAGACGATAACTGCTGGCTATGAGTTTATTCGAAAGAGGGTTGCTACTCTGTGGGATGATCGATGTAAGCAACAAGAAGTTATGCAGAAACGGGATGATGATCCTGAAGATCAAGGGAATCCTGATCCTTCTACTACATCAGAGCAGCCGCCAGCCGCTACATCTTCTGCAATCGTTGTTGTTCAGCCGCCAGCGATCGAATCTTCTCAAGGAACCTCTTCTGGAACAGTTCAACAGATTGAAGGTACATCTTCTGTTCCTAGCAGTGTTGATCTTGCATTGCAGGCTATTCATCCAGTCACTGGGGAATTACTTGAAGAAGGAGAAATTATCGAAGATCTTTCACATGAGCAATTGCTTTCTCTACATGCTATGAGAGAGATTGATGACGCTGAGATTGATAAGATGCCGAGTGAGCTTGAAACAACAAATGTTGAAAATATTGAAGAAATCGTATTTGAAGGAAATGAGAAGAAATCTTTATATGTTCGACAAGACGGGACTGAATTTTCCCCTTTCGATGAAGAATGGCTAAAAGAGAATGTGGAAGTCATTGATGAGCATTTAAAGAACCATGATACGTCTGAAAATGCAACAGATGCGTTCTCCGCGTGGCGACAACAGTTCTTATCCAAGGTTTCCAAACCTGTGCCAGACATCGCTCAAGTCGACTACTTACAGTTTGAAAAAGTGAAGCCGAGTGGAAGAATTCTCTGTTGGATGTTTGTCAAGGAAATTCATTGCATCGCCATAAAAAGGGAATTCAGTATCCAGTACTTCAGTTCGCTGCTGAGCATATTATCTCTGCCGTTTTACGATGTTGCAGCTCTGACAAAGCTAAAGCTCCACAATCGCTCAAACTTCGAGGGAGCTACATTGTTCGAGAAAAGGATAAAGTTCAACAAAAAGTCAGGCTGGAAAGATGAATCGTACAAGCCGCAGTTTCCTATCTACCAGCAGATTAAATTCACTCTTGATCCTGCAACGAACACGGGGCGCTACAAACTTGTATATCAGCCAGCGAAAGTCGTAGATAAAATCCCATTAATGCCGATGCCGCAGAACTTTCTTGATGAAATGGCATTATGGTGCTACGATTCAGACACGCACGAGGCGGTGATTGTTTTTAGAGATGATTGTGAGAATTTCCGTATGTTGGATCCGATGTGGATCGTCAACATGTCCGCGTCCGACATTGACAAATTGTATAGGCACGACATTTTCTACGAAGACAAGGACGCGCATCAAGCGTTGCGATTTCAGCGGGTCGCTTGTTTCTGCTACTACCAAGGAATTCATGCGGGCAGTTCGTGGTCCAAACAACACTGAAGTTAGAAGATTGGAAGACCGAAGACGAGTAACAGACAAGGGGGAGTTTATTGGTGCACCTTTTTGTGTCTGTAACTAGTCTTGTTTACCGTTGTATTTTGTACGGTCTTTTAACGTTTATCGAGTATGTAATTCGCCGTCGACCAAGTCGGATATCCTCCTATCCGATTGTGTCCGACATATTTTGTCTTTGTTTGTTATGTAATGTTTACGAACAATGCATGTTGCATATAAGGGTATAACTGTCATTATGATTGTGTTTGTATGATGTTTGCTGCAACTGTCTGTTTGCAGCAAACAGTTCAGCATTTGCAGCCTTCGACGAAACACCCTTTGTTTCGTTGAACACCTCACGACGAAACACACTTGTGTCCATTTCATTTTGTTTCGTCGTGATCAGCGACGAAACAACCTTGTTTCGTCGACTGTTGGGCTGCTTCAGGCCCAATGTCTGGCCCAATGTTTGTTTCGTCGAGCCCATCTTTCGGTTCGTCGATGCAAGGCCCAGGTTACTATATAAACACATTCTGGTTTCACTTTGAAACTAGATGAGAGCATACCCTGAAAGCTATTCTGTCAAACTGTGTGTGTATCAGTTGTTCTTGGTTCTCATCCCATTTAATCAATAGATTGCGTTTCATTGGTTATACTGTGAGTGTTATTTACTGTGTTTGATTTGGCATCGTTACGGGTTTTCCGCACCCGTGACATTGATTGTTATAAACAAGGATTCGGTTTTCGTTATCGATCCTCAGATTTCGGGACCTACAGTTTTCAGTGCACTTTGATGCAAATGGATGTTATGTGATGAAACCCGGCTTCAAGATTCTTAAAGAATGGATTCTCTTATCTGCTCCAAGGATTAATGATTTGTATGTCCTTGATATGAGCCAAGCAATTACTACGTCTGCACAAGCAACTTGTTTCGTTTCCAAAGCCACAGAAAAGGACTCAATCTCTTGGCACAGACGAATGGGTCACATTCATTTACGCAAAATGAATCATTTGGTGTCAAATGAATTAGTGAATGGTGTTCCTCTTAAAAACTTCCATCTTCAAGATGTCTGTGTTTCATGCCAAAAGGAAAGCAAAGCAATAAGCGACACCCGACTAAGAAGATCAACACGGTGGTCGTTCCGCTTGAACGTTTGCACATGGATTTGTTCGGTCCTGTCAAGCATAAAAGCATTCGGAATGATCAATATTATCTCGTGATAACTGATGATTATTCTAGATTTTCTTGGGTGGCGTTCATGGCTCACAAGAGTGATACTTTCGATATTATCAAAAACTTGATCATTCAGATTGAGAATTTGTATACTTTGAAGGTTAAACGATTTCGTAGCGACAATGGAACTGAGTTTAAGAATCAAGCCATGAAGGAGTTTTGTACTACAAAAGGTATTCTTCACGAATTTAGTGCAGCTTACACTCCTTAACAGAATGGCGTCGCTGAACGTAAAAACCGTTCATTGATCGAGACTGCTAGGACGATGTTGGTAGAGTCACAATTGCCGATTCCCTTCTGGACTGAAGTTGTGTCCTCTGCTTGTTATACATTGAACCGAGTCCTTACAGTAAAAAGGCACAACAAGACCTGCTTCGAGCTTCTTCACAAACGGAAACCAGATTTGTCATATCTTGAACCGTTTGGAGCTCCTTGCACAATGATCGATCCTAATGGAAAGTTTGGGGCAAAAGCTATTGAAGGTTACTTTCTTGGTTATGCCACCCCGAACTTAAGAGTCTGGAACGTAGAGGCAAAAAGGGTCGAGGAATGGTCTGGAGTCAGAGTACAAAGGCACACATTTCCAGTCAAATGTCCAGGTCAACCATGGATGTTTGAGTGCGATGACTTTTTCAATTCAATCAATATTCAAGAAGTCGAAGAAAGTGCTGCGGCAAGGATGTTTTTCGAGAGTGACAATGCAACAGATTCACCGTTGGTTCGTCCAATTATTGTCAACAATTCAGAACCAACTTCAGTGAACAATAATGCTCTCGACAATGAGGATTTTCACGATGCTACCGAACAGAACGAATCTTCATAGGATGATGAATTTCTCGATGCAGGCCAAGAAGTTGTTCATGGTACCTCAGAAGCTACACCTCCAGTGGACGCCCCTAAAACAGTTGAAGCTACTGCATCATCCTCTTCGCCAGTTCAGGGTATTGAATTGGTTATTGATCTCAATCTCAACAATCTGGGTATGAACATTCCAGTTCCAGAAAATCCAGAAACAAGGATTCACAATACCCATCCTCAACAAAACATCATCGGAAATGTACAAAGTGGCGTTCAAACGAGAAACATGTTGCGAAACGACAACAATGCAGGCTTGTATGCGGTTATTCTAGAATCTGCACAACAAAACGATTGGTCCTTCGCATGTTATGTATCACAAGAAGAGCCAAAATCTATTAAAGAAGCTTTGAAATATAATTCTTGGGTTGAAGCTATGCAGGAAGAACTGCAGTAATTCCAGAAGCTAGGTGTCTGGAAACTCGTTGATAAACCTGAAGATTACAAGAAGATTGGTACCCGTTGGGTTTATAAATGCAAAAAGGATGACCGTGGTGTAGTTATTCGAAACTGTTGGTACACTTTATGTGGGCGCGACTCGACTCGGTTCGATTCGGTTCGGGTCAACTCGGTTAGGTCCGGCTCAAGCCCGAAGACACGACATTCCTCCGTCGTGCGCCCCAGAGTTCGACACGCGAAGCACGGAACGCCGCAAGCCATTCCCGTTTACACATCACCATGACATCATCATTGCTATGTCATGGTGATGTCACAACATTTGTCTCATGCATGAAATTGGTGAAAGTTGTAAGCTGAAAGATGAAACTGGGCCGTAACCTCAACATCTGGGCCGAAGACTTATGTTGGACTTTGATTTAATTTGGGCTCCATATAACAAACAATGAAACAGAGATAATACCGAAATCCCTTGTGATTTCGTGAGACATGTATGGCGAAATCACTAGTGATTTCGTCCATAGTGATTTCGTTCAAGGACAGTATAAATACTTGGCATGTTTCACAATTTAGTTTATGAGAGCATATTGAAACCAGAGAGTTTATCGTCAAACATTGTGTGTATATGTTTGATATTGTTCTCGTCCTTTTAATCCAAGTGAATATTTGATTATCTGTTTGTGTTACTCGCTTTACGTTTGTTTGGTTTGCACCTTTACGGGGATTCCGCACCCGTGATAGTGTTTGTGATAAACAAGGATAGGTTACGTATCGGATCCTCCGAGAAAAACGGACCTACAAGTGGTATCAGAGCCATGGCTCTAATCCTTGTTTAAAACCAAACAGTGTTGTGTTTTTATCAAGCTTGTGTTAAGTGATCTTTTAGAAACTTGTCTGTTGAAAAGTTCAAATATTTTCTGGAAAAAGGTTCAAAAATCATTGTTAATATTGTTATTTTGCTAAAAGTTTGTTCAAAAACCTTGTTTGTTTGAATGTTTACATGTTACTAGTGGGTTTTTGTTAAAAGTTAATGCAAGATTAGTGTTCGGAAAATTTGCCAGTGACCGGAAACCTCATATCTTCAAACTGTTCTTGAGTGTGTTCTTCAATATTCAAACTGTTCTTATCATATTTGTCAAATTTGATCTGCTTATTGTTTAAATCAAGGTGTTGTCAAATTTAATATGTTAAGTGGATTATGGTGGACATGTGGGATGATTAGTTTATAAGAAAAAAGGGGCCTCGAAAACTGGTAAAACAGGAAAGCATGCTTAGTGTCACCAACTTTATGTCAGAAAATAATATTTGATTTGTATTTGAAATATTGTGTTTGTGGTTTATAATATATTATATTGACAATTGGTTCTCTGTGATGATTTGTTTATTGAAAAGGAGATAAGCAAAGCATGCTTTGAGTTGAAAACGGTGTCCTGTGTCAGAAAGTTAGACTTGTTTATGTTTAAATGCCTAACAGCTGGTGACCATTATAAACACAAACCCATATAGTCGAAATCACTGGGCCTATTCCAGCTGATATCACCTATAACTGGGCCGAACTCACTCACCTTCACATCTGGGCCTAATTCACATCTGGGCCGAAATCCATCCTGGTCGAAATCTCTAACTGGCTGAAAACACTTGTGAACTCACTAGCCGAAATCCCTTTCACTCACTCCAGCCGAAATCCCTTTCTTCATTCCAGCCGAAATCACTACAAGTTGTTGGCCGAAATTACTTATCTTCATTATAACTTATCCAGCCAAAATCCCTTTCATCACAATCCACGAAATCCCATATCACCTTCAACGAAATCTCTTTCACACTAATATACATGGACTGATTTCGTCCAACATCAGCTCAACGAAAACACATTCTGATTTCGTGAAACATTCTTATACCTGTGATTTTTTTACAGAAGACTTTGCAAAAGTGTGATAACAGTCAGTTTTCAAGAGTGTGATCAGTTTTTCACATACATACATCAAGTTTGGGCCTAATACCGAAATGTATTATGGAGGAGGTTTTATCCCGTTAGCTAGTTCCAGTTCAGCAACCAAAGTTACAAACAGCGTTTGTATCAAATTCAAACTCTTTTCCATTTCCACAATCAGCTCCACCTCCGGTCTTCGATCCGAGTGCCTATCTTCCGCCAGCGCATTTGAGTGCTCAAGCTCAGGCTTATTCTAGTCCTCTATTTGGAAGTCCTTTTATTCATTATACACCTCCAGTTGCCACTACTCAACCTCAGTCCGATCCGAGTGCCTATATTCCTAAACCATCTCAAGCTCAACCTCAACAAGGCAACCAAAATCCTTTCATAAATCAAACAAGTACATCCACGTCCAACTCAAATAAAGCCGATGACTCCTGGTCTGTACAATTTAGAAGTGGAGATCAAGGAGGAACTGTGTTTTATGCTGAAATTGTCAAAAATGTCAATGGTGGTGAATCTTCAGGAAATGATAACAACTCAGGATATAGTGGCAGTACTGATGAAGATGGTTCAGGTGTGAGTGATTACAGTTTGTCGAATGATGCTAAGGAGAAATCTGACTTGATCAAGAAAGCTGCTGCTGATTCAAAAGAAATGGAGAAATTCCTATCTGAAGATGGATCTTTCTCTTGCCAGACTGACATTCCGAATAATGTCACAGCTTCTACAAGTCTGGTAAAATCTGAAACTCCTAGCATATGTAGTTATTGTGCTGATTTGAAACATGAATGTGCTAATGCTAAACATGCTTTTGAAGAACTAAAACATGAATGTGTTAATGCTAAACATGCTTTTGAAGAATTAAAACATGAATGTGCTGAATTGAAACGTGAATCTGAAACGGTTCATAGTCACAATCAGAGTTTGGTTATTGAACTGTCAAAGTGCAAAGAGGCAAATATGGCTTTAGTTAGAAACGAAAAGGATTTTAAATCTGTAATTGAATCCTTAAAGAAAAGTGTTTCCGAAGTGACCAAAACTGTTTATCATAAACAAGTTAGTATTAACGATTACATTAACATCGTTGAGGAAACCAAAAAGGAACTAGCCATTGCCAAATGCGAGCATGATGCTATCAAGCAAAAATTGGAGAGTTATTCTAACTCCCGATTTGTGCTCGATCACATAATTGACGTTCAACAACTGAAAGGGAACGTGAAAGGCGTAGGGTATAAGGCGTGTCCACCTCCTTTGAGACAAAATTATACTCGAATGCCCGATGAAGAAGAAATGCCACGTTTTGAGCCAACTGTACCTCTTGATTATGGGGAAGTTACAATTGGCTTAGGGTTCAAAACGGACAATTCATCGGAGGGCTCATCTGATCGGAAAGAAAAGTCATCATGTGCTTCAAATCAAAGTCCTCCCACAGTTGAGGACTATGATTTGTCCGATGATGAACCAGATGTGAGTGATGAGGATAAATCTCTTGAGAAGAACAAAGGAGTAGAAGTGCCTTTTGAGAATCACATTCCGTGTGATCCTCCTACTCCTGTTGTGCAATCAACTGATGCGAAACAAGAGATAGATCCTATCACTAAAACAGTGTCTACTGTTAAAAGTGATAACGTGTTGTACACTTTAGTCGGTGATGACAAAATTTATTCAAACATAGTTTTTCCAATTAAAAATGTCAATCAATCTTTGATTGATAAAGTGTTTGAAGATACTACCAGTAAGTTTTTGGAAAAGGGGATCCCGAGAGTTTCAGTAACTCAGTGTGATCCGATTCCAAAAGCTGAAGTTAGAAGAAAATTTGGAAATAAAAAATCACCAACGAAACAACAACCTATCACTTTTAAGGGTAAACAGCAACAACAGCGAGCTCAAAATTCTAAAGGTTCACAACCGAAGGTTGAGACCAAAGGAGCTCGTTTCAAGAAGAAAAACAATGATGTTAAATTTATAGCATCCAATGGTACTGATAAAATTGAGACTTTTGAAAACAAATCAAACACCGATTTTGTCCAACAAGTCAAGATTTTAAATCGTAACGCTCAAAACAATTACACCCAACACACAAACGGGTGTGATGAAGGAACAAGTACCTCTGGGTCTACAGGTTCAACACGTGAAAGTCGAACCGGATCTCCCAAGTTTGTTGAGAGGAGATCGTGTTTCAAATGTGGGGAGTTTGGACACATTATCAAAAACTGCACAAACTCTCCAAAACCAAATTTTGTAGAAAGAGCCCCTTCTGAACAAGGTCACTCACAAAGTCGTCCTGTTTCTCCAAAACATGATAAACGCACTATTAAAGAACAGGAAACAAAACAAAGACATAAGAATGTGAAGGTGATCGAAAAGGCTTTAAAACAGGAAAATGTTAAAAGGAAACCTAGTTCACAACAACCGTTAAAACCAGAAATTGTAATTAATACACAATCTGGTAAATGGAAACAAACTTGGAAACCGAAAACAGGTGAAGGTTTAGGGGGAGGCGTGAAATTTCCAAATCATCAAGAGATTGAAATTACATTTCTTGATTCTCAGGGGCAACCTAAGTATATGAAGGCTTGGGTCCCCCTCTCCAACTAATCTCTGAGTGAGTGTGCAGGATGTTCCAGGAGGAACTATCGATAGTCATCGGATTGTTGATAGTGGAGTGTCCATGCACAAGATCGGAGACAAAGAAGTTGTTGCCTTTGGTGGAGAGAAAAAGAAAAGAAGACAGAATTGTCTGTCGAAAGAAATTGAAAGCTTCGACAAATTGAAAATCATACCAAAGTTTGATTGTTCAAGGCTTTAATCGGGTCCCCAGGATAGATTCAATCAAAATCTACGCACCTGCAGCACGTTTGATGTTCAAAATCAACAAGATGAACGTGCAGTGTACATTTCTTCGCGGTGTAATTGAAGAAAATGTGTTTGTTGAACAAACCAACCGGGTGTGCGGATGCCCTGGCGTGGATTGCTCAACCGCACACTACTTCTCAAGAGAAAGACAAAGACCTTCGTTGGTGCAATGTGGAAGACCAGCCGGACCCAAAGGTTTATGATCTTGTTGCTGTCAAGAGACTTCTCAGCAGCTACAAAGAATCGACTTTGAAGTCCACACCGGGTAGATATCCAGTTTGGGAGAGCACTCAGATTCCTTGCAATGCACGAAGCAGTTGCAGGATACGGTTTTAAATTTCTAATCTCTCCTATACTTGTCGATATTTAAGTTGCTTTATAAATTGTTATCATCTCGTAGCACTCTTTGGCCAGACAATGTTGTCATGGTCCGCACCGCTTACCGACGTGCCAACTGATTTTTCCAAAATTCGATAAATCATTTTTTGTTAACTTATTTTTTGGTAAACGACATTGAGGTAAAACATGAGTTAACCATCATCGGAAAATCGTTTTTGTAAATATCTTTGTGTCTTTTAAATTTTATCATAGTTTGTTGATTTTAGGGGGAGTAAATCCAAATTTGAAAAATTCAAAAACATCGAAAAATTTCAAAACGCAAAAACAATAGAAAATCAAAAATGAGTTTCCTGGCGAGCAAAAGAGAAAATGATAGTACATCAGTGGTCTGTCTAAACTTCTTTAAACTGAAATGCAAAATGAAAAATGTTAAGCAGCTCTATATAAGATGTATCGGTAGGCTCACAATCATTTTAAAGTGTGCAGGGCGATATAAATCTTAAATCGACTGAAGACCAGGTGGGAACCGCACATTGGCATATGGTCTTAGTACCGAAATTTCGTTTGAGAGATTGCCGAGGTTCTGAGATATTCGGTCTTTATGCTGTTTATCATCTGGGTATCATGGTTGTTTCTTTTACCGAAACAAAACGGAGACGAAGTCTAGATCTTCCATGATACTATATAATGTGTGTAAAATGCAACATATAAATTACATCAAATAAGGCATAAAACTAACCCTTTTTAAGTACTAATATTGGAAAAAGAGTGTTTTTGTCTTCTTTTTGTATTTTCAAGATTAAATGAGCACAAAAACACAAAAGAAGCAAAAAGACTGCTAATTCCAACATAAATACAAGGAAAGGAACATAAGTGGACTGCCCGACCCCTCAACGGCACTTCCCAAAGCAAAATAGAGAAGGCAGAAGACTGAACACGCCCCGTGCTCAGCCAGCACGGGGCCGTGCCCAAGAAGCAGCAGAAAAGACAAACCTATAGAAGCTTCTATTGCCCACCACGGGGCCGTGCCCAGTGAACACGGGGGCGTGTCGAAAGTACAGCAGGCGCATTAATTGTAATTGCGAATTACAATTAATGAGGAGAGAGAGTGTCAGACAGGCACGGGGCCGTGCCCAGCGGACACGGGGCCGTGCCCAGCTCTCTGTTCAGCCTATAAATAGGAGTGCTTGGTTTCATTTCAACTCATCCCTTGGCACACCACCTCTCTCACACTTCATCCACCACCCACCACCATCACAACACCATCATCCACCACCATCATCCATTGTCCATCGTAGAGTGTGTGAGTCGTCTCGGGATCCAAGATTGATCGTAAGAGTTCTTGACAATCAAGGCCATGTTTGCCTAAGTCTCTTACATCACTTGGTGAAGACAAAGTGTCTAGTATAATACTTTTTATTTCTAATCTTTTGCACTTTTTATTTGGTTTTGTATTAATGACTTTAATAACTAGTTACTTATGTTGAAGGTGATCTTTCCTTATCGTTTGTCCGTGGTGTCTTGGCATTATTTTACTGTCTATATAAAATAAAGGATTTTCACCATTCATATCTCCACGGTCTATATGGAGGTATGTTGGCTACCTGGTCGGGGGTTAAGGGAACGGTTGGTAAAAGTCTTGCCATTGTTCAGCGTTTAGAGGTCCTGCAATGGACCTGGGTCAAATTTAGTAGGACCTCCTTCAATACTTCACGGTATTGGATGGCGGGGGTCCAAACTCTTTGATCCCCTCATAAGTTAACTACTATTAACACTATAACCCGGCTACTTAGGACTGTATCCCTGCTGACTCAGACTACTTAGCCGAGGGTAACGTCACCGCCAAAAGCGGGACCTACCATAATACTGCATTAATAACTTAATTCATTATCTTCCAATAATCCACCCTTTTAGGATTGTATCCTTGCTGACTCAAACTACTGGGGTGAGGGTAACGTCACCTTCAAAAGAGGGGCCTACTACAATAACTAAGATAATCTCTTAATTATGTGCAAACGTGCGGAAATAATCAAAGGTTATACTAGATACGAGTCGGAACCAAGTGATTCATCTTGTCTATCTGTTTTTACTTTTATTTTTATTTTCAGCATTTTAGTTAGTTTTTATTTTTCTTAGTTTAAAACATTTTTCTAAACCTTTTTATTTTGATTAGACGTTGAGGATAAACCGGTACTAAAAGCTCTTGTGTCCTTGGACGACCTCGGTATCTTACCAACGCTATACTACGCTCACGATGGGTGCACTTGCCCATATGTGTGTTTAGTGTTAGTAAAATATCGTGTTTTATAAATTTAAAACTTGGCTAAAAATAAGTGTTAAAAAGGGCTTAAAATATACACCTAATAAATATAACACTTCACACGCATCAAGTTTTTGGCGCCGCTGCCGGGGACACAAGGATTTTAAGAAAGCTTAAAATCGACGGCCTAATCAGTTTTTCAAAATTTAAAAAAAAAAAAGCGCGCACATTTTTCTGCATTTTAGTTTAGTTTTGCATTTACAGTAACCTGTACACGGAGCCGTGTTTACTGGACACGGGGCCGTGCTGCACATTTTCATAAAAACACCCAGTAACAGAAGCTTGAACACGGGCCGTGCTCACTGAACACGCCCCGTGCTCAACGAAATCAGTAAATTTAATTAAAACGCCCAGATACAGATCCTGAACACGGGGCCGTGCTCACTGAACACGGGGCCGTGTCCAGCCTCTGTTTCCGTTTTTCTTTTTGTTTTCTGATCTCGAGACTCGGTTGTGGTCTGCTGAGTGATTCTTATGGATCAATACTCAGGAGGTTACAACTACACCTATGAGGAGGATGATTATAGGGGTAATTATTGCACTAATTGTCGTAATGCACGCTCGATTCGAAATAATCACTCATATCAACCATCCAATTCATACACCTACTATGAGGAGCCCAGGTACGAGCCATCAACTTCATACACATCCTATGAAGACCAAAGGTATGAACCTCCTCCCTCATACTCATATTTTGATGAACCAAGGTATGAGCCCTCATACTCATACTTTGAGGAACCAAGATATGAGCCACCACCTTCATATGCTTACTATGAGGAACCTTGGCGTGAACAACCCACCTCATATGAGTATTATGAAGAACAAAATTACGAACCTTATCCATCATATGCTTACAATGAAGAACAATGGTGTGAACCATCTACTTCATATGAGTATTATGAGGAACAAAGGGTCGAACAACCGGATTCAAGCTAAGAAAATACCGATTCTTTTTCTATAACCGAAGTGACCGATAGGATATTAGAACACATTAGAGTTATCGATCGATGTATAAAAGAAGCTCGCGCAAGGGAAGAGGAGTCCCGCGTAAGAGAAGAATTAAAAAAGGAAGAGATAACTGAAAATGTAAAAATGGAAGAACAAATAAGTGAAAAACCGACACATGAGTTAAACAACGAAAAAGGTGAGTCCGACAACGTTAAAATTCAAGAAGAGTCTAATTTTGAAGAAATTAATCTCTTGTCACCTTCTTTCGAAAATCATTGTTTAATACCCACTCATGCTAAGTTTTTAAAAGAGTTGAACACTAACACTAAAATTGACGAAACGGTAAGTGTTAAGTTAACTAATGATCAAACTTCACTAATAAAAGAAGACCCATTTGAAATTAACATTACACCGGTTCCATGTTTCTTTCAAAATTCGTTTATTAGTAATGTCACAATCGATAAAGATCTTTGTGTTAACATAATGCCTAACTACATTTTCGAAAAATTAAGTATTAGTGATTTTTCTCCACTTCAAATACCCATTTTTCTATCCAATCGGAAAGTAATAAAATCAATCGGTATAGTTGAAGATGTCTTGGTTCAAACAAATCAAATGGTAATCCCAACCGACTTTGTCATCCTCGATGACGCTCCTCTAGTATTGGGAAGACCATTTGTAAAAACTCACGAAGCGTTGAAACACCGGAAGTTCAACAATCTACCTCTTCAATTAGGGGCATTTAAAAGAAGTGTCGATCTCGAACGATCAATGAAATATCCATTCGGCAATAATGACCCCCTAATTGAAGATGAAGATGAACCACCCGATACAAGTGAAGAATTTGACCACTTTGTTGAAGAAGAGGTCGCCATAGAACAAACTTTTAAAGTTCTTGATCGAAATGAGCAACCAAATAAGGAGTCTCCCAAAGACCCACCACTTGAGCTCAAAGAACTTCCAAAAGGTTTGGAATATGCTTTTCTAGACAAGGATGGTAACTTACCTGTAATTATTTCCTCTAAATTAAATAACTTAGAAAAAGAAAAATTAATTAATCTTTTGAAAAAACACAAAAATGCAATAGCGTGGAAACTTGTAGACATAAAAGGAATTAGTCCTTCTATGTGCACACACAAAATTTTGATGAATGATGACTACAAATCGGTCATACAACCACAACGACGAGTAAATCCAAATGTTCAAGAAGTGGTTAAAAACGAAGTCATCAAGCTACTTGACGCCGGACTTATCTATCCTATCTCCGATAGTCCTTGGGTAAGTCCCGTCCAAGTAGTTCCAAAGAAAGGAGGTATGACGGTAATAACTAACGAAAAGAATGAACTAATACCAACGAGAACCTTCACAGGATGGAGAGTATGTATAGATTATAGATGATTAAATGAAGCAACAAGAAAGGATCATTTTCCTTTACCCTTCATTGATCAAATGTTAGAAAGATTATCCAGTCATAAATTTTATTGTTTCTTAGATGGTGTCATAAATTTTATTGTTTCTTAGATGGTTTTTCAGGTTACTTTCAAATCCCGATAGCACCCGAAGACCAAGAAAAGACAACTTTCACATGTCCCTATGGAACTTTCGCTTATCGACGCATGCCGTTTGGTCTATGTAATGCCCCAGCAACATTCCAACGTTGCATGGTAGCCATTTTCCATGACATGATAGAAAAGACAATGGAAGTCTTTATGGACGACTTTTCTATCTTTGGGGATTCATATGACCAATGCCTCGATAATATTGAACGAATGCTATCCCGATGTGAGGAAACTAACCTCGCCCTTAATTGGGAAAAATGCAATTTCATGGTAACGGAGGGAATAGTACTCGGTCACAAGATCTCAAGCGAAGGAATGGAGGTGGATCGAGCCAAAATAGATACCATTTCTAGATTACCACCTCCATCCTCCATACGAGCTATCAGAAGTTTCCTAGGGCATGCCGGATTTTATAGGCGATTTATCAAAGACTTTTCAAAAATCTCAAGGCCTCTAACGAAATTACTTGAAAAAGATGCTCCTTTCATCTTTGACAAGGATTGCAATCAAGCATTTCTAACCTTAAAGGAAATGTTAGTCAACGCACCTATCATGATAGCGCCTGATTGGAAATTTCCTTTCGAAATCATGTGTGATGCCAGTGACTTTGCAGTTGGAGCTGTCTTGGGACAGAGAAAAGAAAAGCATTTCCACCCAATCTATTATGCTAGTAAAACACTTAATGATGCACAAGAAAATTACACAACAACTGAAAAAGAATTACTTGCTGTGGTATTTGCTTTTGATAAATTTCGTTCTTATCTTGTTCTTTCTAAAACTATAGTTTATACAGACCATGCAGCCATTCGATATCTCTTCAAAAAGCAAGACGCAAAACCACGTTTGATTAGGTGGATTCTACTCCTCCAAGAATCTGACATTGAAATCAAGGACAAAAGAGGAGCAGAAAATACCGTAGCAGATCATCTTTCATGCTTAGAAGACCCAGCTTTAGAAGCAACCAGGGACGAGCAAATCAACGAAAAATTTCCAACTGAGTCCCTGGAAATGGTGGAATACAAGGAAGAACCATGGTACGCCGACTATGCTAACTACCTAGCTAGCGGTATAGTCGCAAAAGGATGGCCACATCATCAAAGAAAAAAATTCTTTGCTACTGTGAAACACTACTTTTGGGAAGATCCGTATCTTTTCAAAATGTGTGCCGACCAACTCGTCAGACGATGCGTACATGGTAGTGAAGCACGAAGAATTCTCCGCCATTGTCATGAAGGTCCATACGGAGGACATCATGGTGCTGCTAGTACCGCACGAAAGGTATTCGATTCAGGATTTTATTGGCCAACCATTTACAAAAACGCCCAAAGTCTTGTAAAAACATGTGATGCTTGCCAAAGAACAAGTAATATTTCTTCCAAAAACGAAATGCCACAAAATGGCATTCTTGTTTGTGAAATTTTTGATGTGTGGGGACTCGACTTTATGGGACCTTTCCCACCATCGAAAGGAAACAAATATATACTTGTGGCAGTAGATTACTTGTCTAAATGGGCCGAGGCCGAGGCACTTCCAACAAATGATGGAAGAGTCGTGGTAAGATTTCTGAAAAAATTATTCTCTCGTTTTGGCACACCTAAAGCTTTAATAAGTGATAGAGGTACCCATTTTTGCAACCATCAACTTGAAAAATTTTTAACAAGATATGGGGTCTATCACCGGGTTTCAACAGCGTATCACCCTCAAACAAACGGACAAGCCGAAGTGACTAATAGAGGTTTAAAACGAATACTCGAAAAAACCGTAGGGTTAAATAAAAAGGAATGGGCTGATAAATTAGATGATGCTTTATGGGCTTTTCGATCCGCTTATAAAACAACAATAGGTACAACACCATATAAGCTAGTCTATGGAAAAAGTTGTCATTTGCCAGTAGAAATTGCACACAAAGCCTACTGGGCAATCAAAAATGTAAACTTAGATTTAGAATTTGCTGGTAAAAATCGATTTTGTCAATTAAATGAATTAGACGAGCTTAGGAATTATGCATACTCAAACTCTGAAATTTATAAGGAAAGAATGAAAAATTTGCATGACAAACATATCAAACCTAATGAATTTCGGGTAGGGGATCTAGTTCTTTTGTTTAATTCACGACTTCGATTGTTTCCTGGCAAATTAAAGTCTAGGTGGTCAGGACCTTTTTCTATCACCCATATTTTTCCACACGGTGCAGTAGAAATTAAATCTCGAAATGGGCCACCATTTAAAATCAATGGCCAACGGCTGAAACTCTATCAAGGATTCATTGAGGATGAGGAAGAAGAGATATCGCTTCAAACGGTGGAAGAATAAAAACATCATGCCTGGTAAGTTACGAACGATTGAGACGACAAAATATAGCGGTAAGTTTTCTAACCATAGCTTATGGGAAAAAGGGGCATTCACACGAGCACTAAAAAAAAAAAAAAAAAAAAAAAAAAAAAAAAAAAAAAACCTGCTCGACACGAGGCCGTGTCCGCTGGACACGGGGCCGTGTTCGCGCTGCAGACGGGATAAAACCCCTTTTTCAAAACAGTTTCTTCATTCCACACGCCCCGTTTCCCCACAAAAGCTCTGGTTCCAGGCGATTTTTCGCGAAATTTCAACGTCTCCTATCGATCTAACAACGTCAAGGTATGATTCTATCACTCTTAGTAGTTAGATTAGTTACTTGCATGTAGTTAAAACACCATAAATTTGGGAAAAATCTAGGGTTCTTGAAGTTCATCCGGATCGAACCTAAAATTTTTGCCTAAATCTGTTTACATTTAGTTAGATTAGTGTTAAGGAAAGTAAATACACTTGTATTGTTCGTAGATTCAACCGATTTCTCACAAAAACCCCCAAACCCTTGTTCTTGAACCGAAAAAGATAAAATTGATAGGGTAAACGGGATATTTTGGGAAAAACGGCACTTAGGGTTTCATTTTCGGGGGAAACCGCACCTATTGGACCAAAAATTTTCAAGTTTCCGAAACCGGGTCGAAAAATGGGATTTTTGAGTAACAGACCTCTGGACACGGGGCCGTGTCCGCTGAACACGGGGTCGTGTCCAGCCCGCTGTTTGCAGTTTTGTCCCAAAATATTTCTGTTTCATGCTAACTTTTGGTGTATTCTTGCAGATGGCCAGGAAGTTTACAAGATTCAACGCCAATGAGCTAGATGCAAGAGCTCGATACGAGCTTCTTCAAA
Organism: Helianthus tuberosus; assembly: GCA_030545235.1. NCBI lineage: Eukaryota > Viridiplantae > Streptophyta > Magnoliopsida > Asterales > Asteraceae > Helianthus > Helianthus tuberosus. The sequence goes on from CM060354.1 coordinate 185,507,709, forward strand.
CAAGGCCGGAGGAATACCCGAGGCAGGCTTGCACAGAACTGCTAACCATGGTGAATCAAATTGACCGTTTCAACAACATTGTCACGGGACCACTCAGAGTCGCACTAACAACCCGACTCCGTTCCGTCCATGAATGCACCTTGGAATTCTACAGCACCTTTGCATTCACTTCAAGGTGCGACCCGTTCGATAATGACGGGGTGTCATTCCGGTGTGGCGGAACGAGGTATTCGATCTCCATGGCACAATTCGGGTCGATTATCGGGTTGTATGCGGAAGAGGATGCGGGAAACGAAGAAAATACAGGGGGATTGAGAGAGATTGAAGACAACGAACGCCAAGCCATGTGGGCTCAGATTGGGGAAGGGTTCTACAATCCGAGCAGCACTAAGAGTACCAAGCTGAGGGATCCGCTATACAGATACATTCATAGGCTCCTCGGCTACTCTCTTAGCCAAAGGCATGACAGTGGTGGCGTCGTTGGGTTAAGAGATTTGCTTGTCCTCCACTGCATTCACAACCGCAGGCCGCTCGATGTTCCGTTCCTCATGCTCCGAAACATGCATCACAACCGCCTTGCTAGTGCACCAACTCCTATTTTCTTCGGGGGATCGGTGTACCGTCTCTTCAAGCACTTCGCCCACATACCGAGGTCAAGAGGAGCCCATGGTTGGGTACGGTGGATATTCACATATGCCGCTCAATGAACCTGATTTATGAGGCAGAAGACGGGACGGTAACCTTTCAAAGGATACAAGGTCATGCATGGAACCCGCAAGAAGCGCTTGTCCTCCCAGCTCCACAACATCATCAGTACCACTACCAACCCCACGGTGATCCGGGCCAATCATCCTCCTCAGGAGGCGGTTTTCCTAACTTTCAAAGTTTGCATGATTTGTTGCAGGAAAACCTCATGTGTACTCGGAACACCTATAACATGGCGAGCAACACCTACCACCGGGTCGGAGCTATCGAGAGAAACCTATCCGAGATCCAAGACGATGTCGGATACATACGAGACCACATTGCACGCCATGGAGGGGATGATGACGATGATGATGATGACGATGCTATGGAGTAGGCGAGAGGAGCAGAGGAGGAAGCGGTTGATTGATGACTCCACAGGTTTAAGTCCCTTTATCTATCGAACAATTGGTGGCCTGCGTGCCAAGTGTTAAAAAATTTACTTTTCCTAACTATTTCTGCATTTTATTTTTCTTTTTCTTTTACTTTATGCTTGGAACAATTAACTATGGTAATGTAGGATGTTTATGTTGCTTGGTGTGGTATTAAGTGATGAAACAGGTACAATCCGAGGCTTGGAATGCTAAGCCTCAGCACTTATAGGACCAGGATGGAAAAACCGGGGGAAGAAACCTATTTTTCAGGCTTTCAGACTGTCCACACGGGGACGTGTCCAGCCAACACTCCCCCGTGCTCACCTCCCAGACCTGCTGTTTGGTTACTGTCCTGCAGAATTCTTGTCAGACACGGGGACGTGCCCACCCAACACGCCCCCGTGTTCACCTTCTGTAAGTTCTCGTTACTGGCACCTGAACACGGGGTCGTGCCCACTCAACACGGGGCCGTGTCCAGGCTGCCAGTAACACAAAATTTTTGCTTTTTACACTTATTTACACATCTAATCAACCTAAAAATTTATTTTTGGGACACATTGAGGACAATGTGTAATTTAAGTGTGGGGGGATGCTAAAACCTTGAATTTTGCAAGTCCTAAATACAAGCCTTACACAAAACTCTATTGGAACCGCTAATCACCCCAAATTTTTTTTCAAAAATTTCATTTTTCTTACTTGTCTAGGTTTAACTCGGGAAATTCAAGTTCTCAAAAAGGTTATATTTTTACGAATTTACAACCAATAGCGTAGTGATAAAAAGAACCAACATAAGAAAATTATGAAAAGGCATGACAAACTTAGTTAAAATTTGATTATATATACTTGATCACATAAAAACCCATTCACACAAAAGTGAGTTTTGAGCCTTTATTGAGCATACAATTACATATCATTAGACTAAATGCTCATTTTTCGTTTCTTGTGTGAATAGCCGCTTGGTTCTTACAACTCTAGAACTTGCCATGACGATACATTCCCGGTCCTTATCAACTTAAACCCGAGCAAGTAAATGATGGAGGCATTAGGACTAACCCCTTTTTATTTCTACACCATTATTTTTCTTTTTCTTTTACCACCTACCCAAAATTCCCCCTAGTTAGCCCCTTTGAGCCTAAACCTTTTCATTTCATCATCCAAACCAAAAAACCCTTTTACCCACCAAAACTTTTTTATTTTTAACCCTTTGTTTTAGTAACAAGTTCGGTTCTTTTTCGTATGATCGTTAAAAAAAAATAAAAAAATAAAAAAATAAAAAAAAATAAATGTGTGTTGATGATGAAGCAAAAAGAAAATAAACAAACAAGTTCATCAAAAATAACTTTGTTTGAATAAAAGCTTCATCAAAATAAAAAGTTACAAAAATAGAAAGTCTTACGAAAACCGACACTTGTTACGCTTTTCGCCTTTTTCTACTAACCACTATCCCAACCACCTACCTTTAACCCAAGCCTAACCCTTAACCCACAAAGTCCTCTTGATATTTACAAAGGTATGAAAGTTAAAAAGGAGGAGGATTGATTGCTTGGCAAGCTTATGGTAGGAATAAGTTCCATGCCGCTCTCGAGTGATTCACTAAAAATACACCTTCGGCCGAGTGTGAGTGATTTCTCCCGTGAGGTACGTGAACTTGTATATAAATAGAATTTTAAAAAGGCATGTTATGCCCAAATAAGTAATTTCTCCTATGAAACGTTCTAAATAAATCACTACGAATAAGATTGTAAATAGATAAAAATAAAACCCAAAAAGATCTTGGATATCCCGACACTCTACGACAAGCCCAAAACCTTCTCTTCTACCTATTCCATTTGGGAGTGTAAGCCACATATTAAAGAGTTTTGCTTGAGGACAAGCAAAAGTTCAAGTGTGGGGGTATTTGATGTGTGTAAAATGCAACATATAAATTACATCAAATAAGGCATAAAACTAACCCTTTTTAAGTACTAATATTGGAAAAAGAGTGTTTTTGTCTTCCTTTTGTATTTTCAGGATTAAATGAGCTCAAAAACACAAAAGAAGCAAAAAGACTGCTAATTCCAACATAAATACAAGGAAAGGAACATAAGTGGACTGCCGGACCCCTCAACGGCACTTCCCAAAGCAAAATAGAGAAGGCAGAAGACTGAACACGCCCCGTGCTCAGCCAGCACGGGGCCGTGCCCAAGAAGCAGCAGAAAAGACAAACCTATAGACGCTTCTATTGCCCACCACGGGGCCGTGCCCAGTGAACACGGGTGCGTGTCGAAAGTACAGCAGGCGCATTAATTGTAATTGCGAATTACAATTAATGAGGAGAGAGAGTGTCAGACAGGCACGGGGCCGTGCCTAGCGGACACGGGGCCGTGCCCAGCTCTCTGTTCAGCCTATAAATAGGAGTGCTTGGTTTCATTTCAACTCATCCCTTGGCACACCACCTCTCTCACACTTCATCCACCACCCACCACCATCACAACACCATCATCCACCACCATCATCCATTGTCCATCGTAGAGTGTGTGAGTCGTCTCGGGATCCAAGATTGATCGTAAGAGTTCTTGACAATCAAGGCCATGTTTGCCTAAGTCTCTTACATCACTTGGTGAAGACAAAGTGTCTAGTATAATACTTTTTATTTCTAATCTTTTGCACTTTTTATTTGGTTTTGTATTAATGACTTTAATAACTAGTTACTTATGTTGAAGGTGATCTTTCCTTATCGTTTGTCCGTGGTGTCTTGGCATTATTTTACTGTCTATATAAAATAAAGGATTTTCACCATTCATATCTCCACGGTCTATATGGAGGTATGTTGGCTACCTGGTCGGGGGTTAAGGGAACGGTTTGTTAAAGGTCTTGCCATTGTTCAGCGTTTAGAGGTCCTGCAATGGACCTGGGTCAAATTTAGTAGGACCTCCTTCAATACTTCACGGTATTGGATGGCGGGGGTCCAAACTCTTTGATCCCCTCATAAGTTAACTACTATTAACACTATAACCCGGCTACTTAGAACTGTATCCCTGCTGACTCAGACTACTTAGCCGAGGGTAACGTCACCGCCAAAAGCGGGGCCTACCATAATACTGCATTAATAACTTAATTCATTATCTTCCAATAATCCACCCTTTTAGGATTGTATCCTTGCTGACTCAAACTACTGGGGTGAGGGTAACGTCACCTTCAAAAGAGGGGCCTACTACAATAACTAAGATAATCTCTTAATTATGTGCAAAAGTGCGGAAATAATCAAAGGTTATACTAGATACGAGTCGGAACCAAGTGATTCATCTTGTCTATCTGTTTTTACTTTTATTTTTATTTTCAGCATTTTAGTTAGTTTTTATTTTTCTTAGTTTAAAACATTTTTCTAAACCTTTTTATTTTGATTAGACGTTGAGGATAAACCGGTACTAAAAGCTCTTGTGTCCTTGGACGACCTCGGTATCTTACCAACGCTATACTACGCTCACGATGGGTGCACTTGCCCATATGTGTGTTTAGTGTTAGTAAAATATCGTGTTTTATAAATTTAAAACTTGGCTAAAAATAAGTGTTAAAAAGGGCTTAAAATATACACCTAATAAATATAACACTTCACACGCATCACTATACATACGTGTACATATTGCATTCGACCTCAATAAGTGATCAACAATCACATGTCCAAACAAAATAAGTGATAATATCACAGATTCTTTGCGGGAGTCAAGTTCGTCTCTCTGCTGTACGAAAGTACTGACCTATTCACGGACTTGCTCCTGTGCCCTCATGCATATGAAAATCAAGTTCCTCATCAATAAGTGATTCTATCACATAGGGCTTGTTTTCAATCAAAATAACTGAGTTTCTCACATCTTTTATATGGTCAAACGGATGATAAGCAGTATACTCACCGGTAAGATGAACTCTCGTGCATACCTTGATACGGGAATGTGTCGTGAGTGGATGAACACCGACAAGTAAGTATAACTCTTACCATAAATCATATCTCCTAATTATGATTACATCTGAAAAGTTGAGCTTAGGTGGACAACAATACCGATAATTGTGGTAGAATACTTATCTAAAGCTTTAAACAGAAATCAGAAACCGTTTTTGACAAAGACCGTAAGCTCGTAATGATTCTCTTACCTTGAAACTCGCAAAAAGTTGTTTCTTGTACAAATTTCTTTATCTTATTGTCTTTCGTAATTAACCGCTTTTTAATTTATGTTGTAGTGTAATTTTGTAAAACTTGTTTTGATTAGCCGATGTTGGAACTCGAGTCTACCATACCCAAAATCCTGATTGTAAGCCGGAAAACAATTAAACCTTCATAAATAGTTGAAGTTAACATGTTTTGAAAGTTAAAGGATTAAAACTGATCATTTTCTAAACTTTCAAACCATTGTCGGTCGGTGATTGATTGAGATTTGATCTCATATGTGTCATTTGTTTATATTGTCTAAATTCCAAACGGTTGTTCTCATTACGTTGTTTAGGTTTCTTGTATGTGCAGATAAGACATCAGAATCAGCTAAAGGCGAAGAGAACGTGTCAGATGACAAGCCGTAAAGTGAAGACACGATGTTGATGCAATCAGAAGATCAAGATGATCGCGTTGCAGTTGATCCCTCATCAACACCACAAGGATCTAAATTTTTGAAGTTCAAAAGATTCACGAGCATCATTCAAGGGGGAGTTATGTTGATACACTCCCTATTTGCGGCACGTGAAGACCTTTGAAGATCCTCCGACATGAAAGACATGAAAGACACGGAAGAAGAACCATCACGAGTAGCGTCCAAGGGGGAGTTTGTTGGTACACTTTATGTGGGCGCGACTCGACTCTGTTCGATTCGGTTCGGGTCGACTCGGTTAGGTCCGGCTCAAGCCCGAAGACACGACATTCCTCCGTCGTGCGCCCCAGAGCTCGACACGCGAAGCACGGAACGCCGCAAGCCATTCCCGTTTACACATCACCATGACATCATCATTGTGATGTCATGGTGATGTCACAACATTTGTCTCATGCATGAAATTGGTGAAATTGGTGAAAGTTGTAAGCTGAAAGATGAAACTGGGTCGTAACCTCAACATCTGGGCCGAAGACTTATGTTGGACTTTGATTTAATTTGGGCTCCATATAACAAACAATGAAACAGAGATAATACCGAAATCCCTTGTGATTTCGTGAGACATGTATGGCAAAATCACTAGTGATTTCGTCCATAGTGATTTCGTTCAAGGACAGTATAAATACTTGGCATGTTTCACAATTTAGTTTATGAGAGCATATTGAAACCAGAGAGTTTATCGTCAAACATTGTGTGTATATGTTTTATATTGTTCTCGTCCTTTTAATCCAAGTGAATCTTTGATTATCTGTTTGTGTTACTCGCTTTACGTTTGTTTGGTTTGCACCTTTTCGGGGATTCCGCACCCGTGATAGTGTTTGTGATAAACAAGGATAGGTTACGTATCGGATCCTCCGAGAAAAACGGACCTACAGAAACAAAGCAAGATTAGTCATTCAAGGTTTTCGTCCGATTGAAGGGATCGACTACAACGAAGTTTATGCACCAGTTGCACGTCTGGAAGCCATTCGGATCTTTCTAGCTTATGCTTCATACAAAGGATTCAAGGTTTATCAGATGGACGTCAAAAGTGCATTCTTACACGGTATAGTCGAAGAAGATGTGCATGTCAAACAGCCTCCAGGTTTTGAAGATCCTATTTATCCCGATCGGGTTTGGTTGCTCAACAAAGCTCTCTATGGTCTACATCAAGCACCTCGAGCTTGGTATGCAACCTTATCTAATTATCTGCTGGAGAATGGATTTCGCAGAGGTCTTATCGATTGCACTCTTTTCATCAAAGAACAGGATGGAGATCTTCTACTGGTACCGGTATACGTGGATGATATTATTTTGGTTCTACTAACGATGTTCTGTGTAGGAATTTCGAGCGTGTTATGCAGGAGAAATTTGAAATGAGCGCTATGGGGAAGATGACTTTCTTTTTGGGCTTACAAGTGCAACACACGAAGTCTAGGATATTCATCCATCAGACTAAGCATGTCAATGACATCCTGAACCGATTTCAGATGTCCGACACATCACCCATTGGTACCCCACTGCAACAAAATCATGGAATTCATCCAGACTTGAAGGGTGAAGTTGTTAGCTCCTCATACTACCGCGCTATGATTGGATCCCTTATGTATCTCACAGCATCAAGACCAGACATAATGTATCCAACGTGCCTGCTTGCCAGATATCAAGTTAACCCGAAGGCCTCACATCTTGCAGCTGTAAAAAGGATTTTTCGTTATTTGAAGGGTTGCCCTGACACCGGTCTATGGTACCCTAGGGAAAATAACTTTGACTTGATCGCTTTCAGTGATTCTGATTTTGGTGGATACAAAATCGACGGCAAATCCACAACGGCTGGATGTCAGTTTTTAGGAAATCGTCTAGTCACATGGCAGTGCAAGAAGCAGACTTGTGTCGCTACATCAACATGCGAAGATGAATACATTGTTGCCTCAAGTTGTTGCTCCCAAGTCCTGTGGATTCAACAACAAATGCGCGACTACGGTTTTGAATTCCTAACTACTCCTATTTTCGTTGATAATTTTGCTGCCTTATCTATCACTAGAAATCATGTGCAGCACTCAAAGACCAAACACATCGAAATTAAGTATCACTTCATACGTGATTGCTTTGATAAAAGGCTTATCGATGTTGTTAAGGTCCATACCGATGACCAACGTGCCGACGTTTTTACCAAAGAATTTGACAAATCACGATTTGACTTTTTATTATTGGTAAACGGCATTAAGGTCAAGCAAGAGTAAAACCGACATCGGAAAATCATTTTTGTAAATATCTTTGTGTTTTCTTTATTTATCATAGTTTTTACATTTAAGGGGGAGTAAATCCAATTTGAAAAATTCAAACACATCGAAAAAATTCGAAAACACAAAAACAATAGAAAAACAAAAATGAGTTTCCTGGCTAGCAAAAGAGAATATGATAGTACATCAATGGTCTGTCGAAACCTCTTTAAACCTTAAACTGAAAAACGATAAGCAGCTATATATAAGATGTATCGGTAGGCTCACAATCATTTTAAAGTGTGCAGGGTGATATAAACTTAAATCGACTGAAGACTGTGTGGGAACCACTCATTGGCATATGGTCTTGGTACCGAAATTTCGTTTGAGAGATTGCCGAGGTTCTGAGATACGTGGTCTTTATGCTGTTTATCATATGGGTATCATGGTTGGTTCTTTTACCGAAATATAACGGAGACGAAGTCTAGATCTTCCATGATACCATACATACGTGTACATATTGCATACGACCTCAATAAGTGATCAACAATCACATGTCCAAACAAAATAAGTGATAATATATCACATTTTTCCGGGAGTCAAGTTCGTGTCTTTGCTGTACGTTAGTACTGACCTGTTCACGGACTTACTCTTGTGCCCTCATGCATCTGAAAATCAAGCTCCTCATCAATAAGTGATTCTATCACATAGGGCTTGTTTTCAATCCAAAATAAGTGAGTTTCTCACATTTTCATATACGTCAAAACACATGATAAATGGTATACTCACCAGTAATATGAACTCTCGTGCATACCTTGATACGGGAATATGTCGTGTGTGGATGAACACCAGTCGGTAAGTATAAATCATACCTTAACGTATCCCCTCGCCATGATATCATCTGATAAGTTGAGCTTATGTGGATAACAATACCGATAATTGTTATAGGATGCTTATCTAAATGTTAACTAATTGAACAACAAGAGCGTTTTGGCGTGACCGTACACTAATATGATTCTCTTACCCTCGAAACTCGCAAAAAGAATGTCTGTAAATATTTATTTAATGCTTTCAGTTTCTGCATCTCTGTATATATTTATTTACTGCTTTCAGTCTTTACATTTGAAATATTTAAAATTTCAAAAAGATTTTAGGTGTGTTTTAATATAAACTTTATAAAAGACAAAAAGATTTTATTTCTAATTTCTTTTGATTACCCGATGTTGGAACTCGAGTCTTCGTTACCTGAAACCTGATTGAGAACCAAAACGACTAAATCTTCATAAACGGTCGAAATTTGCAAGCTTTGAAAGTTAAAAACTAAAATTGAACAATTTGTTAAACTTTCAAACTGTCGGACGGTAGTTGATTGAAAAATGGTCACATGTGTGTCGTTTGTTTATGTTAACCATATTCCAAGCGGTTGTTCTCATTATGCGTTTAGATTTCTTGCATGTGCAGATGCTAAAGGCGAAGAGAACATTTTCGATGACAAGCTTCGGAATGAAGACACGACACGGAGGCACTCAAAAGATAAAGATGATCGAGTTGCCACTGACCTCTCATCAATGCCACAAGGATCTAAAGAATTGAAGATCAACTGATTCATGAGCATAACTCAAGGGAGAGCTTATGTTAAGGGGGAGTTTGTTAACACACTTCCTAAATGAAAAGGGGAGTTTGTTGATACACTTTCTACTTACAACACGTGAAGACTTTGAAGATCCTCCGACATGGAAGACATGAAAGATGAACCTCACGAGCAGCGTCCAAGTAGGAGTTTGTTGATGCACATATGTGGACGCGGCCCATTCGGATTGACATCACTACAAGATGCAGACCAAGACTCGAGATCCTCCATCAAGTCTCGGTGAACGTTGCTGATCTGTAGGTTGCAGATGCATCAGTTCTTGCTGTTATTTAATGATGTTGTTGATGCTGTCTGTTGTCGACGAAACATGTGCTTGTTGCTGTTGACGAAACTCTACAAGCCTGCTGTCGACGAAACCTGGTCAAGTCTGCTGATGGCGAAACTCCTTCAGCATGTGCACATGACGAAACTTCCAGACCTGCTGCTGATGACGAAACTTCCAGACTTGTTGCTGTTGACGAAACCTGTTGGAGAAACAAGGTTTCGTCGTTCTTGGGTGTGTGACGAAACTCTCCTAGTTTCGTCACTGTTTGGTTTCGCCATGAAGTTTCGTCGGCTCAATGAAGTTACGTCGGCTGCATGAGGTTTCGTCGATGCTGTTGCTATATAATCAGCAACAGACTAACAGACTGAAGACATATCAGAGAACACAGAGACAGACATAAGCACAAGAGAGAACCAGTTAGTTTGTGAGAGTATATCTTTGGGTAATCGTTGTAAACAAAACTTTCTGGTTTAATATATTGTGAGTTTTAAACGTTGAATCATTGTGTTTTCGTGTCTCGATCTCGGTTTGCATTCCCGGTTGGATTCCGCACAACCGGGTCAGTTAGTATACAAGGATTAGGCGACTAGATCCTCCGCTAGTTGGACCTACATGAACAATTATGGTTGAAGGAAAAAAGAAGATAATATCGAAGAAAAGAATAACTCAAATTAGGTTCAAGTCGAATTAAAGATTATGCAAGTGTTTAAGTTTCCTAAGTTACATACTTTTAAAGTTTAGGTTTATGTTTTTTGGTTTTGTTATTTGTTTTCGTATTAGATTAGGATTGGTGGATATAATCTTATAGATATCAGCTGGTCCAATTTCATGAGCAAATCAATCTCCACAAGATTTTGTGACCAAATATAATTTGAACCCTTCCAAATCAATGAACACCCAAATTTCAAGTAAAATATGGTACTTAACACCGAACATCTTAACACAAACAGCTTCACTATATGTTACACATCTTATTTATTAATGCATTGGTACATCATGTATTTATTTATCCAATTACAATATATATGGTGACTGCACCTCCTAGTCCCTAGCTCAATCGACACTGAGCTTAGCCAATGAAAGGACGTCGAACGACCACCCCATTAGAGTTCACCCACACCCACACACGGTCACATCGAAAATCAGTTATGACTGAATCCCTTCCCTCCACTACCACAATAGCATCAACCCGAGGATTCTCTTCCTCAATCCTTGCTGCCGCTGCTTCTCCCCTTGCCCCAACAAGCTCGGGCCACGAACTCTTTCCTGTATTAGTTATCAAGATAGAAACTGGGTTATTGGTTCGTCCAACAGGGATTGACAAAATGTTTGTTCCAATGATGTGAAGTAAAATAACCTAAGAAGTTAAAAAAAGTAGCTGGATTTACCTTGACAATCTGTTGACATTCTTGCTTGTATATTGAAGAACATGGAGAGAAAGGGTATATATATAGAGTTTAGAGTGCACATTTGCGTTACGGAATCTTCTTTCAACTGTTATCTTTTTTCAAATGTTCCCATTTTGGTTTGCAAAAGTAGAATAGTCTTTGATGAAAAAATCAAACTTGCTATTTCTGTTGTTAACTTTCTACATTTAAAAATTAAGACAGATTGACCAACATTTCCTGACTTTATGAATTAGAGCATGTCTTTAATCATTATATGATAAAAGTTTGCTTTATTAATTATAACATTTTAGATATAGGTATGGATGAACGATCATGGTTAAAAAAGAGTACAACATCTTTTGAGTTATCATTCAACATTTATTGAGAGTTGCATTCAGTTTTCTTCTTCATCTTGAGATTAGGTTTAGAGAAAGATTTAGAGTTTTTTTACATGTAGAAATTATAATTATAATTATAATTATGTATGTAATATACTAATCATAGACAATAATTTATCCAGAATGATGAATCAAATGTGGTTGTGGTGATCATAAGTGAGACGCAGTTTCTTTAAAATAGTTTCATGGTGGATACAACAACCAAATTTGTAGCTGTAGTTTATGAGAAGATCAACTTATTGCTAGTTTATAAAACATATATTCGTTAAATTCGGGTATTATTTATAGAATAGGTGTGAAGTGAAATGTAAAAAAAAAAGTTATGTTTTTTTACTATAATATACCCATGTTGAGCTGATATATGTTGTGGCCGGAGAATATTTACGAATTTAACGAATATAAGTTTTATATGATTTACTTAATAATCTGCATTCATTAACTTTTTGATGAAAAATAGAGTTGTGTTTGAAATAAAATATTTTTTATATCGTAACCTAGCTATATATATGAGTTCCAATACCATACCAGTATCATGAAGAGCGGAAATGATACCGACCTAATGCTCGTTGTAGTGCATGCAGAATCCCACTAGTTTTGTAAAAATATATGTGTACATGTGTATATAAAAGATTATGTCCCAAACACATATGTAATAGTAGATATTGTTTCTTCATCATATTTAACCTAAATAATGATGTCTAAATTAAATATATTTATCTTTCTAAATATGTTAAATTTCTTTTAATTAAATAAAAAGTTTTGTAGCTATTTGTGATGATATATTACAATCATAGTATTTCAGCGATATAGGTTACGATATTTAGGTAGAACATATTTAAGTGGTTGCCAAATACGTAAAGACAGTGTTAATTCATTTATGTAACCCTTGGTATCACTGCTTTCGAGCAATGATAACCTTTTTGGGAGTATTAATATTGTAAATATTCTCTCATTTACATCAGTTTTTCTTAACATTTTTTACTTGCAAGTACGTTAATTTACGTCCTTCTGTAATATGATCTCCGTTTACCACCGAAGTCATTCCAACCGCTTACGCACACAACCCTTATGCGAACACACACACCTAGCTAGATATATAAAAGGGAAAATAAGACCAAAATCACTTTCAAAACTAGCTATCTTCCGCGTCCTTTGAGCGACGCATCATGCACAGGATGCGCCTTGGAATTGGAATTGGACACGTGTCTCTGCACTTAGACTATGGGGAGTGGAGGGGCTTGGTTAGGGGCATTGCTCGACACGTGGCGAGTGTGGGATCCACAAGGTAATATTCAAAAACAAGGGGTGTGGTGTGGCGTGGCTTCGGCTTGCGTGGCCAAGGATTATGTAAAAAAAATTATTAAAGTAGCCGTTTGGCAACAGCTAGCCCCAACGGCTATATTGAACCAGCCAGCCATCTCACCTCCCCCCCCCCCACCCCCCCCCCCCCACCCCACGCCAGGCTCAATCCCCACACCAGCAGGGCAACGCCTTGGCTAACGCTATCCCGAAGTGGTCTAGCAAGCGTTGCTTGGCAACCACCGCCCCAACCCAAGCACCACACCCCACGGACTACAAGAAACGGATACCTTTAGCGGCGACAGCTGTCGCTGCTAAAAGGTCGCGGGTATTGATGGGTCGCTATTGGCCTGATTGTCGCCGCTATTAATCTTTGACTTTTAGCGACGACGTGTGGCCGCTAAAGGGTCGTCGGTGTTAACTATGGTCGGTAAAGGTGATAGGCAATAGTGGCGACACCTGTCGCCGCTAAAAGTCAATTTTTTTGACATGACAGCAGCTGAATACAGCTGCACCCAGCCAGTTTCCGGCCGAAAAACACAATCTGCCAAATTCAAACAACGCAAAACATACGCCATGAACATATACTAAAAGTAATATAATTACAAACTACGTTTAAGTCCTACATTATCATCCTACAACGTTTAAATCCTACATTATCATCCTACGTTAAAAATAACAAGTCACTCGTCGGAATCATCCTCATTTTCTCTATCGAATAAGTCATCAGAATCGTAGTCGTTTTCCTTTCATTTTCCTTTTGAACCAAGATAGTTGTTAAGTTGGTTCAAAAAGGTCGGGGTTTGGAACAAGCTGTTAACAAATTCCTACAATAATAGATATCAAAACGTATATTAGCATATTAATTAACGCTAGTAACATATATTTAACAAGGAAACATGCGTTGGTTTGTCATTTTATAAATTGCGTAGTTTACCTCAGAAAAGGGTTCTTGAGTCCGAGGTTGCGAAGACGACAAGTTCGAGGATGTGTTCGAGGATGTGTTCGAGGACGTGTTGGAAAAAGGTTTAGGCCCCATCCCCCGGTACCATCCTCGCCGCTCTCCCAACGCTTCCTGATACGGGCAAATTGGAGGACCATCACCGCTCATTCGTTTGTGGCCTGCTGTAAATTCCGCTGTATTTTACAAAGATGACTAAATATATATATGTGCATATATATATATATATATATAGTAAAATGCACAGATAGTCCCTGTGGTTTTGTAAAATAACACCTATAGTCCCCAACTTTTGGAAATTACACTAGTGCTCCCTGTGGTTTGACAATTTGTTACGCGAATAGTCCCTGAAGTTGATGTCCGTTAGTTTTCTCCGTTAAATCTATGTAAAATAACCAACATGCCCTTAGTATTAAAATTAAAGGTGGGACCCTCCACCACCCCTATCTTCTTTGCAAACAGATCAGATGAAATTTGAAAGTGCTTACACATAAATAACATATATTACTTCATGTGGATTGATGAAATACTTAAACAATCCATACCTGCATACGTTTATCAATCGGAATAACGTCAAAGTTTTGAGTCTTTTCAGATTCCGACAATCGATCGTTAGTGGTGGTTTCATCTAATTGCCATATGATCTGAAAGACAGGGTGAACGACATCTAAATTGATGACAGTTGCAGATTCCTTTGAAGCATTGTATTCAACGTCTGAATCGGTATTCATAAAGTGAAAAGGACTTTCAACAAACACTTGGTGTATATCTAACCAAGAAACTCAAGAACATCATTCGAAGTCGAAACCGATTCAAAGTTCCAGTTAACTATAACCACCAGTATCCGATTTTGGCTTCTATTGCAGTTCTGAAGCGTAACGAGCAATCGATTTTTGGGGTTTCGTTGAGGCGTTTTGGGATGAGTAATAAGGATTTGTTTAGATCTTCTCTTAAAATGATTTTCCGACGGTGCAGTTTGTGGTGGTCACAAGTGGTTCTTAAGAGGGTTTTAAATTGTAGGGTGGTTTAATGGCGGAGAAGATGAAGTGGTGGACCCCACTTTAATTCTTAAATATTATTTATATTTCTTTTACCATTTTAATTATTATATATTTTAATAATAAGGGTATTTTTGTCATTTCACCCCACTTAACTGAGAAAACTAACTGTTATCTAGTGTAGGGACTATCCGAGTAACAACTTGTCAAACCACAGGGAGCAAGAGTGTAATTTTAGAAAGTTGGGGACTAAAGATGAAATTTTGGCAAACCACAGGGACTATCCGGGCATTTTACTCATATATATATATATATATTTGTTATAGAAAATTATACTTAAAAGAAATACTTACGTAATTTTGTTCACCAACTTGGATCAACCCAATTAACTTGATTATCCGTGTGGGTTTTTAATACGCACAGGTACCCAATCTATATCTTGTTTAACATTAAACTTAGATTAGACATTAAATAAACAAAAGCTTACACACACGCACACATACATAAAACATTACATTTTTATAGGCGGTGCTACCGTATGACGATGTCCCCCCGCGCAATGGGAATTGTTGTTTCCAGCGTACTTGTTTGTTGGCCTCGCTTCTGTTAATATACTTTTGGTCCCGGAAACCTTCGATGGTTCTCAACCAGTTATCATAGGGCATATCCACGGGATGGTATGCCCTTGCCCTCTCAATATCGTCGTAACCTCCCTCCCTCATAAATATTTTTTTAGCTCCGTGCTTGCGGTCAGAGTTCCGCTTCATAAGCACACCCCGAATACCACCCGTCAAGTTTGTCGCCTCTAAATCACGTTCCACTTCATCAAAGTTGAAATTTTCCTACGAATTAAATAAAAAAGTTAAAATATTATATATAAATTAAATTTAACGATGGCTGCAAAATCGCCATAAACGGGCCTTTAAACGGCTACAAACGCAGCCGCAAACGGCAACGATTTCGCAGCCGTTCAACGGCGCATTTCCAGCTGTAAACGGGTCTTTAAACGGCTGCAAACGCAGCCGCAAACGACAGCGATTTCGCAGCCCTTTAACGGCGCGTTTGCAGCCGTTTAAAGGCCCGTTTACGGCTGCAAATGCGCCATTAAACGACACCGATTTTGCAGCCGTTTAACACGGCGTATTTGCAGACGTAAACGGGCCTTTAAACGGCTGCAAACACAGCCGCAAATGGCTGCGATTTCGCAGCCCTTTAACGGGGCCTTTGCAGCGGTTTAAAGGCCCGTTTACGGCAGTAAATGCGTCGTTAAACGGCTGCGAAATCACAGTCGTTTAACGACGCATTTGCAGCCATAAACGGGCCTTTAAACGACTGCAAAAGCGTCGTTAAATGGCTGCGAGATCGCTTAGGCGCATGTACAGTAACGACGCATTTACATGTGCTTAAATATTTGATAAAATTTTATGCATATAACTTATTTACCCGTAAGTGGTTCATGACGGCTTCCCTATGCGGTGGTGAAACGTTATCCCATCCCATTTTATCGAACGGGATGGTTCGCCACATATATAAACCGGCCTCTCTTGAAAACAAATCTCTTGCTGTACCAACGGGGTTATAAGTGACCTGTCTGTCAAATGTAAGCGATACGGGTCCCCCCCCCCCCTTTCATGGTGATATAGCTTTCACTCTTGAAGCTGGGTATGCGACTATGCGTGTATATCTTTTACTTCATGTGTTTTTTCGTCTAAATTAGAAAATTATGTTTTATTTTATTTCTTTTCATTTTGCATATGTCCAAAGATATGTCGAACAGTCGAAGTGAGAGATGACAACGGAATACAGTTCTTCCACTACTTTGCCGAGTCTCAAAGAGACCCGTTGCACGATGCTCTTCTTCTTTATCTCACCGGTGGCCCAGGCACTCCGGCACTGTACCCTTTCATGTATCAAATAGGTAAATTATGTTCAATAGTGCATGGCTAATCCTTCAGTAATGCATTCTTAGCTTCATATTTATAAAAAAGAAGTATTTTTGCATTAGAAGCGCATGCAGTAACGAGGCAGTTGATAGTTTTTACATCATATTTATAAAAAAAAGTGTTTTCAATGGTTAATATTGAAGCATTGAGAAAATCATAAATACTAGTATGTTATGAATGGCTGATAGTTTTAAATATAATATTTATATTTGTGTAAATATAGTTCCATAATTTTTCAAACTTAAATACCCTTTTTATACATCTTCTACTTAAATATATCCTCCATGGGCACAACCACAATTTTTGTAATGTATCAACAACCATATTAACCCGAACCCATTTGACTTATGTTTTTAACGGTAACTATATCGATCACTATACTAATACGTATAAATCTATCCTCTACAGGTCCGCTAACTATCGATCTTGAGCATTCAACCAAGAATAACGTAGCGTTGGAGTTAAATCCCAATTCATGGACAAAGGTTTATTGTACCGAACAATTTATTTCAGCCTTCTACATTATATTATAGATTCAATTATAGGGAATTAATTACTATACATTATAGGCTGCCAATGTAATATTCCTAGATTTACCGGCGGGTGTGGGATTTTCATATGCGACAACATCGGAAGCATCAAGGAGTAGTGATTCCATGTTAGCTTTACATACTTATGAGTTTCTTAAAAAGGTGAGTTAAGTCTAGTTTAACACGTTTGGTAATTTATATCCATATATCTCCATGTATTATTACAAGTGTATCCATATATGTATACGTTTTATATGATGCATACAGTGGCTTTTGGATCGTCAGAGGTTTCGCAAGAACCCATTGTACATATCTGGAATTTCATACATGGGCATTTTAGTACCGGTTGTTACTTTAGAAGCAGATAAGGGTAAGAACCTCAATTAAGAATAAAAATACTTTTCAATGCTAGAGGAAATTGGGTCCTTCCTTAAAATATTTTCAGAGGCTAAAGCGAATTCGTAACAACATATAACACTAAATCATAAAATGTGTATATGTATTCTCCAATTTTTGCAGGCAATGAACAAGGAAAGCAGCCATAACTCAATATCCAAGTAAATAAACATACTATCATAAAAAAAAATTACTTAACAAAACGTGACACCAAAAAATACATATAAAACTAACCGGTTTTTTTCAAGTTTCAAGGAGACGAAGACCATGGAGAAGAGGTGGTGCCGGAGAAGTGATGGTGGTGTCCGGAGAAGAGGTGGCGGTGATCCGAATTTTCTTCCCCAAACACAAAAATAAAAAAAATAGCAAAAATTAAAGCCTATAACATGTATATAACAAAATAGAGAAGAAATTTAACAAAAAGAAAGTTACACTAACCGATTTGGGCAAAAAACTGAGTTTCTCCGACGGTAGAGGGAAGATTTTTGGGGGGGAAAGTGAAGAAGGAGAGAGGAAAAGGTTTTACCGGCGACGGGTTGTCGCCGCTATTAAGATGTCTGACGCTGCTATTAGTCTAACTAGGGTTAAACAGGATAAGATATGTGTGGCTGGGGATTAATGTGGGACACAGACTTTTAGCGGAGACAGCTATAGCAGCTAAAGACCTTGTTTCTACCACCGCTAATGCCTTTTAAATCCCCAATCGTTAGATCAGGATAAGGATCAACGGCTGGGGTTATGTTTCAGACTCCGGGACGTGGATCGACCAATAGCGGCGACATTTGGCTTGTCGCCGCTAAAAGTGGTTATTTCTTGTAGTGTTAAGGCCAATGCGTCTGGGAAATTGGCCACCTCCATTAAAGAGAGAGAAAGTTACTTAAGGTTTTGGAGAACCATCACTAGTGCTCTAGTGGTAGCCACTAGTATTTAAGTTGCATCTATAGTGGGCCCGGGTGAGTTTTCCCCTCCAGATCTCAAGTTCAAGTCTGGATGATATGGGTTTCTCATTGAGGGTTTTAAATTGGGGATCTATTGTGTGAGGGGGCTCTCTAGCGCCAACCAGGTTAAGAGAACGTATGCTAGATTTCTCGACATTCGCGATTAACTCACACCTTTCAAAAAAAAACTTGAGGTTTTGGAGGAGGATGAAGAGGTGGTTTATGAACATAAAAGTGGGAGACCAAGTGATTGTGAGTGTTGATGGTGGTGATGATGAAAGTCCATTGAATGGAGTACAGAGGGATGAGATAATTGTTCTAAGTTAGAACAGCTTTGAACTGTGAAAGAAGAGGCAGGAAGTGAGTGAGATATATAGCAGGAGGCTGTGTTGTGATTTGGAATATATGCGTTTGGGAAATTGGTCGCGTTTGAGTGAGATATATAGCTCGCGCGAAAAACCCAAGAAGGGCGAGATATTAAAAGTGAAATTCGTCGGAAACCTGCAACTCGCCGGAAGTTTGTAACTGAAGCAATTAAAGAAGTGTGCAACTTGGCAGAGACGATTGCAAATTGTCGGTGACGACTAAAATCTCATCGGAGACGTCTGAAATCTTGTCGGACGCTTCAGCTTCTGAAATTTCTCCAAAGACGCATCCCATGCATGATGTATCGCTCCAATGACGCAAGAGGAGGCTAGTTTTGAAAGTGGTTTTGGTAAATGGCTGGTTTTGTAATTTTCCCTATTTGAAAAAAAGAATTGTTATTAAATCAAAGGAAAATAATGTTATCAAATACACAAATACATACAAAAACCAAAGGAAACATAAAACACAAAGTTATACGTGAAGCACACATATTTGAGATGTAAACTGAAGAACACTTTGTATCAAAACTCTAGTATAATATCTAAATCAATCGTTTATTAAAAAAAAATTAAAGAATTGTTGTCGGAAATTGTCCAGATTTTTTTGTAATGAGAAGAGTGTAGATAAGAGAATTGTAATTGTTAGGCGTTTAGCAATTACATTAGTCATCATCATGTTCTATTTAGTTGTTAGTTTGTTTAAAGTCATGTTAATGGGTAGCAATTACATTAGTCATTAGGTCCACGTTTCCATTTTGTTTAGTGCATGATCCACGTATTTCTTCTTATTTTGTTGCATGTTTGTATGCCTATTTAAAGGTTTTGCATTTTAGTAATGAAGGGCAATAAAAATTGGTATAAAATTGTCTTGTTCTTTACTTTGTTTCTTGGGAGTGTTCACCTACTAGAAAAGGCTTCTATCTTGGAGATTGGTTCATCTCGAATCGAATTGTAACACTAGCGACAGTGGTTTGTGTGTGTAGAGTAGGCTGCAAGGTGATGGTGATCTAGGGGAAACGAACAGGATACGGATAATTCTGATAATCAGGGTGGTAATGATCAAGAGTTTTAAGCTTTTCGTTAGCTTTTATTTTCAGTAATTGGATAACTTAAGACTAGGTTTTCTGGTTGATTCCAGACTTTTGTTTCTTGGATTTTATCTTTTATTGGAACTTGTTTGGTTTTTTGATATCTGTAATAGGGACATACCAGCCTGTTCCGGGTTGGGGTGTTACACCTCATGGCCTATGAGACTAAAACGAATTATCAAACAACTGAATAGTTACATAAGTGATAGATATGAAACTCATACCGTGCCACACATTTTACTCATTAAACCATTCAGAACATCATGCATTTCGTAGCCATGAAACAACACCACAAAGCTTGAACAACAGTAGTCATAAAATATATAAGGAGTACACGCCATATATTTATTTATAAAGTTTTGATATGACGATCATGCTTTATTAGCTAGCCTTTAGCTCAGTCAAGTAATGATAGGCGTTCGAATCACCACTCCCTTATCATTCACCCACACCCACACACGGTCGCACCTGAAGTCCTTAGTGGTCGCAGTTCCTTCCAATATCACGATAGCATTAACCAGTGGATTCTCTTTCTCAATTGTAGCCGCTGCCGCTTCTCCTTTTGCCCCAACAAGCTCGGGCCATGAATCCTTTCCTGTATGTATTAATCATCCAAGCACAAACTTTATTCATGAAATCATATAAAATAACTTATAGAAGTTAGAAGAGAGCTATTAGATTACCTTTACAGCCTGATGATGACATTCTTGATTGTGCATTGAAGAACATGGAGCATATGGGGTTATATATAGAGTATAGGTTGTACATTGAGTAACGTATTGTGCTTTCAGCGTTGTGTTTTTTCAAATGTTCCCACTTGGATTGGCAGAAGGATAACCTTCTTTAGTTGAAAAACTCAAATTTGCTGTATAGTGTGCTGTATATGTTGACTTTCTATATACAGATTTTTCAATATAGACATGTTTTTTACCAAAACATTTTCATAATAGACACTCTAAAAATGTGGGTTTAGTTAAGTCTACCACCCAAAAGTAGGTGCTAAGCCTCCAAATGCATTGTCTTACTGTCTTAGAAAGCACTTTCGCCAAAAGTGCACGCTTCGCCATTTCGGCCGCTTCGCCATTTCGGCCACTTCGCCAAAAAGTGTAGGCATTTAGCCATCTCAACTGATTCACAAAAGGTGTAGATTAAATCTAGTCATCTTAACCATCTCGCCAAAAGTGGAGATCACTAAATACACGACGTTTCAGCCGACAAAGCTGATGCAACAGCTTTTGATATCTGTTGAAACGAGACTGACTACTTTGATAAAGGCTAAATTACATGTCTATATATCGGGAAAAAATCATGTCAATATGATTATTAGGGTAAATTTTCCTAAAACGTGGGACAAATTGGCTAACATTAGGTAGAAAAATGATCAGGGTAAAAAAATACAACATACTCGAAATTTCACAGAGGAAGACCTTAGATTTTCCATAAGAACTTTCGTTTATGCATCATATGCCTTTGTGTATATCACGATAAAAGCAAAATCATATGCTATCTTTTAAAGAATAATCAAAGTTATAACACCAATTTTTGTAGTATAAACAGTTGCAATAGATCATGAACAAGTTAAAGGCTTTCCCAAGTTCTTGTTGAAAAAAGTAGTGGTCAATTTAAGATCGAACAAGTTCTTTGCATCTAGATTTGTACACAAAGTAACAATGTTTATCATATACGTACACCTCTTGCCTACCGATAAATAGTTAGCCATTCCAACACAGATTTGTTAAGTTGAATGCATGATTGATCAGGATTTCTAGAGAACCTCAAATTTGAGGGGTATTAATTTCTAATAATGTCAAAACTACCTAAAGTTTTTAACACTTTATAAAGATATCAAAATCTCAAAAATACATAAAGTTTTTAAGACTTTATAAATATATCAAGACCTTGGCCCATTTATTATCATATATCAAAATACCTAACATTCAAATTACGTACAGTATAATTTAACTTTATTTGTTTTCTTTAAACTTATTTATAATATTATGAACTCTACATTATCTTACAATTTTGAATGAAAACTTTGACAATGTACCATTGTCACGAATATTGGTGTTGAGTATAAGCGTTTTCACTAATAACATAAAAGGATGAAAATTCAAAAGCATATCTTAACCTTAATTAAAAAAATCAAACGACCAAACTAAAAAAATAAAAAATAAAAAAGAAACAATTGAGTAGTCAACATGCTACGTCTTTGCATGCAATTTTAGTTGTCAACATGCTACGTGTACACCGATTTGCATGCAATTTTCTTTGACCATCTGGGTGTGTAATGAATATCTGTAATTATCTTATTGTACAAAACATAAAATAGATAAACATTCAGCTGGTTTAAAAATAGAATAGATTATTATGTGGCTATCGCTCGTTATGGAAGGAGTGACGGAACTAACCCATATCCTAAATTTTTTTTTACCGTGTAATCATACAATATTAAAAAAAAAAAAAAAAAAGACAATAAATAAATAAAGTAAACAAATACCTAATAGATTTGGCCTCTTATTTTTTTCACAGCTTGAAATCGTTTCATCAAATTGTTGTCTTTTACTTTATAAAAAAAATCATTTTCGACCGCACAAACATGGCATTGTTAAAAAATCCCGGGCCCATTCGTTTGCGTAAATCCATCTTGATAATCTTCAATTCGAAAAACATCTTTCAACGGTTGCGGTTACAACCGGTAAAACCAAAGCTAGCTTCACTATCCGATAAACCAAAGGACAAGAACTATGTGTTCTCATTTCAACCATAAGACGTGCAAGATTACTTATTCTATTATATGGGCTTTATTAGTTATTACAATTTGGGCTTAATGAATAATATCAAGTTTTATAATTTTCTCTTAGGGGTATCCTCGTATATGTTTTTGGGTATGCTATGTATAATACTGAAAAAGAAAATTACACTGCGAATACGAATACGGGGTTGAGCCGTAGCCCGTGTTATGGCTCATTCTATATTGGTTCCACGGCTGCCATCAAGCCCCCTTAATTCACCCTCCACACTTTCTAAAAGTAGATAAACATTTAGATATCTTACTTTACACACAATTTTACATTTTTTCATAAGTTTTAAGGTTGTTTCGTTCAGTTAAAAATCTAAAAGTAGATAAACATTTAGATATCTTATTGTACGTAAAATTTTACATTTTTGCATACTTTTTAAAGTTGTTTCGTTCAGTTAAAAAAAATTATTTAACCCAATAATTGATGAGCTAGCCCTAGCGACTCACTGATGGTCTCACCCGACTCAAAAACTAACTAACGTCGTTAATCATAACTAATTAAAAGTTCATAAAGAAAATTTAAAAGCTCATAGAGAAAATTAAAGAAGGTAAAAAATGATAAAAATAATATAAAAGTAACTATTCTATTGGCGTGTTACACATGTCATAATAGCTCACACCAATAGTGATTACTTATACGATGACATGATGGGTTTTTTTTTTTTTTTTTTTAAACTGTTAAAAGTGTTTTCACAGTAGTGTCATCTTGAAAAAAATCATAAATAATGTGATTTCATTTGAAATGATGATTTATCAATTTGTTGTAGGGCTTGTAAGTAGGGCTGTAAACGAACCGAACGTTCAGTGAACAGTTCGTGAACCGTTTTGTGGGAAGTTCGTTTATGTTCGTTCGTTTAATAAACGAACGAACATGAACAAAAAATTTTGTTCGATTAGTTAAATGAACGAACATGAACATAGGTCTCGTTCGTTCGATTGTGTTCGTGAACGTTCGGTAAGGTGTTCGTGAACGTGTTCAGGAACATTCGTTGATTTGAGTTCGTTTATGTTCGTATGTTTGTGTTTTAATTGAATATCTTTGTATTTTCTTATATTTTATTTGTACTTTTTATATTATTAAACTTTTATTTATTTTATTTCCCTAACAGTTAAACTAGGAAACCCACTTTCACCTTGTTTATGCATCATTTCCCTTTCATTTCTCATTATTTACGTCCACGAATACAATCGACCTCCGTTCCACAATAAGGGATTCAAGTTCGAGTGCTACTCTCTGGACCACCTATCTTTATCCTTCGTCGCGTTCGCCAAATTTATTTGTGTTCGTTTGTGTTCGTTTGTGTTCGTGAACCGTTCGCGAACACACTCATTTCCTTAATGAACGAACATGAACATAAAATCTCGTTCGGTAAGTGTTCATGAACCGTTCGTGAACACCTTTATTTCCTTAACGAACGAACACGAACAAGGCCTTGTTCGTGTTCGTTCGGTTCGTTTACAGCCCTACTTGTAAGAGTGTGTAAGAGACTATGATTGAGAATATAAGGCTAGAGGGTATGGTGATGGTCCTCCAAGGGAGGATGATCCTCCACGTAGGCGCTACGTCATAGTACTCCCAAGGATGGTCCATCCCACAAAAGTACAGGGTATGGAGGATGGTCCTACCCCACCACTTTTTTTAAATTTTTTTTTAAATTTCTATGCCCTATGTACAAGTATTGAAGCCTAATGTACAAATCAGAAACAAAGGGTGCCCACCAGCTTGGACCGTCTTGAACGTCCACAACTCGACGTCTTCGACGGTGACGGGAGGGGGCGGGATGATTCGACGCCGGCGACGATCCAAGACGGGCTGGGAGACGGTTCCATACCGTGCAGCCTAAGGAAAAAGAGAACAATCTAAATTGCAATTTGTAACGAAAACTTATGACAAATCGCCATTACAAACGGCAACTTATGACAAGTAGTCATTACAAACGACAACTTATGACAAATTGCCATTCAAAACAAGAAAATCTGACACAATTTCTGACGAGATGAGATCAGATATAGTGATTATTTAAATTATTGGTATATTAATTGATATATTATTTGAGAACATACATTCTCACATTCTTATGTTTAATATAATTCGATTATTTTGAAAATCCAACTAAAATATCGAACAAAGTTTTATGAATCGCCTTTAAAAAACGAAGTTTTATGAATTGCCTTTCAAAAAAAAATGAATTATATGAATTTTCTTTAAAAAAACGAAGTTTTATGAATTGTCTTTAAGAAAGAAATTATATGAAATTGCCTTTATATAAAAAACGAAGTTATATGAATTGTCTTTCAAAAAACGAAGTTAAAGATTTCGATTTTCGACAACTAGAAATGCAGAGATTACTAGAATTGAAACTTTGGAAAAAATTGTTTGTATTTCAAAATAAAAATATTTTAAGTAGTTCGTCTTCAGTTTTAGACACATATTTAACTTGTTCATCCATATGTGAAGCAATTTATCCAATCGAATTATATCCAATCCTAAATACATGAAAAATATGGACGAACAAGTTGAATCTGTGTTTAAAATTGTAAATGAACAACTTAAAACATCCCTATATTGAAACGTAAACAATTATTTTTTTAAGTTTCAAATCTAGTAATCTCTGCATTTCTAGTTGTAGAAAATAGAAATCTTTAACTTTGTTTTTTGAAAGACAATTCATATAACTTCATTTTTATTAAAGACAATTCATATAAGTTCGAATTTTTTTAAAGGCAATTCATAAAACTTCGTTTTTATAAAGACAACTCATATAATTTCGTTTTTTTTTTTTTCAAAGGTAATTCATATAACTTCGTTTTATAAGACATCACATAAAACTTGGTTTGATATTTTAGCTAGATTTTAAAAATAATAAAAAAAAATAATCAGATTATAGTAAACATAAGAATGTGAGAATGTATGTTCTCATATAATATGTTAATTAATATACTAATAATTTAAATAATCACTATATGTCATCACGTCAGAGATTGTGTCAGAAATTGCTGTTTGAAATGACGATTTGTCATAAATTACCATTCGTAATTGTGATGTGTCATAGGTTGTCGTTTGTAATGGCGATTTGTCATAAAAAACCATTACAAATGACAATTTAGCGTATTCTCTTAAAACCTAATCATTGTTTCCTTACATTCCTAATCATAATCATTGGCGTAGCTTTGTGGGGGCGGGAGGGGGCGGCCGCCCCCCCGAACTTTTCGCTCAGTGGTGGAGAGTATGTAGTTTTTGTATAGAAATTTTTTGGTATATACGTTTTCGACCCCCGGTTTTATAGAAAATTTTGGATATATACGTTTTCGACCCCCCGGTCGGAAATTTCAAGCTTCGCCACTGATCATAATATATTACATACTCTTACAAACCTTACAACAAAATGATAAATCGTCATTTCAAATGGAAATCACATCATTTGTGAAAAAGATTCCAAGATAACACTACTTGTGAAAATACTTTCAGAAGGTGGAGTAGTTCTGCAAAAACAAACAAAAACAACAAAAAAAAAAACTCTGAATTGATCGTATATATAGGTGTACAAATAAAAAGGTTTGGACTCGGTAACTTGCCCCGATGTGGCTTGGTATTGAAAAAAAAAAACAGGTTTGGCCTCAGTGGCGTTGCCTCCCTCCCTCCCACCCCCCCCCCCCCCCTCCCCCCGAATATTTCGGTTAGGAGTGTAATATTTCTAATTTTTTATCCGGAAATTTTAAAATTATATAGGTCCGCCCCCGCCAATTTTTTTTACCTAAAAACCCCATGCCCCTTGTTAAAAATATTTATATATATTTTCGTATTGAGGTAAAAAATGGGAAGAACGGGCTATTAGTAATTTTTATAATTGTTTATAAAATTTAAGTAAAGTTTGTTACTACTTTATATATAAATCAAAGTTGAGGGTTCTTTTTTATGTTAAAGGTACTTATCATTTATCTTAAAAATCGTTGGGCTGAGTTGTAATTCTTCGTTCAGTTACGTAACATTTATCTCGAATCATTATAAATATTTGGTCTTTATTTTTGTTAAACAATATTTGGGCTGAAGATTATGTAGTTTTATTTGGAGTTATTATTGTTTGACCCGACCCGAATCAAATATCCGAACCGAACATATAACCCGAAACATAGCAATAGCAATTGGTCCCACGACCCCCCCCCCCGAACTTTTGGTCAAGCTCCGGCACTGTTTGGCCTAAACAAGTTTAGGCTTAAACAATGAATGGAGGTTTTATGCAAATAGATGTTAGGTCTCATGTGACGCAACGGAAACCAGCACACACGCACAAACGAATTAACACACAGAAACTATAAAATAATAAATGATTCACGAGGCAATATTATACGCGGTTCGATCCCAGTGAGGGACATACGTCCATAGGCTACAACTAGGTTTATTTCATTAAGCTTAAAGGCACACAAAAGTTACAATACATGATTAGGTATATATAGAAAACAATCAGATTTTCTATCTTGGTGAACAAGAAAACTAAACGGGTCAGACTGGGCCTTCCATCAAAGTCTTCTAATCATCAATTAAACAAGCCTAGTAACCAAGGACTTCACAAACCCAACACTCTCCCACTTGAAGGCCTTACGAGAAACTCTAACTTGCCACAAGCACACAACAACTCAATCGTCGAGTACTTAGCAATCTTTGACACACAGGAACCGAAGTCTTTAGGTCCAGCTCGCAAAGAACAAACCAAACTCCAAACCTGTCCAGAAATCCACCTAGTTGCAATGGCCCTTTTCATCAGTAACCTGAAAAGCCCATTGAAGCTCCCAACCGCTCCAATACGGTCATCACAAACCCAGCCATGGCAAATCTAGCCAATGACTCATCCTTAATCTCAACCGTCTCCCTCTGATTCGCACTACTGGCTCCATAGACTTCCCGAGGTTAGAACACTCTCCAAAAAAGAAGCACCTAGGAGGGAATTTCATCCGGAATTCTGTTCTCAAAACCCAACGTCACAATATAACTATGCCGGAACATCCATTACGCTCTCACCATTACCAAATCTCCGTCCAGGTTTAAACCTCCAAATACGCTCGAGCTGACATCCTCATGACTCTGAGATTCATGGTTGTCAAATGAATCCAATTAGCTCTACCCGATTCAGTGAGCCAAGTCTTTACTACTTGGAAGTTGGTTCACTTCTTCCAGCGATACATAAACCCGTACCATCCCAAAGTCTTCAATCAAATTCAGCAATACTTCACTATAATGGGTAACATGAAGAATACCGGGATCTCAAACACAAGAGTCTTCACTGCCTTCCACTAAGTCCCAATGCATCAAGCTCGACACATTCTCAAAAGCATATATTCTAAAAGATATCCACGCCTCAATGTAGCCCCACCAAGTCCACTATGCCCAACTCCCATTGTCCCTGTTATCCTAGCCCATGCCAAAACAACATTCTATGAGGCGCATCTCCACTCGTACTTCCACAACGAAAAACCTTCACACAGTGCAAGTACAAAGATGGTCACAATGTCAAACCACTGATCACCACCGAACAAGAATAGCTTTACAGTTCCAGACCAGCTAATTGACGATCGGTATCACAACAGCCGAACTTTCAATGGAAAGCAAGCGATGCCAAGGGATCTATGACCGTACACACGATAAGCTAACGCAAACCCTAACCGAAAGATCATCCAAACGGGAAATAGTTCACATGACTTGCCCTAACTTTTTTTTACTTATGCCATCACCAACACACCCTCTGGTGCTATTTTCTCAGGTTCAACCATCGTCAAGTACCACATCCAAGTTTCTTTAACAAACAAATCAACTGAACCCCAAAACCGTCGAACATTCCAATTAAAACCATCTCGTCTTCCATTATAACAATAACAAATGAGACAAATAAAAAACAGTGAACATACACAGCAATGGCACAGACTTGAACTTGCCTGCTCTTCTACTAAACATTATCAAACAAACCGATTTGTCCTCCAAAACTGATAAATCAAGTAACTATACATAAACTGTAAATAGTTACCTTAGACTAATCTTCTACAGACAAATCCAACCCAAAACGCTGAAATATCACAACCCCGGTTCCTAAAAAATCGGTTGATAATAAACGTCAAAACCCGAACTTAGAAAACAAATCCTACTTATCCTGCAACCCAAACTCAGAAAACAAATCGACACACCACATTTTCAATATCATATAAATATAGCATTGGCGCATGTCAGGTGTTGCCTACACCCCGCACTTAGGCGTGGACCTTTGCAATTAAATGAGTCGGGAAATCCAGGACACGGTCGTATTAACCCCCAATGTTTAAGTTATCAAGCAAAACGGATTAAAATAGGTTATTTAAATTTTGGACATCATTCGTCATTGATTTAATACCCGACCAAGCGGCTAGAGCCATATCCCAAGCCCTTATTGTCACACCCCCAAATTACCACCTAGGGAATGTCCCTGTTAGGCGTGTGACGTACCGACAACAAACCACTAATTACAAAGAACCATACAAGTTTCAAAATAAAATTCTCAAGTATTAATGAAAAACACCAATCACGATTTTAAATGTAAACCAGTATGTTCAGCGGAAGCAAATAGTAAACCAAAGTTAAGTTGTTCAAAAACCAATGTATAATAGTAACAATAATCACATGAGTTCCTCCAGTCGCCCCATGACCACTCCTGCTCCTCCAGACAGCAAGTTTCCAGATCCAAGATACCTAACGACATGCGAGCATGCAACAAGTGTATCAGACAAAGCTGGCGAGTTCACAGTTTATAAAATGTTTGTTACCAAGTGTTTATACCAGTACATTAACAAATGCAAAAGTAATATTGATAATATCTCGATACTGAACAAGACGGCTCCTGATGTATGTTTTGCCCGTTCCCTAGTGCTCCTATCAAAACACTGGGCCCGACTGGGTCATTAGTTCACAACCGTCCTCCCCGGTACGGTGTGAGGGTGCCAAACCTAAGTAGCGCTACCAACTAATAGCCCGTTACCTCCCCGGTAACAAAAGATGGGACTTAAGAATGATAGAGTGAGATTATTATCCAATATTCCAGTTTTACCCAAAAGACTTATCCCTCCCCGGGATACCCACTGACTGTCCCAACCACCGGGACGCATGCTCAAGAGATGAACTCACCTTGGTTTTGCGCGGTAAGATTGTTTACTTGATTAACAGTTGAACCAACACATCCTAAAAGGATTACCGATAACAGTCAGTTTTTCATGCATTTCGCGTACAACTTATTAATGTGTTCAAGGTTCACATCAAGCATTTGCATTGCTCACGTAACGCACACTCGTAATCCAAATCACGACAGTTTATTCATCCATCTAGGGCACCAACCAAATGCTTAACATGAAATCACTTAAACATGTCATTTATATACATACATAATCTATTAATACACCCTACAAGCAGCTATTAAACATGTATGGCCCAAAGATAAAACATTTATGTATCACAATTTCTAGCACATATAAAACATTCATTGTCCAGTCAAATCATGTTATATGCGGCCACTGCCTTGGCAGTCATACTCGGCCCAACCTTGCTGGCCCAAATTCAATCGAATAGTTCAATTTAACAAAAGTATATACATGGCCTATGCTGTGTTTCCTATAGCCCTTCCATAACAAATCCATGGGGCGGCCCATTATCCAAATTACTAAGTCATGCGATCCATCAGGGCATGTAAGTCCACTAATAATTTATATGATAACCGCCAAGATTTATAATACCAACATACAATGCATATCATGTTTCATGAAATTAATAAGTTATTTGATCATGGGTGATGATCATTATCACGTTGGCCCAGTTACTTACACAACTACAACTTTCTGTAATAATCCAAGACAATGGCTCGAACATTACTAAATCATATCATCATCAAAAATCATATAGTCAAGTAATTCTGATCATAAAAACCTCATGCATACTTATCTATTAATATGCAATTTTGATTAATACTATGTTAGCCATCGGTCCTAATTGTGCACCCAAGTCATCAACCCTCATTATCACACCACTGTTAATCAATCACCACATATATGTCATGAAACGCTCATCATCAAAGACTACCACAAATCACGACACTCATGTTAATCAAGATCACATATCCATACCATCTAATCATTCATTATTACACAAATGAGAGAAATCAATAGATGAGCATCACTAACCAGAACCTGATTGATCAAGATGTTATCTCGAACAAGAAGGGGTTGGGCTCTACCACTGTCGTGTACGAATTAGAGGAGTCTAGGGTTTGGGATATGATTGTGTTAATCACTATATGTAAATTATGTGTGAATATAAGCTAAGCTAAAGGCCGGCCCCTAAATCAATACCCACTTGGGCTCTACCAAGCCCAATCGTACATCCAGATTGTGAAATGTGTCCGGTTTGGGCTTTGGTTGATGTTGGGCTCAAGTAATGCAACCTAAGGTAGTCCGTGTGTATGGGCCGATTATGATAGTAATAAACGTGACCCACCTATAACTAGATGTATGTTAAGACGCGGCCCAAACACAAGAAGTACGAAGAACAAGTTAGCATACTAGCACAACACGTTCAAACACAAATAAGAGGGATGAATAACGAGAAATTAGAATCACGGGATTAAACATTACTGACCTTGGAAGTTCAGGTTGTCACATCATCCCCAACTTGAATAGGAATTTCGTCCCGAAATTCACCAGCTTTACCCGGTTTAGACATGTCATCAGGAAAAAGTTGAGGATACTTGAGCTTCATCTGATCCTCACGTTCCCACGTGAACTCCGGTCCATGTCTGGAGTTCCAACGAACTCTCACAATCGGAATACGAATATGTTTACACACCTTGTCCTCTCGATCCATGATCTCAATAGGCTCTTCGACAAACTGCAACTTGTCGTCAATCTTTAGCTCTTGAAACGGCACAACCAGTGTTTAATCAGAGAAACACTTCTTCAACTGCGAGACGTGAAAGACATCGTGAACATTACCCAACTCAGCATGTAACTCGAGCTTGTAAGCCACTTTACCGATCCGCTCCAGGATTTTGAATGGCCCAAAGTAGCGTGGATTAAGCTTGCCACGCTTCCCGAAGCGTACAACACCCTTCCACGGCGAGACTTACAACATAACACGGTCACCCACTGCAAACTCTAACGGTTTCCTATGCTTGTCAGTGTAGCTTTTCTGACGATCACGTGTTGCTGCCATACGGTTTCTGATCTGAACAATCTTTTCTGAAGTTTCAAGTACAAGCTCAGGACCTGTGATCTAGCTGTCACCCACCTCAGCCCAACAGAGAGGAGAACGGCATTTTCGCCCGTACAATGCTTCGAACGGAGCTGCCTGAATACTAGTGTGGTAGCTGTTGTTGTAGGAGAACTCTATCAACGGCAAGTGTTTCTCCCATCCTTTCCCAAAATCAATCACACATGCCCGCAGCATGTCTTCAAGCGTCTGAATGGTACGCTCACTCTGACCATCCGTCTGTGGGTGATAAGCAGTACTCATATCGAGACGTGAACCGAACGACTTATGCATGGACTGCCATAGTTCAGACGTGAAACACGGGTCTCGATCTGAGATGATAGAAGTTGGCACCCTGTGCCTAGAAACTACCTCTTTAAGATAAACTGCTGCAAGCTGTGAAAACTTATCTGTTTCCTTGATTGCCAGAAAATGTGCTGACTTCGTGAGACGATCAACAATCACCCAAATAGTATCGTTTCCAGCCTGAGTCCTCGGTAACCCTGTAACGAAATCCATGGCAATCTGCTCCTACTTCCATGTGGGTATCTCTGGCTGCTGAAGTAGACCCGAGGGTGTAACACCTCGTAAAAATCATTAATTAAGACACGTGTCACGTAAGGCAAACACGTCATAAACCCGGATCAAGTTGAAAGATGTATGATAGGGTTTAAAAGTGCTGACATGTTAATTAATACCTCTGAACGACCTAGTCATGGATCCCAAAACCCTAAACTATTTTATAAACATCTGGTATTTAAATCCGGATAATTCTGATAAAAGCATAATTCAAATTGCACAAGAATTGGATCCTATGAATGGTTATGACAAATATTGCATACAAGACCCTTTCAAAAGAATCCAAGACAACATAAGTGCATGGCAAGGCTTTCATGGCTTTTCAGAACTGATCAAGTGGCCCCATTCTGATGTTAAAGACCTTGGATTCATATTAGCAAAGTTGCATGGACAAAGCCTAAAAGTTTACAAATTTTTGTTTTCTGATGAAGGCTTACGGACCGTAAAGGACCCACCTTATGGTCCGTAAGGTGGCAGAGCTGGGTGATAAATTCTGTAGGACGGATACGGACCGCAAAGACAAAGGCTTACGGTCCGTAAGACCTGTAACTGGGCGAATTTTTGGACAGTTGCCTGTTATAACAAGTTACACCACCTTATATGAGTGGTTTTCAGAAATCAGGGGTCTTGCAACTGGTTTTTGGCATCATAGGGACACCTGGGAAGATCCCATGGCAATGGTAGAGTTATTTGGCATCATCCTAAGGATTTGAATGCACTATATAAGAAAAACAAAGTTGCAACATTTTGTCATTCATTTACAACTCACTTCAAACTCATTTCTGGAGCTTCTTTGGTCAGCACCGAAGCTTTCTTAGGATCCATAGTCGTACTTAGGACCATTGTAAGTGTCCTTAACATTCCTTAATTCAGTTTTGCCTAGTTAATTAGCTTAAAGTTAAACCATCGTAATTAAGGTTTGACTTCCTAATTAATCATAATGTGTCCAGTCAAATTTCAAATTGAAAATACCTATGAGTTGGTAATTATGTGGGTAATAAACCCTTAAAAGGGCACCCTCTGATTCCCACTCTAACTAGGTCAATTGTCGGGTCAAAGCTAATCTTAAAAAGTCAACAGAAAGCTTATTTTTCAAATTAATGCATAATTTGCAATGTAGGAGCCATTCAACCTGTTTTATAATTAATATAACTTGGTAATTAATGTAAGAACATGTCTAAACATGTTCAACCCGACAATTTTCAGTTTAGGCCCGGTTCGGAACCGAAAGTCGCATAATTTGACTTCTGCTTTGACTTTCAGTTCTGACCCATTTAAGCATGTTTTAGAAATGACTTAGAGCCTTATTTGGACCAGGTTTCATGTTAGTATAACCCTCTGTGATTATACAACTTGGTTCATTAGTTATCCGATTCACATGCATGTTTCCGTTTATTGCCTATGTTGACTATTATGCCCATATGACCTTAAAATGAGATTTTTGAAAAAGTAAAAGAGTAGAAACTTTCATTACTGATTTATAAACTTGTCCCTAAAATTTGACATCAGTTTGAGGTCTAGATTAGGAGTTATGCTCATTAGCGTAAATGGAAAGCTTTGTATTAATTAAACGGCGTAATTAGCATATAGCCTATCTAAACCCAATTTTTAATACCAAAATTTTTACCTACTGATATAAAATAATAATTTGGGATTTTTGAAGATTTTTATTTAATTTTAGGCTGAGCTTAACATAGAGTTCTAAGCTTGATTCGGTAATTACCGATTTTGCCCTTTTGGACTATAAAATGAGTTTTACAAATTATTTTGATACCAAACCTTTTCCTACTGATCTAATATGAAAAATAAAATATTTTGAGCCTTCTGGAATAATAAAAATATCAGCTTTCCTTTAAAAACCCGGAAATAGCTCAAAATCGCCTTTTTAAGCGTTTTTAACGCATACTATGTATTAAAACTATTTTAAACATATAAGGTTTGATGCCTACTGATATTTTTCAGTAAATTTTTAAATTTTAACAGTAAGCAAAAATTTTAAACTCAGATTTCTAGTTTTGACCTTTTTAGGCTTAAGTAAAATTACCAAAATGGCCCGTCGGTGCATAGTTTAGTTATAAATGGTAAGTTTCACATATATGTAATACCCTACTGTTATAACTTATTAATTTAAGTATATTTACTGTTTATATCAGATCTGTAACTCAGATTATTATTTAAACTCTTTTATATCCTTTAAAATGACCAAAATACCCCTACGGGGCATAGTTTGTGTTTAAATCCATTTTGGGCATAATAGAAGATATCTTACTGATGTCACAACATATTTAAGGCATATTAACTTAGGAAACCTGTATATGACTCATATGGTTACTCGTTACGCATCTTGCGCGTTCGGTTCGGTTTATGTAACTAGTTTGCATAAATTGACCAAAACGGGTCAAACCTTATCATTTTTGTCTCAAAATCCAGAATGTGTTTAGTTTACCCATATTATACAAGTCTTCAAACTTGTCGGGTCTAAATCACATTCTATTCCGGTCTTCGCTTAATCGTGCGTTTGAATCGTATCTTCCTTTAAAACTAACCGGTCTAAGTTTAGGCTTAATTAAAGACCCGTTAGGAATCTAATAGGTTATTATAAACCTTTGTTCCAGACTAGGAGACCCGGTAAAAGCTACGTGCATTTGCTGTTTGTGATTATTACTTGCAAAGGTAAATACTTTTAACTTATTTTCCCTATACGGGCTTGGGGTACGGTATATAAAATACCGCTTGGTCGGGCATTGAATTTTTAATTGTATGAAGATTAATTTATTGAAATATCCCGTTTAAATTGTTTTGTTTGCTTAAAGCCTTTGGGGGGTTAATGACCATGTCCCGGATATCCTTGGCATCATTTTAAGAAATGGCCACGACCTAAGCACGGGGTGTAGGCGTACACCCGACAGTGCATAAATAAATAATAAGGTATAACCGCCGGTTTCGGGAATAACTCGTCGTGGGACTATATCATGTGGTGTGTCTATTAATCATTAACCCGGTGTCAATCCGGGCTACTGAACGTATATCAAACATGTAATTCTTTTACAAGTTTATATATAAATAATTATCCCAAGTTATAAAAATATTTTGTGCCTCGTGCATTCAAATCAATTTTCTAAATATTTTTAAAATGAGTCAGTTAATTGTATTTACCAGTGTAAACTAACGTATTTTCCCAAAAAGGTTAAGTGCAGGTACTAATCGAAATAGGTTGGCCTCTCCTTAGCATCAATAAGAGTCTCGCAAGCTTGGATGCATTTTAAGTCTGATGAACTACGTTTCCTTTTTATTTGATCCGCCTGTGGATCTGTTTCAACTATTTTGTGATACTTAATAATACAATTTATTCGGTTGAAATAAATCTATCTTTTGCTTCCGCTGTGCATTTAAAATTGTGTTGTTTGACTATGATGATATCAACTACGTCACGATACTCCCCACCGGTAATACGTGGAAATATCGGGGTGTGACAGGTTGGTATCAGAACCAACACTGAGTGAATTAAACACAAGCCTTTTGTGTTTAATCTCAGTTACACAGTTGCACATTCCTCGATTCTCGAGTCTAGACAAAGAACTTAGGATTTATCCAAATTTGTTTTATTTCTAACTTTGTCTTTTATATTTTCTTGTTGTATCCTTTGTTTGTCTTGTCAGGTTGAACAAGATGCCACCAAGAGTGAGAGGGAGAGGAAGAGGCAAGGGGCCACTCGTCGCCCCGAATGATCATGAGGTCGGACCTTCGCACCGGCGAACACCATCAGATTCTCTTAGCCGGAGTCCTCAAGACAACTGGAGGACCTATATTGAACCAGCAAGGCGCTCAGTTTCGCTGGGCTCCCCCCTTCTTTTCAAAACTCCTTCGGGCCTCATTCTGAAAATGAGCCCCATAATTCCCACCAATCTTACATTCCTCTCCAGGGCCACAACTCACCTTTTGATGACCCAACGCTTTTTTCCAGAGCCGGTTCAACCCGGCAAACTACCTTGGAGAACCAGTGGGTTTTAACCCACTAGGACCCGAAGACCATTTCTCAGGCGACCATGCAATGGACATGGACGAGGACACCGATCCCACAGAGCCACCGTTCAGAACCCCTAACCATCCCATCGAAATTTCTGATGGGTCACCTTTTGTGGGATCACCTTATAATGGTCCTGACAGCTATGAGGAGAGGTTCAGACAGATTGACTGGGTGTTTACTCCCAGTTACCACAACTCTCCACAGCCGCAGCAACCACAGCAGGATCCCTCCGAGTATTCTCGTTTCGTCGCGGTCACTCCGCCACCACCACCAGCTCAGCAACAGCCTCCGGAGCCAGCGAGGCGAAGAAGATCGAACGCACGGATGTCCGTGCGAGGAGGAGTGCGTATCAGCACCCCTCAACCTTCAAGTGGCAGCCGCTACCCGCCACTCCATGAAGACCCGCAGATGGGTGGGCCTTCAAACCCCGTCTCGGAAGTAGACTCTGCGCCTGTCGCGCCACCACCGTTGGGCTTTGGGGACCCAATACCTACATACACCGGTACGGCGGCGTATAATCCCTTTGAGCAGCCGATCCACACCAACTACAACTATGTCGAGGCTGACCCTTACATGGTAGCAGCGGCAAACTATAATGCCCATCATCCGGAAGGATCCTTTGGGATCCCATATCAATCTGGATACCCGCACTATGGGTACCCACCTTATGGGTATCATCAACCGCCACCTCCTCAACCTCCGCTATATCAGCAACCCCCGCAGCCGCCAGTGATGTCGCCACCGCAGCATCAGGAGATTCTGCAAAGGATTAATGAGGTGCGGTATGAAGTGCGGGAAGACCGAAGGCAAAACCAAGGAATGTTCAAGAGTCTGGCAAAGTTAATAAAAGGAAAAAGCAAAAAGGATCATTAAATCCTTTATTTGTTTGTTTGTTCTTAGTGTTGTAATAATGTCCCTGGGTGGACATTTGTTTCTATATTCTGCCCCTGCGTGGGCATGTCTTTTTGTATTCTGCCCCTGCGTTGGCATGTCTTTCTATTGACCCCTGCGTGGGTATGTTATTTCTGTTTAAGCCCCTGCGCGGGCATGTTATTTCAGTAGAAGTCCCGTTTAGGGCAAATTTGTACTAGTTAATTTTTGTAGTGGAATGGTTGAAATTTAAATTTTCATTTTTGATTAAATTATATGCATAAATATAATATGTGAAATAAATGAAAATATAGCATTCCTCTTATGAGACCTACCATTATAATAAAATAATAAAAATCTAAAAAGGGACAAAACCTAGCCATGTGTCATTATAAGACAGGGCCAAGATGGTAATTCCTCAAATTAGATTCAGGTCCTTATTAACACCTCAATTTAGGATTGTTCTGCGTTAAATATAAAAAGAATCTTAAAGGTAAAAACCTAGTCTATATGTCGTTGCAGACATGACCAAGATGGTAGAACCTATTCAAAAGATTCCAATCCATGTTAACATTTAAAAACATGTTAACACTCTTGATAAAATGTGATTCGATAAAATCGCATAAGTCATCCTTATATTGGATTCCCCCAAATACTTTTAATTAATTAAAACATCCATTAGGGATATAATGCCTACGGGCTATACTCATTGTCATATAAGACAAAAGACAGTCATGGTCCTCGACCCCCTGTTAAGAAGAGGTAATGAATTATAATTAAAACCTCAATACCATGACCCTATAAGATCATGATTAAAGATTTAAAACCGTCCACGTGACTAGGCCTTTTTGCCATTAATATATTTTAATTCTAACTAAGGATTATTATAAATTCCTGAATATATATATGCCTAACAAATTAATCAAAATGGTTCTTAAATACCATGATTAACAAATCATCTAGAATGATAAAACTGTTATAGACCTCCGAAAGAATTAAAATCATTATTTTATGTAGCAAACAAGCTACATGGCCGGGTCAGACGAAGCCAACAGTCACCCCAGAGAAAATCATGACACCTCCAGGGTCAACGTAGCAGGAGCAGAATTACAAGCGTTAATAGATAATGTTGTTACGCGAGCTTTGGACTGGCAGTTCAATGAATCCAGTGGTACCCATGTAAGGACCCAGTCTGTGCCACACTCTAAACCACCCTCTAGAACTCATACCACTCGTAAAAGTGATTCTCATCACTCAACAAATCAGAGGAGAGTTCCATCTAAGAGAATTGTGTTAAATCAAGAACCACGTGCTAAAGGTTGCACCTATAAATACTTTGTCTCCTGCAAACCCAGGGATTTCACTGGGGAGAAAGGAGCAGTTGATTGCATGTCATGGTTAGACGAGATGGACACTGTGGTGGATATCAGTGGTTGCGCTGATAAGGATGTGCTAAAGTTTGTATCTCAGTCGTTCAAAGGTGAGGCACTAGCGTGGTGGAGATCTTTGATTCAGGCCACTGGGAAGATCCCATTGTACAAACTGACATGGGATCATTTTGTTACTCTCATTAAGGAAAACTACTACCCTCAGCACGAGGTTGAAAAGATTGAAGCTGATTTCTTGTCTTTGGTTATGAAAAACCTAGATTGTCAAGCCTACCTTACGAGCTTTAACACTATGTCAAGACTGGTTCCGTATCTGGTGACTCCGGAACCCAAAAGGATAGCTCGTTTCATTGGGGGTCTAGCCCCAGAAATCAAGGCTAGTGTGAAGGCCTCTAGACCAGCTACTTTTCGGTCTGCAGCTGATATATCGTTGTCTCTCACTCTGGACGCGGTCAGGCAGAGATCGCTAAGAAATGTTGGTGCATAAATGTCTGTTAACTTTGTCTTTATCGAGTTTTATGTCTAGATAGGATAAACTAGTGCACAGCAGGTTAGAAAGTAGGTTTTGTGATTGTTTATGTAATTTCGCATGAAAGTGGCATGGCCATTTCAAGCGAAATCAGACATGTTAATTTCGCTTGAAATGGTCTGTGACACTTTCAAGTGGAATCACCAACACTATAAATATATGTGTTGTTAGTTCATTTGTAACTTTTCCGATTCAGAGCCGAGGTGCTGCCAGTTTGTCAAACGATCTGTAAAAGCTTTGAAATCAATAATAAGAAGAAGATAATTAAGGAGAATCAAACTGTTACACGTCTATTTCTCTGATTCCACCTTTGAAATAGATTGAAAACTCTTCTGATTGACTCGTTAGGGTCACACATCAATCCAACAAGTGGTATCAGAGCTCAGGACGAAGAGTTTATACCATTTCAGCTTGTTTTCATCACTTCTACTCCTTCTTTTCAAAATTAAACGAGATTTAACGGACAAATTGGACTGAATTTCACATATATCATGTAAAACATTGTTTTAAAGAATCCTTGAAAAAATTGGACCAAAATTCGATCAAAATCTGGATCAATTTGACAAATTGGTGGCCGACAGGATGATGTCATCCTAATTCCGCTCGAAATTGTCATTGTTGTTTCACACGAAATCACTAATTTCATTTGAAATTGTCTTGTGATTTCACACGAAATTACATTTTGTGGCTAATTCCGTTTGAAAGTGCTGTTAGATTTCACACGAAATCAGATTCCGTTTGAAATTTCACACGGAATTAGCTATTTCGCTCCAAAGTGAATTGATTCCATTTGAATCAAATCTAATTCCGCACGAAATTAGATTTCGTTTGGTGATTCCGTTTGGGAACCATATTTCGTTTGAAAATCCCTGATTTCGTTTGAGTTGGGGATTTCGCTTGAAAAGTGTAATTTTGTGTGAAACATTATTTCGTGTGAAAAAACTGATTTCGTTTGAAACTGTTGTTTTTTTTTATCCAAAAATTTTCTAAGTGTTTGTTGATTGTTTCAGATACGTAAAGATGGATGAGTTTATGAATCCTTTCAATGACATATTTGCTTTCGCGGGAAACAGTGGAGATGATACATCAAACACACAAATGAAAACGTTTCAACTCCGAGTGCGAAGAAAACTCTTTCTGATGCTTTGAGTGTGGAGAGTGCTTATGGGACATACAACAAACCTCCCAAACTGATGGCAATTGAAGAATACAATAGATGGGCAAAAAGGTTTGAAGAGTGGCTAAAAGCGTTTGCGTATCCAAGTTGGAAAAGCTTGAAGAATGGTTTCAATATGGGAATATCGGATTATGAAAATGTGATAGAAACTGAGGATATAGAAAGATATGTTGCTGAACAAAAGTGCATTGCATTGCCTCATCAGTCTGTGAGAGACGACATAATGTCGTTAATTGAGTACACAGATGCAAAAGATCTATGGGAGAAATTGAGAGTAAAATGTGTGGGTAGTGCTGAAATAGTTAAAAATAAAAAGAAATTTTTAAGAAAATAATTTGATTTGTTTGGATGTTTGAAAAACGAATCTGTATCTAAGATGATTGAAAGATTTGGGCATTTGAAGATGGAGCTGGAAAGACACGGAATTGTGTACACTCGAGAAGAATTGGTTGATAAACTGTTTGACTCACTGCCGGATGATAAAGACTGGCAATACTTTGCTTTGATGCTGAAGAATACAATCGAGTCGGAGAAACTAACGGTTGATCTATTAATTGAAAGACTGGAAAGTCATGAGCTGGAGATCAAGAAATCATACAAAGTCAATCATTCCTCATACCAACAGAATGTAGAGTTGTATTATCGAGGAAGTATGATTCCGAAAACCGTGTCACCAAAGACAGCTTTCTCTGCAGAAAATGCAAACATGACAAGTCAAGAAAGTCCAAGCAGTGGCTATTATGGAGGGTCATCTTCAACTGCTGCAAGTCAACAACAACAGTCAGCTTCAAAGAATTTGTTTCAAAGTAATATTGCTGTGGATCTAAAGAATGCACAAAATTTTAGTGAGGAATCCACAAAGCAGCAAATGGTGTTTTTAGCATCTGTCCTTGAATCATACGAGAGCCTTGTTGCAGGCAAGATTGGAAACACTAACCTCACCAAGGAGGATTATGATCAGATCGACCCAGGAGAGATGGAGTTGATTGATATCAGGTGGTGTATGGCTAGTGCAGTTAGACGAGCTCAAAGGTTCATGGAGATTACAGGCAGACATTCAATTGGAGGACCGTCCACAAAACTTGGTTTTGATAAATCAAAGGTCACATGCTTCCGATGTAAACAAAAGGGACATTTTAAACGTGAATGTCGAAACGCACCTGCTGATGATACTGCAAATCCATTCAGAGAGGATTACTACAAAAGAGCAATCTATCATCAGAACAAATCTGAACCCCCCAGAATGAAGCAGATAGAAGAAAATTTCAAAGAAAAATCCAGAGCACTTGCTGTTATCCATGATGATGAGGGATATGATTGGAGTCAAGTGTTACCAGAAGAAGATGCAGTGGGCTATGCGTTTGTGACAAAGATTGTTCCTTTCAAAGATAGCCGAACAGAACAAGAGAAATACATCAACAGAAAGATGAAAGCTCAAGACAGGAAGATTAGAATCGGTTATATATACAAAGAAGCAAAACAGGCAAAGAGATGGGATGCTGATAGAGAATGTTACCTAGATCCTAAGGGTAACATAGCTGTTGATCCAAAAACCGTTGATGTTGAAACTCTCACCAAACAAATTGCTGACGAAGAAGAGGCTAGGCAGAGAGAGTGGTGGGGATGAGGAGGAGAAGCTGATGAGAAAGAAAAAGAGAAAGAAAAGGAAAAAGAGCTACAGACAAAGAAAATTGATGACGGGATTATTGACACGTCACAAGAGTTTACCGCTGAAAATTTGAAGAAGATGGCTGACAAAGTGTTTGCTGCGAAAGAGCTAGAGGTAGTTTCTGGTTCTGGCACTGAGTCTAAAAGTAAGGTCAGTCAGAATGATGCAATCAATGAGTCAGGTAAGAAAGCGAAAACTGAGAGCGACTGCAAAAATTGCATGAAAGACTGCAAGGTTTGTAGTACACTTGCTTACCTAAGCGGTAAAAAGATCGATGAACTGACAGGAAGAGTCAGAGATGTTGAAAACCAGATCTTAAACCGTGACAAGATGTTGAAGGCTTCCAATGATAGAGTAAAAGAATTAACTGAGAAATTCGAAAATGATAAAATTGAAGTAGAAAGAATTAGGAAAGAAAATGAAAAGCTAATTCATGAAAATCGTCAACTTTCTGAAAATTTTGAGAAGCTAAAACGAACAGTTCAAGATTCTGATGAAAGAAATGGTAAGACAAACAAAGAAAATGTGAAATTGTCAGGTGTTCTGAGAGTTAAAGAAGAGCTAATCAATCAACAACTGGATGAAATTGCTAAGTTGAAGCTTCAATTTCAAGAAGCTAAAATTGAAAATGAACGCATTCAGTTGAAACTGAACAGTTACAACTCCGCAAGTTTTGTTCTTCAACATATTGTTCCTAAACCAATTGGGAAGAACAAAGCAGGTGAAGATGTATACTTTGATGGAACCGGGGTTGGGTTTCATCAGGTTCCACCGCCAGTGTTAAATAATTTTTCAAAGAAAAAATCAGGGTTGGTTAATGATGAAGAAGAAAATGAAGTTAAGCTTCCAGACACGATTGATGTCACATTTACCACATCATCTGATGAAGATAGTGTTCAATCTGAAGTTGTGAAAAGCATGGTTGAAAATGTTTTAAAGTCTGAAAGTGACACTACTGAGGATGATGAATGCTTTTTGGATAAATACATCCCAAAATCAAAATCCAAAAACAACTTAAGTGATGAACCTAATCTTGTGATGTACAAGATGTCGGGATCTGATAAGTTGTATTCAGATCGTGATTTTCCTTTGGAGAATGTGAATGTTGGTAAATTGAGAAATTTGTTCAAGTTGATTGAGATTGATGTGTCTGAGATTGAAATTTTGAAAAGTACAAAGAGACAATTGAATTTTGAAAAAGATAAGTCTTATTATAAGAAACCTGTTGTTCCACCACATTTTTCTAAAAACAATCAAAACAAATGGTCGGGTGGATATCAGGGTGGTAAGAATTTTCAAAGGAAGAACTTTCAAAACAAGAAGTTTGTTGAGAAAAAGGTGTTTGTAAAAAGCTCGAGTTCTCATTCCGAGCAAGAATCTGAGATTTTTTCAAAAACCAATGAAGAGTTTTTTGAAGAAAAGGCCTCACAGCCTCAGACCGAAGGCACAAGTCGAGTAGCTGATACTCGTACATGCTTTAAGTGCAACAAAGTTGGACACATTGCACGAAAGTGCACCAACTTAAAGCCTAAGTCTGAAGTTGTTGAGAGTCAAAAGAAGAAAGCTGATGCAAAAGACAAAGCACCAATGGTTGTTGAGAAGAAAATTTTGAAAAATGAAAGCAAAAATTTCAAAATTGAACCTGTAAAGAATGTGGTAACTAAAACTGATAAGTTTTATAAACGGATTGCTTCGTCTCAACAAGCATGGAAACTAAAATCAGTTGAAAAAGAATCAAGTTTTTCAAAACCAAAGGTTTCTGAGACTGCAAAAACATCATCTTCAACTGAGAAGATGTTTATACCTGTGGATTACTATGAGAAACTTGTACCACAAGAAGATACAACTTCTGAGAAGAAGTATGTATCAAAGAAAGATCAATCATCTGGTCAACCTTTGAAAAATGATTTCTTTTTATACAAAGAGGTTGAGATTGGATCTGAGGAGAGCTTAAAGATGAATGGCAAGAATTTTCCGCCACTTTACACTGCTAAAACACACATTAAAGTCAACCTACCTGAGTCAAAAAAGGCTTGGGTGGCATCAAAATCTCACTAAGTGTTTGTGATATGTGCAGGAGCTTCCAAGATCCGTTTCACGTTGGATTATGGATAGTGGAGCTTCTCGGCACATGGCGGGGAAGAAGACCTTATTGTACGATGTTCGAGGGTTTAATGGAGGTTATGTGGGATTTGCAGGTAATCAAGGTGGTCGAATAGTTGGTGAAGGAACTCTATCGAATGGTATTGTAACGTTTGAAAGAGTAACCTACATCCCTGAGCTTGAAAACAATCTTCTGAGTATTTCTCAGATTTGTGATCGTATGTATACAACGCACTTTACAGACAAAGAATGTTTGATCTTGAAACTAGGATTTGTTGTTCCCGAAG
This sequence comes from Helianthus tuberosus, assembly GCA_030545235.1. NCBI lineage: Eukaryota > Viridiplantae > Streptophyta > Magnoliopsida > Asterales > Asteraceae > Helianthus > Helianthus tuberosus. The sequence goes on from CM060354.1 coordinate 185,552,543, forward strand.
AATGGGTTATCATGAGAGCACACAGAGTCAATGATTTGTACGTGTTGGACATGAGTGTAGCAACTACTACCACGGGTCAGGCTCACTGCTTTATGTCAAGAGCAACAGAAAAAGAGTCACAGTTATAGCATCGAAAGATGGGCCATATTCACTTGAGAAAAATGAATCACCTGGTGAATAACGACTTAGTTATTGGTGTTCATGTGAAAGGTTTTCATCTGGAAGGGGAGTGCATTAGCTGCATCAAAGGCAAGCAAAAGAAGAAATCACATCCTCAAAAGAAAGTCAACTCAGTGCTGAGACCGTTAGAGAGACTTCATATGGATCTTTTTGGTCCAGTGAACGTCAAAAGCATAACTGGTGATTACTACTGTCTAGTAGTAACAGATGACTACTCGATATTTTCATGGGTATCATTTCTTAAATCAAAAGATGAGACATTTGAAAGTTTGATGACGTTGTTCAGAAAAATTGAAAACTTGTACCAAACCCGTATAAGAAGAATCAGGAGTGACAATGGTACAGAGTTTAAGAACAACAAGATGGAAGAGTATTGCGATGATAGAGGTATATTGCAAGAATTTAGTGCTCCTTACACCCCACAGCAAAATGGAGTAGCTGAAAGAAAGAACAGGACGCTAATTGAAACGGCCAGGACGATGCTTGCTGATTCAAAATTACCAATTAATTTTTGGGCAGAAGCAGTATTAGCCGCTTGCTATACACTCAACCGGGTTCTCACAGTGAAGAAAGTCAACAAGACATGTTTCGAGCTGATCAACAACCATAAACCGAACCTGAAGTATCTTGAACCGTTTGGGTCTCCCTGTACAGTTTTAGAACCTCGTGGTAAATTTGTTCCAAAGAGCGTTGAAGGAATTTTCGTGGGATATGCAAGTCCGATGAAACGAGTCTTTGTTCCAAGCTATAAGAAGGTTATCGAAGCATCTAATGTTGAGTGTCAAGGTTATAATATGCTACCTTATTATCTTGGTGACGGATGGCGTTATGATTATGATACTTTGTGGAAGTCATTTGATGAGGAGGAAGATTCAGATTTCTTTGACGAGTTGGATATTCTGAGAGAATATGAAGAATCGCAGGAAAGATTTCCAGCAGAAACTTATAGTCGTCAACGGCAAACTTCAAATGACGATGAAGCTGGTCCAAGTAATGCTGGAGAACATGATGATATTCAACAATCCTCAGAACATGCTCTTGATAATCAGATGGCAGTTAATAATAATCAAGAATCTGATGATAGACCTATATTCGATCGTGGTGATTCAGATTCTGAGGGGGAGCAAATCCAGATATCAAGTCAAACAATTCCAGTCAGTGAACAAGGTGCAAATCAGAATGTTACAAATTTGGAAGGTGAGGTAGAGGTTCCAGGCGAGGTGATGCCGAGAACTCTTTCGTACCTTCCAGAACAACTGATTATTGGAGAATTACAATCAGGCCTTCGCACTAGACGTCAAATTGACCAAGGCCTTACTTGTTTTTATTCTACAGTTGCTCCTTTACAAACTGAGTTTTCACTTAGTTGTTTTATTTCGCAGATTGAACCACGAACATATAAGGAAGCATTAACTGAAGATTCTTGGGTCAATGCGATGCAAGAGGAGCTGAGTCAGTTTGAGAAATTAGGAGTGTGGAAATTGGTAGATTTACCAAATGGTCAAAGGAAGATAAACACCAAGTGGGTGTTCAAGTGTAAGAGAGATGATTGAGGGGTTATTATTCGTAACAAAGCTCGACTCATAGTCCAGGGTTTTAGTCAGCAGGAGGGGATAGATTTCACTGAAGTGTATGCTCCAGTTGCTAGACTAGAAGCGATCAGAATCTTCCTAGCATTTGCATCTTGGAAAAATTTTAAGGTTTATCAGCTAGATGTTAAATCAGTGTTTCTCTATGGGAAGGTAAAAGAGGAGGTATATGTCGGACAGCCACCGGGCTTCACCGATCCAATCCACAAAGACAAGGTCTATTTGCTGGATAAAGCGTTGTATGGTTTACACCAGGCCCCGAGAGCTTGGTACGAGACATTGTCTCAACACCTGCTAGCCAACAGCTTCATCCGTGGAAAAGTGGATGCCACTCTCTTCACCAAAGAAGTCGATGGACATCTTCTGATAGTTCAAATATACGTTGAGGACATCATATTTGGGTCAACAAATGAAAATCTGTGCAAAGATTTTGAAAGAGTTATGAAGCAAAAATTTGAAATGTCATCGACGGGTGAGATGAAATTTTTCTTGGGACTTCAGGTTGATCAACTGCCTAAGGGAATATTCATACATCAAACGAAGTACGTTCATGATATCTTAGAGAAATTTGGGATGTCAAGTTCTACTCCAGCTTCCACCCCATTAGCGACGAACCATGGGATAAACCCAGATCTCACCGGAGAGAAGGTAGATGAAACATTGTATCGTTCCATTATCGGATCGTTGATGTATTTGACAGCTTCAAGACCCGATATTATGTATCCAGCCTGCCTCGCAGCAAGATTTCAATCTAACCCGAGAGCTTCGCATATGGTAATTGTCAAAAGGATATTACCCTACCTGAAAGGAACTCCATCACTGGGGTTGTGGTATCCAAGAGAAGGCAATTTTACGCTCGAAGGGTATTCCGATTCCGATTTTGGATGCTGCAAAGTTAACGCTAAATCAACAACAGCGGGGTGCCAGTTTTTCAGACCACGATTGGTTACCTGGAAATGCAAGAAGCAGACCTCTGTGGCTTTATCCACATGTGAAGCTGAGTATGTATCTGCTAGCAGTTGCTGCTCTCAGATCTTGTGGATCCAGCAACAGATGCGCGACTACGGTTTGCAATTTCTTAACACCCCTATCTTTGTTGATAATGAGGCAGCGATAAACATTACAAAAAAATCCTATTCATCACGCTAAAACGAAACACATAGAAATTCGCCATCACTTCATCCGAGATTTTTTCGAGAAGAAGTTGATACGAATTGAGAAAATCCACACTGACGAACAAAAAGCTGATTTACATACCAAAGCTTTTGACAAAACTCATTTTCAATATTTGTTAAAATTGAACGGTATGAAGCTTTTATCGGTGTTGGAGGAGATTCTTGGCGTTGATGAAGATACCACTGTAGATGATGATGTTGAGAAGCAATCTGCAGTGGTTTGTCAATTTTGTTGGTGCATACATCTGTCGACTTCGTCTTATATCGAGTCTGGGTTGCGCTGCAGATCTTATCGAGCATGATATCATTATATTAAATGATGACATCATCAAAGTGACATCATCATTGACATCATCTAATGACATCATCATTGCAATATGGACATATGAAGACAAATTAGAAGTATCCGTTTGAAAGTCAACTAGCGTGACCGTTTGAATATGTTGTAACCGTTTGAAAGTGGTGATCGTTTGAAGAGGTCATCGTTTGAAGGGGTGACCGTTTGAAGCATGTCATGCCATCTTCAAACGGTCAGGGGTTCATTCCTATAAATACCCTTCAAACTTTCATCATTTGTAACTTTCTGATTTCCGACGGCGAAGCCCTGTCGAAGTGTCTCTGTACTGTAAATCTGTTCAAGATCAATAAACAAGACATTTATTAGTGAATACAAGCTAAACGAAGACCGAATCAATGAATTCCGCCTCTGATTCGGTCTGAGCACTCTTCTAATCGACTCGTTAGATCTTTTCACGATCCTACATGTGGTATCAGAGCTCAGGAGGAAGAGTTCTTACCGTTTAGCTCGTTTTCGCTAGCAAATTCTGATTTTCTATACCTTCTTTCACAAAATTGATACTTTTCACGGTTAAAATCGGCTAAAACTTTCACAATGTGTGCATAATTGTGTTTTAACAAACCCTTGAAAGTTTCAGCTTAAAATTCGAAGTAAAACTGGTAAAAATAGCTTGAAAACTGGTGTCCGTTTGAACGAAGTCTGACTGACCGTTTGAAAAATGCACCTTACCGTTTGAAAAATGCACCTTACCGTTTGAAAATGCACATGACCGTTTGAAAATACATGGTTGTCCGTTTGAAATTGACCTTACCGTTTGAAATTGGGCATGTCCGTTTGAAAGTATCTTCGACCTGAAACACGACTACCGTTTGAAAGTTCATCGTTTTGTGTGAAACATTAAACGAGGGTGTCAGTGCATGTGATATTATCGAAAGTGCATTGAGTAGTGTGAACCAATTGAAAGTGCATTGATTTGTGCGAAACATTAAAAGAGATCATGTGAAAATTCATTGTAATCGAGAATGTCAGTAGTTGGAAAAGGATATCACATGTGTTGTGTCAGTTTGCAAGAAGTGATCAGAACTATTTGATGTGCATGTGATAAATTGATGCTTGTCGATTAAGTGTATTGTGAGGCCCAATCAGATTAAGTTGGGTTATAGAGTTTTGTCGGTTCATAAAAATTTGCATGAGATCTGATTGGTGTTGAAAGTCTTTGTCGGCCCATGTGCATAAAATTCAAAAGTAAAAGTCATTGATTCTATAAAAATTTAGTTGATATATCAGTCATGTTGCATGTGAGCTGTTTGGATTAAGTGAAAAGCACGGTCCTATCAAATTGTTCAGTGGTACATGTGACTTTATAATTAGCGGCCCATATGACTTAAGCAATTTCAGCCCATGTGATGCAATTGATTGTATAACAGATTTTTAAAAATCATCGACCCAAGATTCTAAGTGAGGCCCAATAGAATTCAAGTTTGCATGTGAGTTTTTGATAGTTGTCAGCAAGTTTCGAATTGAGTGTGCAAGTTTTGAATTGAGTGTGCATGTGATTTGTTCTAGTTTTTGTCGACCATTTGTGACTATAAGTGTTGAATTGAGTGTTTGAACAGGTTGTTTTTGAAAGTTGAAAAAAAATGTTTGATGAACAAGAAAATTATTATTTCGAAAGATTCAACGATTGGCATAGAGGATATATAGATGATAGTTATAGCAATGTGAAGAAGGTTGGTTGGGAGAAAAGATTTAAATACTTTGTGTGTTTGAAAAATGAAAATTTGGATGATCTAGCAAACCGATATACAGTCTTAATCGAACATTTGAAAGAACATGAGATAAGACTGTCAGATACTGAAAAAGTATCAAAGTTTGCTGATGCATTACCTATCGAATGGGATGAATGTTTGAAAAACCTAAAGAAAGATTCTAGTTTTTCAAAGCTGTATCTAAAAGGGTTCATCAACAAACTTAAAGATTTTGAGTATGAAAGTGACAATAAAAAGAAAGAATTGATAAATGAAACAAAAAATATTTTGATGAAAATGGATTTAGATGTGATTCTTGAAATGAAAAGAAGAGTTAATGTATGTCTTGCTGCAAAAAGTAATCTGATATACGATATGAAGAGGGGTTGTTATATTGATGAGAATATGAATCCTCTTGATTTCGTTAAAATTTTTTGTGCAGGAACATACAAGATAGAGAAAAAGGAAATTTCAAAGAATGAAGAATTTGTGAAGAATGAATCTTCAAGTTTTGCATCAGTGTGTTCTAAATGTGATAAACTTGAAGCTGACAATGACAAACTCTTGAAAGATGCGGAAAGTTTGACATTGGAAGTCAACAAGTTGAAGGATGAGAAGCAAGCTGATGTTAAACAGATTCTTGTTTTACAGGAAAATTATGAGAAATTGAAATATGAAAATGTCAAACTGTTAAGTGTTTTGGACAGTTTGACATTAGAAAATAACAATTTGAAAGAAAAAGAAAAAGGTTTTGAAAATGAAAAATTAAAAATTGAAAATGATTTTCAAAGTCAAATGAAGGTTTTAGAAGATGAAAAATCTGTTATTTTTAAAAATAATCTTGAAAAACAGATTGAAATAAATACTCATCTTCAGAAAATCATTCGGCTTGAAAATGAAGCTGAAATTGCTAGGAATAAAATTGACGAGCTTGAGAAGAAATTGAAAGGTTTGAGACTTTGTCATCAACACCAGATTATCCATGTCCAAAACCGATCAATTCCGTTCCAATAAGTGACAATGTCACAAACTTTGGCCAAGTCAAAGTTGAAGATTGTGATGAGAAAACTGATGATGAAATTGAGAAAAGAAAAATATTTTTGAAATTAAATGAAATGTTTAAAGAAACTGTTCTACATTCTACTGAGAAAGGTGAATGCTCAATGCAAAAACCTGTAAAGAAGAATGTGGAACAAAAACAAAAAGATAAAAAACCGAAAAATGTTCAAAAAGAAAATAAAAGCTCATCAGTTCAATCATCCAATCATGATAAAAAACCACAAAAATTGGAAAATCAAAACTCAAAAACTGTTGGTAATAAGTGGTGCAGGTTTGACCACAGTGCTCAAAAGCCAAATCCAGCATACATGAGGAGCAAGGATTATCACCAAGCCAAACAGTACTATGATCTGAATGTTTGGATTGAGAATGGTGATTGGTACGATAACAGAGTGTGTTACTCTTGTGGTGTTCGAGGACACATTGCTGTTAACTGCCAAAATCAGTGGTTTGAGACGAGGAGATGCTTTGAATGCCATATCAAAGGTCACATTGCCAGAGATTACCCAATGAGATCAAAGGGAAGATCGAGGGCTGAATCTCAGAAAATGGTAAAAAAGAAACCAGTCAATGTCAAGCCCAAAGAACAGAAGGTTCAAGAACCTAAAGTTCAAGAAAAGAAAGTTAAGCTTTCTCAGGGGCAAAAAGACAGACTGAGGAAGAAGAGGAAGAAGGCCAGAGAGTATCTGGAGAAGATTTTGTCCTCGGATACAACTGGTAAAACAGATAAAAGTTCTGATAAATTGTCTTGCTCGTCAAAGAATGATAAATCAAGCAAAACGAATTTATCAGATACAAATCTGAGGACAGAAAAGAGAGTAAAGAAAGAGAAGGCAGTTAATCAAGAGATTAACAAATCTGGCGATGAGTTTGTTTCTTTGGAAACAAAGGAGCTACATGTTGGCGATGAATCTGGCTCTTCAAAGTCAGACAAGCCACATTCAGGCAATGATTCTGGTTCATTAAAACCAGAGGAGCCATTTGTTGTGGTAAAAGTTGAGAATTCTGGTCTAACAATGGATGATGCAAATTTTCCACCATTATTGAACAAGAATTCAAAATCACCCAAGGACCGTCAGGCTTGGGTGAATCTGTTTAAATAGAAAAACCTGACTTGCCGGAACTCCCAGGTTGGTAAGTGTGGAGTAGGAATCGGCACCTTGAGAATTTAACCAACATATGATGTTTGGTTGAAAATGCTTGATTTGATTGATTTTACAAATGGTAAATCAGGGACATTAAGTTGTATCTGATTTCCTACAAGTGGTTAAAAAAAATGTGATGAACCAAATCCCTAACCTACAAATGGTAAAATCAACAAAACTAATTTTCCGGAAAAACCATTTTGATTAAAACAAACTTAAGTGTTTTGAGATCATAATGGGAAAATAGTTTGTTGTGAGGGGGAGTTCTGATTGTTTATGCCAAGTGAATGGCGAATTGAGGCAATTCGATATCAGTTGTCATGTTCTTGTACAGTTTGTTTTCAATTTTCTTTAGATGTATTTGTATTTTAGGGGGTGTATATTTTTCAGAAAATCCAAAAACATTAGAAAATTTGAAAAAGCCAAAAACATGATAAAATGAAAAATGAGTTTTTGTTGCATAAAAGAGGAAATGATAGTAGATCAGTTGGACTGTCACAACATGATAAAGAAATGGAAAGTCAAAATGTGATAAGCGATCTCACTAAAGATGTGACGATAGGCTCAGCTAGACTAGTAGATTTGCGATAACGATACAAACCTAAATGAAAAAGCCTAGTTCTAGTGGGAAACATGGTCAAAAGCATAGTACTTAGTTTTGTCCTTCTTGACTGTGTGCCTACTCAGTAATCGCTGATTGTCGAAAGACATAAAACTGGTTAAGTTTGTGAACTTTTACAACTTTGCTGAAAAGTCGCTGTGATTGTGCATTTCTTTTTGCAAAGACTTAAACTTGTTTTATTTCTTTATTTTGTTTAAGCATTGGACATCCTATGCGTATACGTGAGTATCGACCTGGATGTTGTTGCCTAAACGTTCTGCTTTATTTTCTTTGGTGTTTCGTTTAAGCTTTGGACCTCCTCTGTGTATACGGAAGTATCGACCTGGTGGTTAAAGCCTAAACAACTTCAACTTGTTTTATTTTTCTTATTTTGTTTAAACATTGGACTTTCTCTGCGTATACGGAAGTATCGACCTGATTGTTAATGTTTAAACATTCTTCTTTGTTTTTGCACAAATCACAGTTGATAAAAGTTTAAAGGCATTACTAGAGTCAGTGTATTGCATGATGAGGGGATATGCTGAGATCGTGGGGTCCATAAGAACTTAGTGCAAAATTAATATACCTTAACATATCGGTAAGCATTTCGAAAGTTTTTTAGATTGAGTTTAAGTGGACAACAATATCGTCAATCAATGTGAATCGTTTAGAGCTTAAAATGAAATCAAGCTTAACGGTGTTAGTGATTTGTCTCATAAACTGATATGATCCTCTTGCACAAACTCACAAAAATATTGTCTGTATATTTCTTTACTGCATTTCATTACTTTAAAAAAATTCAAAAAGTTTTTAGTGTGTTTTAGCATAAATTTTGAAAAATCCAAAAAGATTTTCGACAACTGATGTTGAAGAGCTGATTTTCAAAATTTCAAGTGCTGAACATGATGAACTGGTTTGGGAGCGTGCGTTTAAAAGAAGAAACTGATTTTGAGAAAGAAGGTTTGATTAGTTAATCAGGGTCTTTAATTTGAACTTGATGTAACTATTACTAGTAAGTTTTTCTTATTGATTTAAGTAAAAACTTATGTTGTGATGAGAAAATGTGTGCAGGAAATGAGCTGATCAGAGATAAAGCCAGGGATTGATCTCAAGGTGATAGCTAATTCCAGACAGCGATCCCATCATGATGAGAGGGGGAGTCTGACGAGGTTAGAGCCAAAGAGAAGATCCTAGTATATGCTAAGAAAGAAAAGAGACTGATAAAGACTGAAGATGCGAAGACTCGACACTTAAGACTCGTCAACATCTGAGGGGGAGTCTGTTGGTGCATACATCTGTCGACTTCGTCTTATATCGAGTCTGGGTTGCGTTGCGGATCTTATCGAGCATGATATCATTATATTGAATGATGACATCATCAAAGTGACATCATCATTGACATCATCTAATGACATCATCATTGCAATATGGACATATGAAGACAAATTAGAAGTATCCGTTTGAAAGTCAACTAGCGTGACCGTTTGAATATGTTGTAACCGTTTGAAAGTGGTGATCGTTTGAAGAGGTCATCGTTTGAAGGGGTGACCGTTTGAAGCATGTCAGGCCATCTTCAAACGGTCAGGGGTTCATTCCTACAAAATACCCTTCAAACTTTCATCATTTGTAACTTTCTGATTTCCGATGGCGAAGCCCTGTCGAAGTGTATCTGTACTGTAAATCTATTCAAGATCAATAAACAAGACATTTATTAGTGGATACAAGCTAAACGAAGACCGAATCAATGAATTCCACCTCTGATTCGGTCTGAGCACTCTTCTAATCGACTCGTTAGATCTTTTCACGATCCTACAAATTTTTTACTTGTTTTGGTATTTAGGGGGAGTATAGGGTAATATTTTTCAGAAAATACAAAACATTAAAAAATTCAAAAATCCAAAAACATGAAATATTTCAAAATTCAAAAACAATAGAAACTTGAAAAAGAGCTTGTGTAAAAAGGGAAAATGATAGTACATTGGCTTGACAGTTACGGTATGCTAAAGATATGTAAAGTTTAAAAAGTCTTAAACAGTCTCGCTGATGATGTGCCGATAGGTTTTTGCACATTTAGTAGGTTTGTTCGGGATATAAACTTAAATCTTTACTTGCTTATTTCGTGGGGAACACTACTTGGATATATAGGTAACCCCTGAAATCTTGTTTGAAAGATCCCTCTTTCTGAGATACTAGGTCTTTATACTCAGTGATATCTGGGGTATTATCCCGGGACTTCTGATTTTGCGGAAGCAATGGCCTAGTCCCCGTATAATACTTTACGCTTGCTTGAAACATAGCATCTCCCTCAGCATAAAAAATGATGAAACATTGAAAAATGCTAATCATGTGCTGTTGAAGAAAAGATCCTCTAAAGGGGACACACCAAAAGTCAAAGCCGTCATCTCTTTGCTGAACGGAAGTTCTAAGCTGAGCTCTCATGGACCTCGCATTTAACCCCTTACAGATATCATCTGTGGTATACTCACCTGTAAGACTGAATATTGGGATTTGGATACGGGAGTATATTCAAGAGGTGGGACACATGAATGAGTTTAAGTTCTTAATTCACCTAATTCGTATCGTGGACAGATTGAAAATTGTGTGAAAATTTAAGTGGATCTGTATATCGACAATCTAAGCGAATTGTTTAATTCTGAGTATGAAATCAAAGCTTAACGGTACTCGTGACTTGTCGAATAGCTGATATGATTCCCTAACACGCTCACCAAAAATATTTGTTTGTAAATAGTTTACATTTACTGCATTTTATTTCTGTATTTCATTTCTAGTTTAGAAACTTTATTCATAAATCCAAAAAGATTTTACATTTCTGCTTTATTTTCCGACAAACCAAAGTGGAAAGCTGATCTTCAGATTCGAAATGTGAAGCAGATGCAGGAAGTTTCTGAGCTGGAAGATGAGTTGTGAGCTTAACATATTAAACTTGTGAAAATGATAAGTCAAAACAAGTTCATTAAATTGAGATTTGTAAATTTCAGAAAATTGATTGAACTAGTTTGTACAAAATGACAGTGTGTTTTATCTCAGGTCAACCAAGGTCATTAAGTTGGACTTGGTAGACAAATTAAGTTCTCAGGGTCATTAATTTGAACCTGAATACTTAAGTGGATTTCTAAATTCTGACAAAACCAACAAATGAAGTCAAATGATAAGTTTGGATTGAAATTGTTATAATCATAAATCTTATGTTTAGGTAGAGATTGTGCAGGTAACAGGTTTGTAATTGAGAAAACAGCTAAGCAAAATCCCAGCTAATTGATAGGGGGAGTCTGAAGAGTTAAAAGTCAGATACAGTTCCTGGATCTACATTCAAGGGGGAGTGTGAAGGTTGTTAAAGATTCAGATTCTGTGATTCATGCTAGCTGTTGATAGAAGAATAGGAGATTTGAAGGATACTTACATTGTTAGATAAACTGGAAAGAGATCAAGGCTAAAGACTCGACGCCGAAGACTTCGTCAACATCCAAGGGGGAGTCTGTTGGTGCATAAATGTCTGTTAACTTTGTCTTTATCGAGTCTTATGTCTAGATAGGATAAACTAGTGCACAGCAGGTTAGAAAGTAGGTTTTGTGAGTGTTTGTGTAATTTCGCATGAAAGTGGCATGGCCATTTCAAGCGAAATCAGAGATGTTAATTTCGCTTTAAATGGTCTGTGACACTTTCAAGCAGAATCACCAACACTATAAATACCTGTGTTGTTAGTTCATTTGTAAGTTTTCCGATTCAGAGCCGAGGTGCTGCCAGTTTGTCAAACGATCTGTAAATGCTTTGAAATCAATAATAAGAAGATAATTAAGGAGAATCAAGCTGTTACACGCCTGTTTCTCTGATTCCACCTTTGAAATAGATTGTAAATTCTTCTGATTGACTCGTTAGGGTCACACATCGATCCAACAAGAAACACTGATGCTGAGAAGAGAAAGCGTGAGAATGACAACTCACGACGGTCAGACAAGAAGCATAAGGGAAACAATGACCACAAAAAGAGTTCTGGAACTAAAAAGGATGGTCATCAGTCGGGTGATAAGCCCAAGTGTAAGGTCTGTAAGAAGCACCATTTCGGGAGGTGCAGATTTGAATCGAAATCCCAATCGCAGCCAAGGCCTTGTGGGATTTGTAAATCTTCTGAGCATAAGACATTGGACTGTAAGAAAATCAAGGATGCGACATGCTATAGCTGCAACGAGAAAGGGCACATTAAGTCCAACTGCCCAAAGTTTGCAAAGAAGGCTGAAGATGGGAAAAAGACCAATGCAAGGGTCTTCCAGATGAACGCACAGGAGGCGATCCAGAATGATAATGTCATAACAGGTACCTTCCTTATTAATGATGTTTATGCAAGGGTGTTATTTGATTCTGGAGCAGATAAGTCATTTGTTGATGATAAGTTTTGTAAGTTGTTAAACCTACCTGTTAGAACCCTAAGCATAAAATATGAGGTTGAGTTAGCCGATGGCACCATAGAAACCGCATCAACCGTGTTAGATGGATGTTTCATATCCATTAGGAACCACTCTTTTCCATTGTCCTTACTTCCTTTGAAGTTAGCCGGTTTTGATATAGTTATAGGCATGGACTGGTTATCTCATAACCAGGCCTAGATTGTTTGCAACAAGAAGCAAGTGGTGATCAAGACTCCGTCTGGTGAGTCACTTACCATTCAGGGAGATACCCAGTATGGACTTCCTGAGCAAGTGTCTATGCTCAAGGCATCTAGGTGTTTGAAGAAGGGTTGTGTCATTTATATGGCACATGTAACCATTGATGAGCAGAAGCCTAAGATTGAAGATATTCCTGTCATTTCTGAATACCCAGAAGTATTCCCTGAAGAATTACCTGGTTTACCACCAGATAGGCTAGTAGAATTCAGAATTGACATTATTCCAGGAGCAGCACCTGTTGCAAGGGCACCTTACAGGTTGGCACCAACATAGATGAAAGAGTTGAGGACCCAGTTAGATGATTTGTTGGATAAGGGTTTCATTCGTCCTAGTTCATCTCCTTGGAGCACCAATCCTGTTTGTGAAGAAAAAGGATGGATCGATGCGTTGATGGGTTGGTAAAAATCCAAGTGCTAATCAATTTAATATTATTGAATTGTGTGAAATACACTCTTGAATGGCACTACTTTGATATGGTTTGCTTGTTGTAGGCTTTGAGAAGTTTAAGTTGCCTTTGGGAGGCTTTTTGGAGCATTAGGATCGAAGACAAGACACGCGGGGAAGCTAAACGAGTCAAACAAAGAAATCAGAAAACTGCTGTTTCTGGAGGGCGTCGCCGACGGCCCCGAGGGCGTCGCCGACGCCCCTTGGATTGTTAAAACGCTAAAGTGGGGAGAGTTTGGAAAAGGAATGTCGAATTTTGGGGAGTTACACTTATGTTTGAAGTTTGAACATTATCTTGGGGGCTAATTTCATCACCTACCACCTACCATTCATCTACCATCATTCCTACAACCCGAATCAAGAACGATAGCAACATCATCTTCTTGAATCGAAACCCTAGTTCCATCAATCCATCAATCCACTCAACCACTCACCTTCATCACTCATCCTAAACCCTAACCCTCATCATTCACCATTCTACAAGTTCCAAGATGATTCAATTCAAGCTTCCACCATCCGTTGATCGTGCCATTTTCACCATGAGCGGCTAATTCCTTGGAGGTTTCACCCCGGTGTAGGTTATTGTAAGTCTAGGGTTTAAACATTGTTCTTGGTTTGAGTTTGTGACAATTTGCTATTTGATTTTGAAGCTTATGACAATTGTCTTGCATTTGTATTGAATTCATAAATTGTCGAGTGAAGATTAAATTTGATTTTATGAAATGTTTATGTGCAATTATGCCTTGTCTAGGTTAGAATTTACATGTTCTAGGTAACAAAGTGCATTGTGGTCCGTTATTTATAACGTTGATAGCTTTTGGCACCTAAGCCTCGCGACACTAAATCCGTTAATCATCTTTGCAATTGATTCAAACCTAAAACGTGTAGAAACCCTAGGAATGCAACTACCGAACCGGGTGTGAACCTTGTTTTTCTCTATCTTGTCTAAATCGTCGTTTACATTTTGCAATTGTTAATTTTTAGTAGTCTTCAACCACACCGCTTAGTATTTTTATTCAAACCTTTTCATTCAACAAAAACACATAAAAACAAATTAGCAAACTTCATAATCACTTTGTACATTATTTGTAAATAGTCTAACTAGTCGAACAGGTCGTGCGATACTGACCACATGATCTTCGTGGATTCGATACCCGACTTACCCTAGCTACCTAGGTTTAATTGGGTTTTTGACTGATCGGGACGACACGGTCACGTCAAAATGGCGCCGTTGCCGGGGAGCTAGTGCGCTTAGTATTTCATTGCTTGTTCGATTTTAGTTTAGTTTATTTTCTTTCCTTTTTCTTGTATATTTGTGATTTTACTTCGGGTGGTCGAGCTTGTTTGTGCAGGTACATGTTTTGCAGGTACCGTCTTTCAATATGAATTGGGTAGATGATGATCCGTGCGAGTGTTGCGGAAGCGGAGAGCATTATTTAGAGGATTGCTCTGTTTTCTACGAAAAAGTTCAAGCCAACAAGGAACGGGAAGACTACCTCAGTGGATTGTTTGAATATATGAGGGCGGATTGTGAAGATTTCAATGGTCCATCCTTATATTATCCATACGATAATCCACCACCACCACATTATCAAGAATACTACTATAAGCCCGAATTGCCACATTTTTCAAGTTGCCGGGAGGAGGAGTATGATGATTATTATAATGAATACCCTCAACCGGCATTCGAGGAACCTCTAGAGTCAATGCATTCCAAGCTTGATCTCTCATAAACATGGCGAAAGAATATCATGAAGATATCAAAGAATATCAACAGGATATCAAAGATTTGAAGAAAGCGAATGAAGTGAGAGATAAAGCCCATGAAGCATTGGTGGTGCAAGTGGGTCAATTAGCGGAGGAATTAGCCCAAATTAAACGCGAGCGGGAGGTTTTGGCCAATGGTACAATAGTAGATGGTGATGTGGTGGAAGAGGCTATTGATCTTCCCGAGCAAGAAAATGAATGTTTGAACCAAGCGGAAGACATCATACCGCGAGACGAGTCGGATCCGAAAGATGCCCACGTTCATATCCATCCTTCTCCCATACTTATCACTCCAACCAACAAAGTTGGGGATGCGGGTTCGGGTATAAGGATTCGAAGGGTAGTCTTGCAAGACATTGGACATTTCATCAAGAAACCACCCCAAAGTAGCTTACTACGCATGCCGCATAAAATAAAAAGAGAATGGATCCGGCATGCCAACTACCGAGCGTATGTTGGAAACTCGGTAGGCAAATGTGCACTTCGACCACCATGAGAGGTAAATCAGGTATGATTGTTGTAGAGTTTGTATTATTATTTGTTTTATTTTTTTTAGTAGTTAAATGAACGTTGTGGGTGTGTTCCCTATATAACCCTCACGAGACCTCTCGTCCTCCCAAGCTATTGGGGGGTTTAAAAGGGCTTGTTGCATAAGCTAAATGCAACCGTGATTCCTACGAAAGTGAGTTAGGCTTGTTATTGTTGTAAATTATTTTCCACATAAATCAAAGTGAAATAACGCATGGCTTGGTAATACTTTCATAAAAATGGTAGAACTAGGTAACTAACAAATTTTGATGGTTGTGAGAAGCATGCTTCTACACAAGGGTTAAGATTTGTAGGTACATTGTGTTCGAGGGACGACCGATTTTGTGAAGGGAAGAAGAAGACATGAGCATCTAGCGAGAAAAATCAGGTGCATGCGTTTCCTTTTACCTTGATTCTTAGTTAGTAATAAGTGGATTGTAATTGTAGTTTTAGTTTTCGGGGTGGAATTTTTGGGGAATTAGCCGTGTCACATCCCTTGTGCATTTAAAAAACTCTAGTTCTTACACATTGAGGACAATGTTTACCTCAAGTGTGGGGAAGGGGGAAAATTTCAAAAAAAAAAAAATTTCAAAAATGTCCTGTTTCGAAAGCGATCTTAAAGCACAAGTAACTAAGTCAACGAGGGATGGCACAACCCATTTGGTCTTTTGTCATGGTCAAGTTCAAATTAATAACATGACGGCTATTTAACGGGTGGTTATTTGGGAATAATCCGCCTAAGAAACTAGCATATCATGCATGTCACATACCATACCCTTCATATATGTGAGGTTTTGAGCCACTTTTACATCATAGAATTACGTATTTATGTTTCTTTGTTTGAGTGGACCATTAGTCATGTATTGTAGAACTTGCATCTTTTGATACGTTCGAGACCATAGACCGAATACAAGCACGAGAATGATTAAGGCATTAGGTAAACCTTTTCCTTTTACACCATTTTTATATCCTTACCCAAAAATTATCCCTTAGTAGCCAATTTTGAGCCTAATCCTTT
Source organism: Helianthus tuberosus (assembly GCA_030545235.1). NCBI lineage: Eukaryota > Viridiplantae > Streptophyta > Magnoliopsida > Asterales > Asteraceae > Helianthus > Helianthus tuberosus. The sequence continues at coordinate 185,568,777 of CM060354.1, forward strand.
CGTTTGACCACCCTTTAGCCCATAACCTTAAACCTTTTCTTTTAAACCCGTGTGATGAAAATTCGATTGTAAGTCTATATGTTCGTATAGTTGTGATTTATTTATTTATATAAAAAAAGAGAGAAAAATCAGAAAATGTTGCAAAAAAAAAAAAAGAGAGAGAAAATCAATGAGAAAAGAACAAAAATATGCGTTTCTAGTTTGTGGTATAAAAGGCGAAAACTTGTTGCCTTCTAGTTTGATGTTGGAAGTTTCTCGTGTTTAGAATAGTTATTTTATAATAAAAATCGAATTTTTCATCACCTTAGCCACTTTAAATATCCTATTTCCTACCTTTAGCCTAGCCCCGTTACAACCCTTACAAAGACCTTATGACTTGTGCTTAGTATTCGTGTTCGGTGGTGAAGAATGATTGAGTTGCAAGCCTATGCGGGTACGTGTTCTAATCGGTTTTGAGTGATTACTTTTGAAAGTGCTAATACATCATGAAAATTAGCCAATTTTAAACCGAGTGGAGAGAACATTGTGAGGGATGTGCATGATTTATTGGTTTCAAGGGCGGGTTAGTCTTGGGTAACCATTTTATGTGATTAGTCACTTCACCGTTATATATTTTGTAAATTGTAAAAAAAAAGTTTGAACTTGGGTATGACAATTGACCTTTACCTTCGTCTCGGGAATGGGGAGTGTATTTTTCGTTTGACCTAAGTGAAAGTGAAAGACAGATTTGCTTGAGGGCAAGCAAAAGATAAGTGTGGGGATGTGATGGGTTGGTAAAAATCCAAGTGCTAATCAATTTAATATTATTGAATTGTGTGAAATACACTCTTGAATGGCACTACTTTGATATGGTTTGCTTGTTGTAGGCTTTGAGAAGTTTAAGGTGCCTTTGGGAGGCTTTTTGGAGCATTAGGATCGAAGACAAGACACGCGGGGAAGCTAAACGAGTCAAACAAAGAAATCAGAAAACTGCTGTTTCTGGAGGGCGTCGCCGACGGCCCCCAGGGCGTCGCCGACGCCCCTTGGATTGTTAAAACGCTAAAGTGGGGAGAGTTTGGAAAAGGAATGTCGAATTTTGGGGAGTTACACTTATGTTTGAAGTTTGAACATTATCTTGGGGGCTAATTTCATCACCTACCACCTACCATTCATCTACCATCATTCCTACAACCCGAATCAAGAACAATAGCAACATCATCTTCTTGAATCGAAACCCTAGTTCCATCAATCCACTCACCTTCATCACTCATCCTAAACCCTAACCCTCATCATTCACCATTCTACAAGTTCCAAGATGATTCAATTCAAGCTTCCATCATCCGTTGATCGTGCCATTTTCACCATGAGCGGCTAATTCCTTGGAGGTTTCACCCCGGTGTAGGTTATTGTAAGTCTAGGGTTTAAACATTGTTCTTGGTTTGAGTTTGTGACAATTTGCTATTTGATTTTGAAGCTTATGACAATTTTCTTGCATTTGTATTGAATTCATAAATTGTCGAGTGAAGATTAAATTTGACTTTATGAAATGTTTATGTGCAATTATGCCTTGTCTAGGTTAGAATTTACATGTTCTAGGTAACAAATGCATTGTGGTCCGTTATTTATAACGTTGATAGCTTTTGGCACCTAAGCCTCGCGACACTAAATCCGTTAATCATCTTTGCAATTGATTCAAACCTAAAACGTGTAGAAACCCTAGGAATGCAACTATCGAACCGGGTGTGAACCTTGTTTTTCTCTATCTTGTCTAAATCGTCGTTTACATTTTGCAATTGTTAATTTTTAGTAGTCTTCAACCACACCGCTTAGTATTTTTATTCAAACCTTTTCATTCAACAAAAACACATAAAAACAAAATAGCAAGCTTCATAATAGTGACACCTTTTTACAATTCATTCAAAGTCCATTCGCAAACCACAGACTCTTCGTGGTTCGACCCCTTGCTACCACTGGCTATCTGTTAAGGGTAATTAGGGCTTATAAATTTTATCTTTGACCGGAGCGCGACACTCCGATCATGCGTCTATGCATCGATTATCGCGAGCTTAATAAGGTTAATATCAAGAATAGATATCCATTGCCCAGGATCGACGATCTGTTCGATCAGTTGCAAGGGGCAAGTTATTTCTCCAAGATCGATTTAAGGTCAGGCTATCATCAACTGAAGGTTAAAGATGAAGATGTGCACAAGACTGCATTTAGGACTCGTTATGGTCATTACGAGTTTCTAGTGATGCCTTTTGGGCTCACTAATGCACCAGCAGCGTTCATGGATCTCATGAATCGCGTCTGTAAGCCCTACTTGGACAAATTCGTTATCGTCTTCATTGATGACATTCTGATTTATTCAAAGAATCAGGCCGACCATGAGAAGCACCTTCGATGTATTCTGGAACTACTTCAGTAGGAGAAGCTCTATGCCAAGTTTACGAAGTGCGAATTCTGGCTTCGTGAAGTCCAATTCCTTGGACATGTTGTAGTGAGCATGGTATCCAAGTGGATCTCGCTAAGGTTGAAGCTGTCATGAATTGGCAAGAGCCAAAGACGCCTACAGAGATTCGTAGCTTTCTAGGTTTAGCCGGATATTATAGGCGATTTATAGAAAACTTCTCAAGGATTGTTGCACCCCTAACTTCGTTAACACGTAAGAATATTAAGTTTGACTGGGGTCCTAAGCAGCAGGAATCCTTTGACATCCTTAAGCAAAAGTTGAACAATGCACCTGTGTTAACATTGCCTGATGGAATAGAGGAATTTGTAGTATATTGTGATGCATCGCACACAGGTATGGGTTGTGTGCTTATGCAGAAAGGCAAGGTCATTGCCTATGCTTCTCGATAATTAAAAGTGCATGAGAAGAATTACACCACCCATGATTTGGAGTTGGGTGCCATTGTATTTGCACTAAAAATATGGAGGCATTATTTGTATGGAACTAAAGGTGTGATCTACTCTGATCACAAAAGCCTCCAACACTTGTTTAATCAGAAGGACTTAAACATGAGACAGCGACGATGGATGGAAACTCTAAATGACTATGATTGTGAAATCAGATACCATCCAGGCAAGGCAAATGTGGTTGCCGATGCCTTAAGTAGGAAGGAAAGGGTGAAGCCCATAAGAATCAATGCCAAGAGAATTAAATTAAAGAATAGTTTGAATGAAAGGTTGTTAGCTGCACAGAAGGAAGCTGTATTAGAAGCTAACTATCCTGATGAGAAGCTAGGTGTAACTGCTGAACAGTTATCCTATGGCAAAGACGGAATCCTGAGATTAAATGGACGAATATGGGTTCCGATTTATGGAGGACTTAGGGATGTGATCCTCCAGGAAGCCCACAGTTTTAAGTACTTCGTTCATCCTGAGGCTGATAAGATGTACCAGGATCTGAAGGCAAATTTTTGGTGGATAGGCTTAAGGAAGTCTATAGCTACCTATGTAGCCAAATGTTTGACATGCGCGCAAGTCAAAGCTGAACACCAAAAGCCGTCAGGTTTACTACAACAGCCTGAACTTCCCACCTGGAATTGGGAAATGGTGACAATGGATTTTATCACCAAGTTACCCAAGACAAAGAAAGGAAGCGATACTATATGGGTGATAGTGGATAGACTGACTAAGTCAGCTCACTTCCTACCTATTAAGGAAACACATAGCTCAGATAAGTTAGCTCAGCTGTACGTGGACGAGATTGTATCTCTCCACGGGGTGCCAGTATCTATCATTTCTGATAGGGATACAAGGTATACATCGCACTTCTGGAAAAGTTTTCAGCAATCCCTAGGCACTCGACTGAACTTCAGCACTGCTTATCATCCGCAAACAGATGGTCAAAGTGAGCGAACGATTCAAACACTGGAAGATATGTTAAGGGCTTGTGTTATTGACCTAGGTGGAAGTTGGGATGAACATCTTCCATTGATCGAGTTTCCATACAATAATAGCTATCACTCTAGTATCCAAGTTGCACCATTTGAAGCTTTGTATGGAAGGAAGTGCAGAACGCCCGTTTGTTGGGCAGAAGTTGGAGATGTCCAACTAACAGGACCTGATATAGTCCTGGAGACGACAGACAAGATTGTGCAGATAAGAGATCGTCTCAAGGCTGCCAGAGATAGGCAGAAAAGCTACGCAGACTTAAGGCGTAAACCTCTAAAGTTCGAGGTTGGTGACAAAGTGTTGCTTAAAGTATCACCCTGGAAGGGAGTGATGCGTTTTGGTAAAAAGGGAAAATTAAGCCCAAGGTACATAGGACCATTCGAGATCATCGAATGTGTCGGATCAGTGGCTTATAAGTTGAACTTGCCTGAAGAGCTCAGTGGTATTCACATCTGCAATCTGAAGAAATGTCTAGCTGATGAATCACTAGTCATACCACATACAGATGTGCATATAGATGAGAGCTTAAAGTTTGTTGAAAAACCTTCGTCGATCGAGGATCGACAGGTCATGAAGCTTCGAAGGAAGCATGTGCCAATTGTCAAGGTTAAATGGGATGCCCGTAGAGGTCCCGAGTATACGTGGGAGGTAGAGTCCACAATGAAAGAAAAGTACCCTTATTTATTTCAATAAATCTCGAGGTCAAGATTTCTTTTAAGGGGGTGAGGATGTAACACGTCGTAAAAATCATTAATTAAGACACGTGTCACGTAAGGCAAACACGTCATAAACCCGGATCAAGTTGAAAGTTATATGATAGGGTTTAAAAGTGTCGACATGTTAATTAATACCTCTGAACGACCTAGTCATGGATCCAAAACCCTAAACTATTTTATAAACATCTGATATTTAAATCCGGATAATTCTGATAAAAGCATAATTCAAATTGCACAAGAATTGGATCCTATGAATGGTTACGACAAATATTGCATACAAGACCCTTTCAAAAGAATCCAAGACAACATAAGTGCATGGCAAGGCTTTCATGGCTTTTCAGAACTGATCAAGTGGCCCCATTCTGATGTTAAAGACCTTGGATTCGTATTAGCAAAGTTGCATGGGCAAAGCCTAAAAGTTTACAAATTTTTGTTTTCTGATGAAGGCTTACGGACCGCAAAGGACCCCCCTTACGGTCTGTAAGGTGGCAGAGTTGGGCGATAAATTCTGTAGGACGGATACGAACCGCAAAGCCAAAGGCTTACGGTCCGTAAGACCTGTAACTGGGCGAATTTTTGGACAGTTGCCTGTTATAACAAGTTACACAGCCTTATATGAGTGGTTTTCGGAAATCAGGGGTCTTGCAACTGGTTTTTGGCATTATAGGGACACCTGGGAAGATCCCATGGCAATGGTAGAGTTATTTGGCATCATCCTAAGGATTTGAATGCACTATACAAGAAGAACAAAGTTGCAACATTTTGTCATTCATTTACAACTCACTTCAAACTCATTTCTGGAGCTTCTCTGGTTAGCAACCAAGCTTTCTTAGGATCCATAGTCGTACTTAGGACCATTGTAAGTGTCCTTAACATTCCTTAATTCAGTTTTGCCTAGTTAATTAGCTTAAAGTCAAACCGTCGTAATTAAGGTTTGACTTCGTAATTAATCATAATGTGTCCAGTCAAATTTCAAATTGAAAATACCTATGAGTTGGTAATTATGTGGGTAATAAACCCTTAAAAGGGCAACCTCTGATTCCCACTCTAACTAGTTCAATTGTCGGGTCAAAGCTAATCTAAAAAGTCAACAGAAAGCTTATTTTTCAAATTAATGCATAATTAGCAATGTAGGAGCCATGCAACCTGTTTTATCATTAATATAACTTGTTAATTAATGTAAGAACATGTCTAAACATGTTCAACCCGACAATTTTCAGTTTAAGCCCGGTTCAGAACCGAAAGTCGCATAATTTGAATTCTGCTTTGACTTTCAGTTCTGACCCCTTTAAGCATGTTTTAGAAATGCCTTAGAGCCTTATTTGGACCAGTTTTCATGTTAGTATAACCCTCTGTGATTATACAACTTGGTTCATTAGTTATCCGATTCACATGCATGTTTCCGTTTATTGCCTATATGTTGACTATTATGCCCATATGACCTTAAAACGAAATTTTTGAAAAAGTCAAAGAGTAGAAACTTTCATTACTGATTTATAAACTTGTCCCTAAAATTTGACATCAGTTTGAGGTCTAGATTAGGAGTTATGCTCATTAGCGTAAATGGAAAGCTTTGTATTAATTAAACGGCGTAATTAGCATATAGCCTATCTAAACCCAATTTTTAATACCAAACTTTTTACCTACTGATATAAAATAATATTTTGGGATTTTTGAAGATTTTTATTTAATTTTAGGCTGAGCATAACATAGAGTTCTAAGCTTAATTCGGTAATTGCCGGTTTTGCCCTTTTGGACTATAAAATGAGTTTTACAAATTATTTTGATTCCAAACCTTTTCCTACTGATCTAATATGATAAATAAAATATTTTGAGCCTTTTGGAATAATAAAAATATCAGCTTTCCTTTAAAAACCCGAAAATAGCTCAAAATCGCCTTTTTAAGCGTTTTTAACGCATAGTATGTATTAAAACTATTTTAAACATATAAGGTTTGATGCCTACTGATATTTTTTAGTAAATTTTTATATTTTAACAGTAAGCAAAAGTTTTAAACTCAGATTTCCAGTTTTGACCTTTTTAGGCTTAAGTAAAATTACCAAAATGGCCCTTCGGTGCATAGTTTAGTTATAAATGGTAAATTTCACATATATGTAATACCCTACTGTTATAACTTATTAATTTAAGTATATTTACTGTTTAAATCAGATCTGTAACTCAGATTATTATTTAAACTCTTTTATATCCTTTAAAATGACCAAAATACCCCTACGGGGCATAGTTTGTGTTTAAATCCATTTTGGGCATAATAGAAGATATCTTACTGATGTCACAACATATTTAAGGCATATTAACTTAGGAAACCTGTATATGACTCATATGGTTACTCGTTACGCATCTTGCGAGTTCGGTTCGGTTTATGTAACTAGTTTGCATAAATTGACCAAAACGGGTCAAAGCTTATCATTTTTGTCTCAAAATCCAGAATGTGTTTAGTTTACCCATATTATACAAGTCTTCAAACTTGTCGGGTCTAAATCACATTCTACTCCGGTCTTCGCTTAATCGTGCGTTTGAACCGTATCTTCCTTTAAAACTAACCGGTCTAAGTTTAGGCTTAATTAAAGACCCGTTAGGAATCTAATAGGTTATTATAAACATTTGTTCCAGACTAGGAGACCCGGTAAAAGCTACATGCATTTGCTGTTTGTGATTATTACTTGCAAAGGTAAATACTTTTAACTTATTTTCCCTATACGGGCTTGGGGTACGGTATATAAAATACCGCTAGGTCGGGCATTGAATTTTTAATTGTATGAAGATTAATTTATTGAAATATCCCGTTTAAATTGTTTTGTTTGCTTAAAGCCTTTGGGGGGTTAATGACCATGTCCCAGATATCATTGGCATCATTTTAAGAAATGGCCACGACCTAAGCACGGGGTGTAGGCGTACACCCAACAGTGCATAAATAAATAATAAGGTATAACCGCCGGTTTAGGGAATAACTCGCCGCGGGACTATATCATGTGGTGTGTCTATTAATCTTTAACCCGGTGTTAATCCGGGCTACTGAACGTATGACGTGACCGTGTCGTCCCGATCAGTCAAAAACCCAATTAAACCTAGGTAGCTAGGGTAAGTTGGGTATCGAATCCACGAAGAGCATGTGGTCAGTATCGCACGACCTGTTCGACTAGTTAGACTATTTACAAATAATGTACAAAGTGATTATGAAGTTTGCTAATTTTATTTGTTTGTTTGATTGTAAAAATAAGTCGGAGGGAACCGGCAAGTGGTTATTATCTAAAACAATGTTTGATTAAATAAGATTGCAACTAAACAAAATGATTGAAACAAGAAATTAGAAACAAGTTCCACACCCGGTTCGATAATTGCAAGACCTAGGGTTCCTACATGTTTTAACTTGATTCAATTGCATATAGTGATTAACGGATTACTATCACGAAGCTTAGGTGCCAATTGCTATCGACGTCATAGACAACGGACCGTAATGCACTTCGTTACCTCGGACATGTAAATCCTAACCTAAGATAAGGCATAATTGCACATAACCATTTCGCAAAGTCATAACTTTTAACATCGTTCGACAATTCACGAATTCGAAACAAATGCAAGACAATTATCCAAGGTTTCAAATACTAAACAATTTGTCACAAAACCAAATTAAAATACAAATGCATAAACCCTAGAAAATCTTACAACAATCTACACCGGGGTGAAACCTTAGGAGATTAGCCGCGCATGTCGGTTGTGATCCTTGAAACCCTCACCTCCTTTTGTTCGAACCCCCTTCGCTGCCTTTTGTTCGTAACCGTCACTCCCCAAAGTCAAAGATGATAATGATGTTTTATGATGAAACCCCCCCCCCCCCCAAATTCTCGTGTGTTGGTCACAAGTTTTTAAAAATAATGATGATGTTCCCTTTTTTTTTTCTTTGACTTTTTCTCTAATCAAATCCCCTCACATTGCATGTGTATTCCTACTGTCATTAGAATGATTTCATGATGACTTGTTTTATATCATGGGATATAATAGTCAAACCCCCAAACCTTGTATATGTCGGCTGTGTATATGATGGATGATTTTATAAAAATCCCTTTGAGACCACAAGCCCCCACACGTGATACTAATGATCGATGATTTTGACTTTGTGTCCTCTCACGTGAATACATATGCCAATCACCCATTGATAATTAATGTTTCCTTTTATCCTTAACCGTAGCTTATGTTGGTGTTATGGCTTCATCTTTAACATGCAATTCAACTTTCAGCAAATGACACTCTACTCCTCAACTTCATTATTTCATGTTTCTTGTTCTTTTGAGCTATCTTTCAATCCAAACAACTCCCGTTTAACGTGATATCTCTCTAATAATCACCCGTGCTTGTTCAGTTTCACCACTAAGCTCTCCAATTTTGCCGTTTTAAGCCGATTAACCTGTAAAACCACAAGAACTCGTAGTTATCACATTCGAGGCGTATAATCACTTGAAACACATTAACACACGTAATATAATACACATTAAGGCTCGGGTTTCATACTCTCCATCACATCCCCACACTTGTCATTTGCTTGCCCTCAAGCAAATCTGTCTTTCACTTTCACGTGGGTCGAACGAGAAACACACTTCCCATTCCCGAGACAAAGGTTAAGGTCTAATTTCATACCCGGTTCAATTTTTTTTTTTTTACAATTTACGAAATATTTAACGGAAAAGTGAATAATCCCATATAAAATAGTTATCCAAGATTAACCCGCCCGTAAAACTAACAAGTAATGCACATCCCTCACAGTGTTCTCTCCACTCGGTTTAAAATTGGCTAATAGTTGATGCATTAGCGCTTTTGAAATAATCACTCAAACCGATTAGAACACGTACCCGCATAGGCTTGCAACTCAATCGTTCTCCACCACCGAACACGAATACTAAGAACAAGTCATAAGGTCTTTGGAGGGTTGTAACGGGGCTAGGTTAAGGGTATGGAATAGGATTTTTTTTTTTAAGTGGCTAAGGTGATGAAAATTCGATTTTTATTACAAAACACTAACTTAAACAAAACTAAATATAAACACCAATTATGAGGCAACAACTTTTCGCCTTTTGTTCACCAACTACTAATACTTCTTTTTGTGTTTTTCTCAACGCTTTTTCACTCTTTTTCATAACATTTTCTGATTTTTTTTTATGCAAACAATCAAAAACAACTATACAAATACGACTACTATAATCGAATTTCCATCACACGGGTTTAAAAGAAAAAGGTTTAAGGCCATGGGCTATAGGGTGGTCAAACGAAAGGATTAGGCTCAAAATTGGCTACTAAGGGATAATTTTGGGTATGGATATAAAAATGGTGTAAAAGGAAAAGGTTTACCTAATGCCTTAATCATTCTCGTGCTTGTATTCGGTCTATGGTCTCGAACGTATCAAAAGATGCAAGTTCTACAATACATGACTAATGGTCCACTCAAACAAAGAAACATAAATATGTAATTCTATGATGTAAAAGTGGCTCAAAACCTCACATATATGAAGGGTATGGTATGTGACATGCATGATATGCTAGTTTCTTAGGCGGATTATTCCCAAATAACCACCCGTTAAATACCCGTCATGTTATTAATTTGAACTTGACCATGACAAAAGACCAAATGGGTTGTGACATCCCTCGTTGACTTAGTTGCTTGTGCTTTAAGATCGCTTTTGAAACAAGATATTTTTGAAAAATTTTTGAAATTTACCCCCATCCCCACACTTGAGGTAAACATTGTCCTCAATGTGTAGTATTTAAATGAACGGGTCAAAATCGAAAACTTTTACTACTCCCCCATCTCCACACTTGAGGTAAACATTGTCCTCAATGTGTAAGAACTAGAGTTTTAAAACGCACAAGGGATGTGACACGGCTAACCTTCCCAAAATTTCACCCCGGAAAAAAAATAAAATACAAAATACAATCCACTTATTATTAAACTAATAATCAAAGTAAAAAGGAAACGCATGCACCTGATTTTTGTCGCTTGATGCTCACATCTTCCTCTTCTCTTCATAAAAACGGTTGTCTCTCGAACATCATGTACCTACAAATTCTAACCCTTGTGTAGAAGCATGCTTCTCACAACCATCAAAATTTTTTAGTTACCTAGTTCTACCATTTTTATGAAAGTATTACCAAGCCATGCGTTATTTCACTTTGATTTATGTGGAAAATAATTTACAACAATAACAAGCCTAACTCACTTTCGTAGGAATCACGGTTGCATTTAGCTTATGCAACAAGCCCTTTTAAACCCCCCAATAGCTTGGGAGGACGAGAGGTCTCGTGAGGGTTATATAGGGAACACACCCACAACGTTCATTTAACTACTAAAAAAAAATAAAACAAATAATAATACAAACTCTACAACAATCATACCTGATTTACCTCTCATGGTGGTCGAAGTGCACATTTGCCTACCGAGTTTCCAACATACGCTCGGTAGTTGGCATGCCGGATCCATTCTCTTTTTATTTTATGCGGCATGCGTAGTAAGCTACTTTGGGGTGGTTTCTTGATGAAATGTCCAATGTCTTGCAAGACTACCCTTCGAATCCTTATACCCGAACCCGCATCCCCAACTTTGTTGGTTGGAGTGATAAGTATGGGAGAAGGATGGATATGAACGTGGGCATCTTTCGGATCCGACTCGTCTCGCGGTATGATGTCTTCCGCTTGGTTCAAACATTCATTTTCTTGCTCGGGAAGATCAATAGCCTCTTCCACCACATCACCATCTACTATTGTACCATTGGCCAAAACCTCCCGCTCGCGTTTAATTTGGGCTAATTCCTCCGCTAATTGACCCACTTGCACCACCAATGCTTCATGGGCTTTATCTCTCACTTCATTCGCTTTCTTCAAATCTTTGATATCCAGTTGATATTCTTTGATATCTTCATGATATTCTTTCGCCATGTTTATGAGAGAATCAAGCTTGGAATGCATTAACTCTAGAGGTTCCTCGAATGCCGGTTGAGGGTATTCATTATAATAATCATCATACTCCTCATCCCGGCAACTTGAAAAATGTGGCAATTCGGGCTCATAGTAGTATTCTTGATAATGTGGTGGTGGTGGTGGATTATCGTATGGATAATATAAGGATGGACCATTGAAATCTTCATAATCCGCCCTCATATATTCAAACAATCCACTGAGGTAGTCTTCCCGTTCCTTGTTGGCTTGAACTTTTTCGTAGAAAACAGAGCAATCCTCTAAATAATGCTCTCCGCTTCCGCAACACTCGCTTCGATTAGTTAGACTATTTACAAATAATGTACAAAGTGATTATGAAGTTTGCTAATTTTATTTGTTTGTTTCATTGTAAAAATAAGTCGGAGGGAACCGGCAAGTGGTTATTATCTAAAACAATGTTTGATTAAATAAGATTGCAACTAAACAAAATGATTGAAACAAGAAATTAGAAACAAGTTCCACACCCGGTTCGATAATTGCAAGACCTAGGGTTCCTACATGTTTTAACTTGATTCAATTGCATATAGTGATTAACGGATTACTATCACGAAGCTTAGGTGCCAATTGCTATCGACGTCATAGACAACGGACCGTAATGCACTTCGTTACCTCGGACATGTAAATCCTAACCTAAGATAAGGCATAATTGCACATAACCATTTCGCAAAGTCATAACTTTTAACATCGTTCGACAATTCACGAATTCGAAACAAATGCAAGACAATTATCCAAGGTTTCAAATACTAAACAATTTGTCACAAAACCAAATTAAAATACAAATGCATAAACCCTAGAAAATCTTACAACAATCTACACCGGGGTGAAACCTTAGGAGATTAGCCGCGCATGTCGGTTGTGATCCTTGAAACCCTCACCTCCTTTTGTTCGAACCCCCTTCGCTGCCTTTTGTTCGTAACCGTCACTCCCCAAAGTCAAAGATGATAATGATGTTTTATGATGAAACCCCCCCCCCCCCCCCACAAATTCTCGTGTGTTGGTCACAAGTTTTTAAAAATAATGATGATGTTCCCTTTTTTTTTTCTTTGACTTTTTCTCTAATCAAATCCCCTCACATTGCATGTGTATTCCTACTGTCATTAGAATGATTTCATGATGACTTGTTTTATATCATGGGATATAATAGTCAAACCCCCAAACCTTGTATATGTCGGCTGTGTATATGATGGATGATTTTATAAAAATCCCTTTGAGACCACAAGCCCCCACACGTGATACTAATGATCGATGATTTTGACTTTGTGTCCTCTCACGTGAATACATATGCCAATCACCCATTGATAATTAATGTTTCCTTTTATCCTTAACCGTAGCTTATGTTGGTGTTATGGCTTCATCTTTAACATGCAATTCAACTTTCAGCAAATGACACTCTACTCCTCAACTTCATTATTTCATGTTTCTTGTTCTTTTGAGCTATCTTTCAATCCAAACAACTCCCGTTTAACGTGATATCTCTCTAATAATCACCCGTGCTTGTTCAGTTTCACCACTAAGCTCTCCAATTTTGCCGTTTTAAGCCGATTAACATGTAAAACCACAAGAACTCGTAGTTATCACATTCGAGGCGTATAATCACTTGAAACACATTAACACACGTAATATAATACACATTAAGGCTCGGGTTTCATACTCTCCATCAACGTATATCAAACATGTAATTCTTTTACAAGTTTATATATAAATAATTATCCCAAGTTATAAAAATATTTTGTGCCTCGTGCATTCAAATCAATTTTCTAAATATTTTCAAAATGAGTCAGTTAATTGTATTTACCAGTGTAAACTGACGTATTTTCCCAAAAAGGTTAAGTGCAGGTACTAATCGAAATAGGTTGGCCTCTCCTTAGCATCAATAAGAGTCTCGCAAGCTTGGATGCATTTTAAGTCTGATGAACTACGTTTCCTTTTTATTTGATCCGCCTGTGGATCTGTTTCAACTATTTTGTGATACTTAATATTACAATTTATTCGGTTGAAATAAATCTATCTTTTGCTTCCGCTGTGCATTTAAAATTGTGTTGTTTGACTATGATGATATCAACTACGTCACGATACTCCCCACCGGGCCCACCGGTAATACGTGGAAATATCGGGGTGTGACAGAGGGTTTCTAATACTCTGCTTTGACTTTAGCATAAGTCAAACACTTACTCACGTACGTCGCAATGTGAGCCTTCATCTTTGGCCACTAATACATAACCCTGAGATCCTGATACATCTTGTCTGAGCCCGGGTGAACGGAATACCGAGACTTGTGCGCTTCATCCATCATAAGCTCTCGAAGACCACCATACAAAGGAACCCATACCCGCTCCATAAAGTAATGAATGCCGTCAGATCTCTCCACCAACTGTTTCTCCATGCCCCGCAAATACTCAGCCTCGATGTTCTCATCCTTCAAGGCCCCTATCTGAGCGGAACGAATCTGAGCGGGTAACCCAGAATGAATAGTAAGCTGTAGAGCGCGAACACGTTTAGGTTTTGTCTCCTTTCGGCTAAGTGCATCAGCCACAACATTAGCTTTACCTGGGTGGTACTTGATTGCACATTCATAATCGTTCAACAATTCCATCCAACGACGTTGTCGCATATTCAGTTCCTTCTAGTCGAAGATATGCTGGAGACTCCTGTGATCGGTGTAGATAATGCATTTGCTACCGTACAGATAATGTCTCCAAATCTTCAACGCAAATACCACAGCCCCTAACTCCAAGTCGTGAGTCATATAATTCTTCTCGTGCACCTTCAACTGACGAGAAGCATAAGCTATCACCTTCTCAAGTTGCATCAACACGCAACCGAGACCCTGAATCGAAGCATCACAATACACCACAAAATCTTCGGTGCCCTCCGGTAAAGACAAAATCAGCGTGCTGCAAAGTTTCTGCTTTAAGAGTTGGAAAGCATCCTCCTGTTTTGTTCCCCAAGAATAAACAACATTCTTCTGTGTCAAGGAGGTGAGAGGTTGTGCGATCTTCGAGAAATCCTGAATAAACCGATGATAGTACCTCGCAAGACCAAGAAATTGTCACACCTCCGAAGGATTCTTCGGTGCCGCCCAATTCCTAATAGCATCGATCTTGGCAGGATCTACATGTATCCCCATCTCGTTGACAATATGCCCAAGAAAGTGTACTTCCCAAATCCATAAATCACACTTAGAAAACTTCGCGTAAAGCTGCTCATTCCTCAGGAGCTCCAATATCAGACGTAAATGCCGCTCGTGGTCTTCCTTGCTCTTGGAGTAAATCAAGATGTCGTCGATGAAAACAATAACGAAATCGTCAAGATACGGTTTGCACACGCGGTTCATGAGATCCATGAAAACCGCTGGTGCATTAGTCATCCCAAATGGCATAACCAAAAACTCATAGTGGCCATACCACGTTCGAAAAGCCGTTCTGGGAACATCCTCCTCTCGGACTCGTACCTGATGATAGCCCGACCTTAAGTCGATCTTAGAATAGAAACTTGACCCTTGCAGCTGGTCAAATAAATCGTCGATACGGGGTAAGGGATAATGGTTCTTGACCGTCACCTTGTTGAGCTTGCGATAATCTATGCACATTCGAAAGGACCCATCCTTTTTCTTCACAAACAGAACTGGGGCTCCCCAAGGTGAAGAGCTAGGTCGGATAAAACCTCTATCCAATAACTCTTGGAGTTGGTTTGACAACTCCTGTAACTCCCCTGGCGCAAGACGATAAGGAGCACGAGCAATCGGGGCTGCTCCTGGTGCGAGTTCAATCTGAAATTCCACCTGACGGTGTGGAGGTAAACCAGGAAGTTCTTCAGGAAATACATCAGGAAACTCACGAACTACTGGAAAATCCTCGATCCTTCTCTCATCAGACTGCGAATCCGTAACAAGGGCTAAAATAGCAGGGTAGCCCTTACGCAGGCACTTTTGAGCCTTCATTGCCTAAATAATGCTAACCGTGGCTCCACTACGATGACCCTGAACTGGTAAGGATTCTCCGCTAGGGAGAGGAACACGCACGACTTTCTCCTTGCAGAGAATTTCCGCCCGATGCTTGGACAACCAGTCCATGCCGATAACCACATCAAAACTTCCAAGAGTAACAGGGATGCTGGACCCCTTAAGGGGGGTGGATTGTGACATCCCACATCGGTTGTGAAGGGGAACAAAGGCTTCCTTATAAGGGGCTGGATACCTTCACCATCATGACGCGTTTTGAAAACCGTGAGGGGCAGACGCCGAGGGCGTGCTGGCCGCCAAAGCGGACAATATCATGGTGCGGTTACGCTGAGCTGTTACACTTATAAAGGAAAATAGGCTAAGAGTATTTACATGAGCTAGTCTTATAAATCAAAGGTGTTAAGCACAACCGTTAATCAAAACAACTAAAACAGGGGCAATTCACTGGAGGCTCCTAGTCTGGAATGAACGGAACTATGATCCATTAGAATGTTAACGAGTCTTAAATAAGTCATTTGACTTTGACCGGTTAACTTAAATGATACGTACGGTTCGCTAGATTAAGCTTTGACCGGATAGAATGTGGTTTATAACCTTCTGAGTACGAGGACTCGTATAATATGGGTTAAATAACCATACATTCTGATTAGAACCGAATCGGAAAGGTTTTGACCCGATTCAGCTAGTTTATATATTTTATTTCATTTAAACTAACTGTACGTGCATATACGGTATCGGGTGGTCGAATAGGTCTATAACAAGTCCAAAATGCCAAAACATGTTACATATGGTTGTAATTTCAGTTTCAAACTCAGATTACATGTTTGATTGGTTCAAAACCCAATTTATGCCATAAAGGGCATTTTTGGTATTTTTAAGGCATATTATGCGGACTTATCAAATAACCTATCTAATGATATGATCAAATGGTATAACTTAATAGGGTTATTCTATACAATATTATGATCGTACAACAATCTTAATTCACGCATTAAACTTGACCAAACGGATCAGAATCGAAAGTCAAAGTAGAAGTCAAAGTGTTTGACTTTCGGTTGCCAAACTAGCTCAAAGCAGGAAATGATGAGTTAGACATGATTTAACATGTCCTAATATGTTATATAAACTGTTATAATGTCAAAAAATAAGGTTTCAATACTCAGAAACTCATTTAGCGTAATTGATGCGTGTGAAGTGTCGTTAGTTTTTAATGTATATGTTAAGCCCTTTCTAACACTTTTTAGCCAAGTTTTAAATTTATAAAACACGATATTTACTAACACTAAACACACATATGGGCAAGTGCACCCATCGTGAGCGTAGTATAGTATTGGTAAGATACCGAGGTCGTCCAAGGACACAAGAGCTTTTAGTACCAGTTTATCCTCAACGTCTAATCAAATCAAAAAGTTTAGAAAAATGTTTTAAACTAAGAAAAATAAAAACTAACTAAAATGCTGAAAATAAAAATATAAGTAAAACAGATAGACAAGATGAATCACTTGGTTCCGACTCGTGTTTAGTCTAACCTTTGATTATTTCCGCACTTTTGCACTATTTTAAGAGATTATCTTAGTTATTGTAGTAGGCCCCTCTTTTGAAGGTGACGTTACCCTCAACCCAGTAGTTTGAGTCAGCAAGGATACAATCCTAAAGGGTCGGATTATTGAAAGATAATTAATTAAGTTATTAATGCAAATTATGGTAGGCCCCTCTTTTGAAGGTGACGTTACCCTCGGCTAAGTAGTCTGAGTCAGCAAGGATACAGTCCTAAGTAGCCGGGTTATAGTATTAATAGTAGTTTAACTTATGAGGGGATCAAAGAGTTTGGACCCCCGCCATCCAATACCGTTAAGTATTGAAGGAGGTCCTATTAAATTTGACCCAGGTCCCTTGCAGGATCTCTAAACGCTGAACAACGGCAAGACTCTTACCAAACCGTTCCCTTAACCCCCGACCAGGTAGCCAACATACCTCCATATAGACCGGGGAGATATGAATGGTGAAAATCTTTTATTTTATATAGACAGTAAAATAATGCCAAGACGCCACGGACAAACGATAAGGAAGAATCACCTTCAACATAAGAAACTAGTTATTAAAGTCATTAATACATAACCAATTAAAAAGTGCGAAAAGATTAAAAATAAAAAGTATTACACTAGACACTTTGTCTTCACCAAGTGATGTAAGAGAGTTAGGCAAACATGGCCTTGATTGTCAAGAACTCTTACGATCAATCTTGGATCCCGAGACGACTCACACACTCTATGATGGACAATGGATGATGGTGGTGGATGATGGTGTTATAGTGGTGGTGGGTGGTGGGTGAAGTGTGAGAGAGGTGGTGTGCCAAGGGATGGTTTGAGCTTGAGCCAAGCACTCCTAGTTATAGGCTGAACAGAAGCTCGGGCACGGCCCCGTGTCCAGTGGGCACGGCCCTGTGTCCACATCCTTCTCTTTCTTCATTTATTGCAGCTTGTCTGTATTAGTTGACCACGCCCCCGTGTCCGCTGAGCACGACCCCGTGTGCAGAAGCATATCTGTACTATCAAGATTTGCCTGGATTCTGCGAATCTTATAGTTGACCACGGCCCCGTGCCCGCTGAGCACGGCCCCGTGCTGGGCAATGGAAGCTTCTACCACTTTGTCTTTTCTGCTGACACTTGGGCACGCCCCCGTGCTGGCTGAGCACGGGGCGTGTTCAGTCTTCTGTCTTCTTGTTTTGCTTGGGAAGATGCTGTCGTGGGGTCGGGCATGTCACGTTTGTTCCTTTTCTTGTATTTATGCTAGATTTAGCTGCCTTTTTGCTTCTTTTGTTAATTTGAGCTCATTTAATCCTAAAAATACAAAAGGAAGACAAAAGCACACTTTTTCCAACATTAGTACTAAAAAAGAGTTAGTTTTATGCCACAATTGATGTAATTTATATGTTGCATTTTGCACACATCAGTAATTTACAAAAATCTGTGTTTTGACTTTTGTTTAATAAAATGTTGACTCGTCATTTCTCCTACTTAACGTGATCTACAGAAGGTGCCATCACAAGGGATTAACACCTTCATTATTATGATCACGTAGTCAAGTTCGATTCGAACTTTGGCTTGACCGAAATGGTCAGAACTGAAAGTTAAAGCAAAAGTTAATTTGCTTGACTTTCGGCTAATAACTAGCCTAGGAAATAAAAAGAGACTAGGGAGAACACTTACAAGTGTTCAAAGGAGTGTTGTAACTCCAGTAAGGAAGTCTCTATAGATCAGAAGCACTCCAAGATAGAGAGAATGATTTTTGAAAGGTGCAAGTTCAAATGGCTCATAGATGGAGCTATTTATACTTGAGCTCAAGCCTTCAATTCTTGCCAAGTGTGATCAAATGTGTTAGGGATGGGATTAGTGGCATCCCATGTGTCACAAGGAGGAAGAAGGTGGCAAAAATTGTGAGCAAGGTGGCCTGAACTACAGTTGCAGCTGCCAGCTACAGAGATTCTGCCAGCGATGCTCTTGGGGACCGCAAGAGGTTAGGCCTTGCGGTCCGTAAGGGGTTCTGGCGCCCACCGTTTTCAAATATCTTACGGACCGTAAGGCATATGCCTTGCGATCCGTAAGGGACCGTCAGAAGCCAAAAATTTGGCATTTGTTTATCTTTAATCTCTCCACTTTACCATCTTCCATTTTCAATTAATTTGGTCCCTCTCGTCCAACATATCTGGAATATTTGAGAGTGTATCAGACACGTGTTGCCACATTATTCGATTAAAATTTCCAAGGTGTCACAGTTTTAGTGCAAAACCGTGTGTAATGTCGAGCCAAAGCTCGTATACCACTTGTTAGATAACCAACACATACGCACAAATGAATTAACACGCAAAAACTAGAAAATAATAAATCATACACAATACAAGATTTTACGTGGTTTGGTCCCAATGGGGCATCTACGTCCATGGGCTGCAACTAGGTTATTTCATTAAGCTCAAAAGCACACAAAAATTACAATACAATACATGAGTAGGTATATATAAAGAACAATCAGGTTTTCCATCAACTAAACTGGTCAAATTGGGCCTTCCATCCAAGTCTTCTAATCATCAATTAAACAAGTCCAATAACCAATCAATTAAACAAGTCCAATAACCAAGGACTTCATAAATCCAACAATAATTACCCAAAATTAGACACAACAACGCTACAAGAAAGGATGATAACACACAATCCATTGAAATCAACAAACCTTAATTCAAACCAACATAAAGAACTACAACCAAAGCCTCGGAACATATGAGCCATGAGTACATAATCTTAATGTAACAAACATTAGTACGCATATGTTTGGGAAAAAGATGGGGATGAATGTGCTTTATTAAGTAATGCAAATTGTATTCAACAAATTTATTGAACCCGTTTATAGGAAGCAAGAGACTTGTCTCTAATTTCCTTTCTGATTTTATAAACATGCTTGTTTCTAGTTGGATGTAAAATTTATTTTATGATTGAAAATTTTGATTAGGTCCAAATATTTTGGGTATTCATGAATGGTTATTGTATATGGGCCGTAAGGGCTTCTATTAGCTCAAGTTAACATGGGCCTGGCCTACCTGGCTACTTTGTAAGAAAAGATTTTTCTTTTTCGTCCCAGAAGTATCTGTCCGTTGTCATTTTTAGTTCTTAATGATATTATTATTTAGTTTTTTTTTTTGGGTCAAGTATACTTTTCATATCATGCTCACTTTTGAACCTGAAAAGACATAACAAATGTTGTCAGATAACACAAATTATTATAAATTATTAAATCGCATATTTAGATATGAACCTGCCTACCATTAACCACCACCTAGCACTGAACCGAACCGCTCTTACTACAACCGAACCCATGGTGGTGAGGGATGGAGAATGGTGGATCTGATGTGGATTGTGGTGTGATTGATAGTGTGGCATATGCAGTATTGACACAAAAACATTGGTGAGACATGGTTGTAGGGAGGAGATTAGAATTAGGATGGTCAAGTTTTTTTTTTTTTTTTTTTTTTTTTTTTTTTTTTTTTTTTTGGGGGGGGGGGGGGGGGGGGGGGGGGGGGTGTATGATAAAGGCCTTTTGGTAAAAGTGTGTGCATTTCATTGATTGAATTAAAACAATTCCAAATCTCTTAACTTTCTATTCAAAGTTCAAACAAGATAAAAGTTGGAATGTATATTTAGTTTCCTACAACTTGATTGAAATATATGAATCAGATACAATCTGAATATAACATACTAATATGTGTTGTCTATTCAATAAATATAGAACATTTCCAACATATATAACATAAATATATGTTGTCTATTCAATAAATATAGAACATTTCCAACATGATTGTGCACATGATCTGGAATTATCAAGGGTATGTTAGTAAATGAATAGCTTAAATTCATTGCTTACTATTGTGTACATGGATTATAATCATAAACTTGAGCCCTTTTTGGGCAATTGCATGAACAAAACAAATTGTTACCAATTATGGTACACTAAGGTTTGTTCTTAAGCCTCGTACTAGTTCGTAATTTGCAATATTTCGAGGGCTTGTTGAGCAAGATATTTAAGAGATTGATTATTGGCTCATTGACGACTTGGTTACTTCCTCTCCCTCCAATCCTAAGAAATACAAGTCGATTTTAAAGGAAAGAAGGAGCCTTTTTTTAGTTTTGCTAGTCAAGTTCCGAGCTTTTAGTTTGTCGCTTACCACGAGTTTAAATGCATGCTATAAAGTTGAAAAATGGTGTACCGTGATTTACATCATCGAAGATGGAATACCATAGGATGCTTATCACATCAACCATAAGTTTTTGACTTTGGTGTTGGTGTTTACCCAACATAAACTAAGAATCAGGTGTATACAAATCAACCAAACTATACAAAACACGGTAGGGTAAGTACAGACCTTTCAACCAAGTAGATATGCATCCAATTAGAAAAAGCAGTTGAGGGGAATGAAGCCTGGTCCGAAATCACTCACCCTTGTAGATTTCATGAAAGATCTTGGGCCAGTCAGCATTCCCCTGAACATATGATCACCTTGGAACTCTAAAGACACGAACCAAGTTAAATTTGCTCATTGATGGTTCATGTAAAGAACTTAAATATGCAAGAATGATTCATGGCCATTAGGAAATCCTCAAACACATTCCATTCATGATATTTAAAGAAATAAAACATCCATATGGTCAACTATCAAGTAGATGCTTAGATTGAAATGGAAAAAGGAAAGAAAGGACAATTAATAGATTCCAAAAACTACTCATATCTTGATAAACACCTCATGTGAACCGTTCAATTCAATCCAAAAGAAATTCTAGGTATCCATAAATATGAGACGTCATTATTAGCATTTGATGCTACACTCACATGACTTTGTATAGTCAATGACGAATTTGATTAGTATTTTGGCCTTCAGAATATCTTTTTGCTAAACTTAGAAAAGTTGAAATCCTTTATTACATTTAATATTAAAAACTAAAACATATACATGTAAAAGATAAAATATAATTCTAATGTGTGTGTGTGTGTATTTATATATTTATGTTTGTATGTATCACTTTAATCATCGAGGAGTCGTATTCCAAGGCTATATGCCATGCTTAAGTCTCAAGCTAGGAGCACACAAAGCATCCCAAACAACCTTTATTGTTTAACTGTGGACCAATCTATTTAATGTTTAAAAGCATCATACTTTTTTTCCAATATTTATTTGGAGTATACCTTCATGATTATTTTAGAAATAGTAGATATATGAACCAAAAAGGTTTATAGTATAGCGGTATAAAGGGTGTGTTGGTTAGGTGTTTCTCCTAATGTGGTTGATGAGTCAAGTTCTCAGGTGAACATAAGATGTAGATTTAGAATTAGGTTTAGAAGGTGTGTAAATGATTTTATAATATATATGTAGGGTCAGGATTTATAGAGAACGGTGAAAAGTGTTAGAACGGTAAGAACGATTTTGGTGGTGACATGTGGCATTGATGTTAAATTACACTAAGGGGTAATATTGTCAAAAAAACCCACTCACATGAACTGGGTGTTCAAAATAAAACGCCATAAAAACACCCAATTTAGAAAAACGCCAAACACTCAAAAGCTATTTTTTAAGCTATAATTTACAACAGCTCAAAAAAACCATTTTTTTGAACGCCATAAAACACTCAAAACCTATTTTTTAAGCTATAATTTACAACAGCTAAAAAAAAAACCATTTTTTTGAGCCAGCTCCTAGTTAAAACGCCATAACAAAAAAAACTATATTTTCAGGGTCCAAAGTGTAACTTATAGTGTGAACAAGTGTAAACAAGTGTGAACACAAGTATTTAATTAGTTTCATCATACACACGCAGCTTTGATTGGAACTAAAAGAATTCATACTACTTAAAAAGCCATAACAAAAAAAAAACTCTATTTTCAGGGTCCAAAGTGTAACTTATAGTGTGAACAAGTGTGAACACAAGTATTTAATTAAAACGCCATAACAAAAAACCCATTTTTTTGAGCCATCCGCCTAAATTAATATTTTTTTAGCTCAGAAAAATAATAATTTGTACTGTAAAAACACCATAAAACACGCAGTTCAGAAAAACGCCATGAAAAACTCAGTTGAAAACGCAATAAAACACTCAGTTCAGAAAAACGCCATGAAAATAACTAGTTAAAAAGCCATAAAAACACCTAGTTCAGAAAAACGCCATGAAAATACTTAGTCTAAAACGCCATAAAACACTCAGTTCTAGAAAAACGCCATAAAACTCAGTTAATTTTTTTTCGAAAAGTATATCAATAGTATACTCATTGGAAAGATAAAAAAACGCTGAGTTTTATGGTGTAATTTTTTTCGAAAAATAATCACGTATAAAAAAGTTATTGTCATTTAAATATGATGGGGAAAATGGCATGTGATTAGCAAGTGCACATTTGATTGGATCTTCCTATTTTATCCCTTCTGTTAGTTCCAAGACCCCTATTATTTACAAAAATGTCACCGCATCAATCTCAGCCACAAACCACAAAGATCTTGTGGCTGAGAATCGTTCTCACCATTCTCACACTTTGAGGCGTTCTCTCCTGATCCTATATATATATATATATATGTATGTGTGTGTATATATGTAGGGGAATGTTCATTTGAGAAAAAATTTAATGTGAGAAGAAAAAGAAGAAAGGGCATATTAGTAAAATGTTATTTCATTTATAACTCATATCATTAATTTCTCTCTTTAATTAATTAGTCAACTAATTATTAATTATCCTACATATAATCTACAAAACCTACACATATCAAAATTTTCCTACATATACCCTACACATTATAGAATTTTATCCTACACAGTCGAAATTTATCCTACAAACCTCGAAATATATCATACACAACTCGTAATTTATCCTACACAACTAGTAATTTATTCTACACTTTAAATTAAGTTGTTTTTTTTTAATTTGGAAAAAGTTTATATTTTGAAAAGGAGTTACAAATTTAATTTAACTAGTTATTAATGAGGAAGAATACATATTAATGATTTATGTAAGTTTACCAATATACCCTTATATTAAAATTAAATACAAATATTAAATGAAGTAAAATGAAGCATTCTTATTGTTTGAAACTTCTTCTTTTTTTCTTCTTACAAAAAAAAATCTTCTCATTTGAACCCTCCACTATGTGTATATATATATATATATATATATATATAGAAGAATGATCCGTTAGGAACCACCCTTTATTGCGATAACCGCGAGAACCAATGTGAACACAACCAAAAATACATAAAAATAGCTAAAAAACACACAATTTTTTTAACATTTTTTATAAAAAAAAAATCGCTACTTTTAGTAGCAAAAAAAATGTAAAAAATACTAAAATTTTTTTTTTTTTTTTGTGTTTTTTAGGTTTTTTGGGGGTTTAGTTTTTAGCATTTTAGCTTTGGGGGGGGGGGTTAGTTTTTTTAGGTTTTTTTAGGTTTTTTTAGCTATTTTAGGTTGTGTTCACATTGGTTCTCGCAATAAAGGTGGTTCTCGCATGAACCTTACCCTATGTATATATATATATATATATAGGAAGTGTAGAATACAAATCCCCTAATCATACATTAAGTACGCGATCGTAATAGCGTCCCTGATTCAGTTTTCCTACATAAGGGTATATTAGACAATCCATTCAATCAGCAGAGGGCAAATTAGACAATTCCTTCAATAAGCAGATCACGAGTTCTATATATATATATATATATATATATATAGGAAGTGTAGAATACAAATCCCCTAATCATACATTACGTACGCGATCGTAATAGCCCTACACGTGTCCCTGATTCAGTTTTCCTACATAAGGGTATATCAGACAATCCATTCAATCAGCCGAGGGCAAATTAGACAATTCCTTCAATAAGCAGATCACGAGTTCGTTACACCAATATCCCGGTAATTATGAATAGTATCAGTTTAATCGATTGTTGTTTTCAATGGATCAACAGAGCAATACCGGACGAAACACAGATGTTGATTTTGAAGACTTCGTCAGTGAGCATTCAAATAGAAATTAATTTCGCGTGTTATTATTTAAACAAATCGCATGTTATAAAAAGCATGAAATACAATATCGCATGTTCTACAATTTCACATGTTTATAATGTCGCATGTTATAAAATTTCACATGTTTATAATGTTGCATGTTATACAGTGTAGCATATTATCCAATTTAGCATGTTATACAATTTAGCCTATTATACAATTTAGCATGTTATACAATGTAGCATGTTATACAATTTAGCAAGTTATACAATTTAGCATGTTATACAATATACTATTTAGCATGTTATACATTTTAGCATGTTATTCAATTTAGCATGTTATACAATTTAGCATGTTATAAAATGTAGCATGTTATACAATTTAGCATGTTATACATTATACAATTTAGCATGTTATACAATTTAGCTTGTGAAACAATTTAGCATGTTATACAATTTAGCATGTTATACAATATACAATTTAGCATGTTATATGTTAAACAATTTAGCATGTTATACATTTTAGCATGTTATTCAATTTAGCATGTTATACTATATACAATTCAGCATGTGAAACAATTTAGCATGTTATACAATTTATCATGTTTATACAATATACAATTTAGTATGTTATACAATTTAGCATGTTATACAATTTAGCATATTATACAATTTCATGTTATACATTTTCGCATGTTGTTCGCATGTTATACAATTTCGCATGTTGTTATGGAAACCTAAATTCACATGTTAGTTACAAGTATTCGCATGTTATAGATTTTGTATGTTACTTACAAGTATTCGCATGTTGGATTTGTGGTCGGTCGTTTTTCTTACTCTGTAGCTCCCGCACAACTGACATGAACAATCACATCAAAAATTTTATTATTCTAGTAAACATTGCTGTCGATTGGGGATATAATACCTCTTAAAGCTGTTGTAGTTGTCATAATCGTCGGATGAACAATCAATTGGATGAAATCGCACCGACATACGTCGATTGCAGAAGAATCAGTTGGAGAAGAAGAAGGTACCAAACGAAATTACCAGGATTATGATAGAGGAATTTTCAATTTTATCCTTCGCGGTTGGTTTTATGTATATTAATTTGATTAATTTAATTATATAAATTAATTTCCCAGCGTTCAATAGATAGAAGATCGGACGGCTGGGCTTGTCGCGTACATAATGTAGGATAAGAGGTATTGTACGTTAACCCCCCTCCCTCTCTCTCTCTCTCTCTATATATATATATATATATATAGTGAAAGTGTAAAATACAATATCACTTAACGTACAATACGTACGATATTGTGAAATCGCACGTGTGTTTTTTTAAGCAATTTCGCATGTTGGTATTTTTTATGAAATCGCATGTTGGTTTTTTTTTTTGTAGCAATTTCGCATGTTGGTATATAAAGCAATTTCGCATGTTGATTTTTCAGCACAAATCGTATGTTCAAAAGTGAATTCGCACCAAATCGGATGGCTGAAATGATCGCGTACATATTGTACGATAAGGTCTATTGTACGTTAACCCAACCATATATATATATATATATATATATATATATATATACACACACACACGAAGAAAAATCCAATACTCAAAAAGAAATTTAGCATAGGCAAAGAAAATTTCTAACATAGTCTAAAATTTAAAGCACGTTAACAATATCAATGTTTTCATATTATCAAATCGATCACCTTACAAGTCTACTGGTCGGATTTTTTTTTTAACTGAATGGCGTTATATATGTAGTTTAAAATTTAAAACTTTAAAGATATTACTTTACTAGTTTAATAGAAAAAACGAACTACTTTATCTTTACGTGTGGATTTGCGATTTAATAAAAAAAATTGAAATCTGAAGTAAGTACATATGAAGTTTGAAGTAGTAAACCAACCAATAATGAGATTTGAAGAGGAAAAAAAAAGTAATGTTCATGATTTATCTATTATGCCCAATAACCGACTGCCTCACATAAGAACTATTTAAATACGTTTAATCATATCGGTTTTATGACAGGCTCCCGGTCTGGTTCTAAAAAGTTGAACAATATGGTTCGGTCGATGACCAACTAAGACACTTACAGTATTAGTAATAGTATTTGTGACTGAAACTAATTAGTCGTTGTCATGCATGTGATTGTGATCTAGGGATGGGAATAAAGAGAAATAGCTAAATAAGAAATCAGAAATAAGTTAAATTGTGGATTCGCAAAAGGATTCAAAAGTATCATCTAAGTTTGATAAAACAAGTGAAACGGGTTAATTTAACAAGTCAAAACAAGTTCTGTGTAAAAAAAAATTAATATGAATTTGATCGGGTTGAAAAAGGGCATTTGTTATAAGTGGTATTCAATACATAATAAGGAGTTAGGATTACAATATATATATAGACTCTATAGATACACATTGAACGGTGGAGGACCAATGTGAAGCATTTGACGAAAGGTGACAAACTGATGAGAAGGAAGACTCTTCGTGAAGATGTCCGCAACCTGAAGTTTGGTTGGCACAAATTTGGTGACAAGTTTCCCGGCAGTAACAAGCTCACACAAAAACTGATAATCAAGATCAATATGTTTAGCCCGCTTGTGAGAAATAGGATTTTGCGTGAGAAAAATAGCCCTTTGATTATCACAAAGAATAGTGGGTCTGTCAGGAGGTAATGCATGAAGTTCTTGAAGAAGATGCGTCAACCATACAATTTCAGCAGCCGTGTTTGCCATGGCATGATACTCAGATTCACAACTTGATCTAGCAACAGTTGGTTGTTTCTTAGCACTCCAAGATATAAGATTTCCCCCCAAAAATATAGAATAACCATAAGTAGAGCGACGTGTTTCCAAACAACGAGCCCAATCAGCATCTGAATAACCCACCAAAGCGGTACGAGTTGGTCTAGTGTAGTGAAGTCCATATGCAACCGTTCCTTTTAAGTACCTGAGAATGTGTTTGACTTCCTGATAATGATCAACGGTCGGAGACTGTAAGAATTGACTGAATTGATTTACTGCATACGATATGTCAGGTCTCGTAATTGTCAAGTACTGCAAAGACCCAACAATCGAACGATAATGAGTAACATCTGGATATGGATCACTTGCAAAAACAAAAGAAACACTAGTGCTTAAAGGAGTTGGGGCAGGTTTCGCCTCCAACATTTTTGCTCGAGCAAGAATATCTTTAGTGTATTTGGACTGATTCAAGAATAAGCCACTCGTCGTGTAAGTAACCTCCAATCCTAGAAAATAATTAAGTTTCCCCAGATCTTTTATGGCAAATTCAGTGTTGAGGCAGGAGATGAATGATCGAAGAGCAGTAGATTGATTCCCAGTCAGGATGAGATCATCCACATAAACAAGAAGATACATGACACAAGAATTTCGGTTGAACACAAATAGAGAAGGATCCAAACGACTGCACACGAAACCATAAGTAGTTAAGAACACACTCAAACGATGAAACCAAGCACTAGGAGCTTGCTTTAGCCCATAAATAGCTTTGTTCAATTTGCATACATAAGATGGAAAACGAGCATCAACAAAGCCTTTTGGTTGTTCCATATAAACATTCTCAGTGAGATGGCCATAAAGAAATGCATTATTAACGTCTAATTGATGTAATGGCCAGCCGTTAATAACCGCAATAGCCAAAACCGTGCGAACTGTGGCAGCTTTGACAACCGGACTGAATGTGTGAAAATAATCAAGACCAGGGACCTGAGTAAAACCCTGAGCAACATGGCGAGCCTTGTGTCATTCAACCGACCCATCCGAGTCAAACTTAGTTCGAAAAATCCATTTGGATCCTACCACATTGGCATGCACAGGTCGTGGCACAAGTGTCCAGGTTTTATTTGTGAGTAAAGCATTATATTCAACATGCATGGCATTAACCCATTTCGCATCTTTGGAAGCAGAGTGGAAGGTTGTTGGATCGGTGGAGGCAAAAAGAGCACGATGAAGCAGAAGATGAGTGGTGTGAGTAAGTTCAAGTTGATGACGAGGTTTAAATATGCCGGCTTTTGCTAGAGTAATCATAGGATCAGTAGATAAGGAAGGTGGCGGAGGTGGAGCAAAGTGAGCATCAGTAGGGTCTGATTGGTTTGAAGAGGTCGATTGGGTAGACATGGGCGGAGAAGTTGTGTGTTGTATAGGTGAGTTTATTGGACTAGTAATGTGCGGTTGAGAAGTAGTAGATGAAGGTATAGAAGGTGGCATATGGGAAGGTGTAGAATAAGGAGTACTCGGAGAATTAATTGGAGAGTTAGTGGATGTTGGGATTGAACCCTACCAGAGGAACAGATAATGTAAAGCCAAAACCAGGTCACAACAGTGGATTCACAATAAGCAGCAGTTTACACTTTGCTCTCCCCTTGAAAGTGATTTATAACAATTGATGGTCTCTATCTGCTGCTCATATTCAACTGCTGCTGTCCTTTCAACTGCTGATGAAAACCCTGAAGTATCCAACAACTGCTGGTCCTATCTACTGATGGTAAAGCACTGCCCAGTCAAGGACTGATCAACCTTGAGGAAAGCACTGACATTAAAGGAGAGCAGCTGTTTAGTGAAATATCTGTCTTATGTATAGTCAGTGGTTAGGTTAGCAGTGTTTGTGTAAGGACAGTAGATACAGGTTGTTAGGCTGTTAGACGTCGCTTTCATGGTGACGTCAGCTGAGATACCTCAGTGGTTTGGTTTGCCTATAAATGTATCAGTACCCTGTACTGTTACATCTGATTGACTGAGCGAGTTCTTCTCCTCATGTCTAATCCTTTCATCTTGTGTGCAACCTACCTTGGGGCATCAGGCTGAGGGGGGGTATACTTGAACAAAATCAACTTTGTTCAAGTACAATAAGAAAACAGGGGTCAACATAGTCCGCATCATATGTAATGTGAGATTGGATGAAAAACTTGTGAAAACATGACCAAGTCTCTCAAAACATTACTGCAGAATGATTTAGGACTAATATTCACAAAAACTCAGAAGTGTGTTTATCTCAAAACTTTTGAAGTCAAAAGAAAAGAGTATAAACATAAAACACTTATGAGTCAAAATTTTAGGGAAATAATGGTCATTAAGCAACTATGTGCATTCATCTGTTCAGGAAAAGGTTTTGATTCCAGTAAATGAACTCCAAAAAGGACTAGACATATGTTTTAAAAATATATCCATGTGTCCTCATGTTTGCAATCAAATGACAAAGAAAATGGTACCAAACAGTGGTCAAAATGTTGTCAAAAATTCTACCACTGATGTCAAACCACTGACCATTTTTCATAAAACTTGAGAATGATATGATTATGTTGTCTATTGAAAACATACCAGATCCTTTTTGATACTGTTCTCAGAAAATCCTTTAATCATTTTTCTTTCAAAGGATTTTCTCAAATAACCAGGATATATTATTCATTTTTTTTTGGAAATAATATATTTGGAACTCTTGCTTGTTTTTGTTGGCAATAGTTTCAGCTCCTGTCAGGATGTAATACCTTATTTTCTTGGTGGTATCTGTGTCCTCATAAATGGGTCATAAGGAAATGGTACATATGTCATGATCATGTCATACTCAGGCTTGCTCCTAAATTTCCATCAAATATTGATTGCAAACTGTGCTTGAATTACTAGGGTGCTTATGTTTTAATTGAATATTAAACGAAAATGAGTTGCCTTAGTAAAAAGTTTTCATCATCTGGGGTATTAATTCACTGTCTTTCAAAATTGACATGTGGCAAAACCTTGAATGAAAATCTTCAAAACTGTTGCTGAAACACCTGTCCTTCAGAATTATACCATTTACCCTAACCATTGTTTTGTTCTAACGTCTGATCTCTAAACACTGTCCACTATTGAAAGTTAACCACTGATCCTTCATTTTCTTGAAAAGCACTGATGCTCAAAATCAGTGTCTTATCCACTGATATGCTATCTACTGATAGTTAAAATCTTCCACTGCCCATAATTTTTACCGTTGTAACCACTGATGCTTGATACGTCAGTGGCTTTGAAAACAACTGTTCTCCATACTTCATCCGTTTCATCAGTGTTTGACACGTGGTCAGTTTTTAGCCCTCAGATCTTAATAACCGCTGCCACATCAGCGATCATTTTTTAATAAAACCCTGCCCTAAAACCCCAAACAGGGTTTTACACTGTCGAATTGAATTCCAAAATTCTCTTCTCATAGCAGTTTCCAACCCTTCTTCTCAAAATCTCCAAAATTCTCCTTCGTTCTTCTCCGCAAAAAATGACAAAATCAAAGTCAAAATCAAAATCAAAACCTAAATCACCATCAACTTCCAAAGAGGTCGCTCAAACGACCGAAGAACCCATAGAAATACCATTCAAACAATCTCACAATTATTTGGGTTTACTCACAAAACCCAAAGACAACCACACCTTCGACTCCATCATTGATGCAATAACTGGATCAAAGTACAAAACTTTGTTGACAGTAAGTGCTCCCATATATCTACAAACCCAGAGAGAGTTTTGGAAAAAGGCGACGCTTGAAAAACAAGACGATAAAGTCATTGCCATTAACTCCTCGATACAGGGAAAAGCGATCAAAATCACACCACAATCGATATCAGAAGTCTTCATACTCGATGATCAGAACGGTAAAACATCTTTTGACAAAAACGAGTTAAAAGCTGATTTTCTGAAAAGGGGTTATGCAGAAGAATCAAAGGTAGATACCCTACAAAAGGGTTATTTTCCATCTGCACCCAGGTTTTTATTTCACACACTCTTGATGTGTGCCTCAAATAAAACAACATCTTTTAACGAAATACCATTGAAAATTCAATGCCTGGGTTACGCTATTTTGAATAATAAGGACTATAACTACTCCCAGGAGATTTTCAATGACATGGTGAAAAACGTTGAAAGTAAAGCATTTTTACTCTTTCCAAGATTTTTGAGTTATTATTTTGAACAAAAATTTGAAAAGAAAAGTTTAAATTTGCTAAAACTAGGTGTTCATTGTCAAATAAAAAGCTTAACAAAAGAAACATTTTCAAGGATGATGGCACCAATAAAAACAAAAGCAGGGGTACCTGAGCAGATTTTAGTGGTTACAACTGCTCCTCAGGTATCAGCTGCTGAGCCCACTGCTCCAGGTGATCATAGCAGCACAACCACTGCTTTGAAACCCACACCTGACATAACCAAAAAGACCAAAAAGAAAACATCCAGAAAACCCACCAAACCTAAAACAAAGGCAACTCTGGAAGATGAGATCCCAGAGGAGATGCCTGTGACAACACAAAAGTCACCACAAACCACTGTTGCTACTTCCTCACAGCAGTTGGAAGAAAGATCTCAACCCTTGCCTAAAACTCCTCCTGCATCCTCACAAAAGGATCAGGTTGTAAGCACAGGGACACCACAATATGAAGCTCTGAATCCACTCGGATCCATCTTCCTCAGTCCTGATCCCAAGGACATATCTCTTTCAACTCCCATCCCCTCACCAATAATAATGCCACAATCCATGCTACCTTTGTTGCATGCAGCTGCTATAGCTCAGACACAAACCAGTTCCTCTCTATCACCTGTCACTGACAGTATACCCCCACAAGTGACTGGGTCTGATGCTACTACTTCTGCTATCCCAGCAACAATTGAGGAGGTTACACCCCCTGAGTTACATATAACTCTCGACGGTAATTCAAGTGGAGCAGCAACTACAAATGTTAGATCCACAGATCTACATTTGGCCAGTTGTTTCATAAATCAGACTCCCTTGAAGGCAATTTCTTCAATAGCACCAATGTTAACCACTAGTGAGTTAGTTTTAGCCACTGGTAAAATAACAAGGTTATCAAGTGCTGAAGAAAGAAGTCCCCAGTACCAAGAACAAGGGGCATCAATAAATGACTTTTGGGATTCAGTTCCTAAGTCACACATTGATACAACCACTACTGGTGGGGATTCAGATGATCCTACTAAAGTAGGTGATGATTCAAAATATCAGGAATTGACGGGCAGAGTTGACAAACTTGAAGAATCAGTTGCTGAAATAAAAGAGATGGTGCAAGAGATTTTAAAAGCTCAGAAAGCACAAGCCACTGCTGTTCCTGCTCAAGCATCTGCACAACATGCATTTGCTGAAAATGAGCTTTGGAATATTTTTCAACCCATGCTTGAAGCACAGCAACTTATGGCTGACAAAAAGCATGCTATTCAAGTACAAATGCTGACCAACATGGTTGAATCAAGGTTCAAGGACACTCAAGCAGATATCAAGGCCATAAAGGCAAGCATTCAAAGTGTCTCTGGCAAAGCTCCTTCTTCCATATCATTCCTTGATAACCCCCTTCAGATAATGCCAAAAAGGGGGAGAATATCAAGCTGTTGAGAAAACTGAATACGAAGGGAATAGAGCATGGCCTCCATATTGAGCCTGAAAAAGCAAAAGAAAAGCAGGTCTCAAAACCTGTTAGCCAAACAGCTGATACAGCAGCAGTTACAAAAACTGCTGCAGCAGCAGTTACAAAAACTGCTGTCAGTAGTCAAACAGCTGCCATGTCATCAACATCTTCAACACACACTACTCTACCACACACCACCACAACTACTGCTCCACCATCATCATCTACAATCACACCATCACCACTGCCTCCTGTATTAAAACAGAAGACAACAGATGTTACAACATCTGTTGTAATGACAACAGTGATTGAAACACAAGTTGTCTCAACCACTGTCAGTCAATCACTGCCACAAACCACTGCTATTCAATCTACCACCACTGATCCACCCAAAACATCATCTGCTCCTTCTTCATTAAAAAGGAGAAGGAATCTCATATCAGATGATGATTCACCACCTTCATCACCACCTCTTTCATCCCCTGCTGAAAAGCAGAAGACATCTGCTGACATATCAGCAGTTGTAATGACAACAGATGTTGAGACACCAGTTGTTTCAACAGCTGTTAGTCAGTCATCTTCAACTGTTCCCACCAGTCTTGCATCACAACCTCCTAAG
Organism: Helianthus tuberosus; assembly: GCA_030545235.1. Classification (NCBI taxonomy): domain Eukaryota; kingdom Viridiplantae; phylum Streptophyta; class Magnoliopsida; order Asterales; family Asteraceae; genus Helianthus; species Helianthus tuberosus. Next base: position 185,602,864 of record CM060354.1, read on the forward strand.
CTTTACAAACGAAAAAGAGAAACAACTCAGGACACTGATGAAAAGTATGATCCTGTTGCTGCTAAGAATCCACTGGAATTAGAAGCTGTGAAAAATGAGATGAAACAATTTTACACTGAAGATGATCCTTCTAAAAGGAAATTTCCTTCTCTCATAGGTTTCATAATTCCAGAAGACATGGATGAATATCTTGAAATGAAAGTAAGACAAGCAAGGATAAGAGCCAAACTTGAATGCAAGAATCAAGGCAATGAAGCCATTTTGAAAAGAAGAGAATTCCTGCTCAACAAGGTTAAACAAATAAAAGAATATGCAAATGATTTGAACAAGGAAATGTCAAGCATATCTCCTGAAGCAGATCAAAGAAATGAATTGAGGAAGGAATATCTTGCATACATAATGAAAGAGACGTTCTATCCTGCTGAAGAAACAGATTTCAAAGATTGGCCAATAATTGCATTAAAGCATGAGGCAAAAAGAATTGAAAAGGTTAACAATGATCCAAGAAAGAAGAAGACAGCTCCAAATTGGAATAAATACACGAAGCTCATAGCTGATCTTATTTCTGAATACAAGAGAAAGAAGCAGGAGTTGGTAGATGCAAGAGTGGATTCTGCAAGTGCCATAGCAAAATGGACCAAGCAGCAAACAGACGAAGCTTATGAAAGACTTAGGAAAAGGAGGGACACTCCTAAAAAGTCTGACTACAAAAGGCTAAAGGAACAGGTCAAGACCTTTGAAACACAGATCAGCACAGCAGAAGCCTTTGTTACAAGGTTGAGAAAAGAAAGGAAGGAAATGCTGACTGTTGAAAAAGAAAGGCTTAAAGAAGATGATCTGATTGAAGAAGCTACCAAGAAATTGGCCTCAGATAAAGAAAACTTAGCAAAACTACAAAACCTTGCAAAAAGGGTCAAAGTAGTAAGCAAACCATCATCAGCAGATATCACAGACAGTGAGCTTGATCAACAACAGAAACAAGAGCTGCTTGACAAAGAAGTTACAGAAGACATAGCTGCAGCAAACAAAGTCATAGAAGAAGCTTTTATAAGAATGTCTGAAGTTCAAGATACTGCTTTACAGTTTTTCTCAAGGCCAAACACATCCAGCTCATCAGGAAATAAATCTCTCCCAAGAAACCCATTTGGCTTAAAAATACTAAAGTGGATGTCTGATCAAAAGACTCACGCATTGACGTTGGTCAGAGCCAATGGCGATGTGAAGCATATATCAAGGAAAGAAGCACTAGGCCTTAGTGTTCAAGATTTGCTGGATCTCCTTGAGCTTACACTGTGCAGGGATGAAGATGACCAGAGTGCAAAGGAATTTGAAGCTGAATTCAAAGAACAAGCTAAGGCACTCTTGATGAGCAATAAAGGTCCTGAATAATGAAAGGTTTTGGCATTATCTATTCCAGGGGGAGATTGTTGGGATTGAACCCTACCAGAGGAACAAATAATGTAAAGCCAAAACCAGGTCACAACAGTGGATTCACAATAAGCAGCAGTTTACACTTTGCTCTCCCCTTGAAAGTGATTTATAACAACTGATGGTCTCTATCTGCTGCTCATATTCAACTGCTGCTGTCCTTTCAACTGCTGATGAAAACCCTGAAGTATCCAACAACTGCTGGTCCTATCTACTGATGGTAAAGCACTGCCCAGTCAAGGACTGATCAACCTTGAGGAAAGCACTGACATTAAAGGAGAGCAGCTGTTTAGTGAAATATCTGTCTTATGTATAGTCAGTGGTTAGGTTAGCAGTGTTTGTGTAAGGACAGTAGATACAGGTTGTTAGGCTGTTAGACGTCGTTTTCATGGTGACGTCAGCTGAGATACCTCAGTGGTTTGGTTTGCCTATAAATGTATCAGTACCCTGTACTGTTACATCTGATTGACTGAGCGAGTTCTTCTCCTCATGTCTAATCCTTTCATCTTGTGTGCAACCTACCTTGGGGCATCAGGCTGAGGAGGAGTATAGTTTGTAAGCATGACTGTAATCTTTTGCTTTGATTTGTAATCTTTTGACTCTATGAAGCAATTGTTTATCAAACTATTTTCTCCTTTGATTGTGTTTACAAAGTTTGTTTTCATTTCCGCTGCACCTAACATGTTTTCATATTCATTGATCATTCATTTTCAAACAAACAAACACTATCATGAGAGCCTCCGATCCTAACAGTGGAGGAAGTGATGGGAGAATTAATTTGAGAGTTAGTGGAGGAATTGATTGGAAAATAAGGAATAGTAATTGGTGGAGGATGGGAATCGATTGGTGTGGTGGGAGTTGAGGAAACATGAGGGGCCTCATCATTAGGCATTGATGGATTAATAAAGTTGGTTATTTCAAGCTCTTGAATGGGTCTTGATGATGTGTCGGTTACAAAAGGAAAAGATAATTCATCAAACTTTGCATTTCTAGAAACATAAACTCTAGAAGTGGAGGGGTCCAAGCATTTAAAACCCTTGTATTTAAAACAATATCCAAGAAATATGCATGGAATACTTCTTGGTGCAAGTTTATGAATGGTATAATCACGAAGGCATGGAAACACCCGACAACCGAATGAGCGAAACATTGAACAATCCGGAGGTCTATTATATAAAAGCTCAGATGGAGACTTTCCACCAAGAAGAGTAGATGGAACACGATCAATAATATAAACCGCGGATGAGAACGCATCAACCCAAAAATTTGCGGGAATTTTCGCATGCAACATCATTGCCAATACCGTTTCAACAATATGACGATGTTTGCGTTCAACCCGACCATTTTGTTGCGGGGTGTAATGTCACGGCCCCCGACCCGGTTTGACCCGTTTCAAGAGCCGCGGGACAGAAAATCCCGTGGTATTTATTTAATTGAGTTAACAGCGGAAGATTTTAACAGGATCTTTTTAAAACTGAAATTTCCCGATTATTTTATTTCACAATTCGGGATAAACCCCGGTAATTTACAATCATATGATTTCACGAAGAAATCTTTATTTTTCCAAAACATGTTTCTTTATTTTATACTGAGCCACTTCCTTAAGCTTGTAGTGCTTCGCGACACTTTTCTTTGATCACAACAGATAACCTGAAACACGTTTGAAAAAGGTTTTGTCAGCGGGAAATACTGGTGAATCATTCTTTTTACTAAAACGACACGTTTGTTATAATTTACAGTATTAAGAGTGATTATAATGTTTCCATATATCAACCAACTACCCACGATATTTGTCACTCGACTCGTTTCTGTGACTATGGTCAGATCACCCATTGGCTAACTCGTTGTCCAATGGTGACGAGAACAAGTAATGTATACAAAACCACACATACCGGCTGTAATTTGGTGATTACAAAGACTTAATCCCTGTAATTATAACTTTGAAAATAAACATGCTTTTGGAAAGTAATTTGTTAAAAAGAGAATGACTCACATTGCAGATTTATTTGAGCAGAGCCTAGCCTACTGATTAGCCTTTTTAACCTAAATAACATGCACACGAACTCGGTTAGTAACTAATACAGCATTTACGATAACTCACGAGATTAAACCTTTCACAACGAATGACAAAGTGCGATACTTAAACATCCATCGTATTCACGACAAATGACAAAGCATAAACCCTAATGTGGGCAGCACTTAAACATCCATTGGATAATTTAATCGATCGAACATTAAATCATAGCAGCGATCGAGTTAATACCCGGTATCGGAGCAGCACCCGACTAATTAAAGTTGTATTTTCGACTTTTGAGTAGCCTGACTTCGTTTTTGAGTTTTAATTTTGACACCAGTGGACTGTGCAAGTGACGGGCTATTTATAGCTGAAATTAGGGTCTTGCGCGGCCCGCGTAACCTATCCCCTATATCTTACGCGGCCCGCGTGGCCGCCCAGTCTACGTATAGGTTTGCATGGTCATGGGCTTAGGCTTGACAGGTGGGTTATACGTGGCCCGGATACTTATCTGGTCAAACTCAGGGTTGACACGGCCCGCGTAAGACAAGCTTGTCTCTTACGCGGCCCGCCTGAAACCTATAAGTTTTGTTTTTCTTAATTTTTTTATGTAAGGTATGGTTTCAGGGGTCCGGGTTTTCACTTACGGGTATTTTTAGAAAAATTTTGAGAGTCCTTACATTCTCCCCACCTTATTTAGAATCTCGTCCTCGAGATTTATTGAAATAAGTGAGGATACTTTTGTTTCATCTCTGATTCCAGTTCCCAAGTGTATTCAGGTCCTCTCTTTGAATTCCATTTGACTTTGACAAGTACTAACCGTTTGTGTTTGAGAAATTTCACTTTTCTGTCTTCTATCTGAAGAGGTTTCTCCACAAATTTTAATTTCTCATTTACCTGTATATCTTGGAGAGGTACTATTAATGATTCATCTGATAGGCATTTCTTGAGGTTGGATACATGAAATACGTCATGTACTCCAGCTAACTCTCCTGGTAGTTGTAAACGATAAGCAACTGGTCCTATACGTTGGATTACTGAAAATGGTCCTACGTATCTTGGACTTAACTTTCCTTTCTTACCGAATCGAACTACTCCTTTCCAAGGAGATACTTTCAATAGTACTTTTTCTCCAACTTGGAACTCCAATGGCTTCCTTCTATTGTCTGCATAACTCTTTTGACGATCTCGAGCCATCTTTAATCTTTCTTTGATTTGTGTAATCTTGTCAGTGGTTTCTTGTACGATTTCAGGACCTGATAATTGATTTTCTCCTATTTCTGCCCAACAAACTGGAGTTCTGCACTTTCGTCCGTACAATGCTTCAAAGGGGGCAGTGTCAATGCTTGAATGATAACTATTATTATAGGAGAATTCAATTAATGGTAGGTGATCGTCCCAGTTTCCTCCAAAATCTATCACACATGCTCGGAGCATGTCTTCCAGAGTTTGTATTGTTCTTTCACTTTGCCCGTCTGTTTGTGGATGATATGCAGTACTTAGATTTAGTCGGGTTCCCATTGCTTTTTGGAAACTTGTCCAGAAATGGGAAGTGAAACGACTATCCCTATCCGATACAATGGAGAGTGGAACTCCATGTAAGGATACTACTTCATCTACATACAACCTTGCCAACTTTTCCATACTAAAGGTTTCTTTCATAGGTAAAAAGTGAGCTGATTTGGTTAATCGGTCCACAATTACCCAAATCGCATCATTACCTTTTCTGGTTTTAGGCAACTTAGTAACAAAATCCATTGTTATAAGTTCCCATTTCCATACAGGCATTTCTAATTGTTGTAGTAGACATGAAGGTTTCTGGTGTTCTGCCTTAACTTGCGAACAAGTAAGACACTTAGAAACATATCGAGCTATGTCCTTTTTCATTCCTATCCACCAAAAGTTATTTCTTAAATCTTGGTACATCTTATTGTTTCCTGGATGCATGGTATACCTAGATTTATGGGCTTCTTCTAAAATCTTATTTCTTGAATCTCCCTGCTTCGGTACCCAAATTCTTCTTTTGTGGAATCTCCAAATTCTATCAGCTCCTTGTTCTAATTCTTTTATTCGTCCTTTCATTCCTTCAGCATCATCCTTGATTGCTGTTTCTTGAAATTGCTTTAGTTGTTCCATTAAATCTAACTGTAGATCTAACCTAAGAGCACGAATCCGTCGTTGTTTCTCATGGTATTTACGACTTAAGGCATCTGCAACTACATTTGCTTTTCCTTCGTGATACTGAATATCACAGTCGTAGTCACTTAGGATTTCCATCCATCTCCTTTGCCTCATGTTTAACTCTTTTTGCCCAAATATATATCTTAAACTCTTATGATCTGTATAAACAGTAAACTTACTTCCATACAGATAATGTCTCCAAATCTTAAGGGCAAAAATTACGGCTCCTAATTCTAAATCATGAGTCGTATAATTCTCTTCGTGCTTTTTCAATTGTCTTGATGCATACGCAATTACTTTCTTGCGTTGCATTAACACACATCCTAATCCTAGTTTTGAAGCATCACAATAAACTTCAAAATCTTCAGTCCTTTCTGGTAAAGCTAGGATTGGGGCATTTGTTAACTTCTGCTTTAAGATTCTAAAGGCTTCTTCTTGTTTAGGTCCCCATTCAAACTTAACTGCTTTACAGGTTAGCTTAGTTAAAGGTACAGCTATTTTGGAAAAATCCTTAATAAATCGTTTATAATATCCAGCTAAACCTATAAAACTCCTAATTTCCATTGCGGATTGCGGAACCTTCCATTTGGTAATTGCCTCTATCTTAGCAGGATCTACATGGATACCTTCGTGATTTACCATGTGTCCTAAGAATTGCACTTCTTGCAACCAAAATTCACATTTCGAGAATTTGGCGTAAAGCTTTTCTTTTCTTAGAAGAGTTAAGAGTGCATGCAAGTGCCGACAGTGTTCGTTCTGAATTTTGGAATAAATAAGTATATCATCTATGAAGACAATTACAAATTTATCCAAATAAGGTTTACTGATTCTATTCATCATGTCCATGAATGCGGCAGGAGCATTCGTTAACCCAAAGGGCATGACTGTAAACTCGTAATGACCATACCTCGTTCTGAAAGCAGTTTTAGGTATGTCTTCTTCTTGTACCTTCAATTGATGATATCCGGAACGTAAGTCGATCTTAGAAAAATATCTAGCTCCTTGAAGTTGATCGAAAAGATCATCAATTCTAGGTAATGGGTATCGATTCTTAATTGTAATCTTATTCAATTCTCTATAATCAATACACATTCTCATCGAACCATCCTTCTTCTTTACAAACAACACTGGTGCTCCCCAAGGGGATGAACTAGGTTGTATGAAACCTTTACTTAGTAATTCATCTAATTGCTTTTTCAGTTCTAACATTTCTGTAGGTGCTAACCGATAAGGTGCCTTGGCTATCGGTGTAGTTCCGGGAATTAGATGAATTCTAAATTCTACTTCCCTATCTGGTGGTAATCCTGGTAATTCTTCTGGAAATATATCTGGGTATTCTGAGACTACAGGAATCTCCTTAAGTTCTTTATTCTTAGTATTAATGATTACTGAAATCATATATACTATTCCTTGCTTTCGTTCATAACTAGCAATTTTCATTACTGATATGAACTTCATGGGTTTACGTGGCTTATCTCCTGTAATCATGATTATTTCTCCAGTAGGTGTCTGAATCTCTACGGAATTCTTATCACAAAGGATTCGAGCATGGTTGGCTACTAACCAATCAATTCCAAATACAACATCGAATCCAGTTAAATTCATTGGTAATAGGTTTGCATGAAATGTATGACCTGAAAGTTCTATATTTTCTTTTTGCAAAACCTTATGTATGTTAATAGAATTCCCATATGCCGTTTCGACTGTAAAAATCTGCTTGAGGTTGGTTAAAGGTAAGTTAAGAGCTTGGCAGAATGAAGTATTTATAAAACTTTGGTTTGCACCAGAGTCAAATAATACTTTTGCGTAAATGTTGTGAACTAAGAACGTACCAGCTATCACATCTAGAATGAGTTCTGCTTCCTGAGTAGTTAATTGGAATGCACGAACATTCTTCTTTGTAGCTCCGTTAGCTGGTTTAGCTTTGTTGTCTGCTGGTTTGACCAATTTAGGACATTCTAGCTTAAAATGTCCTGTTTCTCCACAGTTATAGCAGACTCTTGTTTTCTTTCTGCAATCTTCCTCGCGATGTCCTATGGCTTTGCAAAAGTTGCAAGATTACATTACATTTTCCATAATGTTTCTTTCTGCAGTGCTTGCAGAATGGCGAAGTTGAAGATAGCCCTGTTCCTCTTCTCCTGAAACTGCTATTATTACCCGTACGAAATCCTTGGGTAATTTTCTGAGCCAGTTCCTTCTTCCTGTTTTCATCTCTTGTGCGTACCAGTTCATCAGTTAGGGTGTTAGCTAATTCTACCGCATCGTCAATAGTACTAGGTCTCGCAGCTTTAACGATATTACGGATTTCGCTAATTAATCCCCAAATATAACGAGAAATGAGTACCGGTTCTGCGAAGCCAGTGTTGGTACCACTCTAGCATATTCAAAGAATGTCGAAGTATAACCGCGACAATCTACACCTGTCACACAATGATTTAGGAACTTATTTGCCATTTGATCTTTTTCGTATTCGGGACAGAATTATCTTTCTATTAAATGCTTAAATTCTTCCCAACTCATGGCGTAAGCCATGTTTCTTCCTTTGGATTGAAGTACTGTATTCCACCATTCTAGTGCCCCTTCTTTGAAAAGATTTGACACATACATAACTTTGTCATTTTCGGCACATTTACTGATTATAATTACTGCCTCGGTTTTCTCGAACCAACGTAGTGCTGCAGTTGCTCCTTCATTGCCTGCAAATTCAGCGGGTTTACAAGCAAGAAATTCTTTGTAAGTGCAACCAGATGTTACAACTTTCATTTTTTTAGGGAGCGGAGCCTGCCGTGGTTCATTATCGTGATTAGTATGATTACCGCCTCCGTTTATGCTATTACTAAAGTTATCTTCAGAAATACATTTGCTAGGAATGATTTGTTGAGGTTCAACGGTTTTCTGGGCAGCAGCAATTATTGCTGGAATAGCATTGGCTATTCCTTGAGCAACGATATTTTCTATATCTTGTCTAGTCATAAAATGATCCTCCTGATGTTGCTCAGATTGATTTACTTCATTTACTGGTTCATTACCAATGTTTGCCATCTGATAATTAATTTATATAATTTTATTAGTATCAAATAAATAACAATTATACACAAATAATTATATAAATTTCATAATACACATATAGCCAAAACTATTGATTTCTCGATTCCCATTTATATTTTATAATATGCGTCATTACACATCTTTATCTTAAAAAGTTTTATTTTATAGTTATTTTACAACTATATTCTACTTTATTTATTTTACAACCACAGTTTCACATTCTCACACCACACTATCCTTCGTCAGTTGGTATTTCAGTAACGGCGTTCCCTCTCGTCATACTTCCAGGAGATCTGTTCTCCTACTTCCCTGATCCTATTTCCTGCATCCACCAACTCCTCGCCAAAGTGGCGGAGTTCAGCTAAATTCTCATTGCTCATTGGTGGGTTTGGTATAGGTTCCGGTTCGAATTGAGGGAGAAAGGAATAAGGACTGTTAAGCATGTTTTGGAACTGCCAATCATTAGTCCACCACTCATCCATTCCTAGAGGTTGGGTGTGAATTATAGGTTCTGGGATTGCTGGTTCCAAGTTTATAGGGAGTTGATTTTCAATAGGATGAGAGTAGAAATTATTATTGACAGGCCGGACTATATCACAGCTTGCCAATGCACGATCCAATTCATCCTGAAATGGTAATTCCTCAATTTGTCGAGAGCTTTCCCCAATTTCTCTCTTGGTTTGCCTAGAACCTTCTCCAAACTCCATTTCTGTCTGCCTAGAACCTTCCCCAAACTCCATTTCCAGTGGCCTAGAATTTTCCCCGACTTCAACCCCTTTTCCTTTATCTAAGGGATTTTCTATTTTATGGATCTTCCTAGTTGCAGGTTTCCTCCTACGCACACGCCTCCATCCCACAAATCTTCTCCTTTTCTTAGGCATGGGTTTCTCCGGAGGTGGAGCATTGAATTCCATAGGTTCTTCTATGTCAGGTATATACCTATTGAAATCGCTGGAAACCTCTATTTTCACCGGATAGAGATTTAGATTTTGAAGAGCTTCAGACAAGTCGTTCATGCTGTTTAGCATATATACAAAATATACAAAATGCTAAGTTAAAATTTTATAACAAAATTTCATGGATAACCTTTAACTATTATTGCATACCGTGAGACTAATTTAATACAAAGAGCAACTGAAAATTAAAATATACTGAGGTTTACTTGTAAACTTATTTATATACAGGATAAGGTTTCTGGCTTGTAGGTGATAAGGGTGCTAAAACTTGAGTCAGAATATTTAAAGATTTGCATTTACGGCTACAGTGGCTAGAATATAAAGATCTGCCCATTTTTCATCGAACTTGTCTTCCCAAGGTGGTTTACTGGTTAATTCCTGGGTTTCCTGAATAACTTTCTTTTCTCGGGATTTCTTTATTTTCTCCTGACTTTTCCTAATAATCAAACTTCTTTTATCAGGAGAAAGTGGTTCCTCATAGTGTGCTTTACGAACAAATATTCCTTCATTAATATTTGTTGGGTATTTTGAGGATTTTGTTTGGGATGAACTTCCCTTCTCGTTGGAAGACCTATCTAATTTAAGATAGATGTTTGAAAGCTTTTGCTTACCCATACTGTAATTAACAAATAGTCAATTAATAAAACACATAATCATAGAATAGCAATTAGTAAAATTAAGTATTTTCTAAATACTTAAATAGGCTTAAATCAGTGGCTCTGATATCACCTTTTTCTGTCACGGCCCCCGACCCGGTTTGACCCATTTCAAGAGCCGCGGGACAGAAAATCCCGTGGTACTTATTTAATTGAGTTAACAGCGGAAGATTTTAACAGGATCTTTTTAAAACTGAAATTTCCCGATTATTTTATTTCACAATTCGGGATAAACCCCGGTAATTTACAATCATATGATTTCATGAAGAAATCTTTATTTTTCCAAAACATGTTTCTTTATTTTATACTGAGCCACTTACTTAAGCTTGTAGTGCTCCGCGGCACTTTTCTTGGATCACAACAGATCACCTGAAACATGTTTGAAAAAGGTTTTTTCAGCGAGAAATACTGGTGAATCATTCTTTTTACAAAAACGACACGTTTGTTATAATTTACAGTATTATGAGTGATCACAATGTTTCCATATATCAACCAACTACCCACGATATTTGTCACTCGACTCGTTTCTGTGACTATGGTCAGATCACCCATTGGCTAACTCGTTGTCCAATGGTGACGGGAACAAGTAATGTATACAAAACCCCACATACCGGCTGTAATTTGGTGATTACAAAGACTTAATCCCAGTAATTATAACTTTGAAAATAAACATGCTTTTGGAAAGTAATTTGTTAAAAAGAGAATGACTCACATTGCAGATTTATTTGAGCAGAGCCTAGCCTACTGATTAGCCTTTTTAACCTAAATAACATGCACACGAACTCGGTTAGTAACTAATACAACATTTACGATAACTCACGAGATTAAACCTTTCACAACGAATGACAAAGTGCGATACTTAAACATCCATCGTATTCACGACAAATGACAAAGCATAAACCCTAATGTGGGCAGCACTTAAACATCCATTGGATAATTTAATCGATCGGACATTAAATCGTAGCAGCGAACGAGTTAATACCCGGTATCGGAGCAGCACCCGACTAATTAAAGTTGTATTTTCGACTTTTGAGTAGCGTGACTTCGTTTTTGAGTTTTATTTTCGACACCAGTGGACTGTGCAAGTGACGGGCTATTTATAGCTGAAATTAGGGTCTTACGCGGCCCGCGTAACCTATCCCCTATATCTTACGCGGCCCGCGTAGCCACCCAGTCTACGTATAGGTTTGCATGGTGATGGGCTTAGGCTTGACAGGTGGGTTATACGTGGCCCGGATACTTATCTGGTCAAACTCAGGGTTGACGTGGCCCGCGTAAGACAAGCTTGTCTCTTATGCGGCCCGCCTGAAACCTATAAGTTTTGTTTTTCTTAATTTTTTTTATGTAAGGTATGGTTTCAGGGGTCCGGGTTTTCACTTACGGGTATTTTTAGAAAAATTTTGAGAGTCCTTACATGTAAGGGCATGAAATGCGATGAAAGGTGCCATTTTGTTCAAACAATTGACGAACTTTATTATTTGTAAACTCCGTGCCACCATCGCTTTGAAAAATTTTAACTTTCGCGGAGAACTGATTTTGAACAAATGGCAAAAAATACGGACAAAACATCAACAAATTCATATTTGGTTTTTAATGGATATAACCATGTAAAGCGAGAAAAATCATCCACAAACGTCGCATAATATAAATAATTGCCAACCGATTTAACCGGGGATGGACCCCACAAATCACAATGTATCAAGTCAAGTGGTGAAGATGAACGTTTATTATTCGACACAAAAGGAAGCCGTTTAGATTTGGCAAGTTCACAAGATGTGCAAATACCCTGTTTGGTAAAACAGAAGTAAATGAAATTAAACCATTATTCTTTAACATAGAAATAACATCAAAACCAACATGTCCTAAACGAGAATACCAAGACTCAAAAGAGGCAATGGGATACTTCGAGGAAGCCACAAAACTCTGAGGGGTGGTGTGAAGAATGTAAAGTCCATCTTCACGGGACCCGCGGGCTAGGATTGTCTTGGTGTGTCGGTCCTGAATAAAAAAATGAGGATAAGAAAACACAACATCAACGGGATTATCCTCAGTTAATTTACTAATGGACAATAGATTTTTCATGAGATTAGGAACAACCAAAACATTTTTAAGATTAAGAGAACCAAGAATTTGTATGTTACCCGTATGAGTGATGGGCAACGATTGGCCATTACCAAAGAAGACACGAGGATTACCTTGAGTTGGTGTGGAACCTGGGAGAGACGGAGCGTTGGGAACCATGTGATCAGACGCACCCGTGTCTCCAGTCCAATCAGGAATAGCGCACTGAGCATGAAAAGCTTGCGCTAATTGAGCATCAGACACGTGTCCAGAGGCAGCAAAAGATTGTAATTGATAACACTGTGTCGCATAGTGACCCTGTTTTCTACAAAGTTGACAAGTGGGTGGACGTTTAGGACGAGGAGACCAAGAGCCAGAAGGACGATTGACCCAAGTGCCCTGATTGGGCCTATTGGGCCGGTAAGTAGTAGACCGATTAGGGCGAGAAGTCAACCCATGATAACCAGGCCGATACTGAGAAGTATTGGCCGAAAAAGCAACCGGGTTGGAAGAAGGTCCATGTAAAGCTTTAACAAAAAGTTCATGACTTTCCGCCTTGGCCACTAGGTCCGTGAGACCCGGTATGGGACGTAAAGATCTAATATTGGTTGATAAACCTTCGAAGGTCGGTCCAAGACCACATAAAAACCAATGAAGCTGGTCCATCGGATCAACCGGATGTCCAACAGCACTAAGTTGATCAAATACACCTTTGAAAAGGTGACCATAGTCCGCCACCGACTTATCTCCTTTTTGAATTTGACGAAGATTGTCACACAAATTTTGAACACGCTCAATAGAGGTATTGCAAAAGGCATTTTTAAGAGCAACCCACATTTCCCGGGCTGTAGACAAACCCACTGTAACAGATAATGCTTCCTCAGTGAGGGAAGAATTGAGTAAAATGATAGCTTGTTGTTCATCACGAATCCATGTTCTATTGTCAGGATTATCAATTTCCTTTTCACTGGCAACAATAGTGGGGGAGGGAGCCGTAAGGGAACCATCAACATGAGATGCAATTTGTTGGTATGCAAGCAAAGGAAGAATTTGAAGTTTCCAATAGATGAAATTGGAAGAGTTAAGTTTGATGGCAATCATTGGGGCAAGGCCATTCATTGGAGAGGAATTTGATGATGAAGCAGCCATGAGATTAACAGAAGCTGAAGGGAACAAGGGAGAAGAAAACAGACAAGAGAAAGAGGGAAAGGGAAGAGGAGGAGTTGAAGGGAAACTTAATTGTCTAGGAAATGGCTGATACCATGTTATAAGTGGTATTCAATACACTATAAAGAGTTAGGATTACAATATATATAGACTCTATAGATACACATTGACTACCTAGAGAATACATAAATTACAATGAGACAACATAAGTTAATTTAATCTAACAGCATTGAACAAAATGGATTTGGTTGAAAGAACTTGATTTATAATAAAATAGTTAAACATGGGTTCATTTGCATGATTAGATTTTATAACGACTAGTGGTAACTGCTTAACAAGGTCGGGTTGAAAAAGGGTTTTGAACAAAATGGATTAGGTTGAAAGAAATTGATTTATAAAAAAATATTTAAACATGGGTTCTTTCGCATAAATTGTTGATCAGTTCTGTTTTAAACATAATGGAAAACATAAAAACATACATGTTACAGCAGACAGTACACTGGAGAATCCAGTCAGAGATGATGCCATCGAGTTTGACATGTTTGTCAGTATGATCTGGTTCCTCCTTAGGGTGCAAACTAATGATGGTAATGATGGAAACCGAAAGGGTATCGGTTATCGAGAAGAGGGCCGATTTTTGATGTTATGAGAATTAGGTTATGTGTCTAACCTTAGAACCCCTACATAAGTCTCCTTATATATGCACCCAAGAGGAAACATAATTAGTTAATAAGGGTGATATGGTCCATCAACAATTACCAACTAATTATTTAATAGGTTATTATATATTTTGATCTATATTATGTAAATGATTATAATGGCTACTAGATTAAATATTAAAATATAATATATTTAATCTTACATTCTCCCACTTAGCCGAGTAATCATTTACTATGAGTATTAGATAAGCCTGATCAGGAGTTAACACTCATTTTAGCCTTAAACAAGAACTATAGCAGAGAAATACAACCGTTGAATCATTACGCGACTCAGGACCCCCATTAGTCATACTATAGCCTTAATTTAAAACCTAATCATTATGATCAAAATACGCATAAGCCCTTTGTTTGATTTGTAACTTTATTTGTCTATATGCCATTATACCGGTTGAACATATTCTAAGAGACATACAAAATCAAACTGAGGAAATTTCATTAACATAAAGATATAGCCCGAAGTGTATTTCTTGTTATCTTTGCATTTTGCAAAGTCAGAATCAGAATAGCCTACCACTTCTAAATGATCACTTCTTCTATAAGTCAGTTTATAGTATTTCGTCCCTTGCAGATATCGAAGTACCTTCTTAGCTGCTTTCCAGTGATCTAGGCCAGGATTAGTGTGATAACAGCCTAGCATTCCAGCAATATAAGTGATATCTGGGCGAGTACAGACTTGAGCATACATCAGGCTCCGACTACTGACGCGTAAGGTATCTAGCTCATTTGCTCCTTCTCAACCTCTGTTGTCGGACACTGGAATGAACCGAAAACATCTCCCTTAATTACTGGAGAGACGAAGGGTTTGCACTGTAGCACGTTGTAACGTGTAAGGACACGATCTATGTAAGACTTTTGAGACAATCCTAAGATCCCTTTGTGTTTATCTCGGTGAATTTCGATGCCAATGACGTAAGAAGCATCTCCGATATCCTTCATCTCGAAGTTATGCGAGAGTAACTACTTCGACTCATGCAACATGTCTAAACTATTACTTGCCAATAGAATATCATCTACGTAAAGGACAAGTATAGTAAAGTTGCTCCCACTCATCTTGAGGTAGGTGCATTGATCCACTTGATTCTTCATAAAACCTTGTTTCTTCATAACTTCATCAAACTTGAGGTACCATTGACGTGATGTTTGTTTTAACTCGTAAATGGATTTCTTCAACTTACAGACTAGATGCTTCTGACCTTCAGGTTTAAAGCCTTTAGGTTGTTTCATGTAAATATCTTCGTCCAAGTCTCCATTAAGGAAAGCGGTTTTAACGTCCATCTGATGCAACTCTAAATAAAAATGAGCTACTAGGGCCATGACGATCCTTAATGAATCTTTACGAGAGACAGGTGAAAACGTCTCTTGATAATCAATTCCCTCTTTCTGAGTGTAGCCCTTTGCAACCAATCTCGCTTTGTAGCGTTCAACGTTACCATTCGGATCCAGTTTTGTTTTGAACACCCATTTACATCCTACGGGTTTGACACCGTTGGGTAATTCTACCAAATCCCAAACGTCATTTTTCTTCATAGATTCAAGCTCATCAATCATTGCTTTATTCCATTTAGAAGACTGATCACTGCTAATAGCTTCATTGTAAGAGATAGGATCATTGAGCTTTCCGGGATCCATTTCAGTCAGGTAGGTAACATAATCATTCCAATTAGTAGGCATTCTTTGCCTAGATGACCCCCTGAGTGGATTATCGGGTTCAGCGTTGTCTTTCTTTTGAGTGTTTGATGTGCCTTCGTCATGAAGTATAATGGGTTCTGACTGTAGAGGTAAATTTGGAGTTGGTGCAGTAGCTTCAGGTACAGTAGTTGCATTGGGTACAAGAAGAGTAATCGGAGTAATGGTAAATGACGAGTCTCTCCCCCCGCGTCGTGTACTTCTTTCAATTATTCATAAGGGCTGGTACTGCTCCCACTGACCTTGAAATCCTCCAGGAACGCAGCACGCTTGGTTTCAACAATACGGTTGACATGGGAAGGACAATAGAAACGGTAACCCTTTGAGTTATCAGGATACTCGATAAAGAAACAGGTAACTGTTTTAGGGTCAAGTTTCCTTAAGAAAGGATTGTAAAGTTTTTCTTCAGCAATGCAGCCCCATACTTTCATATATTTAAGACTCGGTTTCCTTCCTGTCCAAAGTTCATAAGGAGTTTTAGGGATAGACTTAGAAGGAACTCTATTGAGTATATGAACATTTGCTTTTAACGCTTCAGTCCAGAGGAATAATGATAAATTAGTGTGTCACACCCTGACTTTTGCGGAAGCGTGATTATGTGTGACTTGCTTAATATCATTGCATTCAATCATAACAACAACAACTATATGATAAAACCGAAGATGTTCATCCATTAAATAAGTTTTAAAAACATAACAACATCATTGTTTCTAAAACATAGAATTCAAATTCGAGTACAAACCATGCAACTTGTTTTTAGAGTTCACAAGGACTCAACAAAAGACATTAAATAAAACCAGGTTTTGGAAGACGTGTCTCGTCCAGGATAAGACACACTAACCAAACCCTAAGACCATGAATGACATCTTTTATTCTCAAACAACACTTGAAACTTTCGAAAGCCCGCCAGATCCACATTTAATTCCTTGAAATACATGTAGATTGAAAACATCAACAAAAGTTGAGCGAGTTCATGTGTTTGTTTGTGTGTATGAATAAACCTTTGAAATCATGGAAAATATGTATGTATGTTTGTAAATCCCTGGTATGAAAGCAACAAGGAAAACAGATCATTAGTGGTTTGCAAGGCCATTAATATGTGTGACGTGATGCAGGAAGACTCAAACCTAGCAGACTTTGCACCGGGCTTCCGGTTGTAAGACATAGTCAACCCATGGGCTAAACCCTGGTCCAACATGGGCGGGGCTTGCTACATGTGACACATGTGTCACTGTGACCATCAAACAAATACCAAACCAATGAAATATTGTATTTCATACTTGGGATTTGTATAAATATGTGTATCTTTTGCACATATCAATTCTTGTTCAATTTCAAGCTTTAAATCGCTTTCTGGAGAGTTATACGCAAACTGGTGCGTAAACGTAATCAGTTTAAATGCGAAAAATACTCCGGAACATCAACATATGCTTAACATACCTTAAATAACCTTTACATAACTTACAAATAAGTTTTGGATGGGTTGGTATGCCGAAATCAAGTTTGTTCGCTTACAGGGACTAAATTCGACAAACTGGTGAAACACATGTGCCTACTTGTTACTTTCGTGCTTTCCTGTTTTCACATCATATACTTGCTATGCTCCTTAGTACAATTATAGTACATGATTTACATTACATTGTTTCGCTATGTATGTTTACTTAGCATACTTAGTACATTGTTTTACTTTTCATTTCTGCTATGTATGTTGACTGAGCATGCTAGCACATTGATTTACATTACATTAGTTGCATATGTTTTCTCAACATATGGATACATTGTTTTACATTGCATTTGGTTGCATATGCTCATCCAGCATATGAACACATTATATTACATTTTGAACCGTTGTAACTATTTGACTATGTGAACCGTTGTAACCATTTGACTATGTGAACCGTTGTAACTATTCGACTATGTGAACCGTTGTAACCATTTGATTATATGAACCGTTTGTAACTGTCGAACCGTGTGAACCGTATTTGACCATACATAAACATTTCTACAATTGTTAAACATTTCATCTTGGTGGCTGTTTGGGTGAGTGATTTAAGTAACGAGGCGACGTGTAACACGATAAAAACATGGTGGATACGCCGCTGGTACTTCCTATATATAAGTGCTTTTATGGTGTTACATATTGTAGCGTTATTTAAACCATTTCAGTTTAGACATATTACATCTACAATACAATCTTCACATAAACATCGTTTTACAAATGACTTAACTTATACAAACTCATTTTTACTTGGTTATTCGCTTAACCATACATTATTCTTTTATACATATACATCATTTGGTTTATTCATCACTTTTCAAATGATTTATGAAAGGAAACACTCAACAAGATTCATGGCTACTTTTTATTAAACAGTTTCTTTAAACGCAAGTCATGAATCCTATTTTCACAAAACCTATGTATCTCACAGGCATTTTTATGCTGACGTACCTATTTTCACATGTGTTTTCAGGAGCTGTTGAATAGGATGATCAAGTCAAACATAGGCGGACCCGTGCCTTAGCAACTTAAAATGAAGCTAGAACTAGTTTAATTATGTTATGTACTCTTTGTTTCTTGTTTCAAGACAATGTAACTCTCTTGTTTGTTAAATAAAACGTAACTTTAATTTCCATGGTTGTGAAACAATTAATTCTGTTACAACACTCCCCGACGTTTCCGCCACGTTTCGTTGTTTTACGTGGTCGGGGTGTGACAGAAAAGTTGGTATCAGAGCCAATGGTTATAGGGAATTAGGTTATTAGTAATGCTTTGACCTAGACTATAACCTTCCTAGGACCCTAACGCGAGTTTACTTGCGTTTAGTCATAAAACAATACCGTTGCCTATCTTTAGGCAGCAACCACAACGAGAACATCAACTCCGAATCCGCTTTGAAAATTAATCATCTGTTTTTGGATGATTGATTACTAGGTTTTGAACCCTCTGTTATAAGGTTTTGAACCCCTTTGAGTTTTCAAAATCTCGTCAAAGTATTGGGTCCTAAATAGTGTGAACA
The DNA here is from genome assembly GCA_030545235.1 of Helianthus tuberosus. Classification (NCBI taxonomy): domain Eukaryota; kingdom Viridiplantae; phylum Streptophyta; class Magnoliopsida; order Asterales; family Asteraceae; genus Helianthus; species Helianthus tuberosus. The sequence continues at coordinate 185,621,797 of CM060354.1, forward strand.
CGTGCAAACTGGAAGAGTGACTGCATGTACCCTGGGTTTTCTATCTAAGGCTAGAGTGTTTGTACAAATCCACATAATCGGACCAGTCACTCTTACCTGGGAACTCTTGGGGTGAGTGTCCACTTATAGGCAAGCATGTCTTCGCGATACATTATGAGGACCTACTTGCTTTAATTCAGCCTTTGTGTGTCGTTTGTTTGCTTCGTGGTTCAAACAAATGACCATCACCCATGCTTTTGGTCAGTACTTATAACATCCTATTCTTACCCAATGCCATTTCATTTGTTTTCTCTCTTATTTACCCTTTTTAGAATGCCTCCTCGACGCGACAATCAAATAGCGAGTGCCGAACTGGCAGAAATCATCGCGCAGTAAATGGCTGCTGCTTTCCCAAATCTTATTGCTCAACTGAACCAAGCCAACAAAAACAATAATGCTCCATGCAATTTCAAGAGTTTCAATTCGGCTAAGCACTCAAGTTTAGTGGTTCTGAAGGAGCAACTGGGCTCCTACAATGGTTCGAGAGCACTGAGAGTACATTTCATCACGTTCAGTGTCCTGATAATCGCAAGGTCGAGTTTGCTTCCAGTGTGTTTCAGAAGAGGGCTCTTACATGGTGGAACGGGGTGATGAGAGACTGTGGTGCTGAGGTTGCTTTAGCACAGACTTGGGCCGAGCTTAGGGCTCTTATGATGAAGGAATTCTGTCCTCGTTATGAGCTAAGGGCTCTAGAAAGGGAATTTGATGATCTTAAGCAAGATAGCGGTGAGCATCGAGCCTACACAGAGCGTTATGAGGAGTTAAGTCTGTTATGCCCAAACATGGTCACGCCTTTGGATAAGGCAATCGAAAAGTACATTGATGGCCTCCCTGACTCAATACAAGACATTGTGACTGGTAGCAACCCTACTACAGTTAGACAGGCCATTGAGCTAGCGGCAACCTTGACTGAATCTCAGATCAGGAAAGGTAAACTTTTTCGAAAAAGTGACAAGAAACCAATCGAGGAATCAAAGACCATGGATGAACAGACTGGATCCCCTAAGAAGTCAAAGAAGCGAAAGGCTTCCCAGAACTTCACCGTAGTTGCTCACAATGATCAAGCCATCCCCAACCAACCAACCAGCTCAACCCCCTGCTAGAAAGCCATACAACGAAACTGCACCCTTGTGCAATCAATGTAACCTTCATCATCATGCTGGTGTGAAGTGCCGCACATGCCAAGTTTGTGGACTTATAGGTCATACAGCAAGGGTTTACCCAACCGCAGCAGCACCAAATCAAGCTGGCAACAATCCTGCTCAAGGTCGTTTTCCACCAGGTTCTTGCTTCAACTGTGGCGAGATGGGCCATTTCCGAAGAAACTGCCTAAAGCTTGCTAATGCGAATCTAGTGCAGGGATGAGCATCTGACCGAATGGAAGACAACGCTGTTTAGAAATAATCACGTCTTATGTATTATTTTCTTTTGTTGTCAAGGTCCATGAAACAGTTGTTATCGTTGTTTATAAATAAAGCTTTTATTTTACAATGCAATATACAAATATTGATGTGGTTGCATGTGTAAACAACATATCCCCTACAATACTGACAATCAAGGAACCGTATCCCTTGAAGAACAGACTACCCCCAAAATTCTTCCACTTTATGATCTCTTGCGTTTTCCACGAAAATCCTAAGTACCCGTTTCTTCCAAGGAAAACGAAGTACAAGGCGCAAGTTACAACTCTGGACGAATACTCACTCCTTAATGGGGTACCTAAGGATATTCCCGTAAGTCCTTAATTATTGTATACCTTAATTCGAATGTGGTGATTCCTTGTAATAAAAAATCGAAATTTTTGGAAGATCACCCTATTTTCAGATAGATTCTTGAGGACGTTGAAGTCCATCGACTGGGTTCCTGGTGTACCTTGAATACCCATGTTCAAATCGACATCAAGTTAATAACAATCCATAACAAGATAATAACAATTAATATCCAAGAAAACAATTATGTGCTTATGTGTTCATTTTCTTATATTTTTGTGTGATCCAAATTTTGTTATCCAAATCCTCGTAGAATCTTCCATATCTTCGTATAAGGGATTCATAGTAGGATACCCAAAGGTACTACCTTAAATACTTAATGGGCTTCTACGTAATAGTTAAGTCCCTTGGATTATATAGTACTATTCCATAATTAGACCCCTTGAGTGGTTTACTTAAACAGATTGATCCACAAATCCGGTTAGGAATATCATGTGATGAAATAGCGGAAAAGACTCCTTGGTGGTCTATTTAAAAAGATCATCTGACGATCTAAGTAACAAGACCCTATGGTAGTCTAGTCACCCTCATCACAAGATTGATTTTCTTCCCCTAAACATTACAAAACAAACTGTGTAGACTGTGCAAGGAATTACATAATTATGGATGCATACATAATTATGGAATTTAGTGCTCAGAAATCACAGCAAGTTCTGTCATGTACCTAGAGTTAACCAAATTCATTTCCAACTCTGATAAAGCAACCGTTGAAAATGACTCCGTCTGTTCATTTTCATTTCTAAAGATTATCCGTTGAGGAAATGAATATCCGTTTGTTTATCCTTTTCATTTCTATTTCTGAGGAAGCAACCGTTGAAAATGACTCCGTCGGTTCACTTTCGTTTCTGAAGATTATCCGTTGAGGAAATGAATATCCGTTTCTTTAAATCCTTCATTTCCATTTCTGATGAAGCAACCGTAGAAAATGACTCCTTCAGTTCATTTTCGTTTCTGAAGATTACCCGTTGAGGAAATGAATATCCGTTTGTTTAAATCCTTCATTTCCATTTATGATGAAGAAACCGTAGAAAATGACTCCTTCAGTTCATTTTCGTTTCTGAAGATTACCCATTGAGGAAATGAATATCCGTTTGTTTAATCCTTCATTTCCATTTCTGATGAAGCAACCGTTGAAAATGACTCCTTCAGTTCATTTTCGTTTCTGAAGATTACCCGTTGAGGAAATGAATATCCGTTTGTTTATCCTTTTCATTTCCGTTTCTGAGGAAGCAACCATTGAAGATGACTCCGTCTGTTCATTTTCGTTTCTAAAGATTGTCCGTTGAGGAAATGAATATCCGTTGTTTAATCCTTCATTTCCGCTTCTGAAGAATACTCGTTGAGGAAAATGACTCCGTCCGTTCATTTTCATTTCTGAAGAATGTCCGTTAAGGAAATGACCGGATTATGCCTTGCTTATCTCTGGTGGATTATTTGACACAAAGTCACAGACAGACTCCTACGAATAAATTTCGGGACGAAATTTCCTAAAGTAGGGGAGACTGTGACACCTGTGTCACTGTGACCATCAAACAAATACCAAACCAATGAAATATTGTATTTCATACTTGGGATTTGTATAAATATGTGTATCTTTTGCACATATCAATTCTTGTTCGATTTCAAGCTTTAAATCGCTTTCTGGAGAGTTATACGCAAACTGGTGCGTAAACGTAATCAGTTTAAATGTGAAAAATACTCCGGAACATCAACATATGCTTAACATACCTTAAATAACCTTTACATAACTTAGAAATAAGTTTTGGATGGGTTGGTATGCCGAAATCAAGTTTGTTCGCTTACAGGGACTAAATTCGACAAACTGCAAAAGTATGCCGATTCATACTGTAACGAACATTCCGGAACATGACCATAAGTTAAACATACCATAAATATCCTTCACCTAGCTTAGAAATAGGCTGAGAGGGGTTCGGTGTGCTAAAATAAACTCTTTGGTCATTCAGGGACTAAAAGCGTCAAAAAGTGCATAAGTTTGCATTTTCGCACATAACTTGCATTCTGAATACATCCGGACATCCAAAAATTTATGTAAGCATTAAAATATTTTATTTTAGTTTTTGGCATAAGAAAAATCCATTCCTCGCGCAATTTGGATCGTTTTTGCGTCCGTTACGACTTCCGTCGTAATTAACCGAACAACGCAACCGTACGGCCAAACGTACCGACATCCGACATATTTTTTGAGCATTTTTTGAGTTGCCTATACTATAACTTTATTTTAGAGCCTTGAAATGGGGTTAGCGGGGCTTAAAAGTGCGAAAAAAACAAGTTTTACTAGTGCAGGGACCATTTTTGAAATTTCTGACCTGATTCAATGAACCTAGTCCATTTTGAAGTGTTGATGGTTTTAACCCATGGTTTTGCAAAACCATGGGCTGGTATTCAATGAACCTAGTCCATTATTAGGGGCTCCCATGGTTTTAGAAAACCATGGGCACACATGTAAGGTCCAGATCAAAGCTCAGTTTTCGATGAACGATCTTAACGGTTCTTGAATTCCTATAAATACCCACCCTCACTTCCTCCCAAAGCACACTTGAATCTGATTTTGGCTCTCTAAGTTGAATTTTATGCTTCATACCTGAGAGTAAATCGGACCAATAGCTTGCGGGGACCTTCTGTAAGTATTCTGTCGTTCTTTTCATTCGTTTTTGTCGTTAAAGACAAACTGCGTTTGACTTTCTGCTTTGGCCAGTTTATGGTCAACGCGAAGTTCGTTTGAACTTCATAACGTGAGCGTAATCACGATGGTTATAGTCCCTAGTGACTATACCTACTGATTACCACGTTATCTAGGCTCAATGACGAGTCGTAGTTTCGGCCAAAATGCGTTTTCTCGCGTATTTTGTAACCAAACTACTCTAGGATATCAAAACCGTTTGTTTTGATATCAAAACCTGTTTTCTAACTTAACTAAACATGTTCTAGCATGTTTAGCTCGTCATTTTTTTTAGATTAGTGCTTGTGTGGAGCCGAAAGTCAAGCGGACTAAACACCCGCTTAGACTTTCGAACACGACCCGTTTGGTCGATCATTAGGATCCGACCAAACATGTTAAGTGACCATAGTAGTGTAGGGAATAACCTTCCGAGGTTATACCTTATGGTCACTTAGGTTTGATTAGTCACATGATAGGTAGTTTATATGCCTTAGGTAAATTACCAAAATGCCCTTTTTTACGCCAAAATTCATTTTAAGCCTATGTAATGTAATTTTTGATATCTAAACAGATTTAGCAACAATATTAGACATGTTAAGGCATATTTTACTTATCATAGGGCTAGTTAGGCATTCCAAACGCGTTTTACGCGAACGACGCGTTAAAGTAGCATAAGCTACCTAAACGGGTCGTAATGGGTCGTAAGCATTTAGGTTAGGTTTCATTGTAGTATGTAGGCTATGTTAAACCATATCATATGAGTTCCAACACTCATTTGGTTTACGAAACCTCATTCTATCCGATCTCCCTATTTAGGTCCGGTTATTAACGTAGTTACCTATATTAGGTGCCGTTTGATCCCGTGATCTTCTAGCTTTGCTTGGTGGTTATCCTAGGACTGTTGAGCAATCTCAAGTGAGTACATAGACCCCTCTTTTACTATTTTTCAAACATTTTGGGGTGAAACACATGTGCCTACTTATTACTTTCGTGCTTTCCTGTTTTCACATCATATACTTGCTATGCTCCTTAGTACAATTATAGTACATGATTTACATTACATTGTTTCGCTATGTATGTTTACTTAGCATACTTAGTACATTGTTTTACTTTACATTTCTGCTATGTATGTTGACTGAGCATGCTAGCACATTGATTTACATTACATTAGTTGCATATGTTTTCTCAACATATGGACACATTGTTTTACATTGCATTTGGTTGCATATGCTCATCCAGCATATGAACACATTATATTACATTTTGAACCGTTGTAACTATTTGACTATGTGAACCGTTGTAACCATTTGACTATGTGAACCGTTGTAACTATTCGACTATGTGAACCGTTGTAACCATTTGATTATATGAATCGTTTGTAAATGTCGAACCGTGTGAACCGTATATGACCATACATAAACATTTCTACAATTGTTAAACATTTCATCTTGGTGGCTGTTTGGGTGAGTGATTTAAGTAACGAGGCGACGTGTAACACGATAAAAACATGGTGGATACGCCGCTGGTACTTCCTATATATAAGTGTTTTTATGGTGTTACATATCGTAGCGTTATTTAAACCATTTCAGTTTAGACATATTACATCTACAATACAATCTTCACATAAACATCGTTTTACAAATAACTTAACTTATACAAACTCATTTTTACTTGGTTATTCGCTTAACCATACATTATTCTTTTATACATATACATCATTTGGTTTATTCATCACTTTTCAAATGATTTATGAAAGGAAACACTCAACAAGATTCATGGCTACTTTTTATTAAACAATTTCTTTAAACGCAAGTCATGAATCCTATTTTCACAAAAACTATGTATCTCACAGGCATTTTTATGCTGACGTACCTATTTTCACATGTGTTTTCAGGAGCTGTTGCATAGGATGATCAAGTCAAACATAGGCGGACCCGTGCCTTAGCAACTTAAAATGAAGCTAGAACTAGTTTAATTATGTTATGTACTCTTTGTTTCTTGTTTCAAGACAATGTAACTCTCTTGTTTGTTAAATAAAACGTAACTTTAATTTCCATGGTTGTGAAACAATTAATTCTGTTACAACACTCACCGACGTTTCCGCCACGTTTCGTTGTTTTACGTGGTCGGGGTGTGACACTACACCCAAATAGATGTATCACTCATGTACGTCGGTCCTACAAAGAGGATTGATGGTCTTAAGCGTCATACCCACCACTCACGTGATCTAGCAGTACCCTTCCTTAGCTAACCATACCACGTATAAACGTATGTAAACAGTTTGTAACATTTACTTCACCCCCGAAGTTATAAAACCGAAAACAGTTAAAAGAAAAGGGGGACATGAACTCACAGTCTTGTGTCTTCGTATCACAATAACTCAAGCTTCTTCGGATAAACACGACTACCTACAACGTACTAAGGTCGATTAGACGAGCGGGTCGTGCCTTGACTTAGTATTAATTAGTGTCCTTGAGTTATGTTTCTTCGTGTATTCAATATTATTCCAAGTTATAATTATTTGTTAAAATAATAAATATTTTAACTTAAATTATATTTATTAAATTTTGGAATAATAGATAAAATAATATATTTTAACTTGACACTTCTCAAGTATTTATACATGTATTTCCTTCCCAAGGATGGGTGTACTTGTATTTGTATTCTCATCCTTGTATATTTTGCCATTTATGTGGGGTCGAATTCCGGAGTGTAATTTTACGTACGAAAATACGTATCTCTTGTAATTATTAAGTATCCTTAGTAAAAGAAAATCCATATATACTTCCAATATATATATATATATATATATATATATATATATATATATATTAAGAAATACTTCTTAGAAAAATTATTTATAATTTTTCCTTTGGCAAAAATATTTGTATTCTCATATAAGTTCCAAAAATAATATATTTTCAAGTCTAACTTGGAGAATATATATATATATATATATATATATATATATATATATATATGCTTATTTTTCTCCCAAAATAATATATCTTCTAATATTTCCAAGAAAATACACATTTTTATTCACCCAAAAATAATATATTTTCTTCTTGTCAAAAATACGATATAAGTTTGTGATAATTGTAAAATTCATATTTTCATCCACTTGGTGTCCAAAATATTATTTACCAAAACATACTTGTGAATATTATCTTCGAAATATTTTGTGAGCTATATTTCTTAGTTCGGTTTCACCAATATCTTGTGTATTCCATGTATATTTATTCCTTGGAATTTTGTTAATATTTTGGATTGTAATTTCTTAGTATTTTGATGAGTTATATTATTTCATGTCGTAAAATAATATAACTAATATACAAAGTATACAAATAATCACACACATGGTGACTTCTAAATATATATTTCCTAAATACATATTTAGTCACTTTTATTTATAAAAGCCAACCTCCAATATTTATATTTTGAACAAAAATTCTATGGCAAACTTTATGTGAAAATCCATGGTTTGAAATATACTTGTAAATGCTTGTTTAGAAATATTTTTCTAAGTGTTTAATTTTTAGAAAAATTTTGCCATAGTTTCCCCTAAAAATGGAGGTTTCCATACCTTGAAAGTATATCATTTTCTTTTGTAAAATCAACACAATCAATCAACAATCAACAACAAACAATCTTTACTTACCAATTTTGCCAAAAACAAGTATAATCTACTTTTCATGAACTTGAAATTTCACAAAAATTTGTAGTAACTTACTAGTGTTCTTAGTAAGCCTTGTTATCCTTTAAAGTGTGACTGATTCTTTAAAAACATCATTTTTAAAGAAAATAGATCTTTACAACTTATATTCATGTTTTCTAAAAATGTTTCTTCATGGATCTTTCTTGTTACATAAGTGTTTCTACACTTCATTAACCACCAAAAATAAGGTTTATTTGTCTAAGAACCAAGATTTAGTAAAACTTGTATTTTTTTTTACTTGGTTTCTTGAGAAATCATCCATGAAATTTTAGATCTACAAGTATTACAACTTACTTTGATCATTATTTTACAAGAAAACCATATATTCTTTCAAGTTCATGTTCTATGTGAGGATGATCTATAATCCTACAACATTCTCATCCTCTCATCTTGCTAGATTATGTTTTTAATCATGATCTAGCAAGATCATATGATGATCAACATCAAATACATGAATAAACAATAATCATCAAGCATAACAACACATAAACATTAAGATTTCTTTAAGATTTAAGCTTATGTTCAAGTTTCTTTCTTGTGATTCTTAGTGTTCTTCATAATAATCAACATGTAACATCTTTTAACCACTTGAAATAGATGTAAAATAGAGTGTATGATGTTCTTACCACTAGCTCAAGGCTAGGGATGATCAAGTGAAGAAATAGAGTGGTTAATAGCAAACGAAGAAGGTCCTTGAACTTCCGAAAGTTCCTAGCTCCTTTGTGCAACCTCTAACACACTTGTATATGCTTGTAATATATGTAGGATGAATGAATGATGGTGATGAAGGTGGGGTTTGGTTCGGCCGAGAGCAAGAAGAAGTGAGGGAGAAAGAGTGTGTGTTTAAGTGTGTGAAGTTATGAGAGTTAGAACCCTTATGTCTTCTTATAATCCGTTTCTAGTTTTATCTCATGTATAATGTGCCACATAAAGCAAAAACATGATCTAATAGAATATTCAAATGAAATCTTCATGTGGGCCATATGTTGGCCGATTCCATAGGTGGGGGGGGGGTATGTAGGCTAGGTTAAACTATCTAGTTAGTTATTAAGTTAAAATCCAAGTATTAGTTAGATACTTTAGTTACTAGATATTTATGTAGTGTTATGATGTTCGGGGACCATAACTAGCTAGGTAATATTAAAACAGTGCTTCTAGTGAAAATTTGGTGTTTTGGGTAGTGTCCGGTTGTTCTGTTGGTTACCGGTTCGTAAAGGTGTTAAACTATGCAGTTTAGTGTGCTTTATGTACCCTTTTATGACAGTTTTGATTCCCGACACTTAGGAAGTATTCAGGGCCATTTAACCATATTTCTGCATTATATTAGAGGGTTTAAATGCTGAATTTTCTGATTTTCTGCAGAATTCTGCAGTTTATGTGAGTTTTAGGCACTTTTCTGGCACTTAAATTATCTCTAGGAAGGCAGTTTTATGATCCTTACTTTCCTACACACTATACTAGTGTAATACTTACTTTCTGGCTCATTCTGTATCTCAACACACTGTCTGTCTATGTACTGAGCTTTGTCAGCATTTTCCTGATTTGTCTAATAACTGTGCTAACTGTGTTTCGTGCATCATTTGAGTCAAAAAAAGTTCTCATGCATAAATGATATATCACTTGTAATATGTGATGCATATGTATGTATAAAGCAGTAATCAGAAAGCAATTCAAATCACTAATTGTAATTCTACACAGTCATTAAGCACTAATCATTATTTAATAATTGTATAGATACCTGGAATTTTGACAGTTGTCACATTCTCCCCCTGTTAAGAAAATTTCGTCCCGAAATTTTAAGCTTTACTACTATCAGCAGGGGTGTTGGGGAACAAATGCAGGTATTTTGCTTTCATGCGGTCTTCACGCTCCCAAGTAAACTCTGGGCCGTGACGTGCGTTCCACCGAACCTTGACGAGTTTAACACTACTCCTCCGAGTCTTGTTAACTTTCCAGTCTATAACCTAAACGGGTTCTTCGGTAAAGTGGAGTGTGTCCTCAAGGGATAACCACTTGTAACACCCTTTAAATTAAATCAAGGTTTAACGTATAGTTTACGAAAAAGATCATGTAATTAAGTTTACATATACATCAGAAATATGGGTTTATTAAAACCTTTTTACAATTTAAAAGTTTACAATGTCATGTAATTAAGTTCGTCATTTAAAATTAACAACGAGACGTCGTGCGGAAGCTTGTTTCTTGATCGTGTTCTGTTCTTCATTGAGCTTGATAGTCCTCCGGTACTAGAAATATACCTACAACTCATAAAACATGAGTTAGATTAGTCATACGTAGCTTAAAACGTATTTAAACGGGTTCGCAATGCATATAATATTAAAATAAACATTTTTTGAATTTTTGGAACTCGTCGCGTCGCGCGACTGCCCCTTGCTTTTGCCGTCGCGTGGCGCGACGCCCTGCTTTGTCCAGAATTGTTTGTTGCTGAACTGCAGATTTCCAGCTCAAAACTCAAACTTATAATTCACAAAAACGTGCATAACTTTTGTTCTACTTATCCGATTCACGTGATTCTTTTTCTCACGCGATCGTAATTTAATTCTCCATCTTATGGAGTTAAAAATCCGACATTCAAACTAATAAAATTCTAAAATTTTAAGCATTCGGCTTATTACCCAAAATCAACATTTTGACCCGTTTGAATTTAAGACCTCCAAACTTGTTTCTAGTTAATCATAAATCATATATCAAAGTGTTTAACTCAATTCTCTATCTCGGAATTTTAACTTTTGTGAATCACACGGCAAATACCTAAGTTACGCGCGTAATTTATTTTGACCCAAAATCGTACATATAACTAATATCTTATTTATGCGTACCTGACTCGGTCAACATATAGACCCGTTTCATTTTTTTATACCTTGATTTTATTAGCCGCTAATTCAAGCGACGTAATTATTCAATTTCTGTTCAATCCTGTGAACATGTAACTTGACAAACAAATGTTAGTCGATATTGCCGAATGGTGTTATCATCACCATTTGGCCCGTTTGGCCTATATGACCAAACATTTACATACATAACAAAACATGGTTTTTAACTACCAATTCGCCCATCCGACCCATTTCGGAGTTTACCATTAGATCCTCCTTTTTTTTACTAACCAAGGTTTTTCATCATCTTATATGTTTCGTATTGTTTCATGTCGGAAACATATTCCGGGTATAGCTTTTTATCGTACTTACAATCTATGGATAAATACATGTCTAATAAAAGGGTGTAAGCTTTTACTTACCTTGCATCCATGCCACGCTTTTCTTTCCATACTCGCTCCGTTTGACCCGCTTCATCCACAAGCTTCCACCTAGCTTGTTAAGCGCCAAACTATTATCCAATGTTCACAAGGTGGTTAGATTAACCATAATTTAATATGATCTTCCACCTTACACATTTCTATGCATTCATCCGAACACTTAATATAATCACGTTTTACACATAACTAAGTAGAAAACACAGCTTGAACCTTCGATACGGAAAAATTCATAAAACGCTCAATTTTCGTCAAAAAATGCGATTCCAGTGGGGTTTTAAAGAAATACATGTTTTTGTCACGTTTTGTCCATGTTACAGCCAATACAAGTCGGCTGTAAATTCTGATCAGAAGCTATTTGAAATCAACTTTCAATTAAAGCATGTTCTTGACATCATAACACTATTTTTTAGCAATCAAAACCCTAAAAACATCTTATACATGAATTTAGTATCAACAAAAAAAAATCTGAATTTACTTGAGCTAAGCATGATTTCAACATATACTTGTCTAGGGTTTACTCTTAGACACTACTATGTTCCTATTTCATCCATATAACAATCATGCATCAACAATTTCCGAATTCTCTAAGTTCATCAGAATTTCAAGTAGAGATTTTCTATCAAATTTCACATACCTTATGACCCCCTTGCAATGGAGATCACCAATCTAGGCTCGGATTTCGTTTTGGAATTGATCTTGACCTTCAATTTGATCTAACTTCAAGAACTAGGGTTCAATTGAGGGAGCTTGGTCGGCCCCTGTGTTTTCCTACGACCAGACACACCTAAGTGTGTGTTTGGTGTGGGTTATTTTGATTTTAATTATTCAAGTTTCTAACTTTACAACTTAGGCCCCTCAATTTTTGTTTTATTTATAATTTAGGAGTTTCCATCCATGGTTTATAAAAGGCTTACTAGTCCATGCTTCTTTATTGTTTTTAAACTAATAATTAACTAGGTTAATTACCCCTAGTTAACTTAGTGAGTCCGGGAGTTCTAACCCGTTTATTTTAAGTTCCGTCAACTCGGCCCTTTTATCCATTTTATTTCTCGAAAGTTCTTATCCGCTTTTTAATTAATATTAGGATTGTTTATTTAAATCCTAATATTTACCGGGTTACTTTACCACTAACGGTACTTTACCCGTCTTTTAGTATTAACGGGGTTTGATTACCAAACCCATTTTCGGGGTGTTACAAGTCTACCTCCCTTAAAGAGGTTTCGTCCCCGAAACCTTTCTCACGTACCTTATTAGTTTAGATCATCTGAATCCTTAGTTTTCGGTGATCACTTGAGCATTACTCGCATATAATAATCTTACAAAAAAAAGTATGGTAATGTGTTTTTAGTTTTAAGGCATATGCGCCTTTCACGTGTAAGGCCTCGTAGGCCTTTACCTTCAGCTTGTATTTCTTATTCTGGTCACTTATTTGACCGAGTTGTCATCTGATTACTCGGCCGTATTTATTATTCAACATTTTTACTTCTAGCTAATTTTATATTGACAAGCGCCTTGCGTAAGTCGTAACACTATTTTAACTTCAAATGGTTTTTACTGGCTAGACTGATTTGTCGCCTTCATTTTATACTCTGTTACTCGGGTATATCATATTGCCATCCCGGCCTTTTGCGTATTTCTGATTTCATATCTCGTAACTCACGTTACAACGTGGTTAAATTCTATGTCACTTTTAGTGACCGTAATCACATCACATCTTGTTTAAGTTTATGTCGACTTTTCATTGTCGAAAATCTTTCTTTCAAATGTATCGTTTCACACCTATCGATGTTAAAACCTATATCCTTTAATATTAACTATTTCCGTGTTCGTCTCATAGTATTCATATTTGTTAAAACGTTGTTTCTTACTAAAACTGAATTTTAGTTTAACCTTTTTTTTTCTATTTAGCTTATGTCAATTTACTCACATCAAGGAAATTGGCAACCAATAATTTATTCCTTTCCGTTCTCGTTTTACACGGGGAATCGTAACAAGTTCCCTCGCTCTACGCTATTGACCCGTAGGTTCTTTCACATAGCCTCACAGGCTTTTTCCTTAGATTTCCACCTTCTAAGGTGAAACCCCTTCTGTTCGTTTCTTTCTATTCGTGACCCGAGGGTCTTTTGGGTCCCGTAGACCTTATCACTACATTTAATCCCGTAGGTTATGATGATCCCATAGATCACCTTTTATTCACGTCTATATTCAAATGTATATTTATACATATATAGCTTCAAGGCATCTCTTGTCATGCTCGGAATCATTTATTTTTTCTTTTGAACTTTAGTTGACCTTGACCGTAGTCTAAGGTTTCATTTGTTTACTTTCAGACTAATCTTCCAACTTTATGACTCCTTACGTCATTTACTTGTCAGTTTGTCCTACTCTTACCATTATCCGGTTCTTACCTGTACCTCTTTACAACCCGTTACCCAGGTTCTTTATCTTAATGTTTTTTTTAACATTCTTGTTTCGCTAGTTTGCGTTTTTCCTATCTACATTCCTTTACGACCCATCACATATGTTCATTAATATTCCGCGCTTCTATTATTCGGTTTGCGCCTATTTGTACTACCAATTTCTTATACTTTATTTGTCTCGTTTGAGTTATTCGTGTGAGGTTTTATCATTTATGAACGTCAAACTTCGTTCTTTATTCGACCCGTTCACTCTAAATTAGTTGAACATAGTTATCAAAATTTCTGTTTGCAAATTCTCACCGTCCTTTAGTCATGACTCATTTTCCGAGTCTTTTGACTTTCTTTTTCGCGTTCCCGTCTCTCGGTTTACGCATTCACCCACAATCCTACCCGTCCATCGGGTATCTTTACCAAAGTCATCGTCAAGTAACCATTCTTATATGGTTTTAGACATCATCTTAATTTATTTGATCGTCTTAGCGAATTCCATTGCTTTTATTTAGTCAAGTCTTTTATTCTTTTATTCTACCTTTTTGACTTGTCTGTGTGAATTTCATCACTTATGACAGTCAAACTTTATCCCTTATGCCTTAGCATCCACATTAGTTGGTTTGTATTTTCATTTACTTTAATCTTTGTCCCTTCTTTCGGGCTCGTTATTCTAACGTAATACGCTCCCTGTCATCCGACTTGCGTTTACGTTTACTATCAAACATCTTACTTGTTTGACTCATTTGGGTACCATTTAAGTTAGTCCCATTCACCCCGTCCTTACTACATCGGACGTAAATGTGTCTGCTACAAGAAGTTCATGGTATCATATGCCACTACTTACTTGGCCAGAGTAAGCCATCAACACATGATACACATGACCTTTTTGTAGTTTTCACATCACACCCCATGTAAGTAACGCCCCTATTTATTTCATATCTCTGATTTTATTTAGTAAAACTCTATTTAATTGCAAAACAACAACCATTAGTTTTACTAGTTTTACTTTTGTACATATAAAATGTTTTCTTATCTATTGAACTATTATATAATCACATTCATTAATGTGATCGCTACTTTTCTCAATAGCATTATATTGAGAGTTTTTCACTTGGATAATTACCCCCCGTCCAAGTTTCCATATGAACTAATCCTATTATTTCTTTGTTATTCATCATCGTGAATAACGCATGTTTCTATTAAACTTCTCTTGGAAACATCATCCTGAATAGACATCCTATTCAGGTTTTATTAGATATATGCAACCGTCTTTCCCTACGTGTTTGTTCCATATTACTACTTATACGATTAAATTTAAAAGCGTGCACTTGGTAATGCTTGCCCTTACGGGCTTCTCTTGTCGTTATCTTTGTTCGCAATCGTCACGCGATTTAGGTCCTTAATGAGTATGCTCGGCTTGTCATACCTCGGACCGTTCCACCGTCATGTCCGTCACTTGTTACACTCTCGCCATCTTCAGGTGCGAGTATCCTTCAACTAAACATTTACAAAAGTTAGTAATTTCGACATTAATAAATGCACGTATTGTAATACAAGGCTTTTTACTGCACGTGATTTCGTTAACTATACTAATCATTTTCGTTGGTGTAACGTGTATTACACGATACCCTATGTGTTGTTCACAACACTTTAATCATACTAGACAATTAACATACTTGTACTTACCGGATCTGCGATCAAGCCTCGAACCGAACACTTTACCCTTCAACCATGAGCTCTAATTACCAACTTGTAACACCCTTTAAATTAAATCAAGGTTTAACGTATAGTTTACGAAAAAGATCATGTAATTAAGTTTACATATACATCGGAAATACGTGTTTATTAAAACCTTTTTACAATTTAAAAGTTTACAATGTAATGTAATTAAGTTCGTCATTTAAAAGTAACAACGAGACGTAGTGCGGAAGTTTGTTTCTTGACCGTGTTCGGTTCTTCATTGAGCTTGATCGTCCTCGGGTACTAGAAATATACCTACAACTCATAAAACATGAGTTAGATTAGTCATACGTAGCTTAAAACGTATTTAAACGGGTTCGCAATGCATATAATATTAAAGTAAACATTTTTCGAATTTTTGGAACCCGTCGCGTCGCGCGACGGCCCCTTGCTTTTGCCGTCGCGTGGGGCGACGCCCTGCTTTGTCCAGAATTGTTTGTTGCTGAACTGCAGATTTCCAGCTCAAAACTCAAACTTATAATTCACTAAAACGTGCATAACTTTTGTTCTACTTATCCGATTCACGTGATTCTTTTTCGCACGTGATCGTAATTTAATTCTCCACCTTATGGAGTTAAAAATCCGACATTCAAACTAATAAAATTCTAAAATTTTGAGCATTCGGCTTATTACCCAAAATCAACATTTTGACCCGTTTGAATTTAAGACCTCCAAACTTATTTCTAGTTAATCATAAATCATATATCAAAGTGTTTAACTCAATTCTCTATCTCGGATTCTTAACTTTTGTGAATTACGCGGCAAACACCTAAGTTACGCGCGTAATTTATTTTGACCCAAAATCATACATATAACTAATATCTTATTTATGCGTACCTGGCTCGGTCAACATATAGACCCATTTCATTTTTTTGTACCTTGATTTTATTAGCCGCTAATTCAAGCGATGCAATTATTCAATTTCTTTTCAATCCTGTGAACATATAACTTGACAAACAAATGTTAGTCGATATTTCCAAATGGTGTTATCATCACCATTTGGCCCGTTTGGCCTATATGACCAAACATTTACATACATAACAAAACATGGTTTTTAACTACCAATTCGCCCATCCGACCCATTTCGGAGTTTACCATTAGATCCTCCTTATATGTTTCGTATTGTTTCAAGTCGGAAACATATTCCGGGTATAGCTTTTTATCGTACTTACAATCTATGGATAAATACATGTCTAATAAAAGGGTGTAAGCTTTTACTTACCTTGCATCCATGCCACGCTTTTCTTTCCATACTCGCTCCGTTTGACCCGCTTCATCCACAAGCTTCCACCTAGCTTGTTAAGCGCCAAACTATTATCCAATGTTCACAAGGTGGTTAGATTAACCATAATTTAATATGATCTTCCACCTTACACATTTCTATGCATTCATCCGAACACTTAATATAATCACGTTTTACACATAACTAAGTAGACCGCGATTTCATTTAGGCATTTCATATCACTGAAAATGGGCTGTTTTTGGTGACTTGTTTAACCTGTTTACAAGTCTTCAAAATTATGATTTTTTATGTGGCGTACCTCTCGGAGGGTTAGGCCTTGTGTTAAAATTTCAAGATCTAACTCTTTACCAAAAATTCGTAAAAATTCATTTACTAAGCTGCAATCAGATTCGTCACTTCTGACTTCAGCTTACGGAAAAATTCATTTAAAATTACTCGTTTATCCGATTGACGAAATTCCAATTGGTGATTCTTTTAATCACTTAAAACTATCTACAGTAAAAATTTGAGATAATAAATAAATCCCTAAATTGAGTTATGACATTCGTAATGGGCTGCAAATTCTGCCAGAAAACGCAGCTTGAACCTTTGATACGGAAAAATTAATAAAACGCTCAATTTTCGTCGAAAAAATGAGATTCTAGTGGGGTTTTAAAGATATTTCCTGGAATTACATTTTAGACTTAAGAAACACATGTTTTTGTCAAGTTTTGTTCATGTTACAGCCAATACAAGTCGGCTGTAAATTCTGATCAGGAGCTATTTGAAATCAGCTTTCAATTAAAGCATGTTCTTGACATCATAACACTATTTTTTAGCAATCAAAACCCTAAAAACATCTCATACATGAATTTAGTATCAACAAAAAATCTGGATTTACTTGAGCTAAGCATGATTTCAACATATACTTGTCTAGGGTTTACTCCTAGACACTACTATGTTCCTATTTCATCCATATAACAATCATGCATCAACAATTTCCGAATTCTCTAAGTTCATCAGAATTTCAAGTAGAGATTTTCTATCAAATTTCACATACCTTATAACCCCCTTGCAATGGAGATCACCAATCTAGGCTCGGATTTCGTTTTGGAATTGATCTTGACCTTCAATTTGATCTAACTTCAAGAACTAGGGTTCAATTGAGGGAGCTTGGTCGCTCCCTGTGTTTTCCTACGACCAGATACACCTAAGTGTGTGTTTGGTGTGGGTTATTTTGATTTTAATTATTCAAGTTTCTAACTTTACAACTTAGGCCCCTCAATTTTTTTTTATTTATAATTTAGGAGTTTCCATCCATGGTTTATAAAAGGCTTACTAGTCCATGCTTCTTTATTGTTTTTAAACTAATAATTAACTAGGTTAATTACCCCTAGTTAACTTAGTGAGTCCGGGAGTTCTAACCCGTTTATTTTAAGTTCCGTCAACTCGGCCCTTTTATCCATTTTATTTCTCGAAAGTTCTTATCCGCTTTTTAATTAATATTAGGATTGTTTATTTAAATCCTAATATTTACCGGGTTACTTTACCACTAACGGTACTTTACCCGTCTTTTAGTATTAACGGGGTTTGATTACCAAACCCGTTTTCGGGGTGTTACACCACTGTTTCTTGAGTTGGACTCTTCTTCAGATTAGATACATGGAATGTATCATGAACACCATTAAGTTCTGTCAGTAGCTCCAACTTGTAAGCTACAGGACCAATGCTTTCCAGGATTTTGAACGGTCCGATAAATCGTGGGTTTACCTTACCACGCTTTCCAAAGCGTGCCATACCTTTCAAAGGTGAGACTTTTAACAGAACCATATCACCCACTTCAAATTCCAAGGGTTTCCTTCTTTGGTCCGCATAGCTCTTTTGTCGATCACGAGCCGACTTGATGCGCTTTCGGATCTGCATAAACTTATCTGTCGTCTCTTGGACCAATTCAGGACCAACCAGCTGTCTATCACCTACATCTGCCCAGCATAACGGTGATCGACACTTTCGGCCGTAGAGAGCCTCAAACGGTGCAACTTGAATGCTTGTATGGTAGCTGTTGTTATAGGAAAACTCTACCAAAGGTAGGTGAGTGTCCCAACTTCCACCCAAGTCCATTACGCAAGCACGAAGCATATCTTCTAGCTTCTGAATCATTCTCTCGCTTTGACCGTCCGTCTGTGGATGAAATGTTGTGCTCAGATTCAACTTAGAACCAAACGCTTCTTGGAAGGATTGTCAAATCCTTGACACAAATCTTCCATCTCTGTCTGATATAATCGAGATAGGCACTCCATGACGTGCAACTATCTCGCTTAGGTACAACTCAGCTGGCTTACCTGCGTTATCCTTTTCCCTGATCGGCAAAAAGTGCGCAGACTTTGTCAGACGGTCTACGATTACCCAAATCGTAGCATGACCTCTGGGTGTCCTGGGCAACTTTGTTACGAAATCCATTGAGATCTGTTCCCATTTCCACATGGGTATCTCAGGTTGCTGCAGAAGACCTGAAGGCTTTTGATACTCGGCCTTCACCTTGGCACAAGTCAAGCACTTTCCAACGTAAGTAGCCACGTCGCCTTTCAGTCTTGGCCACCAGTAATAATCCTTCAAATCTTGGTACATCCTTTCCGATCCTGGGTGGATCGAGTACCTCGATTTATGAGCTTCATCGAAAATCACATCTCTTAAACCACCAAAGAGAGGAACCCAAATTTGTCCCATAAAACACAAGGTTCCTTCCTCATTGGGTACCAACTTTTTCTCCATCCCATGGAGATATTCAGCCTTAATGTTCTCCTTCTTAAGGGCTTCCCTTTGTGTAGCACGAATGCGCAACGAGAGGTCTATCTGAATAATCATCTCTAAAGCTCTAACCCTTATGGGCTTAATCCTCTCTTTTCGACTTAAGGCGTCTGCCACCACATTCGCCTTTCCTGGATAATACTTGATTTCGCAATCATAATCATTTAACAACTCAACCCATCGTCGCTGTCTCATATTAAGCTCTTTCTGATCGAATATGTGCTGAAGGCTCTTGTGATATGTAAAGATCGTGCATCGGGTACCATAGAGATAATGCCACCAAATCTTCAAAGCAAACACCACTGCGCCTAATTCCAAATCATGTGTGGTGTAATTTTTCTCATGAACTTTCAATTGGTGAGAAGCATAAGCGATAACCTTTTGTCGCTGCATCAACACTCAGCCCAATCCCTGACGCGAGGCGTCACAGTACACCACGAAGTCATCGGTGCCTTAGGGTAGGGACAAGATAGGTGCATTGCAAAGCTTGTTCTTTAGCAGCTGAAAAGCTTCCTCTTGTTTATCTCCCAATTCGTACTTCTTATCCTTTTGAGTAAGGGAGGTCAGTGGTTGAGCGATTTTCGAAAAATCCTCAATGAATCAGCGATAATACCCTGTTAAACCTAAAAACTGTCGGATCTCGGTTGGCGTCTTTGGGGTTTCCCAATTCTTAGTTGCCTCAATCTTGGTGGGATCCACATGAATTCCATCTTCGTTTACCACGTGACCAAGGAATTGTACTTCACGCAACCAAAACTCGCACTTTGAGAACTTAGCATACAGTTTCTCCTTCTTTAGTAGCTCTAAAATGGCTCTAAGGTGTTGCCCATGCTCCTCCTTAGAATGTGAGTAGATCAAAATATCGTCGATAAATATAATCACGAATTTATCGAGATATGGCTTGCAAACTCGGTTCATCAAATCCATAAATACTGCCGGTGCATTTATCAAACCAAATGGCATTACTAGGAACTCGTAATTTCCATAACGAATTCTGAAGGCAGTCTTTCGTATACTCTCTTCTTGAATCCGCGGCTGGTGATAACCAGATCGAAGATCAATCTTGGAGTAGTAACTCGAACCCTGAAGTTGATCGAAGAGATCATCAATCCTTGGCAAAGGATACTGATTCTTGATGGTTAACTTATTCAGCTCTCGGTAGTCAATGCACATACAAAAACTACCGTACTTCTTCTTGACAAATAGTACTGGAGCTCCCCAAGGCGAGAAGCTTGGTCGAATGAATCCCTTATCCAAAAGCTCCTGAAGTTGCGTCGACAACTCTTGCATCTCTGAAGTTGCAAGTCGATAAGGTGTCTTGGCTACAGGCGCGGCGCCTGGAACCAAGTCAATATGGGATTCGACTTGTCATTGCGGCGGAAATCCTAGCAAGTCTTCGGGGAAGACTTCAGGATATTCCCTTACCACCGGGATATCTTCCAGCTTCGGCTCTTCGGCTTCTTTATCAACAACGTGAGCCAAAAAGGCAACACATCCTTTACGCATAAACTTTAGTGCTTTCAAACAACTGATAATCCTTAGAGGCGTATCATGCTTTTCTTCGTGCACTACAATTGTCTCTCCATTCGCCATCACGATGCGAATGATCTTCTCATGACATACGATTTCAGCTTGGTTACTCGACAACCAATCCATTCCAACTACCACGTCAAAGCTTCCCAACTCAACTGGTAGAAGATCGAGCGTAAACTCATGCTCTCCGAGCTCTATCACACAACCTCTAATCACTTCGTTTGCTTCTACTAGCTTCCCATTAGCTAGTTCTATCGAGTACGGAATATCTAACTTACTTGCCACTAACCCAAGTATATTCTTAAATTCTAGGGACACGAAGCTATAATCGGCACCAGTATCAAATAGCACGGCACCAGTATCAAATAGCACAGATGTAAAGTGTTGGTTGATAGGGAACGTATTAGTGACTACGTTCGGATCTTGACGAGCTTCCCTAGCTCCAATGTTGAAGACACTTCCCTGGGCTTGGTTGTTCTTCGGGTAATCCCGCTTGAAATGCCCAACATCACCACATCTAAAGCAACCTTGTTTGTTTCCAGTACCGCCCTGATTGTTGTTTGCTCCACAGTTTCCGTTACCACCTTGATTTCCAGAACCACCATGCTTTCCATTACCTCCCTGATTGTTGTTTCCACCTTGGTTTCTATTCCCATAACCGTTTCCACCACGGTTTCCATTGCCATTTCCATTACCTCTCTGACCACCATTCCCACGACCAGTACCAGCCCAGCATGTCTCCTTCGAATGACCATTCTTTCTGTAGTTTTCACATTTCCTAAGCCTACACTAGCCGGCATGATGGGACTGGCACACATCACACTTGGGAAGGGTGCCCATGTATCATTTCCCCTTATTCTCCGAACTTGCAGCACCAGTCCTGACCTCGGCTGGTGGGTTCGCATCTCTTCGCTTGCTACCACTGTTGTTTCCTTGGGTACCCTTCTTAAAATTCGAGAACTTCCTCTTGTTCTCTCCTGACGACTCGACATGAGTCTCCTTCTTCTTTCCCTCTGAGATTGAAAACTTGTTCAATTTAATTGCTTCTTCAGTCAATGCCATGCTCAAATCAATAGCTTCGGTGATCGTTGGAGGCTTCGAAGTA
The DNA here is from genome assembly GCA_030545235.1 of Helianthus tuberosus. Classification (NCBI taxonomy): domain Eukaryota; kingdom Viridiplantae; phylum Streptophyta; class Magnoliopsida; order Asterales; family Asteraceae; genus Helianthus; species Helianthus tuberosus. The sequence goes on from CM060354.1 coordinate 185,644,096, forward strand.
GTCACCATGCTCATTATTTGGGGTGCCAATCCCCAAATGAAACGTTCAACTCGCTTGAATTCTGGCTCTACCATGTAGGGGACAACACGAGACAGGTCATGGAATCTCTGCACATACTCAGCAATCTTAGGACCATCCATTTTCAGATTCTAGAACTCGGTTTCCAACTTCTGAATCTCAGCCCTTGAGCAGTACTTCTTACGCATCAATTCTTTTATCTCATCCCAAGTCATACCATATGCTGCAGCCTCACCTAGAGTCTGAACCTGGAGGTTCCACCACGACAGAGCTCCATCGAGAAACAATCCAGAAATGTAAGTGACCTGGTGCTCTGGCGCACACTTGCTCATTCGCAGCACATAATCTGTTTTCTCAGCCCATCTTACAAAAGCTACAGCACCTCCAGTGTCATCAAAGGTCAGAGGCTTGAAGTCAAGGAACGGCTTGTAAGTACAGCCTGTACAAGCAACATCATTCACAGAAGGCATTAGCAAACGCACAGGGAATGTCCAAATGTATCGTAATGTGTCTTAAGTGACTTAAACATTACCGTGAGGTGGGTTATTTCCTGAGGTACCTCCGCTGTGTTCAGAGCGTAGGGCCTCATGTTGTGCGATTACCTGTGAAATCCGTTCTTGCAGTTCTGCCTCTGTTGTGGGCAACTGATTGTTCCTTCGAGGAGGCATCTTCTAAAAGAAGATTGGACAGGTCCGGTCGTATTCGTATGATATATATATATATATGTATATGTAATAGAATTCATTATAGCAAGCAAGTATATGGCATCACAATTACTGCACAATCATGAAATTCAACTACGTATTTAATGAGAACATTACAATTGAGCTTTCATTAATCATCGACCACCAATATTGTTACATGTTTTACAAAAGTATTGCATCAAAAGGGAACACAGGGTCACACTACCCTTGTCCAAATTGTCTATCAGTCTACAATAGTCATACAATAAAAAAGGTGATCTCCAAAAGGCTTCACTAGCTTAGCTCAATAGCGGTGCTCTCATCAAAAGTAAGCTACCTACATAAAACCAAAAACCGGCTATGCTGATGGTAGTGGAGGAGGAGGTGGAGGAAAGAAAAGCAAGTTGCGCACATGCGCAAGCTCTTCCTCAAGCTCATATACATGATGCAACAGATAACTGATCTGCTGCTCAACGGTGAGAAATCGAGCGTCAAACTCAGGAAATGGAGTAAGCGGTGCAGGAGGATGTGAAAACGGGGACGGTGATGAACGAGGGGGAACAAAAGCAGGCTGACACGGACATGGCAAAGAACGCGGTATCATCTCAAGCTCTAAAATCCCACGACTCATGATCTCATACTGGAGCTGCAATGATAGAAGTAACTCATCCCATGTATAACCAGTAAAGTGTGAGGAATGGTAGGGATTAGAAATCGGCATGGTGTTTGGTGGGAACCATCTGAGTGGCTCATCAAGTGGTGAAGAAGTAAAATGAGCAAAAGGTGCAGACTGAGGTATGTGGGGAAAAGCTGCTGAAACATGAGGGTCATGGCTAAGTTGCTGGCCTGAAGTGCCTTCCCCTGGACGGGGTGCGGGTATATCCTGCAAGAAAACATTGGGTAGATCAACACGGTGAACATCAGACTCCGCTGGGTGAAAAGGAGCAACATCAGCGGGTGCAGGTGCAAGTGGAGGAATGAATGGCTCAATAACAGGAGGGTCAACGGGTGCAGGAACTAGATCAGGTATGAGGGGTGCAATGTCAGGTAAGCCAAAAGGGATAGGGTTATGATCAGGTAAGGGCTCAGGATCAGCAGGTGCAACATCAGGCTGGTCAACAGGAACAAAATCTAGCTCAAGATCAAGCTCAAAGTCATGTGGAGGGGATGGTGCAGCTGACATGGTTGCATCATCATCAGTATCAGTGGTATAACGTCGCAAACCAACTGTCTGCAAGGCGGAAGATGTCACAGACTCAAAGGAATCTGAGACAGAGTGTAAGCTAGAATCAGAAGAAATCTCAATAACGGGGATCCCAAGAAGTGGAACATCAACAACGTCCTCATCTAGCTCTCTAATCTGAGACAGAGTGTAAGCTAGAATCAGAAGAAATCTCAATAACGGGGATCCCAAGAAGTGGAACATCAACAACGTCCTCATCTAGCTCTCTGTCGCCATGAGCGTCATCTGGAGGGCCATCAACAAACAGATCAAAATCATCATCAAAAGGCCAATCCTCAGGCGGGATGACCACTAAAGGATCAGGAGCGAGGATCGGTGCCATGATATGCTCACCATCAGGATGACCGATGATAAGATGATCGTGGACAGGAATGGGAATAACAAAAGGATCCTCGTCTAGGATACCGTCAGCAAGCGGTAAGTTGTCTCCAAAATCGGGCAGCACAAATGGCTGAAAATCGTCGTCGTCATCGGACATCATCTCCGAGTCACTCTCTGTATCGGAAGTAAAGATCTTTGGCTCAGGGACGATCTCATCGTCAGAAACAATAGCCATGGGGTCGTCAGTGTCGGACAATCCGCTCTCGGATGATGACATGGTGTCTGTAACATAACAATCACAACATATGTACATATATTAACCACTAACATTTAGTATGCACGCAAAGTTAATGTATCATAAAATCATATTTCCTCGTGATTCCTCACGAACCCTTTCTATCCTTCCTAGTCTCCCAGACTAGACCAACTAGTCTTCCAGACTAAACCACCTAGTCTCCCTGACTAAACCAACAAAGTAACTATGCATTTGTGTTTCTTGTCTTTTTATTTTGTAAAAATGTATGTTTCCTAGATCTGGGCGTTTCGTGTATGCAATGAAAACATGTTGTGAAAACATTTTCGTGAGAGCCCTAATGATTGTAGTCTAGACTCGAGAAGGAATCCTAGTTCGCTACAATCAAAGCTCTGATACCAAACTGTCACACCCTGACTTTTGCGGAAGCGTGATTATGTGTGACTTGCTTAATATCATTGCATTCAATCATAACAACAACTATATGATAAAACCGAAGATGTTCATCCATTAAATAAGTTTTAAAAACATAACAACATCATTGTTTTTAAAACATTGAAATCAAATTCGAGTACAAACCATGCAACTTGTTTTTAGAGTTCACAAGGACTCGACAAAAGACATTAAATAAAACCAGGTTTTGGAAGACGTGTCTCGTCCAGGATAAGACACACTAACCAAACCCTAAGACCATGGATGACATCTTTTATTCTCAAACAACACTTGAAACTTCCGAACGCCCGCCAGATCACATTTAATTCCCTGAAATACATGTAGTTTGAAAACATCAACAAAAGTTGAGCGAGTTCATGTGTTTGTTTGTGTGTATGAATAAACCTTTGAAATCATGGAAAATATGTATGTATGTTTGTAAATCCCTGGTATGAAAGCAACAAGGAAAACAGATCATTAATGGTTTGCAAGGCCATTAATATGTGTGACGTAATGCAGGAATACTCAAACCTAGCAGACTTTGCACCGGGCTTCCGGCTGTAAGACATAGTCAACCCATGGGCCAAACCCTGGTCCAACATGGGCGGGGCTCGCTACACCCAAATAGATCTATCACTCATGTCCCTCGGTCCTACAAAGAGGATTGATGGTCTTAAGCCTCATACCTACCACTCACATGATCTAGCAGCACCCTTCCTTAGCTAACCATACCACATATAAATGTTTGTAAACAGTTTGTAACATGTACTTCACCCCCGAAGTTATAAAACCGAAAACAGTTAAAAGAAAAGGGGGACATGAACTCACAGTCTTGCATCTTCGTATCACAGTAACTCAAGCTTCTTCAGATAAACACGACTACCTACAACGTACTAAGGTCCATTAAACGGGCGGGTCGTGCCTTGACTTAGTATTAATTTGTGTCTTTGAGTTACGTTTCTTCGTGTATTCAATATTATTCAAAGTTATAATTATTTGTTAAAATAATAAATATTTTAACTTAAATTATATTTATTAAATTTTGGAATAATAGTTAAAATAATAATAGATTTTAACTTGATACTTCTCAAGTATTTATACATGTATTTCCTTCCCAAGGATGGGTGTACTTGTATTCGTATTCTCATACTTGTATATTTTGCCATTTATGTGGGGTCGTATTCCGGAGTGTAATTTTACGTACGAAAATACGTATCTCTTGTAATTATTAAGTATCCTTAGTGAAAGAAAATCCATATATACTTCCAATATATATATATATATATATATATATATATTTTAAGAAATACTTCTTAGAAAAGTTATTTATAATTTTTCCTTTGGCAAAAATATTTGTATTCTCATATAAGTTCCAAAAATAATATATTTTCAAGTCTAACTTGGAGAATATATATATGTGTATATATATATATATATGCTTATTTTTCTCCCAAAATAATATATCTTCTAATATTTCCAAGAAAATACACATTTTTATTCACCAAAAAATAATATATTTTCTTCTTGTCAAAAATACGATATAAGTTTGTGATAATTGTAAAATTCATATTTTCATCCACTTGGTGTCCAAAATATTATTTACCAAAACATACTTGTGAATATTATCTCCGGAATATTTTGTGAGTTATATTTCTTAGTTCGGTTTCACCAATATCTTTTGTATCCCTTGTATATTTATTCCTTGGAATTTTGGTAATATTTTGGATTGTAATTTCTTGGTATTTTGATGAGTTATATTATTTCATGTCCTAAAATAATATAACTAATACACAAAGTATACAAATAATCACACACATGGTGACTTCTAAATATATATTTCCTAAAAACATATTTAGTCACTTTTATTTATAAAAGCCAACCTCCGATATTTATATTTTGAACAAAAATTCTATGGCAAACTTTATGTGAAAATCCATGGTTTGAAATATACTTGTAAATGCTTGTTTAGAAATATTTTTCTAAGTGTTTAATTTTTAGAAAAATTTTGCCATAGTTTCCCCTAAAAATGGAGGTTTTCATACCTTGAAGGTATATCATTTTCTTTTGTAAAATCAATACAATCAATCAACAATCAACAACAAACAATCTTTACTTACCAATTTTGCCAAAAAAACAAGTATAATCTACTTCTTCATGAACTTGAAATTTCACAAAAATTTGTAGTAACTTACTAGTGTTCTTAGTAAGCCTTGTTATCCTTTAAAGTGTGATTGATTCTTTAAAAACATCATTTTTAAAGAACATAGACCTTTACAACTTATATTCATGTTTTCTAAAAATGTTTCTTCATGGATCTTTCTTGTTACATAAGTGTTTCTACACTTCATTAACCACCAAAAATAAGGTTTATTTGTCTAACAACCAAGATTTAGTAAAACTTGTATTTTTTTTACTTGGTTTCTTGAGAAATCATCCATGAAATTTTAGATCTACAAGTATTACAACTTACTTTGATCATTATTTTACAAGAAAACCACATATTCTTTCAAGTTCATGTTCTATGTGAGGATGATCTATAATCCTACAACATTCTCATCCTCTCATCTTGCTAGATCATGTTTTTAATCATGATCTACCAAGATCATATGATGATCAACATCAAATACATGAATAAACAACAATCATCAAGTATAACAACACATAAACATTAAGATTTCTTCAAGATTTAAGCTTATGTTCAAGTTTCTTTCTTGAGATTCTTAGAGTTCTTCATAATAATCAACATGTAACATCTTTTAACCACTTGAAATAGATGTAAAATAGAGTGTATGATGTTCTTACCACTAGCTCAAGGCTAGGGATGATCAAGTGAAGAAATAGAGTGGTTAATGGCAAACGAAGAAGGTCCTTGAACTTCCGAAAGTTCCTAGCTTCTTTGTGCACCCTCTAACACACTTGTATATGCTTGTAATTTATGTAGGATGAATGAATGATAGTGATGAAGGTGGGGTTTGGTTCGGCCGAGAGCAAGAAGAAGAGAGGGAGAAAGAGTGCATGTTTAAGTGTGTGAAGTTATGAGAGTTAGAACCCTTATGTCTTCTTATAATCCATTTCTAGTTTTATCTCATGTATAATGTGCCACATAAAGAAAAAACATGATCTAATAGAATATTCAAATGAAATCTTCATGTGGGCCATATGTTGGTCGATTCCATAGGTGGGGGGGGGGGGTATGTAGGCTAGGTTAAACTATCTAGTTAGTCATTAAGTTAAAATCTAAGTATTTGTTAGATACTTTAGTTACTAGATATTTATGTAGTGTTATGATGTTCGGGGACCATAACTAGCTTGGTAATGTTAAAACAGTGCTTCTAGTGAAAATTTGGTTTTCGGGTAGTGTCCGGTTGTTTGGTTGGTTACCGGTTCGTAAAGGTTCAAAACTATGCTGGTTAGTGTGCTTTATGTACCCTTTTATGACAGTTTTGATTCCCGACACTTAGGAAAGTATTCAGGGCCATTTAACCATATTTCTGCATGATATTAGAGGGTTTAAATGCTGAATTTGCTGATTTTCTGCAGAATTCTGTAGTTTATGTGAGTTTTAGGCACTTTTCGGCACTTAAACTATCTCTAGGAAGGCAGTTTTATGATCCTTACTTTCCTACACACTATACTAGTGTAATACTTAGTTCCTGGCTCATTCTGTGTCTCAACACACTGTTTGTCTATGTACTGAGCTTTGTCAGCATTTTCCTGATTTGTCTAATAACTGTGCTAACTGTGTTTCGTGCATCATTTGAGTCAAATAAATTTCTCATGCATAAATGATATATCACTTGTAATATGTGATGCACATGTATGTATAAAGTAGTAATCAGAAAGTAATTCAAATCATTAATTGTAATTCTGCACAGTCATTAAGCACTAATCATTATTTAATAATTGTACGGATACCTGGAATTTTGACAGTTGTCACATAGTGTTGGCTAACATACTGCGCACCATGTTCATAAGGGTACAATTTCTTCTCTCAGCGACACCGTTCTGCTGAGGTGTACCAGGCATGGTGTATTGGTTCACAATCCCCTGGCCCTTACAAAACTCATAAAATGGACCAGGAGCTTGACCCACATTAGTATGTCTTCCATAATATTCACAGCCTCTCTCTAATCTCACAACTTTAATCTGACGATCTAATTGCTTTTCAACTTCAGCCTTATAATCTTTAAAAGTTGTAAGAGATTCGGATTTCTCCTTAATAAGATACAAGTACATGTACCGAGAATAATCATCATTGAAAGTGATAAATGAAGTATGTCCTGTTATGCCAGCGATTTGGTAGGGACCACTAATGTCAGTATGAATGATTTCTAATAAATTAGAGCTCCTAGTGGCATCTTTCTTATTCGCTAATGTCATTTTACCTTTAAGACATTTGACACATGTTCCAAAATCAGAGAAATCGAGAGAGGGTAAGACTTCATCCTTTACGATAAGATTTAATCGTTCTCTTGAGATGTGGCCTAAACGTTGATGCCACAACATGGATGAAGTCTCTAAGTCTCGTTTCTCTTTCATCTTTGTGAGTGATTCATTAATGTTATATGACAACAAAGATTTGGAAAAATCATCATCTAGTTCTAATCTATAGAGACCACCATCCAAAATACTAGTACCATCAAGAACAGAATCATAGAGGATAGAGAGTTTGCGATGACCATGGGAAACAATAAAACCGTCCATGTCCAACTTTGGTCCTGATACAAGGTTCCGAGTTACCTCAGGAACATATAAGGTATCATAAAGTTTAACACATAAACCAGTTTTCATAAATAATTGTAATGTTCCAATAGCCTTCACTTCTAATTCTCGATCATCCCCAACCTTAAGTGTTCTTTGGTTTCTTTCAAGCTTCCAGATTGTAAGGAATCCCTGAGTTGAATTGGTAACATGAACCATAGAACCAGAATCAAACCACCAAGAATTAGCAGGAACATTTAAATTATAGGACTCAAGTATCATGAAATAATCGTTACCTTTCTTAGCCAGCCACTCCTTAAAGTCAGGGAATTCCTTCTGCATATGTCCTGTTTTTTTACAGAACTTGCAGTAGATTTTGCCTAAGGAGTTCTTAGAGCTGGAAGGTGCACTTGTATTAAGATTGGGCCTTTGGACTTTGGAAGCATCCTTTCTCTGATAATTGTTCTTCCTCTTCTTAGAGTTAGATGTGGTGAAGTTAGCAACATCAGTAGTGCGATCCATCCTCACACGCTCTTCCTCCTGTACGCACATAGCGACGAGCTCACTCATCGTCCATTTATCCTTCTGAGTGTTGTAATTGATCTTGAATGCTTCAAAGGACGAAGGAAGCGAAGTAATGATGAAATGAACGAGGAAACTATCATTGATTTCCATTTCTAGCCCCTTCAGCTTATTGGCCATATCATTCATCATCATGATGTGCTCGCGAATGCCACTCCTCCCATCATACTTAGTCATCACCAGCTTGAGGATAAGGGTACTAGCGTGTGCTTTAGACGTTCCCTTGAATTGTGCCTCCACAGAATCCAAGTAGGTTTTAGCATCTTCAGAATCAGGAATTGCTCCTCTGATTACATTGCTTATGGACAGCTTCATAAACATGAGAGACATGCGGTTACACCTAGTCCATTTTTCATGATTCAACTGCTCAGCAGCAGTACTTTGAGGAGTAAGGTCCGCTGGCTTATTCCCTCTTAGAGCATAATCAAAGTCAAGCAATCCAAGCGTAAGCATGAGAGCATCCTTCCATGCAGCAGAGTTATCACCAGTCAAAGGTGGAATCCCGCAATTAGGTGCTGATAGTGGAAATAAGATGAGCAAGTTATGATACTAAGAAAGAAGTCCTAATGTGATCTAAGGGCATGTTATACTAAGGCAGGCATAAATACTAACCATTTTAATTATGAAGCTGTGATAATGTCTATTACTAACATCAAAATAATAGACTTACTCAAAATTCTACTTAAACGAAGACAAATCAGCTTTGGCCAGAAGTGTAATCATTTAAGCATGTGTGCAAAGTGACTGTGACAAATCAGCTTTGGCCAGAATTGAGATAATCACTTTAGTTATGCACTTGTTGAGTATGCTATACATGAATAAATTATATCAGCTTTGGCTAGATATTAAGACATTCACATTTGTAATGCATACTCAACATAGCTTTCGTAATACTTGAACGATAAATAGATGAATCAAATCAGCTTTGACCAGAAATGATACATCAGAAGCTCATTCAAGTTAAGTCATTTGGTTTTGTAAAACATTATCTGATTCTGGTTAACTAACTAAGTATTTACAAAAACCAATTATTTAATAGCAAACCACCTGTTAGCGCAGTGAGTTCGCTAGGGGGGTGCAGGAGGACAGCGTGCCCCCTACACGGGGTTCGCGGCGGAGCCCTGAGCTAAATTTTAGTTCACATTAAACAGCCTAAAATAATGAGGTTTCGAGTGAGATCTTGACTCAGTTATAAGGTCTCGAGTGAGATCTCGAGTCAGGTTTCGACTCATCTTGAACATTATGAGGTCTCGAGTTATTAAGGTCTCGAGTCGCAACCTCAGTCGAAATCTCGAGGTCTCAAGTACTGAGTTTAATGAGATCTCGACGCCATAATGAGGTCTCGAGTCGCAACCTTGTGGTCTCGAGTCGAAACCTTGTGGTCTCGAGTCGAAACCATGATCTCGAGTTGTGAAAATTGAAGACCCTTATGATTTCGAATCGCAACCTCGTGGTCTCGAGTCGAAATCTTGGTCTTGAGTCATGAAAGACTGAAAACCCTTATGATTTCGAGTCGAAATCTTATGGTCTCGAGTCGAAATCGTTGTCTCGACTCGTAAAGGATGATCTCGAACCTTCTGTAAATAGCTGTTATCGTGAAAACATAACTGAAAATTCGAATTCTTAGGGATTTTGAAATGTAATTTCCTATTTTAGTGTGGATCTAATTTTATCAAATATTTCAAAAATTATAATCTGATTACCAATAAACAGTTTTCAAAAAACTTAGAAGATAAAATTGGATCAAAATAGGAAAAACACTTAATAATCCTAATTACATTCCAAAACATAAAGGAATTTCGAATTTTCCTAAGAACACATGATAAACCCTAAAAAAATAAAACATGATTCTGGAACCCAAAATCTGAAAATTAAGACTTCTAAAACAGATTTCGGACATAAGAATTAACCCATTTGATTTCGAGTGAACATTTAACAATCCTATTTTTGAAAATAGTGATTTAGGCACATTAGACTCGAAACCAACTGTGATGTTCATTACATTTTCAAAACTTCTGTTTTCCAGATTTCTATCCCAGAATAATGGATATGAAAACAGAACTGATTAAGCAACATATGCTCTGATACCACATGTTGATCAGGTCTATTTTAAACATAATGGAAAACATGAAAACATACTTGTTACAGCAGACAGTGCACTGGAGAATCCAGTCAGAGATGATGCCATCGAGTTCGACATGTTTGTCAGTGTGATCTGGTTCCTCCTTAGGGTGCAAACTAATGATGATGATGATGAAAGCCGAAAGGGTATCGGTTACGGAGAAGAGGGCCGATTTTTGATGTTATGAGAATTAGGTTATGTGTCTAACCTTAGACCCTCTACATAAGTCTCCTTATATATGCACCCAAGAGGAAACCTAGTTAGTTAATAAGGGTAATATGGTCCATCAACAATTACCAACTAATTATTTAATAGGTTATTATATATTTTGATCTATATTATGTAAATGATTAAAATGGCTACTAGTTTAAATATTAAAACATAATATATTTAATCTTACATATATTAGATTTTATAACGGTTAGTGGTAACTTCTTTAGAAGTTTGCTGCATAGCAGTGGTGACGGCGGCAACAGTGGAGATTTCACTTGGGATGGCGATGGTGGTACGACGATGCCATAAACTAGGTCGTGCCAATAACGACCAATAAGTGGTGGTGGCAGACAATAGCGGGAGATGGTGTTACCCATTTGAAATAACTCCTAATTAACAAGTTTAATAAAAGAGTAAAGTGTCATTTTTGTTCATGTAGTTTGGTAACTTTCATCCAAAAAAATTTCCGTCAGGCTATCCTTATGGTTTCTAAAAATGTATAAAATGACATAAATACCCCACAATTAATGGTAAAATTTAGATGGGTTAACAAAGTTAATGAAATTGGTAAGTTTTAGAAGCCATAAGTGTCACACCCTAGTCTAAGGTAGAAACGTCGAGCACGACGAATTGCATAGCACTTGGAACACAGAAATTTTTGTTTTATATAAAACTCATATATATAATTCAAACATCAAACATGAAGCGGTTCATAGAAAAGTTACCTATGCTTACAGCACCATATCCAAAGGAACTCTTGAAGATGTACTTTGCAGCGGCCCATAACGCCGTGAGCGCGGTACTTATGGTTGAAAGAAATGGCAAACAGACGCCTATATACTACATTGGCCGGGTGCTAGCGGGTCCTGAAACGCGGTATCCCACGCTGGAAAAATTGGTACTGGCACTGGTTCACGCCACCAGGCGCCTCAGAAGATACTTCCAGGGCCACCGGGTATAAGTCCTAACAAACTATCCCCTGCAGCAAATCCTCCACAAGCCAAATCGTTGGTTATACCTGGGATCGCCAGCCTTTCTTTGTTAAACCTGACTATGAAGCTTTCCACCGTCTCATTATCTCGTCGATGGATGTGGTGGAGTTCGTGTCTGTCTTTTGTATGTCGTCTTTATTGACTGAACTGTAGCTGAAATTTGGATACGAGATCCTCAAAGCTATCAATTTCCCCTACAGGTAGGCCGTCCCACCAAACGCGTGCCGCGCCAACCAGCGTTTGAATAAACATCTTGCACCAGAGCGGCATTAACCAACATGCTACTTCCCCAGCACTTTTAAACAAGTTTAGGTGGTCATCTGGATCACTCAACCCATCATATTTACCCACTGTTTGAGGCATCTTAGGTTTTTCCTTGATTGGAGCTTCAGCGGTTCTTCTTGTGAATTTAGACTTGAATGTGGCGTCCGCCGGTTTGTAAGGTCTGGTAAGGTCACCATCTTCCACGTTGATGGGCTGTACATGTTGATGTGTCCCATCCAGAATTATTCCTTGAGTACTTGGAGCCTGGGACGTTGTAAGGTTTGGTTGAGTACTGGGACCTTCGTGAGGAGAAAAACGAGGGCTTGAAGTGTTTCCTCTGCTGTACACGGGCTCCACTCTTGGCGGGGCTTGGCCATAAGTCTGTTGTGGGGTGGGAAAGACCACCAAAATGGCATATAGGCCGCGTATGGCGATTGCTGCGTATAACTTTGTGCTGTCATCTGTGGGGGATATGTCTGATTAGGGTACGGAGGCAGATACCCGTAAGGGGGTGAATAATAGTAACCCAGAAAGTATGCTTAATTCCCGGGCATGATCGGTGCATTCATGATTCCAGCTGGCATGACCACCGGCTGATAGGGTGGCGTGGATAGTGCTGTTGTAAGCGCTGCAGAGTACAGCGGTGGCATAGCGTAAGTAAGAGGTGGCTGATAGTATTGGGCCATACTTATCGATTGGGTAACGTTTCTCGGGGCCGCGGACGTTATTATTGGTCTGGTGTTGTGAAGTATGGTCTGTGCGGTTGTGACTGATATTGGAGTGGAAACAGTAGGAGTTGTCGCGGTCGAACTCACCTGTCGTAATTGCCACGAAGTGTAAGATAAAGGGTCTTTAGACACCGACTACAAAAAAAGTGACCATTAGAGACTAAACTATTCGAGACTGATATATCAGTCTCGAATACATAATATATGGGACTGATTTATCAGTTACAAATAATATCAGGGACTGATTTTTATGTGACTTATGTTAGTGACTGATAATCAGTTGCTAATATTTTGTCACGATATTTAAGACTAAATTTCTGTCCCAAATAAGTGTTCGCACTATAGGGATTTGGTGATAAACTTATTAGCGACTAAATTTTAATCGCAAATACGTAACAAAAAATGGCACAAATGTATGGCGACTGATTTTTAGTTACTAACATGGAAGGAACATAAAAATAATCTAGACTATACAACATAGTATCTGAGATTATCTTTCAGTCCCTAAAGAATTGATTTTCAGTTTCTAAAGAAATGCTTTAAGGACTAAAATATCATAGTATCAAAAACTGGTTTTCAGTCATAAAATAGTTGTATCGAGGACTGAAATGATGTGGTACTGGGAAACACATTTAGGACTGATTTATATGTATTAGAGATTGAATGTTAGTTCCTGTTGGTGCCATGCAATAGGGACTGATGTTCAGTCACAAAAACTACTATTTAGGACTAGGCAACTGTCACTGACTCGGGACTAGCAAATCAGTCCCAGATAACCATTAGAGACTGATTTGAATGTATCAAAGACTGATTTTTTAGTCTCAGATGTTCATTTTTTCTGTAGTGCCATGAGGGATAGCCAGAACTCTCTGAAACCCAGGTGGGGCTTCTTCTTCAAACTCCAGGTCAAGAGACCTGGTTATCGCTGGTGATACCGGAGTAGCAGTAAGCGTAGAGATTGTCGTCGACGGTGGATGACTGGTTGTTACTGCCTGACTTGGTGTTGTTGCCGTGTTCCGATCGCTTGCCATTGGGTCTAAGTTAACTGGTGTTACCAAAACGGTCCCACTGAAGGCGCCAATGAAAAACACTGACCTGAACGGTAAGGCTCCGACTAGAACTTCAACTCTTGGCGATCCAAACAGCTGACTGCAAAACAGAACACCGTTAGGACTCGTTACAGGAATGGGGTTATTCATGTAACCACCCTCTGGCTTGAGAATAAGTCTCGGTATTTGGGAGTAAGAAAGTATGTAGAGAAAGAGAGTAGGTAAGAGCAGAATGAATCGTACCTTTGATGTTTACCTCTATTTATAGTTTACCATTAGAGTTTCCCATAAACTAGGATGTACTCCGATAAGTTAGGGATTTGCATGATCTTCCCAAAATATTGGGGATTCGGTTACGTGGTTTATCCATGCAGAATGGAACATTCTAGAATAAATGTGTGTAATGGATTATTTATAATAAAATAATAAGTGATGACCTAGTCGGGTAAGCCGATCCGGGTCATACCTCGTCAACGGGTTAATTTAACATGTCAAAACAAGTTCCGTGTAAAAAAAAATAATATGAATTTGATCGGGTTGAAAAAGGGATTTGAACAAAATGGATTAGGTTGAAAGAACTTGATTTATAATATAATAGGTAAACGTGGGTTCATTTGCGTGATTAGATTTTAGGCCGTGGGGTATGGGGCGGGGGTTGGGGTAAAACGCCCAAGTCACCACCCCGGGTGGGCTTGGGTTGGGGCGTGGCCCCTTGGGGCTTGGCTTTCAAGCCGGGCGTGGGGCGGGGGAGCAAGGTGAGTTGGCGGATTGTGATTGGCCCATTAAAAGTAGCCGTTGGGGGCTACTTTTTAAAAAAAAAAAAAAATTCCTTTATAAATACTTACCACATTTAACATTTTTTTCACACAATATCAAAACATAAAACACATTATTGCCATGAGTTCTTCAAGTTATAGTGAATCGTCATCATCGTCTGACGATGGTGCGGAAATATTTCTACAAACGATCGCGGCGGTGGTGAAAGCTATCGTGGAAGACGAAGACGATGAGGAAGAGACTCAACAACCTAAACGGAGGAGAAGGTACATCGCTCGTGAACGACACACCGCTAACGATTTGTTGGTAAGCGATTACTTCTCAGCGGAACCTAAGTATAATGAAAAAATGTTTAGGCGTCGTTTTCGTATGAGTAGAAACTTATTTTTAAGAATATCTAGATCTTGAGGAGAAATATGTTTGTTTCCAACAAAAACCCGATGTCACCGGGCAATTAGGATTTAGTACGTGGCAAAAGGTCACGGCCGCACTTAGGCAGTTAGCGTACGGCAATAGTTCGGACATTATGGACGACTATTTAAAAATGTCTGCACGTGTAGCTAGAGAAACTCTTCAAAACTTTTGTTCGTGCATTCTAGAACTTTATAGGAAAAAATATTTGAGAAAGCCCTCCTTCAGTGACATGCAACAAATATTGGAACATCACGCAGATTATCATAGGCTACCCGGGATGCTAGGTAGTTTAGATTGTATGAAATGGCCTTGGGAACTTTGTCCTACCCAATGGCAAGGTGCTCACACTAGTGGGTTTCACGGGGTGCCAGCCATCATGCTTGAAGCGGTTGCATCCCAAGATCTTTGGATATGGCATGCGTTCTTCGGTATGCCAGGTTCACATAATGATATTACCATCATACACCACTCGCCTCTTTTCAATGATCGGGTAAATGGCATAGGACCCAAAGGAAGTTTCTTTGTAAACGGGATTGAGTACGTGTACGGGTACTACCTAGTTGATGAGATTTACCCAGAGTGGGGGGTTTTCGTAAAATCGTTCACAAGACACGGTACCACAGATCCAAAGAGATTAAAGTTTAATAGGGTCCAGATGGCTGCACGTAAAGACGTCGAGCGAGCATTCGGTGTTTTGAAGAAAAGGTGGCGAATTTTGGCAATGCCTTGTCGACTATGGGACAAGGATCAGATTGGAAACGTGATGTACACATGTATCATTCTTCACAACATGATTTTGGAGGATGAAGGTAGAGCGGTTGTTACCTACTACGATGACGATGACCCCCAACAAGTTAACGTAACAGACGAAGATAAAGCGGCAAATGAATTTTTAATAAAGCAAGGGATATACATCAGAACCTTCGAGCTGATTTGGTGGAACATGTTTCAACGATTCCTGGGTTCGAAACAGACGAAGAATGACTGTTTTTTATTTTGATGTATTTTAAAAAAAAAATTATTATGTATGTTTATGTATTTTTAAAAAAAATTAAGTATGTTTATTTTTAATTTAGTTATAAATAAAAATATATATATATAAAAATTGTTGATGTGGCTAGGCCACGCCGCCCAGCCACGCCCAACCCAAGCCCCACCATACCGCTAAATAACTTGGCTTTGGGTTTTTAATTTTTAAGATCCACGTGTCACCAAATGCCCAACCCAAGCCCCACCATACCCCATGGTCTTATAACGGCTAGTGGTAACTGCTTAACAAAGGTCGGGTTGAAAAAGGGGTTTGAACAAAATGGATTAGGTTGAAAGAAATTGATTTATAATAAAATATTTGAACATGGGTTCTTTTGCATAAATTAGATTTTATAACGGTTAGTGGTAACTGCTTTAGAAGTTTGCTGCATAGCAGTGGTGACGACGGCAACAATGGAGATTTCACTTGGGATGGCGATGGTGGTACGACGATGCCGTAAACTAGGTCGTGCCGATAACGGCCAATAAGTGGTGGCGGCAGACAATAGCGGGAGATGGTGTTACCCATTTGAAATAACTCCTAATTAACAAGTTTAATAAAAGAGTAAAGTGTCATTTTTGTTAATGTAGTTTGGTCACTTTCATCCAAAAAAAATTCCGGTCTGGCTACCCTTATGGTTTCTAAAAATGTATAAAATGACATAAATACCCCACAATTAATGGTAAAATTTAGATGGGTTAACGAAGTTAATGAAATTGGTAAGTTTTAGAAGCCATAAGTGTCACACCCTAGTCTGAGGTAGAAACGTCGAGCACGACGAATTGCATAGCACTTGGAACATAGGAATTATTGTTTTATATAAAACTCATATATATAATTCAAACATCAAACACGAAAAATAAATAAGTTTTCAATTTTAAATAACTAGGTCTTTTGTATGCGTACTATGTGAGAGTGTTATGTCACATCTCAACTCGTAACGGATTGGTACGGGGCATGATGATTGTCCAAAACTTATAACCACTATTATAAGTTTATATATTTGGAAAACCAATTTAAATTCTCACACATAGTCATAGAAATATCCAACATAAATCAATCAACAAAAATACCCAAAGATATAATTCATGAAATATAATTTGTCTTATTTGGGCACATCTTATGTGTCTTCACTTAAAATCCTCACATTTGTGTACTTGTGTTGTGCGTAAAAAAATTGGGACAACATTAAATTGGTGAATAGATCTTAGTTTTAGGAAAAGTAAAATAGTTTAGTTTTTTAATTTTATAAAAATATTTAACATGCAATTCTAAGTGTTCATGTGACATCGATAATCATCCAACAATCCAATATTCCACAAATAACCATAACCACGATTATTAACGAAACAATAATTTTGAAACAATATGATATTCAAGCCACGAAGAGCGAACCTACGAAACAATGGTGGCGATACCAAGTTCAACCCATTGCCGTGGAGAACCGGTCAGGCGGATCCACACAAAACAATATGACACAAAGCGAGTAACAAGTAGGTGTATATATATATAAGAAACAAGTTATGACATATAAGATACAACTAACGAAGCACATAATGACACCAAGATTTGCATGTTGAAAATAAGAAACAATGAAACGTTAAGATACGTGATACACCCAAAAAACTTAAGTGACAAAATGAGGAAAGAAAAGATCTACTCACGGTTTGCGTTCCGTTTAATCCTGTTTAAACCGCACGAACTTGGGAAAACCTCCGAAAGATAGCATCATCCTGAAATAACGAAAAATACACTAAATAACCAACAACAAAAATAAATCTATAAAATATATATTGTGATTTATTGCTTTTACATAACCTGAACATTACTTATGATATTTATATTTTAACCACTAAATTAATATTTGTGACGAATTAATTTCGGTGACATGTTTGTAACAATAATAAATACATAACCATATCTATATCCAAATTTACAATTTATATATCTATACTATATAATAAAAGAAACCACTTGTAGGACACTTGTCATCATATTAGGGCATCTCTTATAGATAATTGTTATTTTAATTTAATCTTTTCTAATTAATTATAGATAACCCTCCTATTAAATATTATTTAGTTTAATATCTTATAGATAATTATTATTTAGTTTAATCTTCTTCTCATTTATAATATTATTTAGAGAATAAAAATACGATTTTCGCCCCTGTAGTTATATCACTTTTACCCTTTTAGCCCAAAAAAAGAATTTTTTAACATCTGAGCCCTCAACGTCTTCTTTTCTAAACCTTTTGGCCCCTAACACTAACCCCATCCATTAAATGTTAGGGGCCAAAAGGGTTAAAAAAGACGTTAGGGGCCAAAAGTGTTAGAAAAAAAGACGTTCGGGGCTTAGATGTTAAAAAAATCTTTTTTAGGCTGAAAGGGTAAAAGTGATATAACCACTGGGGCCAAAATCAAATTTTATTATTTGATGTATAAAATTAGATTTATTCAATTCGTACAATACACGAGGTTTTTTAAGGATATATATATTTTTTATTATTTAGTACAGAAAATTACATTTATTCAAACCGTGTAATACGCATATTTTTAAAGATGTGTTTTTTTTATTATTTGGTATATAAAATTACATTTATTCAACCCGTGTAATAAATTGAGTTTTTTAAAGATGTATTATTTTATTATTTGGTAAACAATATTACATTTATTCAACTCGTGTAATACACGTGGTTTTAAAGATATAACTTTTTTATTTTGTATATAAAATTACATTTATTCAACATGTACAATATTATCTTTTTATTATTTAATATATAAAATTATATTTATTCAACTCGTGCAATAAAGAAGGTTTTTAAACATATATTATTTTATTATTTAGTATATAAAATTTATTTATTCAACCCGTGTAATACACGTGGTTATAACCTAGTGGTGATATATGTTAAGTCTAATTAATCCAATTTCTAACTTAACAACAAAAATTTATAATTTAGTCTAACAAGTGGATTTACATCTAAATAGTCCAAAATTCAATAATAAGGTACGATAATAACAATTCATATTATTATGCATTATTATATGTTGAAAATATCAATACTACTAAATTAATAAAAAAATTAATCTTATAAATTTATAAGTCCAAAAATCCACCTTTATTCTATATTTTTTTAAAGTTACTCACCTTATTTAAAAAGACTAAAATTATAAAAATAATCCAACTAGACATACAATCTACCATGAGTCATGAATTTATAAGAAGTTCCAAGTCTTGTGTTTTTTATAGAAAAATCAGAAAAACAATATTCATGATATTTTATTTGTAAAGCTTTCCAAATTATATATTGTGATTAAGAATTCATAATAAAGTCAACTGAAGTCCAAAAATTCTTCAAACTTTTCTAATATGATAAGGAACAATACCCTACAGTCAGTTTTATCCCAGGTTGGAGAACTCGCTAGTCGCTAGTCGGCCGGTGAGGTGGGGACTAGCGGCTACTCGGGATTAATCAGGATTAATCGGATCGGGTTTTTTATATGTAATTTTCAGTTTTATGTATACATACACACATTTTTATAGGTAAATATTTTACGTAGCTAGGTTTTAACTCTTACTCTCAACTCATTTTTAAGTAGGAAAATTAGCCTGTAATAATCTCACCTAGACCTTATTGGCCATTAATAATCCCATCTCAGAATATTCCCCCCACCAGTCTCACCTTTCACTTATTTTTCCTACAATGGTCCCCCGTTAAAAAAACTTAACGGAGTTAAGCTTTTTTCCAAACTACAAACAGATTTTTTAGGGCTTTTGATTAGAACGACGATACGAGTCCATTGATGTAAAACTTTCCTCGAAGCGGTGCTCCAAACGATGAAAACGGCGCTTCAATTCGGGTGTTTAAATTTCCAATTAACCAAAATCAAGTCACTTGGAGCACTATTTCGAGGCAAGTTTTACATCAATGGACTCGTATCATCGTTCTAATCAAAAGCCCTAAAAAATATATTTGTAATTTGGAAAAAAGCTTAACTCCGTTAAGTTTTTTTAACGGGGGACCATTGTAGGAAAAATAGGTGAATGGTGGGACTGGTGGGAGGAATATTCTGAGGTGGGATTATTAATGGCCAATAAGGTCTAGGTGGGATTATTACAGGCCAATTTTCCTTTTAAGTATACAAGATTAATTGTTGGAATTCACATGGTTTGGTTGAAAATGGTTTGGTTGGAAACTGACTAGAATTTAGAGGTTTTGATCGGAATATACAGGTTTGTTGCCGGAATCGCCGATTTTTGGCTGGCCGACTAGGTCCGACTACGCCCGACTAGGTCCGACTAGGCCGATGATGTGTGTGCGGTGTTATATGTATTTATGTATATTTTTAGCCCTTTTTACACTTTAGTCAAGTTTTAAATTTATAAAACACGATATTTTACTAACACTAAACACACATATGGGCAAGTGCACCCATCGTGAGCGTAGTATAGCGTTGGTAAGATACCGAGGTCGTCCAAGGACACAAGAGCTTTTAGTACCGGTTTATCCTCAACGTCTAATCAAATCAAAATTTTAGAAAAAGGTTAAATATGAAAATAAAAACTAACTAAAAATGCTGAAAATAAAAATAAAAATAAAAACAGATAGACAAGATGAATCACTTGGATCCGACTCGCCTTTAGTGTAACCTTTGATTATTTCCGCACTTTTGCACTTTTTAATAGATTATCTTAGTTATAGTAGTAGGCCCCTCTTTTGAAGGTGACGTTATCCTCAACCCAGTAGTTTGAGTCAGCATGGATACAATCCTAAAGGGTTGGATTATTGAAAGATAATTAATTAAGTTATTAATGCGTAATGTGGTAGGCCCCTCTTTTGAAGGTGACGTTACCCTCGGCTAAGTAGTTTAAGTCAGCAGGGATACAATCCTAAATAGCCGGGTTAATGTTTTAATAGTAGTTTACATATGAGGGGATCAAGAAATTCGAACCCTGCCATCCAATACCAGTGGGTATTGAAGGAGGTCCTACTAAGCTTGACCCAAGTCCTTGCAGGATCTATACACTGAACAAGGCAAGACGCTTACCAAACCATTCCCTTAACCCTCGACCAGGTAGCCAACATATCTCCATATAGACCGTGGAGATATGAATGGTGTAAATCTTTTATTTTATATAGACAGCAAAATAACGCCAAGACACCACGGACAAATTATAAGGAAGTTTCACCTTCAACATAAGAAACTAGTTATTAAAGTCATTAATACATAACCAAATAAAAAGTGCGAAAAGATTAAAAATAAAAGGCATTACACTTAATGCTTGTTTTCACCAAATGATGTAAGAGACTTAGGCAAACATGGCCTTTGATTGTCAAGAACTCTTACGATCAATCTTGGATCCTGAGACTACTACACACACTCTATGATGGATGATGGATGATGGTGGTGGATGTGGGTTGTGATGGTGGTGGTGGGTGGGTGAAGTGTGAGAGAGGTGGTTTGCCAAGGGATGCTTTGCAAGTGAGTCAAACACCCCTATTTATAGCCTGCACAGAAGCCCGGACACGGCCCCGTGTCCACCCTTCTTCACTTTCTTCATTTAATGCAGTTTGTCTGTATTAGTTGACCACGCCCCCGTGTCTGCTGGGCACGGCCCCGTGTGCAGAAGTGTATCTGTACTATCAAGATTTGCTCAGATTCTGCGAATCTTTGCGTTGACCAAGGCCCCGTGCCCGCTGGGCATGCCCCCGTGTTGGGAAATAGAAGCTTCTACCACTTTTGTCTTTTCTGCAGACACTTGGAGCGAACACGGGGCGTGTTCAGCCTTCTGTTGTCTTGTTTTTGCTTTGGAAGATACTGTCGAGGGGTCTGGCATGCCACGTTTATTCATTTTCTTGTATTTATGTTAGATTTAGCTGTATTTTTGCTTCTTTTGTTCATTTGAGCTCATTTAATCCTGAAAATAAAAAGGAAGACAAAAGCACACTTTTTCCAACATTAGTACTAAAAAGGGTTAGTTTTATGCCTCATTTGATGTAATTTATATGTTGCATTTTACACACATCAAATACCCCCACAGTTGAATCTTTGCTTGTCCTCAAGCACAACTCTTTATTTTGTGGCTTACACACCCAAATGGAATGGGTAGAATAGAAGGTTTTGGGCTTGTCATAGAGTATCGGGATTCCAAGATTTTTTATTAGTTTTTATTTTTATGTTATTTACAATCCTATTCGTTATGATTTAATTAGAACATTACATAAGAGAAATTACTTATTTGGGCAAAACATGCTTCTTTAAAATTCCATATATATACAAGTTCCTCACGGGAGATCACTCAACACTCGGCCGAAGATGTATTTTTATAAAACAATCGAGAGCGGCTTGGAACTTACTTCTACCATATGCTTGCCAAGCAATCAATCCTCCTCCTTTTTAACTATAAACCTTTGTAAATATCAAGAGGACTTTGGGGAAGGGTTAGGCTTGGGTTAAAGGTATGTGGTTTTTGGTTAGTGGTTAGTAGAAAAGGGAGAAAGGCGTGGTTAGTAGAAAGGGGAGAAAGGCGTAAAAAGCGTCGGTTTTCGTGAGACCTTTTATTTTGAGTTAATTGCCAAAATAGTCCCTGTGGTTTGGGCTGTTTTGCCAGTATAGTCCAAAGGTTTCATTTTTAACATCTGGATCCAAAAAGGTTTCATCGTTGCCATTTTGGTCCAACTGACTTAACTCCATCCATGCTCCTTAGTTAGTCAAGGGGTATTTTTGACATTTCATGTATTCTGAATTATATTAAAGATTATAAAAGGAGAACAAAAACTGTTGTGAGGGAGGATCGAACCTGGGCCTCTGGCCGGTTCACTAACAAACGCACAAGACAGTAGCCAGTGAGCCATGCTCACATTTGTGCAAGAAATGGATCTTTATTGCTTTTATTCTTTGATTCAGTTCATCACATACACCTGAAAACAGAGGACCAAAGAAACCCTAATCTTTCAAGTTCAAAATTAATCATGATTGCACCATGTTAATACAGATTAACCATGGGGCTTTTGATCTGCACCATGTTAATACCTAATCTTTCGTTTTAATTCAAACCCTAGAGTCTGCCTAGTATTAACCGACACTGTTGTTTTCCTGTTTCAGTCTGCGGTCGTTTTCGGTGACGTCTGGCGACCTTGTATCGTTTAAAACTGACCAAATCAGCCCAAACCAGTTGGACCATGGAGTTAAGTCAGTAGCCTAATACAACAAAGTTTGTTGGGTTCAAATGTGTTAATCTGTTATTTGCATAATATGAATTAAAGAAGCACTTGCAATCTTGAAACTTCAAGTTGGTTTCCTCTAGTCTTGTCATTCAAATGTCAATAAACTTCAGTTAAACCATTTAATATTATGTTCATTATAGGAAGCCTTTGTTGGTGGAACTGAAACAATATATGCAAGTTTAGAGTGGGCACTCAGTGAGCTAATAAGAAACCCAAGAGTAATGAAAAAGCTGCAACAAGAAGTCACAGAAATAGCACAAGGAAGATCCATGATTTACGAAGAGGATTTAGAGAAAATGCCTTATCTTAAGGCGGTCCTAAAAGAGTCCCTTCGATTGCATACTCCGGCCCCTCTTCTTGTTCCTAATCGTTGCCATTTTGAACTTGAAAGATTAGTGTTTCTTTGTTCCTCTGTTTTCAGGTGTAGGTGATGAACTGAATCAAAGAATAAAACCAATAAAGATCCATTTCTTGCACAAATGTGAGCATGGCTTACTGGCCATTGTCTTGTGCGTTTGTTAGTGAACGGACCAAAGGTCCAGGTTTGATCCTCCCTCACAACAGTTTTTGTTCTCCTTTTATAATCTTAATATAATTCAGAATACATGAAATGACAAAAATACCCCTTGACTAACTGAGGAGCATGGATGGAGTTAAGTCAGTTGGACCAAAATGGCACCGATGAAACCTTTTTAGATCCAGATGTTAAAAATGAAACCTTTGGACTATACTGGCAAAACAGCCCAAACCACAGGGACTATTTTGGCAATTAACTCTTTTATTTTTATGACTTTTTATTCTAATGATATAACCACGGGGGCCAAAATCGAATTTTATTATTTGATGTATAAAATTAGATTTATTCAATTCGTACAATACACGAGGTTTTTTAAGGATATATATATTTTTTATTATTTAGTACAGAAAATTACATTTATTCAAACCGTGTAATACGTATATTTTTAAAGATGTGTTTTTTTTATTATTTGGTATATAAAATTACATTTATTCAACCCGTGTAATAAATTGAGTTTTTTAAAGATGTATTATTTTATTATTTGGTAAACAATATTACATTTATTCAACTCGTGTAATACACGTGGTTTTAAAGATATAACTTTTTTATTTTGTATATAAAATTACATTTATTTAACCTGTACAATATTATCTTTTTATTATTTAATATATAAAATTATATTTATTCAACTCGTGCAATAAAGAAGGTTTTTAAACATATATTATTTTATTATTTAGTATATAAAATTTATTTATTCAACCCGTGTAATACACGTGGTTATAACCTAGTGGTGATATATGTTAAGTCTAATTAATCCAATTTCTAACTTAACAACAAAAATTTATAATTTAGTCTAACAAGTGGATTTACATCTAAATAGTCCAAAATTCAATAATAAGGTACGATAATAACAATTCATATTATTATGCATTATTATATGTTGAAAATATCAATACTACTAAATTAATAAAAAAATTAATCTTATAAATTTATAAGTCCAAAAATCCACCTTTATTCTATATTTTTTTAAAGTTACTCACCTTATTTAAAAAGACTAAAATTATAAAAATAATCCAACTAGACATACAATCTACCATGAGTCATGAATTTATAAGAAGTTCCAAGTCTTGTGTTTTTTATAGAAAAATCAGAAAAACAATATTCATGATATTTTATTTGTAAAGCTTTCCAAATTATATATTGTGATTAAGAATTCATAATAAAGTCAACTGAAGTCCAAAAATTCTTCAAACTTTTCTAATATGATAAGGAACAATACCCTACAGTCAGTTTTATCCCAGGTTGGAGAACTCGCTAGTCGCTAGTCGGCCGGTGAGGTGGGGACTAGCGGCTACTCGGGATTAATCAGGATTAATCGGATCGGGTTTTTTATATGTAATTTTCAGTTTTATGTATACATACACACATTTTTATAGGTAAATATTTTACGTAGCTAGGTTTTAACTCTTACTCTCAACTCATTTTTAAGTAGGAAAATTAGCCTGTAATAATCTCACCTAGACCTTATTGGCCATTAATAATCCCATCTCAGAATATTCCCCCCACCAGTCTCACCTTTCACTTATTTTTCCTACAATGGTCCCCCGTTAAAAAAACTTAACGGAGTTAAGCTTTTTTCCAAACTACAAACAGATTTTTTAGGGCTTTTGATTAGAACGACGATACGAGTCCATTGATGTAAAACTTTCCTCGAAGCGGTGCTCCAAACGATGAAAACGGCGCTTCAATTCGGGTGTTTAAATTTCCAATTAACCAAAATCAAGTCACTTGGAGCACTATTTCGAGGCAAGTTTTACATCAATGGACTCGTATCATCGTTCTAATCAAAAGCCCTAAAAAATATATTTGTAATTTGGAAAAAAGCTTAACTCCGTTAAGTTTTTTTAACGGGGGACCATTGTAGGAAAAATAGGTGAATGGTGGGACTGGTGGGAGGAATATTCTGAGGTGGGATTATTAATGGCCAATAAGGTCTAGGTGGGATTATTACAGGCCAATTTTCCTTTTACGTATACAAGATTAATTGTTGGAATTCACATGGTTTGGTTGAAAATGGTTTGGTTGGAAACTGACTAGAATTTAGAGGTTTTGATCGGAATATACAGGTTTGTTGCCGGAATCGCCGATTTTTGGCTGGCCGACTAGGTCCGACTACGCCCGACTAGGTCCGACTAGGCCGATGATGTGTGTGCGGTGTTATATGTATTTATGTATATTTTTAGCCCTTTTTACACTTTAGTCAAGTTTTAAATTTATAAAACACGATATTTTACTAACACTAAACACACATATGGGCAAGTGCACCCATCGTGAGCGTAGTATAGCGTTGGTAAGATACCGAGGTCGTCCAAGGACACAAGAGCTTTTAGTACCGGTTTATCCTCAACGTCTAATCAAATCAAAATTTTAGAAAAAGGTTAAATATGAAAATAAAAACTAACTAAAAATGCTGAAAATAAAAATAAAAATAAAAACAGATAGACAAGATGAATCACTTGGATCCGACTCGCCTTTAGTGTAACCTTTGATTATTTCCGCACTTTTGCACTTTTTAATAGATTATCTTAGTTATAGTAGTAGGCCCCTCTTTTGAAGGTGACGTTATCCTCAACCCAGTAGTTTGAGTCAGCATGGATACAATCCTAAAGGGTTGGATTATTGAAAGATAATTAATTAAGTTATTAATGCGTAATGTGGTAGGCCCCTCTTTTGAAGGTGACGTTACCCTCGGCTAAGTAGTTTAAGTCAGCAGGGATACAATCCTAAATAGCCGGGTTAATGTTTTAATAGTAGTTTACATATGAGGGGATCAAGAAATTCGAACCCTGCCATCCAATACCAGTGGGTATTGAAGGAGGTCCTACTAAGCTTGACCCAAGTCCTTGCAGGATCTATACACTGAACAAGGCAAGACGCTTACCAAACCATTCCCTTAACCCCCGACCAGGTAGCCAACATATCTCCATATAGACCGTGGAGATATGAATGGTGTAAATCTTTTATTTTATATAGACAGCAAAATAACGCCAAGACACCACGGACAAATTATAAGGAAGTTTCACCTTCAACATAAGAAACTAGTTATTAAAGTCATTAATACATAACCAAATAAAAAGTGCGAAAAGATTAAAAATAAAAGGCATTACACTTAATGCTTGTTTTCACCAAATGATGTAAGAGACTTAGGCAAACATGGCCTTTGATTGTCAAGAACTCTTACGATCAATCTTGGATCCTGAGACTACTACACACACTCTATGATGGATGATGGATGATGGTGGTGGATGTGGGTTGTGATGGTGGTGGTGGGTGGGTGAAGTGTGAGAGAGGTGGTTTGCCAAGGGATGATTTGCAAGTGAGTCAAACACCCCTATTTATAGCCTGCACAGAAGCCCGGACACGGCCCCGTGCCCACTGGGCACGGCCCCGTGTCCACCCTTCTTCACTTTCTTCATTTAATGCAGTTTGTCTGTATTAGTTGACCACGCCCCCGTGTCTGCTGGGCACGGCCCCGTGTGCAGAAGTGTATCTGTACTATCAAGATTTGCTCAGATTCTGCGAATCTTTGCGTTGACCAAGGCCCCGTGCCCGCTGGGCATGCCCCCGTGTTGGGAAATAGAAGCTTCTACCACTTTTGTCTTTTCTGCAGACACTTGGAGCGAACACGGGGCGTGTTCAGCCTTCTGTTGTCTTGTTTTTGCTTTGGAAGATACTGTCGAGGGGTCTGGCATGCCACGTTTATTCATTTTCTTGTATTTATGTTAGATTTAGCTGTATTTTTGCTTCTTTTGTTCATTTGAGCTCATTTAATCCTGAAAATAAAAAGGAAGACAAAAGCACACTTTTTCCAACATTAGTACTAAAAAGGGTTAGTTTTATGCCTCATTTGATGTAATTTATATGTTGCATTTTACACACATCAAATACCCCCACAGTTGAATCTTTGCTTGTCCTCAAGCACAACTCTTTATTTTGTGGCTTACACACCCAAATGGAATGGGTAGAATAGAAGGTTTTGGGCTTGTCATAGAGTATCGGGATTCCAAGATTTTTTATTAGTTTTTATTTTTATGTTATTTACAATCCTATTCGTTATGATTTAATTAGAACATTACATAAGAGAAATTACTTATTTGGGCAAAACATGCTTCTTTAAAATTCCATATATATACAAGTTCCTCACGGGAGATCACTCAACACTCGGCCGAAGATGTATTTTTATAAAACAATCGAGAGCGGCTTGGAACTTACTTCTACCATATGCTTGCCAAGCAATCAATCCTCCTCCTTTTTAACTATAAACCTTTGTAAATATCAAGAGGACTTTGGGGAAGGGTTAGGCTTGGGTTAAAGGTATGTGGTTTTTGGTTAGTGGTTAGTAGAAAAGGGAGAAAGGCGTGGTTAGTAGAAAGGGGAGAAAGGCGTAAAAAGCGTCGGTTTTCGTGAGACCTTTTATTTTGAGTTAATTGCCAAAATAGTCCCTGTGGTTTGGGCTGTTTTGCCAGTATAGTCCAAAGGTTTCATTTTTAACATCTGGATCCAAAAAGGTTTCATCGTTGCCATTTTGGTCCAACTGACTTAACTCCATCCATGCTCCTTAGTTAGTCAAGGGGTATTTTTGACATTTCATGTATTCTGAATTATATTAAATATTATAAAAGGAGAACAAAAACTGTTGTGAGGGAGGATCGAACCTGGGCCTCTGGCCGGTTCACTAACAAACGCACAAGACAGTAGCCAGTGAGCCATGCTCACATTTGTGCAAGAAATGGATCTTTATTGCTTTTATTCTTTGATTCAGTTCATCACCTACACCTGAAAACAGAGGACCAAAGAAACCCTAATCTTTCAAGTTCAAAATTAATCATGATTGCACCATGTTAATACAGATTAACCATGGGGCTTTTGATCTGCACCATGTTAATACCTAATCTTTCGTTTTAATTCAAACCCTAGAGTCTGCCTAGTATTAACCGACACTGTTGTTTTCCTGTTTCAGTCTGCGGTCGTTTTCGGTGACGTCTGGCGACCTTGTATCGTTTAAAACTGACCAAATCAGCCCAAACCAGTTGGACCATGGAGTTAAGTCAGTAGCCTAATACAACAAAGTTTGTTGGGTTCAAATGTGTTAATCTGTTATTTGCATAATATGAATTAAAGAAGCACTTGCAATCTTGAAACTTCAAGTTGGTTTCCTCTAGTCTTGTCATTCAAATGTCAATAAACTTTAGTTAAACCATTTAATATTATGTTCATTATAGGAAGCCTTTGTTGGTGGAACTGAAACAATATATGCAAGTTTAGAGTGGGCACTCAGTGAGCTAATAAGAAACCCAAGAGTAATGAAAAAGCTGCAACAAGAAGTCACAGAAATAGCACAAGGAAGATCCATGATTTACGAAGAGGATTTAGAGAAAATGCCTTATCTTAAGGCGGTCCTAAAAGAGTCCCTTCGATTGCATACTCCGGCCCCTCTTCTTGTTCCTAATCGTTGCCATTTTGAACTTGAAAGATTAGTGTTTCTTTGTTCCTCTGTTTTCAGGTGTAGGTGATGAACTGAATCAAAGAATAAAACCAATAAAGATCCATTTCTTGCACAAATGTGAGCATGGCTTACTGGCCATTGTCTTGTGCGTTTGTTAGTGAACGGACCAGAGGTCCAGGTTTGATCCTCCCTCACAACAGCTTTTGTTCTCCTTTTATAATCTTAATATAATTCAGAATACATGAAATGACAAAAATACCCCTTGACTAACTGAGGAGCATGGATGGAGTTAAGTCAGTTGGACCAAAATGGCACCGATGAAACCTTTTTAGATCCAGATGTTAAAAATGAAACCTTTGGACTATACTGGCAAAACAGCCCAAACCACAGGGACTATTTTGGCAATTAACTCTTTTATTTTTATGACTTTTTATTCTAATGAAGCAATTCTTCAAACAAAGTTCTTTTTGATGAACTTGTTTGTTTATTTCTTGACTTCATCATCATTTTTTTTTTTTTTTGATAAGGAATGTCACATGAAAAACCGAGCTTTTTACTAAAATAAAGGGTTTTGGTGGGTAAAGGGGTGTTTGTTTTGGGTTTACAAATGAAAAAAGTTTAGGCTCAAAGGGGTTAACTAGGGGGATTTTGGGTAGGTGGTAAAAAAAATAATGGTGTTGAAAGAAAAAAGGTTAGTCCTAATGCCTCCATCATTTACTTACTTGGGTTTAAGTTGGTAAGGACCGGGAATGTATCGTCATGGCAAGTTCTAGAGTCATAAGAAACCAAGCGGCTATTCACACAAGAAACGAAAAATGAGCATTTAGTTTAAAGATGTGTATTTGTATGCTCAATAAAGGCTCAAAACTCACTTTTTTTGGGAAAGGGTTTTTTATGTGATCAAGTATATATAATCAAATTTTAACTAGATTTGTCATGCCGTTTCATAATTTTCTTATGTTGGTTCTTTTTATCACAACGCTATCGGTTGTAAATTTGTAAAAATATAACCTTTTTAGAACTCGTTATTCCCAAATTAAACCAAGACAAGTAAAAAAATGAAATTTTTTTTGAAAAATTTTGGGGTGTTTAGCGGTCCAATAGAGTTTTGTGT
Source organism: Helianthus tuberosus (assembly GCA_030545235.1). NCBI lineage: Eukaryota > Viridiplantae > Streptophyta > Magnoliopsida > Asterales > Asteraceae > Helianthus > Helianthus tuberosus. The sequence goes on from CM060354.1 coordinate 185,674,286, forward strand.
AAGGCTTGTAATTAGGACTTGCAAAATTCAAGGTTTTAGCATCCTCCCACACTTAAATTACACATTGTCCTCAATGTGTCACAAAAATATGTTTTTAGGTTGATTGAATGTGTAAAAGGTGTGTTAAAAACAAAATTTAATGTTACTGGGCATCTGGACACGGCCCCGTATCGGATAAACACGGCCCCGTGGTCAGATTGCCAGTAACAACGACTTACAGAAGGTGGAAACGGGGGCGTGTCTGGTGAACACGACCCCGTGTTGGGCAAAAATCTGCAAAAATTAGACAAACAGAAGGTCTGGGCGGTAGCCACGGGGGCGTGTCGGCTGAGCACGACCCTGTGTGGACAAACTGCAAAAGTGTAAAACAGGTTTCTGGCTTCGGTTTTGTTGTCCCGGCTTTAGTAGCACTAATGTTTAGTGCTCTAAGCCTCGTATGTACCTGTTTAACTAATAAATACCACACCAAACAATAACAAACATCCTAAATTACCAAAGTTCATCATCCACGTCATAAGTTAAAAAGAAAAAGAAATGCAGAAATTAAAAAGTGTTAAGGAAAGTAAATAGTTCAACAAGTGGCACGCAGGCCAGAAATTGTTCATGAGATAAGGGGGTTAACCTGTGGGACCTCCAACCGTGGGATGTTACCTCCAACTCCTCCCGCTCAATCCATGTCCTCGTCGTCATCATCATCACCTCCTCCGTGGCCCGCCATATACTCCCGGATGTTTCCAATGTCATCCTGCATGTCGGAGATTTTTCTCTCAATCACTCTGACCCGGGCGTATGTATTGCTAGCCATGTTGTAGGTGTTCCTGGTGCACATAAGGTTTTCCTGCAATAAATCATGTAAGCTTTGAAAGTTAGAAAAACCGCCTCCTTGTGAGGAGGATTGACCCGGATCACCCTGGTGCTGGTAGTGGTACTGAGGAGGAGGACGGGTGTGTGGAGCGTGTAAGACGAGAGCTTCTTGAGGGTTCCATGCATGCCCTTGAACTGTTTGGAAGCTGACCGTCCAGTCATCCGCTTCATTGATCAAGTTCATGGAGCGACAGATGACCATGTCCACTTTTCCTGATCATGGGCCCTTTTGAAAGGACCTCGGCATCCTTGTAAAGTGTTTGAAAAGGCGGTAAATCCACCCTCCAAAGAAGATAGGAGTCGGGGGAGTAGCAAGCTGGTTCAGGTGCATGTTACGGAGTAGCAGGTGTGGAACATCAAGGTTGACACGGTTGTGGATGCAATGGAGGACTAGTAGATCACGTAACCCTACAACACAGCTGCTGTCGTGTCTCTGGCTAAGAGAGTAGGTGAGGACCCTGTGGATGTAGCGGTTGAGAGGGTCTCTCAACAGTGTGCTCTTAGTTTGGCTCGGGTTATAGTTGCCCTCTCCGATCTGAGCCCAAGCAGCTTGGCGTTGATTTTCCGGAATCTCACGTAGACCGCCGGTGTTCTCTTCATCCCCAGCATCCTCTTCTGAGTACAACCCGACCAGTGCCCCAAATTGAGTGATTGAGATTCTGTATGTGGTCCCTCCACCACGGGACTCTACCCCTTCATTGTCAAACGGATCAGCTCTTGTCTTAAAGACGAACGTGCTGTAAAATTCCATGGTGTATTCATGCACGGAGTGAAGCCGAGTGCAAAGGGCTGCTCGTAGTGAGCCGGTAACAATGGTGTTGAATCGGTCTATTTGGTTCACCGCTTCAAGAGTGTCCATTCACACTTGTCTGGGATTTTCTTCGGGCCTAATCCTTAACACATCATAACGTGCTTGAGCCGCCAACTCACTTGCTTTGAACCTGGTGAATTTCTTGGCCATCTGAAAGAAAACACACCAAACAATTAGAACGAAACAGTGAAATTTTTGAAGAAAACTGAAAACAGTCGGCTGAACACGCCCCCGTTGGTATGTATATGTATATTTTTAGCCATTTTACATTTTAGTCAAAAACTTGATGTGTGTGCGGTGTTATATGTATTTATGTATATTTTTAGCCCTTTTTACACTTTAGTCAAGTTTTAAATTTATAAAACACGATATTTTACTAACACTAAACACACATATGGGCAAGTGCACCCATCGTGAGCGTAGTATAGCATTGGTAAGATACCGAGATCGTCCAAGGACACAAGAGCTTTTAGTATCGGTTTATCCTCAACGTCTAATTAAATCAAAATTTTAGAAAAAGGTTAAATATGAAAATAAAAACTAACTAAAAATGCTGAAAATAAAAATAAAAATAAAAACAGATAGACAAGATGAATCACTTGGATCCGACTCGCCTTTAGTGTAACCTTTAATTATTTCCACACTTTTGCACTTTTTAAGAGATTATCTTAGTTATAGTAGTAGGCCCCTCTTTAGAAGGTGACATAACCCTCAACCTAGTAGTTTGAGTCAGCAAGGATACAATCCTAAATGATTGGATTATTGAAAGATAATTAATTAAGTTATTAATGCGTAATGTGGTAGGCCCCTGTTTTGAAGGTGACGTTACCCTCGGCTAAGTAGTTTGAGTCAGCAGGGATACAATCCTAAATAGCCGGGTTAATGTTTTAATAGTAGTTTACATATGAGGGGATCAAGAAATTTGAACCCCCGCCATCCAATACCAGTGGGTATTGAAGGAGGTCCTACTAAGCTTGACCCAGGTCCTTGCAGGATCTATACACTGAACAAGGCAAGACGCTTACCAAACCATTCCCTTAACCCCCGACCAGGTAGCCAACATATCTCCATATAGACCGTGGAGATATGAATGGTGTAAATCTTTTATTTTATATAGACAGTAAAATAATGCCAAGACACCACGGACAAATGATAAGGAAGTTTCACCTTCAACATAAGAAACTAGTTATTAAAGTCATTAATACATAACCAAATAAAAAGTGCGAAAAGATTAAAAATAAAAAGCATTACACTTAATGCTTGTCTTCACCAAGTGATGTAAGAGACTTAGGCAAACATGGCCTTTGATTGTCAAGAACTCTTACGATCAATCTTGGATCCCGAGACTACTACACACACTCTATGATGGATGATGGATGATGGTGGTGGATGTGGGTTGTGATGGTGGTGGTGGGTGGGTGAAGTGTGAGAGAGGTGGTTTGCCAAGGGATGATTTGCAAGTGAGCCAAGCACCCTTATTTATAGCCTGCACAGAAGCCCGGACACGGCCCCGTGCCCACTGGGCACGGCCCCGTGTCCACCCTTCTTCTCTTTCTTCATTTAATGCAGTTTGTCTGTATTAGTTGACCACGCCCCCGTGTCTACTGGGCACGGCCCAGTGTGCAGCACGGCCCCATGTCCACCCTTCTTCTCTTTCTTCATTTAATGCAGTTTGTCTGTATTAGTTGACCACGCCCCCGTGTCTGCTGGGCACGGCCCCGTGTGCAGAAGCGTATCTGTACTATCGAGATTTGCTCAGATTCTGCGAATCTTTGCGTTGACCACGGCCCCGTGCCCGCTGGGCACGCCCCCGTGTTGGGAAATAGAAGCTTCTACCACTTTGTTTTTTCTGCAGACACTTGGGCACGCCCCCCTGTCCGCTCGACACGGGGCGTGTTCAGCCTTCTGTTGTCTTGTTTTTGCTTGGGAAGATACTGTCGAGGGGTCGGGCATGCCACGTTTATTCCTTTTCTTGTATTTATGTTAGATTTAGCTGTATTTTTGCTTCTTTTGTTCATTTGAGCTCATTTAATCCTGAAAATACAAAAGGAAGACAAAAGCACACTTTTTCCAACATTAGTACTAAAAAAGGGTTAGTTTTATGCCTCATTTGATGTAATTTATATGTTGCATTTTACACACATCAGCCGACTAGGCCCGACTAGCGATTAAAGAACTGATTAACGAAAAATTACTTAGTGACGGCCCGACTAGCGATTAATCGCCGACTAGTCGCCGCCTAGTCGCGATTTTTACAACACTGGTTTTATCAAAACATAAGTCTAGGATCAAAAGCCCTAATTTTTATAAACTAAGAACCCTAGTTTAACTCATAAATCAATTCAGATTCTAAAAGTCGTCTAACACAGAAAAGTATAATGGGGTTTTGTAGAGCACGGGAAATTAACGAGAATGGGCTTTGGAATTACCTAATTTGGTGCATGAATGAAGGAGATATGGTATGAATAAGTTTCCAAGCCCTAGTTTCAATCTTGCTTCAATTTGTTAATTTGTATGATGATTTGCAGGAGGTGTTTGAGAGTTGGTATTTGTATGTAAAGTTGCTTAGGATTGAATGGTGTCGTTTTTAAGGAATAAAGAGGTCATATGGATCGAAACCCATCATACACTAGATGTATTTTAATGGTGAATAAGTTTATAATAAAGTAAATTAATTTTAAAAGATCATTAAACCATTAGATGCTAAAAACTTCTTAAACCCATAAATGTGAATCAATTGGTATGAAAACAAAGTTGATTCGTCAAGAAACGAACAGAATAACGTTGGGTCGCGTTAGTCTTCAGGTAGGATTGGTTGGGTTTCAACACGAAATGAGGAAGTAGAAGAGCGGCAGTTCGCTCCGGGTTGTGTTTAAAGGAATAACAGATTTAGGTTTAAAATGTCTGAGCGTGTAGCTTAGTTGGTCGATGTGTTTCGCGTTTGTTTCGTTGTCCGTGTTCGAATCCCAGCCGACGCGCCTGGGAACCCTATTTTATTCCTTTAACTATACAACTTTCGCAATATAACAAATAGGCCCCTCCACTTTCAGTCTTGATCTAACTTAGTAGTTGTTATAATTAACTTAGTTAAATGGTTTACTTATAAAATCTAACTTGGTTTAACATTACATACCAACTTAGTCAAATTATTTCTCTTCTAAACTTTAATGGAATTAACTTTATTATTTAAAATTAACGTTTTTAAATCTAATTCTATTTATACGAATGCGTAACTTTAATACAATATAAAAATAACAATAAAAATAATAAAAATTCTCTTTTTATTAAATTTCACAAGAATCTGGGTTACAATACGAGTCGGGCTTCGAGGATCCATTTTTTGCGAATGTCACATGTTATGTGGTCTCTATCCTCTGATCTTGTTCACCTATAAACATGCTAAAATGCGTCAAGTAAAAAAGTTGGTGAAAACATAGGTTTAATAAATAGCAATGCATATATAGTAAAAAATCACAAAACAAGTTTAAACCATACAAGTAATTAAATTCCATATATAATGTCCATAACCAACCCTTAGTGACTGTATAGTGTGCCTCCTAGTGTCTGACTCCCTGGCACGGGGACGAGAGACTAGTTGTTGTTATGATGTGTCGGGTTTTGAATGTCCAAACTCCTAAGAGGGAATTTTGGATGGGCTTGTCCGGCCAATAGATCTATCAACGTATTATCGCTAGCTTCACAAAGTTAATGGTTGTGTAGTGTTGTAATGAGGAGGACTTTTGTAGCGTGTCATATGTATCATAACAACATGTGAGGCCATTTAATCGTTACAAGTATGTGAAAACCGTTATTTAATTCTACAAGAAAAACCACAGTTTGTTGTTAAGAGCATGTTTTCCACTCCAAAGATGTAAACATTGTAAAAGAGGAGCTATAAACTCACCGAATACATTTGTTATACACCTATACCACATAAAGTTCACAATTAGTAGTAAAGGTTGTCCGACGTGGTGGTTACGATATAGATGTTGCGTGTAAGAACTAGTTTTGGGTAATAGATAAGCATTGTGATAAGTATTAGTGATTCAATGAGTATTTAGTTACCAGATTAGGGTTCTCATGTTAATTTATGTAATTAATGACTAATTTATGGTATTTTATGGTTTACACAATAATTATATGTCTATTAGAGTTAATTGGTTTATTAAGATGTAACACCCCAAAAACGGGTTTGGTAATCAAACCACGTTAATACTAAAAGACGGGTAAAGTACCGTTAGTGGTAAAAGTAAGCCGGTAAATATTAGGATTTAAGTAAATAAACCTAATATTAAATAAAAAGTGAACAAATCCTTTTGAGGAAATTAAAATGGATAAAAAAGCCCGAGTTAACGGGACTCAAGATAAACTTAGTCATAGATTCCCCGAACCCACTAATTTAATTAGGAATGCTTAACCTAGTTAATAAGTGGGGAACATTATTAGAAATAAGTGGGTTGTACCCTACCTAACTAACTAACCGAACTTGAGGGGCCAAAAGAGGAAGATTGAAACTTAATATTTATTTTAATTAAAAACACTACACACAAACTAGTGTGTGAGTGTGTGTGTGAGTGAAAGAGGTCAGGGGAAACAAGGAGAAGCCAAAACCCTAACTGAAGCTAATTCACCAAATTGAAGGTCAAAACTAGCTTAAATCGAATGCATGATCACTTACAAACGATCACCAAGTCAAGGGGATCGTGAGGTATGTCAAATTTTATAACTTGGTAATGTTTTGGAATCCATGATGAACACTCAAAATCAGAATTCGTAAATGAATGATGAGTTTATGAGTGATATGGTATGAATTTCATGTTTAGAAATGAACCCTAGATAAAAACTTGATGAATTAGCACTAGAAACAAAGGATTTGATGATGACCCTTGTATGTGCTAAGTGGGTTTTGATTTAATAATGAAGATGATGATAACCTTGTGTTTAAAAACCATTATAATTGATAATAGAAACAAGGTACTTGAACAAATTACATGATTGGGTATTTGTTCATACAAGATTGAGATGGGTTTTTATGATATGGTGATGTTAGTGTCAAACTTGTGATTAGAATCATCATATTAGTTAGTAAAGATAAAGTACTTGAACAATTTAGGTGTTTGGGTACATAAATCATATTTACCATGAAATGGGTTTTTTTAATAATAAGATGAAATGATGAATTTCATGAGTTTAAAGAGAAAAATAGTCAAAGAATCATAAGGTGTGAAAGTCATGATTTGGAATGACTAATCTAACAACCTTGTGAATAATGAACGATAGTTGGCGCCTAACAAGCTAGGGAAAGCTTGATGAGCGAGCGGGTCAAACGAAGCAAGTACGGAAAGAAAAGCGTGGCGTGGATGCGAGGCAAGTGTAATTTACACACTTATGTAGAATACCCGTTTATTCGATACGTTGTAAACGTGATAACGATAATATTGGAAATATGGAAATTTGTCAAGTGTCGACTAATGTAAATCAAGGTTAAAAGAATACCCATGGCGTAAGCCGAAATGGGTTGAATTTGTAAGAAAAGAGTGTAAAAGAAAAAGGGTATGGTTATAAAATCCGGGATGGGATGGATGTATGAATTGGAAATCAAAAACGATGTTTTTGATTAAATAGATAATGTTGGGCATATAGTCCAAACGGGTCGAATGGTGATGATAACACCATTTGACAATATCGACTAATGTGGTTGTCAAGTCTTATGTTAACAGGACCGATTAGCAAATCGGATAATTGCGTCACCATTGATGGTGTGATAATGAAAACGAGGTATAAATCGGGTCTACTTGTTGATCCGGGCCAGGTACGCATAATTATGTTGTAGTTAACAGTGTTATTTTGGTCGAATAATTTGAGAGAGAGTCCTTCGTCATAAAAGGACTAAAATCGACCAAAATGCCCTTGTAGGCTAAATGGAACAAACGACCCTTAAAGGTTGTTTGGAAACGAGTTTTATGACTAGGTAAATACTTAGAATAAGTATAGAAGCTGAAAGAGGTATTATATTAGCCAAATGGCACTATTTGAGTTTTTGCCGTAAAATAATGATTCGAGAGGTAAAATTTGGTTTATATTGATCACCACATTAAACCTACCTTAAATACAGTTGTGGTGGGAGATTATAGGATAAGAAATGTGGTAATGGAATGCTAGAAGCAATCGAAAGCTATTTTAGGCCCGAAAGTGCTTAAATACCCTTAACGGGTCAAAATAAGCATACGAGCGAAAATGGGTTTAAATTGTGTAATAAACCTGTGATTAGAACCTAATATGGTATATAGCATTTATTTAAAGAAGTGTAGGTGATGTAGGACTCAAACAAATATGTTTGATTGATAAAATTCATAAACGGGTAAAATTTGATAAAAAGGTAACGAGTCGAAGGCTTGAAAGTCTCAAAATTTATTTATGGTGGATGTTGGATTTTAACTCCATATGATGGAGAATTTAATTACGGACGCGTAGGAAAAAGAATCGGGTAAAACGGATCAATAACGAAGAAGTTATGGCCATTTCCGTGAAATCGGGTTGAGCTGGGAATGTACAGCAATAGCTGAAGGCAACAGTCTGTGAAAACAAGGGCTAGGCGTGACGCCTAGGCCCTTGGCGTCACACGACGCCCCCTAACTCCGAAAAAATTTTAAAATTTTCCCTTTTAACCCCTGTACTTGTTTGAACTTAATATTTGACTATCAAAACTAACTTTTAAGTTGGTTTTGATTATAGGTGATCGCCAAGAGTGCCTGGATGAAGATCAAGCTCGATGAGGAACCGAACACGATAAAATACAAGCTTCCGCACGGCGTTTCGTCGTATCTTTAAAATGACGAATTCAATTACATTAAGTTGTTCAAACTTTTAAAATTGTAAAAGTTTTAGTAAACTCGTATTTTCTAAGGATACTTAATCGTAATTACATGTTTATTTTCGTTATTTATACAAAAACCTTTGAAATAATAACAAGTGTGTTACAAGTTGGTAATCAGAGCTCATGGTTAAAGAGTAAAGTGTGTTCGGTTCGAGGCTTGATCGCAAATCTGGTAAGTACATGTATGTTAATAGTTTAGCATGCTAAAGTGTTGTAAACAACACATAGGGCTACCGTGTGATACACGTTACCCCAATTGAAATGATTGATATAGTTGACCAAAATACGTGCATTGACGTGTATAGTAGAAAAAGCCTTGTATTATAATACGGGCGATTATTGAAGTAGATGTTACTAACTTTTGTGAATGTTTTAATTGCAGGACACTCGCGTTTGAAGACGACGAGAGTCAAACGAATTGTGGATATGATGATGGAATGGTCCGAGATATGACAAGAAGAGCATGCTCATTAAGGACCTAAATCGCGTAATGGTCGCGAACAAGGCTAATGGCAAGAAAAGCCCGTTAGGGCAAGCATTTACCAGGTGCATGTTTAAATTATTGCATGAGTATAAACATGCAACCAATACGTAGAAATTGATAGTTGCAGATTTAGATTGAAAACTTGGACAAACCTGAATAGAATACCTATCCAGGATATTGTTTCCAAGAGAAACAAATAGAGGCATTACTTACCTGGGGTGTAATGTGAAAATTATAAAAAGGTCATGTATACCAGGTGTTGATCGCTTACTCTGGCCAAGTAAGTAGTGAACACGTGGTACCATGAACTTCTTATGATGGACACATTTATGTCCAATGTAGTAAGGGTGGGGTGAATGGGACTAACTTAAATGGTACCCAAATGAATCAAATAAGTAAGACGTTTGATGGTAAACGTAAACGTAAGTCGGATGACGGAAGCGTATTACGTAAGAATTACGAGCCCGAGAGAAGGGACAAGGATTAAGTAAAAAGAAAATACAGACCAACCAATAGGAATGCTAAGGCATAGGGATGACTGTCACAAGTGATGAAATTCAGATGGACAAGTCAAACGAATTGAATAAAGAATAAAGGACTTGATTGAATAAAAGCGATGGATCTCGCTAAGACGACCAAATAAATTAAAATAATGTCTAAAACCATATAAAATGGTTACTTGAAAATGATTACGGTAAAGATACCCGATGAATGGGTAGGATTTGGAAAGAATGCGTAAACCAAGAGACGGGAACGCGAAACAGAAAGTCAAAAGACTCGGAATATGAGTCATGACTAAAAGACAATGAGAATTTGCAAACAGAAATGTTAATAACTACGCTCAACTATTTTAAAAGTTGAACGGGTCGAATAAAGAACAGAGTTTGATGTTCACAAGTGATTAAATTTCACACGAACAAGTCAAACGAGATAAATAAATTATAAAAACTTGGTAGTGCAAGTAAGCGCAAACCGAATAATGGAAGCGCGAAACAAAAATGTTAAAAACATTAAAATAAAAGAACCCGGGTAATGGGATGTAAAGAAGTATAGGTAAGAACCGGATAACGGTAAGTGTAGGGCAAACTGACGTGTAATTGACGTTAGAAGTCAAGAAGTCGGAAAGATAATTCAAAAGAAAACAATGTAGCCTTAGACTACGGTCAAGGTCAAAAGAAATCCAAAAAGTAAAGGTGAATAATTCTAAAACATAAGAAGGGGTGCCTTAACGCCATATGCGTATATAAATGTATACACATTTGAATAAAGACTCGAATAAAAGGTGATCTACGGGATCATCATAACCTACGGGATATTAATTAGAGCAAAGGTCTACGGGGCCAAAATGACCCACGGGTCATGAATTGAAGCAAAAGGATCATAAGGGCCTCGCCTCAAAGAGGTGAAAGCCTAAGGAAATAGCCTACGTGGTTAAGTGAAGGAACCTACGGGTCGATAGTGTGAGGTAAGGGAACTTGTTACGATTCCCCGTATAAAACTAAGATTTTAAAAGAATAAATTATGGACTGTCAATGTCATGGTATGGATAATTGACAAAAGTTAAAGAAAAGATCCTAAAACTAAAACTTCGATTTTAGTAAGAAATAACGTTGTTACAAATATAAATTCTGATAGGAATTTGAATAGTAAGCATGAAAGGTTCAAGTCTTGACACTGATAGGCGCAAGACGATATATTCAAAAAGTGATATTTTCGAAAATGAAAGGTTGATACAAACTAAACACGATGTGACACGATCACGGTTAGGAAATGTAATGTGAAGTAAAATCACATTATAACCAAGCGAGCGGTGAAAAGTAACGGGACTAATAAGTCTAGTTAGTAAGACCGGTTAAGGCCAGTAATTCAAATCAATAAAAATTGGTTTGCTTGTAAGCGGTGGATTCGGTATAACTGAACCGAATAAATAAATCTGAAAACAAAAGAAATTATTGCTAAAAGTGAAATATTTCACTAAAGACCTTTAAACGGGTCAAGGTAACGGATTCACCAAGAGTTCGATAATATATAAAAGCGATGGAAATCGCTAAGTTAACTAAACTAGTAGAAATAACGGAATTACGTTATTTCAAATTACATTATGTCGTATGAGGTACGTAGAGGTTCTATAACCAAAAAGATATTACCATAATTTTTCTGGTAATACTAACAATTGGTTAAAGTATGAGTAATGCTTAAGAGATTACTCAGGTCAAACGCATTGAGTTTAGAACTCAATGAACTATGTAAGCAAGGTTTCGAGGACGAAACCTCTTTAAGGGGGGTAGACTTGTAACACCCCAAAAACGGGTTTGGTAATCAAACCACGTTAATACTAAAAGATGGGTAAAGTACCGTTAGTGGTAAAAGTAAGCCGGTAAATATTAGGATTTAAGTAAATAAACCTAATATTAAATGAAAAGTGAACAAATCCTTTTGAGGAAATTAAAATGGATAAAAAGGCCCGAGTTAACGGGACTCAAGATACACTTAGTCATAGATTCTCCGAACCCACTAATTTAATTAGGAATGCTTAACCTAGTTAATAAGTGGGGAACATTATTAGAAATAAGTGGGTATTACCCTACCTACCTAACTAACCGAACTTGAGGGGCCAAAAGAGGAAGATTGAAACTTAATATTTATTTTAATTAAAAACACTACACACAAACTAGTGTGTGAGTGTGTGTGTGCGTGAAAGAGGTCAGGGGAAACAAGGAGAAGCCAAAACCCTAACTGAAGCTAATTCACCAAATTGAAGGTCAAAACTAGCTCAAATCGAATGCATGATCACTTACAAACGATCACCAAGTCAAGGGGATCGTGAGGTATGTCAAATTTTATAACTTGGTAATGTTTTGGAATCCATGATGAACACTCAAAATCAGAATTCGTAAATGAATGATGAGTTTATGAGTGATATGGTATGAATTTCATGTTTAGAAATGAACCCTAGATAAAAACTTGATGAATTAGCACTAGAAACAAAGGATTTGATGATGACCCTTGTATGTGCTAAGTGGGTTTTGATTTAATAATGAATATGATGATAACCTTGTGTTTAAAAACCATTATAATTGATAATAGAAACAAGGTACTTGAACAAATTACATGATTGGGTATTTGTTCATACAAGATTGAGATGGGTTTTTATGATATGGTGATGTTAGTGTCAAACTTGTGATTAGAATCATCATATTAGTTAGTAAAGATAAAGTACTTGAACAATTTAGGTGTTTGGGTACATAAATCATATTTACCATGAAATGGGTTTTTTTAATAATAAGATGAAATGATGAATTTCATGAGTTTAAAGAGAAAAATAGTCAAAGAATCATAAGGTGTGAAAGTCATGATTTGGAATGACTAATCTAACAACCTTGTGAATAATGAACGATAGTTGGCGCCTAACAAGCTAGGGAAAGCTTGATGAGCGAGCGGGTCAAACGAAGCAAGTACGGAAAGAAAAGCGTGGCGTGGATGCGAGGCAAGTGTAATTTACACACTTATGTAGAATACCCGTTTATTCGATACGTTGTAAACGTGATAACGATAATATTGGAAATATGGAAATTTGTCAAGTGTCGACTAATGTAAATCAAGGTTAAAAGAATACCCATGGCGTAAGCCGAAATGGGTTGAATTTGTAAGAAAAGAGTGTAAAAGAAAAAGGGTATGGTTATAAAATCCGGGATGGGATGGATGTATGAATTGGAAATCAAAAACGATGTTTTTGATTAAATAGATAATGTTGGGCATATAGTCCAAACGGGTCGAATGGTGATGATAACACCATTTGACAATATCGACTAATGTGGTTGTCAAGTCTTATGTTAACAGGACCGATTAGCAAATCGGATAATTGCGTCACCATTGATGGTGTGATAATGAAAACGAGGTATAAATCGGGTCTACTTGTTGATCCGGGCCAGGTACGCATAATTATGTTGTAGTTAACAGTGTTATTTTGGTCGAATAATTTGAGAGAGAGTCCTTCGTCATAAAAGGACTAAAATCGACCAAAATGCCCTTGTAGGCTAAATGGAACAAACGACCCTTAAAGGTTGTTTGGAAACGAGTTTTATGACTAGGTAAATACTTAGAATAAGTATAGAAGCTGAAAGAGGTATTATATTAGCCAAATGGCACTATTTGAGTTTTTGCCGTAAAATAATGATTCGAGAGGTAAAATTTGGTTTATATTGATCACCACATTAAACCTACCTTAAATACAGTTGTGGTGGGAGATTATAGGATAAGAAATGTGGTAATGGAATGCTAGAAGCAATCGAAAGCTATTTTAGGCCCGAAAGTGCTTAAATACCCTTAACGGGTCAAAATAAGCATACGAGCGAAAATGGGTTTAAATTGTGTAATAAACCTGTGATTAGAACCTAATATGGTATATAACATTTATTTGAAGAAGTGTAGGTGATGTAGGACTCAAACAAATATGTTTGGTTGATAAAATGCATAAACGGGTAAAATTTGATAAAAAGGTAACGAGTCGAAGGCTTGAAAGTCTCAAAATTTATTTATGTTGGATTTTAACTCCATATGATGGAGAATTAAATTACGGATGCGTAGGAAAAAGAATCGGGTAAAACGGATCAATAACGAAGAAGTTATGGCCATTTCCGTGAAATCGGGTTGAGCTGGGAATGTACAGCAACAGCTGAAGGCAACAGTCTGTGAAAACAAGGGCTAGGCGTGACGCCTAGGCCCTTGGCGTCACGTGACACCCCCTAACTCCGAAAATTTTTTAAATTTTGCCCTTTTAACCCCTGTACTTGTTTGAACTTAATATTTGACTATCAAAACTAACTTTTAAGTTGGTTTTGATTATAGGTGATCGCCAAGAGTGCCCGGATGAAGATCAAGCTCGATGAGGAACCGACCACGATATAATACAAGCTTCCGCGTGGCGTTTCGTCGTATCTTTAAAACGACGAATTCAATTACATTAAGTTGTTCAAACTTTTAAAATTGTAAAAGTTTTAGTAAACTCGTATTTTCTAAGGATACTTAATCGTAATTACATGTTTATTTTCGTTATTTATACGAAAACCTTTGAAATAATAACAAGGGTGTTACATAAGAAATGACAAACAAATAAGATCAATACGATTAGTTTTAGATAGGTTTAAGGCTAAGTTCATGAGTTTTATGGACTTAACAAACGGTGAAATTAAGCTATGAAAATTTTATGACAAGTTCCTACTTGTTTCTGCTCTTCAAAGATATTTTTATTTTATTTTATAATTTTCAATCAGTACAAAAGTTATGAAAATTCGTGGAACATAATAAGTTAGCAAAGGAAACAGCAAGAGTATGAATATGAGCAGGTAGGGTTACATAGTATTTTTGTGTTGGTGCAGTCTGATTATATGAGCTTCTAAGCATCTAGAATTCTTGTGGGGGTTCCGGTACCAGATGTACTGCTGAACATCTGAAAGTTGTTTTGAGATGCAAGACCTGAGTTCGAACTAGTTATTCTAGCCACAAACAGACTATTTCTAAGGTTTATCTCCCTTTGTTGGTCATCAAGTTCACATTCGATGATGATTTATATCATCTCAGAAAGAGTAGTTCTGTTCAGATCCTTTGTCTTCTTGATTATCGCTACATTTGAATCCTAGCTTTTTGGCAATGCATTCAGAAGTTGTCTATTAATCGCACTATTTGACAAGGGAATCTCAACAGGTTTCATTTGATTCACAAGTTTCACCAACATCCGAACCTGATTATCAACAGTGTCACACCCCCAAAATCCACAGGCAGAGTATCACCGCTTGGAGGCGTGACATGACCAGGATCCAGCCACCAATCATATTGAACAATGTATTTAAAATAGAGAAAATCCAACCACGCAATATAATTGGTGTTCAAAAACAAATTAACCAAGTTCAAATTAAATAGTGGAAGCATAAGACGTAAAACTATTGGATCTGAGTTTGGTTTTGATTGTATTTGTCGTTTGAATTAGAATGAAGATGGATGAGTTGTGCAGCGGGATTAAGATGGAAACAAACTTTGCATACAATCAAACGAGAGTATTGCTTTGATCAAACATTTTTCACAAAGAACCGAAAGATTGAATTTATTTCAATTACGATTACAATGCAATGTTGAATACAAACTCCCCCTCAGCCAGAGCTCAGTGTTTGTTCATGCAGAGAAGACGATTTTTGCAAGAGCTAATAGAACAGTACAGAGCACTGTTCTATTTATAGGCACTAGCAAACCACTGAGCATCTAAGCTGACGTCACCATGAAAGTGACATCTAACCTCCTAACAAACTCTAACCTCTGATCAATACAAACACTGCTATACTAACTACTGCTATTACATTTCATTACACAAAAGACATAATTAACTACTGCTACATCCTTCCACTGATGTGAACCCAGCAGTACTTGTCCGGATCAGCAGTGCTTGACTCAAGGCAGTAGATTGAACAGCAGAGCTTTAGTCTTTCATCAGGCCTTTACTTGATCAGCAGTTTGTAGGTCAGCAGTTTGCAAGATCAGTAGATAGGAGGTCAGCAGATGTTAAAACCACTTTCAAGGGGAGAGACTTGTATGTAACATCTGCTTATTCTGGATCCACTGCTCTGACCCATTTTTGGCTTTAATTATCTATTCCTTTGATAGGGTTCAATCCCAACAATCTCCCCCTGGAACAGATAATGCCAAAACCCTTCATTATTGTGGAACTTTATAGCCTCATTAACAGTTCCCTTATCTGACCTTTAAGTTGTAGCTCAAAGTCTAGGGCATCTGTGTCATATTCATCCCTACCAAGTGGAAGATCAAGGAAATCCTGTATATCTTCAAGACTCAGGCCAAGAGCTTGTTCCCTTGTTATTTTCTTCACTTCTCCACCAGACCTGAACATAGTCAATACATGGGTCTGTTTGTCAGTTTCCCACTTTAGTACTTTTGAGCCTGGTGGGTTTCTTGGGAGATTTTTATTTGAAGAGGTGTTTGGTGAAGCTGGCCTATTAATGACTGTCTGAGCAGTACTTGTAGATTGATCCAATCCAAGAGTTTCTACAATCATTTTCTTGATACCTTCTTTTACAAGGGCATCTCCTTCTATTAGCTCTTGAATGGTTTCAGCACCAGTCTGTTTGTGTGGCCTTCTTTTGTAGATGGCTGCACCAGCTGGAGCAGTGGCTCTCCTGATTTGCAGCTTTGAGGGTCTTTTTGGAACCTCTGCTTCAGGATAGTCAGGATTTTGTGGAGCATTTGGATCTTTCTTTCTTAATTTCTCCAAACTTTTGTAGGTAGCCCTGACTTTATCTTCTTTCCATCTCATCACTTGATTTTTGGACCCATAATCAGCAGCAACCAATTCTTCTTTCATTCTCTTCAGCTCAAGTGATTTTTCAGGCACATTCTTTTTGTACTTTGACCACTCTGGAGGAGTGTGTTTGACCTTATTCTTTATCATTTCTTGAATCCTGGCTGCTTCTTGTTCAAGCTCAGGAATGGTCCACTCCTTGTACATGTGCTTTTCTCCCGTGTACTTCTTTGTTGCCATGATGCTTTCAATGTAGTCTTTTCTCAAAGATTCATCTGCTCTCTCTGAGATTTGTTGACACACATTTTTTGCAAATTGCTCTAAGGATCTGACTTGTGTGAGCAAGAATTGGTAATTCTGTCCAATTTCTCTATCATATTTTCCTTGAGTATTTCTTTTTGAGATATCCTCTGCTTGTTTAGCTTTGACTTTCAAATATTCTTCAATATTGTTTGGCCTTGGATATCCTTTGACTGATGGCAACTTCCTTTTGGCAGGGTCATCCTCATAGTAGAAAGATTTGATCTCTTCTCTAACTGCTTCAAGTTCTAGAGGAAATTGGACAACTGCAGGAGTAATAACAGGGAATGATTGTTGTGCAGGAGCTGATGAGAGAGGAACTGGTTTTGGTATTGTAACAAGTGACAAAGATTTTGAAGATGTTGGTGGTGGTGAAGTGTCATCATCTTTCAGGATTAGCCTTCTCCTTTTTGTTTGAGGAGGGACTGATGATGCTTTGGGTGGAACAGTGGTGGTAGTTTGAGTGGCAGTGGTTTGTGATTGACTAACAGCTGTTGAAACAACTGGTGTTTCAACCACTGTTGTCATTACAACAGATGTTGTAACATCTGCTGTCTTCTGCTTTTTGGCAGGAGAAGATGGTGGTGGTGGTAAGGCAGTGGTTGTGATGTGTGTTGAAGTGGTGTGTGTTGAAGTGATAACAGATGTTGAAACCTCTAAAGTACCAGCAGTAGTTGATACAGCAGAAGTTACAACAGCTGTTTGGATGAAGGTTTGATGTTGGTGGCTTTTGGATGATGGTTTAGAAGTATGCTTTTTGAGACTGGATGGTGTGGACTTGGATTCCCTCACTTTTTTAGTGGGATTTCTTTTTAGCTCAGGATTTTGAACATCCTTTAGCCCAGAACAACCCTGCGCATTCAGCTCCATGTAAGCTCTTTTCTCCTTGTTCCACCTTGACATATCCTTTGCCGCTCTATCCCTTTTTACACTTGCTATAGCTTCATCAAGTGCATTTTGGGTAACATCAACCTTTTTGCTACCATCTGGCAAAGATATCTGTTTGGTCATATTTTCCATTTCTGGTTCTATGTAAAGACCATCATCTACTCCCTTCTTCTTCCATTCTTTAATTTTCTCCCCCTTTTTGGCATTATCTGGGGGTAATTGATCGATGAAGAGCACAGTGGGAGGAGCAGTGCCAGTGGTTTCCAATAAATGAGCCTTGAGAGCCTTGATGTCTGCTTGTGTGTTCTTGAACCTAGACTTCATTACATTTCTCAGCTCTTGTACATGTATTTCATGTTGCTGATCAGCAATTTGTTTTTGTTGTTGGAGAAAAGGTTGAAAGAAATTCCAGAGCTCATTTGCAGCAGTTGCTTGTGGTGGAGCAGGTGCTTGAGGTGGAATAACAGTGGATTGTATTTTTTGTACTTTCAACAACTGTTGTAGCATGTCTTTGATATCTGCAACAGCTGTATCCAGTTTGTCAACTCGTTCCGTCAAATCCATATATTTTAAACCATCACCCAATTTAATGGGATCATCTGATTTCCTACTAATAGTGGTTTTATCATTGGTTGAGGTAGGGAGTGTACTCCAAACATTAACCACTGATGCCCCTTTTTCTTGGTACTGGGGTCTTCTTCCTTCAACACTTGACAATCTTTTGATGTTGCCAGTGGTCAAAAAGAATCCACTGGTAGATGTCAGAGGTGGTATAGAAGGAATTGCCTCCAAGGAAGTCTTATTAATGTAACCACTGTCCAAATGTAAACCAGTGGGTTCAACAGTTGTAGTGGCTACTTCACTTGGATTACCACCAAGAGTTACTTGTAACTCAAGGGGTGTAACCTCCTCAGGTTGTGTTGGCGGGTTAGCAAAGATTGATACATCAGATCCAGTCATTTGTTGAGGCATGTTCTCATTGATGGGTGATTGAGAAGGACTGGTTTTTGCCTGGTTCAAATCAATTGCTTCCAACAAAAGTCTTGTAGGTGGAGGAATTGTGAATGTGAGGTTTGGGGTTAGAAGAGAATTTGCCCCGGGCATTGGGCTGTGGATGATGGAAACGAGTGATTCCAGAGCATCATATTGTGGTGTCCCAATGTGTACAACCTGTTCTTTTTTAGAAGAAGCAGGAGGAGTTTTGGTTATGGGTTGAGATATTTGTACCAACTGCTGTGAGGAAGAAGCAGCAGTGGTTTCTTGTGACTTTTGTTTTGTCACAGACAGTTGCTCTGGTATCTCATCCTCCAGAGTTGCCTTTTTGATGGGTTTGGGGGGGTTTTTGAGTTTTTCTTTTTGTTGGCTTTTTGGTGATTGTAGGTATGGGTTTCAAAGCAGTTGTTTTGCTACTTTGATCACCTTGAGCAGTGGGCTCAGCAGCAGATACATGAGGAGCAGTGGTAGCTGCTAAATTCTGCTCAGGCACCTCTGCTTGTGTTTTGCAAGGTGTTGACATTCTTGTAAAAGTTTCAGCAGTTAAGTTGTGCATTTGTAAAGAGTCACCTTGATTTATTACAGCAATATCATCCTTGCTGAATTTCTTTTCAAAATAATAGCTTAAAAATCTTGGAAACAGTAAGAATGATTTTGTTTCAACATTTTTAACCAGATCATTAAAAATTTCCCAGGAATAATTAAAATTTTCTTCTTGAAGAATAGCATATCCCAGATTTTGAATTTTTTATGGTGTTTCATTAAAAGCAGTGGTTTTGTTTGAAACACACATCAGGAGGGTATGAAATATAAACCTTATTGCAGAAGGGAAGTAACCTTTTTGTAAGGTGTCCTTTTTCACTTCTGCATTATACCCTCTTTCCAGAAAATCATTTTTTAACTCGTTTTTGGGAAAAGTAATTTTACCTTCCTGATCGTCGAGTTGAAAGACCTCTGAGATGGATTGTGTTGTAATCTTGACGGCTTTACCCTTTAGAGAAGAGTTGATGGCTATTACTGTGTCTCCTTGTTTTTCAAGGGTTGCATTCTTCCAAAACTCTCTTTGGGTTGTCAAGTAAATTGGTGCATCCGCTGTTAACAAAGTTTTGTACTTTGATGCGGAGATGGTAGCAAGGATGGAATCGAAAGCATCTGTAGTGCCGGGTTTTGTGAGGAGACCCAGAAGATTGTGAGATGGTTTGTGTGGAATTTCAGTGGGTTTTGCCTTTTGAGAGGCTTGTTTTGATGTTGATTTGGAAGTGGGTTTTGCAGATGACTTCGATTTTGTCATTTTGGAGATGATGATCGAAGAAGATGATGAAGAAATTTGAAGAAAAACTGCTTTGAGAAGAGAATTTTTGAGAATTCAATTCGACAGTAAAACCCTGTTTTTGGAGTGAAGTGGGGGTTTTATAGAGGAAAAAGTGAATGCTGATGTGGCAGCGGTTACAAAAGGTCTGACCCCTATGTACTGCCCATATGCCAACCCCTGGTGAAATGAAGGACAGTACTTTTATGAAAGATACTGATGAAGGCAGTGTTTTCAACGGTAACAAATGGAAGCAGTGGATGATTTTCACTATCAGTGGATAGCATATCAGTGGATAAGACACTGCTTTTGAACAACAATGTTTATCAAAAGAAATGAGAAAACGGGGGATGGCTTTCAGCAGTGGACAAACTTTGAAGTAGAGCAGACTTTTGAACAAGCAGTGGTTATGGCAGACTTTTAAGGATTTTAATGAAAATTTCATTTTTAGCTATTTTTAAGGATGGATTTTTGATTTTCTGAAAACATTTTAATGCTTTTATTCATAGAAAAACAAGATGTTGCTTGTTATTCCATGTTTAGCATGCCAATCCTAGAGACCAAGCTTTCAAAGGTGGCAGTATCTAATGCTTTTGTGAGCACATCTGCCAGCTGGTCTTTAGTTGGAACATGATGCAGAGAAATCAAACCTTTTTCATAGCAATCCCTCACAAAGTGATGTCTGATGTCGATGTGTTTGGTGGTTGAATGGGAAACTGGATTTTTGATGATATTTTCTGCTGCCTGGCTATCCAACATGAGTGGTGTCTTTAAGGCAGTGATACCAAAATCCAGCAACTGATTTTGAAGCCACAGGAGTTGGGTTGTACAGCTTACAGCAGCAATGTATTCAGCTTCAGCAGTGGATGTTGAAACAGCTGCTTGCTTTTTGCTTTGCCAAGAGACTAAGCAATCACCTAGAAACTGGCACCCTCCTGAAGTGGACTTCCTTGTGGTGTTACATCCAGCAAAGTCACTGTCTGAGAAACCTGAAAGCTTGATATTCCCATTAGCTGGATACCAGATACCAAGTGTGGGAGAACTTTTTATGTATCTGAAGATCCTTTTTACAGCAATGAGGTTTGATTTTCTGGGAGCTGATTGAGTTCTTGCACAGACACATGTTGCAAACATGATGTCTGGTCTAGATGCAGTTAGGTACAGTAAGGACCCAATCATGCTTCTATAAAGTGTTTGGTCAATCAGCTCATCCTTTTCATCAGACATGACAAGCTTATTTGTTGCCATGGGTGTGCTGCATGGTTTACAATCATTCATATCAAATTTATTCAAAAGTTCCTTAGCATATTTGCTTTGATGAATGAAGGTTCCATTTTGCATTTGTTGAACTTGGAGACCAAGAAAGCATTGCAGCTCACCCATTGCACTCATTTCAAACTCAGCTGTCATGAGTTCCCTAAACTCTTCACACATTTTATTGCATGTGCTTCCAAAAATAATGTCATCCACATAAATTTGGACAATCATTAAATCCTTTCCCCTCCATTTTAGAAACAATGTTTTATCAATGGTACCTCTTTTGAAACCATTTGAGAGTAGAAAGGTGGAAAGAGTTTCATACCAGGCCCTAGGTGCTTGTTTCAAGCCATACAAGGCTTTGTTTAGCCTGTAGACATGATCTGGATAAAATGGATCCTCAAAACCTGGAGGTTGACAGACATACACCTCTTCTTGAATTGTACCATAGAGGAAAGCACTTTTGATATCCATTTGAAACACCTTCATGTTGTGGTTGACAGCAAAGGCCAGGAACAGTCTTATAGCTTCCAATCTTGCTACAGGGGAAAATGTTTCATCATAATCAATCCCCTCTTCCTGTCTGTAACCTTGAACCACAAGCCTGGCTTTATTCTTGACAACAATGCCCCTTTCATCAGTTTTGTTTTTAAAGACCCACTTTGTGCCGATGGGACTGACATCTTTTGGCAGTGGTACAAGCTCCCATACTTGTTGTCTTTTGAACTGTTGGAGCTCCTCTTGCATGGCTTCTACCCAACTGTTGTCTTTCAGTGCCTCTTGGTACTTGACTGGCTGATGGAGTGATAGAAAACCAGCAAAAAGACAAATGTTTTGGGTTTGGCTTCTTGTGAGCACCCCTTCATTGATGTTGCCAATGATTTGGTCAGGTGGATGAGATCTCAAGTAGATTAAATCTCCTTGGTATGGAATGATGGCATTGGTTGGTGAAGGCTGCAAATGTGTATCATCTGAGCTAACCACTGCTGGTGACTTTAATGATCCAGCAATGGCTTCAAAAGGTGGTGGAATAGGAGGTAATGATGTAGACACATGCTGACTTTTATCCACTGTTTGGGGACTTTTGTTAGCAGTGTTTGTTGATGTGGAAGCAGTGGTTGATGGGCTACTTTGGTCAACAACTGTTGAGGTAGCAGTGGTTGAGCTTTGACAGTTGTTTTGAACATCTGCTGCTCTACCCATTGAGACAGACTTTTGTTGAGGAATGATGATCTCATACCCATAGTCTGATGATGAATCCTCTGATGGACCTGCACTGTTAGTCTTGACAGCAGTATTTTCAAAAGTGAATTTATCAAGATCAAACAGATCTGCAGGATTTGCTGGGATTTTCATTGATGAAAGTTCATTGAACTTTACATTCAAGGTCTCCTCCACTGCCTTGGTCCGTGTATTAAACACTTTGTAGGCCTTGGCAGTGGTTGAGTATCCCAGATGATAACCACAATCAATTTTGGCTGCAAATTTTGAAATGGAATCTTTTAAGTTCAAAATAAAGCATGGGCAGCCAAATACCTTGAAATATGAGATCAGTGGTTTGATTTTATACAGAATTTCATAAGCAGTCTTTTTGTGCCTGGGGTTTATTAAAACTCTGTTTTGAACATAGCAAGCAGTGTTTACTGCCTCTGCCCAAAAAGTTAATGGCAAACCTGAATCAGCAAGCATGGTTCTGGCAGCTTCAATCAAAGTTCTGTTCTTTCTTTCAACTACCCCATTTTGTTCTGGTGTTCTAGAGATGCTGTACTGCCTTACAATCCCTTTCTTCACACAGAAGGCATCCAACTCCTTATTTTTGAATTCTGTGCCATTGTCACTCCTGAAGACTTTTACTGGAAGGTCAAATTGCTTTTCAACCTGTGTCACAAAGTCTTGCAAAATGCCTGCAGTCTCATCTTTTGAGTGTAAAAAGAAAGTCCATGTAAACCTAGAAAAGTCATCAATAATAACTAAACAATATCTCTTCTTTTTGAGACTCATGACTTGAACTGGGCCAAACAAATCCATGTGCAGCATTTCTAAACACTGGGTTGTTTTGGACTCTTCAATGGACTTGAAAGAGCTTTTATGTTGTTTTCCTTTTAAACAGGAAACACAATGCTCAGGACATGAAAACAATTTTTGTGGTAGGCCTCTTACCAAACCATTTTTTAAAATTTCAGTGATTGTCTTAAGATTTGTGTGCCCCAGTCTTTTGTGCCAAATTTTTGTCTCTTTGTTAGAGGCAGCTGAGAACAGACAGGCATCAGCTCTGGGACACTCTTTTGACATATCAACAACATAAACATTGCCACTTCTTTGAGCAACAAGTTTTGTTTGACCAGTTTTTATTATTGCTTCAATCTTTTTGACCATTTCTGGTCCAACAATCCTACAACACTCCTTTGTGAAGAATGACCCATACCCCTTGTCACTCATTTGTGAAACACTCAGGAGGTTGAATTTCAGACTGTCTATCAGATTGACATTTTCAAATTTTACATTTCCAGACTGTACTGTACCAGACCCCAGAACTTTCCCTTTACTGTTATTCCCAAAGGATATATCACCCCCTCCATGAATTTTGAAATCTTTGAGTAGGGCTTTACATCTAGTCATGTGCCTGGAGCCTCCACTATCAACATACCAGAGGCTATCTAAGCAGGCAGAAGCTCCCTGCACATGAAGTAAAAGGATTAGTTCATTAGGGTTTCCAAAGCCAATAAGGCTTTGGATGGGGTCTCAACAGTGTCTGGGATGGATGCAGATTGATGGACAGTGGTTAAGTCAGGGGTTTGGACAGTTTTAGGACTGTTTCTTGCTAACCACTGTTGGGGGTCTTGACCAATCACCTGTTGATAACCAAAAGGATGCCTATTCACTTTAGGTTTAGAGGGCCTTTTGTAGGTCTCATAAACGTGTGGAATCCTTTGGTAAGATGGTTGACCCTTACCTCTTCTGAACTGGTTGGCAGGGGGTGCATCAGTAACCTGAACATCTCTTTTGACAGATGTTTGGTTCAGCTGTTTTGTGACAGCTGTTTGAACTGGCACAAACAGTGGTTGGTTTTTGGTAAATTTGACAGATGATGTTGATGAACTCAAGGATGTTTTAGCAGTGTATTCATTCTTTTTCACATCAAAGTTTTTGAGATACACACATGCTTGAGTTTTGTGGTTTGATTTACCACAGACGATGCAACTTTCAGCAGGAACAATGACACTTGTTTTGTTTAGATCGTATGCTTTTAAATGAAAACAGTCTTTTGTTAGATGATTTCTTTTCTCACAAAACAAGTTATTGATCTTTTCTCTCTTCTTTCTCTTTTCGGACTCCTTTGTAACAGAGTTTTTAACCTCTGTTGGGATGTCCTTAAGAGGAATGACTTTTGCTTTTGGAGCTTTAACACCATCAGTGGTTGTAAAATCCATGGGCTTAAAATTTTCAAGAATGTCACACTCATCAGACCATGTGGGTTTAAACTGGTATTTCTCAATTTCCTCAAAAGTAGAGGATCCCATTGGTCTATCAAGTGTGATTTTGTTACCAAGTTTATCAGTGATTTTCACTTCTTGGCCATTCTTGTTTGTGGGGATTAACTCAGTGGTTACATCAGTGGTTTGAACAGATTTTTCAAAAACAGTGTTTTCATCATCATATTTTCTATAACCAACACCAAATTTCACATTGCTTTTAATCTGTTTTTCAAGCATAACCTCATACCCTTTGCATGATTCCACCCATTTTTCACAGGTGATCTGGGTGGACTCCAACTCCTTTTTGCAAACTTGGTATTTTTCTACCATAGTTTGGAGTTGAGTTTTGGTTATGCTCTGCTCTTCTTTCAGACTGCTGATCTCTTTCTCTTTTTCAGTCAATTTGTTTTTAAGTTCTTTTAAAGACCTTTCAAATTTGACTTCATCAGTTAAGATTTTATCTCTCAGGTTTTCATTTACCTCTTTGATGTTAGCAAAAGCAATAATGCAATTGTCTGAACACAGTTTTTCAAGAACTTGAGGTGATACCTTGGCAGCAGCCATCATGGCACAATCACATTGATGATTTTCTTCATCATCAGCTCTTACTTCTTTCTCACCTGCTTTCTTCTCTTCTTCTTCTTCTTCTT
Source organism: Helianthus tuberosus (assembly GCA_030545235.1). Classification (NCBI taxonomy): domain Eukaryota; kingdom Viridiplantae; phylum Streptophyta; class Magnoliopsida; order Asterales; family Asteraceae; genus Helianthus; species Helianthus tuberosus. The sequence continues at coordinate 185,699,501 of CM060354.1, forward strand.
CTTTGTCCTCTTTGGACCAGGGGTCTGTCAGTGGTTCAATCAGGGTTTCTGAATTTTCTCCCAGCAGCAGTTCATCAGCAACTGCATTAACAACTGCTTCAGTCACCTCATCCACTGTTTCATCACTTAGCTGTTTACCTCCAGTTTCAATCCCCTCTGGTATTGACTCTAATGCCATCAAACAAAATTCATCATTAGAGGGTTCATTAAAAGCATAGCGTGCAAAATTTTCATCACCAAGCTCATCAGGCTTGCTGATCTGGTTGTGCCACTGCTGAAGCAGCTGTTTGAGGTGCAACAGGTTGCACTTATGCCTGAGGGACAGGGGTTTGAACATACTGAATTTGTGGAACAGTGGTTTGGACATAATGCACAGGCACAGAGGTTGCAGCATAGTGAGCAGTGTTAACATGGGTTGCAGGGGTATATTGGGTATAGTGAACAGTGCTTTGATTTTGTGGTCTAGGGTTTGAGCTGGGATGAGTGATTATAGGACCAGTAGTTTGACTCCTGCATTCCCTAGCAAAATGACCTAGCCGATTGCACTTATAACACTTGATTTTAGATTTATCCAACCCCACCCTTAAATTCCCATGTAACCCTGGGAATTTTCTCCCTGTTCTTTTGTAGAAATTGCTTGTTCTTACACTAAGCAATGCCAATTGATGCAAGATGTCCATCTCTTCTAAGTCAGTGGGATCAAAGTGTTGCAAATCATTGAGTTCAAAGCACAAGTTATCTGACATCTGGTTCTCACAATTTACAGTAAAAGCATAATTTGCAGAGTGAGGATCAGGGTTGTTAAAATTTCCACCAGCAGTTATATCAATGAAGTGATCATAACCCTGATCCTTACCACTGCTACCAGATTCTTCCTGACCAAAAAGAGCTGTGCTACCGAATGAATAATCATCAGCAACTTTGCCAGACTCTTGCAACTTCTTTTTCTGGTTCAACTCCCTTTCGTAGGTTAGGAGTCTACCATGAAGTTGGGTCAGGGTCAGATCTTTGAACTCAGCAGAGTTTCTAGTAACAAAAGCTATGGTATCCCATTTTTCTGGTAGTGATCTAAGGAACCTGCTATTTTGAGTTGAATTTGGAAATGTTACTTTAACAAGCCTTAGTTCACTAATGAGACAACTGAATCGCTCAAACTGCTGAGTCAATGATTCACCCTTGATGTAACAAAATGTTTCATACTGCTGATTCAGAATTTCCCTATTGTTTTCAATGACTTCTTCTGTTCCCCCAAACTGTTCCTTCAGCGCATCCCATAGCTCTTTGGTACTGTTACAGTGTAACAGTCCAGCATAGATCTCATTGGGTAATGCAGATGCTATGATGCTAAATGCTTTGGCATCGAGTTCGAACTTTTGAAAATCAGTTTTAGTATAGTTTTCAGTTGGTTTAGGAACGAACTTCTTTGCATCCTCAGCACTTGGCACCATAGGAACATGGGGACCAAAAACAACAGACCTCCAACATCCAGTATTCTGTTGAGCAAGGATGTGACCCATCCTTCTCTCCCAGATGTTGTATTCATTACGTTTAAGCATAGGTGGTTTAAAAAGCGAGCCAATGTTATTCTTATCATCTTGTGATTGTGACGTCATCCTGGTTGTTTTACAGGCACTGATCAATCAACTTTGATGGTGATTAAACCTTGCTCTGTTTTTCAACACAAACGAACAAACTATCAGTATCAACGATTATGAGCTAAACTATTTATGTCAAAATGATTGTTAAATCAAATTTGACTGTCCATGCTCTGATACCAATTGTTGGATCTGAGTTTGGTTTTGATTGTATTTTTCGTTTGAATTAGAATGAAGATGGATGAGTTGTGCAGCGGAATTAAGATGGAAACAAACTTTGCATACAATCAAACGAGAGTATTGCTTTGATCAAACATTTTTCACAAAGAACCGAAATATTGAATTTATTTCAATTACGATTACAATGCAATGTTGAATACAAACTCCCCCTCAGCCAGAGCTCAGTGTTTGTTCGTGCAGAGAAGACGATTATTGCAAGAGCTAATAGAACAGTATAGAGCACTATTCTATTTATAGGCACTAGCAAACCACTGAGCATCTAAGCTAACGTCACCATGAAAGTGACATCTAACCTCCTAACAAACTCTAACCTCTGATCAATACAAACACTGCTATACTAACTACTGCTATTACATTTCATTACACAAAAGACATAATAAACTACTGCTACATCCTTCCACTGATGTGAACCCAGCAGTACTTGTCCGGATCAGCAGTGCTTGACTCAAGGCAGTAGATTGAACAGCAGAGCTTTAGTCTTTCATCAGGCCTTTACTTGATCAGCAGTTTGTAGGTCAGCAGTTTGCAAGATCAGTAGATAGGAGGTCAGCAGATGTTAAAACCACTTTCAAGGGGAGAGACTTGTATGTAACATCTGCTTATTCTGGATCCACTGCTCTGACCCAGTTTTGGCTTTAATTATCTGTTCCTTTGATAGGGTTCAATCCCAACAAAAACCAAAACATAAGTTCAATAAGTTCATAAAGTTTAAATGTTTAGAACGGGACATAACAGTCCATATCCCACAACGACCTCCTCCTCGTGCAAGCTCCATAAGCATCTAACGACCTGCAAAGCATGTAGTAACGAGTCAACAACAAAGTTGAGTGAGTTCACAGTTGGTTGTCCATTTTAGAGTTGTTTCCAAAATCGTAGTTTAATCTTAACCAGCTATCCAGCCGTGGGGGTTACCCCATAGTTCGAAAACGTTTATTAGTTAACCCATTTTTTTACTTCGGCCGTTTCAGCCGTGGGGGCTACCCCATGTTCATAATCCCTGGCTAACCAGCCCGGCACTCCGGCCGTGGGGGCTACCCCATTTTTTAAACTACCAGACTCGTTACCATATCGACTACTAACGAAAATAAGTTGTGCCCTAGCGTCGGTGTCTATCATCACCGACGTGCCATAGTCCATTAGTACATGCCCATCCGAACGGCACGGTGTGAGGTTTGTTAAACCTAATAGCGCTATTAACTAATGACCCGCTCGCCATTGGCCTCAGCGATTAAGTCGATATAAAATGAGTGACTTTGTTGATAGAGTTCTAGTCTAGTAAATCTAAATCCGTCCCAACAGGACGCGGAATTCACATTCCTGAACACGTCCCAACAGGACGAGGAATCCCTATTCCTTAACCCATTCCCATTCCCACCGGGAATTACCATGCTTTGTAGAAAAGTGTGAACTCACCTTTGGTTGCTCGGTTTGACTCTCAAACATAGCTAACAGTCAAGGTCGGTCAATCACGTCCTAATATGATTACCAGATAGTCATTTAGTGGCTTCAAATAGAGCACAAAGTTCCTACACGTATCTACTACATAAAATGCACTCACTTTAATAGTTCACGCCCATACAAACATTCCACCTATAGCTACTCAAGAGCAAGCATACGATATTGCACAAAACACTTTCATTGACATATAACATGTTAGATCATCCTCAGATAACATACCCGACATTTAGACATGCAAATCACTACTTATGTCATTACAGCTTTAACATCCATAGCTGGGCTATTTTCGGGCATTTTAATAAAATAGTTAACTTATTCCAAAAATTCCTAAACTTCTACAAAATGTTTTAAACAGTCCAAATATTACTGTGTAAAAATATCGGGATCCAATTCATTACCAATATTTTATAAAAAATCATTTACCGGACTGCAATCAGACTCATCACTTTCTGACTGCAGTCCACGGAATAATTCATTTAAAATTCATCGTAAGTCAGATTGATGAAATTCCAATTGGAGCATTACAACAACATCAGTGGTCATCTACAGTACAAATTTCATGAGCTAATTCTAGACAGATTTCAAGTTATGTCGAAAAACATAACACACATTTTCTGCAGTAAAAACGCAGCTTTTGCTGCTGTGAAAAAACGACCCTTTAAAAATAGCAAACGAAGTCCAAAAATTATGAAACGAAGTCCAAAAATAACATGTTATAGACTCAAGAAAATCAATTTTTCGTTAAGTTATGACCCGGTTACAGCTGACTGAAGGCGGCTGTAACAGTTTGACAGCTTCCTGTTTTCAGCTTATAGCGCTCTAACGCAAGTTCTATTTGTTCCGTTAACATGTTTAGTGATCAACAACGACATTTAACATCACTTGCAGTAGGTTACCATTATTTAACTCAGATTTATCATGTCAAGTACCATCATCAACATAAACAAAACAACATTATACTAGTAACATTTCATCCTATTTCATCTTTATGTTCAAGATTTATGTTTGTGTTCTTTTAGTGTTCATATGATTTCATCATAATATAATCTTTAACCACTAACACATGAAGTAAACAAGAGTTTAAGGAAGTCTTACAACTAGCTTAAAGCTAGGGAAGAACTCAAGAACAAAAGATGATGAAGATGGTGTGTAAAAGCAATGTATGAAGTTCCTTCAAGATCTCCAAGCTTCAAGCTCCAAGTATCACCTCCTAGCACTTGAATAAGCTTGAAATGGATGGATATGGTGGTGACAAGGTGGTGATGGTGGCGGTTGTAGAGGGAGCCGAGAAGGAGAGAGAGGTGTGTGGGAGTGGAGTGTGAAGTTGTAGGATATGATAAAGATATGAAATGATTTAGTATCTAGGCCATCATACCTATAAGATTTCTTACAATATCTTGGCAAGATACACAAGCAACATATCAAATAAAATATTGGCATAAAATCTTGGTGGGGTCCCCCACATGGGCTGTAAGTTTTGATGGGGGGGTTATGTGTAAATTTTTATGATAAGTAGGTTACTTATAATCTAAAGAGAATCTAAGCAAGATATTACAAGATCTTATCAAATCTAAGGGGAATCCAAGAAATCTAAGTAAGATATTATAAAATCTTATAAATATTATGGTGGGGCCATCCCCAAAATCGTAATCCTCAAAAGGGAGAGGGGGTCCATGTGTAAATTTGATGGTAAGTAGGCAGTTGGTGGAAGATAATAATAAAGTCTAGTGTTTTATGTATATCACACATTATGTAGTATGTCAGGGTGTTCGGGGATCATAACTAGTCCAAAAATAATACAACAATGTTTCTGGTAAAATTTTGGTGTTCCGGGTAATGTTCAGTTGTTCGGTTAGATACCGTTTCGTTAAAGTGCTAGGTTATTCCGTATAGTGTCTTTTATGTAACTATTTGTAACACTTTTAATTCCTAACACTTAGGAAAAACATTCAGGACCATTTAGTCAATTTTCTGTACAATCAATAAGCATAATATAATATTAATTAATCATACGGATACATGTAATTACGAGGGTTGTCACATTCTCCCCCTGTTAAGAAAATTTCGTCCCGAAATTTAGCACGTGGTTACTGAGAAAGCTAGTTGAGTTGCGTGGTTTCCTGGTTTTCCTGGGGTGTCACATCATCCCCCCGTTGGTTTGGAATTTTGTCCCGAAATTCTGTAGTAGCTTCAGCCTCAGTAGTGGTTGCACTTTTCTCAAACAACCGGGGATACTTGTGTTTCATTTGGTCTTCTCGTTCCCAGGTATACTATGGGCCACGACGGGAGTTCCAACGAACTCGAACAAGAGGTATTCTGGTACGTTTGAGAATCTTAACATCTTGGTCTGTGATTTCAACTGGTTCCTCGATGAATCGCAACTGGTCGTCGATTGTGAGCTCCTTGAGAGGAACTATGAGGGTCTCATCTGACAGACACTTCTTCAGATTCGACACATGGAATACGTTGTGAACTCCGCTGAGTTATGCCGGTAGATTCAACTTGTAAGCGACTTTGCCAATTTTCTCAATGATTTCGAACGGTCCAACATAGCGCGGATTAAGTTTGCCTCGTTTGCCAAAACGAACTACACCTTTCCAAGGTGAGACTTTGAGTAGCACCCGATCCCCAACCTGGAACTCGAGTGGTTTCCTGCGCTTATCAGCGTAGCGTTTCTGACGGTCACGAGCTGCTGCCATTCGTTGTCGTATCTGAGCAATCTTCTCACTCGTATCTACTACAAGTTCTGGGCCAGTGATTTGACTGTCGCCAACCACTGCCCAACAAAGAGGTGATCGGCACTTCCTTCCGTACAATGCCTCGAACGGAGCGGCCTGGATACTGGTGTGGTAACTGTTGTTATATGAAAACTCCACTAACGGGAGGTGTTTTTCCCAGCCATTACCAAAGTCGATTACACATGCCCTAAGCATGTCTTCTAGGGTTTAGATGGTGCGTTCAGATTGCCCATCCGTCTGTGGATGATATGCCGTGCTCATGTCTAATCGAGAGCCAAAGGACTTGTGCATAGCTTGCCACAATTCAGATGTAAAACGTGAGTCACGATCAGAAATGATGGAGGTTGGCACTCCGTTCCTTGATACTACTTCCTTTAGGTAGATGTCTGCTAGGGTAGAAAACTTGTCGGTTTCCTTGATAGCCAGAAAATATGCAGACTTGGTCAGTCGGTCCACTATCACCCAAATAGTGTCATTTCCGCGTTGAGATCTAGGTAGGCCAGTAACGAAATCCATGGAAATTTGCTCCCATTTCCTTGTCGGGATCTCTGGTTGTTGGAGTAGGCATGATAGTTTCTGATATTCAATCTTGACTCTCGTACAAGTCAAACATTTACTGACGTAGGTTGCTATGTTGGCTTTCATACTAGGCCACCAATACGTAGTCTTGAGATCGTGGCACATCTTATCCGAACCAGGATGTACTGAATAACGAGACTTGTGTGCCTCATCCATCACAAGCTCACGTAGATTACCATAGAGTGGAACCCAAATGCGCCCGTTTACATAGTAGGCGTCGTCTTCCTTTTGTTCTAACCGTTTTCTTGATCCTCGTAGGGACTCCGCCCTGATGTTCTCTGCTTTCAATGCTTCAACCTGAGCATCTCGTATTTGAGTAGGAAGACTAGATTGGATGGTAAGTTGTAACGCTCGCACACGTTTAGGTGTAGTATCCTTTCGACTGAGGGCGTCGGCCACAACATTGGCTTTGCCCGGATGGTACTTGATCGCACATTCGTAATCATTCAAGAGCTCGACCCATCGACGTTGTCGCATGTTTAACTCCTTTTGCTTGAAGATATGCTCGAGACTCCTGTGATCGGTGTAAACGGTGCACTTGGTACCGTACAGGTAATGCTCCATATCTTGAGTGCGAAAACAACTGCCCCCAATTCCAAGTCGTGCGTAGTGTAGTTCCTTTCGTGAACTTTAAGTTGGCGCGATGCGTAGGCAATGACCTTGTCACGTTGCATCAACACGCAACCAAGTCCTTGGATGGAAGCATCGCAATAAACCACAAAATCATCTATGCCTTCAGGTAACGAAAGAATAGGCGCGCTACAAAGTCTCTCCTTTAAGTGATGAAAAGCAGATTCCTGTGCATCACCCCAACGATAGGTGACACCCTTCTGAGTCAGTGAAGTGAGAGGTTGCGCAATCTTTGAGAAATCCTTGATAAACCTTCTGTAGTATCCTGCCAAACCCAAGAATTGGTGGATTTCTGTTGGTGTACGGGGTGCAGGCCAGTTCTTGATCGAGTCAACCTTGGATGGATCAACATGAATCCCATCCTTGTTTACCACGTGGCCTAGAAAGTGCACTTCGTGAAGCCAGAAGTCACATTTCAAAAATTTGGCATACAACTGCTCTGTTCGAAGAAGTTCCAAAATAAGCCTCAGGTGTTGCTCGTGTTCTTCCTGACTCTTCGAATAGATCAGGATATCGTCGATGAAAACTATGACAAACTTATCCAGGTAAGGCTTGCACACTCGGTTCATGAGATCCATGAAAAGCGCAGGTGCATTCGTCAATCCGAAAGGCATAACCAGAAACTCGTAATGCCCATAACGAGTCCTGAATGCTGTTTTAGAGACGTCCTCATCTCGGACTCTCAGCTGATGGTATCCCGATCTCAAATCAATCATAGAGTAATAGCTCGACCCTTGCAACTGGTCGAACAAGTCGTCTATACGTGGGAGAGGATAACGATTCTTCACGGTCACCTTGTTAAGTTCGTGATAGTCAATACACATTCTGAAAGTACCGTCTTTCTTCTTCACAAACAAGACTGGAGCTCCCCAGGGCGAAGAGCTAGGATGAATAAAACCTTTGTCCAAGAGCTCTTGTAGTTGCGAGGACAGTTCTTCAAGTTCTGATGGAGCTAGACGATAAGGTGCGCGAGCTATGGGCGCTGCTCCAGGAGTTAGCTCGATTTGAAACTCGAGTTGACGATGAGGCAGAAGACCAGGTAATTCCTTGGGGAATACCTCAGGAAAATCGCGTACAATAGGAATATCTTCAATTCTCTTCTCTTCTATTGATGCGTCAGTAACGAGAGCTAGAATGGCAGTGTGGCCCTTTCGCAAACACTTCTGGGCCTTAAGGAAAGAGATGATGCCCACAACAGCACCACTATTGTCGCCACGAATCACGAGGGGTCTTCACCAGAACGAGGGATGCGGACAATCTTCTCGTTGCAAAGAATTTCCGCTTGCTGATGAGATAACCAGTCCATCCCAATAACAACGTCAAAACTACCCAGAACGATAGGAATGAGGTCAATAGAAAAGGTCTGATCAGCAAGAACAAGATTACAACCCTTAATTATGTGTGTGGCCTCTAAGCTTTTACCGTTTGCTAGCTCTACCATGTATTTGGTGGTCAAAAGTGTTGGAGTACGCTTAAGCATTTGACTAACTTTTAAGGACACGTAGCTAGTATCGGCACCCGAATCAAATAAAACAGTAACATAAAAGTCATCCAGTAGAAACTTACCCATCACAACGTTGGGATCATTCCTAGCATCACCCTGTCCAATCACGAAGGTACGACCCCTTGCCCCATTACCATTGTTGTTTCCCCCATTGTCGTTTCCATTCCCCTGATTGTTATTGTTCTGGTTCTGATTTAGCTGGGGGCAGTCTCTCTTGAAATGGCCTTCAGCACCACATTGAAAGCACCCTTTGTTGTTACCTTGTTGTTGCTGCTGCTGGCGTTGATTCGGTGGGGCTTGCTGTTACTGCCGATTCTGATTCGCTGGACACTGACTCCTGCAATCCCTTGCAATGTGACCAGGCTTGTTGCACCGATGACAGTTGCCTCTACTACATGGCCCGCTGTGGTGCAACTTACAGCGATTACATTTGGGGTGATTCCCCTTGTATCCACCCTGCCCTTGACTTCCAAAAGGCTGCTGACTGGGGCTCTTATAGTCCTCAGTCCTTCCTTGCTGTGACTGAGACTGAACAGAGGTAGAACTTTTGCTCGAATTTCCATCCCATTTTCGCTTGTTGTCGCTAGGAGCATCAGGAGTAGCTGTGGCACTGATACGTTTAGGCAGCTTGTTTTGATCCACCGCCTGGTCAGTGAGATGATGAGCTGGTCGTATAACTTGCTGAATGGTACCCAGGTTAGCTGAAGTCACGTGACTCTGAATCTCTGGTACAAGACCCTTGAGGTACAGCTCAATACGTTTGATGGGAGGGTCCACCATAGTAGGTGTCACACCCCCAAAATCCACACGCGGAGTATCACCGCTTGGAGGCGCGACTGACCAGGATCAAGCCACCAATCATATTGAACATAATTGTAAATAATAAAAGTCATCCATCAATACGAAAGGTGTTATCAAACTAAACATCAACAAGTGTGTAGCGGAAGCATAAGTATGTAAACCCAATGTAAATCGTAAATTCAAATGTTAGATAATTAACATGGCATCATCGATCCATGTCCCACAACGACCTGCTCCTCCCTGTGCAAGCTCCATATGTACCTAAGGTCCTGCAAGGCATGCAGCAGAGAGTCAACAACTAGTTGAGCGAGTTCACAGTTAATAGTTCAGTAATAGTAATAGTATGAGTAGCATTATGTTCGTTCGTTAAGCCATGTATCGTATTGTTTTCCATCGCGGGCCTCTCGGCATGTATGCGAAGATTTGGGGTAATACTCCCAAATATCCTAGACTTTGTATATTTGTATCGCGGCCACCCTGGCATTACTTGCGAAGTTTTAGTATATATAGTTCGCGGGCCTTCCCAAGGCATGTGTGCGAATGATTAGTCATAATATCGCAGCCAATCCCTGGCGTGTGTGCGAAGATCAGTTCAAATGGGTATACAAGTCTAGCCGTATCTTATCTTTACTCTTCCTCTCCCGAGGACCATATCATTAGGTTCGATTAACTAAGTATGTACGAATAAATCATTCAATCCCATTCCCACCCTGGGAACCCCATGCCTTGGCTGTGTGAACTCACCTTGGTTTGCTCGGTATGCTAGGTTATGTGCTCGCAAATAAATCAATCACGTCCTAGAGTATGCACGTACACAAAATCAGTTTGTGTTCAAGTTGTTCACGTATAAGCAGGTAACACGTAATCACAATCATACTAGCCATGTTTGACATTTAACAGCAGTTAGATATTCCAGTTATCACTTAACAGAATTAACCCAAGTTACTGTGCTGATTACACATTTGGCGAAACACACATTTCGGCGAAACACATAAGTTGGCGAAACACAATTTGACGAAACACGTTCTGTTTCGTCGTGGTCTTGTTTGGCGAAACAGGATTCAAATTCGTCGATTGCCCTTGGCGAAACACTTTCTGTTTCGCCAAGAGGTCTGTTTCGTCAAACCTGTTTCGTGTGAATATCAGTTACGTCAATCAGTTACATGCAGCAAACCCTAATCATGCTAACAGCCATCATCAACATCATCGATCATCAACATCACAGAAGTCATTTATATGGTAACATACATGTAACCAAACAGATATCATTCAATTTTCCTCAAATCGGTAAACATGATTCCAATACATAACATCTAATCGACAGGGGCATCGAGCCCATTCACATGAAATCATGGTATCAGATTCAATAATATCAGTAAATCTATTTCATCAATCAACATCACGTACGGTTTAACAACAACAATCATCCGGACTAAACATTTATCAAATCAACAAGGTCACAACATCCATCATTAATCATACCAAACGTGCATTCACAGATTATCATAACATTCATGATAATTTTCATAAACAAATAAGCACTAGCACGACTAACCGGAAACTAAGCGAGTAATACGATCGGAATGGGTGAACTTCTCGGGTGATGAGGGGCTGCCGTCGATGCGCAGGAGAGCTCTAGGGTTTCTGTTTTCGCTAAAGTGTGACGAGTATGGTTATATTTCCTATTAAATATTCGTGTAACGTACTTGGGCCCTTACTGGGCTTGGCGAATCTGGGCTCGGCGAAACAGTTTGTTTCGTCGACATGCTCTTGAGGAATCAAGGGCCTGTTTCGTCGAGAGGTTGTATGGCGAATCACATTTGATTCGTCGGGTCCTTAATGGGCTTTTAGGTCCATAATGATTTAATCAGTTAAGTTCACATGCCACAAACAAATACATACTCATGCAAACACAATGCACTTTATCCTATTACCACGGTCCCAGTTATAAGTCAAATTAACAAACAACTAATAGTCACAGTCAACAGTCAAAGTCAACGTGCATTTAATGCGAAAGTGAAAGTCGGAAACTCGAGTTGTCACATTATCCCCAACTTGAAAGAAATTTCGTCCCGAAATTTTGCATGCGGTTACTGAGGAAGCTAATGGTGTGACGTTGTTTACCTGTATTGTATCGCGGATCCCCGAGCAGGTTTGCGAAGATTACTGGTTTTCCTGAGGTGTCACATTATCCCCCCGTTGATTTGGAATTTCGTCCCGAAATTCTGTATTGGTAGCTTCAGCCTCAGTAGTAGTTGCATTGGTTCCGAATAACTGGGAATATTCGAGTTCCATTTTTTCTTCACGCTCCCAGGTGAACTCTGGGCCGCGGCGGGAGTTCCAACGAACTCGTACAAGAGGGATTCTCGTGTTCTTGAGGACCTTAACATCCCGGTCCGTGATTTCAACTGGTTCTTCGACGAAATGCAACCGCTCGTCGATAGTGAGTTCCTTCAAGGGAACTATGTGTGTCTCATCTGACATACACTTCTTCAGATTCGACACGTGAAAGACGTTGTGAACTGCACTGAGTTCAGCTGGTAAGTTCAATCTGTAGGCCACCCTGCCTATCTTCTCCATAATTTCGAATGGTCCGACATATCGCGGATTGAGCTTGCCTCGTTTGCCAAAACGAACCACACCCTTCCAGGGCGAAACTTTGAGTAGCGCTCGATCCCCAACTTGGAATTCGAGTAGTTTTCTATCCTTATCGGCGTATGCTTTCTGACGGTCACGAGCTGCCGCCATGCGTTGTCATATTTGAGCAATCTTTTCAGTAGTATCAACTACCATTTCTGGACCTGTGATCTGACTGTCACCCACCTCTTCCCAACAAAGAGGTGACCGGCATTTACGCCCGTACAATGCCTCGAATGGTGCAACTTTAATGCTGGTGTGGTAGCTGTTGTTATACGAAAATTCTACAAGTGGCAGATGTTTTTCCCAACCATTTCCAAAGTCAATTACGCACGCCCGAAGCATGTCTTCTAAAGTTTGAATAGTGCGCTCAGACTGCCCATCCGTCTGAGGGTGATAAGCTGTGCTCATGTCTAAACGAGAGCCAAAATATTTGTGCATTGCTTGCCACAGTTCTGAGGTAAAACGTGCGTCACGATCAGAGATGATAGATGTTGGCACCCCGTGCCTTGAAACCACTTCTTTTAAGTAGATGTCTGCTAAGGTAGAGAACTTGTCTGTTTCCTTAATAGCCAGGAAGTGAGCAGACTTTGTGAGTCGATCCACGATCACCCAAATAGTATCATTTCCGCGCTGAGATCTAGGTAGGCCAGTAACAAAATCCATGGAAATTTGTTCCCATTTCCATTGGGGTATCTCAGGTTGTTGAAGTGGACCTGAAGGTTTCTGGTATTCGGCTTTGACTCTCGCACAAGTCAGGCACTTGCTAACGTATGTTGCTATGTGGGCCTTCATGCTAGGCCACCAGTATGTAGTTTTGATATTGTGGTACATTTTATCCGAACCTGGATGTACCGAGTAGCGAGACTTGTGAGCTTCATCCATTACAAGTTCTCGTAGGTTGCCATAGAGTGGGACCCAGATGCGTCCTGTTACGTAATAAGCACCATCTTCCTTCTGTTCTAAGCGTTGCCTTGAGCCGCGTAGGGCTTCAGCCCTGACGTTTTCTGGTTTCAATGCTTCTACCTGAGCATTTCGTATCTGGGAAGGAAGACTGGACTGTATAGTGAGTTGCAACGCTCGTACACGCCTAGGTGTAGTATCCTTTCGACTGAGGGCGTCGGCCACCACATTGGCTTTGCCCGGATGGTACTTTATAGCAAATTCGTAATCGTTCAGTAGCTCGACCCATCGACGTTGTCGCACGTTCAGTTCCTTCTGTTTGAAAATATGTTCGAGGCTTCTGTGGTCAGTGTAGATAGCACATTTGGTACCGTACAAGTAGTGTCGCCATATCTTAAGTGCAAAGACGACCGCTCCCAGCTCTAGGTCGTGTGTAGTGTAATTCCGTTCGTGAATCTTAAGTTGGCGCGAAGCATAAGCAATGACTTTATCCCTTTGCATCAATACACATCCAAGACCCTGGATAGATGCATCGCAATAGACTACAAAATCGTCCGTGCCTTCAGGCAAAGAGAGGATAGGTGCGCTACAGAGTCTATCCTTTAAGTGCTGGAACGCTGTTTCCTGTGCATTACCCCAACGATAAACAACACCCTTCTGCGTCAGTAGTGTAAGCGGCTGAGCGATCTTTGAGAAGTCTTTGATGAACCATCTGTAATAACCCGCCAAACCCAAGAATTGGCGTATTTCTGTTGGTGTGCGAGGTGCAGGCCAGTTCTTGATCGAATCCACCTTGGATGGATCAACATGGATCCCCTCCTTGTTTACCACGTGGCCTAGAAAGTGGACTTCACGAAGCCAGAAGTCGCATTTTGAAAACTTAGCGTATAGCTGTTCCGTTCGAAGAAGTTCCAAAACAAGTCGTAAGTGCTGCTCGTGTTCCTCCTGACTCTTCGAATAGATCAGGATGTCGTCGATGAAAACAATGACAAACTTGTCGAGATAAGGTTTACACACCCTGTTCATAAGATCCATGAAAACCGCAGGCGCGTTCGTTAATCCGAATGGCATGACCAAAAATTCGTAGTGACCGTAGCGTGTTCTGAACGCTGTCTTGGAGACGTCCTCATCCCGGACTCTCAGTTGATGATACCCCGACCTTAGGTCAATCTTCGAGTAATAGCTCGACCCTTGCAACTGGTCGAATAAGTCGTCGATGCGTGGAAGAGGATAGCGATTCTTCACGGTGACCTTGTTCAGTTCGCGGTAATCTATACACATGCGGAAGGTACCGTCCTTCTTCTTTACAAATAATACTGGAGCTCCCCAAGGCGAAGAGCTAGGACGTATGAAACCCTTTTCCAAGAGTTCTTGTAGTTGCTTAGACAGTTCTTCCAGTTCCGTTGGAGCTAAGCGATAAGGTGCTCGTGCTATAGGTGCTGTCCAAAACTATAGGAATGAGGTTGATATGGAACGTCGGGCCAGCGAAGATAAGATTACAATCCTGAACTATGAATGGCCTCTAGACTTGTATCATAAGCTAACACTACAACAGGTTTGGTGTTCAAGGTAGTTGGTGCACATTTTAATATTTGACTAACTTTCAAGGACATATAATTGGTATCCACACCCGAATCAAACAAGACAGTAACATAGAAGTCGACAAGGAGAAACTTACCCATTATTACGTTAAGATCGTTCATTGCGTCACCCTGACGAATCATGTACACGTTGCCCCGGCGTCATTGTTTCCATGATCGTGGTTCTGAGTCTGGTCCTGGTTTATTTGTGGGCAATGCTTCTTGTAGTGATCATTAGCATCATACTGAAAACATTCTTTAAAACTCTGTTGTTGCTGCTGATTCTGCGGAGGTTGAGGCGGTCGTTGTTGTTCTTGAGTTACAGGACGTGAGTTTCGACAATCCTTAGCTTCATGACCAATCTTGAGACACCTCTGACAACGACCCTTGTTGCACTGGCCACTGTGGTGTCTGTTACAATTGTTGCACCATGGGTGAATTCCTCGATATCTTTTCTGCCCGCGACTACCAGAAAGCTGCTGGCTGGGGCTCTGGTAATCATCTATCTTTTGCTGCTGCGCTCGGGACTGAATCGTAGCGGAACCCTTGCTCAGGTTTCCATCCCACTTGCGTTTGTTGTCACTAGAAGCACATGTAGTATCAGCTTTAACACGTTTCGGTAGTTTGTTTTGTTCTACTGCCTGGTCTGTGAGACGATGAGCAAGCCGAGTGACTTGCTGGATAGTGCCAAGATTAGCTGCGGTCACATGACTCTGAATTTTGGGCACCAGACCCTTGAGATACAGTTCGATGCGTTTGGTGGGAGAGTCTACCATAGTAGGACAAAATGTGGCTAATTCATTCGATCTCTTCGTATAAACTTCAATTTCAGACCCCACCATCTGTAGGTTGAGGAACTCTACCTCTAGTTTGTGGATGTCTTCTCGACTGCAAAACTCTTCTTTAACTAGGTCCTTAAACTCGTTCCAGGGAGTGGCATTAGCAGCTGTCAGTCCTAACATTTGAACCTGTGCTTCCCACCAGGTTAATGCATCACCTTCGAGTGTTCCAGTAGCAAACTTTACTCTACGTGACTCAGGGCAATCATGCACCTCGAAGTCAGTTTCGAGCCTCTCGAACCAATGGAGGAGGCCTACAACTCCCTCAGTACCACTGAAGGTACTAGGTGGGCAATCCTTGAGATTTTTGAAAGTGTAAACAGGTGACTGAGCGTGTTGACCTATTGTGTATAAGAATAGGACAAGGTTAAACACAAGAGTTGGTTTAGGAGTGTAGGATCTAAAGATCCTAGTTACGACTGCAGGGTTTACCTCCTGCTTGTATGGCTGCAAGTGCCGCAGCAATTCGTTCGTTAATGAGAGCCGTCAACTGGGCTTGTGTCATGTTGATATATCCGGCCATGATCTTCATAGCAAATGTAACGTAAGTGAGAATGGTTCGCGAGTAGTGCGATGACAGAAGAGTGTAAGCACATAGGTGTTCTCGAGCAATAACAAGTAATGAGCAAGGAAGTCTAAGCATACTATGAGCAAAGTTCTATGCAATTCTAGCATGTAGGAAATAAATATAAACCTTATTACCTAGGATGTTGAGTCTTGCACGTGGAGCGAAGCGTCGTTGTGGATCGTTGAGCACTGTTCTGGTTATAGTCTGGTTTTAACAAAAATCGTTTTCCCCTTATTAAAACCGAGTTCTCTATAACCAATGGCTCTGATACCAATCTGTCACACCCCCAAAATCCACACGCGGAGTATCACCGCTTGGAGGCGCGACTGACCAGGATCAAGCCACCAATCATATTGAACATAATTGTAAATAATAAAAGTCATCCATCAATACGAAAGGTGTTATCAAACTAAACATCAACAAGTGTGTAGCGGAAGCATAAGTATGTAAACCCAATGTAAATCGTAAATTCAAATGTTAGATAATTAACATGGCATCATCGATCCATGTCCCACAACGACCTGCTCCTCCCTGTGCAAGCTCCATATGTACCTAAGGTCCTGCAAGGCATGCAGCAGAGAGTCAACAACTAGTTGAGCGAGTTCACAGTTAATAGTTCAGTAATAGTAATAGTATGAGTAGCATTATGTTCGTTCGTTAAGCCATGTATCGTATTATTTTCCATCGCGGGCCTCTCGGCATGTATGCGAAGATTTGGGGTAATACTCCCAAATATCCTAGACTTTGTATATTTGTATCGCGGCCACCCTAGCATTACTTGCGAAGTTTTAGTATATATAGTTCGCGGGCCTTCCCAAGGCATGTGTGCGAATGATTAGTCATAATATCGCAGCCAATCCCTAGCGTGTGTGCAAAGATCAGTTCAAATGGGTATACAAGTCTAGCCGTATCTTATCTTTACTCTTCCTCTCCCGAGGACCATATCATTAGGTTCGATTAACTAAGTATGTACGAATAAATCATTCAATCCCATTCCCACCCTGGGAACCCCATGCCTTGGCTGTGTGAACTCACCTTGGTTTGCTCGGTATACTAGGTTATGTGCTCGCAAATAAATCAATCACGTCCTAGAGTATGCACGTACACAAAATCAGTTTGTGTTCAAGTTGTTCACGTATAAGCAGGTAACACGTAATCACAATCATACTAGCCATGTTTGACATTTAACAGCAGTTAGATATTCCAGTTATCACTTAACAGAATTAACCCAAGTTACTGTGCTGATTACACATTTGGCGAAACACACATTTCGGCGAAACACAATTTGACGAAACACGTTCTGTTTCGTCGTGGTCTTGTTTGGCGAAACAGGATTCAAATTCGTCGATTGCCCTTGGCGAAACACTTTCTGTTTCGCCAAGAGGTCTGTTTCGTCAAACCTGTTTCGTGTGAATATCAGTTACGTCAATCAGTTACATGCAGCAAACCCTAATCATGCTAACAGCCATCATCAACATCATCGATCATCAACATCACAGAAGTCATTCATATGGTAACATACATGTAACCAAACAGATATCATTCAATTTTCCTCAAATCGGTAAACATGATTCCAATACATAACATCTAATCGACAGGGGCATCGAGCCCATTCACATGAAATCATGGTATCAGATTCAATAATATCAGTCGATCTATTTCATCAATCAACATCACGTACGGTTTAACAACAACAATCATCCGGACTAAACATTTATCAAATCAACAAGGTCACAACATCCATCATTAATCATACCAAACGTGCATTCACAGATTATCATAACATTCATGAGAATTTTCATAAACAAATAAGCACTAGCACGACTAACCGGAAACTAAGCGAGTAATACGATCGGAATGGGTGAACTTCTCGGGTGATGAGGGGCTGCCGTCGATGCGCAGGAGAGCTCTAGGGTTTCTGTTTTCGCTAAAGTGTGACGAGTATGGTTATATTTCCTATTAAATATCCGTGTAACGTACTTGGGCCCTTACTGGGCTTGGCGAATCTGGGCTCGGCGAAACAGTTTGTTTCGTCGACATGCTCTTGACGAATCAAGGGCCTGTTTCGTCGAGAGGTTGTATGGCGAATCACATTTGATTCGTCGGGTCCTTAATGGGCTTTTAGGTCCGTAATGATTTAATCAGTTAAGTTCACATGCCACAAACAAATACATACTCATGCAAACACAATGCACTTTATCCTATTACCACGGTCCCAGTTATAAGTCAAATAAACAAACAACTAATAGTCACAGTCAACAGTCAAAGTCAACGTGCATTTAATGCGAAAGTGAAAGTCGGAAACTCGAGTTGTCACAGTAGGGCACAAGATGGCCAGCTCGTTTGACCTCTTTGTATACGCCTCAATTTCAGACCCCATCATTTTCAGATTGAAAAATTCCACCTCTAGCTTGTGGATGTCGTCACGACTACAGTACTCTTCCTTGATCAAATCTTTAAAGTCATTCCATGGGGTGGCATTAGCAACCGCCAGCCCTAGCAGTTGAACCTGTGCTTTCCACCAGGTTAACGCAGCACCTTCGAGTGTTCCAGTAGCAAATTTCACCCTACAATCTACATGGCATTCACACATCTCAAAAACAGACTCAATCTTCTCGAACCAGTGAAGAAGGCCTACAGCTCCTTCTGTGCCGCTAAAAGTACTAGGTCGGCAATCCATGAACATTTTGAACGTACATACGGGAGGTGGAGCATGTTGACCTGTGGCGCGAGAATAAAAGACAAGGTTAAGCACAAGGGTTGGTTCGCGAGGGTAGGATCTAAACGTCCTAAGATGGGTTGATATGGCAGGTTATACCTCCTGCAGGGACAGCTGCGAGTGCCTCCGCCACTCGTTCGTTGATTAGAGCCGTCAGCTGGGCTTGAGTCAAGTTCAAACGTCCACTCATGATCTTCACAACGAAGCAACGTAAGTGAGAAAAGTGTCGCGAAAGTGCGTAAGCGTGGGATGACAGAAGAGAGTAAGCGCACAAGGTTCAAATACCAGTTATCACGTTAACTAGTGCACTATGTGAACTATCAAACAGACAATATAAACATAAATCATACCACCTATTGTGTCGAGTCTTGCACGTGGAGCGAAGCGTCGTCGTGGATCGTTGAGCACTGTACATGTTATAGTCTGGTTTTGTCAAAAAGCTTTTCCCTTTTTAAAACCAAGTTCACTATAACCAATGGCTCTGATACCAATCGGTCACACCCCCAAAATCCACACGCAGAGTATCACCGCTTGGAGGCGTGACATGACAAGGATCCAGCCACCAATCATATTGAACAATGTATTTAAAATAGATAAAATCCAACCACGCAATATAATTGGTGTTCAAAAACTAATTAACCAAGTTCAAATTAAACAGCGGAAGCATAAGACGTAAAACCAAAACATAAGTTCAATAAGTTCATAAAGTTAAAATGTTTAGAACGGGACATAACAGTCCATATCCCACAACGACCTCCTCCTCGTGCAAGCTCCATAAGCATCTAACGACCTGCAAAGCATGTAGTAACGAGTCAACAACAAAGTTGAGTGAGTTCTGTAATACCCCGAACCTTAATGTACTGGTTATAAACATATGAATTATGTAGTTTATATTACATATATTGTTAAACGAGTAAGATGATTGTGTGAAAGGTGAAATATCTTGACAAGCCTTGGCTAATATATGAGACCGTTTAATATTAATAATTAAATATATTATTTTTGACCTTACTCCGTTTTTAATGAAACTTAGGTTAAAACGTAAATAAAAATATGCTCGTTCTAATGACATATTCGTCGTTTTATAAAACGTCATATTTTAAAAGTTATACGAGAAAAACGAGTGAAGCACCTGAATTAATATATATAAGCAAGCAAGCAAGCTAGCAGGTCAAGCTGGGAGGCAGGTAGGCACGTCAATTGTCCCACATCACCCAGAAAGCCATTGAGGTGCTTGCTTCACATATATATAGGAGTTAAATTGTAGGATTTTAGATACACCAAAATTTTAACGGGAATGCTCTAGTATTGAGAATCCCGAGTATACGATACCCCGTTGGGTGTTGTTAAAAGTCGTTTTTGGAGCACGAGTAGGAGCAGGAGTAGGGAAACTCTACATCAACGTGCCTTAGATAGTTTTGAGGTATACTCTCGTTTAAGGTTATGTTTAGTTATTTATTATTTATTTTTAGTAGTTAATATTAGTTTTATTATTAGTAATAATATATTAGTAGTAGTAGTGTTAGTATTATTTTTAGGTACTAGGGTTATTGTCAGGGGCGGGTATTGGGTAGCCTAGCCTTAGTTAGGCATGGACTGGTCACCCATGCTTAAACAAGGCAGCACTAACCAATATCCAACCATGATAATGACTAGTTAGGTATACCATTACCTAACCTAGGATTATGTAATTCTGTCAGGACCTTGAGACATAACCCAGTCGTACTAGCGGCAGTTAAGAAATTGCTAATCAGGTGAGTCATCATACTTGTCTTTTAAACTGTGATAGTATACTCGTCCATAACTGGTAATAATGAGAATGCTGCAGTATGCATGTGTCAGTAGGGGTATATGGGATCCTATTATGCTTAATGAGGTGTGTCACTCTGGGAAGGGTAATAAGGTGTTGTACCCACAGGCACTTCGTGCTTATAAGGTCCAGCGACACACACTCATACCTATGTGACGGCCGTAGGGGGCACAGCTGGAGGACCAGTATGTCTCTTGTACGGTGGTTTGTGACAAGTCAAATGTGACCTATAAGGTTCAATGAGGCCCAACCTGACTACAATGTGGTCACATGCCCATATTGTGTATGCATATAATGTAAATTTTGGTCTGTCTTTATAAAAATTGTATAGTATAAGCTCACCAGTATATATCTGACGTTGTTTTGAGTATACTTATCTCAGGTGAGTCATGAGGAAAGCTATAGGAACTACTTGACAGTTGTGGAGTTTTAGAAGATCAAGGAGTTCTTAGTTGCCAAAAGATTGTAAATAAATAAAGTGTTGTACTCAGACTATTATAAGTTTTAATGAAAGTTTAGTTTGTTTCCACTGTAAGTGTATCAATTGTGTATAATCACCCGGGTTACGGGGTGGGTGTTACAGTTGGTATCAGAGCCCGAGGTTTTAGCGAATTAGGTATTGCAGGAATGCCTAAGCTTTAACCAGTAGTTCTTTAAAGATTAATAGCACACTTAGACTAGGCCAAATAACATGTTCTCAGGAAAAGTACTTGCATAGTCAATTGAGTGACGCTAGAAGAAGTAAACTATGTTGTGCCTTTTTATGTGCTATATATATATATATACGTATATATATATATATATATCTATGTGATGTATATAGTTGTTATATTATATTGATGTATCATACATACTAGTAACTCTTTATACTCATATTCCTATAGGAAGGAGACAATGTCTGAACATAGAGATGAACAAGGGTCTAGAAATAATCAGAATAACAGAAGGAGAGAGGAAGGATCTTATAGGACTCGAACTCCCTCTCACAGTGTCAGGTCCCGGTCTAGTACAAGCATGCGTCTAAATACTGAGGATATCCACAATATAGCTGTGGAAGTGGCTAAGGTAATGAAGAATGCACAAATCGGTAATGTTAACCAATCTGGAGAACGGCATGAAGAAAGCTCAGTAGCCTCCACGCCAGTACAAAGGGAAGGAATGGGCGAAAGGAAAAACACTATTGCAACCAAGCCACAAGAAGGAAAAGGTGAATATTCCAAATCAAAGGAGTGTACTTATAAGCACTTCATGTCCTGTAAACCCCAGTCCTTTGACAGAAGAAAGGGAGCACTAGAAGCTCAAGACTGGCTCAACAGAATGGAGTCAGTATTAGACATATGTGAGTGTGATGACCGCAACAAAGTACGGTTCGCCGTACATATGTTTGAAGCTGAAGCCCTTCACTGGTGGAACATTGTGGTCCGAACAGAGGGAAAAGAAAAGGTTAAGGAGATGAAGTGGGAGGAGTTTCTTCATAAGTTTCTTGCTAAGTATTGCCCTCCCAGTGAGACTGAGCAACTGGAAGTGGAATTCCTTCAGTTAAAAATGGGAAATAAAACCTATCGAGTGTATGTTTCTCGTTTCAACGACATATCTCGACTGGTTTCTTATTTAGCATTGACTGAGGAACAACTGATCAATAGGTTTATTTGGGGTCTACCCTCTGAAATGAGGGTGTTTATCAAATCCAAATCCCCCAAGACTTTTGCAGAAACTGTTGAGGCTGGCGCCGTCATGGTTGCCGAGATGATTCTGCGACAGGCTGAATCTCCCGCACCAAAAAGGAAGTGGGAAGAAAGAAAGGGGGACACCCGGAATAACAACATTAAAAGGCCTAAAACATTTCCTCAATGTCAAATTTACAAACGCTTTCATACGGGGGAATGTCGTTTTCCTTGTCCAAATTGTAAAAAGACGGGTCATGCTCTTCAAGAATGCAAGGAAAAGAAGAAGTGTTTCAAATGTGGAGACCCTAACCACATGAGATCTGAATGTCCCGAACTCAAAAGAAATGATAGGACACAACCAAATCAGCCAAAAGGGCGTGCATTTGTACTCACCACGGAAGAAGCCAAGACCAATACAGACGTTATCACGGGTACGTATCTCGTAAATGATGTATATGCACGTGTGTTATTTGATACCGGTGCAAATAGAAGTCTAGTGTCGACTACCTTTAGACCTTACTTGAACCAGGCGTCCCAAAACCTAGATCATGCCTTTACAGTAGAAATGGCTGATGGAAGTCAAAGAGAGATAGTTGACATTGTTAAGAATTGCAAAATAAGCTTAAACAACCATGTTATCCCTATAGACCTAATGCCTATGGAACTTGGAGAATTCAACATAGTCATAGGAATGTATTGGTTGACACCATATCATGCGGAAGTTATATGTGATAAAAGGATCGTCCGACTCCGATTACCCAACGGCAAACAACTAACTGTATCGGGAAACCGCACTGACAAGACTAAGAACCTCATCACGATAGCACAAGCACATAAATGCCTAAGGAAAGGGTATGTTGCCTTTCTAGCATATTTCATAAACACTACAGAAAAGCAGAAGGTCGAGGACGTGCCAGTAGTACGAGAATACCCCGAAGTGTTTCCCGATGAGCTCCCGGGACTACCATCGGATAGACAGGTTGAGTTTCGCATTGACCTAGTTCCCGGTACATCACCGATTGCTAAGTCGCCGTATAGACTAGCCCCGACAGAAATGCAAGAACTCAAGAAGCAACTACAAGAGTTGCTTGACAAGGGGTTTATCCAACCTAGTTCGTCGCCATGGGGAGCACCCATCTTGTTTGTCAAGAAGAAAGATGGGACGATGCGCATGTGCATCGATTATAGAGACTTGAATAAAGCCACTATAAAGAATAAATACCCTTTGCCCAGGATCGATGACTTGTTTGATCAATTACAAGGGGCAAGCTATTTCTCTAAAATAGACTTGAGGTCTGGATACCACCAAGTGAAAGTTGCACTAGAAGACATACCTAAGACTGCCTTCAGGACTAGGTATGGTCATTATGAATTTTTGGTAATGCCATTTGGATTAACCAACGCACCTGCAGTGTTCATGGACCTCATAAACAGGGTTTGTAAACCTTACCTCGATAAGTTTGTGATCGTTTTCATTGACGATATCCTTATCTACTCTAAGAATGAGGCAGAACATGAACAACACCTGAGAGCAGTCCTTGAATTGCTCAAGAAAGAGAAACTCTATGCAAAGTTCTCTAAGTGTGAATTTTGGATACGTGAGGTGCAATTCCTAGGCCACATGATAAACGAACATGGAATACAAGTTGACCCTGCAAAGATCGAGGCCATCAAGAAATGGGAAGTACCGAAGAATCCCACTGAAATCAGAAGATTTCTAGGGTTAGCAGGATACTATAGAAGGTTTATTCAAGACTTCTCAAAGATTGCAACACCATTAACCACACTAACCCAGAAAGCCTCTAAGTTTAATTGGGGACCTAAATAAGAAGAATCCTTTAACACGTTAAAGCATAAGTTATGTAGCGCCCCAATACTGTCACTTCCTGAGGGAATAAAAGATTTTGCCGTCTACTGTGATGCATCTCACTATGGTATGGGATGTGTACTCATGCAAAGAGGCAAAGTGATTGCCTACGCCTCTAGACAGTTGAAGATTCATGAGCGGAACTACACGACCCATGATTTGGAACTTGGTGCTATAGTGTTCGCGTTGAAAATTTGGAGGCACTATCTTTACAGTACAAAGTGCACTATCTATAGTGACCATAAAAGTTTAAAACAGATATTTGAGCAGAAGGAGCTCAATATGCGTCAGAGACGATGGATGGAGTTATTAAGTGATTACGACTGTGAGATCCAATACCATCTAGGTAAGGCAAACATAGTAGCAGATGCTCTAAGTAGAAAAGAGAAACCTCAACCAATAAGAATTCGTGCAACCAGCATATAGAGGTTAAAACTAGTCTCTTAGAACAAGTTAAGAATATACAACAAGAAGCCTTAAAAGAGAATCATATTGTAAAAGAAAGAATGATTGGGAGACTGAAGCTACTGACAATGGGAAATGATAATATCCTTAGGTTCAGCAATAGGATATGGGTTCCTAATTTTGGAGGACTGCAGGATACAATCTTAGAGGAAGCTCATAAGTCTAAGTATTCCATTCACCCTGGCAGTGACAAGATGTATAAGGATTTAAGGAGAGATTATTGGTGGCCGGGAATGAAGCGATCTGTTGCCCATTATGTGGAAAAGTGCCTTACATGTCTTAAGGTGAAGGCAGAACATCAAAAACCCTCTGGATACTTGCAACAACCAGAGATTCCAGAATGGAAATGGGAGAAAATCACCATGGATTTTATCACGAAGCTCCCAAGGTCAAGTCACAGTTATGATACTATTTGGGTAATAGTGGACACACTGACCAAGTCTGCACACTTCGTGCCAATTCGTGAGGACTATAAGATGAACAAGCTAGCTCAAATTTACATCAAAGAAATAGTCTCGCGACATGGGGTGCCTGTATCGATCATATCAGACAGAGATAGTCGTTTCACATCTAAATTCTGGCAAAGTTTCCAACAAGAGTTGGGAACCAAGCTTAATCTAAGCACTGCATATCATCCTCAGACGGATGGGCAGAGTGAACGGACTATTCAGACATTAGAAGACATGCTTCGGGCTTGTGTAATTGATTTTGGTGGAAGTTGGGACACTCATCTATCACTCATCAAATTCGCCTACAATAATAGCTATCACGCCAGCATCAAAGCTGCACCTTATGAAGCTTTATACGGAAGAAGGTGCCGAACTCCTATCTGTTGGACGGAAGTAGGGGAAAGTCAACTGTCAGGACCAGAAATCATTGTGGAGACCACCGAAAAGATTCAGCAAATCAAAGAAAGGATGAAAAATGCTCAAGATCGACAAAAGAGTTATGCAGATCAGAGGCGTAAACCCCTAGAGTTCCAAATAGGGGATAAAGTAATGCTTAAGGTATCACCTCTGAAAGGAGTGATTCGGTTTGGAAAGAAGGGAAAGTTGAAACCCCGATACATTGGGTCGTTTGAAGTAAGAAGCAAAGTAGGACCAGTGGCTTATCAGCTAAAACTTCCTGAACAGCTGGCAGGAATACATAATACTTTTCATGTATCAAATTTAAGGAAGTGCCTAGTGGACGAAGCCCAACAAATACCCCTGGAAGACGTACAGGTTGACGACAAACTCAACTTCATTGAAGAACCACTACAAATCGAAGATAGGAAGGTTAAAAAGTTACGCAAGAAGGAAATCCATTTAGTCAAAGTCAAGTGGAACGCACGTCATGGACCCAACTTTACATGGGAATTAGAAAACATAATAAAAGATAAGTACCCTCATCTTTTTAAGTGATGACAAATTTCGAGGACGAAATTTTTGTAAGGAGGGAAGGATGTAATACCCCGAACCTTAATGCACTGGTTATAAACATATGAATTATGTAGTTTATATTTCATATATTGTTAAACGTGTAAGATGATTGTGTGAAAGGTGAAATATCTTGACAAGCCTTGGCTAATATATGAGACTGTTTAATATTAATAATTAAATATATTATTTTTTACCTTACTCCGTTTTAATGAAACTTAGGTTAAAACGTAAATAAAAATATGCTCGTTCTAATGACATATTCGTCGTTTTATAAAACGTCATATTTTAAAAGTTATACGATAAAAACGACTGAAGCAGCTGAATTAATATATATAAGCAAGCAAGCTAGCAGGTCAAGCAGGCAGGCAGGTAGGCACGTCAATTGTCCCACATCACCCAGAAAGCCATTGAGGTGCTTGCTTGCTTCACATATATATAGGAGTTAAATTGTAGGATTTTAGATACACCAAAATTTTAAAGGGAATGCTCTAGTATTGAGAATCCCGAGTATACGATACCCCGTTGGGTGTTGTTAGTAGTCGTTTTTGGAGCACAAGTAGGAGCAGGAGCAGGGAAACTCTACATCAACGTGCCGTAGATAGTTTTGAGGTATACTCTCGTTTAAGTTTATGTTTAGTTATTTATTATTTATTTTTAGTAGTTAATATTAGTTTTATTATTAGTAATAATATATTAGTAGTAGTAGTGGTAGTATTATTTTTAGGTACTAGGGTTATTGTCAGGGGCGGGTATTGGGTAGCCTAGCCTTAGTTAGGCATGGACTGATCACCCGTGCTTAAACAAGGCAGCACTAACCAATATCCAACCATGATAATGACTAGTTAGGTATACCATTACCTAACCTAGGATTATGTAATTGTGTCAGGACCTTGAGACATAACCCAGTCGTACTAGCGGCAGTTAAGAAATTGCTAATCAGGTGAGTCATCATACTTGTCTTTTAAACTGTGATAGTATACTCGTCCATAACTGGTAATAATGAGAATGCTGCAGTATACATGTGTCAGTAGGGGTATATGGGATCCTATTATGCTTAATGAGGTGTGTCACTCTGGGAAGGGTAATAAGGTGTTGTACCCACAGGCACTTCGTGCTTATAAGGTCCAGCGACACACACTCATACCTATGTGACGGCCGTAGGGGGCACAGCTAGAGGACCAGTATGTCTCTTGTACGGTGGTTTGTGACAAGTCAAATGTGACCTATAAGGTTCAATGAGGCCCAACCTGACTACAATGTGGTCACATGCCAATATTGAGTATGCATATAATGTAAACTGTGGTCTGTCTTTATAAAAATTGTATAGTATAAGCTCACCAGTATATATCTGACGTTGTTTTGAGTATACTTATCTCAGGTGAGTCATGAGGAAAGCTATAGGAACTACTTGACAGTTGTGGAGTTTTAGAAGATCAAGGAGTTCTTAGTTGCCAAAAGATTGTAAATAAATAAAGTGTTGTACTCAGACTATTATAAGTTTTAATGAAAGTTTAGTTTGTTTCCACTGTAAGTGTATCAATTGTGCATAATCACCCGGGTTACGGGGTGGGTGTTACAAGTTCACAGTTGGTTGTCCATTTTAGAGTTGTTTCCAAAATCGTAGTTTAATCTTAACCAGCTATCCAGCCGTGGGGGTTACCCCATAGTTTGAAAACGTTTATTAGTTAACCCATTTTTTTACTTCGGCCGTTTCAGCCGTGGGGGCTACCCCATGTTCATAATCCCTGGCTATCCAGCCCGGCACTCCGGCCGTGGGGGCTACCCCATTTTTTAAACTACCAGACTCGTTACCATATCAACTACTAACAAAAATAAGTTGTGCCCTAGCGTCGGTGTCTATCATCACCGACGTGCCATAGTCCATTAGTACATGCCCGTCCGAACGGCACGGTGTGAGGTTTGTTAAACCTAATAGCGCTATTAACTAATGACCCGCTACCCATTGGCCTCGGCGATTAAGTAGATATAAAATGAGGGACTTCGTTGATAGAGTTCTAGTCTAGTAAATCTAAATCCGTCCCAACAGGATGAGGAATTCACGTTCCTGAACACGTCCCAACAGGACGAGGAATCCCTATTCCTTAACCCATTCCCATTCCCACCGGGAATTGCCATGCTTTGTAGAAAAGTGTGAACTCACCTTTGGTTGCTCGGTTTAACTCTCAAAAATAGCTAACAGCCAAGGTTGGTCAATCACGTCCTAATATGATTACCATATAGTCATTTAGTCGCTTCAAATAGAGCACAAAGTTCCCACACGTATCTACTACATAAAATGCACTCACTTTAATAGTTCACGCCCATATAAACATTCCACCTATAGCTACTCAAGAGCAAGCATACGATATCGCACATAACACTTTCATTGACATATAACATGTTAGATCATCCTCAGATAACATACCCGACATTTAGACATGCAAATCACTACTTATGTCATTTCAGCTTTAACATCCAAAACTGGGTTGTTTTCGGGCATTTTAATAAAATAGTTAACTTATTCCAAAAATTCCCAAACTTTACAGAATGTTTTAAACAATCCAAATATTACTGTGTAAAAATATCGGGATCCAATTTATTACCAATATTTTATAAAAAATCATTTCCGGACTGCTATCAGACTCGTCACTTTCTGACTGCAGTCCACGGAATAATTCATTTAAAATTCATCGTAAGTCGGATTGATGAAAATCCAGTTGGAGCATTACAACGACATCAGTGGTCATCTACAGTACAAATTTCATGAGCTAATTCTAGACAGATTTCAAGTTATGATGAAAAAAATAACACACATTTTCTGCAGTAAAAACGCAGCTTTTGCTGCAGTGAAAAACGACCCTTTAAAAATAGCAAACGAAGTCCAAAAATTATGAAATGAAGTCCAAAAATAACACGTTATAGACTCAAGAAAATCAATTTTTCGTTAAGTTATGACCCGGTTACAGCCGACTGAAGGCGGCTGTAACAGTTTGACAGCTTCCTGTTTTCAGCTTATAGCGCTCTAACGCAAGTTCTATTTGTTCCGTTAACATGTTTAGTGATCAACAACGACATTTAACATCACTTGCAGTAGGTTACCGTTATTTAACTCAGATTTATCATGTCAAGTACCATCATAAACATAAACAAAACAGCATTATACTAGTAACATTTCATCCTATTTCATCTTTATGTTCAAGATTTATGTTTGTGTTCTTTTAGTGTTCATATGATTTCATCATAATATAATCTTTAACCAATAACACATGAAGTAAACAAGAGTTTAAGGAAGTCTTACAACTAGCTTAAAGCTAGGGAAGAACTCAAGAACAAAAGATGATGAAGATGGTGTGTAAACGCAATGTATGAAGTTCCTTCAAGATCTCCAAGCTTCAAGCTCCAAGTATCACCTCCTAGCACTTGAATAAGCTTGAAATGGATGGATATGGTGGTGACAAGGTGGTGATGGTGGCGGTTGTAGAGGGAGCCGAGAGGGAGAGAGAGGTGTGTGGGAGTGGAGTGTGAAGTTGTAGGATATGATAAAGATATGTAATGATTTAGTATCTAGGCCATCATACCTATAAGATTTCTTACAATATCTTGGCAAGATACACAAGCAACATATCAAATAAAATATTGGCATAAAATCTTGGTGGGGTCCCCCACATGGGCCGTAAGTTTTGATTGGGGGGGGGGGGTTAAGTGTAAATTTTTATGATAAGTAGGTTACTTATAATCTAAAGAGAATCTAAGCAAGATATTACAAGATCTTATCAAATCTAAGGGGAATCCAAGAAATCTAAGTAAGATATTATAAGATCTTATAAATATTATGGTGGGGCCATCCCCAAAATCGTAAACCTCAAAAGGGGGAGGGGGTCCATGTGTAAATTTGATGGTAAGTAGGCAATTGGTGGAAGATAATTATAAAGTCTAGTGTTTTATGTATATCACGCATTATGTAGTATGTCTGAGTGTTCGGGTATCATAACTAGTCCAAAAATAATACAACAATGTTTCTGGCAAAATTTTGGTGTTCCGGGTAATGTCCGGTTGTTCGGTTAGATACCGTTTCGTTAAAGTGCTAGGTTATTCCGTATAGTGTCTTTTATGTAACTATTTGTAACACTTTTAATTCCTAACACTTAGGAAAAACATTCAGGACCATTTAGTCAATTTTCTGTACAATCAATAAGCATAATATAATATTAATTAATCGTACGGATACATGTAATTACGAGGGTTGTCACAAACAGTCTCCCCAGAGATATTGTGACAACTCGTATTTCCGAACTTATTTTTGTGCTTGATGTAACTTGTATGAACTCTATGTGACTAATTGATATGTTTGTTTTAATGAATGATTATAAGTTGTATGCTACGTGTTATGTGTGTTTGTATTACAAGCACGAATAATTAATAACCCTCGATCCCACAAGACTATCTAATCGTACAAGCCCATTCGGGCCACATTCCTTGTATTCGAACCAAGGGCAGCCATGATGGGTTCGACCCACTCCCTTACACGCATAACCTATGAGGAGGGTGTATACTCCTCATTATTTTGCAAAACACACAACACACCAAACCCTACTCTCTCTCTTTCTCTCCTCTCGAAGCCGACGGCAACATCCCCTTCTCTCGAACCTTTCTTGCTCGGATCAACTCTTGTTATACCCTCTAACCGGTTAGTATCTCACTATTGATTGTATGTTAGATGATGTTGTGATCTATATATTCTACATGATGATTTAGGGATGATATATGATTGATTATAATGCAAATCTATGAGATTGGTGTTCTTGTGTATCGGCTCACATCTGTAGTATGTGTAGATTAATATAGGGTTTGATAATTAGGTGATGTAATGATGATCTAGAACCGAATGCATGACAATCGGTTGTTATGAAAGTATATACGGATGATTTGTTGTGTTAGGATGCATGCTAGTAATCAAGAACATGAGCCGTGTTAATGTGTTTAAATGTTATGGTTGTTGTCTATGTTTTGAATATGATTAGGGTTCATAGGAATTTGAAGTTAAAACACTAGTTTGATCGATTATTGTATGATTGGAAACTGTTAGTGTTGATTTGATCGAATGGATAAGAAATTGGAAACTGTTTGATGATTATAACTAAATTGCATGAATTATGGAAACTACAACTAATCGCACAAGGCTGATCGTACAAGGCTAGTCGCACAAGCGGGTCGCACAAGGCTAGTTGCACAAGCCAGTCGCACAAGCTAAGAGGTGTTAGGGTGCAACTGTTTAAACACGCTGTACAACTCTGTTAAGCTCATTTGCACAACATCTTGTGAATCGCACAAGGTTGTGCTGATCGCACAAGATGTTGGGCTACTAAATATAATCAGTTATGATATACTGTTGGGCCGAGCAGCCCAAAACCCAATCGCACAAGTTATTTCGAGTCGCACAAGTATAATTGGATCGCACAAGTTAAGTGGTTGTTTAATTGTTTGGGCCGTATGAGGATTGGGTTGCATGTTATTGGGTCGGGTATGTCTTGGATCGCACAACCCGTTGTGAGTCGCACAAGATTGTGCTGGACGCACAACAGCTTGGGCCAGAGGTTTATTGGGCTTCACCTTTTGGATCGCACAAGGTGATTGGGCCTGCACAACCATAACAACCCAATCATCTGTGTCGCAGAAGTTAGACATTATGTGGACTTGACTGATTTACATGTTCTACGTGTTTGCCATGATCATTATGTATTCGTAACCTGTTAACTTATGTGTAAACCTATGTGCAGTACTTGAACCTAGACCTGACTTGTATGGTAACCATGCTAGGACGTGGTTGACCACAAATAGCTCAAGTGACCTTTTCGTTTATCTGCCGAGCTAACCTAAGGTGAGTTCACACTTTCTACAAGGCATGGGATTCCCAGTGATTGGGAATGGGTAATTGATTGAAAGGGAACCTGCGTATTCTCCTTGGTTAGAATACGTACCTCCACCCTCTTAATTGAAGGGTGACAACATTGGAATCTGCGTTATCCCCTTATATGGGACACGTACCTCCACCCTCTTAACTGTAGGGTGACAACATTGTTACTAGACGAAAAACTCTATCATTAAGTCCCTCATTTTTATATCGACTTAATCGCCGGGCCAATGGCGAACGGGTCATTAGTTAAATAGCGATATTAGGTTTGACAAGCCTCACACCGTGCCGTAGAGGACGGGAGTGGACTAATGGATCTGGGCACGTCAATGATGATAGAAATTGACTTAGGGCACCCAACTTTCTCAGTCAGTAGTCGATATGGTAACGGGTCTAGTGGGATATTCATGGGGTATCCCCCACGGATAGGAGCCAGAGTAAAAGGAAAGGGTTAAGCATGTTCTTCAACTATGGGGTAACCCCCACGGCATGTAAGTCAACTAAAGGAAACCTATGTTTTTGAAACAACTTAAAACGAACACCCAACTGTGAACTCGCTCAACTTTGTTGTTGATTCATTACTATATGCCTTGTAGGTCGTTAGGTGCTTAGATGGAGCTTGCACAGAAGGTCATGGTCGTTGTGGGACATGGACTGTTGAGTTCCATGTTAAACATTTGAACTTTTAAACTTATGCTTTGGTTTTAAACTTTATGCTTCCACTGATAACTTGAACTTAGTTAATTTGTTTTGGACACCAATTATATTGTGGTTGGTTTTATGTTTACTTTAATGCATTGTTCAATATGATTGGTGGCTTGATCCTGGTCATGTCACGCTCCCTGCGGTGATACTCCGCTTGTGGAATTTGGGGGTGTGACAGATATGGTTGAACATGTTAAAGCTTTGATTCAACATATTTCTTCTGCTTTCTTTCATGTCTTCATTTCCCTCGGAAGACTTCCATCAGTGCTTCCCATAGTTCTTTTGCTAACTTCATATCCCTAAACCCTAGAGAGATTTCAGGTCCCAACTACCAATGCCATGGTCAAATATGAGAGAGCCTTATTATCCTCTTCAAGTATCTCATAGTCTTCTTTAGAATATTGTGTCAAGATCTTCTGCTCGTGTATATGTGATCTCACGAGGGCCTCTAAGAATGCACCTCCAGATTTTGGGATCTTTGACTTTTATTTATATGTTGTTCAAATCGGTATTTCCACTCTTAGTAGTCATCAACATGGAGCAAACGCGGAACCCGACTGGTAATCCCAATAATGGAGTCCAACTCTTGATGGATGTTGGTAGCAGCAACAGTAGCGGATGCATTGGTTAGATCACTTGGATTCATGGTTTATTAAATTGATTACCAAATAAAATTAGATCAATTATATGTCCAAATTAACGGTCCACACTCCAGGTTCATAGTAAGGTATATGTCAACAGTACTTATTTTCGAAAGTAGGTCGAAAACTCAATGCAACTCGAAAACGTTGAGTTCTCGAAAACAACTTTCATCTCAAAAACTGAGACTAATTTGAAATCTGTTGTGATCTCGAAAGCTGAAGAAGCTCGGAATCTGCTGTCATCTCAAAAACTGAAGAAGCTCGGAATCTACTGTGACCTCGAAATCTTGTGTTTTCGAAGACTTGTGTGAACTCGAAAACTCAATTTCGAGACCAATCAGAGATGTCAAGAAGACAAGTGTTGTAGTCGAAATCTCAGTTGTTGTTTTCGAAAACACTTCAACCTGATGTCGAAATCTACAAAACAGAAAAGATTAGCAAATAACTGAAATCCTGAAATCAGTGAGATTTGAAGATTTTTCAAAATCTGAACAAAATTTTCGAAATCTTTTCAAAATACTTGTTCTTCGATTCCAGTTTCCGAATGATCACCAAAGCTGATTATAACAATTTTGATGAATTTTTTTATAAAAAAACATCAACACTGCAAATTCTCTAAAACTTCGAAAACCACACGAGAACAACACCAAACTTCAACGAAATACCGAAAAACCAATTGAATCGATTGATATCACAAACCGAACCTAGAAGTAGCTTCAATATGATCTAATACCACTCGTGCTTAACCTTGTCTTTTCTTTCTCGCGCGACAGGTCAGCATGCTCAACCTCCCGTGTGTACGTTCAAGACCTTTATGGACTGTCGGCCTAGTACCTTCAGTGGTACAGAAGGAGCTGTAGGTCTGCTCCACTGGTTCGAGAAGATCGAATCTGTCTTTGAAATGTGTGAATGCCCTGTTGCTAGTAGGGTGAAGTTTGCTACGGGAACTCTTGAAGGTACTACGCTCACGTGGTGGAACGCTCAGGTTGAAATTCTAGGGTTGGCAGCTGCTAATGCCACCCCATGGAATGACTTCAAAGATCTGATCAAAGAGGAGTATTGTCATCGTGATGACATTCATAAGCTGGAAGTGGAGTTTTACAATCTGAAGATGATGGGGTCTGAGATCGAGGCGTATACTAATAGATCAAATGAGTTAGTTGCTTTGTGTCCTACTATGGTGGATCCTCCCTGCAAACGTATCGAGCTTTACATCAAGGTTTTAGTGCCAGAGATTCAGAGTATGGTGACATCAGCTAACCTTCTCACGATTCAGCAGGTCATACGACTATCCCACCGTCTCACTAATCAGGCCGTTGAGAAGAACAGGCTGCCAAAGCGGATTAGTGCTACCACTACTTCTGATGCTCCTAGCGACAACAAGCGCAAATGGGATGGAAATTCAAGCAAGGGTTCAACTTCTGTTCAGTCTCAGTCTCAGCAGCGAAGGACTGACGACTACAAGAGCCCTGGTCAACAATCCGCTGGTAATCAAGGTCAGGGTGGGTACAGGGGAAGCCACCCTAAGTGCAATCGATGTAACTTGCACCACAGCGGGCAGTGTAGCAAGGGAAACTGTCAGAGGTGTAACAAACTAGGCCATGCAGCACAAGATTGTAGGAGTCTGTATCCTGCAAATCAGAGGTGACAGCAGCAGTAGCAGCCTCCGCAGAATCAGCATCAATAGCAACAGCAAGGTAACAATAAAGGATGCCTTCAGTGTGGTGCTGAAGGCCACTTCAAAACAGACTGCCCCCAGCTGAACCAGAACCAGAACAACAACAACCAGGGAAATGGGAACAACAATGGGGGTAACAACGATGGCAATGGTGCCAGGGGACGTGCTTTTGTGATTGGTCAAGGTGATGCGAGGAACGATCCCAACGTTGTGACGGGTAAGTTCCTACTGGATGATTTCTTTGTTTCTGTTTTATTTGATTCGGGTGCCGATACTAGTTATGTGTCCTTAAAAGTTAGTCAGATGCTTAAGCGTACCCCAATTCCCTTAAACACCAAGCATGTTGTGGAACTAGCAAACGGTAAAAGTCTTGTGGCCACACACATAGTTAAGGGTTGTAATATTTCTTTAGCTGGTCAGACCTTCTCTATCGACCTTATCCCCCATCGTTCTTGGTAGCTTCGACGTCGTCATTGGGATGGATTGGTTATCCCAACGTCGAGCAGAGATCCTTTGCAAGGAGAAAATCGTCCGCATTCCTCGTTCTGGTGAGGAACCCCTCATAATTCGTGGCGACAAGAGTGGTGCTGTTGTGAGCATCATCTCTTTCCTTAAGGCCCAGAAGTGTTTGCGAAAGGGCCACACTGCTATTCTAGCTATCGTTGCCGACACCTCAACGAAGGAAAAGAAGATAGAAGATATCTCGATTGTATGCGACTTTCCTGAGGTATTCCCTGAGGAATTACCTGGTCTTCCGGCTCATCGTCAGGTCGAGTTTCAAATCGAGCTAGCTCCTGGAGCAGCACCTATAGCTCGTGCACCTTATCACTTAGCCCCATTGTAAGACCCATCTTAAAATGACAGGATTAATAATATATAACACGCATTTAGTACAAAAATTTCGAACTTACAAAAATTTTCTTGGTTTTAAGATCATACTTGATCAAAATATTCAAGTCATTATCCTACTAGATAAACTTTCAAACGTAAATTCAAGTGTTTACATTTTAACTAAAACAAAATAGATCAATGCGGAAGCTTGGTTTAGTGTGTTCGGTTCTTGATGGCCGCTTGATCTTCATCCGGTGTCACGCGTGCTCGTACCTATGCCAAAACCACATTAAATGTTAGTTTTGACTATATTAGATTACATATAAACAAGTTCTAGTGTCACACGATGGAAACGGAACAAAATTGCTGAGATTTGGGGCCGTCACGCCCCGCGACGGCTTAACCACCCATCCTACGCGGCCCGCGACCACGGTCACATCACGCGATGGTAAATCCGTTTTGGCGTCACGTAGCGCGACGCCCACTTTTTCACAAAATGTTTGTTTCATTTTGCTGCACTTACCTAGCTACGAAAATTAACCAATATAAACTTAGAACTTGCATAACTTTCGCTATACAAGTCTGATTTAACCGATTCTTTTTCCCACGCGCCCGTAATTAAATTACGGACCCGTTTATCAACTCAAATCACATAAAAATTCAGTTCACGAACAATTGGCCTATGATTCGGCTCTTTGTTTATTCAACTCGTTTGTTTACAAGTCCCACAACTTGTTTTTGTTATCATCTCTTGTTTTCAAGGATTTTACCCATTCCCGGGTTTTCAAACAATAGTGTTTCACTCCCTTACCGAGAGTCACTTACGCCTTAACAAACATGCGTTATTTTAGAGGATTTTAACATGCTCTTCTTAACAATTTGACGAGCATAACTTCTGAATTTTTAAATCCCCATACAAAGGGTTTATTTGCAACAAGTTTAGTGTGTCCGCTTCTCATCTTACGCTTTGTTCATAACCAGTCAACAAATGATGGTCATTCACTTCGACAATTATAACTCGACATTGTTTTGATCCGTTTGGATGTCGAATGGAGGCCACCATTTCAAAGACATACCAAACTCTACATCTAACACATGCTTTGACCTGTTTTATTTGTCTAAGGCACCTCGTCACTTCCGTGACTTAACGGGTTTTCCTCTTTGGCTATATTCTAATAAAACAAACTAGAACAATTAATTAACATAATGTAAGGAAACCATAGGTCGCGTACCTTTAGAGCACTCCCTTCAAACGTGTATCACCTCCGGCTTGTCCGCTTGACGATCCGGATTCTTTTCCTAAAGAGTTCCATTCACAACAAATTTTAGAACTCTTTTATAATCGTTAACGCATAATCCATTATGATATTCGAATCTGCATTTTCGTCCAATCTTTAACATTTTAATCCTCATTTAGGCGTTTTATCAAACACCTAGCGGTTCAGATTTTACATAATCAATACTAAGTTCATGTCTTGTTATTTCCATTGCTATCAACTTCAATTAGGCACATCAACACATAATTTTAACATCAATATTCCAGAAATTACTTCATAAATTCAGATTTCACTAGAACAAGCATTGTGATCTTAGTGTTCATCTAATTTCTACAAACCCATTAATCACCTACAATGGTGATTATAAACCCTACAAGTATGATGCAAGGTTTTTACAAGAAATCATCTAAGGTTTATCCCTAGACATCATCTCACTTCTAATTTCAATTATACAACAATCATGCAGGTTCAAATTCAAAACTCATGAGTTCATCTAAAATTTGAAGTGGAACCAGATATCTAAATTTCACATACCTTACGATCCCTTCGTCGAGGTGATCGCTAATATGTACTCAGATTTTGATTTAGACTTGATTTAGGCCTCCAATTTGTGAGTTTTTGTGAAAGTTAGGGTTTGAAATAAACCCCCTGGTCGCCCCTTTCTTCTGTACGATCCAAGCACACACACATGTGTGTGTTTGGTGAGTTATTTGCTATTTTAATCATTAAAGTTTCAGTTTTTACTAATTTGGTCCCTCGACTTTTATTTCACTTATAATGTAAGTGTTTTAACCTTATTGTAAGTCATCCCTAGACTTATAACTAACTGGGTTATAAATTCTTAGTTAGTAAATTCTTGTTTGATTAATACTTTATAATAAAATATAAAGTTTTTATATTTTCGGGGTGTTACACCCATCAGAATTAGAAGAACTGTCCACCCAACTACAAGAGCTCTTGGACAAAGGTTTCACTCGTCCTAGCTCTTCGCCCTGGGGAGCTCCAGTCTTGTTTGTGAAGAAGAAAGACGGTACCTTTCGAATGTGCATTGATTATCCCGAACTCAACAAGGTGACCGTGAAGAATCGTTATCCTCTTCCTCGTATAGATGACATGTTCGATCAGTTGCAAGGGTCGAGTTTCTACTCTAAGATTGATCTGAGATCGGGCTATCATCAGCTGAGAGTCCAAGACGAGGACATCTCCAAGGCAGCATTCAGAACTCGTTACGGAGACTACGAGTTTCTGGTCATGCCTTTTGGGTTGACAAACGCACCTACGGTCTTCATGGAGCTTATGAACCGAGTGTGTAAACCTTACTTGGATAAGTTCGTTATTGTGTTCGTCGACGACATCCTGATCTATTCCAAGAGTCAGGAAGAACACGAGCGTCATCTGCGACTCATTTTGGAACTTCTTCGAATAGAACAGCTTTATGCTAAGTTTTCGAAATGTGACTTCTGGTTTCGTGAAGTCCATTTTCTAGGCCACGTGGTTAATAAGGATGGGATTCACGTTGATCCATCCAAGGTTGACTCAATCAGGAATTGGCCTGCACCTCGTACACCAACTTAAATCCGTCAATTCTTGGGTTTGGCGGGTTACTACAGAAGGTTTATCAAGGATTTCTCAAAGATTGCGCAGCCTCTTACTGTTCTTACTCAGAAGGGTGTCACCTACCGTTGGGGTGATGCTCAGGAATCCACATTTCAGCAGTTGAAGACGAAACTTTGTGGCGCACCTATCCTCTCGTTGCCTGAGGGCACAGATGATTTCGTGGTTTATTGTGACGCGTCAATCCAAGGAGTTGGTTGTGTATTGATGCAACGTGAGAAAGTCATTGCTTACACATCATGCCAACTTAAAGTTCATGAAAAGAACTACACTACTCATGACTTGGAGTTGGGATCAGTGGTGTTTGCTCTTAAGATATGGAGACATTACTTGTACGGTACCAAGTGCACCATTTACACCGATCACAAGAGTCTCCAGCATATCTTTGATCAGAAGGAGTTGAACATGCGACAGCGTCGCTGGGTCGAACTTCTTAATGATTATGAATGCGCAATCAAGTACCATCCAGGTAAAGCCAATGTTGTGGCTGACGCCCTCAGTCGTAAAGAAACCAAACCTAAGCGTGTACCTGCGTTACAGCTTACCATTCACTCTAGTTTTCCTGCCCAAATTCGTGATGCTCAGGTCGAAGCATTGAAAGAAGAGAACATCAAGGCTGAGTCCCTGCGAGGATTGGAGAAATGGTTAGAACTAAAGGAAGACGGTGCTTACTACTTAGCAGGGCGCATCTGGGTTCCATTTTATGGTAATCTACGTGAGCATGTGATGGATGAAGCACACAAGTCTCGTTACTTAGTACATCCTGGTTCAGATAAGATGTACCACGATCTCAAAACTACGTACTGGGGGCCCCACATGAAAGCTAACATAGCGACCTATGTTAGTAAGTGTTTGACCTGTGCTAGGGTCAAGGTTGAATATCAGAAGCCATCAGGCCTACTCCAACAACCAGAGATCCCCACATGGAAATGGGAGCAAATTTCCATGGACTTCGTTACTGGCTTAGCTAGATCTCAACGAGGAAATGATACCATTTGGGTGATAGTGGATCGACTGACAAAGTCTGCACGCTTCCTAGCTATCAAAGAAACGTATAAGTTCTCTACTCTAGCATACATCTACCTGAAGGAAGTAGTTTCGAGGCACGGGGTGCCAACCTCCATCATTTCTGATCGTGATCCATGTTTTACCTCTGATTTATGGCAAGCAATGCACAAATCCTTTGGCTCGCGTCTAGATATGAGCACAGCATACCATCCACAGATGGATGGGCAGTCTGAACGCACCATACAGACTCTTGAAGACATGCTTCGAGCATGTATAATCGACTTTGGTAACGGCTGGGAAAGGCATCTACCTTTGGTAGAGTTTTCATATAACAACAGTTACCACACTAGCATCCAGGCCGCTCCGTTCGAGGCGTTGTATGGACGGAAGTGCCGATCACCCTTATGTTGGGCAGAAGTTGGTGATAGCCAAATCACTGGCCCAGAACTCGTCGTTGGCATGACAGAAAAGATTGCCCAAATACGACAACGAATGGCGGCAGCTCATGACCGTCAAAAAGGCTATGCTGATAAGCGCAGGAAACCACTCGAGTTCCAGGTTGGGGATCGAGTGCTACTAAAAGTCTCACCTTGGAAAGGTGTGATTCATTTTGGTAAACGAGGCAAGCTAAATCCACGTTATGTTGGACCTTTCAAAATCACTGAGAGAATTGGCAAGGTGGCCTATAGACTGAATCTACCTGAAGAACTCAGTGGAGTTCACAACGTATTCCATGTGTCAAATCTGAAGAAATTTCTGTCAGATGAGACCCTCATAGTTCATCTCAAGGAACTCACTATCGACGATCAATTGCGATTTGTCGAGGAACCAGTAGAGATTACAGACCGAGACGTTAAGGTTCTCAAGCGTACCAGGATACCCATTGTTCGAGTTCGTTGGAACTCCCGTCGTGGCCCAGAGTTTACCTGGGAACGAGAAGACCAAATGAAAGACAAGTATCCCCAGTTGTTTGAGAAAAGTGAAACCACTACTGAGGCTGAAGCTACTGCGGAATTTTGGGACGAAATTCCAAATCAACAGGGGAAGGATGTGACACCCCAGGAAAACCAGGAAACCACGCAACCTAACTAGTTTCCTCAGTAACTACGTGCTAAATTTCGGGACGAAATTTCTTTCAAACTTGGGGATGATGTGACAACTCGTAGCTCCGAACCTATTTTTGTGCTTGATGTAACTTGTATGAACTCTATGTGACTAATTGATATGTTTGTTTTAATGAATGATTATAAGTTATATGCTACGTGTTATGTGTGTTTGTATTACAAGCACGAATAATTAATAACCCTCGATCGCACAAGACTATCTAATCGTACAAGGCCATTAGGGACACACTCCTTGTATTCGAACCAAGGGCAGCCATGATGGGTTCTGCCCACTCCCTTACATGCATAACCTATGAGGAGGGTGTATACTCCTCATTATTTTGAAAAACACACAACACACCAAACCCTACTCTCTCTCTTTCTCTCCTCTAGAAGCCGACGGCAACATCCCCTTCTCTCGAAGCTTTCTTGCTCGGATCAACTCTTGTTCTACCCTCTAACGGTTAGTATCTCACTATTGATTGTATGTTAGATGATGTTGTGATCTATATATTCTACATGATGATTTAGGGATGATATATGATTGATTATAATGCAAATCGATGAGATTGGTGTTCTTGTGTATCGGCTCATATGTGTAGTATGTGTAGATTAATATAGGGTTTGATAATTACGTGATGTAATGATGATCAAGAACCGAATGCATGACAATCGGCTGTTATGAAAGTATATACGGATGATTTGTTGTGTTAGGATGCATGCTAGTAATCAACAACATAAGCCGTGTTAATGTGTTTAAATGTTATGGTTATTATCTATGTTTTGAATATGATTAGGGTTCATAGGAATTTGATGTTAAAACCCTAGTTTGATCGATTATTGTATGATTGGAAACTGTTAGTGTTGATTTGATCGAATGGATAAGAAATTGGAAACTATTTGATGATTATAACTAAATTGCATGAATTATGGAAACTACAACTAATCGCACAAGGCTGGTCGTACAAGGCTAGTCGCACAAGCCGGTCGCACAAGGCTAGTTGCACAAGCCAGTCGCACAAGCTAAGAGGTGTTAGGGTGCAACTGTTTAAACACGTTGTACAACTCTGTTAAGCTCAGTCGCACAACATCTTGTGAATCGCACAAGGTTGTGCTGATCGCACAAGATGTTGGGCCACTAAATATAATCAGTTATGATATACTGTTGGGCCGAGCAGCCCAAAACCCAATCGCACAAGTTATTTCGAGTCACACAAGTATAATTGGATCGCACAAGTTAAGTGGTTGTTTAATTGTTTGGGCCGTATGATGATTGGGTTGCATGTTATTGGGTCGGGTATGTCTTGGATCGCACAACCAGTTGTGAGTCGCACAAGATTGTGCGGGACGCACAACAAGTTGGGCCGGAGGTTTATTGGGCTTCACCTTTTGGATCGTACAAGGTGATTGGGCCTTCACAACCATAAACAGCCCAATCATCTGTGTCGCACAAGTTAGACATTATGTGGACTTGACTGATTTACATGTTCTACGTGTTTGCCATGATCATTATGTGTTTATAACCTGTTAGCTTATGTGTAAACCTATGTGCACTACTTGAACCTAGACCTGACTTGTATGGTAACCATGCTAGGACGTGGTTGACCACAAATAGCTCAAGTGACCTTTTCGTTTATCTGCCGAGCTAACCTAAAGTGAGTTCACACTTTCTACAAGGCATGGGATTCTCGGTGGTTGGGAATGGGTAATTGATTGAAAGGGAACCTGTGTATTCTCCTTGGTTAGAATACGTACCTCCACCCTCTTAATTGAAGGGTGACAACATTGGAACCTGCGTGATCCCCTTACATGGGACACGTACCTCCACCCTCTTAACTGAAGGGTGACAACATTGTTACTAGACCAAAAACTCTATCATTAAGTCCCACATTTTTATATCGACTTAATCGTCGGGCCAATGGCGAACGGGTCATTAGTTAAATATCGCTATTAGGTTTGACAAGCCTCACACCGTGCCGCAGAGGACGGGAGTGGACTAATGGATCTGGGCACGTCAATGATGATAGACATTGACTTAGGGCACCCAACTTTCTCAGTCAGTAGTCGATATGGTAACGGGTCTAGTGGGATATTCATGGGGTAGCCCCCACGGCTGGGAGCCAGAGTAAAAGGAAAGGGTTAAGCATGTTTTTCAACTATGGGGTAACCCCCACGGCAAGTAAACCAGCTAAAGGAAACCTATATTTTTTAAACAACTTAAAGCGAACACCCAACTGTGAACTCGCTCAACTTTGTTGTTGATTCGTTACTATATGCCTTGCAGGTCGTTAGGTGCTTAGATGGAGCTTGCACAGGAGGTCGAGGTCGTTGTGGGACATGGACTGTTGAGTTCCATGTTAAACATTTGACCTTTTAAACTTATGCTTTGGTTTAAACTTAATGCTTCTGCTGATAACTTGAACTTAGTTAATTTGTTTTGGACACCAATTATATTGTGGTTGGTTTTATGTTTACTTTAATGCATTGTTCAATATGATTGGTGGCTTGATCCTGGTCATGTCACGCTCCCTACGGTGATACTCCGCTTGTGGAATTTGGGGGTATGACAGATATGGTTGAACATGTTAAAGCTTTGATTCAACATATTTCTTCTGCTTTCTTTCATGTCTTCATTTCCCTCGGAAGACTTCCATCAGTGCTTCCCATAGTTCTTTTGCTAACTTCATATCCCTAAACCCTAGAGAGATTTCAGGTCCCAACTACCAATGCCATGGTCAAATATGAGAGAGCCTTATTATCCTCTTCAAGTATCTCATAGTCTTCTTTAGAATATTGTGTCAATATCTTCTGCTCGTGTATATGTGATCTCACGAGGGCCTCTAAGAATGCACCTCCAGATTTTGGGATCTTTGACTTTTATTTATATGTTGTTCAAATCGGTATTTCCACTCTTAGTAGTCATCAACATGGAGCAGACGCGGAACCCGACTGGTAATCCCAATAATGGAGTCCAACTCTTGATGGATGTTGGTAGCAGCAACAGTAGCGGATGCATTGGTTAGATCACTTGGATTCATGGTTTATTAAATTGATTACCAAATAAAATTAGATCAATTATATGTCCAAATTAACGGTCCACACTCCAGGTTCATAGTAAGGTATATGTCAACAGTACTTATTTTCGAAAGTAGGTCGAAAACTCAATGCAACTCGAAAACGTTGAGTTCTCGAAAACAACTTTCATCTCAAAAACTGAGACTAATTTGAAATCTGTTGTGATCTCGAAAGCTGAAGAAGCTCGGAATCTGCTGTCATCTCAAAAACTGAAGAAGCTCGGAATCTACTGTGACCTCGAAATCTTGTGTTTTCGAAGACTTGTGTGAACTCGAAAACTCAATTTCGAGACCAATCAGAGATGTCAAGAAGACAAGTGTTGTAGTCGAAATCTCAGTTGTTGTTGTCGAAAACACTTCAACCTGATGTCGAAATCTACAAAACAGAAAAGATTAGCAAATAACTGAAATCCTGAAATCAGTGAGATTTGAAGATTTTTCAAAATCTGAACAAAATTTTCGAAATCTTTTCAAAATACTTGTTCTTCGATTCCAGTTTCCGAATGATCACCAAAGCTGATTATAACAATTTTGATGAATTTTTTTATAAAAAAACATCAACACTGCAAATTCTCTAAAACTTCGAAAACCACACGAGAACAACACCAAACTTCAACGAAATACCGAAAAACCAATTGAATCGATTGATATCACAAACCGAGCCTAGAAGTACCTTCAATA
Source organism: Helianthus tuberosus (assembly GCA_030545235.1). Classification (NCBI taxonomy): domain Eukaryota; kingdom Viridiplantae; phylum Streptophyta; class Magnoliopsida; order Asterales; family Asteraceae; genus Helianthus; species Helianthus tuberosus. The sequence goes on from CM060354.1 coordinate 185,744,045, forward strand.
TGCTCTAATACCACTTGTTAGTCTCGAAGATGGATCACAACAATATGAGATCAACACGGTCTTGTTTGAATGACGGAAACAGACAAACAAGATGATTCAATAACACAACCAAAAACAAAAGACAATGTGATGAACACCAAGAAATCGATTAAGAACAACTTGCATACGATTATATAAATTTGTTTGATATAACTTCCTTCATAATGCCTAATGATGTTCAACCTAATAATGTGTAATCAAGTCACATTATATAGGTGATAGCTAAAAGCCCCTGTCAAAACCAAGCCCACATATCAAAGTCGTAACCCAAAACCGTATAAGCTCTCAAGATCTTATAGACATGATCTATAGATCCATAATCCAATACAACCGAGCCCAAGTATAATTGCATAAACCTTAATTTCCTAACAGAGCCCACCACCGCCACGAGTTTATCCGGATGACTCCCCGTTAGGCACACAGGCCGAGATGCCAGGCACATAGGCCGGTATGTCAGCTATGCATGTAGGGACGTCAGGCGCGCCTGTGGGTATGTTTGGTCGTGTTGTCGATAGTGACGATAACGATTTGTCATTGTAGTGCTTTTTCGTTTTTGTTTTAGTTGTATCTTGTGGTTATTATTGTACAAACTCATGTTATATATTACATTTCGGTTATTTATTTGTAATGTTTGTTTAAATTGTTCGTTATGTATTACATGTTCAATTTGTTTGGTTTGTTGTTTTGTATAAATGTTTGTATCCGACTTGACACGTTTAAATATTCTTAACGATTACTTAATTGAAAACAATAATTCAAATTACGGTTATTGAGACAGACCAGTTAACTCAAACTTGACACGTTAATTGTAGAAATTGACACGTAGATCGAGACGAACCGGTTAATTTGTATTGACACGTAGATTGAGACAAACACTTTAACAAAAAAAAACGCTTTATTTTTAAAAATCAAAATATTTTATCAGCATGTTTATAAACATGTTATTATAATAGTCAACAAAAAAACGTTTTGTACAAAAAAAAATCTGTTTTTTTATAAAGTTTATCAATATTTAATAATAATAGTTAACAAAAAACAAACTTTATAAAAAAGGCTATACACGTCATATAGTCCCATACCTTTCATTCCAACCTTGCTTTTTCACCCAAAATAATACCACATGCCTTATACGTATAAATTTCAAAAGACAATGAGGAAATTGGACGTTCCTGGTTGACGTTTATGTTTTTAAAAAATTATGGGTTACCAATTAATTCAAGCCTTTAATGTTACGTGTTTAATATAAATTTCAAAAGACAATGAGGGAATTCGGCGTTCCTGGTTGACGTTTATGTTTTTAAAAAATTATATTTCTATTTCTATATATAACAAATAATGTAGGATCTTATGAACAGTGTATCAATTGACCAGGTTTAGGTTGTTATTTACTATTCTGCCATCAACCTTTATTATTTGAAAAAAGAGACTGAGAGATAAACCAAACTGGTGTTCGCTTTTATGTTTTCGGACAAGCCAAACCGATAATGACCAAACTCTTGCCGCGTTGCGTGAGGAAAAACGACTACACTCCCGCCGCGAAGTACGGGAAAAAAAGCTAGTTAGACATATTTATCGTGCTTGGTGTTCTTTTGATCTCATCAAGTATTCCAGATGTTCTTTTGATTTCATTAAGTATTCCAAAATTTTAATATGGTGTGTGGGCTTGTTGACGTTTGTGTTTTTTAATATTTATATTAGACATATTTTCGTACTTGGCGTTCATTTGATTTCATTCAAGTATTCCAAAATTTTAATATGGTGTCGTTATAATACATCTAAACATTTTAATATAATGGAGGTAAATGACTGAAATTAAAGATGATTAAAAAATAACAAGATTTCTTAATGTTTTAATAATATTATTATTGAATGCACTTGTCAATAACTGAAAAAGTTTGTTTTGTATTTGTCCAACGTACTATTGTTCCAAGTTTAATAAGTAAGGGTGAACGGGATGGAAGCGGGGCGAAGGGCGCTGAACCATTTCAATGCGCAGGGAACACCGCCGTCGTTCTCCTTTACCGCGCGGCAAGGCAAAAAAGCGGGAGATGTTCACCACATGGAAAAGATGAACGTTGGGCATGCTTTTTGACTTCAACGATATCGCCGTTACTTTTTTTTTTAAAGATTTTTTTATATATTTAAACTATATAAACCTAACCCATTTTAGACAAATTCACACAAATCCATTTCCTCATTTCTCCAAAACTAAATCTCTACCCCTATTTTATTTAAAAATGACGGAAGAAATACCATTGTTTTTCTCACCCGATAGCAGTGATTCATCCGATAGTACCATAAGTTTTTTTTTCAAAAACTGATCGACGAAGCCGAACTACAAGACACGGGCACATCTAGTAAGAAACGTTATCTTCGTCATGATCGTGAGAGTGACCACGAAACCCTTATGGCGGATTATTTTGTCGAGGAACCGAAATACAACGAAGATATTTTTTGTCATAGGTTCCGTATGTCAAAAAGTTTGTTTCTAAAAATTGTGAGCGACACGGAAGCAAATAACCCGTGGTTTGAAGAGGGCGTAGATGCGAGAATGAAGAAGGATTTTACACCGTTGCAATAAGTTACATCGGTTATTAAAAACTTGCAATCAGTAACCCTTCAGACGAGAACGACGAGTATTTACATATGGCTAAAAAGACTGATGACTGTCGTTAGGGTCAATCAAAAACCTAATTAAACTACGTAGATAGCGTAAGTAGGGTATCGTATCCACGGGGAATTTGTGGTTAGCGTAGAAGATTTTAACTAGAACTAGAATTATCTAACTTGGGGGTTTGATTAATTGATTTTAAAAACAATAAAACTAATTAGAAAAGTTGTGATCAATATGAGAAAAACGCAACCCCTACCCGGAATCCTAATTGTTTGTTTAACACAAAAACATGTTTATAAATTCAAAACACCACAAAGACATGGCCTTGAGATTAATGGATTTGATTAATTATTAGAGAGTTTTTAACATTCACCGTACAGTCTAACAATCCGTTTAGTTATATCAATTACCCACCAAATTACCAACTCGCTAACAACGCAAGTATGTTGCCAATACGCTTGATAAAACGACAAATAATTCAAATATAATAAAACGTTGCACAAATCCAACACAAGTAGTCAAGATTTACTAGTTATACAAATCCACAAACAAAGTTTAGTGTCAAACAAAACAATCTCTCATCCGGGCGGAAGCTAAAGTGGTTTAGCCGCACATGCTTATCTTTACCGCATCAATTGTCATCCTAGTTGGTTGGACATGAGAACTAGTTTGTGAGATGTGAAAATATGAAAAAATTCGTCCCTTGATGTGTTGTGCGACGGCTGATATCTCAAAAAGTCCCCTCCCCTCTTTTTTTTTTCATGAATAATGTCATATATCATTTAATTTAGGGTTGAATTGAATATGTCGGCTGTTCATTTCCGAAATTATGAATATGATTTTAGGTAATAATTTAATGCTTCATTTGTCCTTTTCCTTTTGCATGTGATGCCGTCGTAATCAAAATTGATTTGAAAAAGTGATGCCCTCGTAATTAAATCTATACTATATAATAAAAGAAAACATGTTTGGGACACTTGTCATCATATTAGGCCATGTACTCTATGGATAATTATCATTTAGTTTAATATCTTCTAATTAGTTATAGATAATCTCCTACGAAATATTATTTAATTTAATATCTTCTACCTAATTATAGATAATTATTATTTATATCTATACAAATAATAATTAATTAATAGTTATAATTAAAAAATATATAGTATTTACTTATAACAACAATTAAATATAAATACAAATTAAAGAAACACTAATAAAATATAATCGATTACAAATATAAATATACTTTAGTCTCAAAATATTTCTCCTGAACTATTAAACTTTACGAGCATACAAGTGATGACAATGTACCTGCCATTTACATGTGATCAATCTTTTTAGAAATTTTAATAAGGTACTATGTAAAAAATATGTGTATTAAACATAGTATTCCTTCTTAATAAACATAGTATTAAGGTATTTTTATAAGTAATAAACGAGGTTTTTTAAAAAATATAACATTTTTATTTTTTACTATACAAAATTACATTTATGCAACCCGTGTAATACACGGGGTTTTTAAATATCTATTGTTTTATTATTTGGTATATAAAATTACATTTATTCAACCCGTGTAATACACGGGGTTCTAACCTAGTCTATACTATATAATAAAAGAAACCTGATTTTGGACACGTGTCATTCATTAAAGATGTCTACATTTGTAATTTCCTACATTTTCATACTTAATATTATTATTTACCAAATTGACATTTTTTTATTTAGTCTACCCTTATCTCTTATTTTATGAAAAAAAATTATCGATTATTCTATCTCTTATTTTCATATTACATTTTTTTTAATAATCTAATCTAACTTTTCATAAAATCAAATTATTGAATAATATGAAATCATGATCCAATAAAAAGAATCTTTATGTATAAATTGACGAATTAAATCTAACTTTTAATAAAATAGGGAATCTATTATAGATAATTATTATTTTAATTTAATCTTTTCTAATTAATTATAGATAATCCTTCTATTAAATATTATTTAGTTTAATATCTTATGGATAATTATTATTTAGTTTAATCTTCTTCTCATTTATAATATTATTTAGAGAAAATTACGATTTTGGCCCCTATAGTTATATCACTTTTACCCTTTTAACCAAAAAAGAATTTTTTAACATCTGAGCCCCCAACGTCTTCTTTTCTAACCCTTTTGGCCTCTAATACTAACCCCATCCATTAAACGTTAGGGGCCAAAATGTTTAAAAAAAGACGTTAGGGGCCAAAAAGGTTAGAAAAAAAAGACGTTGGGGGCTTAGATGTTAAAAAATTCTTAAGAGAAAATTACGATTTTGGCCCCTGTAGTTATATCACTTTTATCCTTTTAGCCCAAAAAATCCATTAACTGTTAGGGGCCAAAAGGGTTAAAAAAAAAGACGTTAGGGGCAAAAAAGGTTAGAAAAAAAGACGTTGGTGGCTTAGATGTTCAAAAAATTCGCTAAAAGGGTAAAAGTGATATAACCAAGGGCTCAGAATCGTAATTTTATTATTTGATGTATAAAATTAGATTTATTCGATTAGTACAATACACGAGGTTTTTTAAGGATATATATTTTTTATTATTTATTACAGAAAATTACATTTATTTAAACCGTATAATACGCAAAATTTTAAAGATGTAATTTTTTATTATTATTTGGTATATAAAATTACATTATTCAACCCGTGTAATAAATGGGGGTTTTTTTAAAGATGTATTATTTTATTATTTGGTAAACAATATTACATTTATTCAACTCGTGTAATACACGTGGTTTTAAAGATATAACTTTTTTTATTTTGTATATAAAATTACATTTATTCAACATGTACGATATTGTTCTTATAGATATAACTTTTTATTATTTAATATATAAAATTATATTTGTTCAACTTGTGCAATAAAGAAGGTTTTTAAAGATATATTGTTTTATTATTTAGTATATAAAACTTATTTATTCAACCCGTGTATTACACGGGGTTATAACCTAGTTTGGTAATTATATAAAAAATCCCGCTGTGACATGAGCCGAGCGTCGCGGACCGAACTCAAGACACCCCCGTTTGTCGCGGGAATCTTTTCTTGACCGACTTCTCATTTTAATTAGCCGACATCACTTTGGATTGCTCAGTGCGTCGTGGATGTTTTCGAATAACCTGTCGTGTGTCGCCTATGATGTTCCAATGAGTTTCTTCCGTTTCGTGTCTCGTTTTCATGGTTGGCCCTGAAGGTGGGTTGGGAGGACCACCGGCCATGGCCCGATATTTTGAAGGGCACGTTATTTTTTAAAAAACTTCGATATGTTTATGTAAAAATAAATAAATAAATAAATTAATAGGGTATACTCATACAAACACCAATATAGGCTCACTTACAAAATTATTTTTATGGTTTAGATTAGTTATTAGCTCATTGGCATTAGGTTTAGACCTTTAGTTAGCCCAATACCCAATTTCATTAAGTCCTAAGGGCACGTTTTTTCGAGCTCTAATAGGGTACATGAATTCTCAGGGCCGGCCCTGCTCGTTTTGGCTTGTCGAACCCGCTTTTCGGCTCACTTCTCTTGTTTAACTTCGTTTAGTACCTATTAAACAAAAACACCAATACACACTTAAATAAATAATAACACACAACTTAATACGTTTAATATACTAAAACCCAACGCGAACTGATGTAATATACGACTCATTTTAACCCGACATCAAGGACTTCCCGCGAGTGTCTAGAATATGTCTAGAATATCCGGGCGGAAGCTAAAGTGGTTTAGCCGCACATGCTTATCTTTACCGCATCAATTGTCATCCGAGTTGGTTGGACATGAGAGCTAGTTTGTGAGATGTGAAAGTATGAAAAAATTCGTCCCTTGATGTGTTGTGCGACGGCTGATATCTCAAAAAGTCCCCTCCCCTCTTTTTTTTTCATGAATAATGTCATATATCATTTAATTTAGGGTTGAATTGAATATGTCGGCTGTTCATTTCCGAAATTATGAATATGATTTTAGGTAATAATTTAATGCTTCATTTGTCCTTTTCCTTTTGCATGTGAGGCTGCACGGTATGGACCCGTCCCCCCACCCCGTCTCGGTCCGGCCCCCGTCCCCGTCTTCAATGTCAAGAATTGGACGTCCAGGACGATCCAACATGGTGGGCCCCCTTTGTTTCTGATTTGTACATTATGCTTCAATACTTGTACATTGGGCATAGAAATTAAAAAAAAAAAAAAGTGGTGGGGTAGGATCATCCTCCCATACCCTCTAGTTTTGTGGGATGGACCATCCTTGGGAGGACTATGATGTGACGCCTACGTAGCGTATCATCCTCCAAGGGAGGACCATCACCATACCCTCTAGCCTGACGGCCGCCAACAATTGATTTGAAAAAGTGATGCCCTCGTAATCAAATTTGGTAATTATATAAAAAATCCCGCTGTGACATGAGCCGAGCGTCGCGGACTGAACTCAAGACACCCCCGCTTGTCGTTGGATTCTTTTCTTGACCGACTTCTCATTTTAATTAGCCGACATCACTTTGGATTGCCCAGTGCGTCGTGGATGTCTTCGAATAACCTGTCGTGTGTCGCCTATGATGTTCCAATGAGTTTCTTCCGTTTCGTGTCTCGTTTTCATGGTTGGCCCTGAAGGTGTGTTGGGAGGACCACTGGCCAGGGCCCGATATTTTGAAGGGCACGTTATTTTTTTAAAAACTTCAATATGTATATGTAAAAATAAATAAATTAATAGGGTATACTCATACAAACACCAATATAGGCTCACTTACAAAACTATTTTTATGGTTTAGATTAGTTATTAGCTCATTGGCATTAGGTTTAGACCTTTAGTTAGCCCAATACCCAATTTCGTTAAGTCCTAAGGGCACGTTTTTTCGAGCTCTAATAGGGTACATGAATTCTCAGGCCGGCCCTGCTCGTTTTGGCTTGTCGAACCCGCTTTTCGGCTCACTTCTCTTGTTTAACTTCGTTTAGTACCTATTAAACAAAAACACCAATACACACTTAAATAAATAATAACACACAACTTAATACGTTTAATATACTAAAACCCAACGCAAACTGATGTAATATACGACTCATTTTAACCCGACATCAAGGACTTCCCGCGAGTGTCTAGAATATTTATGTGAAACGGTATGTAAAATATACGCTCCCGAGTACTTACATAGGCCAACAAGCCACGACATGGCGCTTTTGTACCAAGCTCATGAGGATAAACATCACCTTACTGGTATGGTGGGTGGCCTTGATTGCACCCATTTCGTATGGAGAATGTGTCCCACAGAGTTTCGGGGCCAATATATGGGGGGAGATCACCGTTACCCTACAGTTATGCTCGAAGTGATGGACTCTCAAGATTTGTGGGTCTGACATGCTTTTTGCGGTCCACCAGGTGCACAAAACGACATCAATGTGTTTCAGCAATCTCCATTATTTCATACTAAATGAAATGGAACAGCCTTAAAATATCCATTTTACGTTAACAACCACTTATACAATCGTGGTTACTATCTCGTGGATGGAATCTACCCTACATGGTCCGTGTTTGTCAAATCATTTCCATATCCTCACGAACTGGACGAAAAGAAGTTCAAGAAGCAACACGAGACGGCAAGAAAAGACGTGGAACGAACTTTTGGTCTTTTGAAGTCAAAATGGGGTATAATGAATCAGCCAATGCGTGCTAGGAGTGTGAAAATAATTAGGTATGTGGTGTATACGTGTATTATTTACATAACATGATTTTAAAAGACGACGGAAACGCGATAGCACCGGTACACATTCGGGATCCGTCAGTCGAGCCCGCTCTCGATGACAGTGTGTTAAACGAGCTTATGGATGAAGATACGCATTGGAGACTAAAACATGATCTCGTTGAGCATCTCGGAAGAATGGATTTACCCCACCTATTGTTAGAATCCGACAAAGAGTAGGAATTTTAGTTAGGTTAATCTAGTTTATTTTAAGTATTTTTAATTAATGTAATTTTTTTTTATTTAATGTAATGTTTTTTTTTAAATTATTGTACTTTTATTAATTAAGTGGTTTAAAAAAAGAAAAAAATTAGTTTACCCCTATGGCATGAGTGGAAACCATCCCTTATCTTTTTGGGCAGGAGTGGTGTATGAGAGGGGAATTGACATGACACATTATGATTTGGTGGGTGGAAACCAACACTTAATAAAGCAACTGAAAGAGATAACTAAAATAAAGTTGTAATATGACCAAAAGAATATTGATATATGTTTTATATCGATTGAAATCTATAAAATCGAATATCGGTATAGGTTCCAATAATATCGATATCGTTTGGTTTGGTTTTGAATTGGTATAATATTTTAATTTGGTCAAATATGTTGATTTGACATTGTCTAATTATTGAATTTGGGTTTGATTTGGTCTTGATATGGCCTAACTTACTATGTTGGTTGTACGTATATGGGTGAGTTTATATAAACCATAAGAGGTGGCCTAATTTCATAAGAGTTGCCTGTTCAAATGTTTACATATATGGATATCCAATTTCCATTTTCTCCCATTTTCTTCTCAACTGGCCTCCTCCTCTTCTTTGTAATAATCATTGTGTTAAAAAACTTCAACTCACTTAATTCAAACAAAAACCTTCCTCCACAGCCATGGAAGCTCCCTCTAGTTGGCCACATCCATCATCTCCTGGGAGCACCACCACATCATGCTCTAAGAAACATAGCCCGAAAACTAGGACCAATTGTTCGTCTACAACTCGGCCAAGTCTCTGCTGTCGTAATCTCATCTCCTACTTTGGCAAAAGAGATAATGAAAACTCATGATATCTCTTTTGCAAGCAGGTCCAAGCTTCTTACTGTTGAGATCTTGTCGTACAACTACAAGGACATCGCATTCTCCCCTTATGGGGATTACTGGCGACAAACACGCAAGATATGTGTCTTAGAACTTCTAAGTGCAAGAAAAGTTCATTCATTTCGATCTATCCGTGAACAAGAGTCATGGGAGCTAGTTGACTCCATTGCTACACAAAGATTAAAAACAGTCAATCTTTCTGACAAGATTTCCACCATGATTAACACCATCATAACTAGGCTTAGTGTTGGAAGCCGATGCAAGGATCAAGCCGTGCTTGTTGCATTGATTCGAGAGGCTATCCATTTGTCTAGTGGTTTTGATGTTTCTGATCTATTTCCTTCTGTCAAAGTACTACCTCTAGTTACTGGCATAAGGAACAAAATATTGAATATACACAACAAGATGGATGTGATTTTGGAAAACATCATCTTGGAGCACAGAGAAAGTCATGGCAATAGAGCGAGTGACCATGCGAACGAAGAAGATCTTGTTGATGTTCTATTGAGGATCAAAGATGAAGGTGGTCTTGAGTTTCCTTTAAGTTTTGACAACATCAAAGCAGTCATACTGGTTCGTTTATTTTATACTTACTTTACAGTTTTAACATATATAGGGGAAGGTTAACGTACAAGATCACCTTATCGTGCGATGCGTACGCGAGCATTTCAACCGCACATCTAATATAATTTAGGCCTTCAATTGAACGTAGTGACACAATAGTAGATAACTTTTCATAAATACACATGTTATAAAACGTAATTACGCATGCTATTTTTCATAATTACGCATGGATTGGGTAAAACCCTAATTATGCACGGATTGGGTTAACCATAGTAACGCATGTTATATTGCTGATCGTGTACCGTTGCACGTTAAGCGCCATTTTGTATTTAAACATTTCACATAACATATAATGACTAGTTTTAACACTGTTATTCAACATTCGGTATGAGTCTATTTCCAACGGTAAGGCTTAAAACAAATATTTTAGATCTCATCATGTTTCTTTTATATATAAACAATTCTAGAGATATGATTTTAAATATGTGCGTAAAAAAACTGAATAATTATGTCTAAAAAAAGAGAAAAGAAAATCGTAATGTCAAAAAAAAATAAAGAGAAAAGAAAATCGTAATATGTATAAATTACTTTACTGGCCATTTTTAAAGTTGACATAGGGCTCTCCCATGGATTAAGTTAAATTAAAAAACGACGTTTAAAAATATAAATAAAGTTGAATTCTTGATATTAATAAATAGGGTTGTAAACGAACCGAACGTTCAATGAACAGTTTGTGAACCGTTCGGCAGAAAGTTCGTTTATGTTCGTTCGATTAGCTTAACGAATGAACACGAACAAAAACATTTGTTCGATTAGCTTAGCGAACGAACACGAACACAAGTCTCGTTCATTCGACTGCGTTCGTGAACGTTCGGTAATATGTTCGGTTATGTTCGTTCATGTTCGTTTGCTTCCATTCGTCCGTGTTCATTTAATTATATTAAAAAATAATAAGCAATACACCTTTTCATCTAAGCATATTGAAAACTTGAAACCCTATTTTTTACTAAGTTAGCTAAAATTTGAACACACTAAGATATTTTTTGGGATAATTATGTCTAAGTTGGTTAAACTTTCAATAATTATGTCTAAGGTAATTAAACGTGATTAATCGTTTGGCGGTTGTAGTAGACTTCTTGTATTTTAATTTATGATTTGATGGTTGTATTTAACTAATTATATCCAATGTTTAAGGATAACAATGTTTTTATTTTTTATTTTCAAGTTAAGTGTTCGTTTACGTTCGTTATTATTTGCTTGAGCTTGTTTGTGTTTGTGACCAGTGTTCACGAACTGTTCGTGAACAACTGAATTTCCTTAACGAACGGACACAAACATAAACTTATGTTTGGTATGCGTTTGTGAACAGTTCGCGAACATGTTAATTTCCTTAACGAACGAACACGAACATGGCATTGTTCGTGTTCGTTCAATTCATTTACAACCCTATTAATAAAACCTTCAAATTAAGTTCGTTTTTATGGTTAACTTATAAAAAGGTGGGGTTTCTAAAAACGAAATTGAGTAAAATTTTAAGGAATTAATCAATTACACATGCTTGACACAATGAAACTAATTAACGAGTTAGATATTAAAGAACCAAACATCCTTTAACCCGTTTATATAAATGGGCCAACGAGTTGGGAATATGTTCTTGCAATGACCTTGAAAACTATGGCGCAGAATATGTTTATAGCAGGCTCTGACACTTCTTCTGTAACAACTGAATGGGCGATGTCAGAACTAATAAAGAATCCAAGGGTGATGAAGAAAGCACAAGATGAACTCAGACATGTACTTAAAGGAAAGACAAAAATCCACGAGTCAGACATTGAAGAACTAGACTACCTTAAACTAGTCATTAAGGAAACTTTAAGGTTGCATCCTCCGCTTCCTTTTTTGGTTCCTAGAGAGTGTCGAGAAGATTGTGAAATAGGAGGATTCCATATTCCCGTCAAAACTAAAGTTCTAATCAACACGTGGATGATGGGACAAGATCCGGATTATTGGCTTGACCCTCAAAGTTTCATACCTGAGAGGTTTAGCGAGAGTTCTATTAACATGATGGGAACAGATTTTGAATATCTCCCGTTTGGGTCTGGAAGAAGAATGTGTCCGGCCATGCTCTTAGGCTTGGCTAATGTGGAGCTTCCACTCGCTACGCTACTCTACCACTTCGATTGGAAACTTCCACATGGACAAACATATGAAGATTTTGATATGTTCGAGTCTTTTGGAGCTACTTTAAAGCGAAAGAACGACTTGCTTTTAGTTCCACATCCTTACAACACCAAATATTAATGTATTTTGTATCGTAATCATTTGTTTCTTTTCAATTTGGGCTCTTTAAAAGTAAAAATATTGTCCTCCATGAATAATTTAAACCTTTTATAAGGTTTTTGTAGTCATTGGGTTGCAATAAATTATTTATGACATTGGAAGCTAGACAAACCGATCCACCAATAGAATAATTCAAAAGAGATATATTTTGTCACCATCAGCAAGACCTCCGTCTCCCAAACTTATGTGTTTACAGGTTTTGTTTTACCAATGGACGAGCACCCTATTGGTGCATAACTAGTTAATTTTGTTTTTTTACTTTATAGCATGTTTTTAATGACAAATTTGGATCATTGGTGGACCACTAAAAGATTATTGTGTTATCAGCGGAACCACACGATCATATCAATCTCTACTTGGCAATAATGTCTATACACCAATTCAGGAGAAAACAAAATAAATACAGGAAAAACTCCATTGTGAGAATCGAATCCAAGACCTAATGGTCCCTGAGCCTTATAATAGGACTTTTTCTTTCTTATCTCTTTGTTTAATTAATAAAACGTTATACCTCATTATTGTTTATAAAAGCTATAATATAAAATCAAGTATATTTTATCTTTATCTTGATTATAGAAATTTCTTCATAACTTTTTTTAAAGTGAGTGCCTAAAACAACTATCTTCTCTTCACGAACGGTTAAGAATCCTCTTTGTATGCGCGTTATCTCTTGTTTATTATTCTGGTTTTTGCTTCTTATGCTTATGATGGGTGAGACTCCGTTTCTTCTTAGGTTGTCTGTAAGTGTAGTTCGTGGTTCACGGGTGAGGCTACCTGGATAGGTGGGCAGTTCCTATCGGTGGAGCTAAGACACCTTTGAGAGATATAGTTGTAGCTCTTGATGGCACGGGCAAGACAGTTCATGAATGAATGGCGGGTTTTTTATTTACTAGAATATCTTTCCGGAAGCTTCTTTTTAGAATTGATTGCTACCGGTGGTGAAGAAATTGAATCAACGGCATCGAATGCAAGCTCTGATAAAGTTTTATTTTGATTTATGGACTACAACGACCTAAAGTAGCTAAATAAGTAGTGAAGTAAGCTCCTGGCTAAAATGAGTCTTGGTTCTACCCACCGACAATCATTTTTCGACCTGATTAAAAGTTTGATTGTAGATTGGCTATTTCGGGGTTCCATGCCCATGGATTGCCTTATTATAGCTTTTTTGATTCGTCGGGTATGCCGGCTAAGAGAATCGCTTCTCGCCTTGCTTGCAAGAGTATAAGCAGTAGATTTTGACCCTATATGGGATAGAACTCTTTCAATTCATGAGAGAAAGTGCTTTAGTAGCGATTTCCCTGTTCTAGTGCAGACGCAAGGAGAAGCACGAGCGGAGCGGTCTGGCTAAACGTGCAATGCCCCGTAGGGAGATCTAGCTTATTGGTCTAGTAATTCCGGGTGCTTGCCAGTTCTGAATGACTTCACTTAGTTTTCCATGTTCTTACAAGAAAGAATCTCTTCTCCGAATCGAATCAACGCATATCGAATTCAATAAAGACTTGAATAGATGCCTTCCTTCAAATATAGTTCATCCTGTTGATGGTATTTACTACACTAAGGCTAGATCCGTACTAATCCTAGCCTATTCTTATGAAGGAAGGTAAGCATGAAGCAACGGCTAGATCCTCACAGTAGGCAGCTTAGCTGTGATTATGAAGTCAGGTGAGAAGCGTTATGCAATATAGAAGTCAGCTAGTGCACTTAGACATATAGTTGATTTCATTAGGGAATTGAATTGCAGGAAGGTACACAAACAAATAAAATAGATGAAAAAGAACACAAAAACTTTTACTTGGTTAGGTATAAGCTAACATGCGTCCACAATTGCAAGACACTTTTATTACTTTGGAGGTGACAGGAAATTACAATGGCCTAGATATCTATATATTAAAAATAGGTAGAAACCCGTAATGTACAAAAACAATTTATGCAAAAAATATTTATTTTAAAGTTTTTGTCAGATAAAATATCTAAAACTAAAAACCTATGTAATATCCCATTTATTTATTATAAATACTTTTAAATCCATAGAGTTTCAACAGATTTGAATAAAAGAAAATTGTTTATTAAACAACCATATAGATAATTATATAATTAAAACAACCATATAGATATACAAAACGTAGATATCTAATACTAAAGTTGGAGGGTGTGGGGTCGCCACCCTCGCCAGATGGGCATCTATAGCGCCCCCCGGCGCTATACGGCCATACCCCAGGCGCCATGGAGGGGCGCCATTGAACTCTCGCCAACATGGTAACAGGCTGGAATTGCGTTGATCGAGGAAGAATTGTCAAAATGACCGTTGTCAAACGGTCCATTATTTTAAAAAAAAAAACTTTTTTTATATTATTATATATAAAAACATATCCTAAACTAAAAAACTCACCAATCACAACTAAAACATACACCAATCACAACTAAAACACACACCAAAATAAATAAATAATTAGGTAATCATGACATGGGATCCACGCCCTGCAATTTAAAGGAGGGCATGATAAAGCCCCTGTGGTGACATAGCGCTGACATGGAGCTTAGGTGGCATGATAAAGCCCCATGGGGACTCTAACCACACCCTATAGCCTAATAAAAAGGTCACCTTAATGCCACATGGCATTCTTTTATAACAAAATATTTTACTTAAAGGTCATGTGTCAATTTATTATGTTACCACAATCATAATAATAATAAATAATAAGTAAATTAATATAAAGTCTATTAAATGATTGAATTTAATATATATTAAAATAATCTTATATTCATGATTTCTCTTCAATATTCTTAATATTAGTTATTTATTTACCTATACTTTAATATGATATCTCTACTTTAATAAATAAAAACATACTTATCAAAATAACATATGATAACCAAAAATATATACATCCATCCATCACTATTTGATGTAACCAAAACTTTCAAACCTCATCATGTTTATAATTTGTTATTATCATTTTCACAAATGTTAAACATATATATATATATATATATATATATATATATATATATAGGGGAGGGCTATATAGAAAACCCACTTGAGTTGAGAAAACCCAAATAAACCCTATGTAACATTTTTATTTTTTTCTAAAAAAAATAGGGAATGTAATATATATATACACGGACCTATTTATGAAAAAAAAAATGTAAAAAACGCTTAATAGTTTTTTTTTAAAAAAATGTTGAAAATTTGTATGTTACATTTTTTTTGGACATACATATTATGTAACCTGAAATTTTCAACATTTTTAAAAAAAACTACTCAGTGTTTTTTTGTGTTCACTACAAGAAAAGACCACTTTTACCGGCGACACCTTTAGCGGCGACAGGCCAGCTGTCGCCGCTATTGGTCGATCCGCGTCAAACCCAAACCCCAGCCGTTGATCATTATTCTGATCTAACGGTTGGAGATTAAAGAGGCAATACCGGCGACGTATTAGGGTTAATAGCGGCGACACCCTTTCTCCGCTAAAGGTAGGTGTCCCACTTTAATCCCCAGCCACACAAATCTTATCCTGGTTAACCCTGGTTAACCTAATAGCGGCGACAAAGGAACCAGTAGCGGCGACAGCCCGTCGCCGGTAAAAGTGTTTCCGTAAAAAGACTATACAGCACCATTTCTTCCCTCCTCCTTCACTTTTCCCCCCAAACTCTTCATCTACCGTCGGAGAACCGAGTTTCTTCACCAAATCGGTTAGTTTAACTTATTTTTTTTGTTAAATCTCTTCTATATTTTGTTATTACATGTTATAGGCTTTAATCTTTGCTCGTTTTTGTGTATATTTGTGTTTATGGAAGAATATTCGGATCACCACCATCTCTTCTCCGGTCACCACCGAAACTTCTCCGGCACCACCTCGTCTCAGCGGCGACACCTACTTGAAACCTGAAAAAAACGGTTAGTTTTATATGTATTTTTTTTAAAGTTTAGAAATTCTATAATTTTTTGTTTAGGATGTAAATATGTTGGTGAAAATGTGTATGTTAGTATGTATAATTTTGACGATTTATGTTAGTATGTATAATTCTAAAATGTGTATGTTAGTATGTATAATTTTTAGTTTAGGATGTAAATATGTTTAGAAATTGTATAATTTTTAGTTTAGGATGTAAATATGTTTAGAAATTGTATAATTTTTAGTTTAGGATGTAAATTGTATTATTTTTAGTTTAGAAATTGTATAATTTTTAGTTTAGGATGTAAATAAGTGTATGAATGAATGTATGTATGTAGGTGTATGTTAGTATGTTGGTGAAAAATGTGTATGTTAGTATGTATGTTTGTATAAAGTATGCAAATGTGTATGTAAGGATGAATGTTTGTATGTCAAATGTATAATGTAGGTGTATTTGAAAAAAAATGAGTATATGAAAGTCTATTTATTTGTGTATGTAGGTGTATGTAAGCATGTATGTGGGTATGTAAGTGTTTGAATGAATGTATTTATGTAGGTGTATGTTAGTATGTTGGTGAAAAATGTGTATGTTAGTATGTATGTTTGTATAAAGTATGCAAATGTGTATGTAAGGATGAATGTTTGTATGTCAAATGTATAATGTATGTGTATTTGGAGAAAATGAGTATATGAAAGTCTATGTATTTGTGTATGTAGGTGTATGTAAGCATGTATGTGGGTATGTAAGTGTATGAATGAATGTATGTATGTAGGTATATTTGTGTTTAGGTTTTAAAACATTTATATTTAAATTTGACAAATATATATTAGTTAGGAAATGCCCTCTTTATATTAAAATCATCATTTAAAACATAACGAACATAGAAAATACCCGCCAAAATTGAATTCATCATTTCAAACATAACGAGCTAAGAAAACACCCAATCGAAATTGAAATCATGATTTAAAACATAACGTTCCGCCCAAAATTGAAAACAATCATTAAGAACATAACAAGCTTAAAAAACTGTGCCCGTGTTTGAATTAATCATTTTAAACATAGCGAGCTTAGAAATACCCGCCCGAAATTGATTTAGAAATTAATTTCGGGTTGTCCCCGTTTATCTTGGGACTGCTTTTTGAATACTTTATCTCATTTAGGATGTGAATGTGTATTACATGATTGTTTGTTTAAGAAGGATTCGGTTATCATTTTCTCTTTGCTCCTCGGGTATATATATCATTACATATATACTTGGGAGCTAAGAGGAAATGCTGCCGAATTTTTCTTAAACAAACAATCATGTAATACACATTCACATATGAGATAAAGTGTTCAAAAAGTGGGTTTAGCAGCCTACCCTTGCCTTGTTAATCCTAAATTAGATTTTCTTTCAGTTGCATAATGCCTATCGATAAAAGTTGGATTGATTCCCCACGTCATTCACCTCAATACAAGCAAGGACTCGAGTCATTTATCGAGATGTGTGAAAGAGTGATAAAAAACCACGATGAAGTTAGATGTCCGTGTACCAAATGTAAAAATTCTGGCTTAAAAACTATGGCAGAAATGAAATACCATTTGAGTATTAACAGTTTTTGGAAGGAATACACGAAGTGGACCTATCACAGGGCCACAACTCCAATTGCAGAAGTAAACGATGTTGCGCCACAAGACGGTATGGTAAACGTTATTGAAGACATTAGGGGGGAGCGTATGGAAGAAGATACATACCTTAACCAAGAGAACTCGAATGGAGATAGTAGCGGTGTTGTTGATGATTTTGAAGACCTGGTAAAGGAAGCTGAAACAGAATTATATCCTGGTTGTACCAAGTTTTCTTCTATCGACTTTTTAGCAAAGCTTTTGAATATAAAGGATACGTACCATTTTCAAAATGAAGGAGTAGATCGACTCCTCTCGTTGTTGCGAGAGTCAATGCCAGAAGGCAACAAGATTCCCCCTTCGTATTATGTAGCTAAGAAGACATTTAAGAAGATTGGTTTGGCATATGAGATGATAGATGTGTGCACAAATGATTGTGCTCTCTTTTGGAAAGAAAACGAGTCCTTGCAAAATTGTCCATTTGTAATGAGAGTCGATGGGTCGATAAAGACACAAAAGGCACGAAGGTGGCTCGTAAGGTGTTACGATACTTTCCTTTGACGCCTAGACTACGACGTTTGTATTGTTCAAGGCACACAGCGAAAGATATGATATGGCATAGTACCGGACGATCGGAAGATGGGACTATGCGTCATCCAGTTGATGGATCTGCATGGCAAGACTTTGATAAAAAGTACCCAAACTTCGCGATGGAGCCACGAAATGTTCGCTTAGGGCTTGCAGCTGACGGTTTTAATCCCTTTATCAACGGTAGTGGATCCTCGACTCATAGCACGTGGCCGGTTATACTCACCACATATAATCTGCCTCCCTGGCTATGCATGCGAGAGTCCACATTCATGTTGACCTTGTTGATTCCTGGCCCTAAATCACCGGGGAAAGACATGGACGTTTTCCTTAGACCGTTAGTGGATGAGCTTAAGCAATTGTGGCAGACAGGTGTACGTACTAAAGACGCAGCAACAAACACATACTTCACAATGAAGGCGGCGTTGTTATGGACCATAAATGACTTTCCAGCCCGTAGTAGTCTATCAGGTTGGAGCGGACAAGGCTACATGGCATGCCCAACTTGTAACCAAGACACTCCTTCAATACGTGTAACTGGTAAATGTGCTTATGTTGGTCATCGCCGGTTCTTAGATGCCAACCATCCTTGGAGAACAAGTCTCGACTTTAACGGGAGACCCGAGACACGAGACCCTCCGAGACAGTTTAGCCCAGCTGACATAGAAGCTCAACTCGGTCGTTTAATTAATCGTCTACCAGGCAAGCATCCGGATTTTGGAGGTGGGAGGATAACGCGGTTAGATTTCGAGTTGAACTGGTCCAAAAGAAGCATATTTTTTGACCTTGAGTATTGGTCTTCTCTGCAGCTGAAACATAACTTAGATGTAATGCATATAGAGAAAAATGTGTGCGACAGCTTGCTCGGTACTCTTCTAATGAACGATAAGAGCAAAGACACGCCAAATGCGCGGTCCGACTTGGAAAAACTAAACATTCGGCCGACACAATGGCTGAAACAATCGGGTGGCAAGTTCTTAAGTCCCCACCCAAAGTACTCATTCAAGTCCGATGATCGAAAACTTTTTTGTCAGTTTATAAAAAATGTTAAATTACCAGATGGGTTTGGATCTAATATCAGTAAGAGGGTGACAGATAACAATGCTAACATTACCGGGTTGAAATCTCATGACTGTCATATCCTCATGCAACGTTTGATACCGATTGGGGTTAGAGGGCTTTTGACTAAAGATACATCTACACCAATAGTAGACCTTTGTATGTTCTTTAAGCAACTTTGCTCTAGAACACTATCGGTGGATGATATGAAGAAAGCAAAGGATGACATTGTTACCATCTTATGCAAGTTAGAGATGATCTATCCACCTGCGTTTTTTGACATTATGGTTCATTTACTTGTGCATTTACCTGATGAAGCGATTGCGGGAGGTCCAGTAGCTTTTAGATGGATGTATCCATTTGAAAGGTACATGAAAAAACTAAAGAACTATGTCAAAAACCCGGCAAGGCCTGAAGGTTGTATAGCTGAACGTTATGTGTTTGAAGAAGCTCTAACATTTTGTTCAATGTACCTTAAAGATGTTCAGACTAAGTTCAATCGCCCAGATAGAAACGCTGATGTCGTTGTTGAAAAAAGAAAGTTATGGGTGTTTGAGTCCAAATGTCGTCCTGTTGGCGCAACAAAGGACAAATATCTATCATTCATCGAAAAAAGCAAGATGGAATGGTTTGTCCTCGAAAATTGCGCAGAAGTTAGGGAGTACATGAAGTGAGTGCTTCTATCTTTAACTTTTCATAATCTGTTAATTGGTATTTTTCATTCCTTTCTTATATTTGTCATCAATGTAGTGAATTCAAACATACACATCCCCAAGATGATCTTAAAACCAAATTTCCGGGATGGTTTCTCCATAAGGTATAATACATATATAACACTCATTACTCTACACTTGCTAGGTAATACATATATAACAAACATTATTACTCTATATTTGTTAGGTACATTCGATGAAAACACAAAATTCTCCAGAATTCCACCCGGAGTTGTATGCTCTTTCAATTTGTGCGAAAATGACTGCATTAACTTACACTGCTTGCATAGTCAACGGTGTTAGGTATAAGACACTTGAACGTGATGCAAAATGCACAACGCAAAACTCTGGGGTGGAAGTCGTTGGAGAGAACGGTGTGAAATTTTATGGCCAATTAGAAGAAATTATTGAGTTGCGTTATACAAATAATTATTCCACTGTCCTATTTCGGTGCAAGTGGTTTGATACTTCAAGGGGTGTAAACCATGACAATAATATCACCAGTATAAGCACTGAACGTGAATGGGACAAAGACGATCAACTCATATTTGCTTCGCAAGCCAAACAAGTGTTCTTCATCCAAGAAACGTCTCGAAACCAAAAAAACAAACATAGGTGGGTAGTCGAAAATGTTAATCATCGAAGAATTTGGGATCGGCCATTAAGTGATGATGACCACGTCAATAAGGTTCAAAATGTTGACAAAGGCTTAGAAGATAATGACGTTGTCGACAACAACTCTTCATCTGACTGTCCACTTGTCATTGACTTGACCCAATACTTTCAAATTGGATCTTCTCATGTTACTGCGGGTGAGCCTTCAATTGAAGTTGATCCCCCAACGGCTACCGTCGATGAAGTGTTTGAGGTCGAGACTGATTGTGATGAGGTCGAGGCTGATTGTGATGAGGATGATCCCGATTATGTGGAGTCTGACTAAAAGAAAAGTTATTGTAATTTATATTGATTTGTAATTGATAAACACTTGTTTGAAATATTTATTTGAATTTGAGTTACCGTTGTTGTACTTTCGCTTAATTTGTATTAGATACACATGCTGTAACATTTGTAACTTTATAGGGATTATGTTTTCGGTATTGTTGATATTCGCGTATCTGATGGCTGATGTGGCCCCCTGGGGACATGGGGGTGACGGCGCTGGTGATCCACCGCTTCCTCCTGGTGGGATTCGTGGCACACACGAGACAGACGGTAAGTTTTTTACTAAATTATTTTGTAGTCCTTATATTTTATATATTATAAATGTTGTTACTAATTATTTTTGTTTTAATTGCAGCGGTTCCTCGAAAGAAGGTTAGGGGGAAAGCTAAAAATGAAGCACTACGGCGTCTAGTAAAAGCGGGGGGGCCTGTGTCGCTTACGTTTGATCGACAGGTCACGTTTACCCCTGTTGGTAGATCAAGAGACATGTTTTCAAGGGAGGCCGACTTGTATATGTGGCGGGCCATCCCGTTTGATAAAATTGGATGGGATGCTGTTGAACCACATTACAAGGATGCCGTCATGAACCACTTACGGGTAAATAAGTTATATGCATAAAATTTTATAGCACATGCAAATATAATTTATATATGATATTTTAACTCTTTTATTTAATTTGTAGGAAAATTTCAATCTTGATGAAGTGGAACGTGATTATGACGCGAAAAACTTGAAGGGTGGTATAAGGACTGTGCTTATGAAGCGATACAATGACCGCAAGCATGAAGCTAGACAATTATTTGATAGCCAGGGAGGTTACGATGATCTTGAGAGTGCAAGGGCACACCATCCCAAGGATATGCCCTATGAAAACTGGTTGAGAACCATCGAAGGTTTCCGGCAAGAAGATTATATTAAAAGAAGCAAGGCCATCAAAAAAGTACGCGAAAAACAACAATTCCCATACCGTGGGGGGACATCTTCGTACGGTAGCACCGCCTATAAAAATGTAATGTTTTATGTATGTGTGCGTGTGTGCAAGCTTTTGTTTATTTAATGTCTAATCTAAGTGTAATGTTAAACAGAATTTGGATTGGGTACCTACGTATGCTAAAACCCACACGGACAATCAAGGGAATTGGGTTGATCCGATTGCTGAACAAAATTACGTAAGTATTTCTTTTAAGTATTATTTTCTATAACAAATATATATATATATATACACACACATATATATTTAATCATCTTCGTAAAATACAGCGGAACATACAACAGGCCACAGATGAATGGAGCGGCGATGGTCCTCCAATTGCCCCGTATCAAGAAGCGTTGGGAGAGCGCCGAGGATGGTATCGCGGGATGGGGCCTAAACCTTCTTCCAACACGTCCTCGCACTCGTCATCTAACATGTCGTCTTCGCAAGCTCGGACGCAAGAACCCTTTTCCGAGGTAAACTACGCAATTTATAAAATGACAAACGAACGCATGTTTCCTTGTTAAATATATGTTGGTAGCGTTAATTAATATGCTAATATACGTTTTGCTATCTATTATTGTAGGATTTTGTTAACAGCTTGTTCCAAACCCCGTCATTTTTGAACCAACTTAACAACTATCTTGCTTCACAAGGAAAAGGAAAAGGAAAGTCAAAAGACTACGATTCTGACAACTTATTCGATAATGAATCCGACGATGAACCCAACGATAACGATGACGATGAGTGACTTGTTTTTAATGTATGATTTAGATTTAATTAAACGTTGTAGGATATAATGTACGACTTAAACGTAGTTTTTAAGTATATTACCTTTAGTATATGTTGATTATGTTCATAGCGTATGCTTGCGTTGTTTGAAAATAGGCAGGTTTTGTTTTTCGGCCGTAAAACCGGCTGGGCAGCTGTATATACAGCTGCTGTATTAAAAAAAAAACAGACTTTTAGCGGCGACAGCTGTCGCCGCTATTGCCTATCCACCTTTACCGACGAATGATCAATACCGGCGGCACTTTTACCGGCGACCTATGTCGTCGCTAAAAGAGGACGATCAATACCGGCGACAGTAGTCAATACCGGCGACAACTGGTCAATAGCGTCCCAGCAATACCGGCGACATGTCGCCGCTAAAACTCAATAGCGGCGACAAAAGTGACCAATACCGGCGACACCTGTCGCCGGTAAAAGTGCCCTATTCTTGTAGTGGTTTCTTTTTTAAAAATGTTCAAATATATGTATATTACATTTCCTATTTTTTTTAGAAATGTATCTTGAGTTTACATGGGTTTTTTTCAAAGGTTTTCAGGGTTTAGTCAACTGGAGTGGGTTTTCGATTTATCTTTCCCCTATATATATATATATATATATATATATAATCTTAGATAATGAACTAATTCCATTCTATCTTCTACTTTGATAACACTTTTAAAATAACAAAATATTAATTTGAACTAAAATATACTAATCCTTTTATATTCAAAAACAAAATTCTTACTTCGTAAACGCATCATTTAAAATGAATATAACTTTTCATTTTCTAATTTTCTATCCTTAAACCATGTAACACATAGGTCTATAACCTAGTGTAATGTATATATATGTATATAGATAACTAGGTTATAGTCCCATGTATTACACGGGTTGAATAAATGAATTTTATATACTAAATAATAAGACAATATATCGTTAAAAACCTCCTTTATTACACGGGTTGAATAAATGTAATTTTATATATTAAATAATAGGGTAAATTACACTTTTCGTCCTTTATGTTTGTATCGAATTGCAATGGATAGCTTTTAACTTCAATAATTACAGTCACAATCATTTATTTGGAAAACCTAGTACATCTTTCGTCCTTTAGCACTAACAAGGTTAAAATTTTCAGTTAAATTTATTCATTTAAGGGCAGTTTAGTCTTTCTACTTAATTATTTATAGTATAAATAAAATCAAATATAAATAACTTTTTTTCTCTTTCTCTCTCTCTCTCTCTCTCTCTTTCTCTCACTCACAAACACTTTGAACTCTCCCTCTAAACAAACGGCAGCCACCACCATCAAACCCACCACCACCCACCAACAACCACCATCACTAGATCTGTAGCCTGCCACCAACAACCCGCCACCACCTGCCACCCACCACCACCACAATGAACAAAGTACACGTATCTATGCACGATGTACAATCACATACATTTCTTGCTGAATGGTGAATCCTAATAACCCCCTCAATCAAATTGACAATTTTTGCTTTCTGTATGCATTCTTGAGTTTTGCTTCTGTGCATTCTTTTTTCAACCCCAAAATCTCATAAAAATCATTGTTTTTTTCAACTCCAAAATCAAATAAACAAACCCAGATCTTGATGGAGCACTTCCAGATCTTACCGCTTACGAACCTCTTGAAACACCGCACCACCGACACCACGGCTACCGCCTCTTTTCTCTTCCTTCATCGGAGAAAACACTGACGACGCTGGAGACAACGACGGCGTAGTAACAGATTTCTCCGATAGCCTTGACTTCTCACTACTCCATTTCGAAACCTTAGGTTTCATCCGATTCAGATATTTATTCACAAAGTCCTTCGAAAACCTCTTCCAAGGCGTCTGATCCGTTTCCAGAAGCTTCTCCGTCATCAGTTTATACCTCAAGCTGTTATCTCTCTTCAACAATGTTCAGATCTTCGATGTTTCTTGTGGAGGTAAAGAGAAGTCACATGGGCTATGGAGGAGTTTAAAGAGAGATAAAGAGGATGTTGAGAGAAACTTTAGGTTTATGTTTTGTGTATATATTGTTATATTAATATTATATGTAAAATTACTAGCATACCCTTATCTGTAAGGTACATGCCATACTTAACTGGAAAAATTTAACCTGGATAGTGTAAAAGGACGTAGAGTGTAATGGGTTTTACAAACATAAAGGACGAAAAGTGTAATTTACCCTAAATAATAAAAAGTTATATCTATTAGAACCATATGTATTGTACAGGTTGAATAAATATAATTTTATATAGCTAATAATAAAACAGTTATATCTTTAAAACCATATTTATTACACAGGTTGAATAAATGTAATATTGTTTACAAATAATAAAAAAAGTTATATCTTGAAAAAAAATAAAGTTTATTAGAGATGATTATATCAACGTAAAGAATAAGAGTAACTTTGTATATTACAAATAAAAGTAGGTTTTACATGACAGGTTAGGTAATATAAATAAGAAGTATACATTAAATTTAAACTAAATAATAATTATCTCTAATTAAATAGAAGAAATTAAACTAAATAATATTTAGAAGGAGAGTTATCTATAATTAATTAGAAAAGATTAAACTAAATAATAATTATCCATAAGAGATTGACAAGAAAATCAAAAATACATAGTCAAATATGATGACAAAATTTAAACTAAATAATAATTATTAATAACTAAATAATAATTATCTATAATTAAGTGGAAGAGATTAAACTAAATAATAATTATACATAACATATTGGCAGAAAAAATCGAAAGACACATGGTCTAATATAATGACAAGTGTACCCAAAATGGTTTCTTTTATTATAGTATAGATTATATAATTAAAACAACCATATAGATATACATATCTTGATGATGGTTTTGTGTTGGTCTAGTTAATTTAGTAACTCTTAGCACAATTACGTGGGTTAACTTAATAAAATTTTAAACACGTCTATCTAGTTTTAAATTTATAGAAATGATTATTACCTAGACTAAACACAACCAATAAGCAAGTATGCCAATCATTTGTAGTAAAGTTTATGTAAGAATCAAGTATCGAATCCAAAGGATACAACTTTTACTACTCAACTTTAAATTACCAACTAGTCGATTACTTATATTTTGCTTGTTTGTTAATTTATATTTAAAACCCCAAAATAAAAGTAAGTAACATAAAATTTGTAGATAACATTAACACTGTGTTCCCGGGTCTCATTTAACAGGGGGTGGGAAGGAAAATGAATTAAGAGAGAAAAGGAAGGAAAAGATGTGATTTTTTTCGTGTTCCCGAGTTTAATGAAAAGTAAAGGAAAAGAGAAGAAATCAAGCATTTTATGTGTTCCCGAGTTAGGAGGAAAAAAAAGAAAGGAACAATTTTACCATTATAACATTTAAACATAAAACATTTTAATTAGATATGAGGGTAATTTAATAATTACAATTTTGTAAAGGTCGTTATGTGAACGACTAACCGTATAATTCACTCTCTTTCTCACTTATATTATATCTGGTTAGCACTATATTAGTATTTATACAGTTATAATAGTATCTTTAAAAGGTATCTTGTCTCAAAAACCTCATTTTTTACTTAAAAATCATTTTTCTTTTGTTAAAAACTTTGTTGAAAATGTTAAATTTGTAAGAGAAGTATTAATTTTATAAAATATTATCTTTTTTCAAATAAAATACTCACAATCTTCAACATGTTTGCAACAAGAGTAAACTGCAATTTTATCCATTGAGATTTGGGGGCGCTGACACCCTTACCCCCTATTTTCAAAATTTTGTTGTCTTACCCCTTGTCTATTCGTGCACTGACCTTGGACCTGCCACTAAATGACATCACATTCTGATAGTTGTGATGACATTTATACCCTTTCTTTTTACACCCTATAGTTTTTAACAACTGACCGTTTTAGTCCGACGGGTGATGATGGTTCTTGATTTCAGAACATGTATAAGCAGTGCATAGAAGAGTATTCAAAACAAGCAAGCACCGTTGTAGTTTCTGATATATTCATCTCCTTCCGCCTCACGAAATCTTATCTCGCTGCAACAGGGTGTTCACATTCTGATTCTATTTCTCTTTTTCTATATCTACTTTTCAAACGCAAACAACTTGCAATGGTATGCCACTTTTTAGGCGGGATCTGAAACAACCGTCCAGGCATCTGAGCAGGCCCGGCTCCATAGGCTTGGCAACCTAGGCACGGGCCTAGGGCCACCAAAAAATTAGGGCCTCCAAGTTTTTAGAAAGTTTTTATAGGAGTCCAAAATAAATATTGTTTAGCAAAAAAAGACCAAGCCCATTTCTCCTTGATTTACAGCTATAACAACACAACCACCATCGATTGAATCATCATTATTTAGCGGCCTCCATAAATACAGCAGCAATCATCGTTTCCACTTCCCATCGCAACCCGCTTTTAATTTCTAGGCTATCGGCTATCACTAGCCGAAAAAAGTAAGGGTAATCACCCATGGCGTCGGGATTGAAGGAGAGTATATGTCACACCCCGATATTTCCACGTATTACCGGTGGGCCCGGTGGGGAGTATCGTGACGTAGTTGATATCGTCATAGTCAAACGTATACAGTTTAATGCACAGCGAAAGTCTTCGATGAAAATAATATCACCAAACCGAAATTTAAAGTATAATTAAATATTATACAAACGGTTGTATATGGATCCACAGGCGGATCTTAAAACAGAAATATAAGTATTGTTCAACAGACTTTAGACGTTAGAACTTGCAAGATTCCTTATTAACGCCCCGAGCTCCCAGCCAATTACGTACGGTACCTGTCACTTAGTCTTTTTGGAAAAATACGTCAGTTTACACTGGTAAATACAATTAACCGACTCTTTTGAAAACATTTATGAAAATTGGTTTAAATGCACAAGGCACAAACATTTTATAACTTGGGACAATTATATTAATAACAATCTTGTATAAAATTTACATGTTTGTCCAACATTTAGGGCCGGTATAAAAGCCGAACAAGATTAATCGACACACCATAAATATAAACTCACAAGAAGTTTCCTCACGAGTGAGTATATCTTTTACATACGCAACAGACAGGTGTATGCCTACACCCCGTGCTTAACTCGTGGCCATTCACGCTTTTTGAATGAGCCAAGGATATCCAGGACACAGTCGTTAACCCCCAATGTTATTTGTTATCAAGCAACACTGATTAAAACGGGATTATACAATTTAAACATATTTGATTAAAAGGTTTCTACACCCGACCAAGCGGTAATAATTTACCGTATCCCAAGCCCGTATAAGGGAAAATAAGTTAAAAGTATTTACCTGAGCTAAATGTAATTTATTCGCAGTCGTATATTCTAATCAGCAAGTGCAAGTACTCTATCGGGGCTCTCAATCTGGAATGAAGGTTTTATTAACCTATTAGATTCCTAACGGGTCTTGTTTAAGTTAAATCTTAGACCGGTTAGTTTTAAAGAAAGGTTTACGGTTCAAAACGCGAGATTAAGCGATGACCAGATTGGAACGTGATTTAGACCCGACAAGTATGAAGACTTGTATAAATTGGGTAAACTAAATACATTCTGGATTTTGAAGTAAAAATGATAAGGTTTGACCCGTTTCGGCCAATTCATGCAAACTAGTTACATAAACCGTACCGAACGCGTATATGCATAACGGGTAGCCGAATGAGTCATGAACATGTTCCATAAGTTATTATGCTTAAATATGTTATGATATCAGTAGGATCTCTTCCATTATGCCTAAAACGAATTTAAAACCAAATAAAGCCCCGTAAGGGTATTTTGGTCATTTTATAGTTTATAAAAAGGTTTAAATAGTAAACTGAGGTTCTGGTCTAAAATAATCAGTAAAAATATTTATTTTATCAAGTTACATCAGTAAGATATCACACATATGTGAAATTTATCTTTTATGGCCAAACTATGCACCGTATGGGCATTTTGGTCATTTCACATAAGCTTTAAGGTCAAATTTGGAAATCTGAGTTCAAGACTTATACTTACTGTTAAAGTATAAAAATTTATTTATAAAATCAGTAGGAAACAAGTCTTAGGCGTTGAATATGGTTTTAAACCATACTATGTGGCTAATTAGCGTAAAAGTCGGTATTTGACGATATTTGAAATGTTTATAAAATTTTGAAGTCTTGACCAGTTTCTAAAGCTTAAAATATTTTATTTTAACATATGAAATCAGTAGAAAAAGGTTTGGTATCAAAATGATATGTAAAACTCATTTTACTAGCGAAAAGGGCATTATCGTCAATACCGAAATTACACTAGAACTCTATGTTAAGATTAGTATAAAATTTGAAAAAAAATTCCAAAAATCCCTAAATATTATATTTAATCAGTGGGTAGCAAGTTTGGTGCCAAAAATTGGGTTTAAGTATGATTTATGCCAAAAATGATATTTAATTAATAAAAAGCTTTAGTTTTACGATATCATGCATAACTTTCATTATAGACACGGATGTCAAATTTTTAGGACATGATTATAAATCAGTAATGAAGACTTTTGTCCACTCACATTTCCAAAAATTTCGTTCTTATATAAAAAGGGCAAAATGGTCAATTTTAAGCAAATAACGGAACATGCATGTAATCTATGATTTCTAAGGAACCATGTAGTATAACTTCAGAGAGTTATACTAACATATAATATGGTCCTAAAGGAACCCTAAGTCATAACTAAACTAAGCTAAATCAGGTCAGAACTGAAAGTCAAAGCAAAAGTCCACTTTTGCGACTTTCGGCTGCGAACCGAGCCTAAACTCAGAATTGTCGGGTTGAACATGCCTAAACATGTTCTTATATTATTTACCAAGTTATTTTAGTGTTAAAACATGTTCCATAACTTCTACATTATCAGTTATGAATTATTTTGTAAAAATTGACTCGTTTGACTTTTTATTAAATAGTTTGACCCGACAATTGACCAAGTAAAAGTGATAATCAGTAGATGCCTGTTTAAGTGTTTATTATCTACATAATTACTAACTCATAGCCACTTTCAATTCGAAAAATGGCTGGACCGTTAGTGATTAATCACAAAGTCAAAGCATCATTACGATAACTTTGACTTTCGGTCATTAAGCTAATGAAAACTTAACTAAGGAAGATAAGAACACTTACAATAGTCCTTAGCACGAAAATAGAACTATAGAAAGCTTCCTAGAAGACCAGGATGCTTTAGAGAGAGAGATGTGAAGTAAAACTTCAAGTGTGCAAGAACAAGTGAACATCAAGGCCCTCTATATAGGATTTTGGAAGCTCTAGGATCAATCCATTTGTACCTAGGGTGTTACCAGATGTTCACAAGTGTCCCTAGGGTAGTAAAAACCATTTACAAGCCCCTGGTATAGCTCAGAACTCATGCAATGGCGGTGAAAGAGCTGCAACATGCAGCTGCCAGTTTTTTGGTTGCTGGCGACTGTGTCGCGGCCCGCGTAGGAAATCAAGAAGATCTTCGCGGCCCGCGAAAATCCTTGATTCCGGTAAAAACTTTGAAAATCTTGCAATTTCAGTCCCTGTTCCAATTTAAGTTTATTTATCTTTCTTTTATTGCACTAATGACCCCCATAGTTAACTTTCAAGTGCCTTGGGTCATTATTTAACTTTGTTAAGCTCCCGGTTAGTTATGAGATCACCCGAAATGTACTTACGTGCATCGAAACTCCATGAAATCATTATCTGATATTCATGGAAGTATAATATAGTATTACAAAGTCTCGGTTACGTTAAAAGGTCACTCAGAGGTAAGAATTAACATGTTGTCACGTTTAACCCCTATGCTTTGTAAACTTTTGATCTTTAAGCGCAAATGGCTTTCTACGTTCGATAATTTATTCATGAATGAATACGTGTCTTTATTATATTGGACATGGTTTTGCGAGGTGTTACATCCTCACCCCCTTAAAAGAAATCTCGACCTCGAGATTTACTTAAATAAATGAGGGTATTTCTGCTTCGTTGTGGACTCAACCTCCCACGTGTATTCTGGGCCTCTACGGACATCCCATTTTACCTTTATGATCGGTACGTGCTTCCTTCGAAGCTTCTTAATTTGTCGATCCTCGTTTGACAAAGGTTTTTCAACGAATTTTAAGCTCTCGTCAATCTGCACGTCCTTATGCGACATTGCTAGCGATTCATCGGCTAGACATTTCTTTAAATTGCAGATCTGGAACACATTATGTATCCCACTGAGCTCTTCGGGTAGATTCAGCTTGTAAGCTATCGTTCCGACACATTCGATGATCTCGAATGGTCCAATGTATCTTGGGCTCAGCTTGCCCTTTTTGCCAAAACGCATCACCCCTTTCCAGGGTGACACCTTGAGTAGCACTTTGTCACCAACTTCAAACTTTAGAGGTTTACGCCTCTTATCAGCATAACTCTTCTGCCTATCCCTGACAGCTTTGAGACGATCACAGATCTGAACAATCTTATATGTCGTCTCAAGGACTATATATCAGGTCCTGATAGTTGGGTTTCCCCAACTTCCGCCCAACAAACTGGCTTTCTACACTTCATTCCGTACAAGGCCTCAAAAGACGCGGCGTGGATGCTCGAATGATAACTATTATTGTACGAAAATTCAATCAAAGGAAGGTGGTCATCTCAACTTCCGCCCAAGTATATAACACAAGCTCGTAACATATCCTCAAGCGTTTGAATTGTACGCTCGCTTTGCCCATCCGTCTGAGGATGATAAGCAGTGCTGAAATTTAAACGAGTGCCTAGGGATTGCTGAAAGCTTTTCCAAAAATGAGATGTGTATCTTGTATCTCTATCAGAGATAATAGATACTGGCACACCGTGGAGAGATACTATCTCATCCACGTATAGCTGAGCTAGCTTATCGGAGCTGTGCGTTTCTTTAATAGGCAAGAAGTGAGCTGACTTGGTCAGTCTGTCGACTATAACCCATATTGTATCATTCCCTCGTTTCGTCTTTGGTAACTTAGTGATAAAATCCATAGTTACTATTTCCCACTTCCAAGTGGGAAGTTCAGGCTGTTGTAGTAAACCTGACGGCTTTTAATGCTCGGCTTTGACCTGTGCACACGTCAGACATTTAGCCACATAAGTGGCTATAGATTTCTTCAAACCTATCCACCAATAATTTGCCTTTAGATCCTGGTACATCTTATCACTGCCCGGATGTACCGAATATTTAGAATTATGAGCTTCTTGGAGGATCACATCTCTAAGCCCTCCATGGATCGGAACCCAGATTCGACCATTTAATCTAAGGATTCCATCCTTACCATATGATAACTGATCAGCAGTTACGCCTAACTTCTCATTTGGATAGTTAGTTTCCAATACAGCTTCCTTTTGAGCGGCTAAAAACATTTCATTCAAGTTGTTCTTTAATTCAATGCTTTTGGCATTGATCCTTATAGGTTTTACCATTTCCTTCTTGTTTAAAGCGTCAGCAACAACATTCGCGTTGCCTGGATGATAACGGATTTCACAATCATAATCATTTAGTGTTTCCATCCAACGACGCTGTCTCATGTTAAGATCCTTCTGGTTAAACAAGTGTTGAAGGCTTTTATGGTCTAAATAAATTATACATTTCATTCCGTATAAATAATGCCTCCAAAGCTTTAGTGCAAATACAACGGCACCCAATTCTAAATCATGGGTGGTGTAGTTCTTTTCGTGCACTTTTAGTTGACGTAAAGCATAGGCAATAACCTTGCCTCTCTACATAAGCACACAACCCATACCTGTGTGCGATGTGTCGCAATAAACCACAAACTCTTCGATTCCTTCTGGCAATGTCAACACAAGAGCATTGCTTAATTTCTATTTAAGAATCTCAAAGGATTCTTGTTGCTTGGGTCCCCAGTCAAACTTGACATTCTTGCGAGTCAACGAAGTCAAAGGTACAGCAATTCGAGAAGTTTTCAATGAAACGTCTGTAGTAACCTGCTAGGCCCAAAAAGCTGCGAATCTCTGTTGGTGTCTTAGGCGCTTGCCAATTCATAATTACCTCAATCTTAGCGGGATCCACCTGGATACCACGCTCACTCACTACATGTCCAAGAAACTGGACTTCCCGAAGCCAAAACTCACATTTGAAAACTTGGCGTAGAGCTTCTCTTGTTGCAGAAGTTTAAGGATACACCTGAGATGATTTTCATGATCAGCTTGACTCTTTGAATAAATAAGTATGTCATCGATAAAGACAATGACAAACTTGTCAAGATATGGCTTGCAAACGCAATTCATGAGATCCATGAATGTTGCAGGTGCATTAGTGAGCCCGAAAGGCATTACTAAGAACTTGTAGTGGCCATATCGAGTTCTGAATCCAGTTTTGTGCACATCTTTGTTTCTGACCTTCACCTAATGGTAACCTGATCTCAAATCGATCTTTGAAAAGTAACTCGCTCCTTATAGTTGATCAAAAAAATCGTCGATCCTGGGCAATGGATATCTGTTCTTGATTGTAACTTTGTTCAGCTCGCGGTAATCGAAGCATAAACGCATCGAGCCATCTTTCTTCTTCACAAACAGAATGGGCGCTCCCCAAGGAGATGAGCTAGGTTGAATAAAACCTTTTTCCAGCAAATCATCCAATTGTGTTCTTAATTCTTTCATCTCGGTCGGTGCTAGGTGATAAGGAGCTCGAGCTACAAGGGTTGCTCCTGGAATAATATCGATCCTGAATTCCACTTGCCTGTCTGGAGGCAAACCAGGTAGTTCTTTAGGGAATATGCCTGGATATTCAAAAATAATCGGGATGTCTTCGATCTTGGGTTTCGGCTCAGAAATGGTCACCTGTACCATGTAAATGACACAACCTTTCTTCAAACACCTTGATGCCTTAAGCATAGACACTTGCTTAGGCAGTCCGTACTGCGTATCTCCTTGAATAGTAAGTGGCTCACCATAAGGGGTCTTGATAACCACTTGCTTCTTGTCACTGTAACACCTCGTAAAATCACGTCCAATGATGCATTGACACGTGTAATAAACCATAATAAAGTCAAACGTTGAATCTAAGGGACTAATTTTTCGAAAAATCGAAAACTTTGAATGCGAAAGGACTAAAAGTATCAACGCGCTTAGTATAAGCTTTTGAATAACGTTACGCGGTGTTACTATTCACATATGAGCCATTTGTTGCTCAAGAGTAGCCGTTTGCGTAATTAATTGAAAGTTTGCGCAATGAAGGGTTAAAAGTGTCAACATGTTAATTCTTACCTCTGAGTGACCTTTTAACAAACCGGTAGCTTCATGATATTTTATTATACTCTCAGGAATGCCAAGTATTGGCCGTCTAAGGTTTTATGCCTTTAAGTGACGTTACGCGCAACTTTGCAAGTTTAAGGGGTTAAAAGTGTCAATATGTTTAATTATGCCTCTGAATGACCTTTTAACGAACCTGAAGCATCGTGATGGTTAATAATACTTCCATGAATGCCTAATATGGATTAGATAAGGCTTCGATGCTATTAAACAATGATATGCGCAAGTTTGTGCATTAGAGGGACCTAAAGCGTCAACTTTTGAATCTACGCCTTTTGGTGACCATTTAAGCAAACGATAGCGTAGTAAAATTTAAACACATGCTTGGGAATACCCATTATGGGCCATGAAAGGCTTGGATATCATAAAACGACATTTCGCGCTACATTGTGCGATTAAAGGACTATTTGTGTCAAACTGCAAAAGTCTACCTATTCGTAGGGTATCAAACCTTCCGGGATATGATCATAAGTTAAACATGCCCTAAATATCCTTTATATAGCTTAGATATAGGCTTAGAAGTGTTTGATGAGCAAAAATAAACTTTTAAGTCAAGCAGGGACTAAAAGTGTCAAAAAGTGCACAAATTTGCATTTTCGCGCATATCTTACGTTCTGGATATATCCGGACATCCAAAAATTTATGTAATCATTAAAATATTTTATTTTAGTGATCGGCATGATAAAATTCCATTCGTCGCGTAATTTGGGTCGTTTTTCGCATCCGTTCGTGTTTCGTCGTAATTAGCCGAACAACGCGATCGTACGGCCAAACGAACCGACATCTGACATATTTTTGAGCATGTTTCATGTCCCCTATGTTTAGGGATCATAATAGAGCCTTGAAATGAGGTTAACGGGCCTTACATGTGTCAGAAATGACATTTAACAAGTACAGGGACTGTTTCTGTAAATCTACCAAACTTTGAAACAGAACCAGAAGTCAGGCAGGCCGCGTAAAACCCCCTGGGACTCCTACGCGGGGCGGGAGACCCATCAAACCTGCAAAAACCAGTTTTTCAATTACCACAGCTGGTTTCTGGTGTTGTACATTGTTTTATCAAACTAGGAGTTGGTTTTTGGGCACCCATAGATTGCCAAATCAGTGGGTATGAAGTGTACGGTCCAGATTGAGGCTCGTTTATCGATCAACGATCTTAACGGTTCTCAAAAACCTATATATACCCCCTTGATCATGGCTCACTTTGCACCTCATTTCTTTCAATCTGCTTGCTCTCTGAATTCTAGGATGATCCTGAGCTTTTAGGAACCTTCATTCAGTCCTTTGGACCCTTTGTAAGTGTCCTTTCGTGACTAGTTTGTTTTATTTAGCATTTATAGCCGAAAAGTCAAGCGTTTTCGATAAACGCTTTGACTTTTAAACGGTTGAGCCATTGTTCGCAACGAACATGGCTACGTGATCGTAATTAGATAGGTATTAAACCCTCAAAAGGGCACCTCCTAATTACCACGTTTGCTTAATTAATTGTCGGGTCAAAGTAATTAAAATAAAAGTCTAACGAGTCGGTTTTTAAATAAAATTCATAACTAATGATGTAAAGGCAATACAATCAATTTTGTCACTTTAATAACTTGGTAAATAATAATTAAACATATCTAGGCATGTTCAACCCGACAATTCTGAGTTTAGGCTCAGTTCAGAACCGAAAGTCGCAAAAGTTGACTTTTTCTTTGACTTTCAGTTCTGACCCGATTTAGCTTAGTTTAGATATGCCTTAGGATTCCTTTAGGACCACGTTATAGGTTAGTATAACCCTCTGAGGTTATACAACTTGGTTCCATAGTAATCCTAGTTCATTGCATGTTTCCGTTATATGCTTAAAGTTGACTATTATGCCCTTTTAATATTAAAACGAGATTTTTGAAAATCTGAGAGGATAAAAACCTTTGTTACTGATTTATAAACATGTCCTTAAAATTTCACATCAGTTCGTGGTCTAAAATGGGAGTTATGCTCAATATCGTAAATTAAAGCCTTTTTATTAATTAAACGGCATTTTCAGCATAAAACCTATTCAAACTCAAATTTCGACACCAAACCTTTTACCCACTGATGTAATATAATATTTTGGGATTTTTGAAGATTTTTATTTATTTTTAAACTGATCATAACATAGGGTTCTCGTATAGACTCAGTAATTGACGATAATGCCCTTTTCACTAATAAAATGAGTTTTACACATCCTTTACATACCAAACCTTTTTCTACTGATTTTATATATTAAATAAGTCATTTTAAACAGTAAAGGCTGATCAAAATCTCAGATTTCTTTAATCAACCCGAATATCGTCAAATACCGACTTTTATACGATTTAGGCGCGTAGTATGGTTTAAAACCATATTTGGCGCCTAAGCCTTGTTACCTACTGATGTTATGAATAAATTTTTATACTTTAACAGTAAGTAAAGGTTTTGAACTCAGATTTCCAAATTTGACCCTTAAAGCCTATGTGAAATGACCAAAATGCCCCTACGGTGCATAGTTTGGTCATAAATGATAAATTTCACATATATATGATATCTTACTGATATAACTTATTAAAATAAATATTTTACTGATCATTTTAGACCAGAACCTCAGATTGTCATTTAACCTCTTTTATAATCTTTAAAATGACCAAAGTACCCCTACGGGGCTTAAATTGATTTTAAACTCGTTTTGGGCATAATGGAAGGTATCCTACTGATATCACAACATATTTAAGGCATATTAACTTGTGAAACCTGTATATGACTCTCTTGGTTACCCGTCGTGCGTTTTTCACGTTCGGTACGGTTTATGTAACTAGTTTGCATAAATTAACCGAAACGGGTCAAACCTTATCATTTTTATTTCAAAATCCAGAATGTGTTTAGTTTACCCATATTTATACAAGTCTCCATACTTGTCGGGTCTAAATCACATTCTAATCCGGTCTTCGCTTAATCTTGCGTTTTGAACCGTAAACCTTTCCTTAAAACTAACCGGTCTAAGTTACAACTTAAATAAGACCCGTTAGGAATCTAATAGGTTAATAAAACCTTCATTCCAGATTGAGAGCCCTAGTAAAGGTACTTGTGCTTGCTGATTAGAATATACGGCTGAGTATAAATTGCATTTTAAGCTCAGGTAAATACTTTTAACTTATTTTTCCTATACGGGCTTGGGATATGGTATTATAATAATACCGCTTGGTCGGGTATTGAATGTTTAATCGGATTGTGATTAAATTATTGAGGTAACCCGTTTTAATCTGTCTTGTTTGAAATAAAAGCCTTTGGGGGTTAATGACCATGTCCCGGATATCCTTGACATCATTATTAAGAAATGGCCACGTCTTAAGCACGGGGTGTAGGCATACACCTGACAGTTGCGTAAGGGAAACGGTATCTCACTCTCTTGTGGGCCTATACTTGTGGTGTGTCTGTTAATCTTGACTCGGTTTCTAACATCGGGCCCTGAATGTATAACGAACATGTAAATCTGTATACAAGATTATTTTATATAATTGTCCCAAGTTATATAAGGATATTTGTGCCTTGTGCATTTAAATCAATTTTCATAAATGTTTTCAAAAAGAGTTAGTTAATTGTATTTACCAGTGTAAACTGACGTATTTTCCAAAAAGATTAAGTGACAGGTACTGTACGTAATTGGCTGGGAGCTCAGGGCGTTAATAAGGAATCTTGCAAGTTCTAGACGTCTAAAGTCTGTTGAACAGTGTTTATCTTTCTGTTTTAAGATCCGCCTGTGGATCCATCTTACAATCCGTTTGTAATATTGATGTTACTTTTGAATCGGTTTGTAATATATTTACTTTAAACCTCCGCTGTGCATTGAACTGTGATTATTTGACTATGATGATATCAATTACGTCACGATACTCCCCACCGGGCCCACTGGTAATACATGGAAATATAGGGGTGTGACAGTCACATACAATTTGGGCTTGGTTATGAGATAACCAATCCATACCTATCACTATATCAAATCCGACCAATTTCAATGGAAGCAGGGATAGCGGAAAAGAGTGATTCTTAATGGATATGAAACATCCATCTAATACTGTTGGAGCAGTCTCTATGGTACCGTCGGCCAATTCCACTTCATACTTTATGCTTAGAGTCTCAACATGCAGATTTAATAATTTACAAAATTTATTGTCTACAAAGGACTTATCTGCACCCGAATCAAACAACACTCTAGCATAAACATCATTGATAATAAAGATACATGTTATCACATTATCGTTCTGTACTGCCTCCTGGGCGTTCATTTGGAAGACCCGAGCATTGGTTTTCTTAGCCTCTTCAGGCTTCTTTGCAAATTTGGGGCAATTGGTCTTGATATGCCCTTTCTCGTTACAATTGTAACAAGTTGCATTCTTCAGTTCCTTGCATTCTAAAGTCTTGTGACCCTTGGTCTTGCAAATTCCACAAATTTTAGCATGTGGGTCAATCGTGCACTTTCCTAAATGGTGCTTTCTGCAGTACTTGCACCTGGGTCTGTCATCAGTCTGATTCGAGTTTTTCTTAAACTCATATCCCTTTTTGTGTTCGGAATTCCCTTTCTTTTTCTTGTCAAAGCGGCATGAATTCTCATCCTCCCGCTTCCTCTTTCCCTCATCAGAAGTATTTACAGACTTATTCCTTATTGCATCGAGTGTGAGGGATAAGGACAGATCAACTACTGACCTAAAGGTGGTGGGTCTGGATGCTTTCACATTTCCCTTGATTTCTGGAGCTAGACCTCCAATAAAACATGCTATGCGCTTCGGTTCCGGTGTGACCAAATAAGGAACCAATCGGGACATGGTGTTGAAGCTTGTAAGGTATGCCTGATAATCCTAGTTCTTCATGACCAGAGTCAAGAAGTCGGTTTCAATCCTTTCCACCTCATGCTAAGGACAGAAGTTATCCTTGATCAACACAACAAATTGATCCCAAGTCATGTTGTAAAGTGGGATTTTCCCTGTGGCTTGAACCAACGACCTCCACCAAGCCAATGCTTCTCCTTTAAACGATTGCGAAACAAACTTCACAATATCCTGTTCCGCACAACCACTGATATCAACCACTGTATCCATCTCATCTAGCCATTTCATACAGTCAATGACTTCTTTTTCTCCCGTGAAGTCCCTTGGCTTGCAAGAGACAAAGTATTTGTAGGAACAAGTCTTAACACGTGGTTCCTGATTAAGCACAATTTGCTTGGATGGGATACTTCTCTGATTTGACGAATGATGAGAATCGTCCTTCTTTGATTCGTGTGTTTTCGAAGGGGGCTTACTATGAGCCACAGATAGAGTCTTTGAGCGAGTATTACTTGGATCTTTAAATTGTCGGTCAATGGCTCGAGTGACAGCATTATCTATCATTGCTTGTAACTCTGCACCCGTTACATTCATTCTTGCGTTGTCATTCCTTATGTTGGGATGACTGTTAACCTCGTCTGATTCGGACATGCTGAAGCTTGATTTCTGTAAAACAATTGACAATCAGAGGCTTATTATGGAATCATCATTTTTTTTATGATTCATTAACCATGGTAATATAAACCATATTTGGTTAATTTGTTAATCAAGTCTTTACTTTAAACTTTTCGTTATAATTAATCCCAGTTATAATCATTAAGGATATTAGAGTGGCACAAAAGGCCTAGTCACAAGGACAATTTTAATTCATAAGCCATGATCTCGTAAGATCGGGGCATTAAGGTTTGAACATAGTTCATCACCCTTCTTGACAGGGATTCATAGACTACAACTGCCATTTGTCTTATAGGACAATAAGTGGGGCCCGTAGGCACTTCATCACTAATGGATGTTTAATATATGATCATCTAAATTGATGATTTGCACCCATGATTTCTAGATCATTAGGCTAGATACGGAATTTGGAAGAATCCAATATAAAGATGACATGTGTGACTTTACCGAATCACATCTGTCAGGAATGTTAACATGTTTTCAGATGTTAACAAGGATTTGAATCTTAAAAAGGTTTTACCATAAAGGCCTTGTCTAAAATTGACATATAGGCTAGGTTATACCTTTAAGATTTTTCTTTAATATTAATGGCAGATCAATTAAATTGGAATGACATTTTGATTTATTTTTATATTTAGTATATGCAGATATTTAATGACAATAAATTTTTAAAATGAAACATTCCATAAATTGTGAGAAGTACATAGTTGCCCAAAACGGGACTTTAGTGAAATAACATTGTCCACACAGGGACTAAAATAAGAAATACAAGTCCACGCAGGGACCAAATACATAATTAAAATGTCCACGCAGGGACTTAATTGAAAATTTTAATAATTACAAAACAACAAATAGGATTTTTAATAATCCTTCTTCTTCTTCTTCCCTTTTATAAGGTTTGCCAAACCCTTTAGTATACCCCGGCGGCTCCTACGCTCCTTGTTTACCTGTTGCTCCACCTCGTGCAACCGCTGAAGGATCTCCTGCTGCTGCGGTGGTTGGATTTGTGGCGGCTACGGCGGCTGCTGCTGCTGTGGTTGAGGAGGTGGTGGGTATTGATACCCATAGGTAGGGTACCCAGTTGGGTACGTAGCTGGATAGGGTCCAGGGTAAAGAGCATTGTAGTTTGCCGCTTCAAGGTACGGGTCAACGGCAGGGGCATTGTTGTAATTGTAACCCGAGTAAGCTTGTGGCTCAAACGGGTTGTACCCGGCTGCACCTGGGTACGATGGGATTGGGTTATCATAACCCATGTGTGGTGCTGGTGCGACTGGTGCAGAGTCGACTTTAGAGACTGGGTTTGAAGGCCTACCCATTTGTGGGTCTTCATACAGCGGCGGGTAGTTGTTGTTGCTGGAGTGTTGGGGGGTGCTGAAGTGAAATCCCCCACGCACGAACATCCGTGCTCCTCTTCTTTGCCTCGGTGGTTCTGGAGGCAGTTGTTATTCTAGCGGTGGCAGTGGCGTGACCGCCTCAAAATGTGGGTCCTCAGAGGGGACCTGTTGGTGTGGTGGTGAGTAGCGGTGAGGGGGAGTATACTCCCACTTGTATATAGCCCATCTTTCAGCAAA
The DNA here is from genome assembly GCA_030545235.1 of Helianthus tuberosus. NCBI lineage: Eukaryota > Viridiplantae > Streptophyta > Magnoliopsida > Asterales > Asteraceae > Helianthus > Helianthus tuberosus. The sequence continues at coordinate 185,785,344 of CM060354.1, forward strand.
AATGTCTGGGTCTCTGTAAGGTGAACCATGGAAGGATGATACGCTAGAAATCTCAATAGGATGCATGGGCGTCCCAGATGGTGGCATTTCTGGATCTGGATCATCGTCCACATCCATATCCTGCATCTCAGGATAGTGGTCAGTCGGTCCCAAAGGGTTTGGACTCTCTGGTTCTTATACCTTGTTCATCGGGTAGAACCGGCTTTGGAAATAGGGGGTTGGGTTCTGGAAAGAACTGTGAGAACCCGAACGCTGCAACGAGATAAAAGAATGATGCGAATCATGGGGCTTTTCGTCTTGTTGTGGCCCGAACCCATGGTGGTAGGAAGGTGAGGAACTAAGTGAGACTGTGCGTCTCGCGGGCTCCAAGTAAGTTCTCCAGTCTTCGTGTGGACTAGAGCTAAGTGTTGCTGATGGAGTACGCCAGTGAGATGGCCCGGCTTCATGGTCGTTTCTAGCAGTCATTGGGGCTTTTCATCTTCCACCTCTTCCTTTAATTCTTGGCGGCATTTTGTCTTTGATCCTGTCAAAACAAAAGAAAACAACGAAAGACAAAACCAATTAAGATCAGGATTAATCCTAAGTCCTTTGCCTAGACTCGGAAGTCAAGGAATGTGCAACTGTGTCATTGAGATTAAACATAAAAAGGCTAGTGTTTAATTCACTCAATGTTGGCTCTGATACCAACCTGTCACACCCCGATATTTCCACGTATTACCGGTGGGCCCGGTGGGGAGTATCGTAACGTAGTTGATATCGTCATAGTCAAACGTATACAGTTTAATGCACAGTGGAAGTCTTGGATGAAAATAATATCACAAAACCGAAATTTAAAGTATAATTAAATATTATACAAACGGTTGTATATGGATCCACAGGCGGATCTTAAAACAGAAATATAAGTATTGTTCAATAGACTTTAGACGTTAGAACTTGCAAGATTTCTTATTAACGCCCCAAGCTCCCAGCTAATTACGTACGGTACCGGTCACTTAGTCTTTTTGGAAAAATACGTCAGTTTACACTGGTAAATATAATTAACCGACTCTTTTGAAAACATTTATGAAAATTGGTTTAAATGCACAAGGCACAAACATTTTATAACTTGGGACAATTATATTAAGAGTAAATTACAAAGTTCGTCCTTTATGTATGTCATTTATAACAAAGTATGTCCTTTATCTTTAATAAGCTCAGAAAACATACTTAATGTTTGCAAATCCTTACATGTTACGTCCTTTAGTCCTAATCCAGTTATTTTTCATGGTTAAATTTGACTAAGTCAGCCCCACATAAGGGTATTTTGGTCATTTTATCCTAAATGCTAAAATAAATAATTATCAAAAACAATAAATATATACAGACTAAAATATATACAGACTCAAATATATACAGACTAAATGACATACATACATACATCCGATTGCACCAGTTGTCCTACCCCCACAACCACAACCCACCTGCCACCGCCACCGCCACCGCCACCACCACCACCACTGATCTGCCTCCACCACCACTTCACCTGCAAGTTTACTCTGCTCCAAACCGCCACCGACCCATATTCTCTCTGTTCTAAACAACCACCACCCGACCACCGCCACTCGACCACCACCATCACCCGGGCACCGCCACTCTCAGATCTGTTAGATCTTGGCAACCTGCAAGAAACGAAAACCCTAATTTACTCCAATCTCAGGTACGTTGTTTGTAATCGCAAATCAAAGGCAAATACCCGATTCGTTCGAAAAGGGAAATTAAAGGCGTTTGCTTTTCAGTTTCACAAAAATTAGGGTTTTGAGGCGTATGAAAAAGGTATGTACGAACTTACGTGAGAACATTGAGCTTTGAGCTGTGGATGCTTGTAGAGATTGAATTTGAAGGTCCGATGAGGTTTAGGGTTTGAATCGGTGAGAAGATGAGGGATTCAAGGTGACTTCGGCTGCAAGCTGGTTGGTGGTTGTAGGTGAAGTGGTGGTGGTGGTGGCACATCGGTGGTGGGGATCTTTGATTTGGGGGTCCTTGTTTTGAGGAAGAAATATGGGGATCTTTGATTTGGGGAAGAAAGTGTGTGAAGAGATGAGGCAGATCGGTGGTGGTGGTGGCAGGTGAAGTGGTGGTGGTGGTGGTGGTGGTGGCACATGGTGGGTTGGTGGTTGTTATAGATGGAGAAAGTGTGTGTGAAGAGAGAAGAGAGATGAGAGAGAGCGGTTGTGGAGGTGGCAGATCGGTGATGGTGGTGGTGGCAAGTTGGTTGTGGTGGTGAGGGTTATGTATGTGGTGTCTGTATATATCTATAAGTATACACACATATATAATTTTAAAATTTTTTTATTTATTGTTTTATAATTATTTATTTTAGCATTTAGGATAAAATGACCAAAATACCCTTATGTGGGGCTGACTTAGTCAAATTTAACCATGAAAAGTAACTGGATTAGGACTAAAGGACGTAACATGTAAGGATTTGCAAACATTAAGTATGTTTTCTGAGCTTATTAAAGATAAAGGACATACTTTGTAATAAATGGCATACATAAAGGACGAACTTTGTAATTTACTCTTATATTAATAACAATCTTGTATCAGATTTACATGTTTGTCCAACATTTCGGGCCGGTATAAAAGCCGAACAAGATTAATCGACACACCACAAATATAAACTCACAAGAAGTTTCCTCACGAGTGAGTATATCTTTTACATTCGCAACAGACAGGTGTATGCCTACACCCCGTGCTTAAGTCGTGGCCATTCACGCTTTTTGAATGAGCCAAGGATATCCAGGACACGGTCGTTAACCCCCAATGTTATTTGTTATCAAGCAACACTGATTAAAACGGGATTATACAATTTAAACATATTTGATTAAAAGGTTTCTACACCCGACCAAGCGGTAATAATTTACCGTATCCCAAGCCCGTATAAGGGAAAATAAGTTAAAAGTATTTACCTGAGCTAAATGTAATTTATTCTCAGTCGTATATTCTAATCAGCAAGTGCAAGTACTCTACCGGGGCTCTCAATCTGGAACGAAGGTTTTATTAACCTATTAGATTCATAACGGGTCTTGTTTAAGTTAAATCTTAGACCGGTTAGTTTTAAAGAAAGGTTTACGGTTCAAAACGCGAGATTAAGCGATGACCGGATTGGAACGTGATTTAGACCCAAGAAGTATGAGGACTTGTATAAATTGGGTAAACTAAATACATTCTGGATTTTGAAGTAAAAATGATAAGGTTTGACCCGTTTAGGCCAATTCATGCAAACTAGTTACATAAACCGTACCGAACGCGTATATGCATAACGGGTAGCCGAATGAGTCATGAACATGTTCCATAAGTTATTATGCTTAAATATGTTATGATATCAGTAGGATATCTTCCATTATGCCCAAAACGAATTTAAAACCAAATTAAGCCCCGTAAGGGTATTTTGGTCATTTTATAGTTTATAAAAAGGTTTAAATAGTAAACTGAGGTTCTAGTCTAAAATAATCAGTAAAAATATTTATTTTATCAAGTTACATCAGTAAGATATCACACATATGTGAAATTTATTTTTTATGGCCAAACTATGCACCGTAGGGGCATTTTGGTCATTTCACATAAGCTTTAAGGTCAAATTTGGAAATCTGAGTTCAAGACTTATACTTACTGTTAAAGTATAAAAATTTATTTATAAAATCAGTAGGAAACAAGTCTTAGGCGTTGAATATGGTTTTAAACCATACTATGCGGCTAATTAGCGTAAAAGTCGGTATTTGACGATATTTGAAATGTTTATAAAATTTTGAAGTCTTGACCAGTTTCTAAAGCTTAAAATATTTTATTTTAACATATGAAATCAGTAGGAAAAGGTTTGGTATCAAAATGATATGTAAAACTCATTTTACTAGCGAAAAGGGCATTATCGTCAATACCGAAATTACACTAGAACTCTATGTTAAGATTAGTATAAAATTTGAAAAAAATTTCCAAAAATCCCTAAATATTATATTTAATCAGTGGGTAGCAAGCCTGGTGCCAAAAATTGGGTTTAAGTATGATTTATGCCAAAAATGATATTTAATTAATAAAAATCTTTAGTTTTACGATATCGTGCATAACTTTCATTCTAGACCAGAAACGGATGTCAAATTTTTAGGACATGCTTATAAAACAGTAATGAAGACTTTTGTCCACTCACATTTCCAAAAATTTCGTTTTTATATAAAAAGGGCAAAATGGTCAATTTTAAGCAAATAACAGAACATGCATGTAATCTATGATTTCTAAGGAACCATGTAGTATAACTTCAGAGAGTTATACTAACATATAATATGGTCCCAAAGGAACCCTAAGGAATAACTAAACTAAGCTAAATCGGGTCAGAACTGAAAGTCAAAGCAAAAGTCTACTTTTGCGACTTTCGGTTGCGAACCGAGCCTAAACTCAGAATTGTCGGGTTGAACATGCCTAAACATGTTCTTATATTATTTACCAAGTTATTTTAGTGTTAAAACATGTTCCATAACTTCTACATTATCAGTTATGAATTATTTTGTAAAAATTGACTCGTTTGACTTTTTATTAAATAGTTTGACCCGACAATTGACCAAGTAAAAGTGATAATCAGTAGGTGCCCTTTTAAGGGTTTATTACCTACATAATGACCAACTCATAGCCACTTTCAATTCGAAAAATGGTTGGACCGTTAGTGATTAATCACAAAGTCAAAGCATCATTACGATAACTTTGACTTTCGGTCATTAAGCTAATGAAAACTTAACTAAGGAAGCTAAGAACACTTACAATAGTCCTTAGCACGAAAATAGAACTATAGAAAGCTTCCTAGAAGACCAGGATACTTCAGAGAGAGAGAGATGTGAAGTAAAACTTCAAGTGTGCAAGAACAAGTGAACATCAAGGCCCTTTATATAGGATTTTGGAAGCTCTAGGTTCAATCCATTTGTACCTAGGGTGTTACCACATGTTCACAAGTGTCCCTAGGGCAGTAAAAACCATTTACAAGCCCCTGGTATCGCTCAGAACTCATGCAATGGCGGTGTAAGAGCTGCAACATGCAGCTGCCAGTTTTTTGGTTGCTGGCGACTGTGTCGCGGCCCGCGTAGGAAATCAAGAAGATCTTCGTGGCCCGCGAAGATCCTTGATTCCGGTAAAAACTTTGCAATTGCAATTTCAGTCCCTGGTCCAATTTAAGTTTATTTATCTTTCTTTTATTGCACTAATGACCCCCATAGTTAACTTTCAAGTGCCTTGGGTCATTATTTAACTTTGTTAAGCTCCCGGTTAGTTATGAGATCACCCGAAATGTACTTACGTGCATCAAAACTCCACGAAATCATTATCCGATATTCATGGAAGTATAATATAGTATTACAAAGTCTCGGTTACGTTAAAAGGTCACTCAGAGGTAAGAATTAACATGTTGACACGTTTAATCCCTATGCTTTGTAAACTTTTGATCTTTAAGCGCAAACGACTTTCTACGTTCGATAATTTATTCATGAAAGAATACGAACGTCGTGTGAGGTCATTCAGAGGCACAAGTTTGGCATGTTGACATTTTTACTCCTTCTACATACATCTTTATATTGTTTGACAACTTCAGTCCCTCGGATTCAAATCATTACACGTTTAAAGTTCATGACACGTGTCTTTATTATATTGGACATGATTTTGCGAGGTGTTACAATATATTGGTGAATTTAGGGCCCCCTCTTCATAGTTTGCTTAGGGTCTCTAAAAACGTAGGAACGGCCCTGCATCTGAGTTTGTTCACGTTGAGTCACTGGATTGTAGGAGTTTTTCGGTACTGTTAGAGTTTTGAAATGGTTTTTGGTGCAATGGCTATTCTAGTACGGTAGTGGTGCGGTAGTTGCGATGGTGGCGGTGGTTGTGTTTAGATAGAGAATAGAGTGTTTATATTGAAATTACCATAATACCCCATCATAACCTTTAAACGTTACCAAGATATGGTTGACTTTAACGGCGTTAACGTGCATGGTCCAAGACTGATGCAATTGGGAACAGACGGGGGATAAGGCAACAAAATTTTGTAAATAAACAAGGGGCAAGGGTGTCAAGTAAAAAGGTAGGGTGGTGTAACTTGTTAAAACCACTTTTACAGGGACCTGTGAAAGAACACATCCGAAGATGATAAATAATCCCTATTCTCTTCTCCCCAATCGCGCAGCCAGTAGCCGTTCTCTCTCTCTCATTCAATTGCGAAATCATCAGCAATCGAACTCACTGTAACCACTTGTAAGTTCATCTGTTTACAACTGACATTTTGCATACAGTTGTTAATTGTTATATAGATCTGTATATCGTTCATGATATATCTTCTAGGGTTCATAGCGATTTTGTTACGCAATTGTGAAATTACCGTGAAAATTTACATTTTCTGTGGAATCTTGCCGTTAATTGATTTAGTTTTATTGAATTTATACTTAATATCTGTTATTTCGCTGTTGAATTATGATCTATTGGTTTGTTTTTCTCCTTAGGGTCCATGTAGCTATAGGTTAGGGTTTTAGATTGTTGTACTTGTTTTTGTTCGTTTAAGAATTAATACAAAAGTTCAATATATATGTGTCTATGTGTATATAGGTGAATTATACAGCGAAATCCCACTCTAGTTAAAGAAACTTAAGACCATGTGTAGTGGGAGGGGGAGACCCTTGGGCGTTTTGCGCCATGTGGCGGTACAGTCAGCATGTGGGCATTGTGGGGCATTATGTTAAAAGGGGTGTAGTGGGGCTCAATGTTTTAAATACCGGTATGAACCGGCTGGTTATACCGGTTAAACCGGATATCGGACACGAGTCCGGTGCGATGAAGGCCGGTAAAACCCGAATACGGTATATCTTATGTACCGGCGGTAAATCCAGTTCTACCGGTTCAAACCGTTGAACCGGTTTGCATTATCTTAAGATTTGATTTCTTAATTTTAATAAAATACGATATTAAGGTAATATTGATCTTCCATATTTCCGGTAATTAACCTAGTGTCTTCTATTCCAATATTTCATCGTTGTTGAAACTGTTACTCACATCGTACAATGCAATATTGTTTATAACTAATAAAAATATTCTTAAAATGCTTAATAGTTTACAATAAAAATAGTTGTTTTTAGATAAAACTATGATCAGTTACATAAATCCTAGTTGAGAATGGATTGTTTTTTAGGTGAATTTGTATTTTATGGAATTTATAGGGTTAACTAGTAACCCGGTTCAACCGCGCGATACAACCTAGTTCAACCGTTTGAACCATTTTAGAGCCTAATCCGGTATGACTTAAAAACCGGTTTTTAAAACATTGGTGGGGCTTGAAATCTTGTGGGGCATTATAATCTAATAGAATTTAATAAAAAAGTAAAACTAAAAACAAAGAAAAAATGCTATTGGCCAAGTATAAGGAAGAAGGCGTGGAAAAAAGGACGCTCCGGAGGTTTTTTTGAAAAAACGCCCAGGGGCGGTCTAGGGGCGTTGTTGGGCGTTTTTTGTGGAAAAAACGCCAAAAACCCCCCACTACGGGTGGTCTAAGAAACCTATTTGTGTGGACACAAAAATGCCACGTGTTACACTTTTAGGCAGTCAACTTTTTCTGAATATGTGAACATTTATTTGTTAAAAGAGAGAATGTGTGACATTTGTTCAGCGTTACATTTTTTTTGAACTTCACCTGTTACGCATTTTAATAGCAGTTTTTTTTCAAATTTTTTGAACTTAAAGTGTTACAATTTTCAGTATTTACAAATTTATGAAGGTTTTTAGTTTTGCAATGCACATAACAATATGTTACATTTTTTTAGTATGTTTTTTTGTGTAACACTTACAGATAGACATACTGTGTCAAAATTTAACAAATTCTGAAAAACACTTTTTGCACTTGACACTTTTTTGAAAAGTAACTTTTTTGTACTTGATTTTCTCTACAACATAGATTAAATGGATGGATGGATGGTGGAGATGAGGGTTCTTTGGTTTTCTTAACTCACCAAGGTTTTCATTATATCATTCCCCTGTGTGTGTGTGTGTGTGTGTGTGTGTGTATTTGTTGGTGTTTTATTGGAAAATAAACTAACAAGAACATGTTCATTTTCTTCATGAATGAACATGAACAAGAAGATTTGTTTATTTGACCTTTTGTGTTCATGTTCAGTTAAAGTTGAATGAACACGAACACCTTGTTCGTGTTCTTTTGGTTCATTTACAAGCCTATTTACTGCCATCAACACCCAAATTGTAGCACTTTACCTAATAATTAACTTATGCAGTTAAAAGATATCATAAATAGTTTTTTTTTTTTTTTTTTTTTTTTTTTTTTTTTTATGGTGAGAATCGTAAGGATATGAGCTAACTGGTTCTTACTTGTTTGAATTTATAGCAAATGGCAGAGGGTAACATTGATGAACATGGGATTGAAGTGATGCCGGAGAACTATGTTCCGGTTGAAGCTCAAGTTACAGAGAATGAAAACGAGCAAGAACATGGTGATGGTGTTGTAGAAACTCAAGGTAATGAGGAAGAACAAGGCGGTGATGCAGTGGAGGGTGGTGTTGCTGCTGCTGCTGCGGAAGGTGTTGTGGATAAATGGCCCGGATGGCCTGGAGAAAACGCTTTCAGAATTTTGGTTCCTGCACAGAAAGTCGGTGTCATCATTGGGCGGAAGGGAGAGTACATTAAGAAAACATGTGAAGAAACGCGTGCTCGCATTAAGATTCTTGATGGTCCTCCTGGTACTACTGAAAGAACTGTAAGTTTCTCTCATTATTCCTTTGATCGATTTTTTATCTGTGAATGTAAGTGTGATATATGTTTCTTGTGTGTGGGCCCTGTTATGGATATATGAAGAACATGTATAGCTACTAACACTGTCTATGGTATAATTATCAAGTAAACTATAACTAAATTTCGCTTGTCAAAACTTAAAAGAATGCATTAAGTTTATAACAAAAAAACAGATAATTATCAAGTAAAATCAACATAGATATACTAAAATAAATGATAAAAGTAACAGCTAAGAGAACAAAGTCATGAAACAAGTGAGATTAACATTCAACACTCAACAAAAACGGGCTAAATGTTACAAAGTTTATGTTATCCGAATAACTTAAATGAATGTGTGCAGGTTTTCTGAAATTTAAGGCAACATTTCAATTGTGAAAGTGGTTCCAATTAGAAGAACCCAAGATCCAGATTGGAGTTCAGCGGTTATCGAGAAGCATGTACGTTATCTGGTAACTTTGGAACTCGATGGATTGTTGTCTTGCCACATCTTGCTAGTCAAACAAGTCAACCAAGTGAACAAAACCAAGAGAGTAGTATGATAGATATAATATATAAACATATATACATAAAAACTAAAACTTAGATGAAAATGTAAAACACGGTCTGCATATGTTAAGGGACAAGAACATCGTATATGGTTTGCTAACTTAGGTAGACTTCTTCGACGTTCTCAACCGTACGATTAAGGTTAAACATCCAACTTCTTTGAGGACACTCTGTAAGACATTTAATAAACACAATAAAAGTTTGGTTAGGCTAATATGCTATAATGATACAAGAAAAAACCATTAAAATTGATACCCTATGATATGACAAAGATGATTAAATTTGTTCCGAACTTGAAGTCTCATGTAATTTTATTAATCAAACTTTTTGCGACGATTTGCATGCAGTTAACTTAATAGACATATTATGCTATTTTGGCAGGTGTTGATTTCTGCAAAGGAAGAACCGGAAGCTTCTATTCCTCCTGCAATGGACGGGTTGCTAAAGGTTCATCAACGTGTCATTGATGATGACAAAGATAATCCGCATGGCCCACCTGGTGGGCCCGCGACTATTACCACAAGGCTACTGGTGGCAGGTGCACAAGGTGGAAGCTTGATCGGGAAGCAAGGTGCCACCATAAAGACCATTCAAGATTCTTCAAATTGTAAAATCCGTGTTATAGGAGGTGAGCCGTCAAAATATTGCTTTGTTTTTTCTTAAAATGATATTGATTTGGTTTAATATAATTTTGCAGAAAACCTACCGATTTTTGCTCTACCCGACGATAGTGTTGTTGAGATACACGGGGACCCTACAGGTGTGCACAAGGCTTTGGAACTGATTGCAACTCATCTAAGAAAGTTTTTGGTTGATCGGAGTGTTATTGGTATAATCGAGTCGCAAGTAAGTTCTCTTCTTACGTATCGTTTTAATCTTGTTTTTGGTTTTGTAGATTCTTTAAAGAGTAAAATGCCATTTTCGTCCCTGAGGTTGGGCCAATTTTTGTGATTTTCGTTCTGAGGTTTGTTTTTCTGCATCTTGATACAAAAGGTTTGAAATCTTGCGATTTTCATCCGGCTCGTTAACTCCATCCATTTTTCTCCATTAAGTCAGGGGTATTTCCGTCTTTTTTGTTAACTTAAAGGACAATTGGGTCTTTTTCACACATCTCGTTTACATAATGTGAAAAAGACCGAATTGTCCTTTTAGTTAACAAAAAAGACGGAAATACCCCTGCCTTAACAGAGAAAAAAATGGATGGATGGAGTTAACGAACCGGATGAAAATCGCAAGATTTCAAACCTTTCGGATCCAGATGCGAAAAACAAACCTTTAGACGAAAGTCGCAAAACTAGCCAAACCTCAGGGACGAAAATGGCATTTTACTCTTCTTTAAAACATATAACCTAGTTGTTCTTGATTCTGGCTATTAACGTTGTTTTCTATCGGACAGATGCAAATGCCGAGTTCCCGTTCAAATCACGAGATGGGCCCTCCGCAACCTTGGGGAGCACCATCTCCTCAAGGTTTCCCAGGTGGTGGGCCTGGTTTCGGACCTGGTTTTGGAAACAATCAATTTATGCCACCTCAGCACCAATTCGACAACTACTATCCAAGAGTCGACATGCCCCCACCATTGGATAAACAGCCTCGTCAGGGCCCACCTTATGGTAGGGATCCATCTGCAGGACCGCCTCACACTTCAAGTGTGCAACCACAAGCGTCACTAGCCTCAAAGGTATCATCCATTGGTGTGTGTGTATATGTATATATATAAAGAACTAGTTAAATACATGCTTTTTATGTGTAGGTCTCACAGAACATGCAAATCCCTCTTTCATATGCTGATGCTGTAATTGGTACATCGGGCACTAATATTAGTTATATTAGACGGGCTAGTGGTGCAACCATTGCTATACAAGAAACAAGGGGTGTTCCTGATGAAATGACTGTTGAGATTAACGGTTCAGCTTCACAAGTTCAGACAGCTCAGCAGTTGATACAGGTATAATTCCATAGTTTCTATTAGATGTAAAAATGGCCAACCTGGATATCAGGTCAAAACACGGTCAAAATGGTAATTTTCGGTACAGGTTGAAATGGGTGGATTGGGTTGACCCAAAACACTTTCTCCGAATTTTTTTATACATAGTTAGGCGTATCAAGTATGATCACAGAAACTGTTATTTCGATCTATGCAGTTAATATCGCCGATATATATCGGTGATGTATCGGCTATCGGTCCCCTGGTGAGATATTGGTACAAAATATCAGTGATCATTCAGAATATCTATACCGATAATGGCGATATTGACCGATATTAGACCGTTATTTGCCCGATATATCACCGATATTTCCGATATCAATACGTTTCTTCTTAGTTCTACCATTCGCCCTTCTCTATACTGCTGCTATTAGTGCTTTAAGTCTTCTTAACTATTAATTATTAATGTTTTAAGTCTTAATCAGTTCCTACTTGCTACAATCATTGGTGTTTTGCAAGTTGCAAAAGGTTAATTTGTAAATGGTAGGAGAGTATACTGAATTGTTAGTGTTAAATTGCTATATAATATAAATTCAGCATCATATTAAAAATTTAAAATTATCGTTATGACGATATCCCACCGCGATCACCGATATCTCAAATATCGGTCCTTGCCCGATATCCGATTTTTACCACATAAACTGCATAGGTTTCAATGAAAGATTTATATTTTTGAATAACATGATTTTTGGGTCTATTTTTGCATTTCGATCGTTTGACCCGTTAGAGATAAAACATAACCATCTGTTGAATGTGTTGCATACTTGTTTTGGCGGGTAATTAATTTTTTCTTGTTTTTTATTTAATCTTTTTTGTTGGTTCAGAATTTTGTTGCTGAAGCTGCAACTGCAGCTCAGAATTCAACTGCTCAGCCACCTGCCCAAGGAAGCTATAACCCTTACCCGGGTCATGCTCCTGCTTACCCGTCTCAACCACCTCCTACCGCCCATGCACCGCCACCTGCTGCTGACTATGGTGGAACTGTGTACGGAGGGAATTACGGGTATTAAAGTGTTTTGTGATTGAAATGCCCTTGTGAAGTTATCTTTATGTTTGGAGGGAGCTAGGGTAATGTTGTAATGAGTAATAGCTAGGTCTTTCGATGTTGATGTTTTTAGAACTTGAAATGTTGTGGCTTGTTTGGCCTTTTGTTTGCGTAATTGTGTTCTGGACGATGTTTTGAGACCTAATTACGGTTTTACTTCATATCTAGATTCGCTGTTATACATTTTGCAACTATGCCAACGCTTGAAATAACATGAAGAGTCGATAACTTTGAAGATCTAAAACTCAAGAAAGAGCAAAACCTGATCAGTCGTAAGCCAAATGAAAGTTTTGCACTCAGTTACCCCATTTCGTTGGGGGGGTGTATGGACATGAAAGGCGATTTGTATTGCCTGACTAAAAAAGAAACTGACTCATCGAGCCTCGTGTGAGTTTAGGAGCACTATCACACTGTAACTGTTTGATGGTGTAGGAAAAGACGCTCTCAACAAAAGATAAAATAACGAAGAATCAATGGCTTGAGAATTCTGAGATAAGGGATTCATGTGAATCTGCTAAAATCATCAATAAATATAATGAAATGGCGGTAACTAAAGCGGAATGACCGAGTAGCGACTCATGAGATTTTGATGTAAGAGTTGGAAGGTGGTCTAAGGTAATATGTGATGAAGTGTCTGGCCTACCAAAGTCTAAATAGACATGCCACAATATGATAATGCAATGGCAGGAGGATGATCTAGCACTAACCGAGTAATGGACGAAATTTTGAAAAAAATAGCGAGTCCGAAGGTTTTTTAGGGTAAGGCCCTGTTTGGTGAATCAGAGCCTCTGACCGAATAAAAGGCTCCACTCCTCTGAATGGTTCAACGACTCCTCAAATCTAAATGGTTAAGAGCTTGAAATCCCTATTCAGATGCCATTCAGATGTCGAACCAAACACCAAAACCTCTTACCGAATCAAAGCCAATCTCTAATTGATTCCATTGAGATGCCATTCAGATGCAAACAAACAGGGTCTAAGTATATGATAAGGTAATGAAAGCACAACTCCACTTATACAAGATATTGCTAGCGACATGTCATTGCTTACCAGTTACTACGACTCTTTTCGTGCCGAGATACGGTGTTGCATCGTGTACGTATGTCAAATACCAATCGAGGATCCACGATAAGACATTGGACAAGGATCCGGTGAAGAAATATATTGGGCCGTCAATCTAAAATATGAAAAATGGATGTTCGAGAGTCCAAGTAGTAAAATATTTGGGCCCAGGCCCATTATCTGTACTTAGACCATAAAAATATCCATAATATAGATTTGGAACTTTTATAAAACTAAATGAAATACTTTTGAATTTGACTTGGGCCTGTGGGGTAACCTGTTGGGTCTCTACAAATACAATGTTTAACTCTTTTGTGGAATTAGAGCAAAGTACGACTGACCAATTCCATTCAACGATGATAGAGCCGCTTGATGATCTCGACATTTTAAGATTTATCTGATAAGGATTTTGTTATTGATATAGATATTTTTGTATAGATTATCATGATTTGTATGCTCGGGATTGATTTGTTAGCCGTTTCAAAAAAAAAAATAGGTTTTGCTCCCTGAAAGTTTCTATCAGTCGTTTCATTTTCATCCAAACCTCTAACAACATTCATTTCCTCCTTTAAATCTAACACATGTGCCTGTCATATGACTGAACTCAAGAAACCATAGACAATCCAAATGCCATCCATGTTTGTTCGTTCATTCCAAGAAAAAAATAGAACCGGCTACATTCCAAACAATGATCTGTTAACGGAATAAATGGATGTTGTTACAGATCTGAATAAAGATGAAACAACTGATGAAACTTTTGTAAATAAATCGATGTTTATAACCTTTTGGAGTAAAATAGTTATTTTTGTCAAACATTTGAGACCAAAACCAAAGTTAACTCTTATTTTACTTTAGCATGGTTAACATATCTAAAATTCTAAAAATCATATAAAAAAACCTACCAAAATTAGTTAATGTTTACTACCGTTAGGCCTTGGGTGTACCCTAACATCTGGTGTGTTAAAGGTGACATGACATGTTAATCGGTGCTGTACACCACTTCTTCCTTATGTTAAGAGGCGTTAAAGGGGTTATTTGTTAACATGTTAACCGTATGTTAAGAGCTTGAATTAATATTGTTCTCCTTTTTAAACCACTAAAATATAGGGTTAGATGGAGTTAACTGGATTAGACCATTTCTTTTGGGCGAGGTGGAGTGAAATGGGAAAAGACAAGTGATATGACACCTAGTGGAGCCATTGTTGTAAAAAAAAGGTCTCGGAGGCTGAGTACTCCCGAGTAATCACTACAAGGTAGGCTGTCGAGGCCCGGGTACTCTTCGCCTAGGACGAGTACTATAATGATACCGATACCGACAACCCAAAGATTCACATGGACCATTGTAACACCCTAGGCAAATCCCACATTGACCGTGGTCAGGAGAGATCACTGGTTCATAAGTAATCCAATGCCTCTGAAATCAGCAACGCGTTTTGGGCTTAGTTGGCTGTGGAGCACATGAAAAGTCCACAGTTAAGCGTGATCAGGTGGGAGTAGTACCAGGATGGGTGACATCCTGGGAAGTCTCCACCGGAGCAACCAAAAACAAATCCGTGAGTACTTGGATGGGCAACCCATCGGGGGCAAAGCCGACAATATTGGTGGTGCAAGGGGCCGGATGTTACAAGTACTCCCCGACTAGACCGAGTATTTCTCGAGTACTCTCAACTCCGACTAGGGAGCGCCTAACGACTTTTGCAACCATGAGTGAAGCTGAGACGGGTTAAAGTATACCCCAAGACCTTATCGCTAACAACGGAAAAAAAGTGTATTAAGAGGAATGCTTTTTAGATATTGTGAAATTATCTTTTTTTTGCTTTTCAAATATTTTTTTACGAAAATTATATTTAAAATCGTCTAATTATCTTAAACTAGTCTATACTATGTAATAAAAGAAACCAATAAAAGTACACACGTCATTCATTGAAGCCATCTATTTTTATAGATAATTAATATTAATTATAAAATAATTATAAAATTAAATTTAATATAAATTTAAATAATTTGTATAGGAGATATATAATATTTTATAATATTTATAACTTAGTTATAGTTTCCTTTCTTACCCCAAAACTTTATCAAATTTTATCTTTACCTTTTCTTAGCCCTTAAGTTCAGGAAATGCAATTTTTAACCACTTAACTTTTTATGAACTTTGTAAATGCCACTTTGACCCCCTCAAGAGTTTTTGCCTTGACGATATAAATTCGAGTTAGTCGGGTCGCGTATAATACGTTATGATTGTACGATATAAATTAGATTTACGTTACGTTTTGATCCAATCGCAATGCAACTATATGATATATTGAGTTCAATCGGATACGTTAAAACGTGCGTTTTCATATGGTTAACACATCACATAACGTTTGGACTAATCCCTTCGATACAAATTAATAAAATGTAAATGATTTATTTATTTTATTAAACTAAAGTAGTTAAGGATAAAACCTATTTCAAAAATGTTTATAAGGGGTAAACAAAAATATTAATCAATGTTTATTGGTTCTATACTTTTATTTCCGTGTTCAATTCTCAACTCAAATATGGTAATCACTATGTTTACGTGACATTTATAAGAACCGTCACCGCAATCACCCCATCCATCGTATATCGAGTATATCCGTTAGTTTTTTAAAGATGTTACTACACAAAATTATATTTATGCAACTCGTGTAATACACGAGGTTTTTAAAAAAAATATAACTTTTTTATTATGTAGTACATAAAATTAGATTTATTCAATCCATATAATACATAGAGTTTATAAAAATATAACTGTTTATTGTTTGGTATATAAAATTACATGTGCTCAACCTGTATAACACATGAGGTTCTTAAAAATGTAACTTTTTCATTATTTAATATATAAAATTAAATTTACTCAACCCGTACAATACACGGGGTTCTCAAAGATATAACTTTTTTTATTATTTAATATATAAAATTACATTTATTCAACCTGTGTAATACACAGGGTTGTAACCTAGTTTATTTATAATTAATTGTTTTACTTTAGTTTTTAAGCATTGTTATGATTATGAGAAACAAAGATCCAAAACACATGTAGCCGTCAATTCCAACTTTGATGGCAAGAGGCCACGAGCCATTTATTTGGTACCAAACTACACTCAACAACTCTTATTATGATTTTAATTTTTTTTAAAGATGCACATCCATAAATTAATGTCATTCAAGGAACTTAATATTGATTGTGAACATAGATGGATCCATAGATTTTTTTCTTACCCTTTTGTAAATGTTTGGTTCATTATTAATTTATTATCCCTCGGATGTCTATCAAATATTATTAAGTTAATATTCACACATCCATCCTCTCTATCTCTCTATACATACATATATAGGGAAAAGATCAAATAGGAAGTTTATTTTGGCTAGGAAGTGTAGGAAGCAATAGGATTAGGACATGTGGCAACATTTAAAATAAAGAAACAGTGTATTTTAGTCAATCCAACCCTTTCTTCTTCCTTTTCAAAACCCAGTAACTTCAAAACCCACCGTTTTCAAAACCCACCATCTTCAACCATTTCTTCACTTTCTATCTCAATAATCACTACATTATAGTGCGATTTTCATCACCAATCAATGATTCAAACACCCGATCAACGTGTTCTTCAGCTTTTTTGAAGAAAACCCAGTTTAATTTCATAAAAAATCTCGTTTTTTTCCGGTGATTTTGAAGATAATCACTCGATTCGTTCGATTCGAGCGCTGATAAGTGTTTCAATTATTCAAAATTCGTCAATTGTTGAAGAAATCACTTCGATCCATGTAAGAAATTCTTTAATTTCATTTTTACGATCTGGGGTTTTGATTTACTCATTGCGTTTTACGATCATGGCAGGGGTTCGGGGGCAGCGCCCCTGGTAGCGGGGTCCCAGGGGCGGCAGCCCCTGGCGGGGTCCAAGGGGCAGAGCCCCTGGCTGGGGTTGAGCTGTAATAAAAATGCATCAAAAAAATTAAGTTTCCAGAAATTGGCTCATTTCGAAGACAGTAATTCATAGACAATTCAGACAGTTCACAGTCACAGACAGTTCCCAGACAATTTTATATGTCCATTGCGTTTTAGAAAATAAGAGAGTTTTATGTGTTTTTAGTCATTGCGTTTTAGGTAAAACACATTTTTGATGTGTTTTTAGTCATTGCGTTTTAGGTAAAACACATTTTTTAGGTGTTTTCAGTCCATTGCGTTTTAGAATGAGTCATTTTTAAGTGTTTTCTGGCCATTGCGTTTTACAAATAAGACATTTCTTTGTGTTTTTTGTGCATTGCGTTTTAGGTAAAACACATTTTTATGTGTTTTTGGTGCATTGCGTTTTAGGTAAAACACATTTTTATGTGTTTTTAGTCCATTGCGTTTTAGAAAGTACATTTTCTTTTGAGTTTTTAGGCTATTGCGTTTTAGAAATAAGACATTTCTTTGTGTTTTCTGGCCATTGCTTTTTACAAATAAGTCATTTCTTTGTGTTTTTTGTGCATTGGGTTTTAGAAAAATGTCATTTTTTAGGTTTTTTTTCATTGCGTTTTACGTAACTGGGGGTTTTTCTATTGCGTTTTACGCAACTGGGTTTAATTTTTTTTTTTTGAAAATATAGCAATAGTATACTCGTTTTAAAGATAAAAAACGCTCGTTTTTTTGTGCAATTTTTATAAAAAAATAATGTCGTATGAAAGAGTTATTAACGTTTAAAAAATGGGGGGGGGGAATTGGAGGAGAGAGAAACTATTGTGCTGGATTGACTAGAATGCCCCTAACAAACCCACGCGCCTCTCTTTTTTTTGCTTCAATTTCATTCATTTAATCTTAGCCCTTGATTAACTAAATGGATGGTCAATATCACTTCCTAGCCAAATAAACTTCCTATTGTATCTCCACCCTACATATATATAGAGAGAGATAAAGTGTAAAAGAGTGTCAGAATAAGATACAAGGATGTGAGAATATTGAGAGCCATTATATATCGTACCAAGTTTTTATCAGTCTCATTTCACATCAATCACCACATCCATATTTATGGATGATAATATAGTAGTTAGTTGTCACTTTTACATAAATCATTATCCAATTCTTAATTTTTTATTTCGTAATTTAATTGAATTTTGATTGATTAGTTCAGCGTTCTTTATAAACCTCTGTCTTTTTTAATTTATTTTGAACAATTTTTGTAGGCAGATCGTCTTATTCAAGGAAATGGAGAATAACGGGAACGTTTAGTGAGTTTGACTCTTGATATAATCATAAAAACCCACTTTCCAAAGATCTCTTCCTTCTCTATAATTTAGAGTTACATATTTTTACTAAACATAAAATATTTTTATCAGATATATATTTTCAAATTCTTAAAAATAATGTCAAAGAACTTAGTGACATGATCGTTTGCAATTGACACAGGGTCATAAACTTTTACTTATGTCACTCTTCGAAAACATTTGATCATCAAATGTTAGATACATAGATCACATATAGAATCAAGCGACTATGACTCCTATGTCTACCACACAAACGAAGAAGAGAAACCTACAACAAAATCCCTCGCTTTAGTGGCTATAAGAATTGCGATGAAGAAAGCGCTCGAAGCTTAGAAGACCAAAATGTTTACATGTTAGACATGTGTGATTGTGGTCGAATGCCAAAGCATTCATCCTAGGTGGTCGATTGCGAAAGAAGATAATGTTATTGACAGTGACAGATCCAAGATTTTTTTACAGCGAATTCTTTTTAGTAGATTCTTACCAATTCTCATTAATTTTGTTTTCAAATAATACAAGGTTTTCGCTAATTTTTTTTCAAACCAATGGGGGTTTTCTGGAGAAACCCAGAAACCACCTGGTTGCTGTGGCAAATTTTGATGAAAATATAACCGTTTTTTTCGAAAGTCATTTGTAACTGTATTATACAACAATAATAATAATACAACCATACCCAGTAAATCCCTCACATAGCAAACTAAAAATAATAAGGCAAATTGGATTTAAATAACCCCAAACTTTCTCAATTTGGCCGATAATAATCCCAACTCAATTATTACCGATAATAATCCGAATTGGTCAACTTTTTTCCGATAATAGTCCGTCGTTAAAAATAGGTTAACAAAGTTAAGATTTTTTTCCAAATTACAAACCAATGTTTTAGGGATTTTGATCAGAACGAGGATACGAGTCATTTTATGTAAAAGTTACATCGAAACGGTGATCCAAAAGGCTTGATTTTTGTTAATTGGAAGTTTAAACACTCGAATTGAAGCACCATTTTCGTCGTTTGGGGCAGTATTTAGAGGTAAATTTTACATCAATCAACTCATATCCTCATTCTAATCAAAAGCCCTAAAACATCGGTTTGTAATTTGGGAAAAAACTTAACTCCGTTAAGCTATTTTTAACGCAGACTATTATCGGCCAAAAGTGGACCAGTTCGTATTATTATTGACAAATAACTGAGTTGATATTATTATCGATCAAATTGAAAAAGTTGAGATTATTTAAATCTAATCTGCGTAAATAATATAAAGTGAATAAAAAGGTATGGTGAAGAAAAGACAGAAAATATACAGTGATGTTGACAACAAGAGCATTTCTCTTGAAAATGAAATGAAATGAAATTCAATTAGGAAGATATTATTTTTTGATCCACAATTGGGGATGGATGATATTCAACCTATACAACACCTCCATCAACAAATAAAATGCTTCTTTTCACCTCCATATTCCCATTTCACCTCTCTTTGATCTCCAATCCCCAACCCCCATTCTCCAGGTATTCTTTCATTTTTTCCCACCATTTTCCCTTCAATTAGGGTTCCTAATTTCAATCTTTTTCTTAAGATTTTAGTGATTATATTGTGTAATTAATGGTGGGTTTCATTCTTTATCAATGTAATGACTTAAAAATTATTGCTTTTTGTGTTTTTAGCTCGTGTAATTGATGTTAGCTTGATTGTTTATGAATGTAATGAGTTAAAAGTTTTTTTCTTTTTTGTGTTTTTTTTTTTGGGTATTGTGTAATTGATATTGGGTTTGATTGTTTATGAATGTAATGAGTTAAAAATTATTGCTTCGTGTTTTGTTTGTAATCTTTAGATTGTGTAATTGATGTTAGGTTGATTGTTTATGAATGTAATGAGTTAAAAGTTTTTTTCTTTTTTGTGTTTTTTTTTTGGGTATTGTGTAATTGATATTGGGTTTGATTGTTTATGAATGTAATGAGTTAAAAATTATTGCTTCGTGTTTTGTTTGTAATCTTTAGATTGTGTAATTGATGTTAGGTTGATTGTTTATGAATGTAATAAGTTAAAAATTATTTGCTTTTTGTGTTTTATTTTTATTTTTTTTGGGTACTATGTAATTGATGTTGGGTTTGATTGTTTATGAATGTAATGAGTTAAAAAAATTTGCTTTTTGTGTTTTGTTTGTGATTTTTAGATTGTGTAATTGGTGTTAGGTTGATTGTTTATGAAAGTAATGAGTTAAAAGTTTTTCTTTTTTGTGTTTTTTTTGGGTATTGTGTAATTGATATAAATGTAATGAGTTAAAAATTATTGCTTTGTGTTTTGTTTGTAATCTTTAGATTGTGTAATTGATGTTAGGTTGCTTGTTTATGAATGTAATAAGTTAAAATTTTTTTTTTTTGCTTTTTGTGTTTTATTTTTATTTTTTGGGTACTGTGTAATTGATTGGGTTTGATTGTTTATGAATGCAATGAGTTAAAAAATTTTGCTTTTTGTGTTTTGTTTGTGATTTTTAGATTGTGTAATTGGTGTTAGGTTTGATTGTTTATGAATATAATGAGTTAAAAATTTTGCTTTTTTTTGTATGTGTGTTTTTTTTTCTTTTTTGTGAATTTAGATTGTGTAATTGGTGTTAGGTTTGATTGTTTATGAATCTAATGAGTTAAAAAAAATTTCTTTTTTTTTGTACGTGTGTTTTTTTCTTTTTTGTGAATTTAGATTGTGTAATTGGTGTTAGGTTTGATTGTTTATGAATGTAATGGGTTAAATATTTTTAATTTTTGTGTTTTGTTTGTGATTTTTGCAGCCTTGACTCCTTTATGGTATTTGATTGATCTCATTGAGGCAGTTTTCAGCTATATAGATATATTGTACATATTAAGAGATTACTGTTTGATGTGATTAATCAATATTATACCATTTTGGGGATAAAGGTTCGGTTCTGCGATCAATCATGGCTGCGGCAAATAAATTTATGCATCATTTATCAATGGCCGCATGCGAGTGGTTCTTGATATTCTTAATGTATATGGATGCTGCATTAGGGCTTATTTTGACCAAATTCGCGCGTCAATGCGAATTACAAGCACCTTGCCTGTTTTGCTTCCGGTTTGATCATGTTTTCGGAGAGAAACCGGATGCGTATTTGAGCCACTTTTGTAATAAGCACCAAGGTGAAGTTACGTGTCTGGTATCGTGTGATCTTCATCGTAAGCTTTCGGACGTAAGAGAAATGTGCGATGATTGTTTCACGTCAATAACGAAGCAAAAACCGGGGTATTTGAAACCGCTGTTGAATAAGAATTTCGTTCGTGCGCCTTCGAGTACGGGGTCATGTTCGTGTTGTGAACGACAGTGGAAACCGAAACCAAGAAGTCAGATAAAGTTAGGGGTTCCGAAAGTTACCATGCACCCTCCGTTACCGCTAACCAAGGGTCAGCCCGGTGGCCGGTTTCGTCGGCGGAATTATTTTAGAAAGGCCCGCGATAAGATTTCTGGAACCGTGACTCCTTGCTTTGTTGATACTAATATCCGTGCGGGCGCTGACATGGACGCGTTGTCTGATTCGGGCTGTGCGGATCTTAAGTTCAATTCGTGTTCGGGTTCCGAATCCGGAGATTCGTTTTACGAGATTGAATGTGAAAACGAGGATGATTCTCGTATTGTTATACATCAACGTTCCAATAGTGTTCCTATTCTCGAGCCTTCACTATTGAACGGAATCCATAACGAGAGTTTAGTGAGTCCTCTATCTTCGACATCCACTATTCTTGAGCCTCCACTACTGAACGGAATCCGTAACGAGAGTATCGCGAGTCCTCTATCTTCGATATCCACTATTGGTGAGCCTCCACTACTGAACGGAATCCGTAACGAGAGTATCGTGAGTCCTCTGTCTTCGACATCCAGCGATTCAACTTCAACCGTTCATGATGTAAAAGAAAACGGGTCTCCAGAAGTTGGTAACGAAACTAGTTCGTTAAATCAAGATTTGCATTCTTTTAACGGTGACGAGGTGTCACCTTGTTCGGATAAACACGAAGGTTTCGAATCTCCGGGTGCGCACAGTGCGCACAGTGTAGGTGAAATCAACGGTGATTGCGACATCGAAAAGCTAAAGCGACAAATGGAACATGATCAAGAACAATTGCGTTTATTACACAAGGAACTAGACGAAGAAAGAAACGCTGCCGCAATAGCTGCTGACGAGGCGATGGCGATGATTACACGATTGCAAGAAGAAAAATCCGCATTACATACGGAAGCGTTGCAGTACTTAAGAATGATGGATGAACAAGCGGAATACGATATGGAAGCGTTAGATAAAGCTAACGATCTTGTTACCGAGAAAGAGAAAGAGATTCAAGATCTAGAAGCCGAGCTAGAATATTTCAGAAGCCGATATGACGATGAAATGATCACGGGTGACACTCCGGTTAATTTCAAAGAAAATCATTCGGAAAATGGGAAAATCGAATCTATATCTTCTTCTGGTTTAAAACCTACGAATACGTTAGAACCGAGGGTCAATAATCTTCCGGTTTTAGATCTTGAAGATGAAAAGAAACACGTTTTACAGTCTTTATCCGAGTCGGAGAGGAAATATCACCAATTGTCTAATGGTGGCGATAAACCGTCGCAACAAAAAGAGATCGATATGCGCACCCTTGAGAATGAAATATCGGATCTTAATGAATGGTTAGAAGCGCTCGAATCTGATCGGGATTTTCTTGATCATGCTTCTAACACGGTCCAGAGTCACGTGGGATTGGAGTTTATTCAAGAAATAGCTCAACACTTGCATGATATGAGGCGGATTCGGTTTGATAGACGATGCCAAACTGTTGATTGAAGCTACATCCTTCAACAACGTCGAGGTATGTGAATCATATATCCATAAGAATGTTGATATTGTTTTAGCATAATCTGTTCTGGTATGGAAATAGATGATCCTGATTAATAATTGATTAGTTTACTTCACCATAGATAAGATACTTCTTTTGTGGGTTCCATTTATATGATGATGAGAAAATGAAGATATTATAAAGAGTAAAATGCCATTTTCGTCCCTGAGGTTTGGTCAGTTTTGCGACTTTCGTTCAAAGGTTTGTTTTTCCGCATATGGATCCAAAAGGTTTGAAATCTTGCCATTTTCATCTGGCTAGGTAACTCCATCCTTTTTTCTCCGTTAAGTCAGTGGTATTTCCGTCTTTTTTGTTAACTTAAAGGGCAATTCAGTCTTTTTCAGGGGTATTCGGTCTTTTTACTTAAAGTGAAAAAGACCGAATTGCCCTTTAAGTTAACAAAAAAGACGGAAATACCGAGAAAAATGGACGGAGTTTACGAGTCAGATAAAAATGGCAAGTTTTCAAACCTTTTGATCCAGATGCGGAAAAACAAACCTTTGGACGAAAGTTGCAAAACTGGCCAAACCTTATGGACGAAAACGGCATTTTACTCTATTATAAAGGTCCTGGTTACTTTGTGAATCATTGATATGGGCCATAACGGGTTGGGTTCCTTGAACATTTATGTCCTAAATTTTCAAAAAATATAATGGTTTAGTTTTTCTGACATGATTAGCGAAACTAAATTATATCGTCAGTTTTTAACTCGTTTCACCTGTTTGACTCATTCGACCAAAATTCCCTTTTTGACAAATATTATGAATAATAATCTTATTATTTGAATAAAATGATTTAGGGGTGGATCTACATGCGGGGTATGTATAAAACCGTCAAATGATGTTTCAGATTCATGCCGGAAAGGTGTGGACATCGATGAACATTTTCATCTTGCTTATGATTCTTGATGCAAAGATCTTGTTCATGAAAAGATCATTACTTTTTTCATCAAGAAGAAGTTGGGAAAGAAGCCTATACCTTGTTCTTGATCCATTGCAGCAGTTTATACTACAAGAAAAACCGTTGTTGTAGCCAGTATATTCTTTGAAAGATAGTGTATAATTTTGTTTCTATCGAGTGTTCTCTCCACATCTTAGTCCCGGGCTTCTGTCATTATAGAACGATATGTGCAAACGCATATGATGTATAAACAGAAAATTCTTTCTTTTCGATCGAGAATCTAAAGTCTTCTTGAGTGAAATTTCAAATATGTTGTACTTCTTTAGTGCAGTTAGAAATTTATTATAACATTTAGTTTCATTATAATCTAAAGTCTTCTTGAGTGAAATTTCAAATATGTTGTACTTCTTTAGTGTAGTTAGAAGTTTATTGTAACATTTTGTTTCATTATAGAATGGTCATGGGCATGTCTTAATTTAGAAAGTCACCAAATGTTAGTATATTTGTCTTGGTTTCTAAATAAAGTCAACAAAGGTAGCAAATTTGACTTTGAGTTAATTACTGTTTTCGTCCCTGTGGTTTGTCAAAAATCACTATTTCAATCCATTTTTTTTTTGAAAGGTAAATTTCATTAACACAACCGACCCCCTCAAACCGAGGGGACCAAACCACAAACAAACCTTACATAATTACAAATTTACACCAATCATACCAAGAAATATCTTTAAATCTAGTCCTATTTTTGAACCATAAGAAACCCGTGGCTTTAATCTCGCTTATAATCTCCTCAATTTTGATCTCCTTGTTGTCGAACCGCCTATTATTTCTAGCCTTCCAAATAGTCCAACAAGCAATCCTCATAATCCCTTTAAAAGCATCTTTCTTATCTCCTTTTAAGCCGACGTGATCGTGGATCTTTGTAATGTCATTGAAGCTGAAAAAAAACAAACTATTTCAATCCATTAGTTTAAAAATTGCGATTTCAGTCCCTATAGTTTCACTTTCGTAACCATTTCAGTCCACCTCGTAACCATTTCAGTCCATGTACTTAACAGAATAATGGATTGAAATGGTTACGAAAGTGAAACCACAGGGACTAAAATCGCAATTTTTAAACTAATGAACTGAAATAGTGATTTTTGACAAACCACAGGGACGAAAAAAGTAATTAACTCTTTAACTTTTTAAACAAAGAAGTTTCTACTTTTGCCAATCCAAGTGTCACCAAATATCTAAAATGGTCATTGACCAATCACTCTTTTCAAAATGGCCACCTCCTAAGCTCTTGAAGAGACGTTTCAGAGATCCACTTGCACTTGCATGAGAGGCGTTATTTTCAGAATGATGACATGTGTAGCGTTGTCCAATACAAACATGACACGTAGCTGTTTTTTTTATTTTGAGGCGTCCAGACGTCAGACAGTTGCCTCCCAGACGTCTTGGTGAATGACGTGGCCCTTTTTTCATTGGGTCTTCCAAACGTCTTCTTGTTTGGTGATAGCTGCATTTTTATAGCATATTATTATTAATATTTCATCACATATCATGCATTTTTCATAGTCATACCTCATTATTTTGCGAAACAGTTCTTTTTGTGGAATGGAATCTACTTTGGATTGTTCTAATGTTTTTGTAGGCGTGGAGTGAAAGCGATGGATAACCGATAGTTTTGGAAGGATTCATGTTAATAAAAGAAGCTTTTAAAATGGCCGTGCTTTTAAGCCATAAGAGAACGCTCGGGTTCCAAGTTCGA
This sequence comes from Helianthus tuberosus, assembly GCA_030545235.1. NCBI lineage: Eukaryota > Viridiplantae > Streptophyta > Magnoliopsida > Asterales > Asteraceae > Helianthus > Helianthus tuberosus. Next base: position 185,811,580 of record CM060354.1, read on the forward strand.
ATATCAATCAAAATATGAAAGAAATATTGCAATGATGATTCTATGAAGAAGGCTCTATGTACCACATAGAGTTAAAATAAAGAGTTAAATGCCATTTTAGTCCCTGTGGTTTGGTTCATTTTGCGAGTTTAGTTCAGATGTTTCATTTTTCACCTGTGGGTCCAAAAAGGTTTCACCATTGCCATGTTAGTCCACTGGGTTAACTTCATCCATTTTTTTAGTTACCGAGATATGCAACTCGGTCATTTTATATGTAATTCTGTTAGCTAGAAAGGCAATTCGCCCATATAAAATGATCGAATTGCCCTTCTCGTTAACAGAAAAAATGGATGAAGTTAACCCAGTTGACTAAAACGGCAACTGTGAAACATTTTTGGACCCACAGGCGAAAAATAAAATCTTTGGACTAAACTGACAAAATAGCCTAAAACAAAAGGAGTAAAATGGCATTTAACTCTAAAATAAATTAGAGAGATTGAAATTGGGATGGATACTGATGACGTTGGAGCTGGCAAGCATTTAAAGAGCAATACAAGATTAAGTTGGGCTATAATTAAATAATGAACATACAATTAAAAAGGGGCAGCCCAAAATTAAAATAATGGGCCGTAAGTTTCGAGAAGAAAAAGGGAGGTCAAAGATAGGAGATAGACTTGAGAAAAAAAATAATAGCAACAATCATCACCAACATTGGGGGATTATCTTGACGGCAGCTGCAAGTGGAAGAAGAAGAAAAAAAAAACATTTTTTTGGTCTTTGGTGATTATCTAGAAAAACAAAAACTTTTGTTTTTGGGTTTTCGTAAGTTTCAAACTTTGATGTTTTGTTTCTTATTTGTATTGGATGTTATAGCCATCATGTTCAGCTAGAACTGTTTAGTTTCGGCATCGGGGCGTATTTTTTTTGTTTGGGTTCATGAAGTTATGTGAAACGGTCACTTTAGATTCTATGTTTTAATGGTTTGTTTATATGATTCGTGTTTTTATACGGATTTGATCCGGAAAATATTAGATTGTTAGTAAACTTGATCAACTTATTAATTTATCTAATAAAGTTAAATCAGTTTTTAGAACTCTGATAAAGTTTTAATTTTTGATAGGCAAATTGGAAATAAATAATCCAACTTATCTAACTTTAGCCAATAATAATCTCAAGTCAGGAATTAGCCGCTAATAATCCGACCTCGTCCATGTTTTTTGTAAAATACTACACCGTTAAAACAAGCTAACGTCGTTATAAAAAATGTTTACGTGGCTGCCACATGTTAAATGACTCAAATGAAATTATTTATTTCCAATGACATGGATTATTTTAATCCTTTATTGTTGACTGAGTATAAAAGGGGCATTGACCCCAATATAACACACCAGACGATCAAAACACCACCTCTTGAAAACCCTAAAATCCATCTCAAGAAGAAAGCTACAAATCGACACTCTTTAATCAGGTATGCTAAAATTGTTGCTACATTGTTGTTGTTTATGCGATTGAATCTTGATTTAATCCTTATCCCACTCTTAAAACCAGCAGGATGGATGACAAGGTTATTGTGCACGGTGGGAAGCTGAAAAAAAAAAAATCCTAAATTGCACCATGAGGGAGGTGATACTTATATGTTTGAAGTAGAAGTAGACAAGATGTCTTATTTTGAGCTGAAGGATTATGTGATTGAGGGTGGGTCTTACCAAGATAAGAATTTTGAAATTTTCTACTTGATACCTAGAAAGAAATTTGCAGATGGTCTTGTGCAGATTACTAATGACCAAGATGTCATGGATACGCTGAAAAAAAACCTAAATTGCACCATGAGGGAGGTGATACTTATATGTTTGAAGTAGAAGTAGACAAAATGTCTTATTTTGAGCTGATGGATTATGTGATTGAGCGTGGGTCTTACCAAGATAAGAATTTTGAAATTTTCTACTTGATACCTGGAAAGAAATTTGCAGATGGTCTTGTGCAGATTACCAATGACCAAGATGTCATGGAAATGCTGAAAAATTTGGGGGAGAAAGATGCCAAGCATATCCTGCATTTGTATGCACAAGGTAATTCATAATAAACTTTTCCATCGGTGCCAAGTCTGAAAATTTTGGGGTTTTTTGAACGAAATGAAGCAGAGGATGATGATGAACTCATATTTTCGTTATTGGGATTGATTGAAGAAGCTTAATTTGTAGATTGAGGGTTCACTTATGAATGTGTAGAATTAGGGTTCATGTTGGTGTTTTGATCATCTAGTGTTTTAAGTTAGGGTTAATGCCCCTTTTATACTCAGTCAACAAAACCAATAAGAGATTTAAAATAATCCATGTCATTTAAAAAAATCCAAGTCATTTGAGTCATTTAACATGTGGCAGCCACGTCACCCCTTTTATAACCACGTTAGCTTGATTTAACAGTGGAGTATTTTACAAAAATATGGACGAGATCGGATTATTAGCGGCTAATTCCTGACTTGGGATTATTATTGGCCAAAGTTAGATAGGTGGGATTATTTATTTCCAATTTGCCTTTTTGGTACTAGGAACAAAATAATATTTTGAGTTTGTCTATGAACCTAAACTGTTATAGAATTATATAATATAGTTAAATATTCTGAACGGCGTGTGTGTTTGATTATAATCGATACTTCTATCACGCAACCCGCACGCTAAAATCCGAATTGTGTGAGCTTAGAGTAGTGGGTTAGCTCTAATCAACGAACGAAGTTTGGTTAGACATTAAATAAAATGGAGGTCCGAACTGTGTGACGTCTAGTGTCGATACAAACTATTTTTCAAAAAGGATCATTGCACCGTAAGCGTTAATAATCGTAAGTTGAACCGAATCAAGAAATTGCCCTGGTGTTGAAATTAATTTTTAACATCTGAATTTTATAATCACTTGATTTAGAGTTTCTTTTTAATCCAACAGAATCTAAAAATAAAAATTGATTTTACATTCTAGTTTAAACTAAAAACCCCCCTTTCAAAATAACCGTATCTGTATGACTGTATCTAAAATCCTTATTTGTTGGATTCGACACCCAACATTTTGAGACATCTCAAGATAAAAAAAACAGTCACTTGTCATGTTTGTATTGGATGACGTTACACGTTAATCATCATTCTGAAAATAACGTCTCCCATGTAAGTGGATCCGTAACTGAAACGTCTCTCCAAGGACTTGGGAGGTGGCCATTTTTGAACGAGTGATTGGTCAATGGCTTTTTTTTTGAAAGGAAAACTTTATTAAACACCACACCCGCGCCCGAAAACCGGACCAGGGAACCAACCAACAACAAAACCCTAACATAATTACAAATTTACACCAATCAACCCAAGCTATCGAACTACATTTGGACCTATTTTTATACCAAAGGAACCCCAAAGATCTGACCTCACTAAAGATACATTCCACCTTGACATCTACATCGGAAAACGTCGCCTTGTTCCGAGCCAACCACAAACACCAGCAAGCCGTGACCATGATTCCGTGCAGAGCAACCCCTTCTCCAGATTTTAGACCTCCCGAACTATGGATCTTTAACAAGTCTTTTACCGAAAAAGCAATGGCTAGTTTCGCTATTTTCCCTTTGAAAAAACTCAAAGTTGAAATTGATTTATTTCTTGGTTTTAAAAACCGCCACTAAGGCACTATATTTATTTTCCCCTCTCTTCTCGTTTCCACCACATAATTACGTTTTTTGATTTATGGGTCTTTGACACATTAAAATATTTTTGTTTAGACATCGGTTTGTGATATTAGAAGTTTTATACAATTTGTGGTTTCCAATCACTTGTTTTAAGGTTTTTAATCTCAGTTTGTGTTTTACAATTTACAATGCTTATTTGTGTTTTTTTATGTGTTGTGTCTTTTTATGTGTTAGTGTATTTGTATGTAAGCCCATCTACATTTTTTTCTGTTTTCGCCTTTTCGGGCAGCCTTATAGTGAAAGCTATTAAGAAATTATGTTACCAAGTCTTTTAAATTTGGCGGGATCACACCCAACCTAACTCGAAGCCAACAAAAAACCACGACACAGACCGTGCCACGACTTGAGGGGGAGTTAGGCGTAGGTGGAGGCCAGTCATGGCCTAGGGTCCTCGACTCGAATGCCAGGATGATTTGAGATTTTGGGGCAAGTCTTGTTCATTCCTAAACACTATATGAGGGGTTTACACTAGGGGTGGGTTTTTCTAACTGAAAACCGAAAACCAACTCAAATTGTTGGGTCTAATTTGGTAGTCTGATGCTACAACAATGTCAAGTCAACACCATCGAGTCAAAGTCGACACGAGAAGATCCAGCGAAGTATCGGTGTGTGTGAAAGTTTAAGATATAATCATCTATATGTTCTGATTGTTTAAATATATTTTGTTTAGATAATATATATTTATTTATTAGTTTAGACAAAATAAGTTTAGTGGTTGTTTTTGGTGATTTGATTAAGTATGGGGATTTTGATTGTAATTAGCTTAGTTGAGGGACTTAATAGCAATTAGTCTAATGTCATCACTCATCAGGCTATAAATCGATAGAGATTAGTGTTTTGTCATAAACATACATTCTAGTGATTTAGGGGCTCTAATAATATTTATCTTATACAAATTATCTAGTGGATTTTAAAGAAGATTTGTGTGTATTCATCTTTAATTTCTTCATCATAATAAAATTTTAGACTCCGTTCGATTCTACAATTTAGTATCAGAGCCACGTGTTATTTTAGATATTAATGCCAACCTTATACTATAAATAATATACACTTTTTACCCATTTATTTTCTATATACGCAGTTGTTTAATTTTTAATTCACAACATTCTGACATAAATTGGATTGAAAACGGGTTTCTAATCAAAATATAGGTGTTTTTTAGTATCGTAAGCTATGCCGAGTACCAGTATCGTAATGAACCAAACGGATGCCGGCTGAACAAAATCATTATTGATATTATCCAGATTGGTATCGATATTCGTTTTTATATTTTTTTGATCCGTACTATAACGAACTGAATCGATACTGATCGATTTATCAGTATTATCGAAACCGGTACTGGTATTTGTGTTTATAGTTTTGAATCAATGTAAAACATATGTCAATATCATTTTAGGCTATACCGGTAAGTGGTGGTAACAAACTAAACTGAACTGAATCCATACTGAGTAAACACCATCGGTATTATAAGATCGAAGGTTAAGCTTGCTAGCTAAGTATTTAAGAAGAAAAAAAAACAAGTTACTTTAACGAAATTTTGTTTAAAAAAGGATTCTAAATTAGATACACAATTAAGAAAAAACCAAATAAATAAAGTCTTTCTTTTTCTTAGAGAGTTGATATGTTCAAAACAATTATGCCCCTTTAATGGCTTAATTTCAACAAAACCGCGTGCATTGCCCATCCGAATGCTTTGTTTCCTCTTCTCCAACATGACTAAAATATTGTAATTAATTAAATATTTAAAATATAATTAATCTTGTTAGAGTTATCACGTGAAAGTCCTTTAGGATATAAGAATATATTTTATTTTGAATAAAACTTCGCTTTCAGGAAGATTTCTATTGTAATATTAAGAAAACAAAATTTAACATCGTTAAAGTTGACCTGTGCAATGCGGTGAGAAGTTTGTATATGTATATCTACAATATGGTCTATCAAATCACATTTGAAATTCTTTTAAGATACCAAATATACTTTATTTTCAATAAAATTTATATTAGAATGTTTAGTAAAAAATTAAATACAACCGTGTGTTTAATAGTTATAAAATAGATTAACAAAGAAAAATTATCAGAGAAAAATAAAATCCAGTGATAAATGAAATATTATTAAAAACTTAAAAAAGTTGCCCCATGCGATGGGTCGGGAATTTTGTACATGTATATGTATAATACTAGTTAGATGCCCCGCCCGCGTTGCGGGGCGATGGCCGAATAATGAGCGAGTGTTAGGCAGCTCATTGACACGGGAAACAATTAAATCAAGTCAACCAATTAAAACAATAAACTTTTATAGTTTTGATTAAAAAACAAAAACAATGGCAACATTGTAATTTTTAACTGAGGGAAAGTTGTATTTTTTGACTGGGGTAAAATCGTAATTTGCCAAAAGCTAAAGTGATGGCAGTACTGTAAATTTGAAAGGGGGGGGGGGGATTTTAAATTTTAACAGGGGCAAATTCGTAACTTTGAACTTAGGGTAACAGCGTAATATAAATTTGAACTACGGGCACAATCGTAATTTTAGGCTGGAGGCAAAACCACAATTTTATTTTGAACCGAGGGCAAAATCGTAATTTTGAGTTTGGGGAAAAAGCATAATTTTATTTTGAACTGTGGAAAAAACGTAATTTTGAACTGAGGGCAAAATCGTAATTTTTTAAACGGGGAAAAATCACATTTTTTAACAGAGGGCAAAATCGTAATTTTTAGCTGTGGGCAAAAACAGAAATTTATTTTCAATCGAGGGAGAAATCGAAATTTTGAGCTGGGGACAAAAGCGTAAATTTATTTTGAGCTGGGGGCAAAACCATAATTTTAAAATGGATATAAAATAATAAACTGGTTGGTCCAATGGGAGAGTGCCAGGCGAAATCGTAATTTTGAAGTGAGGGCAAAATCGTAATTTTGAAATGGGGAGAAAAGCGTAATTTTATTTTGAGCTGGTGGCAAAACGGTAATTTTAAACAGAGGCAAAAACGTAATTTTAAATCGAATATAAAACAATGGGGGAGTGCCAAGCGAAATCATAATTTTGAATTGAGGGCAAAATCGTAATTTTGAGATGGGGACGAAAGCGTAATTTCAGTGTGAGCTGGAGGCAAAACGGTAATTTTAAACAGAGGCAAAAACGTAATTTTAAATCAAATATAAAACAATATACTTGTTGGTCCAATGGGGGAGTGTTAGGCAACTGCCTGACACTATTCCCCCATTTGGTAAATGTATATGTAGGGAATGACCTATCAAAGCATGTGGAAAAGTCGTTTGCTATATTTTTTTTTATTTGAATACAATACCATTTTCAATAAAAATCTTATCATGAGGTTGAGACATAAAATTATACATAGCCGAGCTGTGTATACATGGAGTTCTAACAAAACTAACGAAGAAAAGTTATTAAAGAAAAACAAATATAAATGACAAATGAAATATTAAATTTTATATGGGTTAAAGATGTATATTAGTTACACTTTAAGGGGTGAAATTAAAACGTAAAAAAATTATGATTTGTCAAATTACTATTCATGGATGGTAAATTGTTAAGGTTAGTTAACGTACAAAGACTTAACTTACAAAGCGTATCAAGCCACCAAGACGCGACAAATATCACTTATAACAACCCTACTAAAATATTTCCGACACCCTTAATATATCTAGAATGTCCCTATATGTCTTAAAACATACCCCATATGTGAAAACCGAGCCCAAAATACCTCCTATAATTAAAAATAAAATAAAAACAAGAAAATACAGGCACTCGCTGGCCGCGAAGGCGTTGCCTTCAGGCTACGCGGGGCGCGACAGTTGGTCACCAGGGCGAGCCCCAGGCTGCCAAGTGTCACTGTTCGTGTCGAACCTATAGTGCTGACCAGTCATAGCTAGGCCCTACTCACCCTAGGTCGCGGGCCGCGAAGGACCCCTGTGTGGTCTACGCGGGGCGCGAGAAACTGGCGGATCACAACTATAAATAGGAGGCTTCGGCTGTTCATTTTCGATCATTCCCAACTTTCTTTCTCTCTCAATTTCTATATAGTATAAGCTATACTCGGGCATTATATCCCCCTAAATAACGAAGTTCTGTCTCGTTGTAAGTATCATAACCCCCGGTTACGTATTAGATACGCTGCCCGATTGATCCAGGGTTCCGTAACGGCTGTCCTGGTTCTGCCCGACGTAGTCGTTGGAATACCGTCTCGGGGAGGGTATTACTAATGTAAATATTGGGTTATTATACTAACGCGTGTGCATTTGTGTAATTAATAGATAATCACCAGGAAATCCTAAAGGAAAACCCTAAGACAGCAATGTGAGTAATCTCCCTTTTGCAAACTGTTTTTACAAAACCTCACATAATTAACATTATATTAAACAGTGATTGAGTATTTGTATTCTACAATTACCGTCGGTATGTCGGGGTTTTGTATACAAAATTTGTTACTACATTGTGAGTAGTAACATGACCACAAGTCGGGTTGACAGTACCGTGGGTGGTAATTAAAGTAGATGGAAACAAATGTAATTGCGCAACCGCCCTCAACGCTAGAGACTGATGAAACTGTTTTGATTAAACTGAGATTCACTCACCAGTATTTCCCATTGACAAAATGTTTTTAAACGCGTTTCAGGTAACAAAATGTGAAAGCCAAATAGTAGTCAGCTAGACAACACTGAAGGCTTGGAAAAGTGGCTAAAAAGTTACCTAAATAAAGAGATGTTTTATTTGAATAAAATAGGGTTTATCCCTATGAAAATGTGTGTACTTGAAACTTGGGAAATTATCATGCGTTTAATGTTATAAAAGTGTGGTATTTTACTCTGATAAAATATTTCCTAACTACGGTCCTGATGTAAATTCCGCTGCCAAAATGATAAACACCCGATACCACCGAAACTGGCCGCGGCCGCTCGTTCTCAGGGTATTAGGGGACGGGGGTTGCGACATCACTAGCCATATAGTATATTTGCTCGCGACGTAATTATGCATAACGATACATAATTAGGGAACTATATCACATTTACGCGACCTATATCTAACACCCCAAATTTAGCCCTCTTTGTATATTAACGAAAGCTTGGGATTTCTTTCTATACTTTATGAAGTTCAAGGATTGATTGTGATAATTCCACAAACTTCATGGTATAAAAGGAAGCAATAGGTGTTTATGGAAAATAATTTATTCTTCACCAAGTTTAACACACACACACACTCACAGAGTGAGAAGTGTGTGTGTTAAAGAAAACACCATTCTAGCTTAAATTCTCGTTTTTGGGTTACCTAGCAGCAAAGATCGGACGATTCCCAGAGACTGAACCATCAGGCCATCTTCAAATTTGGACCAAAGATTCACAACGCATAGATGGCTAAATCCAACAGTGGGTTTTTTTTATTTAATGACCGGGAAGTCAGGGTTTTTTACTATCTAAATAGACTAGTGTATTGGAGACTTTTATTTAGCAGTTGTAACAGCAACCGGTGGGGCTAGTAGAGCTCAATCAGGGTCCATTTGATATAGTTTCAAGCTACTCAAATGCTACGAGTGAACCTTCAAGATAAGAGTTTTGATGAAAGTTTGTTTGCCATGAATAAATAAGCATTGATTTATGTTAGACGTGTGTCAGAAAACATTTGGAATCATAAAGTTGATAGCTTGATGTTTCAGATTTAATGACACTCAGGCGTGAGAATCAGTAATTTGGTTAAGAGCAAAGTGTGTGATAGTAGTAAGAGTGAGAGAGTTTGATAAGCGATACCTTAAACCTGGTCTGGGATAGGTATTTATAGCCGAGGAGTGAAGGAGGGTAATTGAGTGGCTAGACTAACAACGTGCAGCCCTTTACAGGTGTGTCAGGCTTGTCGGTCACGGAGGTAATGCCACGTCCCACTGTGGTTGTCAGTCTGTATGCCAGTGTCGGTTACGTAAGGGCTGACAGATGGCCGTCATAAGTGTCACTTGCCGTCTTGGCCACTTTAGTCAAGGTGTCAGTCCCACTTGCGTCGTCAATAGGATGCGGTGCTAGGCAGCATCGCTTCCTGCGGTAACCGCGGTTGTTTCCGCGTTCCTTTGCTTGACGAAGATGTTTATGGGATGCGGTGCCGAGCCGCATCGCCATATACGTGGTAATTGTTGTTACCTTATCCCTTGTCGTGACGAAAATGTTCATAGGATGCGGTGCCAAGCCGCATCGCTATGTGTATTTCCGTTTTCGTACACTAGGTAAGTCTTTTCATCACTTGACCGATTGGATTCGATATCCGTGTTCGTGCGTGCCCGCATGAACGCGGATAAGTTCTTGCTAGTGTGAGTATTTGATAAGGGCGATGGTCACTCGCGACTGCTCAGGTGCGAGATCTGGGACCATACCCCTTCAAGTCCCCCCAGTCCAGTGTTGTTTACTCATGCAAGTTGCAGGTGGGAGGAATACTGGACTATTAGGTCGAGTGAGTACTTTTGAAATCGGTTTGGAGAAGGTTCTAGGCTTGACCGGTGGCTCCTGCTTCAAGTAAATCAAGCCGAAGATCCGGTAGAGTCGTGTGACGTCTCTTGCGGGCCGGTGAGTGTGTTCCGTCTGATGCGGAATTCTCAACCGATGACTTTGATCCGGTAGTGTGGTCTACCTTTTTCTGATGTCATCAAACCTGATCGCCACCTGTTGGTGTGCCGAACCAACCTTTGAGATGGTGACGGAAGATGAGTATGGACTCGTCAGTATCCGCAACTCTAGCTGTAACCTTTCGGTTGCGGGTGCAATCCGTTAGTGCCTTGTCGGCGCTTTATGTTTATGAACTGGACGTGAAATGATGATCCCTTTTTTTGTGGGGTATTCGTGTTCATCCAGTTCAGCTCTCAAGTAACCGCACGTCCTTTTCGGTTACCTCTTTTCTGAACATTGTTGGCCATGCTTGGTCGAACAATGTGAGGAAGCTATCGTCGTTGTTGGCCGTGCTTGGTCGAACAATGCGGATAGTTCAGTTAAAGTATGGGCAAATAAACATTGTCATAGGGATGTTAGTGCCCACCATTGTTTATTCTATGCGGCCTGTTGGTAGGTAAACAAAGTCATAAGCAGGCTTGTTACCACCATTGCTTGGCTTGTTGCGCAATGAGATCACTGCGGATAGTTAGGAATCTGGGTGATACTCGTCCGCATTCGTTCTGTAGCCACTTTCCTTCATGGGGAGCTGTGGAGCAGTTTTCCTTGAAGTAGCTTTGATCATCTGTGTGATGACTTAGTCGTGGCTCTTCCGTAGCTACCATTTGCGTGGTTACTTTTAGCCGCAGCGACTCATGAGTGTCTGCGGTTTGTAACAGAAGACTCGCTTTAAAAGAGTGTTACTCTTGGATGTAGCTCTTGAAGGTTCAGGAGTCAGGGTTGCTGATGTGCGGTTGCTCATCATCCTTAACCTTTCCCTACGGAGAAGCTGTATGCGTCCCCTCTGTGGTTGTGAACCGGACACGAGGGATTTGAAACTTGAAGAAGCTTTAAGGCAATGTGGTTTGCCTATTCCTGAGAAGCGGTTTTCGCAGTCCAAAGAACATTGCTGGTTCTGAGTATCTGACACACCTGTGTGGGCTCGTGTGTGTCATATCCGCATATTCCATGTGTGGTGGTGGAGATATGAAGGTATTGGTTATCCCCCTTTACATAGTGTATATATATATATTCTCTTTTTTGAGGGGTATGTAAAAAACGACATGCGGTATGGGTTATGGTGCGGAATACCAGAGAAACCGCATGCCGCTTTGGTTGAAGTTTTCGTCGCTTTTTGCTTATTGTATACGTGGTAGACCGCACGTGTGGGTTGGTGGAAGTTGGTGAGATTCAGCTGGCATGTGCTGAAATGAAAGGACATTTGCACGGCCCAAGGTAATAAATGCACTGTAGCAGGAGTGTAAAAAGTCCTTTCTCTCAGGCGCGTGGGCGGCCATGCGCGCGTGATAACCGTCAGAGAAACCGTTGTTGGACACGTCGCGAAGCATGATCGGCTCCGAATTAGCACGTCTGTTCCGTTTCTGTGATCGCATTAATTGCGATGAGTATAAAAGGGGAAACCGTTTAGGGTTTCCCCTCACTTTTCGAAATTTCAAAAATTTTCCGGTGAGAGAACCATTTTTTTGTCTTCTTCGATCAAAAGTTTGATTTTCCAGTGAGAGTTTTCCGAGTTACTTGCACTCGTCTGTCAATTTCTTTGTTCAATGGCAGAACCTTCTAATCCTTTGTCTACTACGGTTGAAAATCCTGAACCGTCGTCGCCGGTGGCGGCGGAGGTGGAGGAGGTTGAAGTGAATGCTCCTGGCAAGTACTTGACGGTTTTGAAGTGGACGAGGTCGGCGTTCGAGACGTTGTTGACGAACATCCAAATGCCTCCAGAGTATGGGTCTACGTACCCACAGGAAGGTGACACCGCCGGTGATGCTCCGGCGGGGTCTGTCACCATGTTTGCCGATTTCTTTTGGGATTGTAATCTCCGGCTTTCTTTGACCATTTTTGTGGTTGAAGTCTTGGAGTATTACAAACTCCATATTTCCCAACTGAGTCCGTTGGGAATGATCCGAGTTCGAAACTTTGAGTATACGTTTCATGCTCTGGGTATAGAGCCTAGCGTCGGAGATTTCCGACGGTTTTACCAGTTGTCTATGTCATTGGGTTTCTTTTCTTTCCGTCAACGAGATCATACTCCCAAGGTGATGATCCCCCCGAAGGGTATGATGAAATGGAAGACGAAGTTCTTCTATGTTAAGGCTACTGCGATTACTGCAAAGTTGCAGTTTAGGAACGTGACGGGGACAATCATAACGGAGAACATTAGTATCCCCAAAGCAGATACGGTGGATTGGTTTCCCAGGTTGCGTATCATTTGTTGGGTGAAGTTGGATAACAGGAAGCTGTGGGTGCTGCGGATGATGATTGGTAGGCTGAGTAGGAACGCAAGGCATGTGCTGCGGGAGAAGAGCGGTGGTAAGTGTCTCTTCATTTGTGCGGTTATTTTGTTTTCCTGTTTTTGTTAATGATCTTTGTAAATGGGTTGTCAGAGGAGGCTCCTTTCTGGAGGATGTTTTGCCCTGACTTCAAGGGCAAAGTTGAGATATTGACTTGTGTTGCGGGTGAGGAAGGATGGAACCGCACCATCATCGGCAATTTCCGGATGCCTGATCAGGCCGCATTGAATGCGGTGCTGCCGGAAGGCAAAGGTATAGTAATTTATTCTTCATGTATTGGCTTTAAGCAACTTGTCCCTGATGACTGTTTTGTGGTGAAAACACACAGGGGATATTGGGGCTCTGGGAGACCCTGCTGCGGCGGGTGTTCCCAAACAGATTGTGCTGAAGTTTAGTGATAAGCGTCAGCGTAGAAAGAAGAAGAAGTATGATGCGGTTGTTGTTCCTCTTTTGGTGCCAGAGGTGTCAGGTATCCCTCATATTCATTAACGCAGATATGGAGATTACGTAGTAGTGTCTGACACCCTTGAGGGTTTTGGTGTTCTAGGTGGTTCTGCGGGTGCGGGTGGATCGACAGCGGGTGCTGAGCCCGTTGATGTGAAGAAACGGAAAGGAGATGCCCCTGTTGCTGGTGGGGAAAAAGCTCCTAAGTTGAGAAAAACTCGGGCAACCAAGATCCCGAAGCCAAAACTTGTGGTTACAACAGGTAAGTTGATACGATGTTATACAAGTGTTGTTTTCGCAGTTATAACTGATAGATGTGTTATGTTTTTTTTTGTAGAACTCCGTGAGGAACCGGTCTCCTTTTTTGCCGCCCCTCCTTCTCCACCGACAGAAGTGGATGTGGAAGTCTAGAAGAAGGGTGAAGAAAGCCCTTCTATTGAAGTGGTTAGTGGTGGTGGTACTCCACCATCTGTTCATGCGGAGGAGGCTTCGAAGAAGATCGCGGGTGAAACCATTGTTGATACGTTGGATTCTTCCAACAACTTAATTGACCCGCAGGAGGATGGTGGTAATCGGGGTGAGAAACCAAAGTCCCCTGAAAAAGCTTATGGGTCCACTGCTGCGGGAACAGGGGTTGAAGATCACTTCAATTCAACCTGGGGAGAGTGAATTGGAGTTCTATTACCGTTCTTATGCGACAGAGCGGGGTTTGGAATACCACCGCCCCCTTTGGAATGTTATGTAGGGGGGTGATGTTTTGAATAATCCCTCTGCTTACAGGGAGATCCTCGGGGGTATGGGTACCCCTTTTGAGACTGCTCGGGCCCGCGGCTTATCTCGCCAAAACCGGATAAATCAGCTTTCTTCCATGCTTGTTGGGAGTGCCATAATCGCGAATGCGATTATGGAAGATTATAATGTCTTAGCTTGCAGAGAAGAGGAAAATATTCGGATGCGGGCTGAAGCCGAGGCGATGGTGAAGGCTGCTCGAGAGGGTGCGGAGCAGTTGAAGAAAGATAAAGCTGCTTTTAAGAAGTTGAAGCAGACTAAGACTTGGGCCGCATCCGCCAGCCTTAAACAGGTTCGTTCTCTTACAAAGCTGCTTTCTGATTAGCGCATGGGTTGGAGGGAAGCTTGGGCTAAAGAGAATGAAAAATTGTTCCGTGTTCGCCAGGAATTGAATAATCTCAAGGATGCAAACGCTGCTTTGGTGAAGGAAAAGGCCGCGGCTGAAGCGGCTGCAAAAGAGGCGGAGACACGTGGTGTAACCGTGTTGAAGGAAGCGTAGGCGTGTGCTGCCAAGGTGCTTGAAGAGGCGGATGCTGACCGCGCCAAGCTAAACAAGGTTGTGGAGGAACTCAAGGTATGAACTATGGCTACACATGAGTTATTTCCTTATTTGGTAAGTGTAAGGGATTGTTTGCTTATACTTTTCTGTTCTAATTGTGAACAGGCGGAAGTGCAAAGTTGAGTGACAATCCTTGAGGAGGTGAGTGCCCGCGCTACTGAGGCTGAGACGCGGGCAAGGCAAGCTGAAGAGGTCAGAGATGGGTTGACCACCTCTTTGAACCAAGTTACTGCGGATCGTGCCTGGATGCGTGAGCACAGTATCGCGCATGTAAGTATCTGGTATCCTTGTTATCTTTGTGTTTGCCTTTGATAATCTTGGTAATCTTATGTGTTCAGATTGTGGAAACCATACTTGACGCACCTGAGAACGCGACTGCGGTTGATGATATGAACGAGCGTGCTCGGCAGGCTGGGTTCAAGGTTGGTTACAACAAATGCCTTAGCGATGTGAACCCCTTCTTTAATAGCAAATTTACTGACGAAAGATCGGGGTTCCATGGTGTAGATACTGAAGCTGCTTATGCCGCAGCGGTGGATGCATATAACAACCTGTCCATTTCCGCCCTTGATGATATTGAGAAATGTTTGGAGGCGGAAGATTATGCGGATCGTTTGCGGCTGTTGTTTGATCTACCGGAGGAGGATGAAGGCGCTGGTGGTGCGAGAATGATGCAGGCACTAGCAGTACAAAAGCAGATCAGGTTGGGCCTGCGTGCCTTCTTTTGCTTTCTTTTTGATGTAAGTGTTGAAGAAACCATGTAAAGTTCCTTATGCACCGCATAGGTGTATAAGTCTTTTGGATATAAAATTCATCCTTTGGCTCAAAGTGTACAAATGTTTTTACTTTTTGTTTTTGAACGTATGCGAGTTAATGTTTTATAAGGCCAATGTTTAAGGCCTTTGTAAATAACATTAAGTCAGAGTTTGCCATTTGCATGTCTAGGTGATATGCAGTTTGCCATTTTAAAGCGGGCAGGGATTTCAGCAAAAAAGGAGGCTCCGGTGAACTTTCTGACCGATCCGCTCGATGGGAGGTCTACTCTTCGACCAGCTGATATTCTTGTGTTTGGGTGGGCCAGGGGAAAACACGCTTGTGTGGACCTTACAGGAATGTCCCCTCTTGTTGGGCTCAGGGATAATGGGTTTGTTGCTGGCCAGGCTGCGTTGAAGGCGGAATCAAGTAAGGTCGCTAAACATGAGAAGGCTTGTTTAGGGAATCAACATGTGTTTATCCCATTCGCTTTTGATACATTTGGTTCCCTAGCCCCAGAGGCTGTGGAATTCCTAAACAGGGTTCAACGGGTTGTGAATAGTAATCTCTCAACCTTTAAGGGTCGTTTCGTCTTTAGCAGGATTGGTTTTGCAATTCAAAAGGGGGTTGCGGCGCAGCTTGTTGCCCGTTTACCTGCCACTTGTTTGTAATTTGTTAGTTTGGCATTTTAATGCAAATTTCACTTTGAATTAAAAAAAAAAGAATATTTACTTTGTCTTTGTGTGAGCGCGGGTGAAATAGTGTTATTTAAGGCCAATGTTTCAGGCGCATGTAAATAATACTAAGTCATAGTTTGCCATTTGCATGTCTAGGTGATATGCAAGTATGTTAATCGTGAGACTCTGTTGGCTGTAAAGCGCGGTTGAGTATACTATATACACCATTGTCGTGCAAGTAGTAGTCAATTCCCGTTTTTATCCCGTTAGGGCCTAGGAATTGTTTTCAGGTTTTAGAAAACCCATGTGGATGCATCCGGCCGGATACTCATCGATGTTTTGCCTTTGTTGGCCTATTACAATATTTGTGTGTGGTTGCCACTTTGTATGGGTATCACGAATGAAGATTTTGCCAATCTGTTTTTGTAGATACCGCAAGTGGGACACGCATTTGTAATAGAAAAGATAAACAATATTGCATTGAATTGTTCATTTATTTATTGACAAATGGCTTGCGGGCCAGTAGGTTACATAGAAAATGTAAAACATAGCTTACATGTAGCAGCGTCGAAGCTGCTGTGCATTCCATGTTCTTGCGATAGGGTCTCCTTCTAACGTTTGCAGTTTGTACGCGCCTTTACCCAAAACCATTTGGACGAGATAGGGTCCCTCCCACTTAGGGGCAAGTTTCCCTGGACGTTCTGCGTTAGAAACCTCATTGTCGCGAAGGACATAATCTCCCGGATTGAATGTACAAATGTGAACGCGTGCGTTGTAGTATTTTTCAAGTTTTGTTTTGTACTTAGCCTCGTTGATTGCTGTGTTTTGACGCCTTTCTTCGAAGAGGTCTAAGTCAAGCCTTCGCTCGTCACCGTTGTCAATTTTGTTGACGGCTAACATTCTCGGTGAAGGGAGACCAATTTCGGCTGGGATCACCGCCTCAGAGCCATAGACTAGGCTGAAGGGTGTCTCGCCATGGCTTGTCTTTGGGTTAGTCCTATGCGCCCATAGGATACTTGGGAGTTCATCGACCCAGCCGCGCCTGGCTGTTCCCAACCGTGCCTTTATGCCTTCGACTAAACTTTTATTGATGCTTTCAACTTGGTCATTCCCTTGCGGATGTGCCACTGAGGAGAAGACGTGTTCGATGTTTAGTTCTTTAAACCAGTTTTGGAAATCATCGGCCGTGAAGTTGGTGCCGTTATCGGTTAAGATGCAAATCGGTAAACCGAAACGGCAGATGATATGTTCCCAGACAAACTTCCTTGTTATCATAGCGGTGGTAGAGGCTAACGGTTTTGCTTCTACCCATTTGGTGAAGTAGTCGACTGCCACTATGATAAACCTCACCGCTCCTGGTGTGTCTGGAAAGGGTCCCACCACGTCGATTGCCCATTTTTGGAAAGGCCATGCGGTGGTGATGGGGATCAGGTTGTTCTTTGGGCGCAATGTTTTTGGTGCATGTCGTTGACAATTGAAACACTTGCGCAAGATCTTAATCGCGTCCAGGTGCATGCCAGGCCAGTAATACCCAACGTTCATGATTTTGGCCACTACCATGCGTGGGCATGCGTGTATACCACATATTCCTTCATGTGTCTCTCTAACAAGGTACGTGGCATCTTGAGGGTCGACGCATCGTAATAGTGGCCCTAGGTATGATTTGCGGTATAATATATCGTCCCCCATTTGATAGTGGCACGCCTTGTACTGTAGTTTGCGTGCCTCTGCTTTACTTTCCGGGGTAATACCTGATTGTAGGTATCCTATAATTGGTGTCATCCAGGACGTTGTACCGTATTGGATGACGTTGACTTGGCGTAGGGGTACGAAGGGATTTTGTAGGATCTCGATACGTATTTCCTTTGCCAAGTGTTGGAAGCTGGTGGATGCGAGTTTTGAAAGTGCATCCGCGGGTTTGTTTTCACTCCTGTTAATATGGCGAATGTTGAAGGAGGTGAACCGTGATTTCAGTTGCTTGGCTTGTTCGAGATAGAGGATCATGATATCTCCTTTTGCGGTGCAGTCGCCGCGGACTTGCCCCGCAACTAGTAACGAATCGACGTGCGCTTCCAAATGTTGGACGCCGAGCTTGACTGGCAAGCGTAGCCCGGCGAGTAAAGCCTCGTATTCTGCCTCGTTGTTTGTACTTTTGAAATCGAGGCGGATGGCATACGTAAGCTCTTGGCCATCAGGGCTGACGAGTCACAGACCTGCACCGTCCTCGTTGGACGCACCATCGGTGTATAGTGCCCAGATGTCTGATGGGGACGGTGGAGGTATAGGATTTTGTTCGTATACGCATTCTTGGATGCGATTCGCCGGTACTTCCACGGCGAAGTCAGCTAAAACCTGGCCTTTGATTGTTGGGCGCGATTTGTAAATCAATGTGTACGCGCCCAGTTCAATGGCCCATTTGGCAAGTCTTCCAAAGATTTCGGGCTTGGAGAGGATTTGCCCGATCCTGTAGTTGGTTAACACGGTGATGACGTGATCTACAAAGTAACGGCGTAGACGTCTGGATGCATGTACCAGTGTGAGTACCAACTTCTCCATGATGGAGTATCTTGTCTCTGGATCGTTGAGCATTTTGCTGACATAATATATTGGTGTTTGGACCCCCTCTCTTTCCACTATGAGTACCACGCCCACCGCGTTGTCTGCGGCGGACAAGTATAGGATGAGTGGTTCTCTTTTGCATGGTGCAGTGAGAGTTGGGAGTTGGATCAAACACTCTTTCATCTCCCGGAAAGCGTTTTCTGCCTTTGCGGTCCATTGGAACTGTTTCTTTTTTAGGCAGTTGCGCAGAGTACTGATAAAGGGGTAAGATTTGGCCGCGTGGTTGGCTAAGAATCTGTTTAACGCGGCTAGTCGTTGCATCTCCTTTATTGTGGAAGGCGATGGCATGCGTTCGATCGCCTGGACTTTTTCCAGGTTGACCTTGAATCCATCTTTTGTGACGATGAATCCGAGGAACTTTCCTTCTTCCATTCCAAACGAGCATTTCCCTGGATTAAGCTTCATGTTGACGCCTCGTAGAGTTTGGAATGTTCTTTCAATATCTTGGAGCATGGTATCCTCCTCCATGCTCTTGATGACTAAGTCGTCCATGTAGATCTCGACAGTCTTGTTGATTTGATCGCCGAAAGTGTCGTTCATCAGTTTTTGATAGGTTGCGCCCGCGTTGCGCAACCTAAACGGCATTTTTGTGTAGCAGTAATTTCTGGTAGGAGTGCGTAATGCCATTTTGTCTTCGTCCTCGATTGCCATCTGTACCTGGTGATAGCCTTTGTAACAATCGAGGAAACACTTCCATCGGAACGGGGCGAGATTGTCGACTTTCTCGTCGATCTCCGGAAGTGAGTAACAATCTTTGGGGCAAGCTTTGTTAAGATCTTTGTAGTCGACGCACATGCGCCAGCCCCCGGGTGGGTTTTCTACCATGACTGGGTTGGACAACCAAGTCTGGTATTTGACTTCCCGCAGGATGCCTGAGGATAGCAGTTCTTTGACCTGCTCGTTCATCGCCTCGTTTTTTGCGGATCTGAGGTGGCGTTGGCCTTGGATCATGGGCTTGATACCCGGTAGGGTATTCAAGAAATGCTGCATGATTTCGCGTGGGACACCTGTCATGTCGGCGGGTGTCCATGCGAAGATGTCTTGATATCTGAAGAGAAGTTGCTTCAGGCGCGCTCTTGTGCTGTTAGACAAGGCGTGACCCAATGTCACCGTCTGTTCGGGGTACCTTGCATTAAGTACCCATTTCTCGGGTTCGGTTTTGGGGGTCAGACTTGCCGTTTTGGCCGGACGTAGTTCGTCCGTGGACATTACTTCTCTGCGGGCGTAAATTATCGCGACCCCCATCTCGGTTGGGAAACCGATAGCAGAGTGGGGGACGGATGTGATCATGTTAAAATCGCCTTGAGATTCTCGCTCGAGAAGTACGTCGTAGCGGGAGGTGTGGGGTAAAACCATGAAGTTTACCTCCTCGATCCGCGTGTGCTTACCGTTGGTAAGGCGCACAGGGAATGTGATTTGGCCCAGGGGGAAAACTGTTTCCCCCGCGAATCCGGCCAATGGGTAGTCCACCGGCTGCAATCGATCTTTATCTTCTTGATCGAATTGGTTGAAGCATTGCTCCTAGATAATATCGGAGGTACTTCCTAGGTCGATAAACTGACGCTCCGTGCAGTAATGACCTAGGTAGCCGATGATGACGACGGCGCGCCTGTCGCGCGGTCCGCCTTGGACTTTGGGGAAAACGACTTGTTCGTCTCGCTAGTTGTCATCCCCTCTTCTTGCCGCCTTGCGCGGCCTTCCCCGGCCCCCATGGATCATGCGGGTGGTGGCCACATACATGGCCTTTTTGCCGGTGGATGTGCCCTCGTCATGGGGGGTAATGTGCTTAGTTTGTTTCTGCGTAGCTGACAACAGGTGTTGTAGCTTGCCCTCTTTTAGGGCTCACTCAATCTCCAATCGGAGACTGATGCAATTGTTCGTAGAGTGGCCCGAGTCTTTATGATACTCGCAGTAAAGGGTCAAATCTTGGCCCTTTTTAGACTTTATCGGATGGGTCGATCGCAAGAACTGTGCCTCCGTGAGGAGGACGTCTCTTGGCGTCTTGTTAATCTCGGTCCAATTGCGGTCCCGTGATTCCTTCTTGGATGCCCACTGGTCACGCTGGGCATTGATCGTTGCTCGTGCGTCGGGCTGATATCCGTGCGGGACATATGGTTTGGAATCGTTGCCCCGATTCCATATATCCTGGTTGAGTTTGTTGTTGCGCTTGGGGTCTTGGCGGGAGGATTGACCTTCCGCCTGAGGGTGCGCTTTGCCAGCGTGCGGTTTGAGGGACCGCGTGGTCTGGGCGTACGTCTTGACTGCCGCCATGACGTCGTCCCATTTTTCTGGCAAGCCCTCCTTGCCCGAGATGGTCATGATCATTTCATCGTGGTTGACCGCCCGGATGAAATGATTGCGGGCCATTTGGTCTGCTATCCCGCCAATCTCGAGGCATTCTTTGTTATAGCAGATAACGAAAGACTCCAAACTTTCGTTTTCTCCGCGCCAGATGTTCATGACGTGTCACACCCCGATATTTCCACGTATTACCGGTGGGCCCGGTGGGGAGTATCGTGACGTAGTTGATATCATCAAAGTCAAACAACACAAATTTAAATGCACAGCGGAAGCAAAAGATAGATTTATTTCCACTGAATAATATTGTAATATTAAGTATCACAAGCAGTTGAAACAGATCCACAGGCGGAATCGAATAAAAAGGAAATTATTGTTCAACAGAGGCATCTAAGCTTGCGAGACTTCTATTTGATGCTAGGAGAGGCCAGCCTATTCCGTTTAGTACCTGCACTTAGTCTTTTTGGGAAAAATACGTTAGTTTACACTGGTAAATACAATTAACTGACTCATTTTGAAAATGTTTTTAGAAAATTGATTAGAGTGCAAACGGCACAAAACTTTTTATAACTTGGGATAATTATTTGAATATAATACCTGTAAAAGACTTACATGTTTCTTATGCGTTCAGTATCCCGGTTTTAACACCGGGTTAAAGATTAATAGACACACCACATTATTTATTTATGCACTGACGGGTGTACGCCTACACCCCGTGCTTAGGTCGTGGCCATTTCGTAAAATGATGCCAAGGATATCCGGGACATGGTCATTAACCCCCCAAAGGCTTTAAGCAAACAAAACATTTTTAAACGGGACATTTCAATGATTTAACCTTCATACAATTAAAGATTCAATGCCCGACCAAGCGGTATTTTATATACTGTACCCCAAGCCCGTATAGGGAAAATAAGTTAAAAGTATTTACCTTTGCAAGTATAATTCACAAACAGCAAAATGCAAGTAGCTTTTACCGGGTCTCCTATTCTGGAACGAAGGTTTATAATAACCTATTAGAATCCTAACGGGTCTTTAATTAAGCTTAAGCTTAGACCGGTTAGTTTTAAAAGGAAGATACGGTTCAAACGCATGAATAAGCAAAGACCGGAATAGAATGTGATTTAGACCCGACAAGTTTGAAGACTTGTATAATATGGGTAAACTATACACATTCTGGATTTTGAGACAAAAGTGATAAGGTTTGACCCGTAAAGCTAATATATGCAAACAAGTTACATAAGACGATCCGAACGTTAAAAGTACGTAACGGGTAACCATATGAATCATATACAAGTTTCCTAAGTTAATATGCCTTAAATATGTTGTGACATCAGTAAGATATCTTCTATTATGCCCAAAACGGATTTAACCTCAAACTATGCCCTGTAGGGGCATTTTGGTCATTTTAAAGGTTATAAAAGAGTTTAAATGGTAATATGAGTTACAGGTCTGATATAATCAGTAAATATACTTATTTTTATAAGTTATAACAGTAGGGTATTACATATATGTGAAATTTACTACTTATAACCATACTATGCACCAAAAGGGCATTTTGGTAATTTTCACATAAGCTTATAAGGTTAAATTTGGAATCTGACTTTATAAACTTTTACTTACTGTTAGGATATAAAAAATTACTTAATATATCAGTAGGTATTGAGTCTTATATATCTAATATGGTTTTAATACATACTATGTGTTAAAAACGCTTAAAAAGGCGATTTGGAGCCATTTCTGGGTTTTCAAAGAAAAGCTGATATTTTTAATATTCCAGAAGGCTCAAAATGTTTCATTTATCATATTAGATCAGTAGAAAAAGGTTTGGTGTCAAAAGGTTTTGTAAAACTCATTTTATAACCCAAAAGGGCAAAACCGACAATAACCGAATTAAGCTTAGAACTCTAAGTTATGCTCAGCCTAAAAATAAATAAAAATCTTCAAAAATCCCAAAATATTATCTTACATCAGTGGGTAAAAAGTTTGGTATTAAAAATCGGGTTTAGATAGGCTATATGTTAATTACGCCGTTTAATTAATAAAAAGCTTTTTATTTACGCTAATGAGCATAACTTCTATTCTAGACCTCAAACTGATATCAAATTTTAAGGACAAGTCTATAAATAAGTAACTAAGGTTTCTACTCTTTTATATTTTCAAAAATCATGTTTTAAGGTGTAAAGGGCATAATAGTCAACATTTAAGCATTTAACGGAAACATGCATATGAATCGTATAACTAATGAACCAAGTTGTGTAACCTCAGAGGGTTACACTAATCTATAACCTGGTCCTAATTAAGCTCTAAGGCATTTCTAAACAATGCTTAAACGGGTCAGAACTGAAAGTCAAAGCAGAAGTCAAATTATGCGACTTTCGGTTCCGAAGCGAGCCTAAACTGAAAATTGTCCGGTTGAACATGTATAGACATGTTCTTACATTAATTACCAAGTTATATTAGTGATAAAACAGGTTGCATAGCTTCTACATTATTAATTATGCATTAATTTGAAAATAAGCTTTCTGTTGACTTTTTAGGATTAACTTTGACCCAACAATTGACCTAGTTAGAGTGGGAATCAGAGGGTGCCCTTTTAAGGGTTTATTGCCCACATAATTACCAACTCATAGGTACTTTCAATTTGAAATTTGACTGGACAATTAAGGATTAATGACGAAGTCAAACCTTAATTACGACGGTTTGACTTTAAGCTAATTAACTAAGCTAAACTGAATTAAGGAAGGTTAAGTATACTTACAAAGGTCCTAAGCACGATTAGGAAGCCTAAGGAAACTTGTTGCTGATCAGAGGAGCTCCAGAAGTGAGTCTTGTGAATGTTTGCAAATGATGAACAAAGTGTTACAACTTGGGAGCTCTTATATAGCAAACTTGGTGCCATTAGATCTTGCCATGCAAGTCTACAAGTTTTACAAGATGGTCCCAACTGTCCCTAGTGCATGAAATACCAGTGGGGGAGCCCCTGGTATAAGAAAACAAGGTTTAAAGTCGGTTATAGACCTGACTGGCAGCTGCAGGTCTTTTTCTATCGCTGGCATGCTCTCGCGGGCCGCGTAAGCCCTTAAGGGATTCTTACGCGGGCTGCCTGGCCCTCCAGAACCAGCCAAACAAGTTTCATTTATTTGCAATTCAGCCCCTGGTCCTTCCTAACGTGGTTTTAAGTGTTTTTCTTTAACTTTTGGCCCTCTAACCTTACTTCTAAGGGCTCCATGACATGTTTAAACATTGGCAAGTCCTTGGTTAACTTTGTGATCACCCGAAAAGCCATTATTTTCAACGTTGACGCTTTTAACCCCTCGCACGCGAATTTTATCATAACTTTCTCATATGATAACGAAACTTTGTGAAATTTTTATCACATATTCTAGTGAGCATATTTTATCGTTACAAAGCCTCGGGTTTGCTAAAAGGTCACTCAGATGTATACTTTAAACATGTTGACACATTTAACCCCTGTAGTTTGTAATCTCTCACTTTCTTCCACAATCAGCTTCGTATGATCCATGATTTATTCGTTTAAGGGTATAAATATCATGTAGGGCTATTTTAAAATATATTTATTCATTGTTGACATTTTGAATCCTTTTATACACATAGATTCCTTGTTTGTCAACTTTAGTCCCTCTAAAGTAATCGTTTACACGTTTAATGCTCATGACACGTGTCGATACATTATTGGACATAAATTTTCGAGGTGTTACATCCTCACCCCCTTAAAAGAAATCTCAACCTCGAGATTTATTGAAACAAATGAGGGTACCTTTCTTTCATTGTGGGCTCTACCTCCCACGTGTACTCGGGACCTCTGCGGGCATCCCATTTGACCTTTACAATAGGCACGTGCTTCCTTCGAAGCTTCTTAACCTGTCGATCCTCAATCGACAAAGGTTTTTCCACAAATTTCAAGCTCTCATCTATATGCACATCTGTGTGTGGTATGACTAGCGATTTATCGGCTAGACATTTCTTCAGATTGCAGACGTGGAATACATTGTGAATACCACTGAGCTCTTCAGGCAAGTTCAACTTGTAAGCCACTGATCCTACACATTCGATGATCTCGAATGGTCCTATGTACCTTGGGCTTAACTTACCTTTCTTACCGAATCGCATCACTCCCTTCCAGGGTGATACTTTAAGCAAAACTTTATCACCAACCTCGAACTTTAGAGGTTTACGCCTTAAGTTTGCGTAGCTTTTCTGCCTATCTCTGGCAGCTTTCAGGCAGTCACGAATTTGGACAATCTTGTCCGTCGTTTCAAAGACTATGTCAGGTCCTGATAATTGAGTTTCCCCTACTTCTGCCCAACAAATGGGCATTCTGCATTTCCTACCATATAATGCCTCGAAAGGCGCAGCCTTAATGCTTGTATGGTAGCTATTGTTATAGGAGAACTCGATCAGTGGCAGGTGGTTATCCCAACTACCACTTAAATCAATCACACACGCACGAAGCATGTCTTCCAAAGTTTGGATGGTACGCTCACTCTGCCCGTCCGTCTGAGGATGGTAAGCCGTACTGAAATTTAAGCGCGTGCCCAAAGACTGTTGGAAACTTTTCCAAAAGTGTGATGTGTATCTGGTATCTCTGTCAGAGATAATAGATACTGGTACGCCATGCAAAGATACAATCTTATCTACGTACAATTGGGCTAACATGTCAGAGCTATAAGTCTCCTTAATGGGTAGGAAATGTGCTGACTTAGTCAGTCTATCTACTATCACCCATATAGTATCATTTCCTTTCTTTGTCTTTGGCAAATTGGTGATGAAATCCACTGTCACCATCTCCCACTTCCATGTGGGAAGTTCAGGCTGTTGTAGCAAACCTGACGGCTTCTGATGTTCAGCTTTGACTTGCGCACACGTCAAACATTTAGCTACATAGGCAGCTATAGACTTCTTCAAGCCTATCCACCAATAGTTTGCCTTTAGATCTTGGTACATCTTATCAGCTCCAGGATGAACGAAATACTTAGAACTATGGGCTTCCTGGAGGATAACATCCCGAAGTCCTCCATAAACTGGAACCCATATTTGTCCATTTAACCTCAGAATTCTGTCCTTGCCATAGGATAACTGTTCTTTAGTTACTCCTAGCTGTTCTTCAGGATAGTTAGCTTCCAATACAGCTTCCTTCTGTGCAGCTAACAACTTTTCATTCAAACTATTCTTTATCTCAATGCTCTTGGCATTGATTCTTATAGGCTTCACTCTCTCCTTTCTACTTAAGGCATCAGCGACTACATTTGCCTTGCCAGGATGGTATCTTATCTCACAGTCATAATCATTTAATGTTTCCATCCATCGTCGCTGCCTCATGTTCAAGTCCTTCTGATTGAACAGATGTTAAAGGCTCTTGTGATCAGAATAGATCACACACTTTGTACCATACAAATAATGCCTCCACAGCTTTAATGCAAATACAACGGCACCCAGCTCCAAGTCATGGGTGGTGTAGTTCTTCTCGTGCACCTTCAACTGTCGAGAAGCATAGGCAATAACCTTACCTTTTTGCATTAGCACACATCCCATGCCTATGTGTGATGCATCACAATACACTACAAATTCTTCTATTCCATCCGGCAATGTCAACACAGGTGCATTGCTCAACTTCTGCTTAAGAATGTTAAAGGATTCCTACTGCTTAGGACCCCAGTCGAACTTAATATTCTTCCTAGTCAATGAAGTTAGGGGTGCAGCAATCCTTGAGAAGTTTTCAATAAAACGCCTATAATAACCTGCTAAGCCTAAAAAGCTACGAATCTCAGTGGGCGTCTTTGGCTCTTGCCAATTCATGACAGCTTCGACCTTAGCGGGATCCACTTGGATACCACGCTCACTAACCACATGTCCAAGAAAATGGACTTCTCGAAGCCAAAATTCACACTTGGAAAACTTGGCATAGAGTTTCTCCTGCTGAAGGAGTTTGAGAATACATCGAAGATGCTTCTCATGGTCAGCCTGATTCTTTGAATAAATCAGTATGTCGTCAATGAAGATGATGACAAATTTATCTAAGTAGGGTTTGCATACGCGATTCATGAGATCCATGAACGCTGCAGGTGCATTTGTGAGTCCGAATGGCATCACTAAGAACTCGTAGTGACCATAACGAGTTCTAAATGCAGTCTTGTGTACATCTTCATCTCTAACCTTCAATTGGTGGTAGCCTGACCTCAGATCGATCTTAGAGAAGTAACTCGCTCCTTGAAGTTGATCGAACAAATCGTCGATCCTGGGCAAAGGATATCTATTCTTGATAGTAACTTTATTAAGTTCACGATAATCGATGCACAGACGCATCGAGCCATCCTTCTTCTTCACAAAGAGTATTGGCGCTCCCCAAGGAGACGAACTAGGTCTAATAAAACCTTTGGCTAACAAATCATCTAGTTGGGTCCTCAGCTCTTTCATCTCTATTGGTGCTAACCTATAAGGCGCTCTTGCGACAGGTGCTGCTCCATGAATGATGTCAATTCTGAATTCTACTTGCCTATCTGGCGGTAAACCAGGTAGTTCTTCAGGGAAAACTTCATGGTATTCAGAAATGACGGGGATATCTTCAATCTTAGGCTTCTGCTCATCAATGGTTACATGTGCCATATAAATGACACAACCCTTCATCAAACTCCTAGATGCCTTGAGCATGGACACTTGCTCAGGCAGCCCATACCGGGTGTCTCCCTGGATGGTAAGTGGCTCGCCAGACGGAGTCTTGATCACCACTTGCTTCTTGTTGCACACAATCTGATCTTGGTTGTGGGATAGCCAATCCATGCCTATAACTATATCGAAACCGGCTAACTTCAAAGGAAGTAAGGATAAAGGAAAAGAGTGGTTCCTAATGGATATAACACATCCATCTAACACAGTTGATGCGGTTTCTAAGGTTCCATCGGCTAATTCAACCTCATATTTTACGCTTAGGGTTTTAACAGGTAAATTCAATAACTTACAAAACTTATCATCTACGAATGACTTATCAGCTCCTGAATCAAAAAGCACTCTTACATAAACATCATTAATAAGGAAGGTACCTGTGATCACGTTATCGTCCTTAACAACTTCCTTAGCATCCATCCTAAAGACCCTTGCATTGGTCTTTTTCCCATCCTCAGCTTTCTTCGCAAGCTTTGGGCAATTGGACCTAATGTGCCCTTTTCATTGCAGTTATAGCACGTCGCATCCTTGATTTTCTTACAGTCTACTGTCTTGTGCTCAGAGGATTTACAAATCCCACAAGGCCTTGGCTGCGATTGGGACTTCAACTCGAGTCTGCACCTTCCGAAATGGTGCTTCTTACAGGTTTTACACTTGGGCTTATCGCCCGACTGTTGACCATCCTTTTTAGTTCCAGAACTCTTTTTGTGGCACTGTTTCCCTTATGCTTTTTATCCGAACGCCGTGAGTTATCATCCTCACACTTCCTCTTCTCAGTATCATTGTTCCTCAGCGATCTCTGCCTGACCGCGTCCAGTGTGAGGGATAAGGATATATCAGCTGCAGATCTGAATGTTGCTGGCCGAGAGGCCTTCACACTTGCCTTAATCTCTGGGGCTAAACCCTCAATGAACCGAGCTATCCTCTTGGGCTCCGGTGTTACAAGGTAAGGGACCAACCTTGACATTGTGTTGAAGCTTGTCAGGTAGGCTTGCCAATCCAGGTTTTTCATAACCAGAGCTAAGAAATCAGACTCGATCTTTTCGACCTCATGCTGAGGGCAGTAGTTTTCCTTAATCAATGCCATGAACTGATCCCATGACAGATTGTACAATGGGATTTTCCCGGTTGCTTGAATCAGAGACCTCCACCATGCTAGTGCCTCGCCCTTGAATGACTGAGACACAAATTTCACCACGTCCTTATCAGCACAACCACTGATATCTACCACAGTGTCCATCTCGTCTAACCATGTCATGCAATCAACTGCTCTTTTCTCCCTAGTGAAATCCCTGGGTTTGCATGAGACAAAATATTTATAGGAACATCCCCCAGTACGGGGCTCCTGATTAAATACAATCTTCTTCGATGGAACACTGTGTTGGTTCGAGGAGTGTTGATCATCATCCTTCTTCTTTGGCTCATCTTGCTTAGAGGGAGGCTTACTATGAGCCTCCGAATGAGCTTTAGAGTGTGACTTCACACGTTGAACGGATAGGGTTCTGCTGCGGGTACTACTAGACTCATTATCTCTTCTATCTAGAGCCCGGGTAACGGCATTATCTATTAATGCCTGCAGCTCTGCACCCGTTATATTTATTCTGGCATTATCCTGATTTTCCCTAGGGCGACTGTTGACTTCATCTGACCTAACCATGTAGTTTGTAGTGCTACATAAAATATTAACAGGGATTTTAGGGGTCATTTATTGAATTGTCTTTTATGGCAATTCATTAACCATGGTAAACATAAACCATATGTGGTTAACTTATTCAAACACGTTTATTTAGGATTTTTATTAATAATTTATCCTAATTTAAAAAAATATTAAGAGCATTAATAATGGCACATAGAGCCTAGTCATAAGGACAATCTAATTATGAACCATGATTTTTAGAGGATCAAGGTACTAAGGTTTGAACAAAGTTCATTACCCTTTATTGACAGGGAGTTGTAGGCTACGACTGTCTTTTGTCTTATATGACAATAATTATGGCCCATAGGCTCTTCTTCACCAATGGATCTTTAATATACAATCCTTTTAATTGGTGGTTTAAACCCATGATTTTTAGATCATCAGGTTAGATTAGGAATCTTTTGAAGAATCCAGTTATAAGGATGACATGTGTGATTTTAACGTATCACGTCTGCCAGGAGTGTTAACATGTTTTCATATGTTAACAAGGATTTGAATCTCTTTTAAACAGGTTTTACCATCTTGGCCAGGTTTTAAAGTGACATGCAGGCTAGGTCTTACCCTTAAGATTCTTTTTAATATTTAAGGCAGAATAATCCTAAATTGAGATGTTAATATGGATCTGAATCTAATTATGGAACTACCAACTTGGCCCGGTCTTAAGATGACACATGGCTAGGTCTTGTCCCTTTTAGATTTTGCCATTTTATTATAATGGTAGATCTTATCATAGGAATGTTATTTTTGTTTATTTTATGTTTTATGTTTATGCATATATTTAGCAACAAATATGAAAATTAAAATTAAACCATTCCATCATAATTTCAAACAGTACAAATTTTGCCCTAAACGGGACTTCTACAAAAATAAAATGCCCACGCAGGGGTGAAACAAATAAACATACCCACGCAGGGGTCATCAGAAAGACATGCCCATGCAGGGGCAGAATACAAAAAGACTTGCCCACATAGCCCACAGGGGCAGAATACATAAACAAATGTCCACGCAGGGACATGATTACAAAACTAAAACAAACAAACAAATGAAGGATTTAATGACCCTTCTTGCTTTTTCCCTTGATCAGGTTCACCAGATTCTTAAACATCCCTCGGTTTTGCCTTCGGTCTTCCCGCACTTCATGCCGCACCTCTCTAATACTTTGCAGAATCTCCTGATGTTGCGGTGGAGACATTTGCGGGGGTTGTTGATATAGCGGAGGTTGAGGAGGCGGCTGTTGATGATACCCAAAAGGTGGGTACCCAGTTCCCCAGGGAGTTCCAAAAGGTCCTTCTGGGTGGAGGGCGTTGTAGTTTGCAGCTACAAGATACGGGTCGGCCTCTGCATAGTTATAATTGGTGTGGACCGGCTGCTCAAAGGGATTATACGCCGCTGAACCGGCGTATGCCGGAATTGGGTTACCAAAACCCAATGGTGGTGGCGCTACAGGCGCAGAGTCTACCTCGGAGACGGGGTTTGAAGGTCCCCCCATCTGCGGGTCTTCGTGGAGTGGCGAGTAGTGACTGCCACTTGAGGGTTGAGGGGTGCTGATACGCACTCCTCCTCGCGCGGATATCCGTGCATTTGATCTCCTCCGCCTCGGTGGGTCCGGAGGCGGCTGCTGAACAGGTGGTGGTGGCGGTGGAGTAACTGCCACAAAACGAGAATCCTCAGAAGGATCATGCTGGTGCTGCTGGTGGTGGGGCGAGGAGTGGTATGAAGGTGTAAACACCCAATCATACTGGGTGAACCTCGCCTGGTAACTATCCGGACCACGATAAGGTGATCAGTGGAAAGAGGACCCATCGGAGATCTCAATGGGACGGTTGGGGGTTCCAGTTTGTGGTTCGGCGGGGTCCGTATCCTCGTCCATATCCATTCCCTGAGCTTCAGGGAAATGGTCTTCGGGGCCCAATGGGTTAAAACCTACTGGTTCTTGAATGTAGTTTGCCGGGTTGAACCGGCTCTGAAAGGCAGGAGTGGGGTCACCGAAAGAATGGTGGGAGTTGGACCGTTGAAGCGGTATAAATGAAGGTTGGGGTTCGTTGGGCTCGTTTTCGGAATAAGGCCCAAATGAGTGAAGGTAGGACGGTGATGAGCTTAGAGAGACGGATCGTCTCCCGGGTTCAATGTATGTCCTCCAGGGTTCCTGGGGACTTGTGCTCATGGTGACGGATTGGGGGCATGGAATGTCCCCTTACCTCTTCCTCTTCCTCTAATTCTGGGCGGCATCTTGAACCTGTCAATAATTAACAAAGATAACAACAAGCATATATATACTAAAGACAAAAAATAAAACAAAACAGAATTTGTCCTATGTTACTTGTCTAGACTCGAGGATTGAGGAATGTGCAATTGTGTAACTGAGAGTAAACACAAAAGGCTAGTGTTTAATTCACTCAGCGTTGGCTCTGATACCAACCTGTCACACCCCGATATTTCCACGTATTACCGGTGGGCCCGGTGGGGAGTATCTTGACGTAGTTGATATCATCATAGTCAAACAACACAAATTTAAATGCACAGCGGAAGCAAAAGATAGATTTATTTCAACTGAATAATATTGTAATATTAAGTATCACAAGCAGTTGAAACAAATCCACAGGCGGAATCGAATAAAAAGGAAATTATTGTTCAACAGAGGCATCTAAGCTTGCGAGACTTCTATTTGATGCTAGGAGAGGCCAGCCTATTCCGTTTAGTACCTGCACTTAGTCTTTTTGGGAAAAATACGTCAGTTTACACTGGTAAATACAATTAACTGACTCATTTTGAAAATGTTTTTAGAAAATTGATTTGAGTGCAAACGGCACAAAACTTTTTATAACTTGGGATAATTATTTGAATATAATACCTGTAAAAGACTTACATGTTTCTTATGCGTTCAGTAGCCCGGTTTTAACACCGGGTTAAAGATTAATAGACACACCACATTATTTATTTATGCACTGACGGGTGTACGCCTACACCCCGTGCTTAGGTCGTGGCCATTTCGTAAAATGATGCCAAGGATATCCGGGACATGGTCATTAACCCCCCAAAGGCTTTAAGCAAACAAAACATTTTTAAACGGGACATTTCAATGATTTAACCTTCATACAATTAAAGATTCAATGCCCGACCAAGCGGTATTTTATATACCGTACCCCAAGCCCGTATAGGGAAAATAAGTTAAAAGTATTTACCTTTGCAAGTATAATTCACAAACAGCAAAATGCAAGTAGCTTTTACCGGGTCTCCTATTCTGGAACGAAGGTTTATAATAACCTATTAGAATCCTAACGGGTCTTTAATTAAGCTTAAGCTTAGACCGGTCAGTTTTAAAAGGAAGATACGGTTCAAACGCATGAATAAGCAAAGACCGGAATAGAATGTGATTTAGACCTGAAAAGTTTGAAGACTTGTATAATATGGGTAAACTATACACATTCTGGATTTTGAGACAAAAGTGATAAGGTTTGACCCGTAAAGCTAATATATGCAAACTAGTTACAAAAGCTGATCCGAACACGAAAAGTACGTAACGGGTAACCATATGAATCATATACAAGTTTCCTAAGTTAATATGCCTTAAATATGTTGTGACATCAGTAAGACATCTTCTATTATGCCCAAAACGGATTTAAACTCGAACTATACCCCGTAGGGGCATTTTGGTCATTTTAAAGGTTATAAAAGAGTTTAAATGGCAATCTGAGTTACAGGTCTGATATAATCAGTAAATATACTTATTTTTATAAGTTATAACAATAGGGTATTACATATATGTGAAATTTACTACTTATAACCATACTATGCACCAAAAGGGCATTTTGGTAATTTTCACATAAGCTTATAAGGTCAAATTTGGAATCTGAATTTATAAACTTTTACTTACTGTTAGGATATAAAAATTTACTTAATATATCAGTAGGTATTGAGTCTTATATATCTAATATGGTTTTAATACACACTATGTGTTAAAAACGCTTAAAAAGGCGATTTGGAGCCATTTCCGGGTTTTCGAAGAAAATCTGATATTTTTAATATTCCAGAAGGCTCAAAATGTTTCATTTATCATATTAGATCAGTAGAAAAAGATTTGGTGTCAAAAGGTTTTGTAAAACTCATTTTATAGCCCAAAAGGGCTAAACCTACAATAACCGAATTAAGCTTAGAACTCTAAGTTATGCTCAGCCTAAAAATAAATAAAAATCTTCAAAAATCCCAAAATATTATCTTACATCAGTGGGTAAAAATTTTGGTATTAAAAATCGGGTTTAGATAGGCTATATGTTAATTACGCCGTTTAATTAATAAAAAGCTTTTTATTTACGCTAATGAGCATAACTTCTATTCTAGACCTCAAACTGATATCAAATTTTAAGGACAAGTCTATAAATCAGTAACTAAGGTTTCTACTCTTTTATATTTTCAAAAATCACGTTTTAAGGTGTAAAGGGCATAATAGTCAACATTTAAGCAGTTAACGGAAACATGCATATGAATCGTATAACTAATGAACCAAGTTGTGTAACCTCAGAGGGTTACACTAATCTATAACTTGGTCCTAATTAAGCTCTAAGGCATTTCTAAACAATGCTTAAACGGGTCAGAACTGAAAGTCAAAGCAGAAGTCAAATTATGCGACTTTCGGTTCCGAACCGAGCCTAAACAGAAAATTGTCGGGTTGAACATGTTTAGACATGTTCTTACATTAATTACCAAGTTATATTAGTGATAAAACAGGTTGCATAGCTTCTACATTACTCATTATGCATTAATTTGAAAATAAGCTTTCTGTTGACTTTTTAGGATTAACTTTGACCCAACAATTGACCTAGTTAGAGTGGGAATCAGAGGGTGCCCTTTTAAGGGTTTATTGCCCACATAATTACCAACTCATAGGTACTTTCAATTTGAAATTTGACTGGACAATTAAGGATTAATGACGAAGTCAAACCTTAATTACGACGGTTTGACTTTAAGCTAATTAACTAAGCTAAACTGAATTAAGGAAGGTTAAGTATACTTACAAAGGTCCTAAGCACGATTAGGAAGCCTAAGGAAACTTGTTGCTGATCAGAGGAGCTCCAGAAGTGAGTCTTGTGAATGTTTGCAAATGATGAACAAAGTGTTACAACTTGGGAGCTCTTATATAGCAAACTTGGTGCCATTAGATCTTGCCATGCAAGTCTACAAGTGTTACAAGATGGTCCCAACTGTCCCTAGTGCATGAAATACCAGTGGGGGAGCCCCTGGTATAAGAAAACAAGGTTTAAAGTCGGTTACAGAACTGACTGGCAGCTGCAGGTATTTTTCTGTCGCTGGCATGCTCCCGCGGGCCGCGTAAGCCCTTAAGGGATTCTTACGCGGGCCGCCTGGCCCTCCAGAACCAGCCAAACAAGTTTCATTTATTTGCAATTCAGCCCCTGGTCCTTCCTAATGTGGTTTTAAGTGTTTTTCTTGCACTTTTGGCCCTCTAACCTTACTTCTAAGGCCTCCATGACATGTTTAAACATTGGCAAGTCCTTGGTTAACTTTGTGATCACCCGAAAAGCCATAATTTTCAACGTTGACGCTTTTAACCCCTCGCACACGAATTTTATCATAACTTTCTCATATGATAACGAAACTTTGTGAAATTTTTATAACATATTCTAGTGAGCATATTTTATCGTTACAAAGCCTCGGGTTTGCTAAAAGGTCATCAGAGGTATACTTTAAACACGTTGACACATTTAACCCCTGTAGTTTGTAATCTCTCACTTTCTTTCACAATCAGCTTCGTATGATCCATGATTTATTCGTTTAAGGGTATAAATATCATGTAGGGCTATTTTAAAATACATTTATTCATTGTTGACATTTTGAATCCTTTTATACACATAGATTCCTTGTTTGTCAACTTTAGTCCCTCTAAAGTAATCATTTACACGTTTAATGCTCATGACACGTGTCGATACATTATTGGACATAAATTTTCGAGGTGTTACATGACGTCGAGGGTATCACGCTTGCGACGTCGTTGTTGGCTAAAATGAGTAAGAAATTTTTCTTGCAACTGTTCAAATGAGGCCAGTGATCCGACTGGCAAAGAATCAAACCAGGCCCTCGCTAGTCCGGTGAGGGTCTGGGGGAAGAAATGGCACCAACTGGCTTTGTCCCAACGACCCATGCACCCAGCCCCGGTAAAGATATTCATATGGTCGTCTGGGTCTGACGAACCATTGTATTTCCCCACCGTAAGTGGGAGCTTGTTTGTGGTGAGTGTGGCCTGGGCGATCTCCGGTATGAATTTGGAGTTTTCGGCCGCGGACTTTGGCCTGTAGGGTTGGGCTTGATTGGGCTTTGCAGCGCGATCGTATATAGTGCGGGGTTGTGTGGGAGGAATGTAATTGTACCCTCCTGGTCGGCTAATAGCCGAGTGAGAGTCCCCGTAGTATGTATGGTCATCTGGGTCGGTGCGGTCATACCCCTCATTGTGGGGGTGCGGCCCCAGACGGCTATGTATGTCGGACCCGCGGCGGACTGTTGACTGTCGCTGATTTTCGCCATGTGGGCCCAGGTGATCACGTACTGGACCTCTCGAGCGGGACCCATATGTGGAGTCGTCCTCTCTGAGCGTATGGACGCTACAATAGGAGGAGCCGAGTTCCTCGCGCCTATCCCGGGAAGCCGGGTTTATGGGTGTCCTACCCTCGTATTGCAAGATACGAGCCGCAGGTGTGTATGGTGCGGGCGTGGGTCCTCCAGGTGTTTGTGCCTCTGCGTAAGCTTTATTGTAGGCTTCTGCGAGGGCAGTCTGTTGTTGGTAATACCAGGTATGAAGGTCCATACCTGGGGGCAGTATAGGAGCGTAATGTGAAAAGTCTGGGTTGAACACTGGGGGAGTGCCCCCGTGTGCGGATGTGCCTATGTGGCCGATTGGTTGGGCTGGGGGGGTGTTCCCCGTAGGTACCAAGTTTGCGGGGTTGGGGTTTTCCCCGGTAGCATGATTTTGACGATCAGACATGATCTTCAAGAAAAGAGAGGGATGGATCTAAGTGCTAAGAGTAGCGGTGGGTGCCAATGATGAAACAGTGGTTAACTAAGGCAGGTTAATTCACTGGTCTCGTCAAGTAGGGTTAATCCCTTCTTTCCGAGGATCGGTGGCTGGATCGTCCGCTGATCTGTCTCCAGCATAAGGGAAACACACCGTGACTCGTAAGAAGGAGGATGGGGTGGGTGGTGCTCCTTGTTACCACTCTCCGGCGTGAGAATCAGTAATTTGCTTGAGAGCAAAGTGTGTGATACTAGTAAGAGTGAGAGAGTTTGATAAGCGATACCTCAAACCTGGTCTGGGATGGGTATTTATAGCCGAGGAGTGAAGGAGAGTAATTGAGTGGCTAGACTGACAACGTGCAGCCCTTTGCAGGTGTGTCAGGCTTGTCGGTCATGGAGGTGATGCCACGTCCCACTGTGGCTGTCAGTCTGTATGCCAGTGTCGGTTACGTAAGGGCTGACAGATGGCCGTCATAAGTGCCACTTGCCGTCTTGGCCACTTTAGTCAAGGTGTCAGTCCCACTTGCGTCGTCAATAGGATGCGGTGCTAGGCCGCATCGCTACCTACGGTAACCGCGGTTGTTTCCGCGTTCCTTTGCTTGACGAAGATGTTTATGGGATGCGGTGCCGAGCTGCATCGCCATATACGTGGTAATTGTTGTTACCTTATCCCTTGTCGTGACGAAAATGTTCATAGGATGCGGTGCCAAGCCGCATCGCTATGTGTATTTCCGTTTTCGTACACTAGGTAAGTCTTCTCATCACTTGACTGATTGGATTCAGTATCCGTGTTCGCGCGTGCCCGCATGAACGCGGATAAGTTCTTGCCAGTGAGAGTATTTGATAAGGGCGATGGTCACTCGCGACTGCTCAGGTGCGAGATCTGGGACTATACCCCTTCACTTGGGCATGACTTGCAAATGGTTTAATTCGTGAAAGTTAAGGTTTATGCATGAATCATGGGGCGCAAAGCTGACATTGTGCTTGTATGTTTAAAACAAATTTAACTTAGGACTCCAGGTGTTAGGATCCTTTCGTTTTCAATGACTTGGAGAAGAGTGTTACATGTGAGTTTCTAGACCCCTTTTTAGACAGTTTTGGGGGATGTGCATACTCAGTAAAGTAACATAATGGATTGTATGAAAGTTAATGAAAAGAAAGTTTTATAAAATGATCAGTTTTGGCCATTAACCCGAATTTGGTTAGGAAAAGTTTTCAATTAGTTAATGCAATGTTTTTGAAATGATAACTTGATTGAAATAAAACCTGATAAGTAATTAAAAGTTATGGACGGTGAAAGACAAAGTTAATGTAATGATAAACAGTATAAGGCAATTACTTACGGGGCTATAAGTATTGTCACGTGGTTCGGGGACGTTAACCTAGCGCGTGAGGATAACAATATAGGGCATTTACCTAGCCGGTTGCAAGTCTTGTCATGTAGTCCATGGTCGTAAACATGGCACATGAGAATCACATGGTCACTCCTTGGTGAATGTCACCAGTGGGGAAGCTTGAGATTTCCGACCGGGGGGTCGAAAACATATATACCCAAATTTCTATAAAACAAGGGATCGAAAACGTATATATCAAAAAATTATATACGAAAACTACATACTCTCCACTACTGAGCGAAAAGTTCGGGGGGTCGGCCGACCCCTCCCGCCCCCACTATCCTTCGCCCATGAATGTCACCTTAATGCTAAAGATAAAGGTTAAAATTTAATGTGCGTCATGTAACGGTCTATTTAATGAATGTTTTGCTAAAGTTGTTTAATGCTTTATTTAAAATAGAACTTACTTAGTGTATCTAATTTTAGTATGCACATCACATTAAAGTTTGGATAATTTGTGAGTTTCTTGGCTAGGTAGATGAACTACTGAAAATTGGCGTCCCATTCATGATAAAGTTTATGTTGTCAAAGATATCGTTCGTTTTAGACACATTTCATGTAATTGGTTGATTTGTGTTAAAGTTTACACCACGTATGATTGGAATTTTATAGTTATAAACTATTTTTCGAAGAGTAAATCCAACACATGTGACCTCCGGGCTTGGAATGTTTTAAGTAAGCATTATGGTTTCCTTTTATATTTTCCTAATATATGATATAGACTTACCAGGTTACTATATAATAGGAAGTTATGTTTCTGTAAGAAGCCTATGAAGTCATCCTAACCACTAGATTAGATAATGGATGGTTAAGATTAAAGGGGTGGAATTCTATATAATAACAAAAGACAATGTGAAGAGTAATGTATATTGTTTTTTTTTTTTTTTTTTTTTTTTTTAATAGTTTAACTAGGTTATAACCCCGTGTATTACACGGGTTGAATAAATAAATTTTATATAATAAATAATAAAACAATATATCTTTAAAAACCTTTTTTTTTTTTGCACGGGTTGAATAAATATAATTTCATATATTAAATAATAAAATGTTATATCTATAAGAACGATATGTATTGTACGGGTTGAATAAATGTAATTTTATATACCAAATAATAAAAGGGTTATATCTTTAAAACAACATGTATTACACGTGTTAAATAAATGTAATATTGTTTACCAAATAATAAAAAAATTTATATTTTAAAAAACCCTCGTGTATTACTCGGGTTGAATAAATATGATTTTATATACCAAATAATAAGAAATATATATATAAAAAACTAATGGATATACTCGGTACGTGATAGATATGGTGATTGTGGAGATGATTATTGAAAAGAAGATACAGTGACCATACATGTTATTCAAGAAGCAAATAAGCAGCCATTTGAGTGAAAAAATATAAATTATATTTAAAAAAACTCATAATAAATCTAATTTTATATATAAAGTAATATACAATTTGTTTAAAAATTATGTAATAAAATCGATATAATAATTTTTAATAATGAAAATAAAAATAAATAATATATTAATACAAAGTTTGGTTTTGATGATAAATAATTTGGTTCGGTTTTATCTCTAGCATTATATATGCTATGGTAAAAGTTTAGAGTTTATTAGAGAAAATTACATCATCGAAAAAATTAAGAGTAAATTTGTATGTTATAAATAAAAAATGAGAAGTATACATTAAATTTAAACTAAATAATAGTTATCTATAATTAAGTAGAAAATATGAGTTAAGTGCCATTTACGTCACGTCCCTGTGGTTTGTTCACTTTTGCCATTTCAGGTCAAATTTTAAAATTGCACCATTTTCCTCCCTGGCATTTTGAAAACGTGTCATTTCAGTCAAAAAAAAAAAAAAAAAAAACCATAGTTAAAAAATTCAGTTAGCTTAGGGGTAAAATTCGTTTGTTTCTAAGCAGCTGGTCACGGGTTCGATCCCGGCCAGCTGCAACTTTGACTGTGGTTACCCCTAAGCTAACTGAATTTTTAACTGTGGTTATTTTTTTGGACTGAAATGACATGTTTCCAAAATGTTATGGAGGATAATAGTGCAATTTTAAAATTTGGTCTGAAATAGCAAAAGTGAACAAACCATAGGGACGTAAATAACGCTTAACTCAGAAAAGATTAAATAAAATAATATTTAGTAGGAGAGTTATCTACAATTAATTAGAAGAGATTAAACTAAATACTAATTATCCATAAGAGATTAAACTAAATAGTATTTAGTAGGAGACTTATCTATAATTAATTAGAAAAAATTAAACTAAATAATAGGAAAATTAATAGATACATAGCCTAATATGATGACAAGTGTCCCAAAGATGGTTTCTTTTATTATATAGTTAGATTAGATAATGAACCATGTATATTTTTTTTTTGTTTTAGTAGTTTATTAATTAACCATTATAAGAATATAATAATATTAATTTTTTTAATAATTAATTTACGTTTCTAACCCTAAACTTTAATAGATTTATCATATGACCTTTGAACTCTAATAGTTTTTTATAAACGATTTACGTATATCTCTGAACTTTAATAGATTTATCATACGGAAGTTTAATAATAATTCTTTTTTTATAAACAATTTATGTTTTGACCCCCAAACTTTAATAGAGTTATCATACGACCCTTGAAGTTTAATAAAGTTATTCTTTTAAAAATTTTCTTTTATATGTTTTATTTTACTTATTATTAGTTTAACTTATTATAATTAAAATTAACTTTTAACTCTAGATATATTTAATTAATCATGTTACTTGCTTATTTTTACCGTCGTGTAGATTAAAGCTTACATGGTCTATATTAACCCTTTAATACACAAGGTGACAAATATAATTATTTTCTATTTACCTTATTATAGATAAAGCTAACTTTTAACTGTTCAATAAACCGTATTGATCACTTATGTTTACCATCATTTAGATTAAAGTCTGCATCATCTATGATAACTCATCTAGATATGTTTACCATCGAATTTTATATAAACAAGCACGCTTTAATTTGAAATCGGCTTGAATAAATCAGCAAACTCGAGCCATAGAGCAACTTGTAAGTCGTAAACTATTTAAAAAGGATCATATAGTGGTAAAAGTGTCTGGATTCCATGTATTAAGATGAGCCAAGTCAATTACGATTTACATTTTACACCATCGTTGAGTCCACGCTGAAATATGAGAACAAAGAGTATAAGTATTATGTCTTGATTCCATGAATTAAGCGATGGTTTTATTGACCCTATAACTTATTTATAAAAATTGAGTTTTAAAAGATGTAAATTGACCAAAAAAAAAAAAAAAAGTAAAATAATCATCTAGTTCGTTAGTTCCTTGTTGAAATGTTTATACTTTTTTTATAATGATAGAGAATATATACCAATTTGTGATACAACAAATGTTTTTTTGGTATCATTGATTTCTTTTAACCTTTATCTTAATTATTATTATTATACATATTAAAAGAAAGTGATCATGAATAGTAAACAAGATTAAAATTATATATGTTATTATATTTTTCATAGATTTTAATTATTTTATTATATTAATTAAACATATTTTGTTTTTTAATTATAACTTTTATGATATGATGTTTTACAAAATTTTGAGTATGCAGTTTTGACGTGTCTATTTTTTATCTACGTTTTAGTATTTTTATTATATGTCGACGCCTTTTATCCTTTACA
This sequence comes from Helianthus tuberosus, assembly GCA_030545235.1. Taxonomy (NCBI): domain Eukaryota; kingdom Viridiplantae; phylum Streptophyta; class Magnoliopsida; order Asterales; family Asteraceae; genus Helianthus; species Helianthus tuberosus. The sequence goes on from CM060354.1 coordinate 185,852,847, forward strand.
TTATTTTAATAATACAAGTAATGCCTTATAAAATTTCGAATATAGTATAGCGACATGCTTATTTTTATCTATATTTAAATAAAAGTTTTGTTTGAATCGAACGGGTAAAATATAATTGATTTTTTTTTGTTTTTCATTGTGACGAACCGAACCAATACCGTTTGAACAACTTCGGTAGTAGTATAGAGTATATTTTATATATTGTAAGCTATAGCGAGTGTTGGTACCATACCCTTACAGTGACTAACTAAACTGACACCGTCCTAGCAACATCAATATGCCCTATCGATTTCGACCGAACAACATTGGTACTGGTATCATTATTATTGGAACTGATATTCGTTTTTATGATTTTCGTCTTTTGACCATTGTAAAACACGTGTTAACATCATTTTGGTCATATCATTATTTTTATTTTTTGGTGTTATCTTTTGGTAACTGTATCGAATACCGATACCATACCGATCTCATTATGAATCGAACCGATACTGCCGTAGATCCGTCATAACGCGCGAGGAATATTACTAGTTTAGTATTAAATATTGAAAAGTTGACTATTATTGGTTCCTTATTTGACTCTTCGAACACGCTTAAGAGCCCGGAGTGTGAACAGAACATTTGCATTGCAACTACCCCTCCATATTATTGTTTTTCTTAAAAAAAAATAATTGTCACTTTACATATAAGTTATTGATGTGAGGTTTTTTTTTTTTTTTTTTTTTTTTTTTTGTCTGAAGAGATTTCAAAACAATGTTTGAATCTAATAGGTTTTAACAAAATTACCGAATTGAACCGCTAATCAAGATTTTAGAAAATTTTCGAAATGGTTAAGATAGTTCCATAAATATTTTACACTAGGCAGGGACGGACCTACCCTTTGGCCAGGGTGGGCGACCGCACCCCTTGAAAAAAAAAAATTAGTGTATATTTTAGGCAAAAAACCCGACCGCACCTCTTGAAAATATGGTTGAACATCTCATCCGCACCCCTAGCAAATAATTTATGGGTCCGCCAATGACACTAGGATATAGATTCATGCATTACATGGGATTGTAAGTATAATAAAAAATAATTAAATAATTGAAGTATTTTTACTATGTACAACAATAAAAAGAAGGTACAATTACGATTTAAAACTTTCTAAATACTTCTTTCTACAAAGCATTTGTTTTGTTATTTTATCATTTTTTATTAACTATCAATTGCTTAAACAGTTAAACCCATCATACTAAAAACTAATCTTCCGATTCTAGCCTTAAAACAACAATAATCACTTTTAAAACTACTTAAAACATGGACAATTTAATCACCCCAATTTGTTATAATTATTGTTATTAAAATATTTTACTTTGTAGCTTTTCAAAAAAGTAACATATTCTTTCATTCATTAGTAGTCACAATTAAATTTTTTTAACGACTAATTTCTTTTTGTCCAGTCATTCATTCCGTTTAAAGATTTTGCTTTTGTCAATGTATCATTATTCCATTAGTGAGTAACAATTAAAATTCAAATTTAGTATTAATTTTCTAAAAATAAAAACATTAACATAATTATATCTCATAATTCAAACTTAATTAAAATATGGAAATTTTGAAAATTTTGGTAAGAAATAATATGGTGCTAACACTGTCAATCTTTGAAATCATTTTTTAGAATATCTGTAGTGGAGCGCTACATAGCGCCATTTCTCAACACAAAGCCCCACATGGCACCCTTGAACACAATTACAGGGGGCGCTATAGGGGTGGAAAATCTTGGAGTCGCGATAGACATAGCAGCGTGAACATTTGCACCATATTCCCCCCCCCCCCACTCACATATATATACATACATACATATGTATGTATAATTCAAGGGGTTATATAACCCCCTACACCCTCTTGTGATATAAAGCCTCATAAAGCCCCTCTCTTACGCATTTCGTCAGTTGTCGCATGACGCCCCCACATGTCCTTAGAATAAAGTAAAGGATATGTATAACTAAATACCCGGTTGGATTTACACGATGAGTCTAAAGTTTCGAACCGTGACCAAACTGTTATACTCGGATTTTCAATTTGCTAAACCTTGGTTTTCAACGCATAACTTTAAGCAAACACTATAAACCCAAATCAACCGATCTACGTTATTTAGATGGTATACATTTACCACACATGTATTAAGATTGTTATGAAAATAGAGCATGACATGTTATATATTTTGTAGCTATGCATAGTGTTGTATCCATAGTTGTCAAAAGTTATCAGCTTTTTCTCCTAGGTCTATATAACAACTCTCGAAAAATCAACCCCTAAATGCTCCTAATATACCCCGGAGACACAAAATAATAACCGTATAATCTTAATTTCAACAAAAATCAAATAAAACAACTAAAATAAGTCGCTCGCGGGCCGCGACCAATTCAGGTGGCCGGTTCACGGGGCGCGACCGAGTAACGGCTGGCGACACCACAGGCGGCCACGTGTCCCTGTGCGTGTTGGATCTACGGTGCTGATTAGCCAAGGCTAAGCCTTAGCCTAGGGGCTAGCGGGCCGCGAAGGAGCTAGAGGAGGGGCTCACGGGGCACGAGGGACCCCTCGACCAGCCTATAAAAGGAGGCCTGTGCCTCAGTTCTCGTTGCTCGTTTTCTTTTCTGTATCTCTGTCCCTATAATAACTAAACGCTGCTCGATATAATACCCCTAAAACGCGAAGCTCTACCTCGTTGTAAGTATTTTAACCCCCGATCACGTATTCGTTACCCTACCCGATTTGTGACAACCCTCATAATTATATGTATCCGTACGATTAATTAAGGTTAATTAAAGTGCTTGATGACTGTACTGAATTACTTAACTGCTTTCTGATTACTGCGTCATACTTACATGTGCTTGTTGACATACTAGGCTTGTGCAGAAAATTGACAAAATGGTCCTGTATGCATTCCTAAGTGTTGGGAATTAAAAGTGTTACAAAAAGATACATAAAAGACACTAAACGGAACAACTTAGCACTTTAACGAACCGGTGTCTAACCGAACAACCGGACATTACCCGGGACACCAAAATATTGCAAGAAACATTGTTTGATTATTTCTTGGCTAGTTATGATCCCCGAACACCATACCACCCACTAAAATATCTAGTAAACTAACTAAACTAAATATACACTTGAAATGGAACTAATATTTACCAACTTGTTATCAAATATTACAATTAACCCCCCCCCCATACCCAATTTCGGTCACCAAGGGACCCACCCAAATCACCAACATATCTCATTAGATTTCCCATATATTTGATTTGATACTTGCTTGATTCTTTATACAAAATATTATAAGAAATCTATACAAGTATGGTGGCCATAGATTGAAAGGATCACTTGATATCTTCATAAGATTCACACTCCCATCCCTCACTCTTTCCACCACCACCACCTTAACACCACCATATCATTCCAATTCCAAACTCATTCAAGTCTAGAAGGTGATACATGGAGTTTGGAACTTGAAGGTCTTGGAGAATCCTTCTCATTTGCTTTCATCATCAATTTTTCATCATCTTTGTCACTAGAGATCTTCCCTAGCTTTGAGCTAGTTGTAAGTCCTTGTTTAACCTTTGTTCACTTCTATTTTGAGTAGTTAAAAGATGTAGTATGCTGTATATCACAAGAACACTAAAAGGTTTAAACAAGAAACATGAACATAAAGCTTTACATAAAGATGACACATGATGAAGTGTTGTTAGTATGATGTTGTTTGGTATATGATGCTTGCTTGTTGATTACTAGAAATGTTGTTGTTGATCACTAAGCATGTTAACGGAACAAATAGAACTTGCGTTAGAGCACTATAAGCTGAAAACATGAAACTGTCAAACTATTACAGCCGCCTTCAGTCGGCTGTAACTAGGTCATAACTTAACAAAAAATTGATTTTCTTGAGTCTATAACATGTTATTTCAAAATACGGTTCTAATGGCACTGGAATCATAATTTTTGGACTTCGTTTGCTATTTTTAAAGGGTTGTTTTTCACAGCAGCAAAAACTGCGTCTTTACTGCAGAAAATATGTGTTATGTTTTTCATCATAACTTGAAATCTGTGTAGAACTAGCTCATGAAATTTATACTGTAGATTACCACTGATGTCGTTGTAATTCTCCAACTAGAATTTCATCAATCGGACTTACGAAGAATTTTTAATAAATTATTCCGTGGACTGCAGTCAGAAAGTGATGAATCTGATTGCAGTCCGGTAAATGAATTTTTATAAAATATTGGTAATGAATTGGATCCCGATATTTTTACACAGTAATATTTGGATTGTTTAAAACATTCTGTAAAAGTTTGGGAATTTTTGGAGTAAGTTAACTATTTTATTAAGATACCCGAAAACAGTCCAGTTTTGGATGTTCAAACTGAAACAATATAACAAGTGATATGCATGTCTAAAGGTCGGTTATGTTATCTGAGAATGATCTAACATGTTATATGTCAATGAAAGTGTTATGTGCGATGTCGTATGTTTGCTTATAAATGGGAATAGACGGGAAGTTTATATGGGCGTGAACTATTAAAGTGAGTGCATGTTGTGTGGTAGATGTGTGTAGGAACTTCGTGCTTATTTGAAGTCACTAATAAACTAAGTGGTAATCATACTAGGACGTGATTGACCAACACCGATTGTTAGCTATTTTATAGATTCAAACTGAGCAACCAAAGGTGAGTTCACACTCTTAAGGCATGGGATTCCCAGTGGGTTGGGAATGGGATTAAATAGCTAAGACGGAACTTGTACTTTCACCACTACTAGACTACTTACCTCTGTCCTCGGATTGGGAAGGACGCCGGCGCTAAACCTACGTATTCACTACGTACCTCCGTCCTCGGATTGGGAAGGACGCCAGCGCTAAACCTACGTATTCGCTACGTACCACTGTCCTCGGATTGGGAAGGGCACCAGCGCTAAACCTACGTATTCTTATACGTACCTCTGTCCTCGGATTGGGAAGGGCACCTACGCTAAACCTACGTATTCAATACGTACCTCTGTCCTCGGATTGGGAAGGACACCTATATATACATCTAGTCTAGTGGTTTTACAACATGGGGTAGCCCCCATCGTTCATGTTTTGGAAAAAACAAGGAAAGCTGATTTAACTTGTAGTTGCAAACAAACTCATAGTTCTTGAAAAACTACTTTGTAACGAACACCTACTGTGAACTCGCTCAACTTTGTTGTTGACTTGTTGTTACATGCCTTGCAGGTCGTAAGGTATCTATGGAGCTTGCACAGGGAGGCGTGGTCGTTGTGGGATATGGATTGTCGAGTCCTATGTTAAACATTTATACTTATGAACTTATTAAACTTATGTTTTGGTTTCACGTCTTATGCTTCCGTTGTTTAATTTGAACTTGGTTAACTAGCTTTTGGTCACCAATTGTATTGTGGTTGGTTTTACTTACTTAATTACGTTGTTCAATATGATTGGTGGCTCGATCCTGGTCATGTCACGCCTCCAAGCGGTGGTACTCCGCGTGTGGATTTTGGGGGTGTGACAGATTGGTATCAGAGCCATTGGTTATAGCGAACTTGGTTTTATAAAGGGGAAAAGCTTTTTGATAAAACCAAACTATAACCTGTACAGTGCTCAACGATCCACAACGACACTTCGCTCCACGTGCAAGACTCAACATCTTAGGTAATATGGTTTGTGTTTGTATTACGTACCTGTTAGTTTAAGTAGAGTAACGACCATGGTATGCGTAGTAATGTAACGAATACTGCTTGAAAACTTGCTTGCTTGCTCTCTCCTGTCATCTCATGCTTACGCACTTTCGCGACACTTTTCTCACTTACGTCACTTCGTTGTGAAGATCATGAGTGGACGCTTGAACTTGACTCAAGCCCAGCTAACGGCTCTAATCAATGAACGAGTGGCTGAGGCACTCGCAACTGTCCCTGCAGGAGGTATAACCTGCTATTTCAACCTATCCTAGGATGTTTAGATCCTACCCTCGTGAACCAACTCTCGTGTTTAATCTTGTCTTTTCGTTCTCGCGCGATAGGTCAGCATGCTCAACCTCCTGTATGTACGTTCAAAACATTCATGGATTGCCGTCCTAGTACCTTCAGCGGCACAGAAGGAGCCGTAGGTCTTCTTCACTGGTTCGAGAAGAATGAGTCTGTTTTTGAGATTTGTGAATGCCCTGAAGCTCGTAGGGTGAAATTTGCTACTGGAACACTAGAAGGTGATGCGTTAACCTGGTGGAAAGCACAGGTTCAACTGCTAGGGCTGGCGGTTGCTAATGCCACCCCATGGAATGACTTCAAAGATTTGATCAAGGAAGAGTACTGTAGTCGTGATGACATCCACAAGCTAGAGGTGGAGTTTTTCAATTTGAAGATGACGGGGTCTGAAATCGAGGCATACACAAAGAGATCGAACGAGTTAGCTATCTTGTGTCCCACTATGGTGGATCCTCCTATCAAGCGTATCGAGCTGTACCTTAAGGGTTTAGTGCCAGAAATTCAGAGCCACGTGACCTCAGCTAATCTTGGCACCATTCAGCAAATCATCCGGTTGGCTCATCGTCTCACTAATCAGGCAGTTGAACAGAACAACCTGCCCTAGCGTATTAGCGCTACTACTTCTGATGTTCCCAGTGATAACAAGCGCAAGTGGGATGGAATTTCGGGCAAGGGTTCTACTTCAGTTCAGCCTCAGTCCCAGCAGCGAAAGACAAATGAGTACAGGAGCCCCAGTCAGCATTCTTCTGGGAATCAAGGTCAGGGTGGATACAGGGGAAATCACCCTAAGTGCAATAGATGTAATTTGCACCATAGCGGGGCGTGCAGCAAGGGTCCTTGTCAGAGATGTAACAAGCCTGGACATGAAGCCAAAGATTGCAGGAGCTCCCGTCCTACGAATCATAATCGACAATAGCAGCCACAAGCACCACAGAACCAACGGCAACACCAGCAGGGTAATAAGGGATGTTACCAGTGCGGTGCTGAGGGTCACTTCAAGAGGCACTGTCCACAGCTGGATCAGAATCAGGATCAGAACAACAACCAAGGAAACGAGAACAACAATGGAGGTAACGATGAAGGCAACAACGGGGGTAACAATGATGGCAATGGTGCCAGGGGACGTGCGTTCGTGATTGGTCAGGGTGATGCAAGGAACGATCCCAACGTGGTGATGGGTAAGTTTCTTCTGGATGACTTCTTTGTTACTGTTTTATTGGATTCGGGTGCCGATACTAGTTATGTATCCTTAATAGTTAGTCAAATGCTTAAGCGCACTCCAACACTTTTGACCACCAAACACTTGGTAGAGCTAGCAAACGGTAAAAGTTTAGAGGCCACACACATAGTTAAAGGTTGTAATCTTGTTCTTGCTGATCAGACCTTTTCTATCGACCTCATTCCTATTGTTCTGGGTAGTTTTGACGTTGTTATTGGGATGGATTGGTTATCTCATCAGCAAGCGGAAATTCTTTGCAACGAGAAGATTGTCCGCATCCCTCGTTCTGGTGAAGAACCCCTCGTAATCCGTGGCGACAAGAGTGGTGCTGTTGTGGGCACCATCTCTTTCCATAAGGCCCAGAAGTGGTTGCGAAAGGGCCACACTGCTATCCTAGCCCTCGTTTCTGATACATCTTCGAAAGAAAGGAAGATAGAAGACATTCCTATTGTACGTGACTTTCCTGAGGTATTTCCTGAGGAATTACCTGGCCTTCCGCCTCATCGTCAAGTCAAGTTTCAAATCGAGCTAGCTCCTGGAGCAGCGCCCATAGCTCGAGCATCTTATCGCTTAGCCCCATCAGAACTAGAAGAATTGCCCACTCAATTGCAAGACCTCTTGGACAAGGGTTTTATTCGCCCTAGCTCTTCGCCTTGGAGAGCTCCAGTGTTATTTGTGAAGAAGAAAGACGGTTCCTTCAGAATGTGTATTGACTACCGCGAACTCAACAAGGTGACCGTGAAGAATCATTATCCTCTTCCACGTATAGACGACTTGTTCGACCAGTTGCAAGGGTCGAGCTTTTACTCTAAGATTGATTTGAGATCGGGATACCATCAGCTGAGAGTCCGAGATGAGGACGTCTCCAAAACAGCATTCAGAACTCGGTCTGGGCATTACGAGTTTCTGGTTATGCCTTTTGGATTAACGAATGCACCAGCGGTTTTCATGGATCTAATGAACCGAGTGTGCAAACCATAACTGGATAAGTTTGTCATAGTTTTCATCGACGACATCCTGATCTATTCGAAGAGTCAGGAAGAACACGAGCAACACCTGAGGATTATTTTAGAACTTCTTCGAACAGAGCAGTTGTATGCCAAATTTTCGAAATGTGACTTCTGGCTTCGTGAAGTCCACTTTCTAGGCCATGTGGTAAACAAGGATGGGATTCATGTGGACCCATCCAAGGTTGATTCGATCAAGAACTGGCCTGCACCCCGCACACCAACAGAAATCCGCCAATTCTTGGGTGTGGCAGGTTATTACAGAAGGTTTATCAAGGATTTCTCAAAGATTGCGCAACCTCTCACTTCACTGACTCAGAAGGGTGTCACCTATCGTTGGGGTGATGCACAGGAGTCCGCATTTCAGCACTTAAAGGATAGACTTTGTAGTGCGCCTATCCTCTCATTGCCTGAAGGCACAGATGATTTTGTGGTTTATTGCGACGCTTCCATCCAAGGACTTGGTTGCGTGTTGATGCAACGTGATAAGGTCATTGCCTACGCATCGCGCCAACTTAAAGTTCACGAAAGGAACTACACTACGCATGACTTGAATTGGGAGTAGTTGTTTTCGCACTTAAGATATGGAGACATTACCTGTACGGTACCAAGTGCACCATTTACACCGATCACATGAGTCTCGAGCATATCTTCAAGCAAAAGGAGTTAAACATGCGACAACGCCGATGGGTCGAGCTCTTGAATGATTATGAATGCGCTATCAAATACCACCCGGGCAAAGCCAATGTTGTGGCCGACGCCCGCAGTCGAAAGGATACTACACCTAAACGTGTGCGAGCGTTACAACTTACCATCCAATCTAGTCTTCCTACTCAGATACGAGATGCTCAGGTTGAAGCATTGAAAGTAGAGAATATCAGGGCGGAGTCCCTACGAGGATCAAGGAAACGGTTAGAACAAAAGGAAGACGACGCCTACTATGTAAACGGGCGCATCTGGGTTCCACTCTATGGTAATCTACGTGAGCTTGTGATGGATGAGGCACACAAGTCTCGTTATTCGGTACATCCTGGTTCGGATAAGATGTACCACGATCTCAAGACTACGTACTGGTGGCCTAGTATGAAAGCCAACATAGCAACCTACGTCAGTAAATGTTTGACTTGTGCGAGAGTCAAGATTGAATATCAGCCATCAGGCCTACTCCAACAACCAGAGATCCCGACATGGAAATGGAAGCAAATTTCCATGGATTTCGTTACTGGCCTGCCTAGATCTCAACGTGGAAATGACACTATCTGGGTGATAGTGGATCGATTGACCAAGTCTGCACATTTTCTGGCTATCAAGGAAACGGATAAGTTTTCTACTCTAGCAGACGTCTACCTAAAGGAAGTAGTATCAAGGCACGGAGTGCCAACCTCCATCATTTCTGATCGTGACTCACGTTTTACATCTGAGTTGTGGCAAGCTATTCACAAGTCCTTTGGTTCTCGATTAGACATGAGCACGGCATATCATCCACAGACGGATGGGCAATCTGAACGCACCATCCAAACCCTTGAAGACATGCTTAGGGCATGTGTAATCGACTTTGGTAATGGCTGGGAAAAACACCTCCCGTTAGTGGAGTTTTCGTATAACAACAGTTACCACACCAGTATCCAGGCCGCTCCGTTCGAGGCATTGTACGGACGGAAGTGCCGATCACCTCTTTGTTGGGCAGAAGTTGGTGACAGCCAAATCACAGGCCCAGAACTTGTGGTAGACATGACTGAGAGGATTGCTCAGATACGACAGCGAATGGCGGCAGCTCGTGACCGTCAGAAAAGCTACGCTGATAAGCGCATGAAACCACACGAGTTCCAGGTTGGGGATCAGGTGCTACTCAAAGTCTCACCTTGGAAGGGTGTAGTTCATTTTGAAAAACGAGGCAAACTCAACCCGCGTTATGTCAGACCGTTCGAAATCATTGAGAAAATTGGCAAAGTCGCCTACAAGCTGAATCTACCGGCAGAACTCAGCGGAGTTCACAACGTATTCCATGTGTCGAATCTGAAGAAGTGTCTGTCAGATGAGACCCTCCTAGTTCCTCTCAAGGAGCTCACTATCGACGATCAGCTGTGATTCATCGAGGAACCAGTAGAGATTACTGATCGAGATGTTAAGGTTCTCAAGCGTACCAGAATACCCCTTGTTCGAGTTCGTTGGAACTCCCGTCGTGGCCCAGAGTATACCTGGGAACAAGAAGACCAAATGAAACTCAAGTATCCCCAGTTGTTTAAGAAAAGCGCAACCACTACTGAGGCTGAAGCTACTGTAGAATTTCGAGACGAAATTCCAAACCAACGGGGGGATGATGTGACACCCCAGGAAAACCAGGAAACCACGCAACTTTACTAGCTTCCTCAGTAACCACGTGCTAAATTTCAGGACAAAATTTTCTTAACAAGGGGAGAATGTGACTGTTAGGGGTGGATTTCTAAATAACCAGTGATCCTTATTTGCTGTTGGATTTAGTGATCCTCAACTCTGTCTGAAGTAGTGATCCTCAGAAATGTTGCAGGATCAGGATCATGGATCACTATAAGGATCCCAGTACTAACGGTTGTCTACTTTGAATTCGTGAATGTTTTGCAGGAAGTTCAACTCGGACTTAGTCTTGGCGACATTCCTGGAGAATATTCCCAGACTATCCCGCACGTGCTTGGCCAAAAATGGACGTTGTGGAGAACGTGGGAGCTTGGCACAAAAGTCGGATAGTTAGTTATTGTAGTTAACTTCTATTTTAAAAGGGGTAGCGAGCTAGAATTAGAACATTTAGTCATTTTCAGCTACACACACTCTCATACACTCGCATACTTGAAGCTCTCGACGAACATTCATTCGTTTTCACTCACTTTTACACATTTCACGATAGTGATCCTTGTACCTAGCTCGTTACTATCCGAAGTTGTTAACATTTATTCATTAATTTGAGCTTGGTGATCGGTAGTTTCCATCACCCGGGGTTTTTTGTGCCGGATATCAACTCTTGATCAAGGGCTTTTTCCCCGTATAAATCCTTGTGTCATTTGTGCAATTTACATTGAAGTGATCCTTGTCATTGTTCTACATTATTAGCATCATACCCCATAACAGAGAGTTTGGTTGCAATATCCTCATCAGATTTTTTGACCAAAACAGTTTGGCGCCCACCGTGGGGCAATTGGTGCTTCGTCCTTAGAAAAATTCGCATTTCTGTGCTCATTTCAGTTCACTACAACCAAGCAAATGGCTTCCTCAGCGAAGAATGCTTCAAATTTGATGCCCTCATTCACTTCTTCACAAGGCGTTCCCCCTTTGCCTCCACCACCTTCTGGATCCCAGAAGAATGCTGAGAATGCTGCGAAGAAACCAACTCCCATTTTCTCAAAACCTCCAACTTCTTCTGCTTCTTACACTCCCACTACTAGTGACATGTTTACTTTGATTTTGCAGATGAAGGATCAGATACGGCAACAGGATAAGACCAATGAAAGGATCCTCAAGGAAATCGGAGATCTCAAGAAACAAAAGAAAACGGCAGAGGATCATTCCCCACTGGTGCCAAAATCTTTGAATTTTGATACTCCGATGATTACTTCCCAGCCATCAGTGGTTCCAGATGTACAATATGTGGGTGGGCCAAAAGGAGTGCACTACGGAACAACAACAGTGACCCAGGCATCAGGTTCATATTTCCAGCCAGCGGGATCCTATCCTCAGCATATGGGATCCCTCACGAATTCAGGAGGATATTCAGGAGTGCAGCAAATTCAAGGATCCTCCTTTGTTCCAGGATCATCCCAGGTTCAAGGATCCTCCTTTGTTCCAGGATCATCCCAGGTTCAAGGATCCTCCTTTGTTCCAGGATCATCCCAGGTTCAAGGATCCTCCTTTGTTCCAGGATCGTCCCAGTTTCAGGGATCCTTCCAGATGCCAGGATCCTTGAGGAGTTTGCAAACAGGAAGTTCAGATGTCCATCAGGGAGATTTTATTCCAATGCAGACCAATGCTTCTACTGGTCCCTCGATCATTCCAGAGCCCCAACACTATGGATTAACATCCAATCTTCCAAATCTGAATCCAATGGGAGGTAACACTTTTAATAATTCCTATACTACTAACCATGGTCTTATGCAGGATCCAGGTATCAATCAGGCCATGGCCAGAGAATTGCAAAAGCTAAAGGATATGATATCAAGTGTTCCAGGAGTGGTCAAACCTATCCCAGAGATTGCAGATGGGAGCCACAAGATATCTCGTTTTGCACCACCAATCTGTGATGCTGAGATACCCAAGAGGTTCCATGTGCCAACAATGAAGCTATATGATGGTTCGACGGATCCTGAAGAACACATAGCACAATATAGGGAGAGGATGGAGATCAATCCAATCCCAGAAAGGTTAAAGGAAGCATGCCTGTGCAAGGGATTCGGATCCACTCTAACTGGATCAGCTCTCAAATGGCTGCTAAGTCTTCCCCCCTATTCTATTACCTCATTTGCTAATCTAGTTAACTTGTTTAATAATCAGTTTTCTTGTAGTAGAAAATTTGAACGATTAACTAGTGATCTATATAGGATAACCCAGGGTCATAATGAATCATTAAGGGATTACATTACCAAATTCAGTAAAGAATCCTTAGACATTCCCAACTTAGATATAGCCACGGCTGTTGAGGCCTTTAAAATGGGATTGCTTAGGGATTCGTCGTTCTATGATGATCTTGTTATGCCACCATGCAGGAACTTAGATGAGGTAAGAACCCGAGCACTTAGATTCATTCGGCTAGAGGACGACAAGAGGATCCAGGAGAGGTTAGCAGGATCCTCAAAGCAGGATAAGCAAGGATCCTCATTCAGGAACAACAAGTTCAGATCCTACAACAGATCTGATAACCAGAACGTGTTCTGTTGATCAAGAAGAGGATGATGAGGATTATCCTCCAATTTCTGAATATTGTTTTTGTGTTGATAACAATGAACTAATCCTTGCGATGCAGAACCTAGGTGATAAAGCTAGATGGCCGAGAAAAAATGATAGGCCAGCTGCAACTAAGGATAAATCTAAGTGGTGTGCATATCATGAAGATTTCGGGCATCTCACAGAAGAATGCATTGCACTAAGAAAGGAAATTGGATACTTGTTGAGCAAGGGGCATCTAAAAGAATTGTTGGGAAGAAAAAAGTCAAGGACTCAGGATCCTGAAAGGATCCCTGAGAAGGCTCCAGCCCCTCCAGCAGATGCACAAGTAATAAACTTTATTTCTGGAGGATCAGACATTTGTGGCACATCCTTCTCAGCAGCTAAAAGGCATGCAAAGGAAACTAAAATGGATAACGGAGAAAGACCTGTTCGAACATCAAGTGTCTCCGAAGGAAAAGTCATAACCTTTGATGAGGATGATCGTGTTGATATCCAGGATCCTCATCACGATGGTTTAGTTATTACTCTTTTCATTTCTAACCATTTTGTCCGCAGGATCCTTATAGACGGAGGAAGTTCAGTAAACATTATCCAGCTTGATGTTTTAAAGAAGATGGGTATCCCTGAATCAGATATCATATCAAGATCCTCCGTGCTCGTGGGATTTAGTGGCGAAACTAAGAATACCCTGGGGGACATTAAACTCCCAATATACATCGAAGGCCTACACTCTTATCAAAAATTTTGTGTTATTGACTGTTTATCTTGTTGTAATGTTATCCTTGGCAGGCCTTGGATACACGATATGAAAGCAGTCCCATCTACCTACCATCAATGTGTGAAGCTCCCTAGTCCTTGGGGAATAGTGAAGATTGATAGTGATCAGCAGGAGGCTAAGAATTGCTACACTTCATCGATGAAACCAGCCTCGAAGTCAAGGGAGCAATAGCAATCAAGGTATCCTCCAAGGGATGTCTTGGAGGCAAGAGAGCAGGATGTGGTAGAAATCCTCATGGATCCTGATGATCCTGAATCCAAAATCTATATCGGATCAGGGATCCTTGGCGAAATGAAAGAAGACCTCGTATCCTTCCTCAAAAGGAGAAAGACTACCTTCGCATGGAAACACGAAGACATGACTGGTATATCCAAATATGTAATCACTCACAAACTCGGCATTGACAGGTCCTTCAAACCAATCCATCAAAGGAGAAGAAAGTTTGCACCGGAAAGGAATGCCATTATCCAGGAAGAGGTAGAGAAATTGCTCCGGGCAGGTATGATTAGAGAGGTCAAGTATCCAAGATGGTTGGCCAATGTGGTTGTTGTTCAAAAGAAAAACGGAAAGTGGAGGGTATGTGTCGATTTTACCGATTTAAATAAGGTATGTCCCAAGGATCCTTTCCCATTACCCCACATTGACTCCATGGTGGATGCAACTGCGGGCCATGAACTGTTAACTTTTATGGATGCTTCATCTGGATTCCAACAAATCCAAATGGAACCATCCGACCAAGAGGATACAGCCTTCATGACTCCAACTGGTATATACTGCTATATTGCTATGCCGTTCGGACTAAGAAATGCAGGTGCAACATATCAAAGGCTGGTGAATATGATGTTCAAGGACCAGATTGGACAAACTATGGAGGTTTACATAGATGATATGGTGGTAAAATCCTTAAAAGCTGAGGATCACCTAAGAGACTTGGAGGAAGCATTCGATATCCTTGACAAATATAACATGAAACTTAATCCTTCAAAATGTCACTTTGGTGTTAAAGCAGGTAAATTCTTAGGATATATGGTGACAAAGAGAGGCATTGAAGCTAGCCCGGAACAAATCAAAGCAATAGTGAACATCAAATCTCCGGCCAATGCTAAGGATGTTCAAAGGCTAACAGGCAGGATAGCAGCTTTGAACAGATTTATATCCAAATCCTCAGAGAAGTGCAAAGAATTCTATGATATCCTAAGGAAGAACAAGAAATTTGAGTGGACTGAGAAGCATGAGAATGCTTTAAGAGCCCTCAAAGATTACCTATCCTCAGCCCCGGCTTTGATGAAACCAGAAAAAGGCGATGTGCTATCCTTGTATCTTGCAGTATCCTCAAAAGCAGTAAGTGCGGTCCTTGTTAAGGATCATGAAGAATGTCCTCAGGAAACCAGAGATGTCAGGAAGGATGGCTAAGTGGGCAGTGAAGCTAAGTGCATATGATATAAGATATGAGCCTAGGACAGCCATCAAATCCCAAGCATTAGCTGACTTTGTGGCTGATTTCAGTAGTGATTTACAAGAAGAAGCTGAGTTAGAAGTCCAGCAGCTAGAAGAGACCAAGGATCCTTGGATACTCTATACTGATGGATCCTCAAATGTCAAAGGCACAGGGCTTGGAATACTACTAAAATCGCCACAGGGGGACATAATACCCCACTCTATAGCTTGTGAGTTCCAGACCACTAACAATGAGGCTGAATATGAAGCCTTAATTGCTGGTTTGCAAATTGCAAAGCATATGGGGATCAGGTATCTTGAGGTACATGTAGATTCATTGTTAATTACAAACCACTTTAATGGATCCTATGCTGTTAAAGGTGAAAAGCTAACCAAATATTTAGAGATAGTCAAAAGTTTGGCACTCTCTTTTGTTTCCTTTAGTTTGACGCAGGTACCAAGGGAAGAAAATACAGAAGCTGATGCATTGGCTAACTTAGGATCATCCTTGAAGATCCCGGAGGATATCAAGATCCCTATTATCCATATCCTGGCCCCGGCTATCGAGGATCATGCGGCTATGGAGATAGGAAATGATTCTGCAATTATCCCTAGTGAGGATACTCGATCCCATTCAGGATCAGGATCATGGATCTCACCAATCATGAGATACTTACAACATGGAGAGATTCCTACAGGAGAAAACCCTAGGGCTTTCAAATCTAAGGTATCTCAATTCACAATTTTAAATAGTATGTTGTATAGACGATCTCTTGCAGGACCATACCTGAGATGCATTGAGGATCCCGAAATCCAAGAAGTTCTAAAAGACTTCCATGAAGGAGATTGTGGAAACCACACTGGGGGCAGGGCATTATTCTCAAGGATCCTGAGGATAGGATACTACTGGCCAACCATGAAGAGAGATGCTGTGGAGTATGCTAAGAGATGTGATCCTTGTCAGAGGCACATCAATATCCTTCATCAACCAGCTGAATTATTGCATCCTATATCCTCCTCTTGGCCATTTATGAGATGGGGTATGGATATAGTTGGTAAGCTCCCTAAGGCACCTGGTGGAAAAGTATTCATGCTTGCTATGACTGATTACTTCTCCAAGTGGATAGAGGCTGAAGCTTTTGCCCAAGTCAGAGAAAAGGATGTTATATCCTTCATTAAAAGAAATATTATAACTAGATTTGGAATTCCTTCTGAGATTATATGTGATAATGGTTCCCAATTTATTGGGAGCAGAACCACTAACTTTTGTGACAGCTGGGGGATTAAGATGATAACATCAACACCAGTCCACCCACAAGCTAATGGTCAGGCAGAATCATCCAACAAGATCATCATCAACAATTTGAAGAAGAAGCTTGGATCCAAGAAAGGGAAATGGGCAGAAGAACTACCCTATGTGCTTTGGGCTGATAGGACAACCCCTAAGAATGCTACTGGTCAAACGCCATTCTCTTTGGTATTTGGGGCAGAATCAGTGATCCCAACAGAAATGGTGGTCCCAACTGCAAGAACAAGTACCCGTGATCCTGAGGAGAATGATGAGAACTTGGCTCAAGACCTGGATACTATTGAAGAAATCAGGGATATGGCTAGGATAAGGATGGCCAGTTATCAGCAAAGAATGGCTGGTGCTTACAACAAAAATGTCAGGATCAGGAGGTTTCAAGTTGGAGATATGGTATTAAGGAAAGCATTTCAGAATACCACCAATCCTGCTGATGGAAAATTGGCTCCAAAATGGGAAGGCCCTTATTTGATTGAAGCTGAAGCAGGAAAGGGGGCATATAGATTGCTAACCATGGAAGGTGATTTGCTACCAAGAGCTTGGAATGCTGTCCACTTGAAGAAATATTTCATGTGAGCAGGATCCTCATGGCACAGATGATCCTCACGATAGGGATATCCTTAAAGGATCCTCAAAGTATCGGTGATCCTTACTTAGGTAATATCCTAAACTTGAACTATTTCATTTCTTTATTTTCTCATATAAGGATAAGGATCATGTATCCTTTATCCATCTCTCACGTGAGTTTAAGTTTTGAAAGTTCAGGTATCCTTAGCATAACATTGGTTATCCGCTGAAGCAATCCGTTCCTTGGGTTTAACCCCAGTTATTTGGGCTTGACCCCAGTTCCGCCTGTAGCGCATGATGATCCTGGTATAGTTCAAGGCAGTGGGACCAGTACTCGTTTTAGGGGCTGATAATTCCATTGTACTGGCTATGCCTAGGATCCTACGTATAATGGTAGACGTACCATACATCCGTTCCTAAGGTTTCTAACGTTTTCACGTTAGCTAAGGTTTCTAACGTTTTCACGTTAGCTAAGGTTTTGGCATTTTCATGTCACTAAGTTTGGATAGTCGCCAGTTAGGGCCATACTCCAGTTTACATACGATCCTTGGGCTTGTCCCCAGTTATCCTTGGGCTTGTCCCCAGTTATCCTTGGGCTTGTCCCCAGTTGCTAACTCTTTTCTTATGTTGGCTTAGTCCCAAGTTATGCTCTATTTCAGGTTCTTGAAGATAGGCAACTAGGGATCCTTGATCCTTACTTTATTCTAAGGTTTATCTTATAGTTATCCTTATTATGCTTAGGATCCTAACTTGGACCATCAGGTATGATCCTTAACTATTTTTAATCCTATTCATTATTTATTTGAATAACCCTTAAAAAAATTTGACAACTAGACTTGTGATCCTTAAAACATATTGCTTTTTGGGATTCTTTAACTATAGGATATTTGATCATGGATCGTATCCTAAATATTTTCAATCTGACTTATTCAAAATTATTTATTCAATGAATATGCATCAAAACAAAGGAAAATCAAAGAAACACAAGGATAACAACACAAGATAAGCGACAAAAGGTTAAGATTTTATTTATTAACAAAGTAGTAACCCTTAAAAGGTTGTCAAAATTACCTACCCCGAGCATCTACCAGCAAAACGTGGCCCGTCCGCTGGGGTAGGTAAAGGGTGTCCATGATAATAAGTTCGAAAGTAGTGCAGGAATATAAAGGCGGCAGGATCACAATGGCTTCATCCCCAAAACAGAGGATCCCTCCACCATATGCAATCCTGCCTATTGTCCAAAGGATCATACATGATCCTTAATCCTAAAAACTATTGTTTAAGTACAACCCATCATTGTTCAACAAAAAACACCATAACCAAAACAAACTATCAAACTTAAAAAATGGGCTCCGGCTACGTCTAGAAATGTCCTTCATCGCCCATTCATGCAGCCTATGCCTTCGCTGCATCATCATCCCCTCCAGCTGCGGTATCCTTCATCAGATCCTTTCCACTGCCACTTGCCTCAATCGCCAAGACCTCAGTAGTCTCCTCCTCATCATCCTCGAGATCAGCCAACCTTGCTTTCCAGCCCTCAACATCCCAACTGCTTTTATCAAAGTTAGGATCTTGAGCTTCCTGGGCCATCTTCAATTTTGTCTGATACATTGTGATGGCAGCAGAGACCTTAGCATTTTCTATGAGATCATGCTTCTCATAGTCAAGGTCAATCAGAAGTTTAGCCGTCTTAGTCTTGGCATCTTGGAGTTCTTTCTGAAGATCAGCAATGGCAAGGTCCTTAAGCACGGCAACCTGTTGGAGGTCAGCAATCTTCTTGTCCTGCTCCTCAACATTCCCCACGTAATCTTCAATCTCAGCAAATTTCTGCAAAGAAAAGGATAAAGCAGTTCAAGATCAGGTGATCCTCATACGAGTAGGATACCTAGGCAGAGTTGGTGATCCTTACATCATTGAAGTATTCAAGGAACTGGTGGCGGATCAGTGGTAGACCTTGAAGATCCTCAGTATCAGAAGTTTTCCTCTTCTTGCCACCCTTTCCTTTAGTGGGTGCCTTTGGAATGGAGATGCTAGGACTGGTAGTGGACCTCTTCTTCCTGGATCGAACAACATCAAGGTCAGCCGTGTTGAACTGGGATACAGGCTTGGCAGATTTTTCGGCACCTACACATTCAAAGCAAGATGAGTATCCTTATCCTATTTCAATTTACTTATTTATTTTAATATTCAAACTATGTAAAAGGCAGGATACTTACTTGACATGGTAATGGAACCTGAGGATACTTCTTGTGAATCTTGGGTGTCTATCTTGAATGTCCTTGTTTCAGGATCAAGCTTCCAAAAAGCAGCAAGCCTATCCTTGGTTTCAGGTGATGTGATGATGTGTGAGACAGAAATAGCTGCATAACACAAGACAAAAAGGGGGTCAGTAATCCTTATACAAAAACAAGACTACCTGGTGATCCTTCTCAGGATCCTCTGGCCTACCATGGGTGGACCATGTCCTTGGTAGATCCTTTCCGTTTGGAATGGTATCCCTCCTGACAAAAAAGAAGCGACGTTTCCAATTTGTGTCATTCTTGGTAACTTTAAGAAGGGGGTGTTCTCCGCCGGGTTTTCGTTTGAACAGATAACGATGGGAACCAAAGGTAGTAAGTGTTTTGGTCAAAAAAAATCTGTTGAGAATATTGCAACCAAACTCTAGATTACGGGGTATGATGCTCAAAAAGTGTAACAACAATGAGGATCACTTCAATGTGGAATGCACAAACAACACAAGGATTTATACGGGGAAAAAGCCCTTGATCAAGAATTGATCTCCGGCACAAAAAACCCCGGGTGATGGAAACTACCGATCACCAAGCTCAAATAAATGAATAAACGTTTACAACTTCGGATAGTAACGAGCTAGGTACAAGGATCACTACGGTGAAATGTGTAAAAAGTGTAAGTAATTGCTAAGTGTTTGAATGAGAGCTTGTATGAGCGTGTTTGCGAGTGTGTGTAACTGCCAAAATGACTAAGTGTCACTAACTAGCTCATTACCCCTTTAAAATAAGAAAAATATCTAGTTAACAAACTCTCCGACTTTCGGGCCAAGCCTCCACGTTCTCCATAACGTCTAGTTTTGATCTAGCACGTGCAGAATACTTCGGGAATATTCTCCAAGAATGCCGCTAAGACTTGGTCAAGCTTGTTATACCTGCGAGATGTTATAAAACATATGTAAACAATCGTCAGTATGAGGATCCTTAAAGTGATCCATGATCCTGATCCTAAAGCCCTTCTGAGGATCACCACCTGTCACAGAAGTAAGGATCACCAGTTAGGATAACGAATAAGGATCACTAATTGTTAGAAAATCCTCCCCTAACAATTGCCCCCAAAATATAAGGAGTGAAATTGTAAAATTAGCGAGTTATGTTTTCTTGATCTTATCCGTAACAAACTAACGGATATATAGCCGTTAATTTTGAACTAGCCGTTGCGATGATGATGTCACGGAAGTGACAACCTGCAAGATCATGATTATAAATAGAGATATAGATAGGATCAAATGCATTTAAATTTTCAGAGAAACTCCCTTTATAATCCACATTCCGAAGACGTTCAGGTATTCTCTTTCTCTATCCTTTTCCATCTCTTGCTCTGTTTTTATCTTTCCATCAAAGATGTTGCTCCGAAGTTCTCCGGGCAAAGATCACAAGAAGGATAGCCCTTTGGAAAGTTCATCTTGCTTTGAATGTGTAGGCGCTGGAAAACCTGTCAAGCCTGTTTCCCAATTCAACACAGCTGATCCTGATCTCGTACGACCCAGGAAGAAGAGGTCCACTACCAGTCCTAGCATCTCCATTCCAAGGGCACCCACTAAAGGAAAGGGTGTCAAGAAAAGGAAAACTTCTGATGCTGAAGATCTTCAAGGGCTGCCACTGATCCGCCACCAATTCCTTGAATACTTCAATGATGTAAGGATCCTTAACTTAGCCTAGGTATCCTACTCTTATGAGGATCACTTGACCTTGAACTGCCTTATCTTCTTTCTGCAGAAATTTGCTGAGATAGAGGATTATGTGGGCAATGTTGAGGAGCTGGACAAGAAAATAGCTGATCTCCAACAAGTTGCCGTGCTCAAAGATCTTGCACTTGCTGATGCTCGGAAGGAACTCCAGGATACCAAGCAGGAAATGGCCAAGGTGCTGGTCAACTTTGATTATGAAAAGCATGACCTCATCGAAAATACCAAGCTCTCTGCTGCCATCACAATGTATCAGACTAAGTTGAAGATGGCCCAGGAAGCTCAAGATCCTAGTTTCGACAAAAGCAGCTGGGATGTTGAAGGCTGGAAGGCAAGGTTGGCAGATCTTGAGGATGATGAGGAGGAGGCAGCTGATGTCCTGGCAATTGAGGCAAGTGGCAGTGGGAAGGATCAGGCTGGTGGTGATGATGCTGGTGGTGATGCAGCCAAGGTGTGAGCTGCACAATTGGGCGATGATGGATACATGTGCCAAGGCCGGAGCCCAATTTTTTAGTTTGATGGTCGTTTTTTGTGGTTGTGATGTTTAAGACAATTTCATGGGTTGTACTTTGAACAATAGGTTTTAGGATTAAGGATCATGTATGATCCTTTGGACAATAGGCAGGATTGCAATCGGTGGAGGGATCCTCTGTTTGGTGGATGAAGCCATTGTGATCCTGCCGCCTTTATATTCCTGCACTATCTTTGAACTCATTATCATGGACACCCTTTACCTACCCCAGCGGACGGGCCACGTTTTGCTGGTAGAAGCTCGGGTAGGTAATTTTGACAACCTTTAAAGGGTTAGTCTTATGTTAATAAATAAAAATTTAACCTTTTGTCGCTTATCTTGTATTTGTTATCCCTTTTAGTATGTTATTTTCCAACTGTTATAATGTTCAATTTGTTTATACTTATCAAGCCTTGAAAAACTAGAAAAGATATCCAAAAAGTTTAGGATATGAACAAGGATCACATATCCCATAACAGATAAGTTTTTTTAAAAAATGACATGATTTAAAATTGATAAGTTCAGTTGTCAAGTATAAGGGTTATTTAAAAGAATAATGAATAGAATCAAAAGAGTTAAGGATCATACCTGAGGATCCAAGTTAGAATCCTAACCATAATAAGGATAACTATAAGATAAACCTTAGAGTGAAGTAAGGATCAAGGATCCCTAACTGCCTATCTTCAATGACCTGAAATAGAGCATAACTTGGGACTAAGCCAATATAAGAAAAGAGTTAGCAACTGGGGACAAGCCCAAGGATAACTGGGGACAAGCCCAAGGATAACTGGGGACAAGCCCAAGGATCGTGTGTAAACTGGAGTATGGCCCTAACTGGCGACTATCCAAACTTAGTGACATGAAGATGCCAAAACCTTAGCTAACGTGAAAACGTTAGAAACCTTATGACCGGATGTATGGTACGTCTACCATTATACGTAGGATCCTAAGCATAGCCAGAACAATGGAATTATCAGCCCCTAGAACGAGTACTGGTCCCAAAGCCTTGAACTACACCAGGATCATCGTGCGCTACAGGCGGAATCTGGGGACAAGCCCAAATAACTGGGGTTAAACCCAAAGACGGATTGCTTCTGTGGATAACCAACGTTGTGCTAAAGATACCTGAACTTTCAAAACTTGAACTCACGTGAGAAATGGATAAAGGATACATGATCCTTATCCTAATATGAGAAAATAAAGAAATGAAATAGTTCAAGATTAGGATATTACCTGAATAAGGATCACCGATACTTTGAGGATCCTTTAAGGATATCCCTTTCACTAGGATCACCTCTGCCACGAGGATCCTTGTCACATGAAATATTTCTTCAAGTGAACAGCATTCCAAGCTCTCGGTAGCAAATCACCTTCCATGGTTAGCAATCTATATGCCCCCTTTCCTGCTTCAGCTTCAATCAAATAAGGGCCTTCCCATTTTGGAGCCAATTTTCCATCGGCAGGATTGGTGGTATTCTGAAATGCTTTCCTTAACACCATATCTCCAACTTGAAACCTCCTGATCCTGACATTTTTGTTGTAAGCACCAGCCATTCTTTGTTGATAACTGGCCATCCTGATCCTAGCCATATCCCTGATTTCTTCAATAGTATCCAGGTCTTGAGCCAAGTTTTCATCATTTTCCTCAGGATCACGGGTACTTGTTCTAGCAGTAGGAACCACCATTTCTGTTGGGATCACTGATTCTGCCCCAAACACCAAAGAGAATGGTGTTTGACCAGTAGCATTCTTAGGGGTTGTCCTGTCAGCCCAGAGCACATAGGGTAGTTCTTCTGCCCACTTCCCTTTCTTGGATCCAAGCTTTTTCTTCAAATTGTTGATGATGATCTTGTTGGATGATTCTGCTTGGCCATTAGCTTGTGGGTGGACTGGTGTTGATGTTATCATCCTAATCCCCTAGCTGTCACAAAAGTTAGTGGTTCTGCCCCCAATAAATTGGGAACCATTATCACATATAATCTCAGAGGGAATTCCAAATCTAGTTATAATATTTCTTTTAATGAAGGATATAACTTCCTTTTCTCTAACTTGGGCAAAAGCTTCAGCCTCTATCCACTTGGAGAAGTAATCAGTCATAGCTAGCATGAATACTTTTCCACCAGGTGCCTTAGGGAACTTGCCAACTATATCCATACCCCATCTCATAAATGGCCAAGAGGAGGAAATAGGATGCAATAATTCGGCTGGCTGATGAAGGATATTGCTGTGTCTCTGGCAAGGATCACATCTTCTGGCATACTCCACAGCATCTTTCTTCATGGTTGGCCAATAATATCCTGTCCTCAGGATCCTTGAAAATAAAGCCCTGCCCCCAGTGTGGTTTCCACAATCTCCTTCATGGAAGTCTTTTAAAACTTCCTGAACTTCAGGATCCTCAATGCATCTCAAGTATGGTCCTGCAAGAGATCGTCTATACAACATATTATTCATAATTGTGAATTGAGATACCTTAGATTTGAAAGCCCTAGGGTTTTCTCCTGTAGGAATCTCTCCATGTTGTAAGTATCTCATAATTGGTGAGATCCATGATCTGGATCCTGAATAGGATTGAATATCCTCACTAGGGATAACTGCAGAATCATCTCCTATCTCCATAGTCTGGTGATCCTCGATAGCCGGGGTCAGGATATGGATAATAGGAATCTTGATATCCTCTGGGATCTTCAAAGATGATCCTAAGTTAGCCAATGCATCAGCTTCTGTATTTTCTTCCCTTGGTACCTGTGACAAACTAAAGGAAACAAAAGAGAGTGCCAAACTTTTGACTATCTCCAAATATTTGGTTAGTTTTTCACCTTTAACAGCATATGATCCATTAAAGTGATTTGTAATTAACAAAGAATCTACGTGTACCTCAAGATACCTGATCCCCATATGCTTTGCAATTTGCAAACCAGCAATTAAGGCTTCATATTCAGCCTCATTATTAGTGGTTTGGAACTCACAAGCTATAGAATGGGGTATTATGTCCCCCTGTGGCGATTTTAGTAGTATTCCAAGCCCTGTGCCTTTGACATTTGAGGATCCATCAGTGTGGAGTATCCAAGGATCCTTGGTCTCTTCTAGCTGCTGGACTTCTAGCTCAGCTTCTTCTTGTAGATCACTACTGAAATCAGCCACAAAGTCAGCTAATGCTTGGGATTTGATAGCTGTCCTAGGCTCATATCTTATATCATAGGCACTCAGCTTTACTGCCCACTTAGCCATCCTTCCGGACATCTCTGGTTTCCTGAGGACATTCTTAATTGGAAAATTAGTTTTAACAATGATAACATGAGTTTCAAAATAATGTCTTAACTTGGTAGATGCCATTATCAATGCAAGGATAAGTTTTTCAAGGTGTGAGTACCTGGATTCGGCATCAAGTAAACTTTTACTTACATAATAAACGGGATGTTGTGTACCTTGATGATCCTTAACAAGGACCGCACTTACTGCTTTTGAGGATACTGCGAGATACAAGGATAACACTTCACCTTTTTCTGGTTTCATTAAAGCCGGGGCCGAGGATAGGTAATCTTTGAGGGCTTTTAAAGCATTTTCATGCTTCTCCGTCCACTCAAATTTCTTGTTCTTCCTTAGGATATCATAGAATTCTTTACATTTCTCGGAGGACTTGGATATGAATCTGTTCAAGGCTGCTATCCTTCCTGTTAACCTTTGAACATCCTTAGCATTGGCCGGAGATTTGATGTTCACTATTGCTTTGATTTGTTCCGGGCTAGCTTCGATGCCTCTCTTAGTCACCATGTATCCTAAGAATTTACCTGCTTTAACACCAAAATGACATTTTGAAGGATTAAGCTTCATATTATATTTGTCAAGGATATCAAATGCTTCCTCCAAGTCTCGTAGGTGATCCTCAGCTTTTAAGGATTTCACCACCATATCATCTATGTAAACCTCCATAGTTTGTCCAATCTGATCCTTGAACATCATATTCACCAGCCTTTGGTACGTTGCACCTGCATTTCTCAATCCAAACGGCATAGCAATATAGCAATATATACCAGTTGGAGTCATGAAGGCTGTATCCTCTTGGTCGGATGGTTCCATTTGGATTTGTTGAAATCCAGATGAAGCATCCATAAAAATTAACAGTTCATGACCCGCAGTTGCATCCACCATGGAGTCAATGTGGGGTAAAGGGAAAGGATCCTTGGGACATGCCTTATTTAAATCGGTAAAATCGACACATACCCTCCACTTTCCGTTTTTCTTTTGAACAACAACCACATTGGCCAGCCATCTTGGATACTTGACCTCTCTAATCATACCTGCCCGGAGCAATTTTTCTACCTCTTCCTGGATAATGGCATTCCTTTCTGGTGCAAACTTCCTTCTTCTTTGATGTATTGGTTTGAAGGATCTGTCGATGCCGAGTTTATGGGTGATAACATCTTTGGATATACCAGTCATGTCTTCATGTTTCCATGCAAAGGTAGTCTTTCTCCTTTTGAGGAAGGATATGAGGTCTTCTTTCATTTCGCCAAGGATCCCTGATCCGATATAGATTTTGGATTCAGGATCATCAGGATCCATGAGGATTTCTACCACATCCTGCTCTCTGGCCTCCAAGACATTCCTTGGAGGATACCTTGATTGCTATTGCTCCCTTGACTTCGAAGCTGGCTTCATCGATGAAGTGTAGCAATTCTTAGCTTCCTGCTGATCGCTATCAATCTTTACTATTCCCCAAGGACTAGGGAGCTTCACACATTGATGGTAAGTAGATGGGACTGCTTTCATATCGTGTATCCAGGGCCTGCCAAGGATAACATTACAACAAGATAAACAGTCAATAACACAAAATTTTTGATAAGAGTGTAAGCCTTCAATATATATTGGGAGTTTAATGTCCCCCAGGGTGTTCTTAGTTTCGCCACTAAATCCCACGAGCACGGAGGATCTTGGTATGATCTCTGATTCAGGGATACCCATCTTCTTTAGAACGTCAAGCTGGATAATGTTCACTGAACTTCCTCCGTCTATTAGGATCCTGCGGACAAAACAGTTAGATATAAAAAGAGTAATAACTAAACCATCGTGATGAGGATCCTGGATATCAGTACGATCCTCTTCATCAAAGGTTATGACTTTTCCTTCGGAGACACTCGATGTTCGAACTGGTCTTTCTCCATTATCCATTTTAGTTTCCTTTGCATGCCTCTTAGCTGCTGAGAAGGATGTGCCACAAATGTCGGATCCCCCAGAAATAAAGTTTATCACTTGTGCATCTGCTGGAGGGGCTGGAGCCTTCTCAGGGATCCTTTCAGGATCCTGAGTCCTTGACTTTTTCCTACCCAACAACTCTTTTAGATGCCCTTTGCTCAACAAGTATCCAATCTCCTTTCTTAATGCAATGCATTCTTCTGTGAGGTGCCCAAAATCTTCATGATATGCACACCACTTTGATTTATCCTTAGTTGCAGCTGGCCTGTCATTCTTTCTTGGCCATCTAGCTTTATCACCTAGGTTCTGCATGGCAAGGATTAGTTCATTGTTATCAACACTAAAGCAATATTCAGAAATTGGAGGATAATCCTCATCATCCTCTTCTTGATCAATAGAATGCACGTTCTGATTATTAGATTAGTTGTAGGATCTGAACTTGTTGTTTCTGAATGAGGATCCTTGCTTATCCTGCTTTGAGGATCCTGTTATCCTCTCCTGAATCCTCTTGTCATCCTCTAGCCGAATGAACCTGAGGGCCCGGGTTCTTACCTCATCTAGGTTCCTGCATGGTGTCATAACAAGATCATCATAAAATAACGAATCCCTAAGCAGTCCCATTTTGAAGGCTTCAACAGCCGTGGCTATATCTAAGTTGGGAATGTCTAAGGATTCTTTACTAAATTTGGTAATATAATCCCTTAATGATTCATTATGACCCTGGGTTATCCTATATAAATCACTAGTTAATCGTTCAAATTTTCTACTACAAGAAAACTGAGTATTAAACAAGTTAACTAGGTTTGCAAATGAGGTAATAGAATAGGGAGGAAGACTTAGCAGCCACTTGAGAGCTGATCCAGTAAGAGTGGATCCGAATCCTTTGCATAAGCATGCTTCCTTTAACTTTTCTGGGATTGGATTGATCTCCATCCTCTCCCTGTATTGTGCTATGTGTTCTTCAGGATCCGTCGAACCATCGTACAATTTCATTGTAGGCACATGGAACCTCTTGGGTATCTCAGCATCACAGATTGGTGGTGCAAAGCGAGATATCTTGTGGCTCCCATCTGCAATCTCTGGAATAGGTTTGACTACTCCCGGAACACTCGAGATCATATCCTTTATCTTTTGTAATTCTCTGGCCATGGCATGATTGATACCTGGATCCTGCATAAGACCATGGTTAGTAGTATGAGAATTATTAAAAGTGTTACCTCCCATTGGATTCAAGTTAGGAAGAATAGAGGTCAATCCATATTGTTGAGACTCTGGAATGATCGAGGGACCGGTAGAGGCATTGGTCTGCATTGGAATAAAATCTCCTTGATGGACATCTGAACTTCCTGTTTGTAAACTCCTCAAGGATCCTGGCATCTGGAAGGATCCCTGAAACTGAGACGATCCTGGAACAAAGGAGGATCCTTGAACCTGGGATGATCCTGGAACGAAGGAGGATCCTTGAACCTGGGATGATCCTGGAACGAAGGAGGATCCTTGAACCTGGGATGATCCTGGAACGAAGGAGGATCCTTGAACCTGGGATGATCCTGGAACGAAGGAGGATCCTTGAACCTGGGATGATCCTGGAACGAAGGAGGATCCTTGAACCTGGGATGATCCTGGAACGAAGGAGGATCCTGGAACGGAGGAGGATCCTTGATGCTGCTGCACTCCTGAATATCCTCCTGTACTCGTGAGGGATCCCATATGCTGGGGATAGGATCCTGCTGGCTGGAAATATGAACCTAGTGCCTGGGTCATAGCTGTTGTTCCATAATGCACTCCTTTTGGTCCACCCGCATATTGAATGTCTGGAACCACTGATGGCTGAGAAGTAATCACCGGAGTGTCAAAATTCAAAGATCTGGGCATCAGTGGGGAATGATCCTCTGCCGTTTTCTTCTGTTTCTTAATTTCATCAATCTCCCGGAGGATCCTTTCGTTGGTTTTATCCTGCTCTTGTGCATGATTCCTCATCTGCAAAATCAAGGCATAGAGATCATTAGTAGTAGGGTTAGTTGAAACAGAAGAAGTAGGTGGTTTTGAGAAAATGGGAGTCGGTTTCTTCGCAGCATTCTCTGTATTCTTCTGGGATCCAGAAGGTGGTGGAGGCAAAGGAGGAACGCCTTGTGAAGAAGTGAACGAAGGCATCAAGTTTGAAGCATTCTTCGCTGAGGAAGCCATTTGCTTGGTAGTAATGAACCGGAATGAGCACAGAAATGCGAATTCTTCTAAGGACAAAGCACCAATTGCCCCACGGTGGGCGCCAAACTGTTTTGGTCAAAAAAAATCTGTTGAGAATATTGCAACCAAACTCTAGATTACGGGGTATGATGCTCAAAAAGTGTAACAACAATGAGGATCACTTCAATGTGGAATGCACAAACAACACAAGGATTTATACGGGGAAAAAGCCCTTGATCAAGAATTGATCTCCGGCACAAAAAACCCCGGGTGATGGAAACTACCGATCACCAAGCTCAAATAAATGAATAAACGTTTACAACTTCGGATAGTAACGAGCTAGGTACAAGGATCACTACGGTGAAATGTGTAAAAAGTGTAAGTAATTGCTAAGTGTTTGAACGAGAGCTTGTATGAGCGTGTTTGCGAGTGTGTGTAACTGCCAAAATGACTAAGTGTCACTAACTAGCTCGTTACCCCTTTAAAATAAGAAAAATATCTAGTTAACAAACTCTCCGACTTTCGGGCCAAGCCTCCACGTTCTCCATAACGTCTAGTTTTGATCTAGCACGTGCAGAATACTTCGGGAATATTCTCCAAGAATGCCGCTAAGACTTGGTCAAGCTTGTTATACCTGCGAGATGTTATAAAACATATGTAAACAATCGTCAGTATGAGGATCCTTAAAGTGATCCATGATCCTGATCCTAAAGCCCTTCTGAGGATCACCACCTGTCACAGAAGTAAGGATCACCAGTTAGGATAACGAATAAGGATCACTAATTGTTAGAAAATCCTCCCCTAACAGTAAGATCATACAATTGTGTCAGCTCTGACATGCCTAAATCAATGCCTTCCTGCTCGATGATCCTCTCCAGGGTATACAAAACCCTCCAAATCATCGGCATGGCTTGGATGTAAGAGATGCCGGTAAGGGAAAAGAAGGATAGTGTAAATTCTGGGAAAGGATAGGTGTATCCTATGGCAAATGGAGTAACTGGAAAGGCAACCCATGTTTTTGAAACATAGTCGCTCAGAATAGTAGGATCAAAGGATTTGAAAAAAAGCACTCGCCGGAAAGCAATGACGAATCTTGTCTATCTGAGCATCATTAAAGTAACACCTTTCATTTGTGGAGTCTTTGATGATCTTTTGACTCTTCAAGGGACTATCCTTCTGGTGATCCTTGGCGGGGGAGGACCGGAGCATCATTCTTGAAGAGATAATGGTAAAGTAAGAAAAACAGAGTAAGAGAAGGAAGAAGATGAAGAGAGAATACCTGTCTATCTTCGGAATGCAGTTATAAAGGGAGTCTTTCTGAAAATTTTAAATGCATTTGATCCTATCTCTATCTCCTATTTATAATCATGATCGTGCAGGGTTGTCACTTCTGTGACGTCATGATCACAACGGCTAGTCCGCTTATAACGGCT
Source organism: Helianthus tuberosus (assembly GCA_030545235.1). Lineage (NCBI taxonomy): Eukaryota > Viridiplantae > Streptophyta > Magnoliopsida > Asterales > Asteraceae > Helianthus > Helianthus tuberosus. Next base: position 185,883,381 of record CM060354.1, read on the forward strand.
AGTTATCCGTTGGTTAAATATGGATAAGATCGACAAAATATAACTCATTTATTTACATATTTACTCCTTATATTTTGGGGGCAATTGTTAGGGGTGGATTTCTAAATAACCAGTGATCCTTATTTGCTGTTGGATTTAGTGATCCTCAACTCTGTCTGAAGTAGTGATCCTCAGAAATGTTGCAGGATCAGGATCATGGATCACTATAAGGATCCCAGTACTAACGGTTGTCTACTTTGAATTCGTGAATGTTTTGCAGGAAGTTCAACTCGGACTTAGTCTTGGCGACATTCCTGGAGAATATTCCCAGACTATCCCGCACGTGCTTGGCCAAAAATGGACGTTGTGGAGAACGTGGGAGCTTGGCACAAAAGTCGGATAGTTAGTTATTGTAGTTAACTTCTATTTTAAAAGGGGTAGCGAGCTAGAATTAGAACATTTAGTCATTTTCAGCTACACACACTCTCATACACTCGCATACTTGAAGCTCTCGACGAACATTCATTCGTTTTCACTCACTTTTACACATTTCACGATAGTGATCCTTGTACCTAGCTCGTTACTATCCGAAGTTGTTAACATTTATTCATTAATTTGAGCTTGGTGATCGGTAGTTTCCATCACCCGGGGTTTTTTGTGCCGGAGATCAACTCTTGATCAAGGGCTTTTTCCCCTTATAAATCCTTGTGTCATTTGTGCAATTTACATTGAAGTGATCCTTGTCATTGTTCTACATTATTAGCATCATACCCCGTAACAGAGAGTTTGGTTGCAATATCCTCATCAGATTTTTTGACCAAAACAGTGACAACCCTCATAATTATATGTATCCGTACGATTAATTAAGGTTAATTAAAGTGCTTGATGACTGTGCTGAATTACTTAACTGCTTTCTGATTACTGCGTCATACTTACATGTGCTTGTTGACATACTAGGCTTGTGCAGAAAATTGACAAAATGGTCCTGTATGCATTCCTAAGTGTTGGGAATTAAAAGTGTTACAAAAAGATACATAAAAGACACTAAACGGAACAACTTAGCACTTTAACGAACCGGTGTCTAACCGAACAACCGGACATTACCCGGGACACCAAAATATTGCAAGAAACATTGTTTGATTATTTCTTGGCTAGTTATGATCCTCGAACACCATACCACCCACTAAAATATCTAGTAAACTAACTAAACTAAATATACACTTGAAATGGAACTAATATTTACCAACTTGTTATCAAATATTACAATTAACCCCCCCCCCCATACGGAATTTCGGTCACCAAGGGACCCACCCAAATCACCAACATATCTCATTAGATTTCCCATATATTTGATTTGATACTTGCTTGATTCTTTATACAAAATATTGTAAGAAATCTATACAAGTATGGTGGCCATAGATTGAAAGGATCACTTGATATCTTCACAAGATTCACACTCCCATCCCTCACTCTTTCCCTCTCCTCTCGGCTCCCTCCATAACCGCCACCACCACCACCTTAACACCACCATATCATTCCAATTCCAAACTCATTCAAGTCTAGAAGGTGATACATGGAGTTTGGAACTTGAAGGTCTTGGAGAATCCTTCTCATTTGATTTCATCATCCACTTTTCATCATCTTTGTCACTAGATATCTTCCCTAGCTTTGAGCTAGTTGTAAGTCCTTGTTTAACCTTTGTTCACTTCTATTTTGAGTAGTTAAAAGATGTAGTATGTTGTATATCACAAGAACACTAAAAGGTTTAAACAAGAAACATGAACATAAAGCTTTACATAAAGATGACACATGATGAAGTGTTGTTAGTATGATGTTGTTTGGTATATGATGCTTGCTTGTTGATTACTAGAAATGTTGTTGTTGATCACTAAGCATGTTAACGGAACAAATAGAATTTGCGTTAGAGCACTATAAGCTGAAAACATGAAACTGTCAAACTATTACAGCCGCCTTCAGTCAGCTGTAACCAGGTCATAACTTAACAAAAAAATGATTTTATTGAGTCTATAACATGTTATTTTGAAATACGGTTCTAATGGCACTGGAATCATAATTTTTGGACTACGTTTGCTATTTTTAAAGGGTCGTTTTTCACAGCAGCAAAAGCTGAGTTTTTACTGCAGAAAATATGTGTTATGTTTTTCGTCATAACTTGAAATCTGTGTAGAATTAGCTCATGAAATTTATACTTTAGATGACCACTGACGTCTTTGTAATTCTCCAACTGGAATTTCATCAATCGGACTTACGACGAATTTTTAATAAATTATTCCGTGGACTGCAGTTAGAAAGTGATGAATCTTATTGCAGTCCGGTAAATGAATTTTTATAAAATATTGGTAATGAATTGGATCCCGATATTTTTACACAGAAATATTTGGATTGTTTAAAATATTCTGTAAAAGTTTGGGAATTTTTGGAGTAAGTTAACTATTTTATTAAGATACCCGAAAACAGTCCAGTTTTGGATGTTCAAACTGAAACAATATAACAAGTGATATGCATGTCTAAAGGTCGGTTATGTTATCTGAGAATGATCTAACATGTTATATGTCAATGAAAGTGTTATGTGCGATGTCGTATGTTTGCTTATAAATGGGAATAGACGGGAAGTTTATATGGGCGTGAACTATTAAAGTGAGTGCATGTTATGTGGTAGATGTGTGTAGGAACTTCGTGCTTATTTGAAGTCACTAATAAACTAAGTGGTAATCATACTAGGACGTGATTGACCAACACCGATTGTTAGCTATTTTATAGAGTCAAACTGAGCAACCAAAGGTGAGTTCACACTCTTAAGGCATGGGATTCCCGGTGGGTTGGGAATGGGATTAAATAGCTAAGACGGAACTTGTACTTTCACCACTACTAGACTACTTACCTCTGTCCTCGGATTGGGAAGGACGCCAGCGCTAAACCTACGTATTCACTACGTACCTCCGTCCTCGGATTGGGAAGGACGCCAACGCTAAACCTACGTATTCGCTACGTACCACTGTCCTCGGATTGGGAAGGGCACCAGCGCTAAACCTACGTATTCTTATACGTACCTCTGTCCTCGGATTGGGAAGGGCACCTACGCTAAACCTACGAATTCAATACGTACCTCTGTCCTCGGATTGGGAAGGATACCTATATATACATCTAGTCTAGTGGTTTTACAACATGGGGTAGCCCCCACCGTTCATGTTTTGGAAAAACAAGGAAAGCTGATTTAACTTGTAGTTGCAAACAAACTCATAGTTCTTGAAAAACTACTTTGTAACGAACGCCTACTGTGAACTCGCTCAACTTTGTTGTTGACTTATTGTTACATGCCTTGCAGGTCATTAGGTATCTATGGAGCTTGCACAGGGAGGCGTGGTCGTTGTGGGATATGGACTGTCGAGTCCCATGTTAAACATTTAAACTTATGAACTTATTAAACTTATGTTTTGGTTTCATGTCTTATGCTTCCGCTGTTTAATTTGAACTTGGTTAACTAGCTTTTGGTCACCAATTGTATTGTGGTTGGTTTTACTTACTTAATTACGTTGTTCAATATGATTGGTGGCTCGATCCTGGTCATGTCACGCCTCCAAGCGGTGGTACTCCGTGTGTGGATTTTGGGGGTGTGACACGATTGATCTAGGGCTCCGTAACGCATGTCAATGCTCTACCTGACTCAGTTCGTTGGAGTTCTGTCTCGTGTTTTATGGCTAATGTGATTTGGGTTAATTTACTAACACATGTGCATTGTTTATTTTTAATAGATAATCATCAGGAACACCAACAGGAAGCCTTAGTATTACCTAAGTCAATAATGTGAGTCATTCTCTTTTTCTACCAAACTGTTTTACAAAACCTTAAATGTTTTTAATTATACTTAACAGTGATTGAGTCTATGTATTCTACAATTGCTGTCGGTATGTGGGGTTTTGTATACAATACCTGTAATCCGTTACTACTGGACGACGAGTTAGCCAATGAGTAACATGACCACAGTCATGGAACTGTGAACATGACAAATACTGAATGAGTATATTGGTAGATATAAACATTGTAATCGCTCACATTATTGTAAAGTTATAAAAGCTGTTTTGATTAAACTGAGATGCACTCGCCAGTATTTCTTGCTGGTAAAACTTTTTTTAAAACGCGTTTCAGGTAACTAAATGTGAAGCTAATAGAACCCAGCTGGAAAGCACTGAATGCTTATAGAAGTGGCTATAAAAAGTTATCTAAATAAAAAGGAGATTTTGTTTTCAATAATTAGAGTTTATCTCTATAAATGTATTGTGAATGAAATTTGGGTTTTATCCCATTTATTTATTATAAAAGTTTGGTGTTTTAAACTCTGATAAATATATCCTAACTACGGTCCTGATGTTTAAATTTCGCTGCCAAATTAATAAACACCGATACTACCCGCTCTGTGTTCTCGCGGCTCCCGCTCCCGGGGTAGGGGTCGGGGGCTGCGGTAGTCTATTTTCTAGGAGAGGCAATTGCTCCTTAAGTCAAGGCAATCACGCTTGATTCTCTAGGTGATAGTTCAGGCGCAAATTTCAGCAAGATTCCTAGATTCCAGAGAGTTTCCAGTCGAATTCTCTAAATTCCGGCAAGAGTCCAGCTAGAATTCTACTTTTTTTCCAACGAAACTACTTTTCAACACTAATATAATAATATTTGAGAACTTTAGGTACTGAATGGATGATACTAAATGTTATACAACAACTTTATTTTATTTTATTTGTGTATTAATGCGACATTTGTGACTTTTCAATCATTGCACAAACTCCGAACAATTTCATAATCAATGAAACCTTGTGTTTTATTTCCGGGATTGTATAATTACATGTGACATTTGCACATTTTTAATCTTTGTACGATTTTAAACTCTCAAAAGCTTTTCTGGAAGCAACACGTAAACTGTTAAGCAAACGTAATCAGTTTAACACGACATACACTCCAGAACAATGACATAATTAAACATACCCTAAATACCCTTTACATAACTTAGAAATAAGTTTTAAAGGGTTCGGTATGGAAAAAACATGCTTATTCGAGTCCAGGGACTATTTGCGACAAACTGCGAAAGTCTGCCGATTCTCGTATATTTTAATACGAACCATATTCACGTATCCTGTGATCATTAAAATTTTGTATTTTATTGATAAGAATGCAAAAATATCGATCGTTGCGAAATTTCGGTCATTTTCGTGTTCGTTATAGCGTTTGACGTAATTAAGCGGAAAACGTAATCGTACAACCGAACGAACTGACATCCACGTCATTTTTGGGCAAAATTCAAATTACATGTGCCTTAACACCTTTATAGATCTTAAAAATTGGGTTAAAGAGTGTTAAAAGTGACAAAACGCGACGAAACAAGTCCAAGGGCCAAACTTGTCAACTTTGGAAAGTCTGCCCCTGCCCCCCCCCCATACTGACCGAAAGCTAGGACCCCCTCCGGTCCGTAAAGCCAAGAATCTGTATTCCCCAAGTTTTAACCTGCTTTGACACTTGTTTTGATCACCATTGATGATTGTCACCTCCTTGGACACCTGTAATCATCCTATGGCCTTCAAATTACTATAAATTGCAAGCTAAACTCACTAAATTCTTTGCTTATTCATCTATTCTTCTCCTATCTGCTCAAAATTGGAGTTTGAATCTCTTTAGAGGCCTCCTACTGAGTTTCTTATCTTCCTAGAACACAAGTAAGTGTTCTTCCTTAGTCTTGTTCATTATTTTAGCTTGTTTTGAGCTAAAAGTCAAATAGTTTGACTTTCTGTTTGATTTTCGGTTCTGACCATAATTGGTCAAGTCAAAGTTCAATTGAACTTTTCAACGTGATCGTAATCACGAAGGTTATAATCCCTTGCGATTGCACCTCCTGATTACCACGTTTACTAGTCGAAGTGACGAGTCAAAGTTTCGGTCAAAGATGCATATAATGTGCATTTTATGACGAAACCATTTTCGGGTATCAAAACACCAAGTTTTGATACCAAATCAGTTTTTGCAACTTAGTTATACATATTTTAACATGTCTAACTCGTCACTTCAAGTTTAGTGCTTATTTAGGGTCGTAAGTCGAGCGGTCTCGACTACCGCTTTGACTTTCGAATCCGACCCGTTTGGTCGATCTTAGGATCCGACCAAACACATATTTGTGACCATAGTTGTATAGGAAATAACCTACTGAGGTTATACCTTATGGTCACTGTTATGGGCCATTTTCTTAGCGTATATATCCTGACTAATATCTTGCTTTTGACTGTTTGCTTGCGATCAGGATACTGGATCGGGATATTGGTAACATCCTGGGCGATATCCTGGCGTAAATTAAATTGACCACGTGCAGGTTATAAGCTGTGGGTCATTAATGGTCAGATGGACTTCTTCTCCTTAAGACTCGGACAAACCAGTTATTTGAGAGACGTTGGACCCGAAAGACCAGGTCTACAACGTTCAAGTGGGGAATATCCGCCGGATCCCGGTTTAATAGGGTAGTTTGTTGCATTTCCTTTACTATAAATAGATGGATTGGATCAGTTAAGACAGACACTTTTTTCATTCGCTCACTTTACTCTCAAGCTACTGGCAACTACTATACACAAACACTTGTATTCGAATCACATTGTAACACTTAGTTGATCCGCATCACATCCTGCACTGTATCCTGATATTTGAAGTAATAGAAGAACAAGGCAGCTGCGATTGTCAGCTCCCGAGGTTTTGTGTCGGCGATCTAGTTTAATCAAGGGCTTTCCTCGTATATCTCGTGTCGCCCCTTTACTTTTTGCTCATAGTTTGATCGTAGATACAGCTCAATATCCTGAGCCGTATCCTGAAAACTGTTTTTATAAACAACTTGATCAGCATATTTTCAACACACATTTCTAGCACACTACCTCACTTAACTAATTTGATCACTTAATTGCTTCGGTAATTTTTGACCAAAATAATTTGGCGCCCACCGTGGGGCAAGTGGAGCTATTTTTACTAAAAACTTTAGTAAAATCATTACTCGGTTTTCTATTATCAAAACTTTTTGCTACATTGTTTTCAATGGCCTCGAGATCAAACATGAGCTCTTCCACCTTGTCTGCTACAACCTCTGCAACAATTGGTTCGGTGCTTCCACCTCCTCCTCCGAGAATGCCAACCTCTTCACAAGGAACTGAAAGTCATGTGGCTCGGGATGTTATCCTTACTCGGAGCACTCAGGGATCTGGTCCTGTTTTGGCTTCTAATGATGAAATTCTAACCTTGTTTGGTAGTGTACAGGAACAGATGAGGCAGCAACAGGAAACAAACCAAATGCTGATGAGAGAAATACAACTCTTGAAATCTAGTTCAAGCAAGCCCACTGAGGATATTGTTACTCCTTTACAGCCCAGAACTTTGAACTTCAGTTCCGCCGTATATACTGAGGATAACAGGGGAAATATTGTGCCTAGCCATCCTCATAATCACACTCCTGAAATACCCTTCTCGGTCACGATGTCAACTGTGAGGAGCTCAGGATATGCTTCAGGATATGGCCAGAATCCTCAGACCGGTAACGTGTCAAATAATAATATTCTTGCTACTAACAATAATGGGTCCTTGCAGGATGCAGGTATGACGTCAACATTTACTAAGGAGCTTCAGAAATTGAAGGACATGATATCCAGTGTACCTGGGGTGGTCCAGCCAATTCCGGAAGTGTCCCAAGACAGCCACAGGATATCTCACTTTGCATACCCTATTTGTGATGCTGAAATCCCAAAGAGATTTCAAACCCCCAACATGAAACTGTATGATGGGTCTACGGATCCTGAAGAGCATGTTGCCCAGTATAGAGAAAGAATGGAGATTAATCCTATCCCTCCGGAGCTCAAGGAAGCATGCTTGTGCAAGGGTTTCGGTTCTACCTTGACAGGATCAGCCTTAAAATGGCTGTTAAATGTTTCTCCTCACTCAATTACTTCATTTTCTCATTTGGTTAATTTATTTAATAGTCAGTTTTCTTGCAGCCGGAGTTTTGAGAAACTAACCAGTGATCTTTACATGATAACTCAAGGGCCTCAGGAATCCTTGAGGGATTATGTGAACAAGTTTAGTCGGGAATCCTTGGATATCCCACATCTTGATATTGCAACAGCTGTGCAGGCTTTTAAGATGGGATTACAAAAAGATTCTCAGTTCTATCAGGATCTTGTAATGAATCCCTGCAGGAATCTTGATGAAGCTCGTAACAGGGCCAAGATACATTCGCTTGGAAGATGACAAAAAGATGCAAGAGAGGATGAATTCCACCTCAACCTATGAATCAACCAATAGGAAATCAGAATCCTCGTATAAACCGTATCGCTCCAAGCCATATGGCAGAAATGACAACAAGAAAGTGAATGCTGTTGAAGACGAGGATCCTGAAGAATATCCTGAATTATCTCAATATTGCTTTTCTGTTAATATACCTGAGTTAATGTATGCTATGCAGGGTTTAGGAGACAAAGCTAGGTGGCCTCGAAAGAATCAACAAAAAGCTGATTGGAAGGATAAATCCAAATGGTGTGCCTTCCATGAAGATTTCGGACATGTGACTGAGGATTGCATTGCTCTAAGGAAAGAAATAAGCTACCTATTGAGCAAGGGATATCTGAAGGATTTGCTGGGAAGAAAGAAAAATAAAGGACAGGATCCTGAGAAGGATCCTGAACGAGCAGCTTCACCCCCAGCAGATGCCAAAATAATTAACTTTATTTCAGGAGGATCCGACATTTGTGGGACTTCGTATTCTACGGCCAAGAGACATGCAAAGAAAGCTAAGGCCGAAAGGGGAGACAAACCAGCCCGGATGACTACCCTCACAACCAATAAAGTGATCACTTTCGACAGTGATGACAGGGATACTGTCCAGGATCCTCACCATGATGCTCTGGTAATAACATTATATGTGGCTAACCATTTTGTACGCAGGATATTAGTGGATAATGGTAGCTCAGTCAACATAATTCAGCTGGAAACATTAAAGAGGATGAATGTATCTCCGATGGACATTACTTCGAAATCCACCACGCTCGTTGGCTTCAGTGGGGAAGCTAGGAATACCGTAGGGGAGATAAAGTTACCAGTATATGTTGAAGGGGTCAACTCGATACAATGTTTCTGTGTGATGGACTCCCTATCCTACTATAACATCATACTAGGCAGGCCATGGATCCATGATATGAAGGCTGTGCCATCAACTTATCATCAATGCATCAAGATCCCTACCCCTTGGGGGGTTGTCAAGGTTGATAGTGATCAGCAGGAGGCGAAGGAATGTTACTCATCCTCAATGAAATCCTCAACCAAGCCTAATACAGCATAGCAATTAAAGATGCGGGCTCAGGATATCGTGGAGGCTTCAGAGCAGGATATGAAGAAAGTTATCCTGGATCAGGATAATCCGGATATCTCGGTGCTCGTAGGAACCAATATCCCTCATGATATTAAAGAACAGTTAACTAACTTTTTGAAGTGCAGGATTTCGACATTCGCGTGGAAGCACGAGGATATGACAGGCATTTCAATAGATATTATAACACACAAGCTCGGTATTGACAGGTCATTCAAGCCGGTCCAACAAAAGAGAAGGAAATTTGCTCTGGAGCGAAATGTGATCATCCAAGAGGAAGTTGAAAGACTACTAAGGATCAAGATGATTAGAGAAGTGAAGTTTCCTAAATGGCTTGCGAATGTAGTCTTGGTACAAAAGAAAAATGGGAAGTGGAGAGTTTGTGTAGATTACACAGACTTAAACAAGGCTTGTCCAAAAGACCCATTTCCGCTTCCTCATATTGATGCAATGGTGGATGCTACTGCCGGCCATGAGATGTTAACCTTCATGGATGCATCCTCAGGATTTCAGCAGATTCAAATGGAACCTTCGGACCAGGAAGATACTGCCTTCATGACACCAACAGGTATTTATTGTTACACTGCTATGCCTTTTGGTTTGAAAAATGCAGGTGCAACGTACCAGAGATTGGTGAACTTGATGTTTAAAGACAAGCTGGGGGACACCATGGAGGTGTACATTGACGATATGGTGGTAAAATCTAAGAAGGCGGAGGATCACCTCCAGGATATTAAGGGAGCATTTGATATTCTGGATCAATACAACATGAAGCTAAATCCTGCTAAGTGCCATTTCGGAGTGGGGGCAGGAAAGTTTCTAGGATATATGGTGACTAAAAGAGGGATAGAGGCAAGCCCGGAACAGATTAAAGCTATCTTGGATATTAAATCACCTTAAAATATGAAGGATGTTCAACGATTAACAAGGCGAGTAGCAGCATTGAACAGGTTTATCTCAAGATCCTCCGAAAAATGCAAGGAATTTTACGATATCCTGAAGGAAAACAAGAAGTTCGAATGGGGAAAGAAGCATGAAGCAGCCTTGCAGGAGTTGAAGCAGTATCTTTCAACTGCACCTCTCTTGATGAAGCCTGAGGATGGTGAACCATTATCCCTGTATCTTGTAGTGTCAGGGAATGCAGTAAGTGCTGTCCTTATAAAGGATCATGAAGGTCAGCAGTATCCTGTCTATTACGTTAGTAAAAGTTTATTAGATGCTGAAACTAGATATTCTCATCTAGAAAAACTGATATTAGCCCTAGTTATGGCATCAACAAAACTTAGACATTATTTTGAGACACATAGGATACATGTTAAAACCAACTATCCTGTTAAAAACGTGCTTAGGAAACCCGAGATGTCTGGTAGGATGGCTAAATGGTCCGTGAAATTAAGTGCTTTTGATTTAGTATATGAGCCTAGAAATGCCATAAAGTCCCAGGCTTTAGCTGACTTTGTGGCTGATTTCAGTAGTGACATTCAAAATGAAGTAGACTTAGAAGTACAGCAGCTAGGAGAAAACCTAGAATCCTGGACATTATATACTGATGGTGCATCTAATGTAAGAGGTGTAGGTCTAGGTATACTACTAAAATCGCCACAGGGGGACATATTACCCCAGGCTATTAGGTGTGAATTTCCTGCTACCAATAATGAGGCAGAATATGAAGCTTTGATTGCAGGATTAGAGTTGGCTAAAAATATAAGTATCAAGAATTTGCAAGTATATGTTGATTCTTTGTTAATCACTAATCATTTTAATGGAACCTATGCAGTTAAAGGAGAGAAGTTAATCGAGTATCTCGAAATTCTCAAAAAATTAGCAGGATACTTCGATATTTTTACACTTGAACAGGTACCAAGAGAGGATAATGCTGAAGCTGATGCCTTGGCAAATCTGGGATCGTCGGTTAGGATACCGGAAGGAACCCGAATACCAGTATTACATATCCTGTATCCTGCGATGAATCCTCAGGATAAGGAAGTAATAAGTATTCAGGATCCTGATGATGAGTATCCCGAGGAGGATCCTAAGTCCTGGACGGCTCCAATCATGAGATATCTCAAGGAAGGACATATCCCAAAGGATGAGAATCCTAAGGCCTTTAGAATGAAGGTATCACGATTCACTATTATAAATAATATTTTGTATAAGAAATCTCTTGCAGGACCATATTTGAGGTGCTTAGAGGATCCCAAAACTAAGGAAGTGCTTCAGGATATACACGAAAGGGATTGTGGTAACCATACTGGGGGCAGGTCGTTATTCTCAAAAGTATTAAGGACAGGATATTATTGGCCGACGATGAGAAAAGATGCTGCAGAATATGGTCAAAGATGTGACGCATGTCAAAGACATAGTAATATATTACATCAGCCTGCTGAACCACTGTATCCTATTGTTTCCCCTTGGCCGTTTATGAAATGGGGGATGGATATAGTGGGAAAGCTTCCAAAGGCTCCAGGAGGAAAGGTTTTCATGTTGGCAATGACGGATTATTTCTCCAAGTGGGTTGAAGCAGAAGCATTTGTTCAGATCAGAGATCAAGAAGTGGTATCCTTCATAAAAAGGAATATCCTGACTAGATTTGGACTACCAGCTGAGATAATTTGTGACAATGGATCTCAATTTATAAGTAAAAGGACTACTGACTTTTGCAAGAGTTGGGGAATTAAAATGATCACGTCTACTCCGGTGCATCCTCAAGCAAATGGACAACCAGAATCCTCGAACAAGATAATTGTCAACAACTTAAAAAAGAGACTAGGGGCTAAGAAAGGAAGATGGGCAGAAGAATTACCCTTTGTTTTGTGGGCTAATAGGACAACGGTGAAGAGTGCAACTGGCCAAACCCCGTTTTCTTTGGTGTTTGGAGCAAAAGCGGTGATCCCGACAGAAATGGTGATACCTACAGCGAGATCCAACCTCAGGGATCCTGAGCAGAATCCTGAAATCCTGTGCCAGGAACTGGATACTATTGATGAGACAAGAGACCCAGCAAGGCTAAGGATGGCAGCATATCAACAGAGGATATCTAAAGCATATAACAAGAATCTAAGGACTAGGAGATTTCAAGTTGGAGATTGGGTATTAAGAAAGGCTTTTCAGAACACTACTAATCCTGCTGATGGAAAATTGGCTCCAAAATGGGAAGGACCCTATGAGGTTGAATCAGAATCAGGAAAAGGAGCATACCGACTCAAGAATATGGAGGGAGATATGCTACCGAGATCCTGGAATGCTATACATCTAAAACTCTATTTCAAGTGAGTATGGAATTTAAATTCCAACTCAGGATGGTATGATTTCTGTCTCTTTTATTAAATTTTAATATTATTTACTGTTTTGAACCCGTTACTGACTTAAGCATCGGAGGGGTGTTAGCCAGGCTAACACCCACCTTAGCTTATAAGTGTTTTGCAGAATACGCTTCGGGATATAGCACCAGGATACACACTCAGGATACTTCGAAAGATTAGAGGATTGGCCCCCCTCTCTCATGTCTAAGGGATACTGATCCCTTCATAGGTTTAAAGGTATTCACCTTTCTTCCGAATTGGGTTTAAACACCCCGCCTGGAGCGCAAGTTATTCGGGAATAGTTCAAGGTGGCGGGACCAGTTCATGTAAAAGTGGCTGACAATTTCGTTACTATTGGCTATATCTTGAATCCTAAAGGTATATGAGGATTGATCACCCTCTCTCACGAAAGGGTATTTTCATACTCTCTAAGGTTTAAAGGTTTTCACCTTTCTAAGTCTTGGAGTCTATACACTCCCGCCTGTAGCGCATGAAAATTTGGGATTTTCCCCAGGATACTAAGGATTTATCTCCGGTATATATTTGGGTTTACCCCTGTAACACAAGAATTGTCTAAACAGTTGGAACTAATATTCAAAAATTGTCTAAGTATCTAAAGATTTCATGCACCGGGGACATTTCTTCTAAAACAATTGTGTGAAGCTCAAAAGATCAAAATTGGGCTAAGTGTCTCGGACTGGGGACATCTTAGTGGGAGAAGTCGCGAAAGAGGTTGGAGTTTAATACTAGGGTTGCACTCAATTCCTGGTATGATCTTTCCTTTGTGATCCTTACATGAATTGTTTAACTCTGATTAATGCTCAGAATATCCTGATAAGGATATATCTTTAGGATATGTCTTCAAAATGTATTTTTGGGATATGTTTCGGGATATTTGATTGAAATATTTGGGAAATGATACTTGGATTGAAAAGTAAACTCTGATCAAACAAGTGATATTAAAACAGGTTTTAGAAAATAGACTATCTTTTATCCTTTAGAAGTTTTGTCTAAAATTGATTGGATTTTGAGAAATTCTATTTGATAAAGGTCTTCACAATATATCACTAAGTATATTGATCAGGATATGAGAGCAATAGCAAGCCAGCTGAAAGATGAAATTATTTGAAATAAGCAATACCAGTTGATAACCGAATGTTTCATCCTAAAACCTAGGACCCATCCACCTTCGGCTATCAAGTTGTTTTAATACAGAAATAGAAACTGTTCATAGGACAAGAAGTAAAATTTTTCAAACATAAGCATAACTCTCAAATTTAAAGAAAATAAGTTTTAGGAGGCAGCGCCTTCTTCGTTCATAATATTTTCAGCAGCATCCGTCTCGGGATCAGCCTCAGCATCCCTCTCAGCACCAGTTGGTTTTTCGACTGCTTTTGAAGATCCTTCAGCTACAGGTTTAGTAGAAGTGCCGCCGAGGCTCCTTAGCTTTGTTTCCCAGGCATTGACGTCCCAAGAAGGGCATTCGAAGCCCAGTGCTTTGGCTTCATGGGCCATCTTTAGCCTGTCCTGGAGGAGGGAAGTGACGACGGAACTTTTAAGGCTTTCCCGGTAGCTGACCATATCCCATTCATGTTGAGCATGGGCAGCATCAAGATTGGCTTGGGCATGGAGAGCAGCTTTGTTGAGAGCGGTCTGGTGTTCTTGGGTCATAGCCTTGAACTTCTCCTCGTAGTGCCGAGATTTGGCGGCTGCAATCATGCCCTGATCGGAGATGGTAACCTCGGCTTTCTTCAGCTTGGATTCAAGCGTCTTGTTGAGCCCACAGGATTCTTGATATAGATGAACCAGACGTTCAAGACCCTGCAAAAATAAGAGGACAGGTATTGGTTTTAATAAATACTTATAAGTGATATAAGCTGCAGGATATGGCTCAAGGATACTAACCTGGTTGAGAAAAGAAGTCATAAATCCGCTTGCTTCGATGAACCCGTGATTCTCATAGGGGAATGTATCAGAGATAACAGGGGAATCGGGCTCTTCCCTTTTACGAGAGCTTGAACTCCGGGGCTTGGTAGCTGGCGAAGGTTTGGGAATGACGATGGCCTTGGAACTGCTGGGCTTGGATGAGGCCGTGGCTTTGGGACTAGGTTCCTTCTTGATCTGGACCTGATCAGAATAACTGTCCAGCTCGTCGAGGTCGAAGACTTCAGGGATCTTGGCTGGTGCTGCGTAAAGGGAAAAGTCTTACATCTTTATTACCCTTCATTATATTATATTACGCTAATTAATTATTTCAAAAAGTAATCCTTACCAGACATTTCGGATGATGAGTATTGACTGGAACTCGGGATATGTGTGGTAAAACTCCTGTCACTTGCAGGTAATTGGTAAACTGTTTTGATTCTTTTTTCTGATTCCGCAGTAGGGGGAGCTACTTCCTTAAAATTCACTGCAAAAGGATCAAATAAGAGGATATTAGCAAAAGATAAAAGTCTAGAGGTATGTGGGGACATTCATGATCCTACCTGTTATGGGTGGAATTTCGAGCTTATATCCTGGAGCATATCCTGATATTATATGCTTGATGCTGCGGCCAGGATACTGAACCAGGATATTGGTAACATCCTCTGGGGGTATCCTGCTTGCTATTAACGATTTTCTTTGGTTGCAAGGTACCAACGATAAAGGACTTGATCTACCTGAAGATTCGCTCAAGGTGGTTGAAAAATGGACGTTGATGGTGGAAGAATGGGTCTTGTAACGGTCAGAATAGAATAAAGGCATATTCCGCGAGAATATCGGGAGCTGGTCAATGCTATTGACGTTGTAACGGTCATATGAGCTGAAGACTCGGTTTTATAGTCAATAAGCACGTGGAAAACAAGTAAAAGCAGTCCCCCAACGTTCAGAATGGAATATTCCAAAGTATCCCGGAATAATAGGATAGTTTGTTAGTTTTTGTTACTATAAATGGGAGCGATCGGATCATAGGCAAACACAACTTTTTCCACACACTCTCTTTCGCACACTTTGCTCTCTAGCTTCTAGCAATCACTACACACAAACACTTGTACTCAAATTACATTGTAACACCTAGTCGATCCGCATCATATCCTGCACTGTATCCTGTTATTCAAGCAATAAGAAGAACAAGGCAGCCGACGATTGTCAACTCCCGAGGTTTTATGCCGGAGATCTAGATTGATCAAGGGCTTTCCTCGTACATCACGCGTCAACCTTTACATTTTTGCTCATTTTTTGATTATAGATACAGCTCGATATCCTGAGCCGTATCTTGAAACTGTTTTCGCAAACTAACAAACCAACATATTTTTTACAAAGTATTACTAGCACACTACCTCACAAAACTAATTTGATCACTTAATTGCTTAGGTAACTTTTGACCAAAACAATTTGGCGCCCACCGTGGGGCAAGTGGTGCTATTTTTAATCAATACTTTGTTAAAATCATTACTCGGTTTTCTGTTTTTGAAATTCTTTTCAAAACTATTTCTAATGGCTTCTCAATCGAATTTGAACTCTTCTTCCATGTCTGTTTCAACCTCTGCTGCCGCTGGTTCATTACCTCTTCCACGTTCACAAGTTCAGACTTTTCAGAGGAGAAATGAAAGCCACACACCGAGAGAAATGCCTGCTGCTCAGATTGTTCCTAGATCCGGAAATTCAGGGAGAACCCATATCCTTGCTTCTAATAACGAAATTATGTCTTTGTTTGGTAGTATACAGGAACAAATGAAGAGGCAGCAAGAAACTAACCAGACGATCATGAAGGATATACAACTCTTGAAGTCAAACTCCAGGAAACCTGTGGAGGATACAACTACTCCTCTATAGCCCAGGATGCTGATCTTTAGTTCAGCAACATTTACCGAGGATAATCAAGGCAACATGATACTGAGTCGGTCCCGGAGCAACATGCTGGAGATACCATCATCCGCCAGGATATCGACCATGAGGGATCCAGGATATGGCCCAGGATATGGTCCAGGATATGGCAAAAGTCAACATGCTGGTAACATGTTTGCCAATATCAGTATCCCTGCTACTAATAATTCTGATTCTTTGCAGGATATAGGTGTAACACCAGTATTGACCAGGGAACTTCAAAATTTGAAGGATATGATATCAAGTGTTCCTGGAGTAGTGCAGCCTATACCGAAAGTATCCCAGGATAGTCACAGGATATCCTGATTTGCTCATCCATTTTGTGATGCTGAAATTCCAAAAAGATTCCAGACTCCCAGCGTAAAGTTGTATGATGGGACGACGGATCCTGAGGAGCATATTGCCCAGTATAGGGAAAGGATGGAAACAAATCCAATCCTACCAGAACTTAAGGAAGCATGCTTATGCAAAGGCTTTGGTTCAACTTTAACGGGATCGGCCTTAAAATGGCTTTTAAATGTTCCACCTTATTCAATTACATCATTTTCTCATTTATTTAATTTGTTTATCAGTCAATTTTCTTGTAGCAGGAGCTTTGAGAAACTAACAAGTGATCTTTACAGGATAACACCAGGATCACAAAAATCCCTAAGGGATTATGTTAGCAAATTTAGTAGAGAATCCCTGGATATCCCGAATCTTGATATTGCTACGGCATTACAAGCGTTCAAAAGGGGGTTACAGAAGGATCGTCAATTTTATCAGGATCTTGTAATGAATCCTTGCAGGAACGTGGACGAAGCTCGAAACAGGGCTTTGAGATACATCAGGCTGGAAGATGATAAGAAAATGCAAGAGAGGATGAATGCATCCTCAACATATGAATCAACTAACAGGAAGTCAGAATCCTCGTACAAACCATATCGCTCCAAGCCATATGGTAGAAATGATAACAAGAAAGTGAATGCCGTTGAAGACGAGGATCCTGAGGAGTATCCTGAGTTATCTGAATATTGTTTTTCTGTTAATATACCTAAACTAATGTACGCTATGCAGGGTTTAGGAGACAAAGCCAGGTGGCCTTGGAAGAATCAACAAAAGGCTGATTGGAAGGATAAGTCCAAATGGTGTGCCTTCCATGAGGATTTTGGACATATTACAGAGGATTGCATCGCTCTAAGGAAGAAAATAAGCTATCTCCTGAGCAAAGGTTATCTGAAGGATCTCCTGGGAAGAAAGAAAAACAAGGGTCAGGATACTGAGAAGGATCCTGAACGAGCAGCATCACCTCCTGCGGATGCCAAGATAATTAACTTTATTTCAGGAGGATCAGACATTTGCAGGACTTCATATTCTGCGGCCAAGAGACATGCAAAGGATGCTAAAGCCGAAAGAGGGGAAAGACCAACCAGGATGATGACCCTAACAGCTGACAAAGTGATCACTCTTGATAGTGATGACAGGGATACTGTCCAGGATCCTCACCATGATGCTCTGGTAATAACATTATATGTGGCTAACCACTTTGTACGCAGGATACTGGTGGATAATGGCAGCTCAGTCAACATCATCCAATTGGAAACCTTTAAGAGAATGAACATCCCCGAGATAGAGATTACCTCAAAGTCCACTGTGCTTATAGGGTTTAGTGGAGAAGCAAGGAATACTGTTGGGGAGATAAAACTGCCCGTATATGTCGAAGGAGTAAACTCGATGCAACGGTTTTGTGTCATGGATTCATTATCCTGCTATAATATTATATTGGGCAGGCCATGGATTCACGATATGAAAGTTGTACCTTCCACCTATCATCAGTGTGTCAAGATCCTTACTCCTTGGGGGGTAGTTAAAGTTGAAAGTGACCAACAAGAGGTGAAGGAGTGCTACTCCTCTTCAATGAAGGCCTCAAGAAAATCCAAAGCAGGATAGCAATTAAAGATGTGGGCCCAGGATATCGTAGAGGCTTCAGAGCAGGATGTAAAGAAAATTATCCTGGATCAGGATAATCCAGATATCTCGGTGCTCCTAGGAGCCAATATCCCTCAGGATATTGAAAATCAGTTAACTAACTTTTTGAAATGCAGGATGTCAACATTCGCATGGAAGCATGAGGATATGACAAGTATTTCTAAGGATATTATAACTCACAAGCTTGGAATTGACAGGTCTTTCAAGCCTATCCAACAAAAGAGAAGGAAGTTTGCTCCAGAACGAAACATAATTATTCAAGAAGAGGTTGAAAGACTATTGAAGTCCAAGATGATCAGGGAAGTCAAATTTCCCAAGTGGCTAGCAAATGTGGTCGTGGTTCAAAAGAAGAATGGGAAATGGAGAGTTTGTGTAGATTACACAGACTTGAACAAAGCATGTTCTAAAGACCCATTCCCTCTGCCTCATATAGACTCGATGGTGGATGCCACTGTCGGTCATGAGATGTTAACCTTCATGGATGCATCCTCAGGATTCCAGCAGATCCAAATGGAACCTTCAGACCAGGAGGATACTACTTTCATGACACCAACAGGTATTTACTGTTATACTGCTATGCCTTTTGGTTTGAAAAATGCAGGTGCAACGTACCAGAGATTGGTGAACGTGATGTTTAAAGACAAACTGGGGGACACCATGGAGGTGTACATTGACGATATGGTAGTCAAATCCAAGAAGGTTGAGGATCATCTCCAGGATATTAAAGGAGCATTTGATATCCTAGACCAGTATAATATGAAACTAAATCCTGCCAAGTGCCATTTTAGAGTGGGGGCATGAAAGTTTTTAGGATTCATGGTGACTAAAAGGGGAGAGAAGCATGAAGCAGCCCTGCAGGATTTGAAGCAGTATCTTCCAACTGCACCTCTATTGATGAAGCCTGAGAATGGTGAACCACTGTCCTTATACCCCGCAGTATCGGGGAATGCTGTAAGTGCCGTCCTTATAAGGGATCATGAAGGTCAGCAATATCCTGTTTACTATGTTAGTAAAAGTTTGTTAGATGCTGAAACTAGGTACTCTCATTTAGAAAAATTAATACTAGCATTAGTCATGGCATCAACGAAACTTAGACATTACTTTGAGACACATAGGATTCATGTTAAAACTAATTATCCTGTTAAGAATGTGCTTAGGAAACCTGAGATGTCGGGTAGAATGGCTAAGTGGTCAGTAAAATTAAGTGCCTATGATCTAGTATATGAACCTAGAAATACTAGAAAGTCTCAGGCTCTAGCAGACTTTGTGGCTGATTTCAGTAGTGATATTCAAAATGAAGTAGACCTAGAAGTTCAACAGTTAGGAGAAAACTTAGAATCCTGGATGTTATATACTGATGGTGCATCTAATGTAAGAGGTGTAGGTTTGGGTATACTACTAAAATCGCCACAGGGGGACATATTACCCCAGGCTATTAGGTGTGAATTTCCTGCTACTAATAATGAAGCAGAGTATGAGGCTTTAATTGCAGGATTAGAGTTGGCTAAGAGCATGACTATCGAAAATTTGCAAGTATATGTTGATTCTTTGTTAATTACTAACCATTTTAATGGATCCTATGCAGTTAAGGGTGAGAAATTAATCGAATATCTCGATATTCTCAAAAAATTAGCAGGATATTTCGATGTTTTTATACTTGAACAGGTACCAAGGGAGGATAATGCTGAAGCGGATGCCTTAGCAAATTTGGGATCATCGATCAGGATACCTGAAGGGACCCAAATACCAATATTACATGTCTTATATCCTGCAACGAATCCTCAGGATAAAGTAGTAGCGGGTATTCGGGATCCTGGAGCGGAATATCCTGAACAGGATCCTAAATCCTGGACGGCTCCAATTGTGAGATATCTTAAAGAAGGACACATCCCCGGAAATGAAAATCCTAAGGCATTTAGGATGAAGGTATCACGATTCACTATTATAAATAATGTTTTATACAAGAAATCTCTTGCAGGACCGTATTTGAGGTGCTTGGAGGATCCTGAAGCCAAAGAAGTACTTCAGGATATACATGAAGGGGATTGTGGTAATCACACTGGGGGCAGATCATTGTTCTCGAAAGTATTAAGGACAGGATATTATTGGCCAACGATGAGGAAAGATGTTGCAGAATATGCTCGAAGATGCGATGCATGCCAAAGGCATAGTAACATACTACATCAACCAGCTGAACCACTATATCCTGTAGTTTCCCCTTGGCCATTTATGAAATGGGGGATGGATATAGTAGGGAAGTTACCAAAAGCTCCGGGAGGAAAAGTCTTTATGTTAGCAATGACGAATTATTTCTCCAAGTGGGTTGAGGCTGAAGCATTTGTTCAAGTTAGAGACCAAGAAGTAGTATCCTTCATAAAGAGGAATATCTTGACTAGGTTTGGGGTACCAGCTGAGATAATTTGTGATCATGGGTCCTAGTTTATAAGCAAAAGGACTACTGACTTTTGCAAGAGTTGGGGAATCAAAATGATCACATCTACTCCGGTACATCCTCAAGCGAATGGGCAAGCTGAATCCTCAAACAAGATAATAATCAATAACTTAAAGAAGAGGCTCAGAGCCAAAAAAGGAAGATGGGCGGAAGAGTTGCCCTTTGTTTTGTGGGCTGATAGGACAACGGTAAAGAATGCAACCGGCCAAACCCCGTTTTCCTTGGTATTTGGAGCAGAAGCAGTGATTCCAACAGAAATGATGATACCTACTGCAAGATCTATCCTATAGGATCCTGAACAGAATCCTGAAGTCTTATGTCAAGATTTGGATACTATAGATGAAAAAAGAGACGCAGCAAGACTAAGAGTAGCAGCATATCAACAAAGAATATCCAGAGCATATAATAAGAACATAAGGACTAGAAGGTTCCAGGTCGGAGATTGGGTATTGAGAAAGGCTTTCCAGAATACCACTAATCCTGCCGATGGAAAGTTGGCTCCAAAATGGGAAGGACCCTATGAAATTGAGTCAGAATCTGGGAAAGGAGCATACCGACTCAAGAATATGGAGGGGGATATGCTACCAAGATCCTGGAATGCTAAACAAGTGAGTTTAGAATTTAATTTCTAACTCATAATGGTACGAACTCTATAACTCATTTATATTTTTGATATTATCTTTTATTTTGATACCCAATACTGACTTAAGAATCGGAGGGGTGTTAGCCAAGCTAACACCTACCTTAGTTTAATGGTGTTTTGCAGAATATGCTTTGGGATATAGCTCCAGGATACACACTCGGGATACTTCGAAAGATTAGAGGATTGGCCCCCTCTCTCACATTTAAGGGATCCTGATCCCTTCACAGGTTTAAATGTATTCACCTTTCTCACGAATTGGGTTTAAACACCCCGCCTGGAGTGCAAGTTATCCAGGGATAGTTCAAGGTGGCGGGACCAGTTCATGTAAAAGTGGCTGACAATTTCGTTACTGTTGGCTATACCCTGGATCCTTAAGGTATATGAGGATTGATCACCCTCTCTCACGAAAGGGTATTTTCATACTCTCTAAGGTTTAAAGGTTATCACTGTTATGGCTCATTTTCTAAGCATACGTATCCTGACCAATATCCTGCCTTTATTTGTTTATTTGTGACCAGGATGCTGGAAGAGGATATTGCTAACATCTTGGGTGGTATCCTGAGGTTTATTGAATTAACCACGTGCAGGTTAAAGGCTGAGACTTGCTAACGGTCAAGTGGACTTCTTCTCCTCAAGACTCGGACGTGTTTGTTGAAGGAGAGACGTTGAACCCGAAAGACCAGGTCTACAACGTTCGATTAAGGAATATTCGGTGGATCCCGGAAGTTTAGGGTAGTTTGTTACATTATCTTTACTATAAATAGATGGGGGCGGATCAGTTTAAGGCACACAATTGACACTTACACTCTCGAACACTTTCACTCTCTAGCTCATTGCAAACACCACACTTGTATTCAAATTTCATTGTAACACATAGTCGATCCGCACCACATCCTGCACTGTACCCAGATATTTGAAGCAATAGAAGAACAAGGCAGCTGCGATTGTCAGCTCCCGAGGTTTTATGCCGGCGATCTAGATTGATCAAGGGCTTTCCTCGTACATCTCGTGTCATTTACTTTACTTTTGCTCATAGTTTGATCATAGATATAGCTCAATATCCTGAGCCATATCCTGAATACTGATTTTCTAAATAACTTAACAAGCATATTTCTAACGCACTTTCTAGCACACTACCTCACTTTACTAATTTGATCACTAAATTGCTTCGGTAATTTTTGACCAAAACAATTTGGCGCCCACCGTGGGGCAAGTGGTGCTCTCTTTACTAAAAATTTTTGTCAAATCGCTAATCGGTTTTCTATTTTCAAAACTTTTTGCCACATTGTCCGTAATGGCCTCAAGATCAAACATGAGTTCATCTACTGTGTCTGCTGTGACTTCTGCTACTACTTGTTCGGTGCTTCCACCACCTCCTCCAAGGATGCCAGCCTCTTCACGACCTCAGGATATTATCCCTACTCGCAGTGTTCAGGAATCTGCTCCCGTTCTAGCTTCTAATGATGAAATTCTTACTTTATTTGGAAGTGTGCAGGAACAAATGAGGCAGCAACAGGAAACAAACCAAATGCTTTTAAGGGAAATACAACTCCTGAAGTCTGGCTCGAGCAGATCTGCCGAGGATAATGTCACTCCATTACACCCCAGAGTGTTGAACTTTAGTTCACCTGTGTATACTGAGGATAACAGGGGGAATATTGTGCCCAGTCTTCCTCAGAATCATACTCCTGAAATACCCTCCTCGGTCAGGATCTCAACCATGAGGAGCTCAGGATATGGGCAAAATCCTCCAACGGGTAACGTGTCAAATAATAATAATACTCATGCTACTAACAATAGTGGATCTTTGCAGGATACAGGTGTGACATCAGCACTTACTAGGGAACTTCAAAAGTTGAAGGACATGATATCCAGTGTACCTGGGGTGGTCCAGCCGATCCCGGAAGTGTCCCAAGACAGCCACAAGATATCTCGTTTTGCACATCCTATCTGTCATGCTGAGATCCCAAAGAGATTTCAAACCCCCAACATGAAGCTTTACGACGGAACTACGGATCCTGAGGAGCATATTGCTCAGTATAGGGAAAGAATGGAGATCAACCCTATCCCTCCGGATCTCAAGGAAGCATGCTTGTGCAAGGGTTTTGGTTCAACCTTAACAGGATCAGCCTTGAAATGGCTGTTAAACGTTCCTCCTCACTCAATTACTTCGTTTGCTCATTTGGTTAATTTATTTAACAGTCAATTTTCTTGTAGTCGGAGTTTTGAGAAACTAACCAGTGATCTTTACAGGATAACTCAAGGGCCTCAGGAATCCTTGAGGAATTATGTGAACAAATTCAGTCGAGAATCCTTGGATATCCCACATCTTGATGTTGCAACAGCTGTGCAAGCTTTTAAGATGGGATTACAAAAGGATTCTCAGTTTTATCAGGATCTTGTAATGAATCCCTGCAGGAATCTCGACGAAGCTCGTAACAGGGCTTTGAGATATATCTGTCTGGAAGATGACAGGAAGATGCAAGAAAGGATGAACTCATCTAACACTTATGAGTCAACTAACAGGAAGTCAGAATCCTCATTCAAGTCATATCGGCCTAAGCCATATGGTAGAAATGAAAACAAGAGAGTGAATGCTGTCGAAGATGAGGATCCTGAAGAATATCCTGAGTTGTCTTAATATTGCTTTTCTGTTAACATTCCTGAATTGATGTATGCCATGCAGGGTCTAGGAGACAAGGCTAGGTGGCCTCGAAAGAATCAACAAAAGGCTGACTGGAAAGATAAGTCAAAATGGTGTGCTTTCCACGAAGATTTCGGACATGTAACTGAGGATTGCATTGCTCTAAGGAAAGAAATAAGCTATCTTCTAAGAAAGGGATATTTGAAAGATCTCTTAGGAAGAAAGAAGAATAAGGGTCAGGATACTGAGAAGGATCCTGAGCGAGCGGCATCGCCTCCCGCGGATGCCAAGATAATCAACTTCATTTCGGGAGGATCCGACATTTGTGGAACTTCGTATTCGGCAGCAAAGAGACATGCAAAGGAAGCTAAGGCCGAAAGGGGAGACAAACCTGTCAGGATGACTACCCTCACAACTGACAAAGTGATAACTTTTGATGCTGATGATAGGGATACTATCCAGGATCCTCACCATGATGCTCTGGTAATAACGTTATATGTGGCTAACCATTTTGTACGCAGGATACTGGTTGATAATGGCAGCTCTGTCAACATAATCCAACTAGAAACTCTGAAGAGAATGAATGTATCTCCAATGGATATCACTTCAAAGTCTACCGTGCTTGTTGGGTTCAGTGGAGAGACTAGAAACACAGTGGGAGAGATAAAGTTGCCAGTATACGTTAAAGGAGTCAACTCGATACAACATTTATGTGTGATGGATTCTCTATCCTGCTATAACATCATACTGGGAAGACCGTGGATTCACGATATGAAGGCTGTGCCATCAACATATCACCAATGCATCAAGATACCTACCCCTTGGGGAGTTGTCAAAGTTGATAGTGATCAGCAGGAGGCGAAAGAATGCTACTCATCCTCGATGAAATCCTCAACCAAACCTAGTGCAGCATAGCAATTAAAGACGCGGGCCCAGGATATCGTGGAGGATCCGGAGCAAGATGTGAAGAAAATTATCATGGACCAGGATAATCCCGATATTTCAGTGCTCGTAGGGACCAATATCCCTCAGGATATTGAAGAACAATTAATTAACATTTTGAAATGCAGGATGTCAACGTTTGCATGGAAGCATGAGGATATGACAGGCATATCCAAAGATATTATCACTCACAAGCTTGGAATTGATAAATCATTCAAGCCTGTGCAACAAAAAAGAAGGAAGTTTGCTCCTGAGCGGAACACGATTATCCAGGAGGAAGTTGAAAGATTATTAAAGTCCAGAATGATCAGAGAGGTTAAGTTCCCACGATGGCTAGCAAACGTGGTTGTAGTACAAAAGAAAAATGGGAAATGGAGAGTTTGTGTAGACTACACAGACTTGAACAAAGCCTGTCCTAAAGACCCATTTCCTCTTCCCCACATTGATGCAATGGTAGATGCCACTGCCGGGCATGAAATGCTGACCTTCATGGACGCATCCTCAGGATTTCAACAGATCCAAATGGAGCCTTCTGACCAGGAGGATACTGCCTTCATGACACCAACAGGTATTTATTGTTATACAGCTATGCCTTTTGGTTTGAAAAATGCAGGTGCAACATACCAAAGATTGGTAAACATGATGTTCAAAGACAAACTGGGGGACACCATGGAGGTATATATCGATGATATGGTGGTGAAATCTAAAAAGGCTGAGGATCACCTCCAGGATATCAAGGGAGCATTTGATATCCTGGATCAATACAACATGAAGCTGAATCCTGCTAAATGCCATTTCGGAGTGGGAGCAGGAAAGTTTCTTGGATATATGGTGACAAAAAGGGGGATAGAAGCAAGCCCAGAGTAGATCAAAGCTATCCTGGATATAAAATCACCCTCAAATATGAAGGACGTACAAAGATTGACAGGGCGAGTAGCAGCTTTAAACAGGTTTATCTCGAGATCTTCAGAGAAGTGCAAAGATTTTTATGATATCCTGAAGAAGAACAAAAGATTCGAATGGGGGGAGAAGCATGAAGCAGCCCTGCAGGATTTGAAACGATATCTCTCAACCGCACCTCTATTGATGAAGCCTGAAAATGGTGAACCACTATCCCTGTACCTTGCTGTATCAGGGAATGCTGTAAGTGCCGTTCTTATAAAAGATCATGAAGGTCAGCAATATCCTATTTATTATGTTAGTAAAAGTTTATTAGATGCTGAAACTAGGTACTCTCACTTAGAAAAATTAATACTAGCATTAGTCATGGCGTCAACGAAGCTTAGACATTATTTCGAGACACATAGGATACATGTTAAAACAAATTATCCTGTCAAAAATGTGCTTAGGAAACCAGAGATGTCGGGCAGGATGGCCAAGTGGTCAGTAAAGTTAAGTGCTTATGATTTAGTATATGAACCTAGAAATGTCATAAAATCTCAGGCTTTAGCTGACTTTGTGGCTGACTTTAGTAGTGACATTCAGGACGAGGTAGACCTAGAAGTTCAACAGTTAGGAGAATCCTCAGGATCCTGGACATTATATACTGACGGTGCATCCAATGTAAGAGGAGTAGGATTAGGAATACTACTAAAATCGCCACAGGGGGACATATTACCCCAGGCAATTAGGTGTGAATTTCCTGCTACTAATATTGAGGCAGAATATGAAGCTTTAATTGCAGGATTAGAATTGGCTAAAAGTATGAGTATCAAGAATTTGCAAGTATATGTTGACTTTTTGTTAATTACTAACCATTTTAATGGATCCTATGCAGTTAAGGGTGAGAAATTAATCAAATATCTCGATATTCTCAAAAAATTAGCAGGATATTTCGATGTTTTTATACTTGAACAGGTACCAAGGGAGGATAATGCTGAAGCGGATGCCTTAGCAAATTTGGGATCATCGATCAGGATACCTGAAGGGACCCAAATACCAATATTACATGTCTTATATCCTGCAACAAATCCTCAGGATGAAGAAGTAGCGGGTATTCAGGATCCTGGAGCAGAGCATCCTGAAGAGGATCCTAAATCCTGGACGGCTCCAATCATGAGATATCTCAAAGAAGGACACATCCCTGGAAATGAAAATCCTAAGGCATTTAGGATGAAGGTATCACGATTTACTATTATAAATGATATTTTATACAAGAAATCTCTTGCAGGACCGTATTTGAGGTGCTTGGAGGATCCTGAAGCCAAAGAATTACTTCAGGATATACATGAAGGGGATTGTGGTAATCATGCTGGGGGCAGGTCGTTATTCTCAAAAGTATTAAGGACAGGATATTATTGGCCAACAATGAGAAAAGATGCCGCAGAATATGCTCGAAGATGTGACGCATGTCAAAGACATAGTAACATACTGCATCAGCCGGCTGAACCGTTATATCCTATTGTTTCCCCTTTGCCATTTATGAAGTGGGGTATGGATATAGTGGGAAAGCTACCAAAAGCTCCGGGAGGAAAAGTCTTTATGCTAGCAATGACGGATTATTTCTCTAAGTGGGTTAAAGCAGAAACATTTGTTCAAGTTAGAGACCAAGAAGTAGTATCCTTCATCAAGAGGAATATCCTGACCAGATTCGGAGTACCAGCCGAGATAATCTACGACAATGGTTCTCAGTTTATAAGTAAGAGGACTACTGACTTTTGCAAGAGTTGGGGAATCAAAATGATTACGTCTACTCCGGTACATCCTCAAGCGAATGGACAAGCAGAATCCTCAAACAAGATAATTGTCAATAACTTAAAGAAAAGGCTTGGAGCCAAAAAAGGAAGATGGGCAGAAGAATTACCCTTTGTTTTATGGGCTGATAGGACAACGGTAAAGAATGCAACAGGCCAAACCCCATTTTCCTTGGTATTTGGAGCAGAAGCAATGATTCCAACGGAAATGACAATACCTACTGCAAGATCTACCCTAAGTGATCCTGAGCAGAATCCTGAAGCCTTGAGTCAGGATTTAGACACTATAGATGAGAAGAGAGATGCGGCAAGGCTAAGGATGGCATCATATCAACAGAGAATATCCAGGGCATATAACAAGAATATTAGGACCAGAAGATTTAAGATTGGAGATTGGGTGTTAAGAAAGGCTTTTCAGAATACTACTAACCCTGCCGATGGCAAGTTAGCTCCAAAATGGGAAGGACCATATGAAGTTGAATCAGAAGCAGGGAAAGGAGCATACAGACTCAAGAATATGGAGGGGGATATGCTACCGAGGTCTTGGAATGCTATACACCTTAAGCTCTATTTCAAGTGAGTTTAGAATTTAATCTCTAACTCAGGATGGTATGAATTCTACCTTTTTTAAATATGTTTGGTTTAATTTGTTCTTTGTAACCCAATACTGACTTAAGCATCGGAGGGGTGTTAGCCAAGCTAACACCCACCTTAGTTTACAATTGTTTTGCAAGATATGTTTCAGGATATAGCTCCAGGATATGTACTCAGGATAACTCGAAAGATTAGAGGATTGGCCCCCTCTCTCACGTTTAAGGGATACTGATCCCTTCACAGGTTTAAAGGTATTCACCTTTCTTCCGAATTGGGTTTAAACACCCCGCCTGGAGCGCAAGTTATTCAGGGATAGTTCAAGGTGGCGGGACCAGTCCATGTAAAAGTGGCAGACAATTTCGTTACTGTTGGCTATATCCTGAATCCTAAAGGTATATGAGGATTGATCACCCTCTCTCACGAAAGGGTATTTTCATAATCTCTAAGGTTTAAAGGTTTTCACCTTTCTAAGTCTTGGAGTTTATACACTCCCGCCTGTAGCGCATGAAAATTTGGGATTTTCCCCAGGATACAAGGGATTTATCTCCAGTACATCCTTGGGTTTTACCCTTGGGACGTAAAAAATTGCCTATGCAATGGAAACTGACATTCAGTAGATTTCTAAAGTATTTGAAGACATTGTACACAGGGGACATCCCTGCCAAGATGGTGATGTAAAGCTAAAAGGATAAGGCTCAGAACTAATGCACTAAGTACCTTGCACAGGGGACACCTTCATTGGAAGAGTTGCAAAGGGATTGAAGTTTGGTAATAGGTTTATTCCCTATTTCTGGTATGATCTTTCCTTTGTAAACATCGTCTAAGTTTTTAGTAACACTATAAGTATCCTGATATATTCTCAAAGTCCTTTTCAGGATATTTGATTAAGGTGTTTGAAGTTAGTATTAGTTTGGAACTTTAAGTATTATCGAAAACTGGTTTTGGAAAAATAGGTTGTTTTTCAGAAAGCTTTCTACAAAGATGAACGAGCATTTGGGAGTCCTATCTAGTAAAAAAGTTTTTGTAATATATTGATGAGTATACTGATCAGGATATTTTATAAGATAACAGTATGAAATTTTTTGCAAAGCTAAGATTTATACTTAGAAAAATAAAAAGATGAAATTATTCTTGAAGCAATCAATACTGGTTGATAACTGAAGGTTTCATCCTGAAACTCAGGACCCATCCACCTTCGGCTATCAAATTGTTTCGATACAGAAATAAAAATTGTTCATAAAAACATAAAATTGTTCGAATAATTTAAAGAAATGAGCTCTAGGGGTAGTTCCTTCTTCGTCCATAGTGGTTTCAGCAACATCCGCCTTGGGATCCGCCTCAGCATCCTTCTCAGCATCGGTTGCTTTTTCAACTGCTTTGGAAGGTTCTTCGACAGCTGATTTGGAAGAGGTACCTCCGAGGTTCTTTAGCTTGGTCTCCCAAGCACCAACATCCCAAGAAGGGCATTCAAAACCTAATGTTTTGGCTTCATGGGCCATCTTCAACCTGGCTTGGAGGAGAGAAATGACGACGGAACTTTTGAGGCTTTCCCGGTAGCTGACCATATCCCGTTCGTACTGCATGTGGGCAGCTTCGAGATCAGTCTGGGCCTGAAGAGTAGCTTTGTTGAG
Organism: Helianthus tuberosus; assembly: GCA_030545235.1. Classification (NCBI taxonomy): domain Eukaryota; kingdom Viridiplantae; phylum Streptophyta; class Magnoliopsida; order Asterales; family Asteraceae; genus Helianthus; species Helianthus tuberosus. The sequence continues at coordinate 185,913,487 of CM060354.1, forward strand.
AGCGGCTTGGTGTTCTTGAGTCATGGCTTTAAATTTCTGCTCATAGTGACGAGATTTGGCGGCTGCGATCATGCCTTGATCGGAGATTGTGATTTCAGCTTCCTTTAACTTGGTTTCAAGCGTCTTGTTGAGCTTGCAGGATTCTTGATATAAGTTAACCAAACGCTCAAGACCCTACAAAGGTAAGACGATAGATATTAATATTGATAAATCTTTGATAATAATGTAAATTGCAGGATATGATATGAGAATACTGACCTGGTTAAGAAAAGAAGTCATAAACCCGCTAGCTTCAATGAACCCGTGCTTCTCATAAGGAAATGTGTCAGAAATGACAGAGGAATCAGGTTCTTTCCTTTTGCGGGAACTTGAACTCCGGGGCTTGGTAGCCGGTGAAGGTTTGGGAATGATGATGGCTTTGGAGCTGCTGGGTTTGGATGTAGCTGTGGTCTTGGGGCTAGGTTCTTTCTTGACCTGGATCTGATCAGAGTAACTATCCAATTCATCGAGGTCAAAGACTTCAGGGATCTTGGCCGGTGCTGCATAAAGGGAAAAGTTTTACTCTTCGTTTTATTATTATACTATCTTGACTAATTATTTTAAAAGTAATCCTTACCAGACATTTCGGATGACGAGTATTGGCTGGAACTCGGGACGTGTGTGGTGAAAGTCCTGTCTATTGCAGGTAAGCGATAAACAGTATTGATTCTTTCTTCTGACTCGGCGGTAGGGGGAGCGACTTCCTTGAAGTTCACTGCATAAAGATCGAAAATAAGGATATTAATAAAAGATAAAAATTAAATGGTCTACGAGAATATTTATGACCCTACCGGTGGTTAACCACTCCACCGGAAGGTTGGCACCCTCAGCAATGGAGTCTCGTTTCACGAAGAAAAATTTGCGTTGCCATCCGTCTTCGTTTTTGGTGGCTTTGAGAATCAGGGGTTTGCTGGAGGTCGAGAAGAGCAAGAACCGGCTAGAGCCATGGGATCGGAGGCGATAAGCAATGGGTAAATCCTCGATGCGGAGGTCGGAACAATGGAGGTTTTTGATTTGGTTAAGTACAATTAGTACTCTCCAAACCATGGGCATAGTTTGAGCAAAAGAGATGCCGGTAATTCGACAGAATTGCTTCATGAATTCAGGAAAAGGGTATCGAAGACCTAATGAAAAAGGATATGCTGGAAAATAAACCCATTCGGTGGAAGAAACATCCGATTGGATTGACCGATCGAATGGTCTAAAGACCGTGTTGTCAGGGAAAGCGCCGGAGGCTCTTAAAGCTGCAATGTCTGCGTTGTCAAAAGCGCAGATCTCCTTTTCGGGATTTTTAAGGAGATTCTGCTGGGTGAAGGTCTCGGCATCCATTGCAAGTAAGGTGAAGTAAATTGACAGGAAGAAAATCAGAAATGGAGAATTACCTGAAGGTTCTGTTGAAGATATCTGCTTTTCAAACAAGAAAAGAGAAGATATAGGGGCATCGTGGATCTCCATTGAGTAAAAAACGCGTTGGAAGTTACGATGTGATCTTGACCGTCGCTTTGTTTTAAATGCCTTGAGTTATGGGATAAGATTTTTGAAATATATCCGTTGGATTGGTATACCAACCGATATATTTGGGGACAATTGTTATGGCTCATTTTCTAAGCATACATATCCTGACCAATATACTGCCTTTATTTGTTTATTTGTGACCAGGATGCTGGAAGTGGATATTGCTAACATCTTGGGTGGTATCCTGAGGTTTATTGAATTAACCACGTGCAGGTTAAAGGCTGAGACTTGCTAACGGTCAAGTGGACTTCTTCTCCTCAAGACTCGGACGTGTTTGTTGAAGGAGAGACGTTGAACCCGAAAGACCAGGTCTACAACGTTCGATTAAGGAATATTCGGTGGATCCCGGAAGTTTAGGGTAGTTTGTTACATTATCTTTACTATAAATAGATGGGGGCGGATCAGTTTAAGGCACACAATTGACACTTACACTCTCGAACACTTTCACTCTCTAGCTCATTGCAAACACCACACTTGTATTCAAATTTCATTGTAACACATAGTCGATCCGCACCACATCCTGCACTGTACCCAGATATTTGAAGCAATAGAAGAACAAGGCAGCTGCGATTGTCAGCTCCCGAGGTTTTATGCCGGCGATCTAGATTGATCAAGGGCTTTCCTCGTACATCTCGTGTCATTTACTTTACTTTTGCTCATAGTTTGATCATAGATATAGCTCAATATCCTGAGCCATATCCTGAATACTGATTTTCTAAATAACTTAACAAGCATATTTCCAACGCACTTTCTAGCACACTACCTCACTTTACTAATTTGATCACTAAATTGCTTCGGTAAATTTTGACCAAAACAATCACCTTTCTAAGTCTTGGAGTTTATACACTCCCGCCTGTAGCGCATGAAAATTTGGGATTTTCCCCAGGTTTAAAGGTTTTCACCTTTCTAAGTTTTGGGGTTTCCACACCCTCGCCTGTAGCGCGCGAAACGTGGGTAAAATCCCCAGCAAAACTCAAAGACTTAAAGGTTTTCACCTTTTCAAGTCTTGAGGTTCTTATACTCCGGCTTAAATGCTTGGAAAATGGGTTTAGTCCCAATAAAATACAAAGTTTTTGGATAATCCCAAAGTATATTTTCAAAAAACATAATCATTTACAAGTCTACATAAATTTTTGAAAAAAGATTGCTAAGTTTAAACAACTGGTTGAAGAATTGCTAAAGGATCATATCCTGGTACAACATACTGGTCCTGCACAGATAGGGGACATCCGTGATAGAACATGACGTATGCTGGTACTATATCCTACTGGGGACATTTATGCTGGAGCAAGAAGGAAACCTATGCCAACACTATATCCCACTAAGGCATTGTGAGGAACTCAAAGGATCAAGTTTGGGCATAATTCGCCAAGTATCCTGGACTGGGGACACCTTCGGTGGAATGGTTGCGAAAGGACTGGAATGAAAGGATTGAGATGTCTTCTGTTTCGGTATGATCTTTCCTATTTTTGTTCTTTAAAAAACCTTATCTAGATTGTCTAAATTTTTGAAACTATAACATTTATGAGTATCCTGGTCGGGACATGTTCTCAGGATATATTCTCAAGATGTATTCTCAGAATATACTTCAGGATACTTGGATTGAAAATTGAAACTATATTCAAATCAAACTACTGTTATCAAAACAAGCTTTGCAAAATAAAAATGAACCATCCTTTTTCTTTGAAAAATTTATTGAAATTGTTTGAGTTGTAAAAACCCTATTTGACGGAAGTCTTAATAGGATATTTGCGAGTATACTGATCAAGATATTTTCATAAAAAGTAATAATTGCACTAAGTTTGGAACATTGGAATTCAGACTAAGCAATGCATAACAAATAACAACATGTGAGGTTAAAAGGTTAGTTTATTATTAATTGTATTCTTGGTTTCATCTCAAAAAGAGACCCACCCACCAAGAACACAATTAAGTTTTTAAAGCATATTTACATAAACAGTTGAAGGCTTCGTCCTGAAAACACGAGATCCCTCCACCTCCAACTGTTAAATTGTTCTAAAGCTTGCAGGAAATTAAAATTGTTCTAAGTACAGGACGACCAGATGATTCAGACCCTACAAAGCAAAATACAGGTATCGTTAAAGACAAACTAACCCGGATACAGGTTTAGTATATGTGTACGGGATACAGGATTTGGATATTTACCTTATAAAGGAAGGAGGTCATGGGCTCGATGGATTCCATGAAGCCAAGGTCATCATAAGAGAAACTTTCGGTAGCAACAGTGGAGGGCTTAGAGCAGGTGGCAACAGATGATTCTTTTTTTTACCAGGACAGGCTTGGAGTAACTGTCAAGCTCCTCAAGATCGAAGACAACAGGGACCTTAGCAGAGTCTACAGAAAAGGGAGTAGTTTCAATCTTATCATATTATGTGCTGATTAACCAAACATATGCAGGAATGTTCAAAATAGATATCCTTACCAGACGTGCCAGAAGACTACCTAGTTATGAGAAAGTATAACCTTGGAAGTTGCGTGAAGTCACATCAAAATCTACATCCCATTAAGTGCATCGAACAACACAACGAAAAATATACCCGTTTGGATTTCAAGATCCTAACAGATATATTTTTGGGGACAATTGTTATGGGTGGAATTTCGAGCTTATATCCTAGAGCATATCATGATATTATATGCTTGATGCTGCGGCTAGGATACTGAACCAGGATATTGGTAACATCCTCTGGGGGTATCCTGCTTGCTATTAACGATTTTCTTTGGTTGCAAGGTACCAACGATAAAGGACTTGATCTACCTGAAGATTCGCTCAAGGTGGTTGAAAAATGGACGTTGATGGTGGAAGAATAGGTCTTGTAACGGTCAGAATAGAATAAAGGCATATTCCGCGAGAATATCGGGAGCTGGTCAATGCTATTGACGTTGTAACGGTCATATGAGCTGAAGACTCGGTTTTATAGTCAATAAGCACGTGGAAAACAAGTAAAAGCAGTCCCCCAACGTTCAGAATGGAATATTCCAAAGTATCCCGGAATAATAGGATAGTTTGTTAGTTTTTGTTACTATAAATGGGAGCGATCGGATCATAGGCAAACACAACTTTTTCCACACACTCTCTTTCGCACACTTTGCTCTCTAGCTTCTAGCAATCACTACACACAAACACTTGTACTCAAATTACATTGTAACACCTAGTCGATCCGCATCATATCCTGCACTGTATCCTGTTATTCAAGCAATAAGAAGAACAAGGCAGCCGACGATTGTCAGCTCCCGAGGTTTTATGCCGGAGATCTAGATTGATCAAGGGCTTTCCTCGTACATCACGCGTCAACCTTTACATTTTTGCTCATTTTTTATTATAGATACAGCTCGATATCCTGAGCCGTATCTTGAAACTGTTTTCGCAAACTAACAAACCAACATATTTTTTACAAAGTATTACTAGCACACTACCTCACAAAACTAATTTGATCACTTAATTGCTTAGGTAATTTTTGACCAAAACACTACCGGTGGTTAACCACTCCACCGGAAGGCTAGCACCCTCATCAATGGATTCTCGTTTGATGAAGAAGAACTTGCGCTGCCATCCGTCTTCTTTTTTTGGTGGCTTTAAGAATAAGGGGTTTGTTGGAAGTTGAAAAGAGCAAAAACCGGCTAGAACCATGGGATCGGAGGCGGTAGGCGATTGGCATATCTTCGATACAAAGGTCGGGACAGTGAAGGTTTTTGATTTGGTTGAGTACGATTAATACCCTCCAGACCATGGGCATGGTTTGGGCAAAGGAAATACCGGTAGTCCGAAAGAATTGCATCATAAATTCAGGAAAAGGGTACCGAAGACCTAGCGAGAAAGGGTATGCCGGGAAGCAGACCCAATCAGCAGAAGAAACGTACGATCGAATTGACCGATCAAATGCTCTAAAGACCGTGCCATCGGGGAAAGCACCGGAAGCTCTCAAAGCCGCAATGTCTGCGTTATCAAAAGCACAGACCTCCTTCTCGGGATTTTTAAGAAGATTCTGCTGAATGAAGGTCTCGGATGATTCGCCGGTTTGAGAATAAGTTCTGGCGGCCATTGCAAGTAAAGGAAAAGAGATTGACAGGAAATGAATAAGAAGTAGGGAATTACCTGGAGACTCCGTTGGAGATATCTGCTTTTCAAACAAGAAAAGAGAAGATATAGGAGCGTTGTGGATCTCCATCGAGTTAAAAGCGCTTTGGAAGTTATGGTGTAATCTTGACCGTCGTCTCGATTTAATTGCCTTGATCTACGAGATAGAATTTTTAAAATATATCCGTTGGATTGGTATACCAACAGATATATTTGGGGACAATTGTTATGGGCCATTTTCTGAGCGTATATATCCTGACTAATATCTTGCTTTTGACTATTTGCTTGTGATCAGGATACTGGATCGGGATATTGGTAACATCCTGGGCGATATCCTGGCGTAAATTAAATTGACCACGTGCAGGTTAGAAGCTGTGGGTCATTAACGGTCAGATGGACTTCTTCTCCTTAAGACTCGGGCAAACCAGTTATTTGAGAGACGTTGGACCCGAAAGACCAGGTCTACAACGTTCAAGTGGGGAATATCCGCCGGATCCCGGTTTAATAGGGTAGTTTGTTGCATTTCCTTTACTATAAATAGATGGATCGGATCAGTTAAGGCAGACACTTTTTTCATTCGCTCACTTTACTCTCAAGCTACTGGCAACTACTATACACAAACACTTGTATTCGAATCACATTGTAACACTTAGTTGATCCGCATCACATCCTGCACTGTATCCTGATATTTGAAGTAATAGAAGAACAAGGCAGCTGCGATTATCAGCACCCGAGGTTTTGTGCCGGCGATCTAGATTGATCAAGGGCTTTCCTCGTATATCTCGTGTCGCCCCTTTACTTTTTGCTCATAGTTTGATCGTAGATACAGCTCAATATCCTGAGCCGTATCCTGAAAACTGTTTTTATAAACAACTTGATCAGCATATTTTCAACACACATTTCTAGCACACTACCTCACTTAACTAATTTGATCACTTAATTGTTTCGGTAATTTTTGACCAAAACAGTCACGTCGTTTGGTTAGTGTCATGATAAGTCGTTTCTATATTCTTAAAAATGACTAAAATGCCCTTTTTGCGCATAAATCCATTTTAAGCATATGTAACCCAACTTTTGACATATTAACTGATGTTACAATATTATGAAACATGTTTTGATACATAATACTTATCATAGGTCATATTTAACCATCCGACCATACATTTACGCTAATGACCCGTTAAAGTAACGTAAACTACCTTAACAAGTCATAACGTGTCAAAAGCACTGAGGATCCTTCCCAAATCAGAATGTTAAGCTTATTAAACCATATCATACGAGTCCCAACACTCGTTTGGTTTGTAAGACTTCATTCTATCCGATCACCCGTTTAAAGTCCCGTTACACTAACATAGTTATCCGACACATTAGGACGCACTTGAGCTTTGTTTCTTCTATTGATCAAGGACACTTTGCAATCCCAAGTGAGTATATAGCTCCCCTATTTTATGCTTTCTAAATGTTTTGGGGTGACTCATATATGCTAAACCGTTTTCAAATTTTCAAAAACAAAGTCGATGGTTTATATAAACAATACGATTTCAATAATGTGACAAACTTGTTGGTGCGTTATCCATAACACGAATGACATTCATTAGCTTCGGCCGAGCCGACCAGTAGTATGTTATGGTACCATAGGACTGATAATCCCGTTACCAGACTGTCCACTGGATTTGGTGGAAGTTTGGGGAACTACAGAAAGTTTTTATTTTAACAAACCCTTTGGTGGTTTGTTAGTCGATTTAAAGAGACCCTTTGGTGGTCTAGACGAGTCAACACAGGTTTGAATGTATTCATTAAAGAACGACCAAAAGTTTTCACAATTAAAACATGGACGATTTGTTTATAACACGGATGATTGGTTTATAACACAGACGATTGGTTTATAACACAGACGAATGGTTTATAACAAGGACGAATGGTTTATAACACGAACGATTGGACGATTGATTTATGGTAAGTGATTTAGATAACGAGACCGATGTAATGTGATAAAAGCATGGTGGATACGCCGCTGGTACTTCCCAGATATAAGTGCTTTTATCGTATTACATACCATAGCGTTATCTTAATCACTTGGACAAATGTTTTCAAACGATGACACGCAACGATTTTCACTTAAAGATATAAACTGATGCGTGTCGAGTATGATATATTTTTATGTATATTTTAAGCCCTTTTTAACACTTTAGTCAAGTTTTAAATTTATAAAACACGAAAGTCTACTAACACTAAACACACATATGGGCAAGTGCACCCATCGTGAGCGTAGTATAGTGTTGGTAAGATACCGAGGTCGTCCAAGGACACAAGAGCTTTTAGTACCGGTTTATCCTCAACGTCTAATAAAATCAAAAGTTTTAGAAAAGGTTTTTAATAACAACTAAAATGTTGAAAAAAAACAGATAGACAAGATGAATCACTTGGATCCGACTCGCCTTTAATGTAACCTTTGATGATTTCCGCACTTTTTCACTTTTTAAGAGATTATCTTAGTTATAGTAGTAGATCCCTCTTTTGAAGGTGACGTTACCCTCAACCCAGTAGTTTGAGTTAGCAAGGATACAATCCTAAAGGGTCGGAATATTGAAAGATAATTAATTAAGTTATTAATGCGTAATGTGGTAGGCCCCTCTTTTGAAGGTGGCGTTACCCTCGGCTAAGTGTTTTGAGTCAGCAGGGATACAATCCCAAGTAGCCGGGTTAATGTATTAATAGTAGTTTACATATGAGGGGATCAAGCCATTCACACCCCCGCCATCCAATACCAGTGGGTATTGAAGGAGGTCCTAGTAAGCTTGACCCAGGTTCTTGCAAAATCTATACACTGAACAAGGCAAGAACCTTACCAAACCATTCCCTTAACCCCCGACCAGGTAGCCAACATATCTCTATATAGACCGTAGAGATATGAATGGTGAAAATCTTTTATTTTATATAGACTGTAAAATAATGCCAAGACACCACGGACAAATGATAAGGAAGTTTCACCTTCGACATAAGAAACTAGTTATTAAAGTCATTAATACAAAACCAAATAAAAAGTGCGAAAAGATTAAAAATCAAAAGTATTACATTAAATGCTTGTCTTCACCAAGTGATGTAAGAGACTTAGGCAAACATGGCCTTTGATTGTCAAGAACTCTTACTATCAATCTTGGATCCCGAGACTACTACACACACTCTAGGTGGACGATGGATGATGGTGGTGGATGTGGGTGTTGTGATGGTGGTGGAGTGTGGGTGAAGTGGGAGAGATGTGGTTTGCCAAGGGATGCCTTGGAAGTGAACCAAGCACCCCTATTTATAGCCTGCACAGAAGCCCGGACACGGCCCCGTGGCCATCTTCATTCTCTTTCTTCATTAATTGCAATTTGTCTGCATTAGCTCCACACGCCCCCGTGTCCGCCGGGCACGGCCCCGGGTGCAGAAGCGTATCTGTACTATCAAGATTTGCAAGATTCTGCGAATCTTAGATTTGACCACGGCCCGTGTTGAGCTGGGCACACCTCCGTGCTGGGAATAGAAGCTTTCATTGCTTTGTCTTTTCTGAAGACACCTGGCGACGCCCCCGTGTTCGCTGGGCACGGGGTTGTGGTCAGCCTTCTGATCTCTTGTTTTTGCTTGGGAAGATGCTGTTGAGGGCCGGGCATGCCACGTTTATTCCTTTCCTTTGTGTTTATGTTAGATTTTGCTGCATATTTGTTCCTTTTGTTCATTTAAGCTCATTTGGTCCTGAAAATACAAAAGGAAGACAAAAGCACACTTTTTCCAACATTAGTACTAAAAAGGGGTTAGTTTTATGCCTCATTTGATGTAATTTATATGTTGCATTTTACACCCATCAAATACCCCCACACTTGAATCTTTGCTTGTCCTCAAGCAAAACTCTTTATATGTGGCTTTCACACCCAAATGGAATGGGTAGAAGAGAAGTTTTTGGGCTTGTCTTGAGTGTCGGGAATCCAAGATCTTTATTGGGTTTTATTTTTACGCTATTTACAATCCTATTCGTTATGATTTATTTAGAACGTTTCATAAGATAAATTACTTATTTGGGCATAACATGCCTCTTTAAAATTTTATTTATATACAAGTTCACATACCTCACGGGGGATCACTCAACACTCGGCCGAAGATGTATTTTTGTGAAACACTCGAGACCGGCATGGAACTTACTTCCACCATAAGCATGCCAAGCAATCAATCCTCCTCCTTTTTAACTATAAACCTTTGTAAATATCAAGAGGACTTTGGGGAAGGGTTAGGCTTGGGTTAAAGGTAGGTGGTTTTGGGTTAGTGGTTAGTAAAAAGGGCTAAAAGCGTAAAATAATCCTTTTTTTATAAGGAATTGTCACAAGAAAACCGAGCTTTTTACTAAAATAAAGGGTTTAAAAAAAGGTTTGGTGGGTGAAGGGTGTTTGTTTTGTGAGTTTAGAAATGAAAACGTTTAGGCTCAAAGGGGTTAACTAGGGGGATTTTGGGTAGGTTAAAAGAAAAGGAAAAATAATGGTGTTGGAAAGAAAAAGGGTTAGTCCTAATGCCTCCATCATTTACTTGGGTTTAAGTTGGTAAGGACCGGGAATGTATCATCGTGGCAAGTTCTAGAGTCGTAAGAAACCAAGCGGCTATTCACACATGAAACGAAAAATGAGCATTTAGTTTAAAGATGTATGCTTGTATGCTCAATAAAGGCTCAAAACTCACTTTTTGTGGGAATGGGTTTATAATGTGATCAACTATATAATCAAATTTTAACTAGATTTGTCATGCCGTTTCATAATTTCCTTATGTTGGTTCTTTTTATCATGACGCTATCGGTTGTAAATTTGTAAAAATATAACCTTTTTAGAACTTGTTATTCCTAAGTTAAACCAAGACAAGTAAAAAAAACGAAAAGTTTTTGAAAAAAATTTGGGGTGTTAGCAGTTCCAATAGAGTTTTGTGTAAGGCTTGTTATTAGGACTTGTAAAAATTCAAGGTTTAGCATCCCCCCACACTTAAATTACACATTGTCCTCAATGTGTCCCAAAAATAAGTTTTTAGGTTGATTGAATGTGTAAAAAGGTGTTTAAAAACAAAATTTATGTTACTGGGCGTCTGGACATGGGCCCGTGTTGGTCCGGGCACGACCCCGTGTTCAGATTGCCAGTATCATAATTAACAGAAGGCTGGGCACGGGGCGTGTTCAGTGAGCACGGCCCCGTGTCCAGTTACCTGAACTGAGCGTTTTCTGCAGATCCTTGGGCACGGGGGCGTGCTAGGGTGGGCACGGCCCCGTGCTGAACTTGCTGTAATGAAGAAAAATTTTCGGGAGGCTCTGTTTTTGTGCATGGGGTGTGGGTTCAAGTCTCCCTTAATAACCTCCACCATTTCGAGTGTGTTTTATTCCTGAAAAAGTAAAATTAAACTAGAAAACATAAAGGTAAATCTAAACTAAAACTAAGGATAGTTCCGCGGAATGCCTCCGTGGTGCGCCACGTTTATAAGGGTCCTTGGCTAGACCCAAAGCCGGTCATATGTTACCCAAGTGGGATGTTTTGCATCCCATGTTGCACCGTCGGAGAGCATCATCCAAACTTGAGTCTATGACTTTCATGTAATTGACCGGGTCGTCGTCTTCTACTCTCTTCCCAACCCCGAACTCCATCTCATTGTCCCCAACCCTCAATGTTAATTTCCAACCAATAATGTCAACCATTGCGTGAGCGGTGGCTAGGAATGGTCTTCTTTGAATGAGTGGTACTTTGGTATCTTCCTCCATATCTAATATGACAAAGTCGACCGGGAAGACAAAGTCGCCGACTTTTACCAATAGATTTTCGGTGACACCTTGTGGATATTTGATAGACATATCGGCGAGTTGTATGCTCATCTTTGTGGGGCTTGTTTTACCTAGTCAGAGTCGGTCAAACATTGATGCAGGCATGAGATTGATGCTGGCCCCAAGATCGGCTAGCGAATTGCGTATCGGTGATTCCCCAATGGAGCAAGGGATGGTGAAGCTTCCGGGGTCGATTTTCTTTTATGGGAGTTTGTTGAGTAGCAAGGCTGAGCATTCTTCACTTAAATTAACTAATTGCAATGATTCAATTTTCCTTTTGTAAGTGTAAATTTTGAATATTTAGGCATTTGAGTGAGGCCTTCCACAAATAGAAGATTGACATGTAATTGTTTTAGTAAGTATACGAATTTTGTGAATTGCTCATCGGTCTTTTGGCGAAGTAACCGTCCGGGATATTGTACCTGAGGATTCTTGGGAGGCTCTTGATTTGGTGTAGGAGTCATTTCTTTTTGGGCTGTTGGCGAAGTCGTGGTTTGATTCGATGGACTCTTGTTGGTTGGGGGTAGCGGAGCCTCCTCGGACCCTATGGTACGGTTTCTCAATGTGATGAGATGTACTTGCGCCTTTGGGTTGGTTTCGATATTGCTGGGTAACGTGCCTTGTGGTCTTTCGGAGAAATTTTGAGCTAGTTGATTTAGTTGTTTTTCAATGTTTTGAATACTAGCTTGTTGATTTCTATAGTTCGAATCCAATTGTTGGAATCGATCCGAGTTTTTCTTTTCAGTGTCGGAGATAAGGCGTGAGATAGTATCTTCAAGCCTTTCTCGTCCCCCTTGTTGTTGAGAGAAATTTTGTGACTCATTTCTTGGTTGTTGAAAGTTTGTTCGTTGATTTTGGTTTTGTTGGTTACTACTATTACCGGGCTCTCTCCAACCAAGGTTAGGGTGGTTATGCCATCCTTGGTTGTAGGTACCCGTTGGAGGACCCGGCGGCCTAGGTCTATTATCAATGTAGTTTACCATTTCTGTTTGATTATCCATTTCTTTCATACAACTTCAATTTTCATGTGGCCCTCCACACCCTTCGCAAGCCATAACCGAGGCCGTTTTTGCCATTTCTATTTTTTTTATTTTTAAAAAAAGGGCTTCGATTTGGGCTTGTAAAGAAGTGTTTTCATCAACCTTATGGGCGCCCGGGGCAATAGACTTTGTGCCTTAGGGAGTGTGCCATTGAAAATTGTTTTGAGCAATTTCCTCAATTTGATTATAAATTTCATTTGGGCGACGATTACCTAGAAGTCCCCCGGAGCTAGAGTCGAGTGTTTGTCTTGTGTGTGGCAACAACCCATTGTAGAAAGTGGATACTTGTTGCCATACAGCAAGACCATGATGAGGGCATTTTCTCAATAGCTCCTTGAATCTCTCCCAAGTTTCATATAAGGATTCTCCGTCCTCTTGCGAGTATGTATTAATTTCAGTCATTAGTTTAGCTGTTTTAGAAGGAGGGAAATACTTATATAGAAACTTTTGGGCGAGTTCATCCCAAGTGTTTACTGAACCATTTGGGAGGGTGTTAAGCCAAGCTTTAGCTCTGTCTTTTAAGGAAAATGGGAACACTCGAAGGCGGATGGCGTCGTTTGATGCCCCATTGATCCGAAAAGTATAACATAATTCCAAGAAGTTGGTAATATGTAGATGGGGTCTTCGTCCGCAAGCCCATGGAAAGTTGCGGAGTTTTGGAGCATTTGTATCAAATGCGGCCGAAGTTCGAAGTTGTTGACATCGACATTCGGTGCATTGATAGCGGCGCCGAGATTACCTACTTTGGGACGTAGGTAATCCATTAGGGTACGTTGGTCCGCCATTGGAAGTAGATCCCCCGAAACTTTCTCCTGGATTTTAGCTTTAAGTCTTTTTCGTAGAAAGCGTTCGGGTTCGTCTAAGGGTTCTTTTATGTCTTTATTGGAACTGGAGCTCATGCACTGCGTAGGAGGTTCGGGTGTTGTGCCTAGGTCCAAGTCCTGCAATAAAAACAGAAAAGATAGGTGGTCAAATGTCTCACCACGGCCCCATGCCGGCTAGACACGACCTGTGGTCATGGTTACAGTATCTGCTTTCTGGATCCCTGTTACCGGAAAGTTCAGCACGGCCCCGTGTTGCACCGGCACGGCCCCGTGTTTACCTTTCTGTAACTCAGAAAATAGAAACTGCCAGTAAGGAGGCAGAGCACGGCCCGTGTCCGACCAGGCACTGCCCCGTGCTGAGCTCTGCAGAAGATGAAAAATCTAGAAAAAAATCCTAAAAAAAATAGAAAAATAAGAAAAACGATTAGGCCGTTGATTCCTAACTTTCTTAAAATCCTTGTCTCCCTGGCAACGGCGCCAAAAACTTGATGCGTGTCGAGTGTGATATGTTTTTATGTATATTTTAAGCCATTTTTAACACTTTAGTCAAGTTTTAAATTTATAAAACACGATATTCTACTAACACTAAACACACATATGGGCAAGGTCACCCATCGTGAGCGTAGTATGGTGTTGGTAAAATACCGAGGTCGTCCAAGGACACAAGAGCTTTTAGTACCGGTTTATCCTCAACGTCTAATCAAATCAAAAGTTTTAGAAAAGATTTTTAATAAAAACTAAAATGCTGAAAAATAAAATAAAAATAAAACAGATAGACAAGATGAATCGCTTGTATCCGAATCGCCTTTAATGTAACCTTTGATGATTTCCGCACTTTTGCATTTTTTAAGAGATTATCTTAGTTATAGTAGTAGGCCCCTCTTTTGAAGGTGACGTTACCCTCAACCCAGTAGTTTGAGTCAACAAGGATACAATCCTAAAGGGTCGGAATATTGAAAGATAATTAATTAAGTTATTAATGCGTAATGTGGTAGGCCCCTCTTTTGAAGGTAATGTTACCCTCGGCTAAGTGGTTTGAGTCAGCAGGGATACAATCCCAGGTAGCCGGGTTAATGTATTAATAGTAGTTTACATATGAGGGGATCAAGCCATTCGCACCCCCGCCATCCAATACCAGTGGGTATTGAAGGAGGTCCTAGTAAGCTTGACCCAGGTCCTTGCAGGATCTATACACTGAACAAGGCAAGAACCTTACCAAACCATTCCCTTAACCCCCGACCAGGTAGCCAACATATCTCTATATAGACCGTAGAGATATGAATGGTGAAAATCTTTTATTTTATATAGACAGTAAAATAATGCCAAGACACCACGGACAATTGATAAGGAAGTTTCACCTTCAACATAAGAAACTAGTTATTAAAGTCATTAATACAAAACCAAATAAAAAGTGCGAAAAGATTAAAAATCAAAAAGTATTACATTAAATGCTTGTCTTCACCAGGTGATGTAAGAGACTTAGGCAAACATGGCCTTTGATTGTCAAGAACTCTTACTATCAATCTTGGATCCCGAGACTACTACACACACTCTAGGTGGATGATGGATGATGGTGGTAGATGTGGGTGTTGTGATGGTGGTGGAGTGTGGGTGAAGTGGGAGAGAGGTGGTTTGCCAAGGGATGCCTTTGAAGTGAACCAAGCACCCTTATTTATAGCCTGCACAGAAGCCCGGACACGGCCCCGTGGCCATCTTCATTCTCTTTCTTTATTAATTGCAATTTGTCTGCATTAGCTCCACACGCCCCCGTGTCCGCCGGGCATGGCCCCGTGTGCAGAAGCGTATCTGTACTATCAAGATTTGCAAGATTCTGCGAATCTTAGCGTTGACCACGGCCAGTGTTGAGCTGGGCACGCCCCCGTGCTGGGAATAGAAGCTTCCATTGCTTTGTCTTTTCTGCAGACACCTGGCCACGCCTCCGTATTCGCTGGGCACGGGGCCATGGTCAGCCTTCTGATCTCTTGTTTTTGCTTGAGAAGATGCTGTCGAGGGCCGGGCATGCCACGTTTATTCCTTTCCTTTTTATTTATGTTAGATTTTGCTGCATATTTGTTCCTTTTGTTCATTTAAGCTCATTTGGTCCTGAAAATACAAAAGGAAGACAAAAGCACGTTTTTTCCAACATTAGTACTAAAAAAGGGTTTGTTTTATGTCTTATTTGATGTAATTTATATGTTGCATTTTACACACATCATAAACCATACGAAGTTTTCGTTTAAATCGATTTACTACTCGTTTTTACAAAACAAATGTTTTGGTCAAGATTTATGGCAACAAGGTTTTAACAAACATAAACCAATGGTTAATTATATTGCAATATCAAACACTTTTTGATACAAGGTTTTCACTTATCGACTCTCGTAGTCGTACGAGATATTGCAATATGTATATGAACCCATGAATTTGATACATTCACAAAACCTATGCACTCGCCAGCTTTTTATGCTAACTCTCTTTTCACATATGTTTCAGGAGTCGTTGTTTGATGATTTGATGCATGATTCACGTAGGACTGGACGCGGGACTTAGTAACTTAAAATCATGAAAGACAATTAGTTGTATTTTGTCTCCGTTATTCCAAGACAATGTAAACAATTATCATAATAAAACGAAACTTTAAATATCATGTGTTGTGAAACAATAGTTCTGTGACATAACTCCCCAACATTTCCGCCGCGGTTTGTTGTTTTACGCGGTCAGGGTGTTACAATTAATTTTCTAATACATCAAATATCTTTATTTATTTCGTTGTGCATTTTTTTTCTCAGGCTCTCGCTTTATTGCGCCTAGGCCCTAGGCGAGGGCTATGCGAGGCCTATGCCCCTAGTTCATTTAATAACTCTAGTTCATTTAATAATTGTGGTTGTATCTCATATGCTTAGGATGTTTTAAAACATGATTTTTTTTTACGTATAACCAAAAACTTTTCATCTTTTACAATTTCACTTCACAAAATTTGATGTTTGTACTTTTAATCCATTTTTTTTTCTTTTACATTTTAACCTTACAACTTTTTTACTTTCAAGTTTGGTCCCCTATACTTTTCATCTTTCGTAAATTTTCGTTTTACGTTTCGCTCTAAATTTTGCGAATTAACACGGCGCAACGTGCGTGTGTGGATCAGCGTTTTTACATTTCATTCTAAATTTTGCGACTTAACATGGCGCAACTTGCGTGTGTGGTTCAACATTTTTATGTATGTTTTTCCCATTTGACAAGTTCGCCGCAATGCGCGGGTCTTAGATCGGCTTAGTTATTGTTTTTTATGTTTTATTTTATGGTCTAATATTTTCGCATTAACACGCCACAACTTTAGTTTTGGTGGTCGTAGGTGATACTGTGGCATTGGTGCTATTTGACATGCTTTTACGGCCCCGCTACAACACGGGGGCTTATAATAGTTATATAAATATTACAACTTTATAATACAAGGGTGTTAGGGGGACAGGCACCCTCCCCGTGTTCAAACTGCCACCAAAACACCACCGCCACCCTTGTGATATGGCATGCGGGTAAGATTTGCCACAAAGACAACTCGTGAACATTGTGTGAACGTCGATTCACTTGTTTGACCATTGGGATTGGTGGTGGGATTTGATTGGTTAAGGAGTTTGATATTATTAAAATTAAAAAAAATAGTTTATGGCAAGGGTAAGACGTCGTCAATGTTTTGTGGCTTAGGCTAAAGGGTGTGGGGATCATGGTTGGGACATGATTCGACACGTAGAAACATGAATGGAAGACTATACCACCCCCTTCCCTAATCCACCATGGTTTGCATGGATTAAACCATGGCAACCATGGTCATCCTTTCCATTTTTCAAGTAATCATCTCCTTTTTCTTTAGAACAAAGATAAATTAAAATAAATAACGGGATAGTGGTTTGGGTCATGACCACACCCTTAGGGTAGTGGTTTTGAATTGTGGATTAGAGGTAGGTGACATGACATTAACGTGGAGGGTCATGACCACACCCTATAGCCTTAAGGGTTGTTTTTAAGGGTGGACGGTATAGTTGGGGTGAGTTAGGGTGTTTGAGTTTTCTCTACCCAATAATCACATGTCATGTCAACTCCCTCATTCACTCCCCATTTTCTACTCAAACACTAGGTATGATTCAAACACCCACTCAATTAAAAAAATAAAAAATCTCATTGGCTCTCTCTCTCCTCCCTTTGTTCTTCTTCACCTTCGGTGAGTATACACCGAAAAAACACCCTCTCTCCTACTCCCCACTCTCCATTCAAACACCCGGTGTCATTCACTGCTCGGCAACCCTTCTCCCCGAATCCACTACCTGAAGCCATACCGAGTCCCCTAAGATTTTTGTCATGTCAGGATTTGATTGGTTGGGACGAAGGTACTACCCTTAGCCTTGGGTGCCCCCCACTCTCTCTTTTAATATTTACACAACTATGTCTTCCATCTCTATATATACACATAGATAGATATCGAGAAAGATGAAAGAGATTAATATTTTGAGGGTGTGAAAATAGAATTAACTAATACAACGTGACAAAGACAATTGACTTACTATGGCAATAAATCTTTCCGTTATCCGATCATAGATTCACTTAAATAATGTGTGATATCTCTCTACTTAAATAATTATATATGTTTATAATAACCTAAAGAGTTAATTGCCAAAATCGTCCCTAAGGTTTGGGCAGGTTTGCCATTTTCGTCTAAAATGACACTTTTGTACCAAATTGCCCCCAACGTTTGTAACTATTTGTCATTTTCATCCAAACCACTAACTTGGTTTATTTTTTCTGTTAAGTTGAGGATATTTGGATAAAACTGGCAAATATAAAACCACAGGGACGATTTTGGCAATTTACTCAAACTCTTTTAAATTTCTTTTATTTAATTAATTTTGTTATGTATATAATATAATAAAAAAAGAATATACATGCAATTTTTATATGAAAAAAATAATAGCTTTGTCACATAATTTTTATAAATTTCCATCCAACCACTTACTAAGTTAAATTTTCTATTAAGGCGAATAATGTTTATAAACTAAGATAGAAATTAATTTCTAATTTTTTATATAGATCAGTTTTCTAAAAATAAAATCTACTTAAACCTCTAAGTTTTATAAAACTAAAATGCTAGTGACCTTACTGAAAAATGTCAAATAAAAAAATCTTATCATATGAACCAAGTTTGTAATTCATCTTTTACTCTTCTAAATTCGCTCCTAAGGAAAAAACAGAAGCCAATGCCCCCCCCCCCCCCCCATATCAAACAACGTATCGTTACCAAACCTTAAAATTACCCACCAAAATGTAATTATAATGCCACTCAGAATAAGTATTAGTTAGTTACCCTCATAATCTTAATTAAATAAATATTTTATTTCTACCAACATATTTCTTAGGTGTTCAACACATTTAAAAAATATGTAACGTTTTACAATTTTTTCTATCTCTATAACTGATAAAAATACTAAAAGTTGTAATTGATTGTTATGTGTTGCACACCAATGACGTTTTCTCTTTATAAAACTGATTTATATAAAGAAGTTGTAAATTAATTTCTGTCTTAATTTATAAAATTTAAAACACCTTAATAGAAAAAATAAACTGAGTTGGTGATTTAGATGAAAATTTATAAAAATTATGTGACAAAATTATTATTTTTTTTTTCTAAAAACTCCATGTATATTCTTTTTTATTATATATGTAACAAAAATAATTAAATAAAAGAAACTAAAAAGGGTTTGAGTAAATTGCCAAAATCGTCCATGTGGTTTTATATTTGCCAGTTTCATCCAAATATACTCCACTTAACAGAAAAAATATACTAAGTTGGTGGTTTGGATGAAAATGGCAAAAAGTTACAAACCTTGGGGGCAATTTGGTACAAAAGTGTCATTTTGGATAAAAATGACAAACATGCCCAAACCTCAGGGACGATTTTAGCAATTAACTCTAACCTAAAAACTAGTAAGTTCAAACTTTTCCACAAATATAATAAATTACCTATGATCTATACTATAGAATAAAAGAAACTACTTTGGGGACACTTGTCATCATATTAGGCCATCTTTTATAGATAATTATTATTTTAGTTTAATCTTTTCTAATTTTTTTTAAAGAATTTTAATCTCTTCTAATTAATTATAGATAATCCTCCTATTAACTATTATTTAGTTTAATAACTTATAGATAATTATTATTTAGTTTAATCTCCTTCTCATTTATAATATTATTTATTTGAATTAATTAGAGTTAATTACTGTTTTCGTCCCTGTGATTTGTCAAAAATCACTATTCAGTCAATTAGTTTAAAAATTGCGATTCCAGTCCCTATGGTTTCACTTTCGTAACTATTTCAGTCCACGTCGTAACCATTTCAGTCCCTGTAATTAACAGAATAATAGATTGAAATTGTTACGAAATTGAAACCATAAGGACAGAAACGGTTACGAAAGTGAAACCATAGGGACTGAAATCGCAATTTTTAAACTAATGGACTGAAATAGTGATTTTTGACAAACCACTGGGACGAAAACAGTAATTAACTCAATTAATTATTACTTTTATATTTATCTATTTACTTCAAATTCAAACTTAGTTATCTAATTTGATCTTAACTATATATTTGAACGTTTTGTTTAGTTTGGTATCAAATAGATTTTATGAAACTTAAAATAAAATTAACTAATATTATTTATCATTTATATATTTACGGAGTTTTAAATAAAGGTTTACATCTATTGAGACTTCGTTAACAAATTTTGCAACAACAAAATAATCTATTTTTATCACGAAAACCAAACTTTGTATTAATATATTAAATATTTTTATTTTCACTTTACAAAATTACATTTACTCGACCCATGTAATACATGAGGTGTTTTAAGATATAACTTTTTATTATTTGATATATAAAGTTAGATTTATTCAATTCGTACAATACACGGGGTTTTTTTAAGGATATATATTTTTTTTATTATTTAGTACTGAAAATTACATTTATTCAAACCGTCTAATACACATATTTTTAAAGATGTAATTTTTTTTTATTTTGTATATAAAATCACATTTATTCAACCCGTGTAATAAATGGGTTTTTTTAAGATGTATTATTTTATTATTTAGTAAAAAAAATATTACATTTATTCAACCCATGTAATACACGTGTTTTTAAAGATATAACTTTTTTATTTGGTATATAAAATTACACTTATTCAACCCGTACAATATGGTTCTTATAGATATAACTTTTTATTATTTAATATATAAAATTACATTTATTCAACCCGTGCAATAAAGGATGTTTTTAAAGATATATTGTTTTATTATTTAGTATATAAAATTTATTTATTCAACCCGTGTAATATACGGGGTTATAACCTAGTATGTTAATAAACAGACGTGAGTAATTTTATTTCTTCAATCTAGAACATGAATATGTAAAGGTTTTTTCCCCGACATATAAGCAAAGCAGTCAACGTTAATTATGGCCCTAAAATATATATTAACAACATGTGGTTTATATCAAATAATATTTTAAGATATATATCATATATGTTTGTATTTTGTATCGAAAATTTGAGTATTTTAAGAACATAGTTAATTAACTTAGACCAGATCAAACTGGACCCATATCAAACCCTACCGAAAACTTTTTATTGTTATAATTTGTACCAATTAATCTACGTGTCTATGTGTTGGTTCTAATTTTCGTAATAAGCTTTGCATTAGTATTTGGTTAAAACAAATTCAAATTACTACATATTAAACAAGGATCCAAACCAGTAGTTGGATCCTAAGCTTCTACAGGAAACAGTGGCGGATCTAGAAAATCCGCCAAGCCGTAACGTTTTATAAATAAGCGGTAACGAAATCGAAAAAAGGTCAAATTTTTCCAAAATTTACACTAATTTTACACTACCGCCGGAGCGCCAAGCCGTAGCGGAGGTTGCCCCTACTTACACTGTATGTCCGCCACTGACAAGAAAGACCTTCGAGCATCAGAGAATCACACGTACTACAAGCAGAATCTACAAAACAGAACACGCCGTTAGCCTCGTCACTGAAAGGGAATTATCCATGTGGACATCCTCTGACATGAGGATAAGTATTGATTTTGATCAGAAAAGATGGAAGTTAGAGAGAGAGAGAGAGAGAACTGAGAACAAGATACACGTGGAGAATGAGCTCACCTCTAATTATATTGGATGCTCCTAGATGTTGCCATTCCATGTTAGTATGGATCGACCTTCTGGGTTGACTAATGAAGGATTTGGTACTTGACCAGGGCTCAACCGGTTCGGGACCATGTCTCTTCACTATAAAAACATGTATTTGTGACTGTTAGAATAATCGTATATCCATCAAAGGTCACTTATCCAATGGTTTGCGTCAGAATTCTTTGGTCACAAAAATATGTGTTTGCAACCGTAATCTTTTGCGATAAATTAAGCAACTTTAATCCAATCACTGATTTTGGACCAGATGTTATATCATGCAATCCTAGTTTTTAAGACCGAATTTACGACCGCAAACCTTTGTAACCGGTTTGTGACAAATGGTAATTGTTTCAATTTTTACTGTAGATTTATTTAGATTAACCTAGATAAAATATTACAAGAAAAATATATATAAAAATATAAGTATGTAACTCATGTTTTTTAAATGCTCTTTCCAATGTTTTTAAAACCGGACCGGCTGGTCTAACCGGTTTAACCGGAAATTCATGAAGTGCTCCGCTTCATTTTTTTCCTGAAAAATCGTTTTTAAACAAACCAGGCGATTATGCAGCCAACCAGGTCAGACTGGAGAGCCACCACTGGAGATCAGATTGGACTACAGAAATTTTGGAACTTTGTTAAATTTATAGAGATAGATGAAGGGTTTGATTTACTTTTTGGACCGGTGTGTGACAACTAGCTAGGTTGATTTATATAGATTGTAAGAGGATTTGGTTTACCTATATGTAGTGATGTGAGACAAGTGTGTACAAAGCACATTTACATAATGTAAATTTTCAAAAATTTTGTGCATTGTTGATTGTACCTTTTGCTTTAGGGTTTTGTTTTATTGGCTTTTACTTTTGTACCTTTTAGGTCGATGGGGGGTTTAAAAGTTTGAACCTTCACCGCCTCTTCCTCCTTTATGCTCTCTTTGTCTCTTTCTAGACGGACTACTTTTATGGTTTTCTCAGACTACTTTTATGCGTATATCTGACGATTTTCCAACGAATGTAGGTAAATTTTCTGTTTCTTTGTTTCCGTTTATTGTTTCATATTGTTGTTTTTTGGGTTTGTGTCTTTGTGCGGATTTGCTGGCTAGGTTTATGTGTTACGGATGTCACCCGGTTAGTTTAATTTGTGTTATATAACTTCTTTGCGCGTTTTTTAATTTTTATACATGGTATTTCATATATCATCGAGTAGAGTGTATGTTGATATTTGGTCAAACAAGTTTAGCGCGTTATTGTGATTTCTCAATTAAATCATTATGAAACATGACATGTTGTCTCTTCCTATTTTATCCGTGTAAGTGTAAGCCTGATGGTTCTTTGTGACCTTTTCTATTTCCGAGTGACATTTGCAAACCTGTTTTTTACAGCTGTGGGAGTCGCATCGCATCACGAACAGGTCCGAATGCTATTTTAAAAAAGAATTCCATTAAAATTACAAAACGAAGCAAAGTGCAAGTTTTGACCTTGAAACCTCGTAGGGATATTTGGATATTGATTTTAACAAGTCAAGTAAACTGAAACTGATTATGATTATGATTTTTTAATCTATACTAATAAAAGGTTCCATTAAATATCATGTGGCATTTTCTCCTTTAATGTGAGTCTTTTGTTATTAATTATTATTATTAATATATTATAATATGAGTAGGGTTCCTACGCAAAGTGTGTTTTTACTACAAAGTGTAGGAAGCAATCTGAGTCATCCGATGGGTGTGTTTAATGGTTGAGATCAAGTTAGTGGCATTTTTGTAATATTTGTGTGTCATTAATTAATTTTCATAATAGGTTAGGGGTAGTCTGGTCATTTTACATGTTTTAAATCAATCAAATAACTGTCATAAATAACACACGCCCCTACAATCTCGCGATTTCCGCTCTCTCTCTAAAACCAATTATAGAAAACCGTTTTTTTCATACCAAAAATAGCTAGAATCATGGATCAAGATAACAAATTCGGATTGAAATATAAGCACGATTGATACCATGTTTATCATTCCATTCGCAATTCATCATCTTTTTCTAAAGAACATTTAATTCGTATTTTATCTGGTTTGTCACATTGTGTTTTATCACTAAAACACACTACTGTGAAACACATCCAGTATCCAACTTCAAGTGTAGTAAAACACAACACTATGATAAAACACAATGTGAAAAACTAGAATAGTAAACTGACATTTTGGTCCCTGTGGTTTGGGCACTTTTGTCATTTTAGTCCAAATCTCAAACTTTTTAAATCTGGGTCCCTGCGATTTCACTTTTATTGCCATTTTAGTCCAAAAGTTAAATTTGGCCAGATTCCCCAACTAAAATCCTGATATTTTGTCTTTATCCTCAAGGGTATTTTAGTCATTGTAGATTAATTATTGAATAAAAATAATAAAATCTAAAAATCTTTGACCCTACTTAAAGCACTCATCTCTGTTCAAAAATCCCAATATGCTATCTGCTATCTTCTCCTATCTCTCTGTCTCCTCTCGCTTTCATTCCACCTGTATCAGTAATATGCCAACAAACCCTAGAAGATTTCCCGCCATTCAATCTGCTATCTTCTCCTATCTCTCTGTCTCCTCTCGCTTTCATTCCACCTGTATCAGTAGTATGGCCGCCGTACCGGAGAACGGCACCATTGACGCTCCGCCGCTCAATGACAATGTCAAAATCGGATTCCAACGCAAGGAGATGTACTCCGAGAAACTTTCTGGCACCGCTATTGCATACAACCGCCATGTAATCCTTTGTTATAAGACTCATGAAGAGTGGTCGTCGCGAGTTGAATCGTCTGACGCTCATCCACTGCCGAAGGTGCTTGCTGGAGCTCTGAAAGCTCGGAAGAACGACATTCCTATGAAGGTTAGGTTACTTTTATTATACGTATGTGTGTTTATATTGTTTCGATGCGAGATTTTTGAATTTAATCTGGATTTTGTAGACTTTGTTGACGATATGCGAGGGACGTGAAGGTACGGTGGTGGGTGGTCGGAGTTGAGTTTGTTTGTTGGATATGTTTACGGTGGTGGTGAAGGATGGGGAAGAGGTGTGGGTTTGGGTGGAGGCAGAAGTGGGTTGATCATAACGGGTGGAGGTGGTGGCTGATTAAGGTGATGGAGGTGGTTGATTAGGGTTTGGATTGGGGTTTTTTGAACAGGTGAAGAAGGAGATGAGTGCTTTAAATAGGGTCAAAGATTTTCGGGTTTTTGGGTTTTATTATTTTTAATCAATATTGATTATAATAAATCTACAATGACTAAAATACCCCTGAGGATAAAGACAAAATATCAGGATTTTAGTTGGGGAATCTGGCCAAATTTAACTTTTGGACTAAAATGGCTATAAAAGTGAAACCACGGGGACGCAGATTTAAAAAGTTTGAGATTTGGACTAAAATGGCAAAAGTGCCCAAACCACAAGGACCAAAATAGCAGTTTACTCAAACTAGAAACTTATAAAACATAGCGTCAGCACATTGTTATTTACATTGATATTGTTTTAAGGATTGACGTGTTAAAGCTAACGGATCCGCCATATATATATATATATATATATATGTGTGTATTTCTCCCAAATAAAAAGTTTTTGTATAGGAATTTGAAATTAACTAGATTCAAACCCTTTTATGTTCAATCATATATTCATCACACCCATGACCCAACATTTTCTGGTTTTTATAGACTTGTATCGAGTCCAATATTGTCATTTGCTCGAGTCTCTTGAGTCTTGTCTCACATATTTGAATAGTTTTTGTTTTATCGTCAAATGGTTTTTTTATTTTGGAACATTGACTTCGTTAGAATTACTTTTCTTTATGTATACATTGTATTTGTTTTGTTGTGTAAATGTGTATATACCACTAAATTTAACTATTGAATTGTATACAATCATATGATGTGGTGTTGGTGATAGTGTCATCGACTTGGATCGATTCCAATATTGTCACTTGCTTGAGCCTCTTGAGTCGTGTCTCACATATTTGAATAGTTTTTGTTTTATTGTCAACAGTTTTTTGGAAAATTAAATTCGTCGAATTTAATATTCTTTATGCATTTATTGTATTTTGTATTGTTGTGATAACCTTAAAGTTGACTTTTGTATTGTATACGATTAGATGATGTAGTGCGGTGGTAAGGTGTCAACCCTTTAGATGGAGGATTCAAATCTTGTAAGGTGCGGTATAGGCAATGTTAGTTTGCTCTTAAAAAAATAGATTGTCTATTAAAACAATACACTTTATATAAAAACTATTCAAGCTTAATAAATAAAATATTTTTAAGCATAAATTATTGTCAATTACAATAGTATAAAGGGAATTGGTTTCTAAGGTGCATGAATCTATTTTCTACCAAAAGAGACTAAACTAAGGGTAACTAATAAACACAACCATTTGTTTATTAAAAACTACAACAGCTTGTGTAGCAATCAGACAAGTTTCAAGAATGTCAGTTTCATGCATGACTAGAAACTAGTGTTCTGCATCCAATATACTCGGTCAAATACGTGTTACTATTTTATTTTATTTATTATTATTATTATTATTTTTTTGGAAAGGAGTAAATCAACTGGTTACCTTGGCTGCCTCTAGGCGTACCCGCTCAGGTTTAAATCCGCCGGCCCGCAATGCAGTTCCTCCCAGTCGGTGTGGCCTAAGCCTCGTGCAGGAACCCCACTGGTCCGGGATCGAACCCGTGACTTGTGGGTAAACCTTCACACCTCTTACCAGCTGAGCTGGTAGTCATTGGCAAATACGTGTTACTATGATACTATATATTACTTTCTAAACATCCACAAAAATATATAGGGTTTTAAATATTTGGAAATGTATTGTGTAAAAATTGTTAAAAGAAAAATACATATTATTACCTTATGACATAGTGATTTAATAGTATGGTTTTTGTCTTTTACAAATGGGATGTGAATTTAAATCCTTGCAATAAGTGAGATTTATGTGTAAAAATTTGCTGTTAAAAATGTGTTATACGCATATCATATTACCTGAAATTTGATGTTAAACTCAACTAATTAAAAAATTGACAAGAATTATCGAAATATACTAACTATACTTATAATAACTCAACAATTTTGATTATTTTAAGTTTCTAATAACTTTAACATACTAAATATTATGCTTTTGTTCGACTATATAATAATACTCATATACTTGGTTCCAATGAGGATAATCTGAGTTTTTCCTAGATGTATTGGGTTTCCTAGTGGACTGGTATAGGCATTATTGCCTACTGGACATGGATATGATCGGGTGGTTTCACTTGTGGTACGATGATACTTTAGTAATCCAAATTTGTCGTTAAAAAAAGTTCCAATGAGGATAATCAGACAAATATTATCTAATATCATATCCGTCTCAAACCCGAAAAAGTTTTATGACTAATCCCATACCTGACCTGTACCGAATACTGAATTTGTATCAAAAGAATTTTGAGTTTAAGGTTTTCTCCACAAATTCGAGTTCATTGAGGTGTTTTTTTTTCTTTCTGTTAAATGTCATTTTAGTCCCTGTGATTTGGGCTATTTTGATAGTTTAGTCCAAATGTTTCATTTTCGTATGTGGGTCCAAAAATGTTTCACCGTTGTTATTTTAGTCCACTGGGTTAACTTCATCCATTTATTCTGTTAACAAGAAGAACAATTCGGTTATTTTATATATACTTCTGTTAACTAAAATAGCAATTCGGCCATATAAAATTCGAGTTGATTGAGTTTTTTTTTTCTTTCTTTTTTTCTTCGTATTAACTCTATTGATACGTTTTTGGTCAACCAGCTTCCAAAAGTACAAGTGCTAAAATTCAAAAGTTAGCCACCTTGTCTCCATAAGTGAATGCATGCATCATGATACTATAAATACACATCTTGAACCCTAGTTTACCAACATACATCACTCATCTACTCATTTTCTTTCAACTCACCATGACACACCACCATAACAACCTCCTCTCCGCCGCCGCGACCGCTCCACCACCACCACCACCACCACCAAAAGAATTCCGCTATCGTGGCGTCCGCAAGCGTAGGGGTGAGCAAAAACCGAACCGAAAACCGAAACCGCACCAAAAACCGTAAAAACCGAAACCGCAAAACCGCAACCGACACAAAAACCGCAAAAACCGAAACCGCAAAAACCGAAACCGCAAAGGTATGGTGCGGTTCGGTTTTAGCTTTAAAAACCGCACCAAAAAACCGAAACCGCACCGCAAAATTATTATATATATATATATATATTATATATAATATACTTAAAGATTTAAATATAAAATTCCCTATATATTATATAATCTGTGTTTGTTAAAAAAAAAAGTACAGACTTGACTTTGTTAAGTTAACTATCGTCTGCTCCCTCTAAAAAAAAAAATGATGTTAACCTACTAGTTACAAGCCCATTAAATTAGCACTCCAAACAGCCCAACTTTCAACCCAATAACCTTTTGATAAAAAAGAAACCTACGTACCTTGTTTTGATTGATGTCCTCTAGCCCATACATATGCTCTTCACATTGCTCTTGCAAAAATTATATTCTAATTACCATCAAGTATTAGATGTATTCCAGTATTAAAACCGAGAGTTTTTTTTAGATGTATTCAAGTATTGCTGAGAGTTTTTTTTAGATGTATTCAACTATTAAAACCGAAACCGCACCGAAACCGAACCGCAACCGCAAATAAACCGCAAAAACCGTACCGCAAAAAAACCGCAACATGTGGTTTTAAAAAAATAAAAACCGCACCTCGCGGTATGAGTTGCGGTTTTATGCTAAAACCGCACCAAACCGCACCATGCTCACCCCTACGCAAGCGTCCCTGGGGACGCTACGCCGCCGAGATCCGTGACCCGTGGAAAAAGTCACGAAAGTGGCTTGGCACATTCGCCACCGCGGAAGAGGCCGCCCTAGCGTATGACGCTGCGGCCTTCAGACTCCGCGGTGCGAAAGCGAAGATGAATTTTGGTGTTACCACCCCATTTTTCCCCCTTGTGGTTGAGAAGAAAGATAATTATGATCACTCTGGTGGTACTTCTGTTATAAACTTAGGTTGTGAAAAGTGTGAAAAGCAATTGGTGGGTGTTGTTGTGGTAGATGATGATGATGGTTTGAAAGCAAAGACGGTGAAGAAACCCTTTATGTTTGATTTGAACCTGCCGCCGACGTTATTTTGACCACCGTGACGGTGGTTAGGGTTCATCGGATTATGTTACTATGTAACTAAATTCATATGTTCGATGTAATATATAGTAAGTTGAATAAAATTTTGATTAATTAATAGTCAAACATTATGGGTTATGCGCAGTGGCGAAGCTTGAGTATTCCGACACACGGGGGGTGTCGAAAACGTACATACCAAAAAATTTATATATGAAAACTCCATTCTCTCCGCTACTAAGCGAAAAGTTCGGGGGGTCGGCTGCCCCCTCCCGCCCCTTAAAGGTTTCGCCCATAGTTATTAGTAAGTTAGAAAGGGTAACTACGCATGAAGGATTCGACGTATGAAAATTACGCATGAAGAAAGTTAAAACTATGCATCTAAGTTACGCATAAAAAATGCATTGTGGAAGTTACAGATGAAAATTACGCATGAATGAAATAAAAAATACGCAAAACTCTTTATAGACTTTGTAGGTTAAGAGTGTTTTGTATTCAAACTTTACTAAACATTATTATGTCAGAATGCTTATTTATATAAGTAATTTTGACTGAAAATTTTTAAATAGAATGTAGGTCCAACCTTGAAAAAACTAGGTAACTGTGTTGTTGTGTTAACAATCTGGTGTATGACTCGTATATTTGTTCGACTCAAAGGTAATAAATGATTAATTAGAGTTTTTTTCTTGGGAAGATTGGTGTAAATTTGTTAATATGTAATTTTTGTTGTTTCTTTCGTTTGGCTGCCTCGGTTTGCGGTTTTGGCGTGTTTGTAATGAAGTTTACTTTTCAAAAAAAAAAAAAAAACGAATCTTTCAAATAAATTGCTGAAGAAATTCACCACCTTGGAATACACCCGCCTCCGAACCGGGAAAAACCCTCACCCAGGGCCAAAGCCCGTGAACACTCACCGAAAGAGACGGCAATATGGTGAGGGAAAGTACCTAGTGATTTAGCACTACTAGAATAAGCGTGGTTTCCTACGCATATTATCACTAGGTTTAATGGCGTGGGCTCACACCCTTTGCCACCTTATCTCTATACCGTTTCAAACATCGTTGTGGGGGTGTTATACGGGTTTTCGCCAACCCCATGGTGAGCATTAACGGATCAAAATGTGAGGCCTTCACACATCGGTAGGATCAATAAAAAAATGTAATTTTTAATTTTAAAACCTCTATAAATACACATTTAAATCACAACTCATTCTAAAACTTTCACACAACTCACTCTATATTCTTCCACTCTTATCATATTTTTGTATATCAATTTTCAAATGGTGATTTTAGAATGAAGGTTGTTTAGAAAACTAAACCGTCATAATCGGTTCAGTTCATCATCGTACCGTTTTATGATACCATGTATACTCTAATTTGAATACAGATTCATTTTAAATAAAATATATACTGGAATGTAAGAAAAAAACTAAGCAAAACTACGTACTTAGGTTTTAAGAAAAAGTTAGCGAACGTAAGTTATTGAAGAAACATCAAATTAAATGATACAGGAAATATAATTTAAAAAGGTAAAAACAATTAAAAAAAAAGAAAGTCGATTATTAAAAAAAAAAAAAAAGTTAACGAAGGTAAGTTATGAAAAATACATATCAAATTAATTGATAAAGAAAATATGATTTTAAAAAAAGAAAAAAATGATTTAGAAAAAGAAAAAAATACGATTCAATAAAGGTAAAAGAATTATTATAAAGAATATATGATTTAATACAGGAAAAAAAGATTTAAAAAATAAATAATTTGATAATATATATAGGGTAAGGATAGTGTAAAAATGGCCTAAAGTGTGAGAAGTGTAAGAAGTATATTATAACACTATATATAATACTATATAACACCATATAAACACCGTATAACAATATATAACACCATATAATACCATATAACACTATGTAACACTATATATCATTATATATCAAATATAACACTATACATCTATCATAGACATGCTATCAGGCAACCTATAGTGTTATATTTGTTATATAATGATATATAGTGTTACAAAGTGTTATATGGTGTTACATATTGTTATACGGTGTTTATATGGTGTTATATAGTATTATATATAGTGTTATAATACACTTCTCACACTTTAAGCACTTTTTACAGGATCCTCTACCAATATATATATATATATAATATAATATAATACATTGTAAGGACGTGAATAAGTTTGATAACGTCTCTAAAACCGTCCCCCTCAAGGCATCATAGGGACATAAAAGGGGAGAGACGTTTCTAGTATAACGACAATGGAGGAGAAAAAAGTAGTAAGTAATGATAGAAAGAGCATTAAGGGCAGTTAACTATTACGCATTTTGAAGAGGCGTTTGTGATGATGATGTGACGGAAAATGTCTCTTAAGAGGTATTAACTATTACGGATGTTCTAATAGTTTTTGAAATTCAATTACAAAGTAAGTATTTAAATGATGTTAATTTTCATTTTTAAATGTGTTTCCTTAAATGTAATCTAAAATATGAGAATAGTGTTTGGAGAAAGAGTCAATTAATTGAACCTTAAACACGCTATAATAAATCGATGTGTGACTGAAGTGTGAATACAGACATTTGCATACAACCTTTTAGACATGTGTATGTTAATTGTATATAGGCATGTTCCGTTTATGTTTATGGGTAGAAACGAATGTTCTAGGCAGCTGGCAAGAAAGTCAACCAAAAGAATGTAAACATATGTACATACTTTTTCTCTAGTTCAGAATTACGTTTCTTTTTAACAAAGTTTTTTTTTTAAATCAAAATTTTATTAACCAACTTGCAACACGCTAGCACAAAAAAGAAACAAAAGCTACACATAAAGAAGCGGATTTTGTAACCAACTTACCCAACTAATGTTAAACTTCAGTGGTGAAGCTTGACTAAAAGTTTCGCGGAGCCGGAAAGTCATGTGACCCAAAAATATTTCTATCGCTATGTTTCGGATTATATGTTCGGGTTAGCTATTCGATTTATGTGACAACCCGAATTTCTAAGGTTATTTATCTACGCACCATTTCTATCTATATTTCGTCATATGTTGTGACCTTGTGTTTATTATATGAAATTAATATAGTTGGTTTATATAATGGAATGTTATAAATGAATGGAAGTCGTTTAGGGGTTATGCTCACAATAGTTAACCACGAACAAGTTCTGGGTCGCACACCCCTCTTACACTCACACACCCCTTAACACGTGTCCCTCTTAGTGAAACAAATGGATCCTTGATCCTCTCCCTCTTAGGGTTTCCATTATATAGAAAATTACAATGCCGTTAATTTGGGAAGATTACAATGATAAGGAAACTATAATAATTACAGAATTATATCTACAAATATATTATCTATTACACCCCCGCAGTAGAAGCCGGAGGTGAGCGAAGGCTTAGACTGGATCGAAAGTCCTCAAAAAGTATCTGTGGCAAGCCTTTGGTGAAGATGTCCGCGATTTGGTAACGAGATGGAACATGGAGAACGCGAACTTGACCTTTCTGAACTTTTTCCCGAACAAAATGTATGTCGAGCTCGATGTGCTTGGTGCGTTGATGCTGAACTGGATTTCCCGAAAAATATATCGCGCTGACATTGTCACAGTAAACGAGGGTGGCTTTGGATAATGGGTGTCGGATGTAACACCTCGCAAATTCAAGTCCAATACAGTGGTGACACGTGTCGTAAACCCAGATAATGTTAAAAGAATAGCTTGAAGGACTAAAGTTGTCAAACAATGTGAAAATGTATGTAGAAGGACTAAAAGTGTCAACATGCCAAACTTGAGCCTCTGAATGACCTCACACGACGTTCGTATTCTTTCCTAAATAAATTATCGAACGTGGAAAGCCGTTTGTGCTTAATGTCACACCCCAACCGATGGTGGAATCATCGGGGCGCGGCACTGAGCGAAACAGATTGTCCAGAAGTTTCCATAACAACTATCATTACCATTCAATTTAAGTTAACATGTCCCATACCATGTCTCAAATAGCAAACAAGTTATTACAGACAAAAACTAAACAAATATTCTGTTCCGACAACTCAGATTTAAACATAACTAGTTTATTCGTTGGTTTCTAGGACTCCAGTTCCTAGCTTCAAGTTCATCACAGCACAAAGAGCATAAAAGCAACCTAAGCACCTGTCACATACGTTAAAATAAGTCAATACATATAATGTAAAGGTGAGCATACAAGTTTGATAATAGCATATAGAGTTCGAATTCGTTTACGCATAACCAGCACGTACACATAGTGAAATGAAGCACGTTAGTTATCGACATAGATCCATCGATACCAATGACTGCGGGTTGACTGCCCGAGGCAGTTCGCAATACATGATTACCACCGTAATCCATGCAAGTAAAAGATCCTTAACAACCCCCGTGTGAACGGGTGCTGAGTCCAAACTATAGTACTATCGTTGCTAAGGCAGGTAGACAGCATTCCATGTGTAAACATAACAAACAAGCATTCATAAGCCACGTATAACATGCATAAATGGTTTAGCGTTAAAATAGCTTGAGTAGTGTGATTGTTGTAGTTTGAATATTCGTAACGTATGTAACACCCGAAAGTGCTAAAGCAAAAAGGGTTCGAGTATACTCACAGTGATTATGGATTGAAGGGAGCGCTTTTCAGCGAGTACAGTTAGCCTGAATAGATTCGATAACGTAACGATAAGTAGCGCGTAAAATAGTACAAAGTGAGAGCGGGTAGGATAACTGATCGTGCGGATCAACTATCCGTGAGAGGAAGTTATCCGTGCGAGCGAACTATCCGTGCGGATGGTGATCCGTGCGAATGGTGATCCGTGCGGATGGTGACCCATCCGGATAAGCTATCCGTGCGAGTGAGCTGTCCGTGCGGATGGTAATCCGTGCGGATTAGTCGCTCGTGCGGATTGCTTATCCGTACGGACAAGTTGGACTTGCGGATAAACGTTCGAGTGGATTGTTTCTTCCTAAGGATGTGTTTGTGTATGATGGCTTGTGCTTTGAAGTTTTCGTTGTAGCATTTAGAAAACATTAAAGTGTCTCTACCTTTCAAGCCGGTCGCGCGGACAACAATCCGTCCGGATGGTGGTCCGTGCGGACACGTCTCTGAGGCTGAGTCATTTGATGAAGTTGTGGAATCCGTCCGGATGGTAATCCGTACGGGAAGTAGTAATCCGTCCGGATAGTTGTTCGTGCGGACAAGACAATCCGTCCGGATAGTCTGTCCGTGCGGACAACTGGTCCGTGCGGATGAACCTTGTTTGAATGTATTCAAGGTCTTAGTATCTCATGATCCGAAGAGTAATCCATTCAGAGGTCGTCCGTCCGGATCGCTTATTCGTCGATACTCAAACCTTGTTTTGAGTGTGGGTCCCAATGTGTAGTTCGTCCGGGTGACAACCGTCCGGATCGTCTGTCCGTGCGGGCAGCTGGTCCGTGCGGACAACTGGTCTGATTATTCCGTTCGTCTACTCTTGGTTTCTGTTGTCGTTTATCGAGACGTTCTGATTGCGTGGTAACCACTTGGAATCGTGTTCTTACTCGCATGACTAAGCCGGCCAGGAACCACCCTAACTCGACTTGTCGGTGGCTCAGAACGGTCGTTCCGGTTTATCCCGTAGTCAGGTGTCTTGCGGGTAGGATTCCAGATCTAGGACTAGTGCATCACTATTATCGAGTAGAAGACTAGAACCGATCAGATCCGTACCGGTTTTAAGGGTAAAAGAAGGAGAGAACTTAGGTTTATTTCTTTCAACTCTTTTATCCTTTGAAAAGTCTAGATTTAGGTGATATTGTCGTGAATTCATATGGAAACCGTTCAGATCTGAGTTATTCTTGATGGAATGAAGTCAAGTTTGAAGTTCATGAGGACTTCATGATGACGTCACCCGAGAATACCTCAAATCTTGATGGTTTCACAGTTGAAAGTTGAGATTTGAAGGATAAAAAGGTGTAGAATTGTGTAGTGATCAAGAATGTACAAGAATTAGAGCAAGACCTTACCTGGATTGAGAGAAATCTGAGAAAAGGTGAAGAATGCGTGCGGTTTGGACGTCACTTGCCAAAAGTGGAAAGTGTGGAGAGTGACCCGTGTATTTATAGGTTGCTAAAAGGGGAAAGGGTGAGCCGTGCGGATAGCACGTAAC
Source organism: Helianthus tuberosus (assembly GCA_030545235.1). Taxonomy (NCBI): domain Eukaryota; kingdom Viridiplantae; phylum Streptophyta; class Magnoliopsida; order Asterales; family Asteraceae; genus Helianthus; species Helianthus tuberosus. The sequence goes on from CM060354.1 coordinate 185,948,359, forward strand.
CCGGATAGGCTATCTGTCCGGATTGGTCATCCGTCCAGATTGGCAATCCGTGCGGATTGGCAATCCGTGCGGATTGACCATCCGTTCGGATGTCGCCTGATTTGGTGCGTTCGGTGCGATGACGCTTCGGCTTCGATTGCGAACGATTCGATAGGGTTTCCTAGTCAAATTACTTTTAGTCCCAACTACTTCGTTTACGACATGGTTCGAGTCGGAGTTCGGTTTCTAGTTCGATTGAGTTTGCTTGATTATCTCAACGTAACATAAAATAAACATGCACAGGTAACACGTAAGGCACACACACGTATAAACAACAAGTAAAATACACCGTTCGAGTTGCGGTTCGATGTCGATTCGATTAGCATAGCTTGATTATTAGTTGATTAACTTTATCGCATTGTTACTTCCTATCATTCACAGTCGTAGGTCGATTGAATTACGGTTAATACGATTCGATTATTGTAATGAACGACACTTACTCCACATAATATAAATAAAATAAAAACATTTCTACGAGTCAAGTTGCGCGAAATCGGTCGTTGACTTTGACCTCAACTTTGACTTTCACTTGTGATGACGTCACCCGAGAATACCTCAAATCTTGATGGTTTCACGGTTGAAAGTTGAGATTTGAAGGATAAAAAGGTGTAGAATTGTGTAGTGATCAAGATAGTACAAGAATTAGAGCAAGACCTTACCTGGATTGAGAGAAATCTGAGAAAAGGTGAAGAATGCGTGCGGTTCGGACGTCACTTGCCAAAAGTGGAAAGTGTGGAGAGTGACCCGTGTATTTATAGGATGCTAAAAGGGGAAAGGGTGAGCCGTGCGGATGGCACGTAACCCGGATAGGCTATCCGTCCGGATTGGTCATCCGTCCGGATTGGCAATCCGTGCGGATTGGCAATCCGTGCGGATTGACCATCCGTTCGGATGTCGCCTGATTTGGGGCGTTCGGTGCGATGACGCTTCGGCTTCGATTGCGAACGATTCGATAGGGTTTCCTAGTCAAATTACTTTTAGTCCCAACTACTTCGTTTACGACATGGTTCGAGTCGGAGTTCGGTTTCGAGTTCGATTGAGTTCGCTTGATTATCTCAACGTAACATAAAATAAACATGCACAGGTAACACGTAAGGCACACACAGACGTATAAACAACAAGTAAAATACACCGTTCGAGTTGCGGTTCGATGTCGATTCGATTAGCATAGCTTGATTATTAGTTGATTAACTTTATCGCATTGTTACTTCCTATCATTCACAGTCGTAGGTCGATTGAAATATGGTTAATACGATTCGATTATTGTAATGAACGACACTTACTCCACATAATATAAATAAAATAAAAACATTTCTACGAGTCAAGTTGCGCGAAATCGGTCGTTGACTTTGACCTCGACTTTGACTTTCACTTGTGAAAACACGGGGTGTTACAGTGTCACACCCCTATTTTCCACGTGTCACCGGTGGGCCCGGTGGGGAGTATCGTGACGTAGTTGGTATCATCATAGACAAACAACACAATATATAAATGCACAGCGGAAGCAAAGATAGATTCATTTCAACTTTAATAAAGTGTAATATTGAATATCACTAATAGTCGAAACGGATCCACAGGCGGATCAAAATAAAATAAGATATTTTTCAACAGTTTATTGTCGTCCAAGCTTGCGAGACTTATTGTGGACGCTCTAGAAGACAGCCAGCCTATTACGTGTAGTACCTGCACTTAACCTTTTGGGAAAATACGTCAGTTTACACTGGTAAATACAATTTAACTGACTCATTTTGAAAATGGTTGAAAATTGATTTGAATGCACATGGCACAAAACATTTTATAACTTGGGATAATTATTTAATATAATAATCTTGTGAACGAATTACATGTTACTTGTGCGTTCAGTAGTCCGGATCTTGTCCGGGTTTAAGATCAATAGACCCTCCACATTAGAGTTATACACTGACAGGTGTACGCCTACACCCCGTGCTCAGGTCGTGGCCATCTCGTAAGATGATGCCGAGGATATCCGGGACATGGTCATTAACCCCCCAAAAGGCTTTAAGTGAACAAGACTGTTTAAACGAGCCGATCAAATTATTCAATTAACCATTCAGAGATGTAAGATTTGATGCTCGATCAAGCGGTATTCTATATACCGTAACCCAAGCCCGTAAAGGGAAAATAAGTTAAAAGTATTTACCTGAGCTAAATATAAATTCAATCTCAGCCGTATACCACCAAGCAAGTACATATAGCTTTTACTGGTTCTTCTATTCTGGAACAAAGGTTTTTAATAACCTATTAGCTTTCTAACGGGTCTTTATTTTAAGCTTAAGCTTAGACCGGCTAGTGTTAAGGATGATACGGTTCAAATGCACGATTAAGCGAAGACCGGATAGAATGTGATTTAGACCCGACAAGTTTGAATACTTGTATAATATGGGTATACTAAATACATTCTGGATTTTGAGACAAAAATGATAATGTCTGACCCGTCTCGGTCAATTTATGCAAACTAGTTACATAAACCGAACCGAACGCGAAATGAGCGTTACGGGTAACCGTAAGAGTCATATGCAAGTTTCCTGAGATAATATGTTCTAAATATGTTATAATATCAGTAAGTTATTTTCTATTATGCCCAAAACGGATTTAAACACAAATTATGCTTCATAAGGGCATTTTGGTCATTTAAAAGATTATGAAAGAGTTTATTTGAAATTCTGAGTTACGGGTCTGATTTATACAGTAAGTATACTTAATTTAACATGTTATAACAGTAAGGTATGACCCATATGTGAAACTTATCATTTAAAACCAAACTATGCACCTTAGGGGTATTTTGGTAATTTCACAAGGGCTAAAAATGTCAAAATTGGAAACCTGAGTTTATAAACTTGTACTTACTGTTATTTTATAAAAATATGCTAAGAACATCAGTTGGTATCAACCTTATATGTTTAATATGGTTATAGTACATACTATGCGTTAAAAATGCTTAAAAAGGCGATTTAGAGCCGTTTCCGGGTTTTTAACAGAAAGCTGATATTTTTATATTTCCAGAATGCTCAAAATATTTTATTTATCAAATAAAATCAGTAGAAAAAGGTTTGGGGTCAAAAGGATTTGTAAAACTCATTTTATGGCTTAAAAGGGCAAAATCGGTATTTACCGAATTAGACTTAGAGACCTATGATATGATCAGCCAAAAATTAAATAAAAATCTTTAAAAATCCCAAAATATTATATAACATCAGTGGGTAAAAAGTTTGGTATCAAAAAGTGGGTTTAAATAGGTTATATGCTAATTACGCCGTTTAAGTAACATAAAGCTTTCAAATTACGATATTGAGCATAACTCTTAATCTAGACCTCAAACTGATATCAAATTTTAGGTGCAAGTTTATAAATCAGTAACAAATGTTTCTACTCTTTCACTTTTTCAAAAATCACGTTTTATAGTAAAAAGGGCATAATAGTCAACTTTTAAGCATTAATCGGAAACATGCATATGAACCGGATAAGTGTTGAACCAAGTTGTAAAATGTCAGAGAGTTAAACTTATATGAAAATTGCTCCAAAATAAGCTCTAAGACAGATCTCAAACATGCATGAACGGATCAGAACTGAAAGTCAAAGAAAAAGTCAATTTATGCGACTTTCGGTTCCGATTCGGGTTTAAACTGAAAATTGTCGAGATGAATCATGTTGAGACATGTTCTTACATTAATTATTAAGTTATTTTAATGATCAAATAGGTTGCATGTACCCTACATTGCTAATCATGCTTAAATTTTCAAATAATCATTATGTTGACTTTTTAAGATAAGCTTTGACTCGACAATTAGCATACTAAGAGTGGGAATCTGAAAATACCCCTTTGAGGGTTTGTTACCCATATAAATACCAACTTGTAGGTACTTTCAATTTGAGAAAAGACTGAGCCAATTTCGTTTAATCACGAAGTCAAACTTAATTTACGATGGATTGACTTTTGCTTAATTAACTAAGCTAGAACGATTTAGAAGGGGTTAGGAATACTTACAATAGTCCTAATTAAGCTTAGAGATCACATGGAAACCTGAGGTTGATCAGAGGAGCTCCAGAATTGAGTATGCAAGTGAAAAACAAAATGAACTCCTCACCTATTTATACTTTTCGGGACCTCACGAGATCGCGACACTTGTCGGGGACATGTAATCAGATTAGGACAGGTGTTAAGCCATTTATAAAATCTATGGGCTGCCCCTAGAGTCGTTTTTGTGAGCTGGAAACCAGTTTGGACATGAAAACAGCAAGTAACAGGCTGTTTCCAGCCATTTATGCGTCTGATCCACTCATGCAGCCCGCGTAGAGAACCCAGGAAAGTCACGCGGCCCGCCTGGATGACTACATCAGCAAAAACAGTTTTAAAAATGACAGAAATGGTCCCTGTGGGCCTTTAAAGTCATTTTAGGCAGGTTTAAAGCTTGCTAACCTCATTTTAAGGTTCCACTATGATGGTTAAATATAGGGGACACGAAACATGTTCAAAAACATGACGGATGTCGGTTCGTTTGGCCGTACGGTCACGTTGTTTGTCTATTTACGACGAAACACGAACGGACGCTAAAAACGAACCAAACGACGCGACGAAAGGAATTTTATCAAGGCGATCACTAAAATAAAATATCTTAGTGCTTACATAAATTTTTGGGTGTCCAGGGATATTCAGAATGCGAGATATGCGCGAAAGTGCAAACTTGTGCACTTTTTGACACTTTTAGTCCCTGAATGACATGAAAGTTTATTTTTGCGCATCAAACACCTCTAGGCTTATATCTAAGCTATATAAAGAATAATTAGGGCATGCTTAACTCATGGTTATATTCCGGAAGGTTCGAAACCCAACGAATCGGCATACTTTTGCCGTTTTGACGCAAATAGTCCTTTAATTGCGCAAAGTAGCGCGAAATGCTGTTTAATGCTAGCAAAGCCTTCCATGGCCCATATTGATCATTCCCAAGTATATACATACCTGTTACTAGGCTCCCGTTTGCTTAAATGGTCACCGAAGGGCGTAGATTCAAAAGTTGACGCTTTAGGTCCCTCTATTGCGCAAACTTGCGCATTTCATCATTTAATAGCATTGAAGCCTCATCTAATCCATATTAGACATTCTTTAAAGTATTATTAAACATCACGATGCTTCGGATTCGCTAAAAGGTCATTCAGAGGTATAATTAAACATATTGACACTTTTAGCCCCTCTAACTTGCAAAGTTGCGCGTAACTTTACTTATAGGCATAAAAACCTTAGATGGCCATTATTTGGCATTCCAGAGAGTATAATTAAATATTATTAAGCTCCCGGTTTGTTAGAAGGTCACTCAGAGGTAAGAATTAACATGTTGACGCTTTTAACCCTTTATTGCGCAAGCTTTCAATTAATTTTGCAAACGGCTATACTTAATCATCAAGTGGCACATTTGTGAATATAAACATCGTAAGAAACTTATTTTAGGTATGTTAACACTTCCAGTCCTTTCATAATCAAAGTTTTCGAAAAATTAGTCCCTCAAATTTACTATTTGACTTCATTAGGGTTTATTCACGTGTCAATACATCATTGGGCGTGATTTTACGAGGTGTTACATCCTCACCCCCTTAAAAGAAATCTCGACCTCGAGATTTGCTAAGATGCTGGAAGTACTTTTTGTCGCATAATGGACTTGACTTCTTTAGCATATCTGGAACTTCTCCAAGCTCCCAAAGTGACCTTTATATTTGGTACATGTATCATTTTGGAGATTTTTAACCTGTCGATCCTCAATCGATATAGGTTGCTCATCATATCATAAATCTGCATATCAATATGTGATCATGCTTCTTGACTTATTGGCGAAACACATCCTTAAATCCTTAGTGTGTAATACATTGCGTACTCCGTCAAGCTTCTTAAATAGGTTTTAGATCATAAGCTATTTGATCTTTGATACATTCGATTCTTCAAATGATTTTATATATTCAGAGTTCAACTAGTCTGATAATTAACAATTTGGCACACCCTTCCAGGGTGATATCTTTTGTTGAACCTTCTTCCCCAATAAGAATTCAAGAGGGTTGATATTCGCATTAATCCTTGATTTTCTGCCGAATACTGGCATCTTACTGATGATTATGGGTTTATTTGATCTTACTTGTCAAGGCAACTTTCAGATCCTGATAATTGGACTTACCAATCTTTTGTCCCACAATAAATGTTTAACATTCCACCTATGCAAGGTTTCCAAAGAAGCAACCTTGATACTTATATGACAACTGTTATAGGAAAGCTTAATTTAAGGTGAGATGGTTATTCCAACCACTACTCAAAATTAATCTTAAGGAATTAGCTAATCCTTGCCGTTAGTCGAACAAATCGACGATCCTGGGCAGCTGATGGCAATTCTTAATTGTTGCCTAATTTGGGTTACGGTAATCAATGCATAAGCAAAATGAACCGTCTTTCTTAATTACAATACCGAATTCTTAGAATATAGGGTTAGGCTATATGAATTCTTTATTTCAAAACTTATTTAATCAGGGTTTCGATTCTTCCAATAATGGCACTAGCCGTCTTGGAGATTTCATAAGAATACAACCCTAAATGGGATATAAATCTTAATTCTACCTGCCTCTCAGGAGGTAAACAGGGTAATCAAAATACAATGAGGTTACAGAGATTTTCCAAATCTCATGCTCCAGTTCATCCATCATTGCTTGTGTCAGATAAGGGACATATTCACATTACAAGTCTATGGATTCCCTTATTCGTAGACATTTACTTGGAAAATTCCATTGTGTATATCTTCTGTGAATACCATTAGTTGACTTTTAGTATCATATGATTATTGGGATATCTTTGTGGCTCCATGCATTAAACTTCCATACTGATCAGGCATGGAAGCAATCTATGGAACTTATTAAGATACATCAATCCTCATATGGCGCTTTTATCATACTGTCTAGTTTTCGCAATCGATAGAGATTAAGGAGTTATCAACTATATATGCTGACGCACTTCTTCTAGAGAGAGGATACTTCTAGAATTCCATAATTAGAGATTTCTAACAGGAACAGAAGAAATGGTTCTTATGATTTCGCTTGTAAGTTTTACCTTACACTTAATATCTGGGGTTCTTATGGGAAAATTTCTAAAAGTTTGCTAAGCTTATGGTCTTATGAGAGACTTAGCGGTATCTGAATCCAAACATAACTCCTAGCCATAAAATCACCATAATGGATTTATCTGGTGTCATTATTAATGTGAGCTGCCTCTAATCATACATCAGGAGGGCTAAACGCCTCCATTCTTAAATCTTTTAAACTCAGCTATAAAACTTTTGACAAATTGTAGGGCAATCTCGGCCTCGACTGGTTATTTTCATAATCTATAAAACGTGAGTAGTTGAGGTGGATCCATAATGGATTCATAATAAGCAGGCTTTGAAATCTTAATGTGCCCCCTTATTGCCGATGCTAAATCATAATATATATATATATATATATATAGTGCATTATGCTTAAATTCTAGGTTAACCGAATAAGAGCACCATTTCAACCAATGAACCAAGGTTTGCAACCTACTGCCGATAGTGTATAGCTCTTATGGGGGAGACGGAAAAATTCTTATTCCATCTTTTCCATTTCGCAAGGCGGATACCAGGTTTTTCTAATAAGGTCCTTAAAATTTGGACCATCCCATACTGTATAAGGGGATCTTTCTTGTGGACTCCATTAGTGTCCTCACTAATTAAGGGTATTATCACCGAATGATTGTGACGCACCCCTTACCGTGTGCTTTCCAGCATAACCACTGATATACCTAATGGTTTCTACTTCTCTCAACAATTCCTTGCAATCAATGGCCCCTTTTAACCATTGGAGTCTCTTGACTTCCAAGAGACGAAGTACTTTTTAAGTACATCCTAAAAAGAATGGGCTCCTTGCCACATATGATTTTATTTGGGTTATTCTTCGCATACAGAATATGAATAAGGCTCTTCTCATGAGCAGTGTCCTGTGTTTTAGAGCGAGCAGCGTTTGGCTCTTCATGGCTTTTCTCATAGCCCTTCTCAGCAGTGATATTTATAGCTTTGGAGATTAACTCTGTTAACATTAAGGTTCACATTTGATGCACTATTAACATTGGTCGCATCTCTTAGCATCGCGACTGTTGTTTGTCTCTTCTGAGTTTGCCATACTCAAATCTTTTGGTATTAAATACCAATTTAACAATTAATTGAGTGCATTTCCCAGCTAGTCATCATCCTGACGACTTATCATATATCGATCATGGTATTATTAAACCATATGAATATTCCTAAGGAGTGTTATTTGATTGTACATGTGCTTATATTTAATCAAAATGGAAATTTCACAAACTAGGCACCTAGCTCGGTTGGCTAGGCGCGCGAAAGGGTGTGGCCTAGACCCAGGTTCGATTCCGGGGACGGCCAGTTCCACCATTTTTTTATGTTTAATATTTATTAATCGCACGGATACATGTAATTATGAGGGTTGTCTCATAAGGAGTCTTGATAATTAATTGCTTCTTATTACCCACAATATGGGCTTGATTTTTCAAGACAACCAATCGATTTTTATCACTTTATTGAGTCCTTATTCTTTAACGGAAACTAGGATATCGGACAAATGATTCCTAATGGATATAGAACATCCCTCTAATATTGCTGAAGTAGTCTCTGAGGTACTATCTACAAATTTTACTTTATACTTAACGCTTAGAGTTTTTAACAGGCAGATTTAATGATTTACAAAATCTATTGTCTACGAAATACTTATCTGAACCTGAATAAAATAATACTCTAGCAGGAGCGTTATTGATAAAGAAGTACCTGTTGTGACATTGTCATCCTGAATAGCCTCTTGAGCGTCCATTTGAGAGCTCCCAGCTTTGGTCTCCTTAGCCTCCCCAGGCTTCTTGGTTTTATTTGGGCAATTTGTCTTGATGTGCCCTATATCATTGCAACCATAACAGGTTGCGTCCTTTATGTCTTGGCACTCCAAGGTCTTGTGCCCTTTCTTGTTACAAATCCCACAAGGCCTAGCTTGTGACTCCAGAGTGCATTTCCATTTAGTTGCCTTCTTTGGGCAACGGGTATTTATGTGCCCTTTCTCGCCACAATCATAGCATGTGGCGTCCTTCAAGTCCTTGCACTCGTGGGTCTTGTGATCCATCTCCTCGCAGATGACACATCCCCCGGTTTGCTCATAGAAACATTTTCCGAAGTGCTTCCTCTTGCAGGTTTTACATTTGGGTTTTGCCTCCTTTGGCTTGGACTGGTTATAGTTTGAACCGGTCTTACCCTTTTTGCAGCCCTTATTCGGGGTATCATCGCACTTTCGCTTATGATCCTTCAGCGCACGGTCCACAGCGTTGTTTACGGCTGTATCTATCATAGCCTGTAACTCGGTGCTTGTTAAATTCAGTCTTACATCATCATTCTGATCAACCAGATGATTGTGAGCTTCAGAGGTGTCAGCCATGGTGAAACTTTGAAGGCTACAAACCAAGTAGTAATAAATTGGTTTAATTATATAGCGAATTGTCGAACTTGATAATTAAGTAGCCATGGTGCGAATAAACCATATAGGCCAACAGATAGTATTTAATTTATTTGATTATGTTTTGCCTAAGTTTTTAAATAAACCATCTTGGCGTTTAAACGGAATATAATCCTTCATATTTACTAGACAGGGGACATAAGTCACGACTGTCAATGTCATACTGACATCTCATATAGCACAACGGCTTGTTCCAAAGGACTTTTCGATGGCACAGATGCCTTGTCACTAGGGAAATTTTTAAAACATAATCAATGATTCCTTTGGGTCGGAAAATTTCATAATTCATTGTCTTGACAAGAAGTTATGAAATAAAACTATCGTTTTCATGTATGCATCTTTGCCCGTAGGTATACATCCCAGGTGGATGTTTAGATGTGTACATTATGTTCGACGTTTATTAGCCATGATTCCTATTGATTATATAGGCTAAATAAAGGGTTTGGAAGCTCCTAATATAAAGATGACAATCGTGATTTTTTTTTGTATCACTGTTGTCGGGAGTGTTAACACGTTTTCAAGTGTTTAATAAGGATCTGAATCTCTTTTAAACAGGTTTTACCATTTTAGCTAGGTCTTCAATGACATTCAAGCTAGGTCAAACCTTTTAAGATTCTCTTTTAATATTTATACTGGTAGGAAAAGAATGATATCTATTTTATTCAGGATTTTCATTATAATTATCCTAAATTTAATAAAAATATAATTATGGCACAAAAGACCAAGTCACAGGGACAACTTTATATTATCAACCTTGATTTTGTAGAATTAAGGTATTTAGGCTTGAACGTGTTCTTGCCTTTTCTTGACAGGGAGTTGTAGGCTACGACTGTCTTTTGTCTTATATGACAATGAGTATAGCCCGTAGGCACTATATCCCTAGTTATAATTAAATAATAGCTCAACAGCCTAGTCACATGGATAGATTTAATTTATAAACCAGGATGTTACAAAATCGAGGTATTAAGGCTTGAATCAAAGTTCATTACCTTTTCTTGACAGGGAGTTGTAGGCTGCCACTGTCTTTATTAAAATTTCTGGCCCGTGGGCCTATCAATTAACATCTCGTAAGATGTTAAGACATATAGTCATTGCACTGATGATACGTTCAGCGGTCACAGTAATGACATGACGACATGATCGGTGCCATTAATTTAATCAACTGTCGTCCAGTGGTCATAATAATGACATGACGGCATGATTAGCACTTTAATATAAATCAACTGTCATTCAGCGGTCATAATAATGACATAACGACAGGATTAGTACTTTAATTTAAATCAATTGTCGTTCAGCGGTCATAATAATGACATGACGACCAGATTATCGTCTAGAGGGCTTTGAGCATAGCTCACCCCCTTAGGACGGGGAATCTCAAAAGATCACAACTGTCAATGTCGCAATCGGACAGTGTATTATAGCCCGTGGCACTTCATTCTTAAGGGATGATTATTTTAATAAGGAAGGATTGGAATAACCCATTCTAGGGATGACTTACGTGATTTTATCGAACCACGTTTGCCAGGAGTGTTAACATATTACGGATGTTAACAAGGATTTGAATCTCTTGAATAGATCCTACCATCTTGGCCTCGTCATATAGGCTAGGTTTACCCTTAAGATTCCTTTTTAATAATTAATGCAGAACAATCCTAACTCGGGATGTTAATAAGGATCTGAACCTAAATTGAGGAACTGCCGTCTTGGCCGGGTCTCAAAAATGACACGAGGCTAGGTCTTGTCCTTTTTAGATTTTGCCATTTTATTATAATGGTAGATCTTATAACAGAAATATTATTTTAATGTATTTTATATATTATATTCATATATAATGATATAATTGAAATCTAGATAAAACATCCCAATGGTTTTAAAAGAGGTATAGAATTGCCCTAAAAGGGACTTAAAAGAAATGATGTTGTCCTCAAAGGGACCAAAAGATAAATATCGTTATAAAGACTTTTAAGGAAACGATCTTCAGTAAAAGGAGTCTCTTCTTCATTTTAGTTCTGAATGTCCTCTCCTTGGTCGTACGTTAATCCTAGTCGCAACACGAAGCTCGGCCTTTCCTAGGCTTCAAATGGGGAGAATTTCATTACATCTTCTCGCTTGGCGACATATTAAAATATATAATTGAAAGTAATAATCCTCCAAAGAGACGAGAGTATTCCTATGTTAAGTCTAGACTCAGAAGGTCAAAAAATGTGCTATCGTGTCATTGAGATTAAACACAAAAAGCTGGTGTTTAATTCACTCAATGTTGGCTCTGATACCAACCTGTCACACCCCTATTTTCCACGTGTCACCTGTGGGCCCGGTGGGGAGTATCGTGACGTAGTTGGTATCATCATAGACAAACAACACAATATATAAATGCACAGCGGAAGCAAAGATAGATTCATTTCAACTTTAATAAAGTGTAATATTGAATATCACTAATAGTCGAAACGGATCCACAGGCGGATCAAAATAAAATAAGATATTGTTCAACAGTTTATTGTCGTCCAAGCTTGCGAGACTTATTGTGGACGCTCTAGAAGACAGCCAGCCTATTACGTGTAGTACCTGCACTTAACCTTTTGGGAAAATACGTCAGTTTACACTGGTAAATACAATTTAACTGACTCATTTTGAAAATGGTTGAAAATTGATTTGAATGCACATGGCACAAAACATTTTATAACTTGGGATAATTATTTAATATAATAATCTTGTGAACGAATTACATGTTACTTGTGCGTTCAGTAGTCCGGATCTTGTCCGGGTTTAAGATCAATAGACCCTCCACATTAGAGTTATACACTGACAGGTGTACGCCTACACCCCGTGCTCAGGTCGTGGCCATCTCGTAAGATGATGCCGAGGATATCCGGGACATGGTCATTAACCCCCCAAAAGGCTTTAAGTGAACAAGACTGTTTAAACGAGCCGATCAAATTATTCAATTAACCATTCAGAGATGTAAGATTTGATGCTCGATCAAGCGGTATTCTATATACCGTAACCCAAGCCCGTAAAGGGAAAATAAGTTAAAAGTATTTACCTGAGCTAAATATAAATTCAATCTCAGCCGTATACCACCAAGCAAGTACATATAGCTTTTACTGGTTCTTCTATTCTGGAACAAAGGTTTTTAATAACCTATTAGCTTTCTAACGGGTCTTTATTTTAAGCTTAAGCTTAGACCGGCTAGTGTTAAGGATGATACGGTTCAAACGCACAATTAAGCGAAGACCGGATAGAATGTGATTTAGACCCGACAAGTTTGAATACTTGTATAATATGGGTATACTAAATACATTCTGGATTTTGAGACAAAAATGATAATGTTTGACCCGTCTCGGTCAATTTATGCAAACTAGTTACATAAACCGAACCGAACGCGAAATGAGCGTTACGGGTAACCGTAAGAGTCATATGCAAGTTTCCTGAGATAATATGTTCTAAATATGTTATAATATCAGTAAGTTATTTTCTATTATGCCCAAAACGGATTTAAACACAAATTATGCTTCATAAGGGCATTTTGGTCATTTAAAAGATTATGAAAGAGTTTATTTGAAATTCTGAGTTACGGGTCTGATTTATACAGTAAGTATACTTAATTTAACATGTTATAACAGTAAGGTATGACCCATATGTGAAACTTATCATTTAAAACCAAACTATGCACCTTAGGGGTATTTTGGTAATTTCACAAGGGCTAAAAATGTCAAAATTGGAAACCTGAGTTTATAAACTTGTACTTACTGTTATTTTATAAAAATATGCTAAGAACATCAGTAGGTATCAACCTTATATGTTTAATATGGTTATAGTACATACTATGCGTTAAAAATGCTTAAAAAGGCGATTTAGAGCCGTTTCCGGGTTTTTAAAAGAAAGCTGATATTTTTATATTTCCAGAATGCTCAAAATATTTTATTTATCAAATAAAATCAGTAGAAAAAGGTTTGGGGTCAAAAGGATTTGTAAAACTCATTTTATGGCTTAAAAGGGCAAAATCGGTATTTACCGAATTAGACTTAGAGACCTATGATATGATCAGCCAAAAATTAAATAAAAATCTTTAAAAATCCCAAAATATTATATAACATCAGTGGGTAAAAAGTTTGGTATCAAAAAGTGGGTTTAAATAGGTTATATGCTAATTACGCCGTTTAAGTAACATAAAGCTTTCAAATTACGATATTGAGCATAACTCTTAATCTAGACCTCAAACTGATATCAAATTTTAGGTGCAAGTTTATAAATCAGTAACAAATGTTTCTACTCTTTCACTTTTTCAAAAATCACGTTTTATAGTAAAAAGGGCATAATAGTCAACTTTTAAGCATTAATCGGAAACATGCATATGAACCGGATAAGTGTTGAACCAAGTTGTAAAATCTCAGAGAGTTAAATTTATATGAAAATTGGTCCAAAATAAGCTCTAAGGCAGATCTCAAACATGCATGAACGGATCAGAACTGAAAGTCAAAGAAAAAGTCAATTTATGCGACTTTCGGTTCCGATTCGGGTTTAAACTGAAAATTGACTAGATGAATCATGTTGAGACATGTTCTTACATTAATTATTAAGTTATTTTAATGATCAAATAGGTTGCATGTACCCTACATTGCTAATCATGCTTAAATTTGCAAATAATCATTCTGTTGACTTTTTAAGATAAGCTTTGACTCGATAATTAGCATACTAAGAGTGGGAATCTGAAAATACCCCTTTGAGGGTTTGTTACCCATATAAATACCAACTTGTAGGTACTTTCAATTTGAGAAAAGACTGAGCCAATTTCGTTTAATCACGAAGTCAAACTTAATTTACGATGGATTGACTTTTGCTTAATTAACTAAGCTAGAACGATTTAGAAGGTGTTAGGAATACTTACAATAGTCCTAATTAAGCTTAGAGATCACATGGAAACCTGAGGTTGATCAGAGGAGCTCCAGAATTGAGTATGCAAGTGAAAAACAAAATGAACTCCTCACCTATTTATACTTTTCGGGACCTCACGAGATCGCGACACTTGTCGGGGACATGTAATCAGATTAGGACAGGTGTTAAGCCATTTATAAAATCTATGGGCTGCCCCTAGAGTCGTTTTTGTGAGCTGGAAACCAGTTTGGACATGAAAACAGCAAGTAACAGGCTGTTTCCAGCCATTTATGCGTCTGATCCACTCATGCGGCCCGCGTAGAGAACCCAGGAAAGTCACGCGGCCCGCCTGGATGACTACATCAGCAAAAACAGTTTTAAAAATGACAGAAATGGTCCCTGTGGGCCTTTAAAGTCATTTTAGGCAGGTTTAAAGCTTGCTAACCTCATTTTAAGGTTCCACTATGATGTTTAAATATAGGGGACACGAAACATGTTCAAAAACATGACGGATGTCGGTTCGTTTGGCCGTACGGTCACGTTGTTTGTCTATTTACGACGAAACACGAACGGACGCTAAAAACGAACCAAACGACGCGACGAAAGGAATTTTATCAAGGCGATCACTAAAATAAAATATCTTAGTGCTTACATAAATTTTTGGGTGTCCGGGGATATTCATAATGTGAGATATGCGCGAAAGTGCAAACTTGTGCACTTTTTGACACTTTTAGTCCCTGAATGACATGAAAGTTTATTTTTGCGCATCAAACACCTCTAGGCTTATATCTAAGCTATATAAAGAATAATTAGGGCATGCTTAACTCATGGTTATATTCTGGAAGGTTCGAAACCCAACGAATCGGCATACTTTTGCCGTTTTGACGCAAATAGTCCTTTAATTGCGCAAAGTAGCGCGAAATGCTGTTTAATGCTAGCAAAGCCTTCCATGGCCCATATTGATCATTCCCAAGTATATACATACCTGTTACTACGCTCCCGTTCGCTTAAATGGTCACCGAAGGGCGTAGATTCAATAGTTGACGCTTTAGGTCCCTCTGTTGCGCAAACTTGCGCATTTCATCATTTAATAGCATTAAAGCCTCATCTAATCCATATTAGACATTCTTGAAAGTATTATTAAACATCACGATGCTTCGGATTCACTAAAAGGTCATTCAGAGGTATAATTAAACATATTGACACTTTTAGCCCCTCTAACTTGCAAAGTTGCGCGTAACTTTACTTATAGGCATAAAAACCTTAGATGGCCATTATTTGGCATTCCCGAGAGTATAATTAAATATTATTAAGCTCCCGGTTTGTTAGAAGGTCACTCAGAGGTAACAATTAACATGTTGACGCTTTTAACCCTTTATAGCGCAAGCTTTCAATTAATTTTGCAAACGGCTATACTTAATCATCAAGTGGCACATTTGTGAATATAAACATCGTAAGAAACTTATTTTAGGTATGTTAACACTTCCAGTCCTTTCATAATCAAAGTTTTCGATTTTTCGAAAAATTAGTCCCTCAAATTTACTATTTGACTTCATTAGGGTTTATTACACGTGTCAATACATCATTGGGCGTGATTTTACGAGGTGTTACATACAGCCTCCTCTTGTTTAGGGAATTTTGTTCCGAAATTAAGCTGAAAGTCGTAACTAACCGTGGATCACATGTGAGCACTTTTCGTTCGGACCACTGAAAATCGTCAAATTAATCGACTTCTTACGGTTAAAAGTCGGATAAAATTTGGATATGTTATGCGAAATTCACTGATCTATAAGCCTATAAAGTTTCAGATCTTAATTCGAAGCCGTTTGAGAGAAATCTGTGTTTGTTAAAAATGTTGAATATTGCTGTTGATGTTCACCGTACGGATGGCAATCCGTGCGGATAACAAATCTGTATTGACTTTTGTTGACTAACTTATTCGCATGGATAATTGTTGACTCTGAGTCGTGCGGAATCCGTGAACGCGTGTGACCAAACACAATCGTAACGGAGTCGAAACCGGTACTACAAGTGGCATCCGAGCAGGTGCTCGATTGCGCGGATCAAAATATACTAGGATGTAACAAAATCGATGATTCTTTTGATAAATCGGAAATCGTACAAGCACTAGAATCATAAAGCCATTCTTCTCTCTAACGCTTCCCTAATTAAACAACTGTGGATACTTTGCCTTCATGTCGCTTTCGAGTTCCCAAGTGAACTCCGCGCCTCGTTTGCCTTCCCACCGGACCTTCACAATAGGAATGCGTGAGCGCCTGAGTTGCTTGGTTTGGCGATCCATGATTTCGACAGGCTTTTCTACGAAGTGTAATGTTTCGTTCACTTGTAGATCATCTAGAGAGACGTGTAGATCGTGGTCGGCGATGCACTTTCGGAGGTTTGACACGTGGAAAGTCGGGTGGACATTACTAAGTTCCTCCGGTAATTCGAGTCTGTAGGCGACCTTTCCGATCCTTTCCAGAATCTTAAAAGGCCTGACATATCGAGGCGCGAGTTTCCCTTTCTTGCCGAATCGGACTACACCCTTCCAAGGTGATACCTTTAGGAGTACGTAGTCACCAACGCCAAATTCACGGGGCTTGCGCTTTTTATCGGCGTAAACTTTCTGTCGATCCCGAGCTTTCGCTAGGTTGTCTCGAATTTGGAAAATTTTGTCTGTCGTTTCTTGTAGCAGCTCCGGACCGGTTAGTTGCGAGTGACCGATCTCGTGCCACACAATAGGCGATCGACATCTTCTTCCGTATAAGGCCTCGAAAGGTGCCATCTGGATGCTAGCATGGTAGTTGTTGTTATACGAGAATTCGACTAATGGCAGGTGTCTATCCCAATTACCACCGAAGTCTAGAACACACGAACGGAGCATGTCTTCAAGAGTACGAATCGTTCTTTCAGTCTGACCGTCGGTTTGTGGGTGGAACGCAGTACTTAGATTAAGCGTTGTACCGAGTGCCGTTTGGAATGTTTCCCACAATCGTGAAGTAAACCGAGCGTCACGATCAGAGATGATGTCACGAGGCGTCCCATGCCGACAAATGATCTCGTTGGTGTAGATTCGGGCTAATCGTTCCACCTTGTAGTCCTCCTGTATTGGCAGAAAATGCGCTGATTTAGTCAAACGGTCAATAACAACCCAAATGCTGTCGTGACCTGATGACGTGGTTGGAAGCTTGGTTACGAAATCCATGGCTATGCTCTCCCATTTCCACATAGGAATCGGTGGTTGTTCGAGCAAGCCAGAGGGTCTTTGATGTTCAGCCTTGATTCTAGCACAGGTGAGGCATTTTCCGACGTAGAGAGCAATATCCCATTTCATACCCGGCCACCAGTACCTATAGCGAAGATCGTGGTACATTTTGTCAGCACCGGGATGGATAGAGTATCGGGATTTGTGGGCTTCATCCATGATAATCTGTCGCAAATTGGTTCGCTTGGGAATCCAAATTCGGTCTAAGAAGTGGAATATCCCATTTGATTTGCTCACGAGCTGGGCTCCATCATGGTAGATTCTTTCTTTCTTCAGAGTGCGTTCGTTGAAACATGCATGCTGGGCGTCGCGGATGAGAGCTTCGAGATTGTGCTGGGCTTGAACATTTCGAGTGCTGAGCAGATAGTTCCGTCTGCTAAGTGCGTCGGCAACAACATTTGCTTTGCCTGGGTGATAACGAATCTCACAGTCGTAGTCGTTGAGAAGTTCTACCCATCGGCGTTGACGCATATTTAGTTCCCTCTGATTAAAGATGTGTTGTAGGCTCTTATGATCGGTGAAGATCGTACACTTTGTACCATATAGGTAGTGTCGCCAAATCTTTAATGCAAAAACAACTGCGCCTAGCTCGAGATCGTGGGTTGTATAGTTCTTTTCGTGGATTTTGAGCTGACGAGATGCGTAAGCTATGACCTTGTCCCGTTGCATAAGGACACAACCAAGACCAAGGTTGGAAGCATCACAGTAGACAATGAAATCATTGTTTCCGTCGGGTAGTGGGAGGACAGGAGCATTGCAAAGCATGTGTTTGAGGGTTCGAAAGGCAGACTCTTGCTTGGTTCCCCAAACAAAAGGCTGGTCCTTATGAGTAAGAGAGGTAAGTGGTACAGCAATCTTCGAAAATCCTTGAATGAATCGTCGATAATAGCCCGCTAGTCCGAGAAAAGAACGGACTTCAGACGGATTCTTAGGCGTAACCCAGCTCTTGACAGCTTCAATCTTCGCAGGATCGACGTGAATACCCTGACTATTTACAATGTGACCCAGAAACTGAACCTCCCCCAACCAAAATTCACACTTGGAGAATTTGGCGTAGAGTTGGTTCCCCTGGAGTAACTCGAGAACCAAACGTAGATGTTGCGCGTGTTCGGCTCTCGACTTGGAATAGATCAAGACATCGTCGATGAATACGATGACGAAACGGTTGAGATATGGTTTACACACGCGATTCATCAGATCCATGAAGACTGCTGGTGCGTTTGTTAGGCCAAAAGGCATGACAACAAATTCATAATGGCCGTAACGAGTACGAAACACGGTTTTGGGTATATCCTCCTCTTGTATACGCAGCTGATGATATCCGGAACGTAGATCGATCTTCGAGAAACACGTAGCGCCTTGTAGTTGGTCAAACAAATCGTCGATGCGAGGCAGAGGATAGCAGTTTTTGATAGTCAACTTATTCAATTCCCGGTAGTCGATGCACATCCGGAACGACCCATCCTTCTTTTTTACGAAAAGGACTGGTGCGCCCCAAGGAGAGGTGCTCGGGCGAATAAAGCCTTTCTCAAGTAATTCCTGGAGTTGGGTTGAGAGTTCGCGCATTTCGGACGGCGCAAGTCGGTAAGGAGCTCTGGCGGTAGGATTAGCTCCAGGAATGAGATCAATGCGAAAATCAATATCGCGCTTTGGAGGTAGTCCGGGAAGGTCCTCTGGAAAAACTTGAGGGAATTCCCGAACCACAGGAACGTCTTTTACTTCCTTCTTCTATTTCTTTTCCTTCTCCGCTGCTACGTCGTTAGCCAAGAAAGCCCTGTATTCCTTGCGGAGATACTTGCTAGCTTGGAGACATGACATAAGCTTGAGACCCTTTGCAGTAGTATCGCCATACACACATAATAAATCACCATTTGCGAGCGAAAAACGAATCATCTTGTCAAAGCACACAACTTCGGCATGGTTTTCTCGAAGGAAGTCCATGCCTACTATGACGTCGAAGCTTCCGAGTTGCATCGGAATAAGGTCGATTGAGAAGACGTGATTGTTGAGCTCGAGAGTACAATCATGGATAATGGAATTAACAGCGACGGTTCTTCCGGTAGCGACTTCAACTTCGAATGCCGAGGAGAGTTTGGAACGTCTACGACTAAGGAGTTTCTCAAATTCGAACGACACAAAGCAATTATCCGCTCCAGTATCAAACAAACATGAAGCATAAATACCATTCACGAGGAACGTACCATTGACCACGTTGTTGTCGGCCTGAGCTTGACGCACGTTAAGATTGAAAGTCCTGGCGCGTGCTGCCTGTTGTTGCTGTTGCTGTTGTTGTTGCTGCTGTGGCTGCTGCTGTTGCGGTTCTTGTTTCACTACCCTGTTCGGGCACATGTTGGCGAAATGATTCGGGTCGCCACACGTGAAGCAGGCTCTGGCCTTGACTGCGGGTGCCGGAGGAGCTTGTTGACCCTGTGGGGCAGTGAGTAGAGCTTGATTGGCAGGAGCTTGACGGATACGGCAGTTGGCGGTAAAGTGGCCGTATACATTGCAGTGAGCACAGAAGCGGCATTGAATAGCTGTCGGGTGATGATAGGTGCAAGTAGGGCAGAGCGGGTGCGGCCCAGTATATGCACGCTTCGCAGGCGGTGCATTGGCCACAGGCGCCGCTACTTGACGCTGTTGGGCAGGTACAGCTTGGATCGGTGCAGCAGTAATCGCACAGTTCTTGTTGGTGGCGCTGTTCTTTCTCTTGTTCTTTCTCTTGTTGCTTGATGAGGTAGGTTCAGCAGTCGGTGGGGTAGCGGTAGCTTGATGCAGATGCTTGGAGGTTTTATCCCACACCCCAGCCTTAACCCTTTTGTCATTGATTTCAGCGGCTAGCAGATAGGTTTCCTCGATCGTGGTAGTCTTAGCCGCTTGCACGAAATCAGCAACACAGTCGGGTAAAGCTCGGATGTACTTCTTGATTGTCATCTCGGGAGTCTTGACTTGGTCGGGACAGATAATGCTGAGCTGTTTGAAGCGAGCAGTAAGACTAGCATTGTCTCCATCCTTCTGATGTATGTGCCAGAATTCATCTTCGAGCTTTTGACGTTCGTGAGGAGGGCAGAATTCCTCTAGCATGACTTCCTTGAGCTCATCCCACGACAGACCGTAAGCTGCATCATTCCCTCTCTTGTTCCTCTCGGCCGTCCACCAGTCCAAAGCACGGGACTGAAAGACGCCGGTAGCGTTCAGAGTTCGAAGGTCATCAGGGCAACCACTTTGTCGCAGAGTAACCTCGATAGAGTCAAACCAGTGGAATAGTGCAGTAGGACCTCCTTCGCCTGTGAATTCTTTCGGCCCACATGACTTGAATTGTTTGAAACTGAAAGGTCTCATTGCAGCTTTAGGACCTTCAGTCCTCGATTCCTCGGATGATTTGCTGGCGTTCTCGTAGGCATCACTCACAGCTTTTGCCACACTTTTCGCGATAATAGAGGCAAGACGTCTGTCCCTCTTTTCCTGACGAGAGAGTGTATGACGAGATCCAGACGACATTGTCTGCAATAGACATCGCCACGGAACTCAACACATGTATTCGAATCTCACCTCACACGTCTACTACTACTAAAGCTCAGTAATACGTACCATGTAAACGCAGATAGTCACAATTTCACATAATTACACGATTCACGTAAACACATAGAGCACATAACCACAACACTCCTAAACACGTAAGCACAATAGCAAGAAACACATATACCTTAGTCACTAGGGGCAGTCAGAAAACAGAAACCTAGTATTCAGAGTTTGCGAGTGTTCGAAAGTAGTGAAGTGCGAGCGCTTTGTTAATGATGTGTTGTGTGAGTAGCTAAGGCCAAAAACATTAGATTGAAACCGGTAGTACCTCAAAACGTCAATAAATAAGCACAGAACACGTATCTCACATAAAAGCGACGAAAACTTGAAACACATAAAATCGAGAATGGATTGTCTGCGGCTATTAGACTTCGACTAACCAAAGTGGTTCGACTATTCACAAGGATCCTGTGTGCACAATTACCTCCAGGACTATGCCTTTGCCTCGATTCTTGGGCGTTGGCGCAATTCCCATTGGTTATATTGTGTCTTCAGATCGTTGGAGTCCATCGAAACTTTGGTGGGAGTTTTGTATAAAAGCAGGACAAGTCGTCAAGGTTAGGGTTTCACCCCTATCTTATAACTTCGTCCTTGTTCTTAATAAAGTTGAGGAGATTATTCATCAAAATATGGATTTCACTCCTAATTTGGTATGATTTTCCTCGTTTGTAGCTAAAACGCAAGCTGATTAGGCAACCTTAGTCGAGAGTTTGCGGTTTTCACACCTATTCTCGGCCTCATTACCCGTTCATAACTTGAAAATTCAAGTGCAGTGATAGAAATGAGCGAGTGATAGTGGCGAGTTTACGCATACCCGTGAGTTGGTCTGTTGGTTCTTAACTATAGACTAGGTCTCTAAGACTTCGACCCGGACTAGGTCGACTCTTGCCTAATTCCCTATAGTTATGGCTCTGATACCAATCTGTCACACCCCAACCGATGGTGGAATCATCGGGGCGCGGCACTGAGCGAAACAGATTGTCTAGAAGTTTCCATAACAACTATCATTACCATTCAATTTAAGTTAACATGTCCCATACCATGTCTCAAATAGCAAACAAGTTATTACAGACAAAAACTAAACAAATATTCTGTTCCGACAACTCAGATTTAAACATAACTAGTTTATTCGTTGGTTTCTAGGACTCCAGTTCCTAGCTTCAAGTTCATCACAGCACAAAGAGCATAAAAGCAACCTAAGCACCTGTCACATACGTTAAAATAAGTCAATACATATAATGTAAAGGTGAGCATACAAGTTTGATAATAGCATATAGAGTTCGAATTCGTTTACGCATAACCAGCACGTACACATAGTGAAATGAAGCACGTTAGTTATCGACATAGATCCATCGATACCAATGACTGCGGGTTGACTGCCCGAGGCAGTTCGCAATACATGATTACCACCGTAATCCATGCAAGTAAAAGATCCTTAACAACCCCCGTGTGAACGGGTGCTGAGTCCAAACTATAGTACTATCGTTGCTAAGGCAGGTAGACAGCATTCCATGTGTAAACATAACAAACAAGCATTCATAAGCCACGTATAACATGCATAAATGGTTTAGCGTTAAAATAGCTTGAGTAGTGTGATTGTTGTAGTTTGAATATTCGTAACGTATGTAACACCCGAAAGTGCTAAAGCAAAAAGGGTTCGAGTATACTCACAGCGATTATGGATTGAAGGGAGCGCTTTTCAGCGAGTACAGTTAGCCTGAATAGATTCGATAACGTAACGATAAGTAGCGCGTAAAACAGTACAAAGTGAGAGCGGGTAGGATAACTGATCGTGCGGATCAACTATCCGTGAGAGGAAGTTATCCGTGCGAGCGAACTATCCGTGCGGATGGTGATCCGTGCGGATGGTGACCCATCCGGATAAGCTATCCGTGCGGATTAGTCGGTCGTGCGGATTGCTTATCCGTACGGACAAGTTGGACTTGCGGATAAACGTTCGAGTGGATTGTTTCTTCCTAAGGATGTGTTTGTGTATGATGGCTTGTGCTTTGAAGTTTTCGTTGTAGCATTTAGAAAACATTTAAGTGTCTCTACCTTTCAAGCCGGTCGCGTGGACAACAATCCGTCCGGATAGTGGTCCGTGCGGACACGTCTCTGAGGCTGAGTCATTTGATGAAGTTATGGAATCCGTCCGAATGGTAATCCGTACGGGAAGTAGTAATCCGTCCGGATAGTTGTTCGTGCGGACAAGACATTCCGTCCGGATAGTCTGTCCGTGCGGACAACTGGTCCGTGCGGATGAACCTTGTTTGAATGTATTCAAGGTCTTAGTATCTCATGATCCGAAGAATAATCCATTCAGAGGTCGTCCGTTCGGATCGCTCATTCGTTTATACTCAAACCTTGTTTTGAGTGTGGGTCCCAATGTGTAGTTCGTCCGGGTGACAACCGTCCGGATCGTCTGTCCGTGCGGGCAGCTTGTCCGTGCGGACAACTGGTCCGTGCGGACAGTCTCTGGTCAGATTGTTCCGTTCGTCTACTCTTGGTTTCTGTTGTCGTTTATCGAGACGTTCTGATTGCGTGGTAAACACTTGGAATCGTGTTCTTACTCGCATGACTAAGCCGGCCAGGAACCACCCTAACTCGACTTGTCGGCGGCTCAGAACGGTAGTTCCGGTTTATCCCGTAGTCAGGTGTCTTACGGGTAGGATTCCAGATCTAGGACTAGTGCATCACTATTATCGAGTAGAAGACTAGAACCGATCAGATCCGTACCGGTTTTAAGGGTAAAAGAAGGAGAGAACTTAGGTTTATTTCTTTCAACTCTTTTATCCTTTGAAAAGTCTAGATTTAGGTGATATTGTCGTGAATTCATATGGAAACCGTTCAGATCTGATTTATTCTTGATGGAATGAAGTCAAGTTTGAAGTTCATGAGGACTTCATGATGACGTCACCCGAGAATACCTCAAATCTTGATGGTTTCACGGTTGAAAGTTGAGATTTGAAGGATAAAAAGGTGTAGAATTGTGTAGTGATCAAGAATGTACAAGAATTAGAGCAAGACCTTACCTGGATTGAGAGAAATCTGAGAAAAGGTGAAGAATGCGTGCGGTTCGGACGTCACTTGCCAAAAGTGGAAAGTGTGGAGAGTGACCCGTGTATTTATAGGATGCTAAAAGGGGAAAGGGTGAGCCGTGCGGATGGCACGTAACCTGGATAGGCTATCCGTCCGGATTGGTCATCCGTCCGGATTGGCAATACGTGCGGATTGGCAATCCGTGCGGATTGACCATCCGTTCGGATGTCACCTGATTTGGTGCGTTCGGTGCGATGACGCTTCGGCTTCGATTACGAACGATTCGATAGGGGTTCCTAGTCAAATTACTTTTAGTCCCAACTACTTCGTTTACGACATGGTTCGAGTCGGAGTTCGGTTTCGAGTTCGATTGAGTTCGCTTGATTATCTCAACGTAACATAAAATAAACATGCACAGGTAACACGTAAGGCACACACACACGTATAAACAACAAGTAAAATACACCGTTCGAGTTGCGGTTCGATGTCGATTCGATTAGCATAGCTTGATTATTAGTTGATTAACTTTATCGCATTGTTACTTCCTATCATTCACAGTCGTAGGTCGATTGAAATACGGTTAATACGATTCGATTATTGTAATGAACGACACTTACTCCACATAATATAAATAAAATGAAAACATTTCTACGAGTCAAGTTGCGCGAAATCGGTCGTTGACTTTGACCTCGACTTTGACTTTCACTTGTGAAAACACGGGGTGTTACACTTAAAGATCAAAAGTTTACAAAGCATAGGGGTTAAACGTGTCAACATGTTAATTCTTACCTCTGAGTGACCTTTTAACGTTCTCGAGACTTTGTAATACTTCATTATACTTCCATGTATATCGGTTAATGATTTCGTGGAGTTTCGATGCATATAAGTACATTTCGGGTGATCTAGTATCTAACCGGGAGCTTAACGAAGTTAATTTATGACCCAAGGCACCTAAAAGTTAACTATGGGGGTCACAAGAGCAATAAATGAAAGATAAATAAACTTAGAATGGACCAGGGACTGAAAATGTAAAGATTTGCAAAGTTTTTACCGGAATCAAGGATCCTCACGGGCCGCGAAGATCTTCTTGATTAATCTAAATGTCAATCTCTAAACATCACCGCTAAATCGCTAATAACAATTTTAACTTTACTAAAGCATAGCAGTTTACCTTTTCTATTAACATACCATATCACCGCTATTATTTTTAAATATTTCAAAAAATCTGAATATTTTTGTAAAAGAGTCATACTTGCTACGAATGAAATTATACATAAAAGTAAATGATCGTATACTTTCATTGCTTCCCGACAAAGTAAAAGAATACCTAAGTTATGTAAATTGGTGTATATACAAAATAATTCACTTATGCAAATTTGTGCAGACATTATAAAGTAACATGGTTTCTATTTTTAAATTCGTGTAATACACTCTAGTTATACAATATGTATAGTAACTTTAATCATGTTTTGTAAAGAAATTACCAAATTAAAAATTATGATCTGCATTATTCATAACTTTGGATCCAAAATATTAAACATTTGAATAACATATACTAATATTTGTTCCACATATTTTATAAATGAATCACATCAACTATGATTTCATCTGATTTTAAAACAGTTCGACCGATCCAACCAATTAAATCAGTGGACCAGTAAAACTTCTGCTCGATAACCGATCTTTTTTTTAATGGCAAACAGAATCAATCCCGAGCACTCTCAGGGCACCCACTGGACAAACGGAGTACTCCAAGAGTAACCCGAGTCCATCACCAATTCCGGGGAAAACCCAGTAACTGATCTAGTTATGAAAATCTTGGTTCTATTGAAAAGTATATGAAACACTAAATGCACTAATATATATAAAAAGTTTAATATTCAAACCCTTTTATGTTCAATCATATATTCATCACACCCATGACCCAACATTTTCTGGTTTTTATAGACTTGTATCGAGTCCAATATTGTCATTTTGCTTGAGTCTCTTAAGTCTTGTCTCACATATTTGAATAGTTTTTTGTTTTATCGTCAAAAGGTTTTGTTTATTTTGGAACAGTGACTTGTAATTTTCTATATGTATACATTGTATTTGTTTTGTTGTGATACCACTAAATTTAACTAATGAATTGTATACAATCGTATGATATGGTGTTGGTGATAGAGTGTCATTGACTTGGATCGATTCCAATATTGTCATTTGCTTGAGCCTCTTGAGTCGTGTCACATTTTTGAATAGTTTTTGTTTTATTGTCAAAAGTTTTGGAAAATTGAATTCGTTAGATTTAATATTCTTTATGCATTCATTGTATTTGTATTGTTGTGATAACCTTAAAGTTGACTTTTGTATTATATACGATCAGATGATGCACTGCGGTGGTAAGGCGTCAACCTCTTAGATGGAGGATTCAAATCTTGTAAGGTGCAGATATATACAATGTTAGTTTGCTGTTAAAAAAATGGATTGTCTATTAAAACAGTACACTTTATATAAAAAAATCAAGCTTAATAAATAAAATATTTTTAAGCATAAATTATTGTCAATTACAATAGTATAAAGGGAATTGGTTTCTAAGGTTAAGCATAAATTATTTTCAATTACAATAGTATAAAGGGAATTGGTTTCTAAGGTGCATGAATCTATTTTCTACCAAAAGAGGCTAAACTAAGGGTAACTAATAAACACAATTTGGTTGTTTAATTCAACCATCTTTCGTTTGGAGTCAATAAGTACCAACAAAAGAAAGTATACCTAGATTTTAATCAATATATCGTCTCCCCACTCCTTGTTATGTGCTTAACTGAGGGGTTTATCGATCTTAAATCGGTTTGTTCATTACAGATGGAATAGCTTCCAAAACTCGATATTATATAATAAAGTCGGTATTATTCTGTTAAAAGATTTTTTTTTTCTAAAGTGCTAACGCATATCACTACTTGGATCTTCTAGATGTTATCAAAAGCTACACTTTTCGAAAGTACTAACGCATATCAATACTTGGATCTTCTACATGTTATCAAAAGCCACACTTATCGGTCACAAAGATTTTGCACCCTATTAACACTTTTAAGGGTTGATACTTTGTGTGTTTTCTTTTGTTCTTTTGAAAAAATAGCAAAACAATTATATATATATATATATTTATGAATTAATAAATGACGTAAATATATATTTTTATGAATTAATAAATAACGTAATAACCAATGGGGTGGTGGTCCATTGACAAAAGCAAAGCCTTAAAAACACCTAGGTTGGGAAGGGGAATGTCTTGGGTTCAAGTCCCACATACGACAGGGGATTAAAGAAATTAGTCGTTCAAAAAAAAATGACGTAATATGCCACTATTAAAAGGGTATTATTGTCTTTTAGATGCAAAACCATTTGTTGACAAAAAAGACTAGAGGTCCAATTGAGAATAATTAAAACTACAACAGCTTGTGTAGCAATCAGACAAGTTTCAAGAATATTAATTCCATGCATGACTAGAAACTCATGTTCTGCATCCAATCTTATACTCGGTCAAATACGTGTTACTATTTATTACTTTGTTTTTTTTATCTATTGGTATGGTACTTAACATCCACAAAAATATGTGGTTTTAAATATTTGCAAATGTATTGTGTAAAAATTGTTAAAAGAAAAATACATATTATTATCTTATGACATAATTATCTAATAGTATGGTGTTTGTTTTTACAAATGGGATGTGAATTTAAATCTAAATCCTTGCAATAAGTGAGATTTATATGTAAAAATTTGCTGTTAAAAATGTGTTATACGCATATCATATTACCTGAAATTTGATGTTAAACTCAACTAATTAAAATATTGACAAGAATTGTCGAAATATACTAGCTATACTTATAATAACTCAACAATTTTGATTATTTTAAGTTTCTAATAACTTCAACATACTAAATATTATACTTTTTTTCGACTATATAATAATACTCATATGCTCGGTTCCAATGAGGATAATCTGAGTTTTTTCTAGATTTATTGGGTTTCCTACTGGACTGGTATAGGCATTATCGCCTACTGGAGATGGATATGATCGGATGGTTTCACTTGTGGTACGATAATACTCCAGTGATTCAAATTTGTCGTTAAAAAAAGTTCCAATGAGGATAATCAGACAAATATTATCTAATATCATACCTGTCTCAAACCCGAAAAATTTTTATGACTAATCCCATACCTGACCTGTACCGAATACCGAATTTGTATCAAAAGAATTTTGAGTTTAAGGTTTTCTCCACAAATTCGAGCTGATTGTGGTGTTTTTTTCTTTCTTTTTTGAGTTAATTGCCATTTTAGTCCCTATGATTTGGGCTATTTTTCAGTTTAGTCCAAATGTTTTATTTTTCGTCTGTGGGTCCAAAAAGGTTTCACCGTTGCTATTTTCGTGCACTGGGTTAACTTCAGTGCACTGGGTTAACTTCATCCATTTATTCTGTTAACGTAAAGGGCAATTCATTCATTTTATATGTAATTTTGTTAACTAGAAAAAACAATTCAACCATATAAAATTCGAGTTGATTGAGGTTTTTTTGTCTTTTTTTTTTCATCATATTACCTCTATTGATTGATACTTTTTTGGTCAACCAGCTTCCAAAAGTACAAGTGATAAAATTCAAAGTTAGCCACCTTGTCTCCATAAGTGAATGCATGCATCATGCTACTATAAATACACATCTTGAACCCTAATTTACCAACATACATAACTCATTTACTCATTTTCTTTCAACTCACCATGACACACAACCATAACAACCTCCTCTCAGCCGCCGCGACCGCTCCACCACCACCACCACGAAAAGAATTCCGCTATCGCGGCGTCCGTAAGCGTCCCTGGGGACGCTACGCTGCCGAGATCCGTGACCCGTGGAAAAAGTCACGAAAGTGGCTCGGCACATTCGCCACCGCGGAAGAGGCCGCCTTAGCGTACGACGCTGCGGCCTTCAAACTCCGCGGGGCGAAAGCGAAGATGAATTTTGGTGTTACCACTCCATTTTTCCACCCTGTGGTTGAGAAGAAACCCTTCATGTTTGATTTGAACATAAAGTGTGAAAAGCAGTTGGTGGGTGTTGTTGTGGTGGATGATGATGATGGTATGAAAGCAAAGACGGTGAAGAAACCCTTTATGTTTGATTTGAACCTGCCGGCGACGTTATTTTGACCACCGTGACGGTGGTTGGGTTTCATCGGATTATGTTACTAACTTACTATGTAACTAAGTTCATATGTTCGATGTAATATATAGTAAGTTGAATAAAATTTTGATTAATTAATAGTTAAAGAATATTAGTTTCATGCATGACTAGAAGCTCGTGTTCTGCATCCAATCTTATACTCGGTCAAATACGTGTTACTATTTATTACTTTGTTATCTATTGGTACGCTACTTAACATCCACAAAAATATGTGGTTTTAAATATTTGCAAATGTATTGTGTAAAAATTGTTAAAAGAAAAATACATATTATTATCTAGAGTTAATGTCATTTTAGTCCTTATGGTTTGGGTTATTTTGCCAGTTTAGTCCAAAGGTTTGAAACGTTGCCATTTTAATCCAAATAGTTTCAAACGTTGTCATTTTTGTCCACTAGGTTAACTCCATTCCTTTATTCTGTTAACTAGAAGGGCATTTTGGTCATTTGATATGTAATTCTGTTAACTAGAAGAGCAATTCGACCATATAAAATGATCGAAATACCCTTCTAGCTAATAGAAAAAATAGATGGAGTTAACCCCGTGGACTAAAATGGCAACGCTTGAAACTATTTGGACTAAAATGACAACGTTTCAAACCTTTGGACTAAACTGGCAAAATGGCTCAAACCGCAAGGCTTAAAATGGCATTTAACTCTATTATCTAATAGTATGGTGTTTTGTCTTTTACAAATGGGATGTGAATTTAAATCCTTGCAATAAGTGAGATTTATGTGTAAAAATTTGCTGTTAAAAATGTGTTATAGGCATATCATATTACCTGAAATTTGATCTTAAACTCAACTAATTAAAAAATTGACAAGAATTATCGAAATATACTAACTATACTTATAATAACTCAACAATTTTGATTATTAAACATACTAAATATTATACTTTTTTAGACTATATGATAATACTCATATACTCGGTTCCAATGAGGATAATCTAAGTTTTTCCTAGATTTATTGGGTTTTCTACTGGATTAGTATAGGCATTATTGCCTACTTGAGATGGATATGATCGGATGGTTCCATTTATGGTACGATGATACTCCGGTGATCCAAATTTTTCGTTAAAAAAAAGTTCCAACGAGGATAATCAGACAAATATTATCTAATATCATACCCGTCTCAAACCCGTAAAACTTTTATAACTAATCCCATACCTTACCTGTACCGAATACCGAATTTGTATCAAAAGAATTTTGAGTTTAAGGTTTTCTCCACAAATTCGAGTTGACTAAGGTGTTTTTTTTTTCTTTCTTTTTTGAGTAAAATCCTATTTTAGTTCATGTGATTTGAGCTATTTTTCAGTTTAGTTCAAATGTTTCATTTTTTGTTTGTGTGTCCAAAAAGGTTTCACCTTTGCTATTTTAGTCCACTGAGTTAACTTCATCCATTTATTCTGTTAACGTAAAGGGCAATTTAGTCATTTTATATGTAATTCTGTTAACTAGTAAAGCAATTCAACCTTATAAAATTCGAGTTGATTGAGTTTTTTTTTTCTTTCTTTTTTTTTTTCTTCATATTAACTCTATTGAAGTATTGATTGATACTTTTTTAGTCAACCAGCTTCCAAAAGTACAAGTGCTAAAATTCAAAAGTTAGCCACCTTGTCTCCATAAGTGAATGCATGCATCATGCTACTATAAATACACATCTTGAACCCTAATTTACCAACATACATAACTTATTTACTCATTTTCTTTCAACTCACCATGACACACCACCATAACAACCTCCTCTCAGCCGCCGCTACCGCTCCACCACCACCACCACGAAAAGAATTCCGCTATCGCGGCGTCCGTAAGCGTCCCTGGGGAAGCTACGCTGCCGAGATCCGTGACCCGTGGAAAAAGTCACGAAAGTGGCTCGGCACATTCGCCACCGCGGAAGAGGCCGCCTTAGCGTATGACGCTGCGGCCTTCA
Source organism: Helianthus tuberosus (assembly GCA_030545235.1). Taxonomy (NCBI): domain Eukaryota; kingdom Viridiplantae; phylum Streptophyta; class Magnoliopsida; order Asterales; family Asteraceae; genus Helianthus; species Helianthus tuberosus. Next base: position 185,979,867 of record CM060354.1, read on the forward strand.
AACTCCGCGGAGCGAAAGCGAAGATGAATTTTGGTGTTACCACTCCATTTTTCCACCCTGTGGTTGAGAAGAAACCCTTCATGTTTGATTTGAACATAAAGTGTGAAAAGCAATTGGTGGGTGTTGTTGTGGTGGGTGATGATGATGGTATGAAAGCAAAGACGGTGAAGAAACCCTTTATGTTTGATTTGAACCTGCCGGCGACGTTATTTTGACCACCGTGACGGTGGTTAGGGTTCATCGGATTATGTTACTATGTAACTAAATTCATATGTTCGATGTAATATATAGTAAGTTGAATAAAATTTTGATTAGTTAATAGTTAAACATTATGGGTTATGAGTAAGCTAGAAAGGGTAACTACGCATGAAGGATTCATATTTAGGATTAATTTTAAAACCTCTATAAATACACATTTAAATAACAACTCATTCCAAAATGTTCACACAACTCACTCTACATTCTTCCACTCTTATCATATTTTTGTATATCAATTTTCAAATGGTGATTTTAGAATGAAGGTTGTTTAGAAAACCAAACCGTCATAATCGTTTCAGTTCATTATCGTACCGTTTTATGATACCATGTATATACTCTAATTTGAATACAAATTCATTTTTAATTAAATATAGACTTGAATGTAAGAAAAAAAAACTAAGCTAAACTACGTACTTAGGTTTTAGAAAAAGTTACCGAACGTAAGTTATTGAAGAAATATCAAGTTAAACGATACAGGATTTATAATTTAAAAAAAGGAAAAACAATTAAAAAAATAAAATCAATTATTAAAAAATGAAAAAAGTTAACGAAGGTAAGTTATAAAAAAATATCAAATTAATTGATAAAGAAAATATGATTTAAAAAAAAATTTATAAAAAGAAAAAATGATGTATAAAAATAAAAAATATGATTCAATAAAGGTAAAAGAATTATTATAAAGAATATACGATTTAATAAAGAGCAAAAAAGATTTAAAAAATAAATAATTGGTAAAAAAATATCAGGAAGGGCTATGTTACTATTCATGGCCCTTTATCACTAATATATATATAATATAATACACCCCCACACACACACATATATATATATATATAATATAATTAAATAGAGTTTAATAATTGTTTTCTTAAGTCCATACGTAATGGGTATTGTAGGGGCGTGAATAAGTTTGATAACGTCTCCAAAACCGTCCCCCTCCAGGCATTATAGGGACATAAAAGGGGAGAGACGTTTCTAGTATAACGACAATGGAGGAGAAAAAACTAGCAAGTAATGATTGAAAGAGTATTAAGTGTCGTTAACTATTACGCATTTTTTAAGAGACGTTTGTGATGATGATGTGGCGGAAAATGTCTCTTAAGGGGCATTAACCATTACGGATGGTGTAATAGTTTTCGAAGTTCAATTACAAAGTAAGTATTTAAATGGATATTAATTTTCATTTTTAAATGTGTTTCCTTAAATGTAAACCAAAATATGAGAATGTGTTTGGAGAAAGAGTCAATTAATTGAACTTTAAACACGCTATAATAATTCGATGTGTGAAGTGTGAATACAGACTTTTGCATACAACTTTTAGACATGTGATGTTATGTTTATTTGAATATATATATATATAGGCAGGTTCAGTTTATGTTTATGGTAGAAATGAATGTTCTACGCAGCTGGCAAGAAAGAAAACCAAAGGAATATGAATGTATACGTATGTACATATTTTTTTTCACTAGTTCAGAACTACGTTTCTTTTTAACTATGAAGTTTTTTCTCTTTTCTTTCTTTTTTTTTTTTTTTTTTGAAAAACAAAATTTTATTAACTAACTAGCAACATGCTAGCAAAAAAAAAAAAACAAAAAAAAAAAAAAAACAAAAAACAAAAGTTACACATAAAGGAGCGGACTTTGTAACGAACCTACCCAACCAAAGTTCAACTTAAATGGCTCAGCTTGACCAAAAGTTTCGCGGGGGCGGAAAGTCATGAGACCCAATATCTTTTTTCCTATCGCTATGTTTTACGTTATATGTTCGGGTTAGGTCAAACAATAATAACTCCAAATAAAACTAAATAAATTTCATTCAGACTCGTTCTTACACATAAAAAAACTAAATTTGAACCATCAAGTTTCATTTATATAAAAACTAGTTTCAGACTTTATTAAACTCATTTTAAGTTAAAAAACAATTATAAAAAATTACTAACAACTCCATTCTTCCCTTTTTTTAACTCAATACGTATAAATTTTTTTGACAATAAACTTAATAGAGACGGAGAATTTTTAGGCAAAATAATTGGCGGGGGCAAACCTATATAATTTTAAAAAATTCAGACGGAAAATCGGAAAATAACACTACTAACTGAAATATTGGCGGGGACGGGTGCACCCTCTTGCCCCTTTTAAGCTACAACGTTGTATTCCTATTTACAAACCACAGATAGGAATAATTTAGGACCGTATCAAATAAGCTTCCGTTTCTTCTATTATTAGCATTCACACATTCACCGAGAACATTATATAGCTCGAAGTTCGTTTGAAAATATCTTTTAAGAAATCGACTTGACTCACTTTGTAAATGAATCAAGCTTGAGATTGGTATAAATTGACTCGATATCCTAAACAAGTTTATTATTTATATAAGTATAAATATTTTAATTTATTATAAGAAAGCCTATAATTATATAATAAATATTTACATGAGGCATACTGACTTGCACAATTTGCTTTGCATCACCCACATACCAAAGTTGATATAGCATCACTCACATACTGATGAAACAGTGGTTAACCGGGGAGGGTTAATTCACTGGTCTCGTCAAGTAGGGTTAATCCCTTCTTTCCGAGGATCGCTGACTAGATCGTCCGCTGGTTGGTTTCCTGCATAAGGAAACAAGCCGTGACTCGTAACAAGGAGGATGGGGTGGGGGGTGCTCCTTGTTACCACTCTCCGGCGTGAGAATCAGTAGTTTGCTTGGAAAGCAAAGTGTGATAGTAGTAGTAGTAGTGAGAGAGTTGAGAAGTGATACCTCAAACCTGGTTTGGGGTGGGTATTTATAGCCGAGGAGTGAAGGAGGGTAGTTGAGTAGCTAGTCTGACATTGCACAGCTACTTGCAGGTGTGTCAAACCCGTTGGTTGCGGTGGTGATGTCACGTCCTGCTGTGGTGTCAGACTGTTGCACACATGTGGGCTGATAGGCGACTGTTCCCAGTGCCACTTGCACTGTGGTGTCAGACCCACTTGCCTTGTAGGCAGGATGCGGTGCCAGGCCGCATCGCTGTTTGCGGTCACTTGATGTTGTTCCCGCGTTCTTTGTTTTATCCAAGATGTATGCGGGACGCGGTGCCGTGCCGCATCGCCGCTTGATGACTGTTACTGTTGTTCAGATCCCTTGTCGTGATGAAAATGTTCATAGGATGCGGTGCCAGGCCGCATCGCTATGTGTAATATTCGTCCTTGTACTTAAGGTAAGTCTTCTCATCACTGGACAGATTGGACCGCTGAGTGCGCGCGTGCCCGCACGAACACAAGTAAGTTCCTGCTGGTGGGGGTCTTTGATAAGGGTAATGGTCACTCGCGGTCGTGCTGACGCGAGATCTGGAACCATACCCCTTCAAGTCCCCCCAGTCTAGTGTTCCTTCCTTATGCAAGTTGCATGTGGGAGGGATACTGGACTATGGTCTCTAGAAGGTAGAATATGGGCCATGCAGATGGCTCCTACTTTCAGTAAATCAGGCTGCTGACCGGTCGGTCGGTAGGTCATTTCGAGTGGATTGTTTCTTCCGTCTGATGCGGAATTCTCAGCCAAGGAGTTTCGAACCAACCTTTGTAATGGTGACTGCGGGTGTTAGCAGGGTTCGAACCAACCTTTAAGATGGTGACGGTGGATGTCCGTAATCGCCACTCTAGTTGTAACCTCTGCGTCAGCTTTGCTCAAGCTCTATGTTCAACTGGACATTCAACGATGATCCCTACTTTGTGGGGTGTTCGTGTTCTCCAGTTTAGCTCTCTAGTAACCGCACGTCCTCTAAGGTTTAGCTCTCAAGTAACCGCACGTCCTTTGCGGTTACTGTAACACCCCGAAAACGGGTTTGGTAATCAAACCACGTTAATACTAAAGGACGGGTAAAATACCGTTAGTGGTAAAATTTAACCCGGTAAATATCACTACGCCAAAAAAGGCTTACGGCCACACAAAAAAAGAGTGACCATACGCCTTTTGTCACACTTTTTTTTTTCAACTCAAGTGTGACCAAAGGTCCAGTCATCATAGGTATCATACGGCCACATTCATGTTTAGTGGTCGTAGCAACTTTAAAGTGTGGCTAAAGGGTACCACTATCTCTTGCTGGAAATCAGACATTATGTACAATAAGTGTGGCTAAAGGGTAACAACAGCCACACGAATTTATTGTAAATGTGGTTGTTTCTATTATATAGTCACTTAAAAGTTTGTTTTAGCCACATCAATTAAAAAAAATGTGGCAAAAAGAGTTGTTGTAATTAAGCATTCCATTTATTAAGTAAGACTAAATGTTTGGAACAGCCACATGAACTCACTGTAAGTGTGACCGTTTTATTATTTAGTCACATCTGTTTACTATAACTGAGGCTAAAAAATATTTCTAGACACTAAAAACAACTTTGTAATTTTATATGTGACTATTGTCTAACCTTTAGTCACATATAAATTTTTGTAATTTTAAGTGTGACTATTGTTTAACCTTTGGTCACACATTTTTTTTTCACATGACATATGTTATTATTCCGTCACACAAAAGTAATAAAGTGATGATAGCGTGGCTAATGTTTATGTAAAGCTACATGAAGTTTTGTGGTTTTAAGTGTGGCAATGGCTAACATTTGGTCACTTATAATTTACTTTCTCATGACATTTGCTATCATTTCGTCACATAAAGTAAGGATAATGTGGCTAATGATTATGTAAAGCCACATAAAACTTTATGATTTTATGTGTGGCTATCATCTAACATTTGGCCACACAAATTCATTTTGTGCATTACAGATGCTATCATTCTGTCACATAAAAAAATCAAAATAAGGATGGTGTGGCTAAAAGTTATGTAAAGCCACATGAAATTTTTTTTCTTTCTAAGTGTGGCTATTGTGTAATCTTTAGTCACACGTAATATTTTTTACCCATGGTGTTTGCTAATATTTCGTCACACCAAAATAAACACAATGGCGATGGTGTGACTAATGATCAAGTAAAGCCACATGAAATTTTGTAATTTTAAATGTGACTATTGTCTAACATTTGGTCACACATAATCTTTTTTACCCATGACAATTGCTAACATTTCGTCACGGCAATAAACAAAGTGACGATGATGTGACTAGTAATTATGTAAAGCCACATGAAAATTTGTAATTTTACTATGTGACTATTGTTTAATCTTTGGTCACACATAATTTGTTTTTACATAACGTTTACTATGATTTTGTGACACAAAAAGATAAAATGACAATGGTGTGGCTAATGTTTATGTAAAGCCACATGAACTTTTGTGCTTTTAAGTGTGGCTTATTATGTATATCCAAATAATAAAAAACAATAATAAACATAAGAAAACCTAAAACCAAATAATATTAAAATTAATAAACCAAAATCTGTGCACGATAATACCAAAAACTAAACTTCTAATCAAAAACTATCTACAAATGTTGCAAAAGGAAATGATTGTAAACATAAAATAAGTACTAGTTTAAAGTGTTTTTCTTGTTCTTCTTGCTCTCTGTTTTTTGATGCCATCTAGCGTTGTAAAACATATCTTTTGCTTTTTAGCGACTTGAGTTGTAGTGTTTTGTGTTTGAATGCTTGATAGATTTGGTATCTGAAGCAAAAAACATGAAAACAAATATCAATAGCTAGAGTAATTAATCATATATTAATAAAGAACAAACCTTTTGGCTAGTTTTGACAAGGTATTTTGGCCAAGCAACAAAAGTATTTAGTGCATCTCCAACTGTTTTGACCTCACATGATTCTACCGGTAAAAATGCTGCTTCTTTTACAACTTTATCAATAGAAACTCTATAGCAATTATCTTGTAGTGGAACTCCATGAATGCTTTGTTTTCCCGTTGACAAATGAATTGTACCATAAGCCACACAGTTGTTCATATTTATAGTATATAGAGTACACTTGATCTACAAAAAAAATATTTTATATTAACATCTTAAGGTTAAAATCAATATAATAATGTATTTCGTAACACATACCTCTAGGACATTTGTTGAATGTGTATTATGTATATTTTCTTGTGATTCCAACTGCGATGATGTCCCAAGAAGTGAAGTCTCTTGCGTAGACAAAACATCTTTTTTTCTAGTTTTCACATTTTCCTAAAAACATTGAATTAATTAAGTTATAGAAAATCAACAATCACACATAAAAACTATAAAAAATACGAAATTGTCAAACACTTACCGTTATCATTTCTTTTTGCACCATTTTAGAAGTGTTAGCATGAGAAGTGACTTCTGTTTGCACTACTTTACTTGATATGTTAGATGTGGTAACATTAGTATTGTCCTTTGATTCAGTACTATTGTTCATAGATTTTACCTACAATTCAAATAAATGTGTTATGAAATATCAATAATTACATGGGAAATTATAAAAAAATAATGAAATTATCATACTTACCGTTGGTGCCATTTCTTTTTGCACTATTTTAGATGCGGTAGCATTGGCCTTATGCTTTGATCCGTCATGTTTATCCAAAGAATTTACCTACAAAATGTAACAAGGAAGCAATACAGATAATACGATTTGATAAAACAGGGAAAATTTCTAAAATTGTAATGCACATGGTAAATTTATATAAATAGGTTGCTATTTATGGTAGCTAACAATGGTTAACATTTGAAAACTATTAAGGTATTAATTTGCTAATAAAATAAGTCACTTACTTGTGTTTGTGACATTTTGTCTACAGATAATGAACATATTTGTAATGTTTGTCCTTGTGCAGCCAGATGAGCTAAAACTTGATTAAGTGTGTTATTTGTTTCTGCCATCTGCATCGAAAGGGTCTTAATTTGTTCATCTTTTTTCCCACGCTCAAGTCTCTCGTTATGTAGTTGAAACTCCAGTTGTGCAATTCGTTCTTTTGATGATCCTTTTGTTCGAGGACTCTGCCAATATCTACTAGAAGTCACTCCATAACCAACACCTTTTAAATATCCACCTTTTTCTTTGCCAAATACTAATGTGAGTGCATCCGTGCCCGGATCAAGGTTCACGGATCCATCTTTAATTTGCGTTTCAGTGTCAATCTGTAGAAATTGTTAACAAACAAACATGTATTATAGTAACTAAAAATAAACCAAAAAAGTTTAAAGTTGAACTTACTATTTTATTAGCTATGTCTTTTACATCAACATTCTTGTATTCTCCGTTTTTGTTTTCCCTTGCTTTCCTCCACATTAAAGCACGAGAGGGGATCTCATCAACTGAAAGTTCGTTATTTTGTACCTTGTAATATATACAACAAAAATAATGGACACACACATCAGACATACAAACAAAAAATCATTATAAGCACAAAAAAAAAAACAAACTTTAATTGAAGAAATGAAGTTACCAGTTTGTCTCTTAGATAAGCATACCCTCCTCGTCCCAAGTGATGATCATAAACGTATTTTGATCGTGCTGTTTTTCTTTTATTTGACACGTCCTTACAACAAAATTTGTAATTATTTCATTAGAGTTTAAAATTATATTTAAAATAAAATAATGATGAACATTAGAATAAAAGATTAAAACCTTAAACTCGTCTGATTGTGTATATGTTACAAACTTGTCCCAGTCTTTTTGCTCCACCATTGAACGATACCTCTTAGAAATTCGTGCAAGTTTCTTTGGTTTACCTAAGTTAGGTACTATGTATCCCGCATACACTTTTCTTCTAAAATTTCGAAGCAGGTCACCAAGCCGAGTCATTACAAAACGCCTACGACATGCATCAATGTCATAAAAACGCTGCAATATATAATACAAGTTGTATGTTAGTCACATGAAAATGTAAAAATACATTTATAATTAAGAGAAAAGAATTAACCGTTATTTCCTCCCACAATTTATCCTTTACTTCTGTTGGCACTGTTTTCCATGCTAAAAACCTAAATCCGACATATTCTCTTACTAGGTCTCCCAAAAAACTTGAAAATTCTGATCTATATTCCCCAGAAAACTTCTCCAATTCATCAAATGTAACTTTGTGTTTTTTTCCACCCGAGTTTGTAAATGTTGTTCGCATTTTTGGTAACCTGGTCAACCCCCTCTTCGGTGTTTTTGTTTTGTGTGCTGTCAAATCCATATCCGAGAAATCGCTTTCAGATTCACCTGTCAAATCCCTATCCGAGAAATCGCTTTCTTCTTCAACTTCCATGATTTCTTCTTCAACTTCCATGATGCTAGAAATGAGTTTGACAAAAGTTGTTATTATATACAATAAAGAGAATGAATAAATTTTCCAGAAATGAGTTTGACCCGTTCTGACCCGAACCCGTTCCGACCCGATGGGATAGTTTCAGGTACAAACACATCCCTCACTTTCAATAAACTCTTTTCATATTCAAGTTTGATTAACGTTATACAATAATAAGCTGGCACACAGGTCTAAAGAACTGTTTATCAAGTTTTTGCGTGTACTAGTGTTTTACAATCAATGATATGAACAACAAAGAATGCAGAATTAATGTCGTGGGATTAACGTTATACAATAATAAGCTGGCACACAGGTCTAAAGAACTGTTTATCAAGTTTTTGCGTGTACTAATTTTTTACAATCAATGATATGAACAACAAAGAATGCAGAATTAATGTCGACAATGTGAGAATATCAACTGCAAAACCACACAAAATCATCACCAATTACATTTCAAGACTACTTTTACATTATATATATGCTAACTCAACACATTGGCCAAAAGAACTGTGTATCAAGTGCCTGTGTGTACTAATTTTTATAACAAATGAATTGAGCAACAAAAAATCCTTTTTAATGTCAACAATGTGAGAATATCAGCAGCCAAAACCACATAAAAATCATCACCAATTGCATTTCAAGACTACTTTTACAGTTTACATATGTTAACTTAACACACTGACCAAGAGAACTGTGTAACAAGTGCCTGTGTGTACTAATTTTATAACAAGTGTATTGAGCAACAAAGGATCCACTTTTATTGGCATATCAACAACAAAAATCATCACCAACTGCATTTCAAGACTACTTTTACAAGTTACATATGCTAACTTAACACACTGGCCATTTTATAACATTTATTGTCAACAATGTGAGCATATCAACAACTAAAACCATACAAAAATCATCCCCAAATGCATTTCAAGACTACTTTTACATTTTGCATATGCTAACTTAACACACTAGCCAAAAGAAGTGTGTATCAACTATCAAGTGTCTCTATGTACTAACATTTATAACAAACTAACTGATACAAAAAGAATCCAACCTTATTGTCAACAATGTGAGCATATCAACTGCTAAAACCACACAATATCACACACAAAAATCATCACAAATTGCATTTCAAGACCATTTTTATAACATCTAGTAAAAACTGTTAACCTAAAGATCAAGAATATACCAAGGTTATCAGCAGTAACACCCTTCTTGTTGGTTAACCGAAGCCGAGGATCAAAACTCACATAATCAGAGGAGAGATTAGATGGATTCAAAGAAAATAGGGTTCTTGCACTTACCTTAATCAGAGGAGAGATTAGATGGATTCAAAGGAGATGCTTCGTGTCTGGTTTCTTTCTCTCTTTTTCGTAATGCCAAAACAAGAAGTTGGTTAAACAAAAACAGAAGAGGGGTATTAGTACGAGATCTGGGTATGAATTTTGGGAGGGGAATCCATTTAGGGTTAAAGGAAAATAGGGGGAAAACTAAAAATGAACATGTTTTAGGTTGGATACACAAGAGAAAGAGAGGGAAATTAGAATTTTTTGGGAAGTGGTAGGAAACGAAAATTAAAATTATATTTTTAGATATGATATTATTATATGCAATTATGTTTTTTAAGTAAATTTTAATTTTAATATATTAAATTCAGAAAAAAAAAATTAAAAAAATCGGGTTAAACGAGTCATGTTCGGGTTCATATGTATGATACGATTTTCGGGTTCGGGTCGGGTTGAACCTGCCAACCCGCGAACACAACCCGTTTAGCACCCCTAAATAATAGACCTAATCGTAATTATTTAATAATGATCATACTAATTTAGTCCCTATTGGTCAATTTTCCTATGGTTCATGTTGTTTTTCGGGTCGTGTCCGAAATTCATACCCATACTTAGGGGTGCAAACGAGTCGAGCCGAGCCCGAGCTCGATTGACTTATGAGAGCTCGAGCTCGGGCTCGATAAACAAACGAGCTTTGTTTTGAGGATCAAGCTCGACTCAGGCTCGATAAGGCTCGGCTCGTTTCATTAGGCCTAATTGACCTTTATTAAGCTCTACTAACTATCATTGAAGCTAACTGACAATCATCAGACCTAGTTGACTTTCATTGGACCTAATTGACCATCATTGAGCTAAAGAACTGCAATTAACCATCATTTGGCCTAAATGACCATCATTGGGTCTATTTGATCACCACTGGGCTTAGTTGGCCATCACTGAGCCTTAACAACTCTAACTAACCTTCATTGAACCTAGTTTACCATCGTTGGGTCTAATTGACTGTCATTGGGCCTAATTGACAATCATTGAGCTCAACAACCCTAACTGACCATCGTTGGGTCTAATTGACCGTCATTGGGCGTAATTGGCCATCATTGAGCTTAACAACCCTAAATAGCCTTCGTTAGCCCTAATTGACCTTTATTAAGCTCAACTAACTATCATTGAAGCTAACTGACAATCATTAGACCTAGTTGACTTTCATTGGGCCTAATGGGCCGTCATTGAGCTTAAAAACCGTAATTAACCATCATTTGGCCTAAATGAGCATCGTTGGGTCTATTTGATCACCACTGGGCTTAATTGGCCATCACTGAGCCTTAACAACTCTAACTGACCTTCATTGAACCTAGTTTACCATCGTTGGGTCTAATTGACCGTCATTGGGCCTAATTGACAATCATTGAGCTCAACAACCCTAACTGACCATCGTTGGGTCTAATTGACCGTCATTGGGCGTAATTGGCCATCATTGAGCTTAACAACCCTAAATAGCCTTCGTTAGCCCTAATTGACCTTTATTAAGCTCAACTAACTATCATTGAAGCTAATTGACAATCATTAGACCTAGTTGACTTTCATTGGGCCTAATGGGCCGTCATTGAGCTTAAAAACCGTAATTAACCATCATTTGGCCTAAATGAGCATCGTTGGGTCTATTTGATCACCACTGGGCTTAATTGGCCATCACTGAGCCTTAACAACTCTAACTGACCTTCATTGAACCTAGTTTACCATCGTTGGGTCTAATTGATCGTCATTGGGCCTAATTGACAATCACTGAGCTCAACAACCCTAACTGACCATCGTTGGGTCTAATTGACCGTCATTGGGCGTAATTGGCCATCATTGAGCTTAACAACCCTAAATAGCCTTCGTTAGCCCTAATTGACCTTTATTAAGCTCAACTAACTATCATTGAAGCTAACTGACAATCATTAGACCTAGTTGACTTTCATTGGGCCTAATGGGCCGTCATTGAGCTTAAAAACCGTAATTAACCATCATTTGGCCTAAATGAGCATCGTTGGGTCTATTTGATCACCACTGGGCTTAATCGCTGTTCAGCAGCCTTCGAAACGGTACGCGTCGATCCCTTATCGCTGTTCAGCAGCCTTCTTTCGATCAAACAGCCTTGTTTCGAAACTGGATTCTGCGCAAAACGACAAATTTCGATCAAACAAACCTTCGAAATGGTACGCGTCGATCCCTTATCGCTGTTTAGCAGCCTTGTTTCGAAACTGGATTCTGCGCAAAACGACAAATTTCGATCAAACAAACCTTCGAAACGGTACGCGTCGATCTGTGATACCCCAATCACAAAGTGAGAATCTTCCGGTCCATATCCAAGAAACGCATTTGTGTATTTCTCCTCGGGTACGTCTCGTTTTCTCAACAGTTTCATCCCTAGGCACTCTGTATAAAAAGTTACTTTATTGTTCTGTCCAAGTCACCAACACGATAAACAACGTGAAGCATTCTTCTCTTGTCGTTTTTTACCCATTCCAACGCATTTTCTTGCGTAGTTGCTGTGCTTCCTTGAGCCATGTTTACTATTGTTTTAGATGCTGATTTACTGTTTACTTCTTGTCTAAATATCTTAAAAGCTTTAAGACCGAAGTTTTTTTACTGTGATCCCGCTGGACAAAACATAAAAAGCCACATGGTAATATAAGATATTCACAGAGTAACAGACTATGAACTACCACTATATAATATCTATCAAATGAAAGTCTTCTGTTAATCTATTTATCATCACAGATATACAAAATTAAGTTCAGTCAGCCTTGCTTTTTTAAGTACCTTGAGTGCGCTACCCCATCGGCAACTATGCATATAACCAATATAAGGTTATATTAATTCCACCAATCAACATAATATTATATTAGCTTCTGTCTTTATTCGAATAAATTCCTACATGTTCTTCAACAGCAAATCGAACGAAACACACAAATTTCCACAAATGCACTAAAATTCGTTAACTGGTATGAAAGCCATAAACTAAACCTAGTTATACAAATGTCACAGATTTGCGCAGACTATCAAAGATTTATCCGTGCCTTCGTTTCAAAAACACTCAGTGTGAATCATGTCTATGTAGATCTGTGAATAATGTGACTTGTCAAACCATGCGAATCAGCAATCAGATTTAATTCAAACTTGTGCAAATTCTGTATCAGATCTGTGCAGACTCGTTGAACTGATTCAAAAAAATCGCCTAAAATCCAGGCATAAACGAGGATCGAACCCACGACCCCTTGATTGCTTCACACGCACCAAAACCAATCCACCACTTCATCCGCTTGTAAATTAATTGGTTTTTAATTTATAAAAACACCAACTTTAATCGTCCTTTTTATTTAAAAATAACCAAAATAGAGTAAATCTACTGTGATTGTATTGTATCATCGCAAATCCCAATTAATATTAGAATTAGAAACAAGGCTGCATCATACGTAACCCTACTGTTCGACAATTTTGAAGGCTGCATGTTGGACAATTTTGAAGGCTGCATATATACAAACCCTGTTGTTACGAAAACAAGGCTGCATCATACGAAACTACAAGGCTGCTGTTCGACAATTTTGAAAGGTGTTCAACTAATTTATGCATGTTCTTTAATAAATATTGTTTAAACATATTCAACAGATATATGATTTGTTGAACTACAGAACCCTACTGTTCTTTAATTTATGCATGTTCTTTAAATACAGCCCTGTATTTATTGCTTGGTCGGTGATCAGGCAATAAAATTTGACAATCATAAGGATGCGTATATTATATGATGTTTCTCTACATACCTTGTCGTATTTTTATTCTAATGTGTTTTTACTCTACTATGCTTATGTACCAGGTCGTGATTAAAGGATGGATAAGTCTTGGATGTTAACCGATAGAACCAAAAAACCATATATGGATGGAGTTGCAGCATTTCTAGATTACGCAGTTCGCAATTTGAAGATGTCGACGAACATCGACCCAAAAAAAACTAAACAAAAAACAAAAATTCCATGTCCATGTATAAATTGTTTAAACCACTACTCTCTTCCTTTGGATGAAGTGGATCATCACTTGTTTAATAAGGGAATTGATCCAAATTATACAAGGTGGATAAAACATGGAGAAAAAGATGAGCCGGTTAAAAATGTGCTTCATACAGAGTATTTTGACACCGAAATTCCAACAGATGCCACGGAAACAATAGAAATGGTAAATGCCACAGAAGATAATTTCACAGAGGACTATGAGAAGCTTCAGGAACTACTTGTTGATGCTGAGAAGCCCCTTTATAAAGGATGTCCTAACTTCACAAAGTTGTCCGCACTAGTTCAACTAGTCAACTTGAAGAGTAAGCATGGAGTCTCAGATAAGTGCTTTACTGAACTTCTAGCTTTGTTGAAAAAGATGCTACCTGAAGGTAACGAAATGGTTAACAATACATATAAGGCAAAAAAGACAATGAAGGCAATGGGTTCAGGATATACAAGGATACATGTATGCATCAACGACTGCATTCTTTACAGGAAGGAGTACAAAGACTTGGTTGTATGTCCAACTTGTGGGAAGTCAAGGTGGAAGGTGGATGAGAACACTAAAATAATGTATGAAAATATTCCTGCAAAGGTAATGTGGTACTTTCCCATACTACCACGATTGAAATGACTCTTTCAAGCTAAGAGTATAGCAAAAGATTTATCATGGCACGCCACCAGTTCCAAAAAACCCGGTGTTTTACGCCACCCATCAGATTCACCTGCATGGCAAGCCATAGATAACCAATTTCCCGAAATTGCTGACGATCCAAGAAATCTTCGGCTTGGCATTTCCACAGATGGGGTTGACGTAAATAGAGGTAATAGAAATCATAGTGTTTGGCCGGTTTTAGCTGTCATTTACAACCTTCCGCCTTGGTTGTGTATGAAAAGAAGGTTTATCATGCTTTCGGTACTAATATCGGGAACGCCTGGAAACGATATTGATGTGTTTTTGGATCCTTTGATTGATGATCTACAACTCTTATTTGAAGAAGGAGTTGAAACATATGACGCCTATGCACAAGAAAAATTTATCCTACGTGCAGTTGTTTTATGGACGATTAATGATTACCCTGCTCTTGGTACACTATGTGGCTGCCCTTATAGTGGATTCCATGGTTGTGTAGTGTGTCGAAAAGAAACTCAATGTTGTAGACTTCCTTTCTCATCCAAGCAGAGTTATGCTGGTCACAGAAGATATCTACCATATAACCATCCTTTCAGAGAGCAAACGAAGGCGTTCAATGGAAAACAAGAATGGGGAACTACTGCAAATCCTATGACCGGGGAAGAAATATTCAACGAGGTTAAATACGTTAAGAATATATGGGGGAAAGGATTTAAGGATAAAGTATCAGGAATCCTAGAAACTTCTACTGGAAGAGGGGGGGAAGACAATTAAGAGAAAAAGGAACACATCAAAAGAGGGTGATAGTTCAAATTCCGGACATAAAGAACCGACCTATTGGAAGAAATTCAACATATGGTATCGACGACTTAGGTATTGGCGGTATAATTGTGTCCAACATTGTATTGATTTCATGCACATTGAAAAGAATGTGGCTGAGAGTATTGTCGGAACATTGCTAAACGTTCCAGGAAAGACGAAAGATGGATTGAATGCTCGATTGGATCTGGCGCATTTTGGGTTAAAACAAGAGTTGCAGGCTAAAACACAAGGCAACAAAACAATACTTCCTGCAGCATGTTACACATTAACGAAAGATGAAAAAGACAAGTTTTGTGAAACATTATACAACTTAAGGGTTCCACAAGGGTATTGTTCTAATTTTTCTAGTTTGGTGAATCGAAAGGATAGGAAACTTGTGGGACTTAAATCACATGATTATCATATGCTTATGCAACAGTTTTTGCCCATTGCAATACGGTCTATCATGCCGGAACCCACAAGATATGCTATTATCAGGTTTTGCTTTTTTTTCAAATCAATATGTAGCAAAGAAATCAAGGTAGAAGAACTAGATAAGTTGCAAGAAGAGCTTTGTGTGACACTGTGTCTGCTCGAGAAATATTT
Source organism: Helianthus tuberosus (assembly GCA_030545235.1). NCBI lineage: Eukaryota > Viridiplantae > Streptophyta > Magnoliopsida > Asterales > Asteraceae > Helianthus > Helianthus tuberosus. The sequence continues at coordinate 185,995,663 of CM060354.1, forward strand.
TCCCCCATCCTTTTTCGATATTATGATTCATTTAACTGTGCACCTTACTAGGGAGGTAAAATTATGCGGGCCAATATGCTTTCGGTGGATGTATCCCTTTGAAAGGTGCATGAAGGTTATTAAAGGGCATGTGCGAAACAAAACTTATCCAGAAGGATGCATTGCTGAGGAGAATATTGCAGAAGAAACAATTGAGTTTTTCAGCGAATACCAAAAAAACATGAAGACTATTGGCATTCCACCATATAAGTATAAGACATCTGAAAATGATAACGGGGAAGGAAATCCTTTGTCAGCCGGTAAACCAGTTCTGGTTTCTCCGGAACTCTCCTTGAAAGCACATTTCTATGTATTGCAAAATACGCCCGAAATTGTGCCTTATATTGAGTAAGTATAACTAACATGTTTTTTTTTTTTTTTTACATTAGAATCTATCAAATATGATACTAATTTATGTACTTGTAGACAACATATGACCTTTTTGAAAAACCGACATGGTGGTAAACCATAAGCGTGGCTGGAGAAAGAGCATAACACAACGTTTGGTCACTGGTTCCGTAACAAGGTAATTTAAATTTTAGCATAATATTAGTTTTTCCTTTATTGTAGTTTGTGCAAGGTGAATCTCATCCTAGTAATGAAATTTAGGTTGAAAAAGAGTTAGCGGTTTCCACAGAAAGTATATCAGAAACCGTAAAGTGGATTTCACATGGAGCACACAACAACGTATTAAAATACGATGTATATGAAATCAATGGCTATACATTTCGTACAAAAGCTCGTGACGGTGGAGTTTACCAAAACAGTGGGGTTGGTGTAGAGGCAACTGACATGCACATTTCTAAAGAAGTAGTAACCTACAGAAAAAACTTCTATTATGGGGTATTACGAGAGATCTGGGTACTAGATTATCATATTAAAAGAATTCCTCTTTTCTTGTGCGACTGGGTTGAAAATAGAAATGGGGTCAAACAAGATAGTCTTGGTTACACGTTGGTCGAACTTAACAGATTAGGCCACAAGGATGATCCGTTCATATTGGTCTCACAAGCACGACAGGTGTTTTATGTTAAAGACCAGCTGGATAAAAAAATGTCTATTGTCTTTATGACACCTCCCAAAAACTATAGAGATTCGTATGACGACGTTGATGAGGAATTTAGTACTGTAATTTTTCCTCTGAATGATAATATATTGCCACGTGTAGATCCACTTGACATGGGTAATGAATCCCGCGATGATTATTACAAAACCGACTGTAACGGTATAGTTTTACGTAATGCCGATTGAACTATGTCATGGTTATCATTACATTAGTCATTTTCTTTGTTTTTTATTTAGTGAATAATATGTAAAAGTGCTGAATTGTAATGTTTTGAATGATAATATTATAACCGTTGCCATATATATATATATATATATATATATATATATATATATATATATCATCCGAACCCTACTGTTATGAAAATAAGGCTGCATCATCCGAACTAATTTGTGAAGTTACATGAAGTGACTTTGTTGACCAAGTTGAAGTTGGTTTCTGTTTTGGATTAATTTCATTTAGTTTGGATTAATTTACTTATGTTGTGATTATATTTTTGTTTAAATTTTACACAGGTAACTTCAAAATGAAAAATGATTGATAATATTACTAGATTAGGATATGATGTTTGATTGGCTAGGGTACTCGAAAGGCCGAAAGGACTCTAACGATAACCATGGAAAAAATACAAACAGTACAATCGAAACAAAATGAAACAAAAGATATAGCCGGCCATCAGACTAGGTGTCGGGATCTAGATTCAGATGCGGCTCCTTCTCAAGTGCTGGTGGATCCTATAGTGGCATTGGCGGTGGAGGTAACCCGATGCCCACATGCCTCACTACCCGCCGCTTTGACTCGATTATCCAGGACCTTTACATCTCCCATAATCTTCTGCATCAATAGGTTAAGCGACCTAACTCTTAAGCGGGTCGAAAGTCATGCAGATGGTATTCACATGCATAAACCTCATACGTTGCTTAACTCAAAAGGTTCTGATTGTAATTGTAGTAATATAACATCAAACCTTCAAGCAAATACAACTTTTCGTTAACTTATTATCTAATACAAGTTCTTTTGTTCAGATTTAAAACAACTAAATAATAAGCAGAAACATTTAACCAGACCTAAAATCTAAAAATATCAAAATATTATAACCGAATAAACCATTAAACCTCAGCTTAAAATCTCATTAGCCTTGTTATACAACTCTGCATCAGCTGGCACCTTGAGAGCCTCCTGCCGCATTCAAACCGCCTGTGCATATTTTTTTTCTGCATTTACCTCCAAAAGAGGTTCAGTTTCTGGTTCAACAAATATTGTTTTCTTTTCATAGTTGTAGTCAGACTGCCGGACTGGATAAGCATGGCGTTTTAGGTTGTTGATGTTTACATGGAGATTATGTATGTAAGGTTGAAGATGTGAATGTTTGAGCAAATCTGCAGTCTGGAATTAAGTGAAAAAGTATAAAAAAAATAATTAATTCAAAAATGAAATAATGTTAATGGTGTCAATTTTAATCTATTTACTTATGATTGGGTTAATCCAGGCTATGTTTTCTTTTAACCAATGAAATAAAAAAACAACAGCTGAAATAAATATTTTTGTAATACAACTTGAGAGTCATGCCAAAACTCTTAAGTCATTTTATTTTTCATATTGAAGTAATATATATTTTTTTTTTGTCTTTCTTGTTCAAATAAGCGAAAGATATACTTACCATTCCATGTATCGTTGAACGACCAATAATTGGTTGGTTAGTCTCGTTTTCATGATCTGGTAGATTTCTCCATTCCAATATGAAAGGCGTTTTCACGACATGTTAAGGTGCTCCTGGCCACATGGCACGACCATATATGTTCGTATACTCTGTTTCACTCATTTCGACCAACCTTTTTTTTTTTTTTTGAAATTTGGGTGAGCATAGCTCTTCTCAAGAAGACGTCCTTCATTAGGCGACACGTTTGAATCCTGGTTGAGAGTACATTAAAAAATAAGTACAAACTTATAAGAGTATGCGTACTGAAATATTGCTTTATATGCCTTCCTTCTGAGTAGGGGTGCAAACGAGCCGAGCCACTCGTTTAACTTATGAGAGCTCGAGCTCGGCTCAATTTTCTATTTGTTAGTTAATTTATATTTATATTAATATTAATAATAATTATAATTATTATTTTATATTTAATTTAGTTATTTTTTCATAACTTTATTATTATTATTTAAATATATATTTAATATGGTAATAATAAATTATATAAACAATGCTTAGGCTCGCGAGCCGGCTCGAGCTCGATAAGCGAAGCTCGGGCTCATTTACTAAACGAGCATTTTTTTAGGCTCGAGCTCGTTTAAGCTCGGCTCGTTCGAGCTTTCTTTTCGAGCCGAGCTAAACTTAATAGTGGGACCTCAACGTGTCCTCAACCGAAACAACTGCAGCAAGCTCAGTAGGCGTTTAACCATTAAACATATATGTAGTCATGATTACAGAATACAAATCAGTTATAGTTGGTTTTCAAACAATCACCTGATAGAGATTAGCTTATGCAACCCTTGGATGTTTGGCTTTCACTTCCTCTGTTTAAAATGAACACAATATTTTAAGGAACACTTTAAGAATATATTGAGCTGGTGTATAAAACAAACATGCCACCCATTTGTTTACGTTACTTGTATCTACACGAGAAACTTAAAGATCACTTAAAAATGATCATGTATTCTGCCAGTAAGAATGTATGTTTTTGTATAAAATTGAAAAGCTGAAAACAGAGGCATAAAGCTGATGCCCAAAGACTAACAAGAATATGTTATATATTCAATGTATGGAAACACGAAAACGCTCTGGTAATAGAACTCTATGGACACGATGTGCGTGGGGAGTTTAAATCAGAGGCTGGCCCTTTTAAATATGCTAATCATTGTTATATACCAAGTCCTCAAAAGTATCAGCTGTGAAACATGAAAAATTGATAATATCACTGATATTTGCCAGCAGCCATTGACAGCAAGTTAATGTATATATGTTCATTTAGGCCAACTCGCAAACAATTAGAATATAGAAAGAGAATGAAAAACCTTGTTTGAAAAGTCTTTGCTGAAAAACATAAAAAATGTGAATCAAACAAAGAGCGTCTGAGGCGGCGCAAGTAGTTTGGTCTTGTGTAAGAGGACGTAGAGACCAACCACTGCATTGAAGTTCCTGAAAGAAAAAAGAAAGTTAAAAGTGTTAGAAATGTGTGGTGGGATAAGCTGAACATTCAATTAACAACCAAAACTGGTGTAAATAACCACAACCAAGGGCTCACTAACCTCCAATTCAAACACCAACAATAATCACAAATATCAAGTCCAGTTAACATCTTCCTAGGGTTTTAATCATAACAAAATCACTCATGTTTAACCTAATTTACATCAAATTGTAAACTAAAACTACAATACTCCTTCCAAACAAACAACGTGCCCTAAAAAATTAACACAAAATTATCAACACAATAACATTCTGTTTTATAAAATCTAACTTTACACTCTTCTATTGGAACAACAGAATCTGCAAGTCATATGAGCATGGTGAAATTGAATGCAAGAAACAACATGAACTCCGGTTTCCTGCTTGTCATCAGAATCTTCTTCTGTGTGTGCAGTTAGTTATGAACTATCTATGACCTGGTTGAACTTTACAGCCCTAAATTATTATTGAATAAAAAAAAGTCAAAAAGAGTGGCAACTGGTGAGTAATCCAGGTTACGAAAAGGAAACAAAGCCCTAAACCATTGCCATTCATCTCTCTCTGAGTCTTCATATCCCTGTTGCCTCTGCCGTATAAACCCATTTGAAGAACTGGTCCAGCCTGTGACAACCACTCGCCTTTGTTTTGTCTTTTTGGTGAGCACCATCGCCATATCTCTGTTGCAGCATGCTGTTTGAGCCCTTCTTGTAAATTCTCCTCTTTTCGTTGTTTGACAACACTTCATTATCTATAACACACAAAACATTCACTTTCACACCAACAGTAAACACAAAATCTATAACAACCTACAAATCCAATGCGTAAACAAGTCACATATGATTTACTACCATTATTAATTCCAGCAAACTTCTTGTTAATATCTTCATTTCCTTGATTCTTATCAGGGTGATATTTTAAAGCAAGCTTTCTCATTTAATGTGATCATCTGATGCACCTTTGGGAACTTGAAGTATATCATAGTATTTTTTACTGTAACAATTAACAATAGCTTAAACGAGGATAAACATGAACGTGAATTTGAAATTTGAAGTTAAGAAGAACGCTTACGTGACATTAGCGATCAGTGAAAAAAAAAACTATTTGACTTTCGATCTCTCTTAGTCTCCACTGAAGATGTTTCCGAATTACCTCATATGCACCCAGAGGAGGAAAGTGAAAATCGATATGAGTAATTTCATTCTAGCAAGCTTGCTTCAATCATACACTTAATTTGGGCAGCGGAGGAGAGCAGATGAGGGGAGAGCGTTGATGGTACTTGGTAACTAATACTGGTTAGGGTTTTGTAGAAGTTGGAATTGGCAGTGGAGATCTCCAGAACTTGGTGGGTTAATTTAGGTTTTGTGGAGGTGGGGAATTTTGGGGGTTTCGAGGAAGAAGGAAATGATTGGTCACACATAACATTTTACCGTGTTCATTTACTCAAAATTTAGCCACGCAAACACACTTTATCGTGAAAGAATATCACAGATGATTACATTTGGCCACACAAATTTGCAAGTGGCTATATGTGTATCTTTTAGTCACGACATTAAAATCCAGTTGTGACAGATGGTTATATATAGCCACACCTTCCTACTATGACTAGTAATTGTCACATTTCTTATTAAATGGGTGACTAAATATTTCAAAAAGACATGTTTTCGTCGTATGAATCAAGAAATCAAACAAATAAAGTGGCTTATAGGTTACATTTGGCCACACTTTTCTAGTTGTGGCTAATAAATGTCACAGTTTTTTGTAAAAGTGTGACTAAAGGTTTTGATCTGTTATACAATGGTCACATTAATAATAAAATGTGAGACTAAAGTTTTTGAACTGTTATACAATTGCCACATTAATAATAAAATGTGTGACTAAAAGTGTTTTAAAATATTATAAATGACATTTAGCCACACATTTAATCAAAACTGTGGCAGACCTGTTTTTGAAAAAGTGTGGCTAAAGCCCAGTTTTGACGTAGTGTATTAGGACTTAAATAAATAAACCTAATATTAATTAAATAGGAAAATAAATACTTTGAGAAAACAAAGTATATAAAAAGCCCAAATTAACGGGACATAAAACATAACGGGTATTATAACTTCCCGAACCCGTTAAAGTAACAAGGAGTAATTAACCTAGTTAGTAGCATGTGATTAAGTAACTAATGGTGAGATATAGCTTCATTTGATCAAAATAAAACATGAGGGACTAATATGGACAAGTGGGAAACTTGTTTTATTAAAACAAAAAAACAAAAAAAAAACACAACACACTTGGTGTGTGTGTGCGTGTAATCGCCAGGAGAAGAAAGAAAGGGGTTAAAAACCCTAGTTCAACAAATCCTCCAAATTGAAGCTCAGATCAAGCCCGAATCGTCTGCATGATTACAAATTCGTGATCACCTAGTCGTGGGGATCATAAGGTATGTAAAAATTTGATGATTCGTGAAGTTGCAAAATTTGAGTTAGCATCATAATTCGCGAATTATGTAAGGATTAGAGGAGCTATGGCTAAGTTAGTGATGTACACATGCTTAGGAACTAAACCCTAAGTGAAAATCATACATATGATGCTATGACTTGAATGATTTGGTGATTACCTATATATGTGTTAAATGGGTGTTGTAGAATGATGAAGAACACTAGAAATTTGATTATAAATTGAGTGTTATTTATTTACATCAGGAGAATCTAGATGTTATTATGCATACTAGGTATATTAAACTTGCAATAATTGTTTAATCTTGGCTAAATAGTTAGTCATGAAACTTGATTTTTGATTTAGTGAAATTATGCCCACTAGGTGTTTGTTAAAATGCCTAAACGAAGCTAAAATGTTGAAATTCCATGCGAAGTGTGCATTTGAATATGTTGATAGATCAATTGACTTTTAGGAAGTCAAACTAACCAATGATTTAATCGAGTGATAAAGTCGACATAAGACCCGTTAGATGGAGTAGTGATAATTGATAATGACTAATCTAACCATCTTATGAATTATGATGATAGTTTGACGCCTAACGAGCTAGGTGGAATCTTGATGAGTGAACGGGTCAAACGAATCAAGAAGGAAATGAAAAGCGTAATTTGGATGTAAGGTAAGTATAACTTACACTAGTCTTATATTTTAGAATATTCTCTTATCGTATTAGTTACGAATAAGATAAATACATAATTGCGGTATGATGTTCCGGCGTGTAGACGCACGGAACAAGATAGTCAAGCATGACAAGAAACCATGTTGATGGTTTAAAAGGAGTTAAAATCGGTAATTCGATCATTTTATGACAAATGGAAAATGAAACTTTTGAATGGTTACCTTATAGGGTAAACCAAAACAAACAACAAGAGTAAAATGGTAAATTGGTCACGCGTTGACCATAACTATTGGTTTTGAAAGGCACTGTATGACGTAAGCCATGATAGGCTAAAAAGCGTTAAGAAACGATTAATAAGTGAAATGACCGCACGGTGTAAACCGGAGCGAGTCGTATAGATGAGATGGTAATAAATATCATCTCGCCAACATAATCGGTCACTTAGACCAAATCGGTCATCTCGCCAACATAAATATCATCTCGCCAACATAATCGGTCACTCAGGAGTAAATGTCAAATGGGTATTAGCAACACTATGGATTAGCGGTTATAAAAGCAAGGTATTAAAAACGGGTCAATATATTGATCCGCGCCAGGTATGTGAAAAAGGGTAACACTCATTTAGAATATGTGGTTCAATGAGTGTTAAAAGAAGTCAAAATAAACATTTGGTTACTTGATAAGTAAACCGAATGTTTTAAATAATGAACATTGCGTTTGGAAAGCTTAATGACTTTTCAAACATAATCATAGGTTAAAAAAGGGATTATGGATCAAATATACTTTCAAAAGTCCTTCATCGTAAATGATTAGCTAAACGGACAAAAACGCCCTTATAAGCTAAATTGGACAAGCGACCTTTAAATGTAGTTTTGAAACGAGTTTTATGATCATATAAATAATTAGAATAAGTATAAGAAGCGAAAGATGTAAACCTTTGGTTAAATGACTCTATATGAGTCTTTGTCGTAAATTAGCAATCCGACGAGAAAAACTCAGATTATATAGATCACCTCATTAAGTCCACCACAAATATAGTTGTGGTGGAAGATTACTTGATAAGAAATGTTGTATAATAACGCTAGAAACGAATGAAAGCGTTTCATGATCAAAATATGCCTAAATACCCTTAACGGGTCAAAATACGCATATGAGCGTAAACGGGTTTAAGATACGTAAGAGACCCGTGACTTGAACCTAATATGATAGGAATTATTGAAATTATGAATATCATTAGAATAAGGACCAAATAAACATGTTTGTGTGATAAAATCACGAACGGGTCAAATTTGGTAAAAAGGGTAATAAGTCGAAGACTTAAAAGTCTGAAATTCTATTAATCCGGATATTGGATTTTAACTCCATAAGATGGAGAATTAAATTACGGATGCGTAGGAAAAAGAATCGGGTAAAACGGATTAAAAACGAGAGAGTTATGCTCGTTTCCGTGAAATCGAGTCATGCTGGGTATGTACAGCAACATAAAAGAAACATTCTGCCAAAATGGGGGCTAGGTGGGGCGTCTAGCCCCTAGGCGTGACGCCTCGCCCCCCTGAACATGAAAAACGTTTAATTTTGGTTGTTTGACCCATATAAGTTGTTTAAACTTGTTATTTAATTATCAAAACTAACTTTTAAGTTGGTTTTGATCATAGGTGATTGCCAAGAGTGTCCGGATGAAGATCAAGCTCGAAGAAGAACCGAACACGGTAAAGTTAAAAGCTTCCGCGCGGCGTTTCGTCGTATCTTTTAAACGACGAATTCAATTACTTTAAGTTGTTCAAACTTTTAAATTGTAAAAGTTTTAGTAAACTCGTATTGACATACTTATGTGTAATCGTAAAAACGTGCATTTTTACGAAACTTATATAAAATATTGTATTTAATAAGCAAGGGTGTTACAAGTTGGTAATCAGAGCTCATGGTTAAAAAGTAAAGTGTGTTCGGTTCAAGGCTTGATCGCAAATCCGGTAAGTACATGTATATCAAAGGTTTAGTATGATTAAAGTGTTGAGAACAACACATATGGTTATCGTGTAATACATGTTACACCAACAAAAACGATATAGAATAGATATAGTCAACGAAATTACACGCGTTGATGCGTATAGTAGAAAAGCCTTGTATTATAATACGGGCATCCTTTAATGTTGAAATTACTAACTGTTGTATATGTAAGTTGAAGGACACTCGCATATGAGGATAGCGAGAGTTTAACAAATTACGGATATGATAGAAGAACGGTCCGAAGTATGACAAGAGGAGCATGCTCACCTAGGACTAAATCGCGTAACGACCGCGAACAAAGTTAATGGCAAGAAACGCCAGTCGGGACAAGCATTACCAGGTGCGTGCTTTTAAATATAATCGCACAAATAACAATATGCAACAAACATGTAGAGAATGATTGTTGCATATGTAAATTAGAAACTTGGAAAACCTGAATAGAATACCTATCCAGGATATTATTTCCAAGAAAACTAAATAGAGGCGTTACTTACATAGGGCGTGATGTGAAAACTATAAAAAGGTCATGTGTGTCATGTGTTAATCGCTTACTCTGGCCAAGTAAGTAGTGGCATATGATACCATGAACTTCTTATAGCGGACACATTTACATCCGATGTAGTAAGGGCAGGGTGAATGGGACTAACTTAAAAGTACCCAAATGAATCAAATGAGCAAAATATTTGATAATGATGTAAACGCACAGCCGGGTGACGGAAGCGTATTACAATAGGATGATGAGCCCGAGTGAAGGGACAAAGATTAATGTAAAACGATTAAGGTATGCAATTGGGAGGGGTGTGCTTACACTCGAACCCGGAGAATGCAAATATGACTCTTAACGGGCCGATTTTGTAAAACACCAAATTTGAGAACAAAGTAGGAATATAAAAGCGAAACGAAGTCATAATGCATACCGTAAGGGTTGCAATAATAACGACTTCGGTAAAACACCCGGTTGGTGGGTAAGGATTTAAACGCATGCGTGGACCGAGAAACGGGAACCCGGATGGGAAGTTAAAAGACTCGGGTTTTGAGTCATAACTAGAAGATGACAAGATAATGTAAATAGAAATTTGAAATAAATTATGTTCAACTATTTTAAAGTTGAACGGGTCGAATATAATATCATGCCGAACGGCATGAGTAAACGCAAGCGGGATAAAGGTAGCGTTAAATACAAAAGAGTAATGAGCCCGGTAATGGGACATAACCAAATAAGAATATATGCAAATCAAATAACAGTAAGCATAAGAAGAACTGACGCATAAATGACGTGAGAAGTCATAAGTCGGAAAATTGTCCGAAAGAAAACAATTGTAGCCACGAAACTACAATCAAGGTTAATGGAACCTAAGCTTGAACCAAATGATTTTTCAAACAAAAACGGGGTGCCTTGACACCAAACATGTATTTTAGGAATGACATAGGCAAGGAATGATCAACATAACCTTTGGGGTTATAAACAATGGAAAGGTCTACGAGACTAAAACGACCCACGGGTCATGATTAGAAAGAAGTCGTAAGGACTTCGCCCTAAAGAGGTGAAAGTCTAATCAAAATAACCCATAAGGCTAAGTGATAAAACATACGGGTTAATCAGATAAGCAAGGGAAACGATTGAGAATCCCCGCATAAAACAAAGACTGTGAAAGAATAAATTATGGACTGTCAATATCCTGGTATGGGTAATTGACAAAAGTTAAAGAGAAGATCCTAAAACTAAAACTTCGGTTTTAGTAAGAAATAACATTTTTACAAACATAAAATCTGATAGGAATTTAAATAGTAAGCATGAAAGATACAAGTCCTGACACTGATAGGCGCAAGACGATATATTCGAAAAGTGATATTTTCGAAAATGAAAGGCTGATATAAATTAAACATAATGTGACATGATCACGGTCAAGAGATGCAATGTGAAGTAGAATCACATTATAACCAGACGAGCGGTAAAAAGTAACTGGACTAATAAGTCTAGTAAGTGAGACCGGTTAAGGTCAGCAATTCAAGTCAAGAAATTTGGTTTGCTCGAAAACGGTGGATTCGGTATAACTAAACCGAATAAATAAATTTGAAAACAAAAGAATTTGTTGCTAAAAGTGAAAGATTTCACTAAAGACCTTTAAACGGGTCAAAGTAACGGATTCATAAAGAATTCGATAGTATATGAAAGTGATGAATATCGCTAAGTAACTAAACTAGTGGAAATAACGAGATTACGTTATTTCGAGCTGCACTATGTCGTATGAGATACGTAGACAATTAATAACCAAAAAGATGTTACCATACTTTTCCGGTAATACAAACAATTGGTTAAAAGTATAAGTAATGTGTAAAAGATTTCTCGGCTCAAATACATTGAGTTTAAACTCAATGAATTATGTAAGAAAAGGTTTCGATGACAAAACCTCTTTAAGGGGGGTAGACCTGTAACACCCCGAAAACGGGTTTGGTAATCAAACCACGTTAATACTAAAGGACGGGTAAAATACCGTTAGTGGTAAAATTTAACCCGGTAAATATTAGAACTTAAATAAATAAACCTAATATTAATTAAATAGGAAAATAAATACTTTGAGAAAACAAGTATATAAAAAGCCCAAATTAACGGGACATAAAACATAACGGGTATTATAACTTCCCGAACCCGTTAAAGTAACTAGGAGTAATTAACCTAGTTAGTAGCATGTGATTAAGTAACTAATGGTGAGATATAGCTTCATTTGATCAAAATAAAACATGAGGGACTAATATGGACAAGTGGGAAACTTGTTTTATTAAAACAAAAAAAAACACAACACACTTGGTGTGTGTGTGTGCGTGTAATCGACAGGAGAAGAAAGAAAGGGGTTAAAAACCCTAGTTCAACAAATCCTCCAAATTGATGCCCAAATCAAGCCCGAATCGTCTGCATGATTACAAATTCGTGATCACCTAGTCGTGGGGATCATAAGGTATGTAAAAATTTGATGATTCGTGAAGTTGCAAAATTTGAGTTAGCATCATAATTCGCGAATTATGTAAGGATTAGAGGAGCTATGGCTAAGTTAGTGATGTACACATGCTTAGGAACTAAACCCTAAGTGAAAATCATACATATGATGCTATGACTTGAATGATTTGGTGATTACCTATATGTGTGTTAAATGGGTGTTGTAGAATGATGAAGAACACTAGAAATTTGATTATAAATTGAGTGTTATTTATTTACATCAGGAGAATCTAGATGTTATTATGCATACTAGGTATATTAAACTTGCAATAATTGTTTAATCTTGGCTAAATAGTTAGTCATTAAACTTGATTTTTGATTTAGTGAAATTATGCCCACTAGGTGTTTGTTAAAATGCCTAAACGAAGCTAAAATGTTGAAATTCCATGTGAAGTGTGCATTTGAATATGTTGATAGATCAATTGACTTTTAGGAAGTCAAACTAACCAATGATTTAATCGAGTGATAAAGTCGACATAAGACCCGTTAGATGGAGTAGTCATAATTGATAATGACTAATCTAACCATCTTATGAATTATGATGATAGTTTGACGCCTAACGAGCTAGGTGGAAGCTTGATGAGTGAACGGGTCAAACGAATCAAGAAGGAAATGAAAAGCGTAATTTGGATGTAAGGTAAGTATAGCTTACACTAGTCTTATATTTTAGAATATTCTCTTATCGTATTAGTTACGAATAAGATAAATACATAATTGCGGTATGATGTTCCGGCGTGTAGACACACGGAACAAGATAGTCGAGCATGACAAGAAACCATGTTGATGGTTTAAAAGGAGTTAAAATCGGTAATTCGATCATTTTATGACAAATGGAAAATGGAACTTTTGAATGGATACCTTATAGGGTAAACCAAAACAAACAACAAGAGTAAAACGGTAAATTGGTCACGCGTTGACCATAACTATTGGTTTTGAAAGGCACTGTATGACGTAAGCCATGATAGGCTAAAAAGCGTTAAGAGACGATTAATAAGTGAAATGACCGCACGGTGTAAACCGGAGCGAGTCGTATAGATGAGATGGTAATAAATATCATCTCGCCAACATAATCGGTCACTTAGACCAAATGGGTCAAAAGGTGAAGATATCACCTTTTGACAATAACGAGTAATGATTATTGTCGAGTTATATTATTTCAGGAGTAAATGTCAAATGGGTATTAACAACGCTATGGATTAGCGGTTATAAAAGCAAGGTATTAAAAACGGGTCAATATATTGATCCGCGCCAGGTATGTGAAAAAGGGTAACACTCATTTAGAATATGTGGTTCAATGAGTGTTAAAAGAAGTCAAAATAAACATTTGGTTACTTGATAAGTAAACCGAATGTTTTAGATAATGAACATTGCGTTTGGAAAGCTTAATGACTTTTCAAACAAAATCATAGGTTAAAAGAGGGATTATGGGTCAAATATACTTTCAAAAGTCCTTCATCGTAAATGATTAGCTAAACGGACTAAAACGCCCTTATAAGCTAAATTGGACAAACGACCTTTAAAGGTAGTTTTGAAACGAGTTTTATGATCATATAAATAATTAGAATAAGTATAAGAAGCGAAAGATGTAAACCTTTGGTTAAATGACTCTATATGAGTCTTTGTCGTAAATTAGCAATCCGACGAGAAAAACTCGGATTATATAGATCACCTCATTAAGTCCACCACAAATATAGTTGTGGTGGAAGATTACTCGATAAGAAATGTTGTATAATAACGTTAGAAACGAATGAAAGCGTTTCATGATCAAAATATGCATAAATACCCTTAACGGGTCAAAATACGCATATGAGCGTAAACGGGTTTAAGATACGTAAGAGACCCGTGACTTGAACCTAATATGATAGGAATTATTGAAATTATGAATATCATTAGAATAAGGACCAAATAAACATGTTTGTGTGATAAAATCATGAACGGGTCAAATTTGGTAAAAAGGGTAATAAGTCGAAGACTTAAAAGTCTGAAATTTTATTAATCCGGATATTGGATTTTAACTCCATAAGATGGAGAATTAAATTACGGACGCGTAGGAAAACGAATCAGGTAAAACGGATTAAAAACGAGAGAGTTATGCTCGTTTCCGTGAAATCGGGTCATGCTGGGTATGTACAGCAACATAAAAGAAACATTCTGCCAAAATGGGGGCTAGGTGGGGCGTCTAGCCCCTAGGCGTGACGCCTAGCCCCCCCTGAACATGAAAAACGTTTAATTTTGGTTGTTTGACCCATATAACTTGTTTAAACTTGTTATTTAATTATCAAAACTAACTTTTAAGTTGGTTTTGATCATAGGTGATTGCCAAGAGTGTCCGGATGAAGATCAAGCTCGAAGAAGAACCGAACACGATAAAGTTAAAAGCTTCCGCGCGGCGTTTCATCGTATCTTTTAAACGACGAATTCAATTACATTAAGTTGTTCAAACTTTTAAATTGTAAAAGTTTTAGTAAACTCGTATTGACATACTTATGTGTAATCGTAAAAACGTGCATTTTTACGAAACTTATATAAAATATTGTATTTAATAAGCAAGGGTGTTACAGGTACCTCGTTGTTGCACCTTGTTGGGCATGTGTGTTTGAGCTACGTGGGGTAGTTGCGTCATTGTTGGCCCTGTTTGGTCGAACAATGTGAATCTGGACTATGGGCCGATAAACATGGTCATAGGCATGGTATTGCCCACCATTGTTTATTCTGTGCGGTTCGCAGGTGCGATAACAAAGTCATAAGCAGACTTGTTACCACTGTTCCTTTGCCTGTTGCTTAACGGGATCACCTAAGATACTTAGGAATCTGGGTGAAACTCGTCTGCAACCGTTTTATATCCACTTTCCTTCACGTTTTGTTGGAAAGTAGTTTTCCTTGAAGTAGCTTTGAGCGACCGCGTGGTGGTTTAGTCGTGGCTCTTCCGTAGCTACCGTTAGGGTAATTGTATTCCACCGCAGATACTCGTGAGTGTCTGCGGTTTGCATCAAGGAACTCGCTTCTAGAAGGTTTGAAGCTTGGATGTGGCTCTTGAAGGATCAGGAGGCAGGGTTGCTGATGTGCGGTTGCGCGACGTTTCTTGTTCTTTATCATGAGGACAAGCTGTTTGCGTCCCCTCCGTGGTTGTGAACCAGACATGAGGGATTTGAAGCTTGAAGGGCTTCAAGGTACTGCGGTCTGTGCTCTTCCTGAGGAGCGGTTTCCGCAGTCCAAAGAACCATGCTGGTTCTGAGTATCTGACACACCTGTACGGGTCGTGTGTGTCATCTCCGCATATTCCGCGTGTGCTCGTGGGTATATGCGGATATTGGTTATACCCTTTACATAATGTAGAGATATATATTTTTGCCTTTTTGAGGGGTATGTAAAAAACGACATGCGGTATGGGTTATGGTGCGGTAAACCAGGGAAACCGCATGCCGCTTATGTTTGGATAATGTTGTCGCTTTCTGTTGCATACGTCACGATCGCACGTGTGGGTTGTTGAAAGTTGGTATGATTCTGTCATGTGCTGAAATGAAAGGACGTTTGCACTGCCCGATGTCATAAATGCACTGTAGCAAACAGTGAAAAAGTCTCTTTTGTCAGGCGCGTGGACGGCCACGCGCGCGTGGTAACCGTCAGCGGAGACGTTGCTGAACACGTGGCGTCCCGTAATTTGCCCATTTTGAACGTGATGAGTCGGTGTTCTGCATCGCATTAATTGCGATGAGTATATAAGGGGAAAACGTTTGTGTTCCCCTCACTTGTTCAAATTTTTTCGAAATTTTTCCGGTGAAAGAGTGTGCTCTCTCTGTCTTCTCCGATAAACTTTATCTGGAATTCCGGTCAAGTTTCTGAGTTTTTTGTAAACTCATTCTTCTGTCTTCGGTATTACATTTCTTGATGGCTGAACCATCCAATCCACATCATGCTGAGGGTGAAAACCCTAATCCTTCTTCGCCGGTGGTGGAAGAGGAAGGAGACGGTGGTAGTGCCCCCGGCGGGGGTTTACCGGTGTTGAAGTGGTCAAAAAATCAGTTTAATAACTTGATGACCAGCGTTCAAATGCCCCAGGAGTTTGGGGCTGTTTATCCTCAAGATGGTGACACCGGTGCTGATGCTCCGGCCGGTCATGTCACCATGTGGGCCGATTCTTTTGTTGATGGTAATCTTCGTTTGCCGTTAACCGTTTTTGCTGCTGAGGTGTTGGAGTATTACAAGCTCCATATCTCCCAAATGAGTCCGTTTGGGATGATTCGGATAAGGAATTTTGAGTATACTTTCCGTGTTCTTGGTCTGCCGATTAATGTTGAAAATTTCCGGCGGTTCTACCAGTTGACGGTGAACACCGGGTTCTTTTCTTTTGGTCAGCGGTACGGAAGCCCCAAGCTGATGACCCCTCCCAAGGGTATTACCAAGTGGAAGACCAAGTTCTTCTATATTAAGGCTGCCGCGGTTGTTGCTAACATGACGTTGCAGAATGTTAATGAGACTATCCCTGCGGAGGATATTGCTCTTCCTAGTGCGGAGACTGTGGATTGGTTTTCAAAGTTGAAGACTATTGAGCATAAACAGCTGGACAACAATCAGTTGTGGGTGTTGCAGATGATGCTAACCAGGCCCGATAGGAAGTCAAGGCCCGTTTTGAAGGAAAAGAGTGGTGGTAAGTACTCTTACTCTTGTGCGGTTTCCTTGTTTGCTTAATTGTTGCTGATTTATCATTGCACTATCAGCGGATGCTGCCTTGTGGAGAATGTTTGATCCGACCTTCACGGGCAAGGTGGAGTTGATTCCGCTTGCGGAAGGTGAAAAGGGTTTTAATGTGATGATTGTCAATAATTTCCGCGTTCCTAAACGCGAGGCACTGAACGCACCCCTTCCGCAAGGCAAAGGTATAATCCATAACCTTTTTACTTGCCTTATAAGGTTCACCATGCTGATCTTCTTGTTTGATGACCGAAACGCAGGTATTCTTAGGGTTCTGGGTAAGTTTGAGTCTAAGAGTGCCCCTAAGAAGCATGCAGAGAAGAAGCATGTGGAGAAACTCGCGCGGGGTCGCGGCAAGAAAAAACCTGAGGCTCCTGTTGTTCCGCCTTTGGTGCCGCAGGCGGCAGGTATCTCTCGTTCTTGTTTCCGCAGATTTACCGATTTCGTGGTAGTATCTGACACCCTCGAGGGTTTGGGTGTTCCAGGTGGTGGTGTGGTTGCAGGTGGGACCTCTGCGGGTTCCAAGCCTGCTGATGAGAAGAAGAGAAAAGCAGAGAAAGCTGTTGATGCTGGTGAGAGGAAACGTCCGAAGATACAGACCAAGCGGACAGCTGTTGTGAAACCTGTGGTTGCTTCTTGTAAGTAATTCATAACTTTTACAAGTACTTTGTCTTTGTACTTGTATTGAAAGTGTTTTTGTATTATTTACAGAACCGCAAGATGAAGGGTTTTCTATGTTTGATGCTCCTCATTCTCCCCCGCATAATACAGCTGCGGATGCGGGGGTTAATAAAGAATTTACCAGAAGCCCTTCAGTTGAAGTGGTGGCTGAGCCCTCTGTGCGGGCGGAGGATACTGGGAAGGGGCCTGCGGCTCAGATCTATGACACGGTGGACTCCCATGATAATCTGATCTCCCCGCAGGACACTGATGATCTAAACCTGAAGTTTGCTTATTCTGAGAGGAAGAAATCCCCTGCTGCTGAGAAAGCTTCTGGTTCCGCTTCTAGGGGTGCGGGTTATAGTGGGACTCCTATTCAGCCTGAAGAGTCTGAATTGGAGTTCTATTACCGCACCTATACTGAAGATCGGGCCATGACCTATCACCGCCCCCCATGGACTGTACTGCAAGGGGATGATATTTCTGCTGACCCCTCCGCGTGTAAGGAGATTTTGGGTGGTTTGGGCACCCCATTTGAAGTCAATTGGGCCCGCTCTTTGCCAAGTGAGGTCCAGATTAATCAACTCTCCTCCATGCTTGTGGGGAGTTCCATAATGGCAAATGCCATTATGGAAAGCTACAAGGTGCTAGGGCGCAAGGAGGAGGAAAATGCGCGCTTGCGGGCTGAGGCCGAAGAGTTGGTGAAGGCTGCTCGTGAGGGTGTAGAGCAGCTTGAAAGAGAGAAGGCTGCTTTTGAGAAGCATAAGCAGACTGAGGCATGGGCTGCAACTGCTGAGCTTAAACATGTTCGTACCCTTGCAAAACTGCTTTCTGATGAGCGCAAGAGTTGGAAAGAATCTCTTTCTAATGAGCGCAAGACACTCTCTGATGAGCGCAAGACTTGGAAAGAATCTTGGGCCAAACAGAATGAAATTCTCTTTCGTGTTCGTCAGGAGCTTACCAACGCTAAGGCATCGAATGCTACTTTGGTTAAGGAGAAAACCACGGCTGATGCGGTTGCCAAAGGGGCCAAGGAGGCAGAAGCTCGCCTTGCCAAGGCTCTTGGAAAGGCCAAGGAGGCGGAGGCTCGTGCTGCGAAGGCTCTTAAAGGGGCAAATGTTGACCGCACCAACTTAACCAAAACTATTTTGGGCCTCCAGGTATGTCTTTTTTTTTTTTGCTCTTGAATTTGTATATATATATATTCCACAAGTATTATTGATATCTTTGTATACTTGTGTTTTCCTTGTGAAAAGGCTGAAGTGCGGAATCGGGCGGCCACTATTGAGGAGGTCTCTGCCCGTGCTGCTGAAGCTGAAGCGCGGGCAAGAGAGGCTGCTGAGGCTAGGGATAGCCTTATTTCTTCCTTTGATCAACTCAAGGGGGATCGCGAATGGATGCGTACCCACGGTATTGGGCATGTAAGTACCCGTTGCCTTTGCTATATTTTTAGGTTTACCATTGATAATCTTATTGCTTGTGTCTTGCAGATTGTTACGTCCATCCTGGACGCACCTGAGAATGTGGCAGGTGTTAATGAGATTACGTTGCGCGCCCGGGATGCTGGTTTTAAAGCTGGATACAACCGTTGCATTTCTCATATGAATGTGTTGGCCCAGGGCAAAAATACCGATGAAAGCTCCGGCTTTCATGGTGTGGACACTGAAGCACTTCTTACCGCCGCAGTTGCGGCGTATAATGAGACGTCCATTTCCGCCCTTGAGAAACTTGATGAATGCCTGGACGCGAAAGACTATGTAGACCGCTTGCGGTTATTATATGCTGATGAGGAAGATGAGGAAGAAGAAACTGCTGGTGACAACAAGGGTGGTGCAGAGTCCAGCGGTACAAAGAAGGACTAGGATGGCCTGCGTGCCCATTTTTGTTTCCTCTATGTAAATGTTAGAAAATTTCTGTAAATATCTGGTACACCGCGTAGGTGTAGACATTTTTTGAATACAAAGTTTTAACCGTTTCTTTCAAGTTGTACAAGTGTTTTTATTATTTGCATGTTTAAACTTGTATGTGTTAATGTTATTGTGAATAACACTAAGTTTGTATTCGCCTTTTGCGTATCTTGATGATATGCAAGTATGAAGAACTCTGCCCGCTGTAAAGCGCGGTTAAGTGACAGTTGATGTTTTGCCATTGCTGGCCTATTACAATACTTGCGTGTGGTCACCACTCTGTGTGGGTATCGCGAATGAAGATTTTGCCAATCTGTTTTTGCAGATACCGCAGAGTGGAACACGTATTTGTAATAGAAGTAAATAAACAATGTTGCATTGAATCGTTCATTTATTTATTTGCAAATGGCCTGCGGCCCGACAGGTTACATGGTAAATGTAAAAAACATGGCTTACATATAACAGCGTCGAAGCTGTTGTGCATTCCATGTACGTGCGATAGTTTCACCATCTAATGTTTGCAGTTTATACGCGCCTTTGCCCAGGACCTCTTGGATGAGGTAGGGTCCTTCCCACTTGGGGGCAAGTTTCCCTGGTCGTTCCGCGTTGGATGCTTCATTGTCACGAAGGACGTAGTCCCCCGGGTTGAAGGTGCAAACGCGGACGCGTGCATTGTAGTACTTCTCAAGTTTGGTTTTGTACTGGCCTCGTTGATGGTAGCGTTTTCACGCCTTTCTTCCAGGAGGTCCAAGTCAAACCTGCGTTCCCCATTGTTGTCTATCTTGTTGATAGCTAACATTCTAGGTGAGAGGAGGCCTACTTCCGCGGGGATCACCGCTTCAGTGCCATAGACCAGGCTGAAGGGTGTCTCACCGTTGCTTGTCTTTGGGCTTGTCCTGTGAGGCCATAAGATACTTGGGAGTTCATCAACCCAGCCGCGTCTGGCTGTTCCCAATCGTGCTTTGATGCCTTCGACTAAACTTTTATTGATACTCTCAACCTGGCCATTCCCTTGCGGATGCGCCACTGAGGAGAATATGTGTTCAATGTTTAGCTCCTTTAGCCATTTTTGAAAGTCATCGGCAGCGAACTTGGTACCGTTGTCGGTAACGATGCACATTGGTAGGCCGAAACGACAGATAATATGTTCCCAGACAAATTTCCTTGTTATCATAGCGGTGGTTGAGGCGAGCGGTTTTGCCTCTACCCATTTTGTAAAGTAATCAACCGCCACTATGATAAACTTCACTACACCTGGTGCGTCTGGAAATGGTCCCACCACGTCGATTGCCCATTTTTGGAATGGCCATGCCGTGCTAACGAGGATCAGGTTGTTCTTGGGGCGCAGGGTCGTAGGAGCATGTCGCTGACAATTGAAACACTTGCGCAAGACTTTGACCGCATCCAGGTGCATACCGGGCCAGTAGTACCCGGCGTTCATGATTTTTGCCACCACCATGCGTGGACCTGCGTGAATGCCACATATTCCCTCGTGTATGTCTCTGATAAGGTACGTGGCATCATGAGGGTTGACGCATCGTAATAGTGGCCCTAGGTATGATTTACGGTATAAGATATCGTCTCCCATTTGATAATGACACGCTTTGTGTTGTAACTTACGTGCCTCTTCCTTGCTTTCGGGAGTAACGCCTGATTGTAAGTATGCAATGATAGGGGTCATCCAAGATGTTGTACAGTACTGGATGACGTTGACTTGGCGTAGGGGTACTGAGGGGTTTTGCAGAATCTCGATGCGTACCTCCTTTGCCAGGTGTTGGAAGCTGGTGGATGCTAGTTTTGACAGTGCATTCGCGGGTTTGTTATCACTCCTGTTGATATGGCGGATATTGAAGGAAGTGAACTTGGATTTCAATTGCATGGCTTGTTCGAGGTAGAGGATCATGATATCCCCCTTTGCGGCATAGTCGCCACGTATCTGCCCTGCAACCAATAGTGAGTCGACGTGTGCTTCCAGATGTTGGACGCCGAGTTTGACTGCCAGACGCAGCCCTGCCAGTAGAGCCTCATATTCTGCCTCATTATTAGTGCTTTTGAAGTTGAGGCGGATTGCATAGGTAAGCTCTTGGCCATCGGGGCTGACGAGTCGCAGACCCGCACCTGCACCATCCTCGTTGGATGCCCCATCGGTAAATAGTGCCCATGTTTCTGAGGAGGATGGTGGTGGTGTAGGGTTTTGTTCTTCCTCGCATTCTTGAATGCGATTTACTGGTACCTCGGCAACGAAATCAGCTAGAACCTGGCCTTTGATTGCGAGGCGCGGCTTATAATTCAGCATGTGCATGCCAAGTTCAATTACCCATTTTGCTAATCTCCCAGAGATGTCGGGTTTTGATAGGATCGGGCCGATCCTATAGTTGGTTAACACCGTGATGACGTGGTTTGCAAAGTAACATCGTAACCTTCTGGATGCGTGTACTAGTGCCAGTACCAACTTCTCCATGATGGAGTATCTTGTTTCTGGGTCGTTGAGCATTTTGCTGATATAGTAGATGGGTGTTTGAACTCCCTCGCACTCCACTATGAGTACCGCGCCTACTACGTTGTCCGCGGCAGACAGGTACAAAATAAGTGGTTCGCCTTTGCGTGGTGCGGTTAGAGTTGGGAGTTGAATCAAACATTCTTTCATCTCCCGGAAGGCGTTTTCGGCCTCTGCGGTCCATTGGAATTGCTCCTTTTTCAAGCAGTTCCGCAGGGTCTTGATGAAGGGATAAGACTTAGCTGCGTGGTTGGCTAAGAATCTATTCAATGCGGCTAGCCTGCCGGCTAGTCGTTGCATTTCTTTCATCGTGGAAGGCGATGGCATGCGCTCGATCGCCTGAACTTTTTCCGGGTTCACCTTGAATCCAAGGAACTTGCCTTCTTCCATTCCAAACGAGCATTTCCCTGGGTTGAGCTTCATGTTTACCCTTCGCAGAGTTTGGAATGTTCTTTCGATATCGGTGAGCATGGTATCTTCTTCCATGCTCATGACGACCAGGTCGTCCATGTAGATTTCGACACTTTTGCTGATTTGACCGCGAAAGGTGTCGTTCATCAACTTTTGATAGGTTGCGCCCGCATTACGCAACCCGAATGGCATTTTTGTATAACAGTAATTCCCGGTAGGCGTGCGGAATGCCGTTTTGTCTTCGTCCTCGACTGCCATCTGTACCTGGTGGTAGCCTTTGTAACAATCGAGGAAACACTTCCATCGGAATGGTGCAAGGTTATCGACCTTCTCGTCGATCTCCGGTAGTGCGTAACAGTCCTTGGGGCAAGCTTTGTTGAGATCTTTATAATCGACGCACATGCGCCAGCCCCCGCTTGGTTTTTCTACCATGACTGGGTTGGACAACCAAGTCTGGTATTTGACTTCCCGCAGGATGCCTGCGGAGAGCAATTCTTGGACCTGCTCATTCATCGCCTCGTTCTTTGCTGATCCAATCTGGCGTTGGCCTTGGATCACCGGCTTGATACCTGGCATGGTATTCAAGAAATGCTGCGCAATTTTGCGTGGTACCCCTGTCATGTCTGCGGGTGTCCATGCAAAAATATCCTGGTTCCTGAAGAGCTGCTTCAGGTGCGCTCTGATGGTGGGGGACAAGGCGTGGCCCAACGTGACCATTTGCTCTGGGTGTCTTGCGTTAAGAACCCATTTTTCTGGTTGCGTGTTGGGGGTAGGCCTTGCTATCTTAGTCGGACGCAGCTCATCCGAAGACATAACTTCTCTGCGGGCGTATATTATCGCAACCCCCGTCTCGGTTGGGAAACCGATGGCAGAGTGGGGGACGGATGTGATCATGTTGAAGTCGCCCTGGAATTCCCTCCCCAGAAGTACGTCGTATTTGGAGGTGTGAGGTAAAACCATGAAGTTTACCTCCCCCGTTCGTGTGTGCCTTCCATTGGTGAGGCGCACAAGAAAAGTGATTTAAGGGGAATACGGTTTCCCCCGCAAACCCGGCCAAAGGGTAGTCCACCGGCTGCAACCGATCTTTGTCTTCTTGATCAAATTGGTTGAAGCATTGCTCGTATATAATATCAGATGTACTGCCCGGGTCGATGAATAATCGCTCGGTGCAGTAGTGAGGCAGGTGGCATGTGATAACCACGGCGCGCCTGTCGCGCGGTCCGCCTCGGACTCTTGGAAAGACCACTTGTTCGTCTTTCCAATCATTGTCCGGTCTTCTTGCCGCCTTGCGCGGCCTTCTTCGCCCTCCATTGATCATGTGGGTTGAGGCCACATACATGGTCCTTTTACCAGTGGAGGGGCCCTCGTTGTGTGGGGTGATGCGCTTTGTTTGTTTTTGCGCAGCTAGCAACAGATGTTGCAGCTTCCCCTCTTTTAGGGCTCGCTTAATCTCCAGTCGGAGACTGATGCAGTTGTTTGTGGTGTGGCCCGAGTCCTTGTGATACTCACAGTAGAGTGTGAGATCTTGGTTCTTCTTGGACTTCATCGGTTGGGCCGATCGCAGGAATTGCGCGTCCGTAAGGAGGACGTCGCTTGGCGACTGGTTGATCTCGGTCCAGTTACGGTCCCGAGACTCCTTCTTCGACGCCCGGTTTTCACGTTGGGCGTTGATTGTTGCCCTTGCGTCGGGCTGGTTGTTATGCGGGACATATGGTCTAGGATCGCTGCCGCGATTCCATGTGTCCCGGCCGCACTTGTTGTTGTGTTTGTGCTCTTGGTGGGAGGACTGGCCTTCTGCTTGGGGTTGTGCCTTTGAGACGTGTGGTTTGAGGGACCGCTGAGTTTGGGCGTATGTCTTGACCGCAGCCATGACATCTTCCCATTTCTTGGGCAAGCCTTCCTTGCCGGAGATAGTCATAACCATTTGTTCGTCTTTAACGGCAACGATGAAATGGTTGCGTGCCATTTGGTCTGCAACATCGCCTATCTCCAGGCATTCTATATTGTAACGGACAACGAATGCCTCCAGCGATTCGTTGTCCCTACGCCAGATGTTCATGATGTCCATAGAGTCACGTTCATGACGTCGCTGCTGGCAAAAATACGTGAGGAACTTTGCTTGCAAGTCCTAGAATGAGGTCAGTGACCCCACTGGCAAAGAATCGAACCAAGCCCTGGCCAGACCTGTTAGGGTCTGCGGGAAGAATTGACACTAAGTGGGTTCATCCCACCTGCCGTTGCACCCGGCGCCGATGAAGATGTTCATGTGGTCATCTGGGTCGGCGGAACCGTTGTATTTCCCAATGTTTAATGGGAATTTGGTGGTGGTGACATCGGCGTTGGCAATCTCCGGGACAAACTTGGAGTTTTCGGCCGCAGATTTCGGCCTGTAGGGTTGGCTCTGGTGGCGCTTTACAACGCGTGGATATGTGGTGCGGGGTTGAGTGGGAGGACTATAGTTGCGTCCTCCCGGTCTGCTGCTAGTGTCATGGGAATATCCGCAGTATGTATGGTCGTCCGGATCGGTACGGCCATGTCCTTCGTTGTGGGACTGTGGTCCCAATCGGCTATGAATGCCGGTTCCGTGGCGGGTTGTGGACTGTCGTCTGGTTTCGCCATGGGGGCCTAGGCGGCTATGTATAGGGCCCCTGCGGCGAGACCCATACGAGGAATCATCTTCAGCTAGTGTGCGGACCTCGCAGTAAGAGGAGCCGCGATCTTCTTGCCTACTTTGGGAGGCTGGGTGTGTGGGGGCTCTGCCGTCGTATTGTAAAACACGACCCGCAGGTGTATGTGGTGCCGGGGTAGGCCCGACAGGTACTTGTGCTTCTGCGCAAGCTCTGTTGTATGTTGCGGCCATGAGAGCTTGTTGCTGGTCATACCAGGCATGAAGGTTCATGCCTGGAGGTATCACAGAAGCGTATTGTGATAAATCGTGTCCGAACGTAAGGGATGCGCCCCCTTGCGCTGATGTGCCAATGTGGCTAATGTTTTGGGCCGCGGGAGCGGTCCCCACGGGCCCTGGGTTTGGATTATCTTCGACAATGTTGTTTAGTCTATCCGACATGATCTTTGGAAAAAAAGGAATGTAGAAAAAAGTGCTAAAAGTAGCGGTGGGCGCCAATGATGAAACAGTGGTTAACCGGGGAGGGTTAATTCACTGGTCTCGTCAAGTAGGGTTAATCCCTTCTTTCCGAGGATCGCTGGCTAGATCGTCTGCTGGTTGGTTTCCTGCACAAGGAAACAAGCCGTGACTCGTAACAAGGAGGATGGGGTGGGGGGTGCTCCTTGTTAACACTCTCCGGCGTGAGAATCAGTAGTTTGCTTGGGAAGCAAAGTGTGATAGTAGTAGTAGTGAGAGAGTTGAGAAGTGATACCTCAAACCTGGTTTGGGGTGGGTATTTATAGCCGAGGGGTGAAGGAGGGTAGTTGAGTAGCTAGTCTGACATTGCACAGCTACTTGCAGGTGTGTCAAACCCGTTGGTTGCGGTGGTGATGCCACGTCCTGCTGTGGTGTCAGACTGTTGCACACATGTGGGCTGATAGGCGACTGTTCCCAGTGCCACTTGCATTGTGGTGTCAGACCCACTTGCCTTGTAGGCAGGATGCGGTGCCAGGCCGCATCGCTGTTTGCGGTCACTTGATGTTGTTCCCGCGTTCTTTGTTTTATCCAAGATGTATGCGGGATGCGGTGCCGTGCCGCATCGCCGCTTGATGACTGTTACCGTTGTTCAGATCCCTTGTCGTGACGAAAATGTTCATAGGATGCGGTGCCAGGCCGCATCGCTATGTGTAACATTCGTCCTTGTACTTAAGGTAAGTCTTCTCATCACTGGACAGATTGGACCGCTGTGTTCGCGCGTGCCCGCACGGACACAGGTAAGTTCCTGCTGGTGGGGGTCTTTGATAAGGGTAATGGTCACTCGCGGTCGTGCTGACGCGAGATCTGGGACCATACCCCTTCACATACCAAACTTGATATTTCATACGGGCAAATTGAATACGATGTTAAACCAGTTAAACTATGTAGTTTTGATTAAGTTAACTAAAAAAAAGTGAATATCGTGGGTTAGGGTTTATGGTCCGTGGGTTTATGTCGTCCGTAACGAGAGCGTCGAAACGAAACTAGTTCTAAATATATAATACTTTATTTTTTAGTCGATGTCGTCCGTAACAAGTGCTAAATATATAACATAGCGCGTGTCGTATCCGTAACGCGCGTCTAATGTAACGAGTCCTAAATATATAATATATTTATTTTATCGTCCGAGTCTTCCGTAACGAGCGTAGGTCCGTAACTAAAGTCGAGTCCGTAACGAGCGTAAATAAATAAGATTTTTATTTTATCGTCCGAGTCGTCCGTAATGAGCGTAGTCCGTAACGCGCGTCGAATATAACGAGTCCTAAATATATAATATATTTGTATTATCGTCCGAGTCGTCCGTAACGAGCGTAGGTCCGTATCGCGTGTCGAATCCGTAACGAGCCGTAATTATATAATATTTTCATTTTATCGTTCTAGTCGTCCGTAACGAGCGTAGGTCCGTAACGAGCGTCAAAACATAACTAGTCGTAAATATATAATATTTTTATTATTTAGTCGAAGTCGTCCGTAACGAGCGTAAGTCCGTACCTGCGTATTTCAAAATAATTAACCTTATAAAAATTTAAAACTGGTATAATATTTTAATTTAAATGGTATAGTATATGGAAACAAGGTAGAATATATTTGAACCGTACCCGAGTAATTTAATAAAATTAACGGTATAAAGATCTTAAACGGTATAATATTCGAACCGCACCAAGACTTGGTATAATAATTTAATTTAAACGGAATAGTACTGAAACGATATAATATATTCAAACCGTACCCGGAGATTTCAAAATATTTACTGGTGGTAGCCTATGTGCGCTTTTCTTAAAAAAAACTCACGCTTTTTTGCGCCTTACGCCTAGGCTTCGGGCGAGACCGATACGCCTCGCCTGCGCCTTGCGTCTTTGACAACATAGGTACAGACTTGAACTCTGGCTGTTTTAAAAAATAACACATAATATAAAGTATTAGTTTATTATGGATAAGCCATGACAAATGTTTTGGCATCTGTTTTAATGGTTTAATGTTGTTTCAATTTTTTTTTTTTTTTTTTTTTTTTTTTTTTTTTGCAGGAGTACTTATGGAAGCAGACCTTCCTGACATAGGCATGTACTACAATCTTATTTATATATCTTAATGTACCTTTTACTAGATAATATAACATAACTTTAAAATTTTTATAGACTTTAAACAAGATTTGTTTTGAGAGCTTCACAAACAAGAGCAAGGTTGATATCCATATTATCCCTGGCAAAGCTAGCAATATATTGACCATAATTGATAATGGATTTGGAATGAGGATGGCTGGTGAGTCAAAAAAAACTTTATTAATTTGTTGAATGTGTATCTAATACGTAACTGGAGTTATAATACTTACAACGGAGCAGAACTTCGTTAATTAGGGGGATATAATACCCAAGTATTATGCCTACTACTCAAAGCCTACAGTATTTTAATATAAAAAACTTTAGCTATACGCAACTTTCTTTATATATTTAAAAAAAAATATTGTTAAAACACTATTAGAAGCATTACATGTTGGGTGGGGGGTTGGGTCCAATTAGCAAATTTATGAAAGTTAAGGTGTTGCTCTCTTTATGGTCAAGGGTTCGAGCCCTGCCAAAAACAAATTTGGTGTAATTAAAGCCGTTAAAAAAGGAGAAGCATTACATGTTGGTCCAAAAAAAATTTTAAATCCAATAAGATATTTACTTTATTTTTTTTTTATTAACTAGACCCATTTGCATTTATCGGTGATTGTTGGCCATGGCGGTTGAATAGACTATGATGACGCAAATGGATCGGTTATGTATTAATTGTGTCAGGGGTGATCAGCTTAAACATTTGACGCGCTCCACCGTAACAAAGCGGCTAAACATACTACATATTGGTTGTCTTTGAAGTTTAATTTTAAAAAAAAAAACATATTGTGTGTTAGCGTGTATTTCGGTTGCCATTTCAAAATAAATATTTAGTTACAAACTGATATATTAATGGAAACCGCTAAATCTTGTTAATGGTACATATAATACAAGGATATTTGAAAGTTTGGAACTGCCCCTTTCATATATAGTAAAACCTCATCAGTCATTATAATTTATTATATTATGCCTCTATTGAAAAAAGTTATATTATCTTTTGTATCCAAAGAAGTTTTTTTTTTTTTTTTTTTTTGACATGTCTTAGATCTTATCTTTTGGTTTTGATTGCAAACAAAACTAAGTAGTCCTTATTTATTTTGGAACCAACAAAAGGGTAACAATCTTGTGTGATTCGGGATTTATCAACATTGTTATATAATATAATTTGTTTGAGATCACACGTGTAACACACGAGTACTTAAACTAGTAGTTTAATATATTGATTCAGAGAAAATCATGAGATGACCATTTAAAACAAGTAATCGATCCGTATAATAATTTGACTAAATTTTAAAATAATTTAACAATTTAATTAACTAACGACTTCCAATAAGGTTTATCTAATAATAATATTTTAAATGAATTAATAGTCTAACGACTTTCTATGAGGTTTATGTAAATAGAATTTCACATGTGCCAAAAAAACAAAAATCATGCACGTCTATAATCTTTTTTTTTTTTTTTTTTTTTTGCACTCATGAATGAAAATGTGTAAGTAGCCATAGACCAAACCAACCAAATAAATTAAATAACGTCATGTGCCCACACAATTTAAGTAGCCATAGACGACGAAACCAACCAAATAAATTAAATAATGTCACACGTGCCAATGATCTCTAGATCAAGTGGTAGAGAGCCTGCATTTCTCTTGAGAGATGCAGGTTTGACTCCTACTTGGTGCAGAGTGAGGCACCGGTGGGCAATGATAAGAGACCCAGGGAAACCTGGGTTGGATCCTTGAGCCAAACGGGTTTTACCGGTAACTTCACCGTCGTGCCTACGGGCGGGTGGGTTACCGGGTTTTTCCCGGAATTAGTGGTGGACTCGGGTTACTCTCGGAGTACTCCGTTTGTCCAGTGGGTGCCCCGAGAGTGCTCGGGATTGAGTTTGTTGGCCGTTCAAAAAATAATAATAATGTCACACGTGCATAAATTTTTTTAGGACCATCTGAAGAAAGCTACACAGCCAATGACGAATTCTCAAGGTTATGGCCAACCATGATATGTTCGTTTTGGGTTGAGGTCTCTTGGTTTGATTGGACGTACTTTTTATAAATAAATGTGCAACCATTTTAAACGGTCATATTATTATGTTTTAAAGAATATATCAGATGACTAGTTAGGCAAAATCTTAAGTTAAAATGGTTATAAATTGTAATAAAACATTTTTCCGTTATTTCAATTTTATAACCAGTTAGTGTAGTTGCTATACTTGCCAAATATTATTGTTATATAAAATATATTTTTTAAACAAAATGATTTAAGAGCAAGTAAGCATTTTAACAACATTTTATCCTTATTCAACAACCGGGCACATTCATAGCTAAGATATGTAAACAAATCTATCAATCGGTCACTATATGGTTTGGCCTTTTTGTCAGTTTAGTCCAAAGATTTGAAACGTTGCCATTTTAGTCCAAATAGTTTCAAACGTTGCCATTTTAGTCAATTGGGTTAACTTCGTCCATTTTTTCTGTTAACGAGAAGGGCAATTCGGTCATTTTATATGGCCGAATTGCCCTTCTAGTTAACAGAATTACATATAAAATGACCGAATTGCCCTTTTCGTTAACAGAAAAAATGGATGAAGTTAACCCAGTGAACTAATATGGCAACGTTTGAAACTATTTGGACTAAAATGGCGACGTTTCAAACCTTTAGACTAAACTGTCAAAATAACCCAAACTGCAAGGACTAAAATGACATCTAACTCTTTGCTTTATTTATATTCACAAAACTTCTATTAAAATATACACATGAAGAGCCAGAGTTACAGAAGATACCCCTGTATTGGGTCGAGATGGGCCGGACCGGGCCAGTGGGCTTCAACCCATTAAAGCAAGCTTATTTATGTGTTTGGAGATTGAAAAGGTAATAAAGGGTGGTTATGCTCACCCTCATATGTCACAATAAGCATTCCAAAATCAACCAAACTTCTCTCCACCTTTTTTCTTGCAGGACAACCTCTGAAACTGCTACATCTATAGTATCCTCTATTTTCACAACAAAACAAAAAAAAAATATTTAAAAAAAAAAAAAAAACAGATATGTTAGTAAATTTATATCTCTAGTTTATGGTTTTTTCAATATAGAATGTGAATAAATAAAATCCCTAATAAAACATAGGTAAAATATTAAACCTTGATGTCAAAATAAGAAATAAAAAGATTCAATGTAGAATCTTTAGATTATATCATTATTTCATTCTGAATTCTAAAGTCGTAACGATTACTTTCAAAACGCATATCCAAACGCAACTAAACACGTAAAAAAAAAACAATTAATTAAGTAGAACACTAGCTATGTCATATATCCACATTTGGATTGTTTTACTATCAAGATTACATATTATCAATCTCATTATAGGTGAAGTTAACCTATTTAAGTGCACCCACAAGATTACTTTAATATATCCTTTGTCGAAAAAGGGCATCTTAGACATTTGACAAACAGACGAGCGTAAGTACCTAGGATGAGGTGAACCCTTGATAGGCTTTTGGCCATACTTCCTCCAAGAATACTCATCGGGTGGGATATCCGCTAGCTTATTACTGATAGCAGGAACTTTGATCGATCTCTGAATCCTATGTCTTCTATTTAACCAAACAAAAAAAAAAACAAACTTTAGCATTTTTTACTTTATCTTGGAAGTGATCCGTGCAGTTAAACGCACGGATCTTACAACAAAGGTAAAACGGATGGGTAATTGTCCAAATATTAAAAATGTAGAATTGGGTCAAACTTTAAGCACGAACTGCATGTTTTTATCTCTAACGGTTCAAACAAATAAAATCATCGAATTTATACACTTTAGCTTGTAAAAGAAACATGTCAAACATGTTGAAAGTAGATTAATTGTATGGTCAAACATTACTTAAGAAATGCATGTTTCATCTCTTAACACTTCAAACAAGTAAACTCATAGAGGTTATAAACTTTAGCTTAAAAGGGAAATGGGTCAAACATGATCAAAGTAGTCATTTTATTTAACATACTAGATTATTAAATAAATAAATAAATAATTGTAGCCTATAATGCACAAAAAATTGTTTACAAAAGTCATAAATTATTTGGACAAAAAAAACATTTTGGACCAATTCGACCCGACCCGTATTAAGTTACTAAAAACGACCCGTTTTAACCCGAACCCAGTTTCAATTCAAAATTACAAACAAATAGACATAAACCTCTTCTTGGAGCAGTGACATCTACCACCTGAACACCTCTTCTTGTGTTGAAACATTTCTTGATCACTTAACCGCGACGACCCGATCAAATGCAAAGAACTCCCACTCAAACTAGCAACACTCCCTTCGACACTCAGCGACGAAACAAAAGACTCATTCAACGAAACCGAAGGCGAATAAGCAGAACTACTGAAATTCAAACTAAACCCACCCTTTCCCTTATGACACATCATCATCTGACCCTGTTGGGGTGTCAGAAACTGACAACTAGAAACAGGGGAAGGGGCATTTTGGGAAACTTGTGTCAATTTACCAAAATTTGAACTCATAACTTGATGATCTTGATCCAAAAACATGTTTTGAGTAAATGGGGTTTGAAATTTGAAGCCTTTTCTCACTCTAGAATGACTTAAATCTCGATCAAGAAGCGATACGACTCGTTTGAATGCGATCACAACATCCCCTGTTTTTTCAATTAGAGTTTTGTGTGGAATATGATCATGGGGTTGAGATAATATGTTAATGATTCTGTTGAAACTTTGTATAGCGTCTTTGTTAGCTGATTCAACCTCTTGCATGTTGAAGAATTCTGATTTTGATAGGTCAGAATTGAAAAACAGAGGTGAAGAATTGAAAGAGTAGAAGTTGGGATGTGATAATTGAAGAAAAGGGTTTGTTGTTAAGTGTGTAAAGATTGAATTTGGGTGAAATTTATAGTGAAATTGAGTGAAATTTGGGGATAAATGAGTAGGGTGAGTGATTATGTTGCTAAGGTGGATTCCATTGAAGGGTTATGGTTGTCATGATCAAGAAATGGAAGTTGCATATGTTCCCATAAGCATGTGTTTTAATTAAATAATAAAAGAGATATTAGATTTAAATAACCTTAATTTTTACCAATTAGTCGATAGTACTGCCAACTTTCGATTTGTATTATAACACACTCAACTTTCAACTTATTTTTCTCTCGCATTCCTAAACTAAGTGAACCCTAATCCAATTAGTTTTTTTTTATGGATGTAACATATGACGTGGTACTTTTTGCTGATGTGGCAATTTTGTTGACATGGCACCTTTTGCTGACGTGAAATCTGATGCCTCTAACGTGACTTTTTTTGTTGATGTGACATTTGTTTTATGATGTGGTATCTGATGTCAGCTAACCGAGTTAGGGTTTAATTAGTTTGGGAGTGACAGAGGAAAATAAGTTAAAAGCTGAGAATGTTGTGATACAAATTGAAAATTGAGAGTGTTATGGCCAGTTCATGAAAGTTGGAATTATTTAAATCAAATATGCGAATAATAAATTGCTTTTTAGTGAAAATATATTGATTAATGATTTTTTTAATGACTATTTAAGGTTCAAACGTTATTTAGGTTCGAAAATTTGATGTCATTCCCAAAAAAATGTTTGAAAATTGGTCAATAATACATTCTAAACAACTAGAGGGGTGTTCATGCAATGAGATGGCGGACAAACACACTAGCAAAGGTGCTGGTAAAGAGCGTGATCACGTAATGATATATAACTAGGTTTGAACCTCGTATATTACATGGGCTACATAAATGTAATTTTATATAATAAATAATAAAAATATATATATTAAAAAAAACTTGTTTATTGTACGTGTTGTATAAAATATAATATCACATGTTAACACATACAATCGTCAAAATTCACTTTTTACAAATGAACTTTGATGTACTATCAGGGGCGGGCCTACTATATAATAAGGGGTAGCCTCCGCTACCCCTTAACGCTCTGGCGGTAGTGTAAATTTTGAAAAATTTTGACGTTTTTTCGATTTTGTTACCCCTTTTCTTTAAAATGTTGCCCCTATACAAACTTTCTAGATCCGCCACTGTGTACTATTTACTTATTATAACATTTTAGTTTGTTTTTTATTTATTATTAGGTTAAAAAAATACTCATAGTTCTCGGGATATAACTTTATAATTATTAAAAAAAAACAAATGTTTATCTTTATCTAAGTATTTGTTTAAATGATTTATAGAAAAACAAATATTTATTTTTATCTAATTTTTGTTTAAAGTTTTATTATCTAAATATTTATTTAGAATGATTTATAGAAAAATAAATATTTATTCTTATCTAATTTTTGTTTAAAATTATTATTACTATTATTTAATATAAGAGATAAATAGGAAAATAAGGTGAGAAGGCACCAGAAAGTGACACGTGTCCTAAAAAGATTTTCGTTTATTAGTATAGAAAGATTATGTAACGTACTATTTTTTTACAATTGAAAAAACTATAGTAATGTCATATTCAAGTTAAAGAGAATACAATGCGTGATTTTATGGTAAAACTTATAAAAAAATATCAGCGTATGATAAAAATCAAGGAGGAAGTTGTATGTGCTAGGATGTTTAGCTTTAAAAGATTCTACCATATGTATTAAACTTGTAATGACTTAAAGTCTTAAAAATCAGTTAAGTTACCTTCTTATCATCCTTATATATATTATCATATAGTATAGATAATGACTGACATTAATAACTTGATTTATTGATCTCTATAATCACGAGTTTGGTTTGATTTGGGGACTAAAATCGAATATCATTATCAACGAATACTCATGTAAAGAAACAACCTAATAAATCAATAAAATAATTAGAGTTAATTACATAGTTAGTGCCTATGGTTCGCACAAAATAACATATTTAGGTACTAATAGTTTAAAATCACATTCTAGGGTATTAACTTTTCATTTTGTAACGTTTAGAGGTATTAACTTCTAGGGTATTAACATAGTTAGTCCCTGTGGTTTGCACAAAATAACATACTTATGTACTAATAGTTTAACAAACAATTAACATTAATACCTCAAAACGTTACAAAATGAAAAGTTAATACCCTAGAATGTGATTTTAAACTATTAATACCTAAGTATGTTACTTTGTGCAAACCACAGAAACTAACTATGTAATTAACTCTAATAATTATTACCTTTTGTGTATTGTTATTATGTTTTAATGAAATCTTGAATGATAACTGAAAATCATTTATGTATTTAAAATGTTTGCATAGCTCATAAATAAACTAACAATCTAATGTTTAGCAAATGATAATTAACCAAAGTCAAACATAATCACTACAAAGGTTGGTTTGTAATTAAAAGAATTGATTTTCATTGGCAGTTGCATGTGACAATATTAAAAATAAAAGAAGACGCAAAGTCAAGTTATTAACATTAGTAAATATGAAAAATGTTACAAATAATATGACAAATGTGGGTTATAAAGAAATATTTAGAGATTTATAGATTCGTTATATGTTTGTTACTTGTATATTGTAATTACCAATGAAGTTGGTGGCCCATTGACAAAGATAAAAGCCTTTAGATACACTTAGATTTGAAGGTCTTAGGTTCAATACTTCAAATCTCACATACAACATAAATAAAGAATTAAAAAAACTTGTATATTGCAATTTAACTTTTTTCCATATTTAATGTGTCATTTCCTATTATTGTATAATAAGTTATATTATATATTATATAAAGTAAAATATATTATATAAAACGACCTGTGATTTTTTTCGTATTTATTTGTTAATGAGAAGCCACTTCGTGTTGAAGGGTGGGAGTGTTAAAATATGTTAATAATCGTAACACGGGAACCAATTGTGAGTATAGTAGCTTCTACATCTATGTGTATTTTTTTCAATCAATAGATTTTTAAGAAGTATTTTCTGTATATGTCACACCCCCAAAAATACCACAAGCGGAAACCCCAGCGAGGCGTGTGACGTACCAGGATCTAGCCACCAAGCACATTGAACCATATATACATAAATAAAATAAAACTTTCCATCTTATGAAATTGTATAATTCAAACACCAGTTAGAAAATCAACATGTTCAGCGGAAGCATAATAGTTTATTCGATAAGTTTAAAATAAAATGTTCAAAACAATGCAACATCGAGAAGCGTTCCAAATGCCACGACCCATGACCACTCCAGCTTCCCAGACAGCAAGTTCCATAACAGTGTACCTAAGGACCTGCAAGCATGCAGAAAAGTGTATCAGACAACGCTGGTGAGTTCACATTTTGCTTATCCGTTTGTTACCAAGTATTGACTTATGTTATGTTATGTTATGTTATGTTGATAATAACTCGATACCGCAGACGGCTCCCTTTTGCCCTTCTCCAATGCTCTATCAAACATTGGTCATGACTTTAAAGTTATTAGTTCACGCCCGTCCTATCCAGGTACGTCGTGAGGGTGCCAAACCTAATAGCGCTATCAACTAATAACCTCGTTGCCCTACAAGCAACTAACCCGGTAGTATGATGGGACTTAAGTGATAGAAGTGAGTGTATTATCCAACATCAACATTTACTGAAAACTGCTTCATATCCCCTGCAAGGATATGTGTTTGTGAAATCCGCCTCACACCCCCTACAAGGATGTGGGTATTTGAAGACCGCCTCATATCCCCTACAAGGATATGGGTTTATGAAAAATCCGTTTATAAGTTTTGTCTGTTTAATTGTCCCCACCGGACGCATGCTTGTTTTGAGAGAAGTGAACTCACCTTGGTTTGCTCGGTATGACTAGTTACGTGTTCACACTTAATCAGTCAATGCCTATGGTGTTCATATACACGTAATCAGTTTACATTCACATTGCTCACGTATAAACATAGTGTGCATTCATAGCAAATATTATCACATAACAGATAACAATCATTCAAGTTTCATACTCATTATAAACTGTATAATCACCAAAACTGGTCCTGTTTGTTCATTAACAACATCCCCACGAAGAATCAATTCTTCGTGGGAATGCCTTCATGGAGAAGATTAATGATGACGAAGAACCAATCTTCGTCGTGTATGTTTGTGACGAAGTTCTAGGAGGGTTCGTCATAGGCTTGTCAACGAAGAGTCCATCCTTCGTCGACTTGGGAACTTCGTGGGGAGAGGAACCTTCGTCACTGTATTAATTAATAATCATGCACAAAGAAACCCTAACTGCCGTCGATCATCTAAGTTAGCGCAGTTACTCTTATACAATCAGAACCATTAGTTTCCTAATCACAAACTGATCTCAACCCAACCAAAATGATGATCATAAAAAACACACTGGAATTATTGATGTTTTCACCATGCAACCCTGATTACGGTAGTTTCCCTATTAACGTATAACCCCATTATGAACACTCTACAATGAACCCTACAAACAGGTCTATTGCACAATTAACTTTATCAAACCCTAATGAGTATGCCAACATATTTGACAGTTAATATAACCTGCACATTCAGAAAAACCACATATGATCCCACTTTCGCATATACACTACAATTATTCATATTTCTCACAAACCCTATCAAGCAAGTTACACGTAATCAATGATAGTCGACAAGGATCAAAACGGGAATGAATTTACAAACCGTGATATGATGAGGTCGTTCGTTGAAAGTTTAGTCGAGAGGAGTAGTGTTTCAAAGAGTCTCTGACGTCGTTCGTTTAAGAGGAATTAGGTTTTGCGAGTGTTTAAAGATATATTTATATATGCATCACAAGGAAATGGGCTTGGGCCGAGAACCCTTATGGCGAAGGATCCTCTATGACGAAGGATCCAACCTTCGTCGAACATTGAGACGAAGAAGAATCCAAGCTTCGTCGAGTTGGATGATGACGAAGAATTATGAAGGACCTAATCTTCGTCAAAGATGAGGATGCATGTGCTATGCCTAAACCTTAAATAGTTATTAAGTTTTCACCAACCAACCAATCATAATAATACAGTAATCATTTACTCATTTTACCCAAAAAAAGTAATCATTTACTCATTATGCACAAGTTACTACACAAAACAAATTACGAAAACAGAATTGTAAACAAGTAACACGTAAAGGAAAGACCTTGAAATCCCGGGTTGTCACAGTATACAACCCGTGTAACGCACGAGATATTAAAGCAGTTACTAACAAACCAAAATGTGGGTTTTAAACATGATTTTCTAAACTTGCTAGTTATTACAATTTAAAAAGATGATCATCACGTGATTAAAAATCATGATATGTAAATACACATGCATTCTAAAATTCATATTATTCGTATCAAAGTTTTTTTTTTTTTGAAGTATGATTATATTATCCTAAAACTAGGTTAGAACCCCGTGTATTACACGAGTTGAATAAATGTAATTTTATATATTGAATAATAAAAAGTTATATTTTTATGAACCCCGTATATTGTACAGGTTAAATAAATGTAATTTTATATATCAAATAATAAAAAAAATTATATCTTTAAAACCATGTGTATTACACAAATTAGATAAATGTAATTTTGTATACTAAATACTAAAAACATTGTATCGTTAAAAAAAACCCGTGTATAATCGGGTTGAATAAATCTACCAAATAATAAAAAAATTACATCCTTAAAAACCTCGTATGTTACACGTGTTGAATAGATATAAAAAAGAGTTATATCTTTAAAAACCATGTGTATTACACATATTAAATAAATGTAATTTTGTATATTAAATACTAAAAATGCCGTATCTTTAAAAAACTCGTGTATAGTTGAGTTGAAAAATCTACCAAATGATAAAAACATGATATCCTTAAAAACCCTGTGTATTACACGTGTTGAATAAATCTAATTTTACATAGCAAATGATAAAAAGTTATATCTTTAAAAACTTCGTGTATTATACCGGTTATATAAATGTAATTTTGTATAGTAAATAATAAAAAAAGTTATGTTTTTCAAAACCCCGCGTTTTACACGTTTTGAATAAATATAATTTTGTATACCAAATAATAAAATAGTTATATTTTTAATAAATTATGATAACATTTAATATTAATTTATTATTTATATATTTAATATAAGATAAGTATGAAAGAGAGATATTTGTTTGAAAGAGAGGTATTTGTTTTAAAAATATATTAAACTATGTTATTGCCCCGTGTATTACACGGGGTGAATCATAATTATTATATTAAATAAAAAATATGTTCATAATATGATCTAAGTATATATAATATAGAGTAATATGCAGACCAAATACAAAATAAATATTGGAGTTTGTATAGCCACTCATAATAATATGATATGTTATTTGTTTTAGGATTTATCATAGGAACTTAAAATTTTGTACCACTACTAACATTTGTTGTGACATATTCTTGTTCAAAGGTAACGTGTCTGATTTTATCTGATAATAGATTATTCAGAAGGATTAATGTTGGCATAATATTATATTTTCTACCATCCAAATATAGTTTCCTCACTTTCGCTATCACTAACATTAATATAAGATATGCTCGTATTCAAAGCTATAAACCCATATGAATTGTACGAAATAATTACTTTTATCACAATTAGTAAGGAAACCAATAAAAACTATTGATAATGTAATATGTCCCATACCATTTGAAAGGTCTGAAATAGGACTTCTAGACAGATAAAAGTAATGTAAATGAATAGACGAAAATTGAATCAATAAAACCAATTAACTATAGTTGAGAAAATACTCTGTATAGTGTAATACTCTACATGTACAATTGAACCAATAAAACATACATATAAGTGAAAAAATAAAAACATGAGACACTATACGACAACTAAGTAAATCTAAATTAAAAAAAAAAGCTATGACATTCCGAATGTAAAGATAACTTTCATACACCTCTACATCTTAGTTATAGTAGGAAAAAATATGTATGTTAAGAGTTTACCTTGTTTTAAAAAAACATATATCTAGAATTTTTTTAAATAATTTAAAAAAAAATTATCATTTGATTAAAGGGAAATAAATTATTACTTATTTGACATGGTAAACTTATCTAAAAAAACATGATATATTTTATGTGACATAGATAATATGATGAAGAGTAAAATAACATACCTAGTATGTAGAATGAAGTGGGGTTTAATTCTAAATATCGGATGTAATATATTGAATATTAAATAATGATTTTTTCTATTCTTCAATGTTAAATGGCATAAAGTTCAAGTAGCATTTACGTTTTTAGCAACCGAAAACATACAATGTTGTGATTTGTAACATGGATCCACCGATTGAAAACCTCCTACCATGGATCCAATTACAAAAAAAAAACGACCATAATTTAAAATAGAACATTTGTGTGAAGTGGTAACTAACTAAAATACTTTGATGTAGTGGAAGAGGAACCAAATGATTTACCTTCAATGATATGCATATCAAACAATGTAGCTCAAGTTGGTGTTGGTCGACCCTTTATGGCAGGATGATCAATGATGTAGTAGATCCCGATAACTCTTCTCGAAACTGTAAGATTAAATATTAACATTAAAATAAGGGTTTTGTCTAAAAAAAACATTTAATTTATTAAATGGTTACTAATTTTATGGGTTTTTATATTAATAATTTCAAATCAAAATTAAATCCATAAATTATAGATTAGATTTAAAACACATTTTAGACTTTAGATTTACAATCAAGATAAAATTCTAATATAATATTTAAATGTTTTTAATTTGAAATTTAAAATTTATCTATAAATTATTAATGCCCTCGTTGAATTACATGTGTCCCAAATCAGATTTCTTTTATTATATAGTATAGATTTTGTTGTAGCAAAATTTGGTAACGAAGTCTCAAAAATTTTTACCCATTATTTAAAACTCCGTAAATGTATAAATGATAAATAATATTAGTTAGAGTAAATTACGATTTTGACCCCTGTGGTTATATCATTTTTACCCTTTTAGCCCAAAAAAGATTTTTTTAACATCTGAGCCCCCAACGTCTTTTTTTCTAACCCTTTTGACCATTAACACTAACCCCATCCATTAAATGTTATGGGCCAAAAGGGTTAGAAAAAAGACGTTAGGGGCCAAAATGATTAGAAAAAAAGATGTTGGAGGCTCAGATGTTAAAATTCTTTTTGGGCTAAAAGAGTAGAGGTGATATAACACAGGGGCCAAAATCATAATTTACTCTATTAGTTAAATAAATAATATTATAAATGAGAAGAAAATTAAACTAAATAATAATTATCCATAAGAAATTAAACTAAATAATATTTAGTAGGAGGATTATCTATAACTAATTAGATAGATTAAACTAATATAATACTTATCTATAAAACATGGCCTAATATGATGACAAGTGTCCCCAAAATGGTTTTTTTATTATATAGTATAGATTAACAATTTAGATTTGAGGATAATATTTTATTATTTATTATTTATTTAGTTAATCTATTATATATAATAAATGAAAGTTATTTGTGCCACTTGTCAACACCACAGAGCTCCTGAATGCCCTTTTCCCGCCCAGCAGTGTTTTCCCCTTCTCTATATATTCTTTTGTCTGCTTCTCAATCCAAATTTCTTTTCCCTCTTCTCTCTCTTCTCTCTGGCGATTCAAATGGCGATTCAAAAACCAGATCTGAGATTCCAGGTACCTTTCATCTAATAACCTAAAATCATCTTGAATCTCTCTTATGTTAATCGTTGATATATGTATAGATCTGTATGTTTTTTATTTTGTTGTTCAACCCTAGGGTCCTCCACATCTTCTAATCTTCTCTGGCGATTCAAAAACCAGGTAAATCTCTGCTTTCAGATCTACACAACTATGCTTCATATTTAGGGCTTTTTATTTTCGTTTCCATATTCTTTTGTTTTAGGGTTTTAAGTGCGATGCAACAAGGTATGATTAATCTTCCTTCTATTCTAGATTTAGGGTTTTATTGATATATCATTTTAATCAGTAATCTTCCTTCTTCACCATGATTCTCTTCACCTGCTTCTCGATTTTCTAAATCGATCTGTCAATGCATGGCGATTCAAAAACCAGATCTGGGTTTCGTCTTTGAGACAAGATGATGTTCAACTACACACGGGTCATTTTACACCGGAAATTTGTAATCAGAAGTTGCTTCTCTCTCATTTTTAATCGTCTGCTCGCTTATTCTGCAATCTTGGTAAGTTTTTTATTTTTCATTTCTTATATGTTCTTAATCTTGATATTTCGTTTCAATGGAGAAGCTTTGGCGATGGCAGTGGTGATACAGATGGTTGCTTTTAAAGGGGTTCTTATCAGCTTATGCAAATAACAGGTATTTTGTTTTGGGTATTTTGTACACCCACTTGATCAACTTTACATTTTTACTCAAATTCATACTTTTACAGTGTTAGGTTGAGGTGAATTTTGGTCCAAGATGGTTCATACGCAGTTTGTTTGGTCTTATGGAGGCAATCAGGTCTTCTTGTGTGGAGATTTTACTGGGTATGTTGTTTGATTTGGGGGTTTTGATGGGGTTTGGGTTTTCTGTTTGTTTTGATAATTAGTGTGTGTGTGTTGATTGGTAATGTGATTGGTTTGTTTGTTAATTGTGAAGGTGGGTTAAGTATCAGCAGATAGTTCCAGTTGAAGGATCGGCGATGACGTTTGTGACGATTTGCGATCTTCTGCCCGGGTATCATAAGCTATATATGATTAACGAGTCAACAGAATATGTTGCCCAACAGAGAGATCTGCAGGTAGTTATCATATTATTGTGGTGAATTTTGGTGCTTTTCTTCTTATTTATTGCAAGCCGAGTATTAATACATTACTTAATAGGTCCGGATTTATACCTGATTGATAATTGATATCATATCTTCTATGTGAGTTCAGCACGAGAAACAATAAATAATAACAAATGGAGGAAATAAATGTGTTCAAATTCAGCAACAATAACACATAGTTGTCTTATTTACTGTAAGTTTTGTTGCAGATGGTATCCAACATCAGGTACACATGTTTCTGTTCAAATTTGTGCTATTTCTCGAAATGGCTAGAATATTATAGATATGAAACACTGATTCAGAAAAAAGAAAGGACAACAGACTGAATGAGTTGATGTCATTTTCCCTTTGATATTATTATGTCTTCTTTGTGAGTTCAGAAATGGTGTTAAAAAATAATAACAAATGGATAAAATAAATGTGTTCAGATTCATCAACATCTGTAAATTTTGTGCCAGATGGTTTTAAACCTCAAAGGCCGATAATTTCGTTTCATTTGAATAATTGGAAAATGGAATATAGGGCAGGTGAAACTGCAGCTATCGTGGTTAGTGTACTGGAAGGTTTCGAGTCCAAACAAGACGAACAAGCTTTCAATCCGAGTGTCTCAGCATGGATTCTAAATTATATAGTGGTGCAACTGATTGATTCTTTTTATAATCCAGTAGTGAATGAAAAATGAAGATTGAAGCTGGAGATGACTTCAAAGACCGGTGCAGCTTTCTTCCCTTGCCTCTTTGATTAAATGCCTAAGTGAGTTCTTGGTTAAATGGATTCATATATGTTATCAAGTTTCACTTTGATATTTTATATAGCTCTTCTTAAATATGCAATGTTTGTTTATTATTTTGGTGCTTTCTATATCATGTAATGAGATGGATTTACATCAATGCAAAGTTCAAAAGTAGGTTGTTGGACTTTCATAGGTCAAACAGATTTGATTGACCATAGAAGCTAAGTTTAATACCCTTTAATCATACTAACTTTTGGTGTTTTAATTTTCAGATGTGGTTAAGTATGAAGCAACAAATAATATCATAAGAGAGATAATCACCCCTTTAAGAAAGCAATATTGTTACTACTAAATAGGTATTTGTTGCTTCATACTTAACCAGATTATTTTGTTTCATCTAATCAACCTTTTTGATGTGATCTGCAATACTTTAGGAACCGAGTTCCAGTAACAATTGAAATCAGTGATCGAGGCTGATGATAAGTGATCAATGACAGGTAAAACACAATTAGCGAGAATTTAGAGAAGCAAGTGTTTTGGGTGTAAGTGGATTTCATTAGACATGAGTATCGCATACATAGCTTCACTATTTATAGCTGAACTGATGATATTTAGAATCATATAGTGTGTTATGATATGTATTTATTCAAATATGTGGCTTCTGTATTTTATGATAAATATTCTTGCTGAGTTGTTGGTATTTAATGCCATTTTGTGATAGTTATTTTCGTATGAGTTCATTTGTGTGCTATTTTGATTATGTTAAGCCATTTTGATTATGTGTTATGCGACACTTGACTATGAGGTTAATTATTGATGTAAGTTAATTATTGTTTGTTGATTTTGGAAGGATTCAACTTGTAGGGAATCGAATGAGGTTATAAGGTTTATTGCATCAGGTGCATCTTGCTGTAAGGTGAAAAGAAAGATAGAGTTACAGACGCTTTAAATGCAACAAAAGCGGCTGTTGAGGAAGAATTGTTCCAGGTAAATTGGTTAATATTTGCTGTCCTAAATTAGTCTTTAAAGAAATAATACAAGTAGAATGATTCCATTTATATGCAGGTGGTGGCGTTGCTCTTTTGTATGCATCTAAAGAATTGGATAAGCTGCAAACAGCCAATTTTGATCAGAAAATTGTCATGTTTCAGGTAATAGAAACAACTGTTTTAACCCAAAAGTGGTTACAAAACACTGTTTTAACCCAAAAGTGGTTTCAAAACACTGTTTTAACCCAAAAGTGGTTTCAAAACACTTTTTTAACCCAAAAGTGGTTTCAAACCACTGTTGGGTTAAACAGTGTTTTAACCCAAAAGTTGTCATGTTTCAGGTAATAGAAACAACTGTTTTAACCCAAAAGTGGTTACAAAAGACTGTTTTAACCCAAAAGTGGTTTCAAAACACTGTTTTAACCCAAAAGTGGTTTCAAACCACTGTTGGTTTAAAACAGTGTTTCAAGCCACTGTTGGTTTAAAACAGTGACTGTTGGGTTAAAAACAGTGTTTCAAGCCACTGTTGGGTTAAAAACAGTGTTTCAAGCCACTGTTAGGTTAAAAACAATGTTTGAAAACACTGCTGAGTCAAAACAGTGTTGTTAAAACAGTTGTTTCAAACTGCTCTTGGGTTAAAACAGAGTTTTAAATCACT
Organism: Helianthus tuberosus; assembly: GCA_030545235.1. Classification (NCBI taxonomy): domain Eukaryota; kingdom Viridiplantae; phylum Streptophyta; class Magnoliopsida; order Asterales; family Asteraceae; genus Helianthus; species Helianthus tuberosus. Next base: position 186,040,551 of record CM060354.1, read on the forward strand.
GTTGGGTTAAAACAGTGTTTGAAACCACTGATGAGTTAAAAACAGTGTTTGAAAAGACTATTGAGTTATTTTTACCATAAAATGGAGTCGACAAGTTTTTTTAAGTATTTGAAGATTATGATATCTATTCTATCTATACTATATTATAAAACATTTCTTCAAGGGCTTCTTAAAAATTAAGAGGTATAAGTTTAAATGCTTGTTATACAACACATAATGCATATATTAATTGTTTTTGAAGGGTAAATTCGTCTTTAAGTCACCAGCCTCTTCGTAATTAAATCATGCAATTGGAATACTTCCGTTAAAAATTTTTGAGCTCCTCAGATTAAATACTATCATTAAATAGATAAATACCAATCCTTAATTAGATAAATAATACATTCAGTTAAATCCTTACGTTGAAAATTTTTGAGCTCCTCATCATTAAATCATTAATTGATTAACATTAAACACTATCATTAAATCATTAAATGGATAAATTGACTTAGGGTTTGTATCCATATAAATTAAGAAATTGGCTTGTGTTTTACCTGTGGGTTAATCTGGTTATGACCATGTGTTTGTTCAGTCCGAATCAGCCGAATCAACAGACATTCGAAGGGCCTTTGATGAATCTAATCATGAAAGGAGGAGACCAGGATTCTGTCACAAATCCTTTTGTCTTTGTTCCTCTTGAAGTAAGCACACGTTTTGCTCTTTTTCTTTAATTTATATCTTATTTTAACTCATTCTGATTCTAATTTAAGAATTGCTTTGATTACATAGGACTGTGGATCTGTGTTATGTTTGGGTATGTCAAAAGTGAGGACATAAACATCATCGGGAGTAAGTATCCGTTCTTGCTTTCATTTTCTTTACCTGATTAAGTTACTTGTCTGAAAATCTAACACAGGTTGGCTGTTCTTCTTCAGAAAACTTCATGACAGGTTATCGAGTAGTGTTTGATTGTGAGAAGAATGTTTTGGGCTGGAAAGCTTCCAATTGTGAGCTAATCTTATTTATAAAGGAAACATTCCACCCAGTAATGACTAAGTATCTTCGGTATTCCAATGTAGTCACTCAATCTTTCCAACAAAATCCACTCTTGTTTGAATATGTTTTCTTTATTATTAAAATACTTATGAGTGGGTTTCTAGGAAGAATATTGAAATTTGATTGTTATTTCAGAGTCATACTCTCGATTCTTACCAGTTTTTTTATTTTGTTTTGTTGTAATATGTTGATATATGATGTGGTATAGTATAGAATCATATCATACGCTCATATATATACGAACATACAGAGCTACTTATCGATTCTTATGTAGTTTTGATGTAAATACTTTTTTTAAAGGCGATTTTATTGACAAAAAAAGAGAAAAAAAATTCAAGCACGATGCTCAAATGCATTACAGACTACACATACAAGAAGAAACAGAACATTACATTTGAATAAATGAGGGCTTCTGTTTAATATTTAATGCTTCTTTGTTAGAACAATATTAGTTAAATGACTTCTGAGTTGTAAAACAAGTAAAATGATAACAAGGGTAATATCATCGTATGAAAACAAAGATATACAGTGATTCGAGTGAACATTCTTTCATTATTTAATAAGTTTCTAATGTGAAGGAGATCACTACTTGATAAAATGTTCACCTACAATTAAACTTGATAAAATGAGGATTTTACAACCGGGCATGAGTATGAGATTATCAATACCCGGTTCGAACTCGGCCCACTGTCATCCCTAATTGTTTGCGTCAACAACACGAAAGAACGCATGTCGCATCCAAAGATCATATAATGCCACTTCTTTAAACATCAAGGTCGGACCATCATGATCACCCTACTCGCCAACCAGTTGGAGGTGCCCTACGACCAATGTGTGTAATCGATGCTACCAAGCATCCCGGAAGGATTTCTGCATATTAGAATGACATGTTTTACTTTGACGCAAAGCCTCACACTATAATCTATGAGATAAAGGTCCATAACATTAACACATTATACATCTCCATTAAAAGTAAGATATTAAATTTTAACGATACGTATCTATGGCATTATATATTATTTAATAAGTTTCTAATGTGAAGGAGATCACTACTTGATAAAATGTTCACCTACAATTAAACTTGATAAAATGAGGATTTTACAACCGGGCATGAGTATGAGATTATCAATACCCGGTTCGAACTCGGCCCACTGTCATCCCTAATTGTTTGCGTCAACAACACGAAAGAACGCATGTCGCATCCAAAGATCATATAATGCCACTTCTTTAAACATCAAGGTCGGACCATCATGATCACCCTGATGATGTTGAACTCGCCAACCAGTTGGAGGTGCCCTACGACCAATGTGTGTAATCGATGCTACCAAGCATCCCGGAAGGATTTCTGCATATTAGAATGACATGTTTTACTTTGACGCAAAGCCTCACACTATAATCTATGAGATAAAGGTCCATAACATTAACACATTATACATCTCCATTAAAAGTAAGATATTAAATTTTAACGATACGTATCTATGGCATTATATACTTGGACACATAAACTAAAAAAAAAAATACCCGCGGCAACGCGCGGGCATTTCCACTAGTTTATATAATAAATGAAAAGAATTTGGGCTACTGTTACTTGATTAGGTATCTGAAGGACTCTACTCTTAATTCGGGTTAATAAGCTATTAGTGTGTGTGTTTTCAGGATCTCATACCTGGCCTTTCGGATAGGCGGTTTCCTTACCAGTGGTTGTGGGACATGGTAGATGAGTTTGTGAATCAATTTCACTCCTTCTCTGAGTTACGGGCCACCGACCCTACGAAACTAAACAAAATTTGCCAGGTTAGGCAGGCAGGCATTATTAGGCAAGTAAGTAAGTAGTAGTATGTATATGTTAAACGCAAAAACCTTTTATTTTTAGCTATCTTCATATTTACTGAAATATGGATACAGTTTATAGATACGTGTAACGATGGCTGTTATATTTTTTCCTTCAACTTCTACTAATTTTGTTTTCTTATTGTAGAAATCACTGCATTCAGTGACCGATATGCAGAATTCGAGAAGATTAATACTGAAATATTGGGAGATGGTACAAGATATCAATACATAGATTTGACGGGAAATGGTACAAGTTGGAACAGAGCCAACTCTCGATATATGGTCAAACTAAATGAAAGCTGAAAACGTCGGATCGTGGTTCCGAGATGTCCTGAGAGGTTTTTTTTCTTCTGGGTTGCTGGGATAAATTGTTTGACTTTTTAATTCATAAATTTACCAATTAGAATCCATTGGAATGTTGAAGAACATAATTACATATGAAATATATTTTGAAGATATTGAAAAGTATATAATGAATCTGGTCCTTAAACCTGGAATGTATTTTGATGGGTCAGGATGATGGGTCAACATAGATACTTCACGGGTGACAATGAGCAATTAGAAAGAGAAGACTCAATCAAGTTTACCGGCGTCGTCTTCTTCGTTGACTTCAGATTATCACAACCTTTTGGTTTAGATCATTCTATACCCAAAATCCTCGAAATGAATTCCTTCTTTCCAATAAATGGGTCAGGTTGGGTTTGGTCTTGGAAGCGTCTGCTGGAGTCCCATACTGAATTCATGGAGCTTGCGAATCTTATTCAGCTGATTCGTGGTTTTGTTTTGACCTCTGGCTTAGACCAATGGACCTGGGTGCACATGATTCTGGTAGTTTTTCGGTGTGCGGCCTCAACAGATCTATCCAGTCAGCTCCCTAAAGCTTTCGGAATTACATGCTTACCTGGAAAAGTTTTCTTGCTTGCGAGGATCCACCTCTATTAAAAGAGCAAGGTAGCATCTCAATCTTGACCCTTCACCTACTAATGGGTTCATAGTTGTTAATTTCTTAAAAAAAATAGGGTTTTATACACGAATTTAAGGTTTTTTTATGCAATTAGTGAAGATTACAACTGTTTGGTTGATTAAAAAACCTTAATTGTCGCTATTAAGCGCTAAACATCAGATAGTGATGATCCATCGCTACGCTATTCGCTATAGCGCTCACCATCATCGCTATTAACAACTATTAACGGGTTGATTTGACTTTTTGTCTAATGTGTCAAAAGAGTCGATGTTATTGTTTTTTATTATGTAGTTTCTCTGGTGATGTAGGGTGGCTTTGCGTGCTTGTGATCGTAAGCCTGAGGGAGTTGATTTATTTTATGATTCTTTGGGGGACTGATTCTTTGTACTTGATTAGTTAATTTAGATATTTGCCATATTACTGCTCAGAAATCTCACTTTACATAAATTAAAATGTTAATTTATTTATTTGCATAATAATAAGTTAAAATAATAGAAAATTAAAATGATAATTTCAAGTTAATATATTTTATCAAATTATAATTTCCAGTTTAGTTTGAAGTTTGCAAATAATAGCATTTGCAGTATGTTTGGATTGCATTTGCACTTTACTTTATATACTCTATATATTATTTGGAAATCATTCAAAACCTTCTTTATTTTGATGTATTTTCTATTGGCTGTTAGTATACTTATTGTTTGGTCTAATTTGATCTCTTCTTTATAAGTGCAGAGATAAGCTACAGAAGAGAAATTGACTATTTAACCCTCGATACCGATAGCTGAAGCAGTGGACTTTATCTGGTCAAGAACTAGGTTTGTCAAGTAAAAGTGACTTAAAATAGATATTTTTTTACTAATCAAATACAAATTAAATATTATCTATCAGTTATTTTTCAAATCGCATTTTACTTGGTTTAGGATAATATTAATATCTCTTTGATTTTACCAAACAGGTGGCCCTTTTCTATGAAGATGGTTGTCCTATAGATTGAAAAGATGTGGGCCAAAAAGTGCTTGATAAAGTTCATGAAACTTGCAAATCTAAACTAGATGGAAAAGAGTGGGCACATGTTTGAGGAGCGAGATGATGGTGGTCGAGAGTACTGGTTGTTACTCAAAGGCTTTAGTAACTGTCAATATTGTTCTTGCTTTCATTGATGGCGATATTTTTTGTCCTTGCATTATATCATGTTCTATTCTTAATCGACCAATTGATGTTTTTTTTTCAGTTTAAAAATTGCATTAAATCAGGTTCTATCTAACCCCATTATTATTTACTTCATTGGTTACCCCTAAATGATGATACAAGTTTTATATATTATATCCCTATTTATACACGCTGAGCCTTGGCTAAATTGATTCATCAACCTACATTCTGTCAATACAATAGCAAACCTTACATGCTCTCATCGTCGCCGTTTCTATTTCTTCTGTTTTAAAGATTGAAGGCAATCAACATGTTAGGAATCCTCCTCACATATTTCTTCTTCCTTTGTATATTTTTTATTGTTTATTCAGTCTTCAAAATTATTTATTAGCAAGACCGTTTAGTAACGACAAGTTGATGAACAATGTGGCCCAGGTGGAGTGAGGTTGCAGTTTGTTAGATAATTGATGAGAAGTAAACTAATAGGGTCTTTACTTTTGATAAGGTGTCGTATTTATTGTAATGATGTTGTATTAACCCGTGTAGTACGCATACAAGTAACTTTCTTGAGCCCGGGAAGCAATCCCGGGTAAAAACCTAGTATAAGATAAATATAGATTTGAGAATACTTTAATGAATGACACGTGTCTAAACCTTGGTTTCTTTTATTATAGTAGATAGATAGATGATAATATAATATGATTATAACGAACTTAAGCTAGCTTTATAAATAGATAGTAGATAGATAGATGATAATATAATATAATATGATTATAACGAACTTAAGCTAGCTTTATAAATAGATTTTGAAACGAGATTAGCACGAGCTCATTATCACCCTAGATATAAGTATATATAATATTGTACACCTATAAGATTATAACTAGGACAAAATAACATTATCTTGACAGCAATGTCTGTGGAACATCCTTATCCATTAAATTTTACCTGTCGAGTTATATTATGTGTGGGATTTAAACATGCTCTTTCTAAACTAGTTATTACGATCAATAAAAACACACAATTTGATAATCACTTGAATAAAAATAATAATAAGCAAATAAACCTTTATTCTAAAATTCACATTATTTGTGTCAACTCATTTTCTTCATTCTTTTAGTACGAAGAGAAGAGAAGATCGAATATTTCACAGAATAGTAACCAAGTTTTAAAAGTGTTCTACACTAGTACAAAAACAATTTTTAGTAGCGTTTGAATTCTTTTTATTAAAGCGTTTTTATAAACAAACGCTTCAAAAAACAAAGAAGAATTAAAATACTATTATAATAAGATTCCTTTTTCTTGATAAAAGGTTTATATGTTAAATAATATTCTTTTTTACTGAAACGCTACTAATAATCAAAAGTTATATTTTAATTCAATTAAATTCAACTAATAAAAAGTTTATATTTTAAATAATATTTATATACTGAAACGTTTCTAACAATCTCAAAAGTTATATTTTAATTCAATTAATATAACACACCCAGATACTCTTTTGGTTTTAACAAATTTAATCTTTATCTTCAATAACTTATTGAATAAATTAACTATTTTCAAAAACTTATTTAAAATGTAGTTTGAATTTTAAATCTGATACCAAATTATACGAAGATGTATTGTCCCAAATCAGTGCATACATGGCACAGGGATCACACCATTTTCTCCAGCTTAGTGCCTACATCAGCCGAGTGCATCCAGAAGCTTCTAGGCTTCTAAAAGCTTCTGAAAGAAATCGCAGGTGACAAAGAAGATGCTCCTCTAGACATAAAAGACGATACGTGTCACCTATAGTTGGACGCCAACTAGGCCTGCAAGATATTTGGAGGACAGACTGACAACCACTGCCAGAAAACGCCCAACTGGACAAATAAGGGCGCGCCACGTCATCCACTACTCTGGCAACAACATAGGGGACAGAGAGGATATTCCCCTTGGTCGGACAGCTGGCGTCCACTGGCTAGCTGGCATATTTCCTCCTCCTCCTTCATCCTTCGACTATAAATAGAGGACTCCTCCTTCAGGTTTAAAGATTCTACTCTCTCACTATTTACTCTTAACACACACTATTCTTCTCAGAACAATACTTATTCTCACGCCAGAGGGTGGTCACAAGGAGAACCCCCTATTCCCTCCTTGTGGCGACTCACCGGTGTTCTGTTTTGCAGGAATCCAGCTAACGGCGAGTGGGGGAAGAGATTGAACCATATTATACGAGATAGTTCAGCTGGGATAACCTTGTGTTAACCAGTTTTTCATCATTGGTGCCCACCGTATTTTTCACAATCATTTTCATATCTTTTCTCTTTCAAAGCAGTCTTCAATGGCTGAACAAAACTCCTCTTTTCACATCGACGGAGAAAACTCTCCCTTTGGACCGGCTACGGACAACTTTCATGTCCAAGGCCACCAAAGGGACGAGGCTGTCAGGGAGGAGTTAGCAAATAGCGAAAGCCCTGATTTCTTTGGAAGTGCTTCCCGGGTGATCAATCAATAAACTCCCGGAGCTCAAAACCCAAGCCATGGTGCTGGCCCCTCAGCACCATCAGCACCGTCACAACCAAATGTCTTGGCATTATTGGGATTACCAGAAGGAGAAACTCTTACTTCTTGGTATACCAAGCAACAAGCTACACTGAATTTGGTCTACGCGCAACTAAGCGCACAGTAAGCGTTGCTCTAAGCGCAAGCTCTTCCAGCTCCTTTTGTAACTCCATCTCAAAGGCAGACAAGTACCCTTACTCCGCAACACGCGCACACGGACTCAACATCATGAAAGATCATCCACCATAAGAAGGCAAAGAGTGCATGACACGCGCGATACATATGCTGAAACGGAGAGCAACTATGAACAATACACTCAGCAATAGAAGAAACCATTGCACAACCGGCTAGGGCCGCGCAACATCAACAAAGAATGGGAACACAACAATGAAGAAGAGGATTCTACCTACAGACAAGAAGAAACCTCTGTCTTCAGTAGGCTGCCACCAAACAATGAGGCATACAGACCCCGCGCGGGGGGGGGGGGGGGTACAATCCAGATGCTGAACATGATTTCACCTTAAGCTACCGTCCGGAGGGCGTAGCCGAGAAATTCAAATTCATCAGAGAAATTGCTATGGCTCCGTTAGAAAAAACAAAGCTGCCACATAACGTGGGAAAATACAATGGCCTCACAGATCCGGATGATCACCTACACATCATCACGAGTGCAGGTGTTGTGGGAGGTTGGTCTTTACGAGTCTGGTGTCACTTATTCGTACAAACTTTTGTAGGCGCAGCGCGCGCATGGTTTGATAGTCTGCCAGCTGGAAGAATTAAGTCTTGGATGGATTTTCAAGAGAAATTCTTGTCTCATTTCAGTCAATAGAGAAGGTACACCAAAGATTCAGCGGATGTTCTAAACATCTGGCGCAAGGAACAGAAGGTATTGAGGACTTCATTACCAGATATAACAAAGAATGTTTGGAGATAGGAAATGTGGGCGATGAGATCAGACGCGCACACTTCATGCGCGCCGTCAAGTGCGACAACCTAATTCGGAGAGTAAAAGGCAGAGATGGAGGTCCCAAAGACTGGGAAACCTTCATAGGAGCTGCAAAAATCATCGCGCAGACCGACAAACAGTTGACCAGCGACGAAGACCGTCAACACAACTATAGCCAGCATGCCAGTGACAAGCGCAACAAGAAGGGACGAGGCCAACCCTGGAAGCATCTGGTTATAGAGAAAGAAGCCCACCGGTAGAAGATGCATGTGCTACCATCAACCAGATAGGCTATTGGAAAGAAGTCAAGAAAGAGAACAGCGAAAAACACCAAATTATTTAACACAACCAGATACTCTTTTGGTTTTATCAAATTTAATCTTTATCTTCAATAAATTATTGAATAAATTAACTATTTCAAAAACTTATTTAAAATGTAGTTCGAATTTTAAATCTGATACCAAATTATATATATTATTATTATTATTATTATTTATTATTATTATTATTATTATTATTATTATTATTATTATTATTATTATGTTAAAATGTAGTTTGATTTTTGAAATTAATGGCTTATCCACATCAAGAAGTTCAAGAATGCATCAGAGAAATATAAGGTATACGTGGGCACCAAACATCTAAACCGCCAATGTTTAGCCTAAATGCCTAACCGCGCGAAACAAAATATTCACTTTACTTTTCATCTCCCGCTCGTTCACAGTTAGGGTTCTTTACGAAGGCAATTTCTTCGTGGCTTTTGCTCCAAATCTCAGTTAGGGTTCCTTCAAAAACGCGATATCTTCACAGATTTGCTCCAAATCGGAGTTAGGTATTTTCATAGCTGCAATTTCATCCACGAAATCCATCTCAAATTGGTGATGTTATTCTACCCTATATTATACACGTCATATGCTTTATGTGAGTTTGTTTGTATCTGATGAGGATTTTATGTTAGGGTGAGTTTGTCAGGGTTTAATTCTTAATTTTTTTTAAACAATCAAAAAGCAAGATTCTTTGACCCATACCCCAAATACAATTATTTCTTTGCGATAGAAAAAACTATGCAAGGATGGCAGGTATACGGGCAACAAGTTTCGCCGCAACCCCTTTTGAATAGCAAATCCAGTTCTACTGTAAATAAAACTTTGGTTCTTCGGCATTGAGAAATTGATGTGCACGACCCTCGCCACTCTGTCAATAGCCTTTTTATGATGATGATTTCACCTTGCCAGAGTGGTGTTGTTTTTGCTCTATTGTTATTGTTGGTTTTGGAATGTGGTCCCTAATATTTAAATAGTTATCGAATATTCCATAAATTGCACTTGTAAGTATGTGTATGATGTTGGTCCCATTCGTAGTTTATTAATTTTAGGTAGTATGAATTGCACATGTATGTATACATACATGTATTTGCAACTTTTAACAATTGTTTGTTGGCTTATGCGTAGAAAAGAAGTGCCAGAGTAAAAGCAAGTGCCCTAAAGAACAAAGACTTCCACCGCACTGGGTGTAACGGATATAGGAGTGTGAAGGATAACTTTGATAATAAATGGCAACAACTTTTGGCAGGTAATTCATCTCTTGAAAAGTTACAAGATCCACATACTCAAGTGTGGGTCCTAAGTAGAGCAAAATGAAACAAACAAACTCGCTTGTATGAAGTCACATGATATACACGAAGTCACGAAAAACTCAACGAATTGGTAAATATATATATATATGATTAGTCGAATGTTTAACACACACACACACATATAATTCATCTCTAATAACTAATCGCTTGACCATACTAAAACCAAATGTTTGCTATTTTAGTTTGTGTGTGTGTTATAACCAAGTGTTTTGTTATTTTAGTGGGCGATACCCATAGTCCATGAAATTCTACGGCAATAAAATAAAGAATCGGTTAAGAAAAAAAAGCTTGCAATATAAAGAGTGCTTCGAATGTAATAAAAGAAAGACCTGCATGGATTCAAATTTCAAAGTATGGTTAGTGAACTAGAAAAGCGTGTTGGTAATCATCATCTATCTCCTGTTCCAATCGAGTATTTACATGCCTAACCGGATGTATCCTTACAGCTTAAATGACATTATTGAAATTGAGGCGTTACAAGTATTTGCCAATGGTTGGGTTGATACCACCATCATACATTGGTTTGTGGCGTAAGTTGTTTTGACTTTTTTATTTGGTACAATAACATTTGTAGATAATTGAATTTATTAACTCATCGTATTTATTTTTTCTTGATTTAAGGCTTTTCTATACGATGTCCAATGATGGTGAAGGAGACAACCCATGCGCTTTCTTTGGTCCGAGCTCAATCAATGATGATATGTGCTGACGTAAGCCCGAAAAAGTTAAAGGTCACATCTCAGTGTATACGAGCTGTATATGAATAAATAGTACTTTCTTGCACCATATTTAGCCTAGGTAATTTATCTCTTTGCTTGTTAGTCTATTATTAAACTAACCTTTTTTTATTTACCTCTTTTTAGATTTATTGTATGTCCAAAAATTTTACTGTAGTTTAAATCTAACTTTTTATTTATTTACTTTTTTAGATTTGACGAACAACAAGAGTTGCTAAAGGATGTTGACGAGTTAAGATCATTATGCTTCTCCTTTTTGTGAGATTGTTTCAAATTGGAGCTTTTCTTTTAAATAAATTTGGTGCTAATTCTTTTTATTTTCTTATAGATTTATATATGTGTTTTGTTGGATTTGTAAACACAGTTAATGTCAGTGGCTGCAGATACAGGTTTAAAAGAGCTGTACCCAACAGTTTTCCACATGGCTGCCAGGAAAGAGGCTTTAGTTATGGACTGTTACAGCAGAAGCAGAGTAGCCTTTGTTTGGGATTGGGAGTGGTCAGCGTTTTCACAGCAGCCGGAAGCCTGGGAGGAACACTCTAATCTGATGGAAGTTTTAAGGAACATAAGGCCGACTGAAAGGGAAGACTTGTGGGAATGGAAGCTGGAGGTGAGCACCCCTTTTACGGTTAAACTTGTCAAAAAAAGAATTTGAGGCCTCTACTTGAGGTCACCGGTTCGATTCCCGGCAATGCCCTTATGGGGTGTTGGGGCTCTTCACTGTGGGTAATCACCGCCAGGCAGCTATGGGGCTAAGCTAGCTTGCGGAGTTGCAATACTCCGGCGGATGGGAGGTCCGTGCAACTACCCCCCCCCCCCTCCTAGCGACATCCATTTGGTGGGTGATAGGCGTGTGGCTGAGGATGCTAGATCTGTTCTCATGCACAGCTGTTAGAGAGGCGGTATTGCCAATGAGACTACCAACAATGTCAAAGAAACAAAGAAAGGCAACCTTATGCATAGTAATGGCCACTATATGGGCGATTTGGACACACAGAAACAATAAAGTTTTCAATGGAAGGCCTTTTATCTACGCTAGAATTGTGGAAGAAATAAAGGAAAGTGTATTTTTGTGGATGAAATGCAGAGCCAAAATGGGGAAGTCTATATCTGTAGAAATTTGGTATAGATGTGGAGCAAAATGTGTAATGTAATTAAATGCTTGTACCTGTTGCCCTCTAGTAACTTGCTAGAGGCTTTGTTTGTGTTGAATGAAATTGGCTCCCCTTTATGTTAAAAAAAACTTGGTGTATTTGTGGATTTGTGTATTAAATTCCAGGTTTTAGCATTGATTTGCGTTGTAAATAGAAAAATGCAAATGATATTATAGCCAATATTTTTATTTTTCTGTAAATATTTAACCCATTAAAATGTTTTTGTAATAATAAACATATTATTTATTTTAAAGTTAAACCACCGCTGCTAAAGCTGTTGTTTTTTCTTTATTTTTATATTTTTATCAACGCTGCTAAAGACATTTTGAAACGCTTCAAGAAACATGCTATTTTTTGAGGCGCTATTTATTGAAGCGTTCAAAAAACGCTGTTAAAAAACAATTCCACCGCTGCTAAAAATTTGTTTTGTACTAATGAGGTCATTGGTGTCGTTTTTGTCCCAATTAGATAACTTAACATTCAAATCGAGTCATGTCCTTTTTTCCACATGTCAAGAAAAAAATGAAGCATAAAATGCTAGGGTCGAATTATTTAAATATATGAAATTATATTTATTAAAAATAAAAACCATTTAATTACATTAAAAATTAAAAAAATAAGTTACAATCCACGTCATCACTCGACGTTAGCATCAAATAAAAGAGAAAAAAGAAACAAAAATTCACATCACCACGGTTACCTTTGAAATTGATGAAAAAACCCTTAATTTTAATGAAGAATGAATGTTAAGTGACCTGATTGGAACACTTTTAAAACTTGAGTGACTTAATTGGAACATTTTTAAAACTTAGTTACTATTCTACAAAGTTACCCCTACAATATAAGTCTATAATATCTAACACTTCGTATCGTAATTTAGTCTTCTGATTCCTTTTTCTTAAGTCGATGTTACACCATATAACGAGAATCTGCTCATGTTGTATCGTATAACATACTAGCTAATAAGTCCGTGTATTACACGGCTTAAATATAAAAAAACTTAGATTTAATAAAATTTTAATTTATAAGTGTTACAAACTCATGTATTACACACGTAAAATATAAAAAAAAATGTAAATCATACTTCTATATAATTCTGGTCAAATAGTTAAAAAGTATAATAATAGTATAATCTAATTATTGTGCTTTTCCGATTGGTATTAATATAAGGATGGTTTAGTAAAAAAGATCTAATTATTGTATTTTTTTTATTTTACAATAACATTTAATAAAATACATTGTATTATCTATTAATATTAATTATATAGTGCATCCTAATCTGGTTATTAACACTATTCTTTTGAACAGGGTTATTAACATATTTAAGTTAAATTTATTATATTATTAAGGATAAGGGTTAAAAAAAATTAAATAAGATGTAAGTCTAAATTGTAAGTTTGAAGGAGAGAGTGACACGTGACAATAATTGAAATCATATATTAAAAGTTAAATCAGATTTGATGTTTTCTTTGTAATTTTACTATCTTTATCAATAATTAATAGTTTAAATCATTTGGTTTCAGAAATATATGTTGTTAATCTTAATTAGGTGTTATGTTAACAAATAAAGTCAATATAATAATGCATAAATAATTAAATTGGAGATATTAATAATAATAATAATAATAATAAAAATAAAAATTTTGTTATAGATAATTAAATACAGACATATTTATATAATGAACCTCTATCGTATGTCATGGAGGCGAAGAAAATATTAATCTCTAATATGTAAAATCGGTATATTAAAAAAAAGTAATTCTTATGTTATCTCTATATCGTATAGTATAATTTATTAACCCAAGTATCATGATATATCAATTTCTTTTGAGGGATAGGTGTAAGACCCATTTTGAATAACATAAAATTTCATAAAAAAATTGCATTTATATATTCATAATGCAATTACATGACGGTACGTGTTAAAGACCCAATTAAAACATTGCAAGTATTCAAAAGTATTACTACATGATAACGATGTATAATTACATAGAATGATTAAACAAAACGCGGAAACTTGATCTTAGATTGTGTTCGATTCTTCGCGGAGCTTGATCATCATCCGAGGCTTCCTGACAACTACATGGATTTCAAAAATTATTGAAAACGTTAGATATGTAATGTTTAGAACGCGTCTAAACGGACACATTTGCCAAAAATAAGCAAAAAAACGAATTTCTAGAACTTCCTCTTCTCGCGGGCCGCGAAGAAGAGGGCCTTCTTAGCTGCGGGTGGCAATAACTCCTCGCGGGCCGCGGGGTGAATGGTCAAGCTCGTCGCAGGGTGCGTGTGACACCCCAGGAAAACCATGCAACTTAACTAGCTTCCTCAGTGAGTACGTGCTAAATTTCGGGACGAAATTTCTTTCAACTTGGGGATAATGTGACAACTCGTATTTCCGAACTTATCTACGTACTTGATGTAACGTATTTGAACTTGGTGTAATTACTTGATATGTTGAATTAATGAGATGATACGTGACTTTGTGTAATATGCTATGTGGTATATGCTGTGTAGTATGTATGTATGTATAGGAACGACCCGAACGCACAACACAACCCACTCGCACAAGTCTGTTTGGGCTATACTTTGTATTCGGATCAATGGGCAGCCCATTGAGGGTTCGGCCCACTCTCCTCTTTGTCGCATAACACTAAGGGGTTAGGGTAAAACTCCTCATTTGTTACTAATCACCCACACACACAAACCCTAGCTCTCTTCCTTCTCTCTAGAACTCGACGGCAACAACACCCCTCCATTCCTCGAAGCTTGTGATTCGGATCACTCTTATCTCATCTTAATCGGTTAGTGCTTTATGATTAGTGTGTTATGATGATGTTATGATCTCACGATTTGATTAAACGATTAAGTATTGAATGTATGATGAACAATGATGTTTACGTGTATGATGATTAATCGGCTGCCATGTCTTGTCTTCGGATTTGTTGTGTAATGAATCAGGATTAAATGATGCGAATGATGAGTAATGATTATAATGCATGTGTGATATCTTGGAAATACAAACAATTGGATAAAGATCCTTTATGATTTTCGGCTAGTGTCATCATAGATTTCATGTGCTACATGTGATTCTTAATTAATGTGAATGATAGTGGCATGATCGGTCCAATGATGTGAGAGTTAATTGATAGTTTGATTAGTCAAAGGGTGGCCATGTGTGTGTTGTCAGGCTAGGTTAGTCAAATTCATATGTTATTTGTTTGCATGATGATTAGGGTTCATATGAAAAATAAGATAAAAATCCTTGTTTGATCGAGTAGGAGGTTAGTTAGAAATGGGTGATTTTGTTAATTGATAATAACATAAGTTGGAAACTGTTAATCTATAGATGGAAATAAGATAAATAATTGCCAATTGTGAATGTAACTGAATTGCATGAATGGTGGAAGGTTTAACCGATCGCACAAGTCCTTCCTTGGTCGTACAAGATCAGATTTCATCTAATCGTACAAGACCAATCACATAAGTCTTGTCAGTCACACAAGTCTGTCCATCGCACAAGATATATACAGTCGCACAAGGGTACCTGAGTCACACAAGATAGTTGTTGTTTGTTGTTAATGGACCGTAGGTTTATATGTGTTGGGCCTACTTGTTGGGCTGGACTAGTTTCAACCGTACAAACTCACTCGGATCGCACAAGATTGTTATTTGAACCGTATCTATGTATATGTGGGGTTCTTGTTATTGGGCCGGGTATTAGTGGGCTTCAACATATGACTCGCACAAGGCCATTAGACTTGTGCGAGCCCTATCTCTTAGTCGCACTAGTGGAATATGTTTAACTGTTGAACATGATGTTACTTGGTTGCCATGCTTCGTATGTGTTTCTTATATGTGCAATCTATGTGATACTTGTGTGCGTTACTTGAAAACCTAAACCTGACTTGTATGATAACCATGTTAGGACGTGGTTGACCCCTAGCTGCTAGTCTTGACCTTTTTGTGTAATCTGCCGAGCAAACCAAGGTGAGTTCACACTCTACAAAGCATGGGATTCCCAGGGGTTGGGAATGGGGTTAAGGAACATGGATTCCTCGTCCTTTCTTGGGTAGGACAGTAATGGTTCAGGAATGTAATTCCTCGTCCTCACGGACAGATAACTTTACTAGACCAAAACTCTATCACGAAGTCCCTCCTTTTTATATCGACTTAATCGCCGGGCCAATGGCGAGCGGGTCATTAGTTAGATAGCGCTATTTAGGTCTGACAAGCCTCACACCGTGCCGCAGAGGACGGGCGTGAACTAATGGATCTGGGCACGTCAATGATGATAGACATTGACAGTTCAGGGCACTTAAACATGACTTTTCGTCAGTAGTCGATATGGTAACGAGTCTAGTGGATACACGGGGTAGCCCCCATGGCCGAAATGCCAGATAACTATCATGGGGTAGCCCCCACGGCAGGATTGCCAGATTAAATGGGATAAACAAAGGGTTAAACAAATCACGTTTTCAACTATGGGGTAACCCCCACGGCAGGATGCCAGATAAAGGAAACTGTTTTTGGAACAACTTAAAACGAACACCCAACCGTGAACTCACTCAACTAGTTGTTGACTCGTTACTACATGCTTTGCAGGTCTATAGGTATTTAGCTGGAGCTTGCACAAGGAAGAGTCGTTGTGGGACATGGACAGCTGTGTGCCATGTTAAACATTTGGATAATTAAACTTTGGATTTGGTTTTGAACGTTATGCTTCCGCTCATAACTTAACTATGTTTGTTTTGGATATTAATCGTGATTGGTTGGACTTTTACATTAAATATTTACCTGTTCAATATGATTAGTGGTTTGATCCTGGTCAGTCACGCCTCCAAGCGGTGATACTCCGCAGGTGGATTTTGGGGGTGTGACAGATTGGTATCAGAGCCATTGGTTATAGAGAACTTGGTTTTAATAAAGGAAAACGTTTTTGTTAAAACCAGACTATAACCTGTACAGTGCTCTACGATCCACAACGACGCTTCACTCCACGTGCAAGACTCGACATTCTAGGTGATATGGTTTGTGTTTTATTGCCTACTTGCTAGATTACGTAGAACTTTGCTCTTGATATGCTTAGCTAGTATAGCTACTATTGCTTGAACACGTGTGTGCTTACCCTCCTCTGTCATCGCACTTTCGCGAACCTCTCTCACACATGCTTCTTTTGGTATGAAGATCATGTCTGGACGCATTAACATGACTCAAGCCCAGTTGACGGCTCTGATCAACGAACAGGTTGCTGCGGCACTTGCAGCCGCATAAGCAGGAGGTATACCCTGCAGTTTATAACTCATTCTAGGATCTTTAGATCCTACTCTCGTGAACCTATCCTTGTGTTAAACTCTGTCCTTTCTTACACTCGCAACAGGTCAACATGCTCAGCCACCTGTGTGCACCTTCAAAACTTTCATGGACTGCCGACCCACTACTTTTAGTGGCACTGAAGGAGCAGTAGGTCTCCTCCACTGGTTTGAGAAACTAGAGTCTGTATTTGAGATGTGCGAATGCCCTGAGGCACGCAGGGTGAAATATGCTACCGGCACTCTCGAGGGTTTAGCCCTCACATGGTGGAACGCCCAAGTGCAAATGCTGGGGTTGGTTGCTGCTAACGCCACCCCATGGAACAATTTCAAAGAGATGATCAAGGAGGAATACTGCAGTCGTGACGACATTCATAAACTGGAAGTCGAATTCTTCAACCTCAAGATGACGGGGTCGGAAATTGAGGCATATACTAAGAGATCGAATGAGCTTGCACTACTGTGGCCTACCATGGTGGACCCTCCAATTAAGCGTATCGAACTGTATCTTAAGGGTCTAAAACCAGAGATTCAAAGTCATGTGACTTCAGCAAATCTCGCCACCTACCAGCAGGTTGTTCAGTTGGCTCACCGTCTCACTGATCAGGCGGTGGAGCAAAACAAGTTACCAAAACGTATTAGTGCTACAGCTACCTCTGAACCTTCCAGTGATAACAAACGTAAATGGGATGGGGCTTCAAGCAAAGGTTCAACATCTGTGCAGTCACAGTCTCAACAAAGAAGGACTGACGACTATAGGAGTCCTAGTCAGCAATCATCTGGCAGCCAAAGCCGCGGGGTGTACAAGGGGAATCACCCTAAGTGCAATCGCTGTAACCTACATCACAGTGGGCCATGCACCAGGGGTAACTGTCATCGGTGCAACAAGCCAGGCCATGCGGCCAAGGATTGCAGAAGTTTATACCCAGCAAACCAGAATCGTCAGCAACAGCAAGACCAACAGAATCAACGCCAGCAACAGCAGCCGCAGGGTAACAACAAAGGGTGCTTTCAGTGTGGAGCTGAAGGCCACTTCAAGAGAGACTGTCCCCAGCTAAACAGGAACCAGAACAACAATAACAACAACAATCAGGGGAATGGGAACAACGGGGGTAACAATGGCAATGGAGCAAGGGGTCGTGTGTTCGTTATTGGCCAGGGAGAAGCTAGGAACGACCCCAATGTTGTGACGGGTAAGTTCCTTCTCGACGAATTTTACGTTACTGTCTTGTTTGATTCGGGTGCTGATACTAGTTATGTGTCCCAAAAAGTTAGTCAACTGCTTAAGCGTACCCCAACACCTTTAAACCCCAAGCACGATGTAGAGTTAGCTAATGGTAAAAGTATAGAGGTCACACACGTAGTCAAGGATTGTAACCTAGTACTTGCTGATCACACTTTCTCCATCGACCTTCTTCCTATTACTCTGGGTAGTTTCGACGTTGTCATTGGGATGGACTGGTTATCCCAACACCAAGCTGAGATTCTTTGCAACGAAAAGATTGTCCGCATTCCGCGCTAAGGTGAGGAACCTCTTATAATTCGTGGCGACAAGAGTGGTGCTGTTGTGAGCATCATTTCTTCCCTTAAGGCTCAAAAGTGTTTGCGTAAGGGCCACACTGCCTTTCTGGCTCTCGTTACCGACACCTCGAAGAAAGAAAGAAAGATAGAAGACTTTCCAATTGTACGCGACTATCCTGAGGTATTTCCTGAGGAACTACCTGGCCTCCCGCCTCATCGTCAGGTCGAGTTTCAAATCGAGTTAGCTCCTGGAGCAGCGCCTATAGCTCGTGCACCGTATCGTTTAGCTCCATCAGAGTTGAAAGAGCTATCTACACAATTACAAGAACTCTTAGATAAGGGTTTTATTCGTCCTAGTTCTTCGCCCTGGGGAGCTCCAGTGCTATTTGTGAAGAAGAAAGACGGTACGTTCAGAATGTGTATCGACTACCGTGAACTGAACAAGGTGACTGTGAAGAATTGCTACCCTCTTCCACGCATTGACGACCTGTTCGACCAGCTGCAAGGGTCGAGCTACTATTCAAAGATCGATTTGAGATCGGGGTATCACCAGCTGAGAGTCCGAGAAGAGGACGTCTCTAAAACCGCCTTTAGAACTCGTTATGGCCACTATGAGTTTTTGGTCATGCCTTTTGGGATGACAAACGCACCAGCGGTCTTCATGGACTTAATGAATAGAGTGTGCAAGCCCTACTTAGACAAATTCGTTATTGTTTTCATTGATGACATCCTGATCTATTCGAAGAGTCAGGAGGAACATGAGCAACACTTACGACTTATTTTGGAACTTCTTCGAAAGGAACAGTTGTACGCCAAGTTTTCAAAATGTGACTTCTGGCTTCGTGAAGTCCATTTCTTAGGCCACGTAGTGAACAAGGATGGGATTCACGTTGATCCATCCAAGGTAGAGTCAATCAAGAGCTGGCCTGCACCTCGTACGCCAACGGAAATTCGCCAATTCTTGGGATTGGCAGGTTACTACCGGAGATTTATCAAGGATTTTTCTAAGATTGCTCAGCCTCTTACTACACTAACACAGAAGGGCGTTGTTTATCGTTGGGGAAACGCACAGGAGTTAGCGTTTCAGCACTTAAAGGATAGACTTTGCAGTGCACCTATCCTTTCATTGCCAGAGGGCACAGACGACTACGTGGTTTATTGCGACGCATCTATTCAGGGTCTTGGTTGTGTTTTGATGCAGCGGGATAAAGTTATAGCATACGCTTCACGCCAACTCAAGGTACATGAGAAGAACTACACTACACACGATCTAGAGCTGGGAGCGGTTGTTTTTGCACTCAAGATATGGCGACACTACTTGTATGGCACCAAGTGTGCTATCTACACGGATCACAGAAGCCTCGAGCACATCTTTAAACAGAAGGAACTCAATATGAGACAACGACGATGGGTCGAACTGCTGAACGATTACGAATGCTCGATCAGGTATCACCCAGGCAAAGCCAATGTTGTGGCTGACGCCCTCAGTCGAAAGGACACTGCGCCTAAGCGCGTACGAGCTTTACAACTTACTATACAGTCTAACCTTCCTTCTCAAATACGAAATGCTCAGGTAGAAGCATTGAAACCCGAGAACATCAGGGCTGAGGCCCTAAGCGGCTCAAGGCAACGCTTAGAACAGAAGGAAGACGGTGCTTACTACGTCACGGGATGCATTTGGGTCCCATTTTATGGCAACCTACGAGAGCTTGTGATGGATGAGGCACACAAGTCTCGTTACTCAGTACACCCTGGCTCGGATAAAATGTACCACGACATCAAAACCACATACTGGTGGCCTAGCATGAAGGCACACATAGCAGCATACGTTAGCAAGTGCTTGACTTGTGCAAGAGTCAAGGCGGAATACCAGAAACCTTCAGGCCCCCTTCAACAACCAGAGATACCACAATGGAAATGGGAGCAAATTTCCATGGATTTTGTTACTGGCCTGCCTAGATCACAACGTGGTAACGATACTATTTGGGTGATCGTGGATCGACTCACGAAGTCTGCTCACTTCTTGGCTATCAAAGAAACGGATAAGTTCTCCACTCTAGCAGAAGTATACCTAAAGGAAGTTGTCTCGAGGCACGGGGTGCCCACCTCTATTATCTCGGATCGAGATGCACGTTTTACATCAGAATTGTGGCAAGCGATGCACAAGTCCTTTGGCTCAAGGTTAGACATGAGCACAGCTTATCACCCGCAAACGGATGGGCAGTCGGAACGTACCATCCAGACTCTCGAAGACATGCTTAGGGCATGTGTAATTGACTTTGGCAACGGCTGGGAAAAGCATCTGCCACTTGTGGAATTTTCGTACAACAATAGCTACCACACCAGCATTAAAGCTGCTCCGTTTGAGGCATTGTACGGGCGTAAATGCCGGTCACCTCTTTGTTGGGCAGAGGTGGGGATAGTCAGATTATTGGTCCAGAATATGTGGTTGACACAACAGAGAAAATTGCTCAGATACGACAACGAATGGCGGCAGCTCGTGAGCGTCAGAAAGTCTACGCCGATAAGGACAGAAAACCACTAGAGCTCCAGGTTGGGGAGCGTGTATTACTCAAAGTTTCACCCTGGAAGGGTGTGGTTCGTTTTGGGAAACGGGGCAAACTTAATCCACGATATGTTGGACCTTTCGAAGTCATTGAGAAAATAGGCCAGGTGGCCTACAGACTGAACTTACCAGCGGAACTCAGTGCAGTTCACGATGTTTTTCATGTATCAAATCTGAAGAAGTGTTTATCAGATGAGCCCCACGTAGTTCCTCTGAAGGAGCTCACGATCGACGAGCAGTTGCGATTCGTCGAGGAACCTATTGAAATCACGGACCGGGATGTTAAGGTCCTCAAGCATACTAGAATACCTCTCGTTCGAGTTCGTTGGAACTCACGTCGCGGCCCAGAGTTCACCTGGGAACGCGAAGATCAAATGAAGCAAAAGTATCCCCAACTGTTCGCAACCGGTACAACCACTACTGAGGCTGAAGCTACGGAATTTCGGGACGAAATTCCAGATCAACGGGGGGGAGGATGTGACACCCCAGGAAAACCATGCAACTTAACTAGCTTCCTCAGTGAGTACGTGCTAATTTTCTGGACGAAATTTCTTTCAACTTGGGGATAATGTGACAACTCGTATTTCCGAACTTATCTACGTACTTGATGTAACGTATTTGAACTTGGTGTAATTACTTGATATGTTGAATTAATGAGATGATACGTGACTTTGTGTAATATGCTATGTGGTATATGCTGTGTAGTATGTATGTATGTATAGGAACGACCCGAACGCACAACACAACCCACTCGCACAAGTCTGTTTGGGCTATACTTTGTATTCGGATCAATGGGCAGCCCATTGAGGGTTCGGCCCACTCT
Organism: Helianthus tuberosus; assembly: GCA_030545235.1. Lineage (NCBI taxonomy): Eukaryota > Viridiplantae > Streptophyta > Magnoliopsida > Asterales > Asteraceae > Helianthus > Helianthus tuberosus. Next base: position 186,062,771 of record CM060354.1, read on the forward strand.
CCTCTTTGTCGCATAACACTAAGGGGTTAGGGTAAAACTCCTCATTTGTTACTAATCACCCACACACACAAACCCTAGCTCTCTTCCTTCTCTCTAGAACTCGACGGCAACAACACCCCTCCATTCCTCGAAGCTTGTGATTCGGATCACTCTTATCTCATCTTAATCGGTTAGTGCTTTATGATTAGTGTGTTATGATGATGTTATGATCTCACGATTTGATTAAACGATTAAGTATTGAATGTATGATGAACAATGATGTTTACGTGTATGATGATTAATCGGCTGCCATGTCTTGTCTTCGGATTTGTTGTGTAATGAATCAGGATTAAATGATGCGAATGATGAGTAATGATTATAATGCATGTGTGATATCTTGGAAATACAAACAATTGGATAAAGATCCTTTATGATTTTCGGCTAGTGTCATCATAGATTTCATGTGCTACATGTGATTCTTAATTAATGTGAATGATAGTGGCATGATCGGTCCAATGATGTGAGAGTTAATTGATAGTTTGATTAGTCAAAGGGTGGCCATGTGTGTGTTGTCAGGCTAGGTTAGTCAAATTCATATGTTATTTGTTTGCATGATGATTAGGGTTCATATGAAAAATAAGATAAAAATCCTTGTTTGATCGAGTAGGAGGTTAGTTAGAAATGGGTGATTTTGTTAATTGATAATAACATAAGTTGGAAACTGTTAATCTATAGATGGAAATAAGATAAATAATTGCCAATTGTGAATGTAACTGAATTGCATGAATGGTGGAAGGTTTAACCGATCGCACAAGTCCTTCCTTGGTCGTACAAGATCAGATTTCATCTAATCGTACAAGACCAATCACATAAGTCTTGTCAGTCGCACAAGTCTGTCCATCGCACAAGATATATACAGTCGCACAAGGGTACCTGAGTCACACAAGATAGTTGTTGTTTGTTGTTAATGGACCGTAGGTTTATATGTGTTGGGCCTACTTGTTGGGCTGGACTAGTTTCAACCGTACAAACTCACTCGGATCGCACAAGATTGTTATTTGAACCGTATCTATGTATATGTGGGGTTCTTGTTATTGGGCCGGGTATTAGTGGGCTTCAACATATGACTCGCACAAGGCCATTAGACTTGTGCGAGCCCTATCTCTTAGTCGCACTAGTGGAATATGTTTAACTGTTGAACATGATGTTACTTGGTTGCCATGCTTCGTATGTGTTTCTTATATGTGCAATCTATGTGATACTTGTGTGCGTTACTTGAAAACCTAAACCTGACTTGTATGATAACCATGTTAGGACGTGGTTGACCCCTAGCTGCTAGTCTTGACCTTTTTGTGTAATCTGCCGAGCAAACCAAGGTGAGTTCACACTCTACAAAGCATGGGATTCCCAGGGGTTGGGAATGGGGTTAAGGAACATGGATTCCTCGTCCTTTCTTGGGTAGGACAGTAATGGTTCAGGAATGTAATTCCTCGTCCTCACGGACAGATAACTTTACTAGACCAAAACTCTATCACGAAGTCCCTCCTTTTTATATCGACTTAATCGCCGGGCCAATGGCGAGCGGGTCATTAGTTAGATAGCGCTATTTAGGTCTGACAAGCCTCACACCGTGCCGCAGAGGACGGGCGTGAACTAATGGATCTGGGCACGTCAATGATGATAGACATTGACAGTTCAGGGCACTTAAACATGACTTTTCGTCAGTAGTCGATATGGTAACGAGTCTAGTGGATACACGGGGTAGCCCCCACGGCCGAAATGCCAGATAACTATCATGGGGTAGCCCCCACGGCAGGATTGCCAGATTAAATGGGATAAACAAAGGGTTAAACAAATCACGTTTTCAACTATGGGGTAACCCCCACGGCAGGATGCCAGATAAAGGAAACTGTTTTTGGAACAACTTAAAACGAACACCCAACCGTGAACTCACTCAACTAGTTGTTGACTCGTTACTACATGCTTTGCAGGTCTATAGGTATTTAGCTGGAGCTTGCACAAGGAAGAGTCGTTGTGGGACATGGACAGCTGTGTGCCATGTTAAACATTTGGATAATTAAACTTTGGATTTGGTTTTGAACGTTATGCTTCCGCTCATAACTTAACTATGTTTGTTTTGGATATTAATCGTGATTGGTTGGACTTTTACATTAAATATTTACCTGTTCAATATGATTAGTGGTTTGATCCTGGTCAGTCACGCCTCCAAGCGGTGATACTCCGCAGGTGGATTTTGGGGGTGTGACAGTGCGAGCGGATGATTTTCAAAGAAGGTTTTGCAGCTGGGAGCTGCAAACCCCCAGCACTACCAAATTTTACCTTTTTATCTCATAACTTGGTCAAAACTCATCCGATTTACCTTAAACTTGTTTCGAAATATTCGTAATTCAATTACCTACAAGTTTAACTATCAATCTAGGGTTCAGATTATTATCTTTGATAACCCGTGCTACCATTCCCGGTTTATGCACATTATAATTTGACCTGCTAATCAAATTTAAGCATTTATCTTATTTGATGAACATTATTTTTACAAGAAGTTATTGCATACTATTTCACCCATAACCCATGCTCGTTATTTCATACTTAGCGTGCCCGTTACCCGGTTTACGCCTATTTGACCAGTTTGGTTTGTTCGTGTGAAATCCGTCACTGATGAACAACCAAACGTTATGTACTCTTTATTCGACTATCTTATCAACAAATCACGCTATTTAAAACAACGAATAACTACGAAACGTATAGTCACGTACCTTATACCTTTTTCTTCAACCGCGCGTTTGCTCTTGCTTGACTTCCCGATGCTTCACTTGTGTTGCCTAAAGAGTACATGCCAAATGTCATTAGAACCTGTCGGCCAATAACTAATGCATGTAAATTTGCCAAACACACTACTTCATGTTCCCATCAACATTTTCCGTTCATTAATTAAAATTGGCAATTCATTTAAGCATTTTGGCAAACACCTTGTGTGCATACATTTTAGCTAGCCATTTTAGTTCAATTAAACCTTGGCTAACCAAGAATCTCGACTTAACAAGTTCAATTACTCATCATAATTCATATTAACATGCAATTTCATTGACTTGTGTCATTACATTTATTATCTACACAAGAACATGGGGCTTTTCATACTAGAATCAAAACCCACTTGGTTAATTACTTGAGTAAACACCAATGTATCACACATGTATCCTTAATTTCATGAAATCAATAATCATAATACTCAAGAACACCTCTACAATCATCAATATATCCAAATTGACACATTTCAATCACTTGTTCATTTCTAAGGAGTTTCCTCACAACTAGAAAACTTAACCAAAGATGAACCTTCAACATACCTTGTGTTATGATGATGTAATAGGTTACAATTCTTTAAACATGCCCCAAAACCTTCTTGAGTTTGATTCTATTTTGATGATTTTGTGTTAAGGAGCAAGAAGTTTTGCCCTATTTCTCTCTCTGGATATGCACTCATGTGTGTGTTTTATTTTTTCTTCTATTTATATTTTTAGCTTTGGCAATTAATCCACTTTAGTCCTTGACTTTTTAGTTTAGTCATTAAAAGTCCACAATTACTTAATTACTAGTAGTCACAACAACTTAACTAAGTTACATTATTTTAGTTATTATGTCTATATCATTTACCATCAAAGTAAACATGAAATATCAATATAAAATATTTTCGGGATGTTACAATAGGAGATTTGTTTAGAATTATTTATTAAGTTGGATAATGGTCCTTATATTAATTTAATATTATTTATTATTATGGTTGAGGTAGTATGAGAAATTGTCACGTGACATTTTGGTAGAATTGATGTCTTAGAAGAATGCCACATGGCTTCTAATGGAATGATTTATTAGATTAGATATGTTTAGTTAAGGGCGGATTTAGAGTGTTAGCAGGGGTAACACAGGCTACCTCTCAACCTCGTCTCCATAGTGTAAAAATATCCTTCAACTCCGTTTTGTTATACAAAGAGTACCCCTGGTCCAAAAATAAAAAAATAAAATTGGATACCCTTGAATTTTTAGGCTAGATCTCTCCCTGTGTTTGTTCCACATGTTTCAACTCCATTGATTATGTTATATTTCATACAAAATGTGTGTATTCGACTATTAAAAAGTAAAAAAAAAAACGTACTTTTAATTGTTAAAACACTCAAACAATAATATATAGCTAAAAAATATTTGAGTAAAATTACAAAAAGAATATAAACCAACACTATTATATATATATATATATATATAGGATAAAGCTAGACAGAAAACCCTCCATTTTGAGAAAACCCTAGAAAACCCAACCTCCCGACATTTTTTTTTTTGAAAAAAATAACACATGTAATATACATGTTTTTAAGAGTTTTGGGCCAAAAAAACCAAAAAAGCGCCGAAGGATTGTTTTAAAATAAAAAAATTTCAGCAAGTTTCTGCCTTTTGTGCCTAACACATGTTAGTCACCCGAAGCATGCTGAAATTTGTTTATTTTTTTTAAAAACATCCCTTCGGCGCTTTTTTTTTTTTTTTTTTTGGCCTAATACACTTTAAAACATGTATATTACATGTGTTATTTTTTTCAAAAAAAAAATGTCGGGATGTTGGGTAAAAATGGGGGGAGATTTGAGTTTCCAGAGTTTTCTAAAAACTTAAGGGTTTTCTATATAGTCCTCCCCTATATATATATATATATATATAGGGAGCCGCTAGAATGAGAACCACCACGAGTTATGAGAACCGCGAGAACCACGTGCCACGGAGGGGCGTTGACCACGATTTTTTTTTACAACTAAATGCGTATATTTTAACAACATTCGTAAAAAAAAAATTTCAAACGGCGCGCCCGAGGGGGTAGTTTTTTACACCCAAAGTTTGGTGTTTTTATTTTTTTTTTGTTTTTTCTTTTACAAACTTTGGGTGTAAAAAACTACCCCATCGGGCGCGCCGTTTGAATTTTTTTTTTACGAATGTTGTTAAAATATACGCATCTAGTTGTAAAAAAAAATCGTGGTCAACGCCCCTCCGTGGCACGTGGTTCTCGCGGTTCTCATAACTCGTGGTGGTTCTCATTCTAGCGGCCCCCTATATATATATATATATGACAAAGGACGATGAATAGTAACTTTATTTTTACAATAATATATAGTTTTTTGTTATTTTTTATTTAATATATTATATATTATAATAGTTTATTATTATATTTACTTTTAATAATATATTTTTTTTCTTCCTTTGTTTAAAATCATATATTTACTTTACCATTTTTTAATAATTCTTTTTTTCTTTTTTTAGAACGTACATTAATTTATCAATTAATTTGATACTTCTTTAATAATATACGTTTGTAACTTTTTTCTAAAAACTAAGTACGTAGTTGTGTTTATTTTTTATCTCGACATTTAGTTATAAGTTTTGTTAAAAACGAAGTTGTACTCAAAATAAAGTATTTATTTGGTATTATAAAACATTATGATGATAAACTAAATCGTTCTAATAGTTTGACTTTCTGAACAATATGCTTTATTTTCAAATCACGTTTGATTTACCTTATCATTTGCTCCGTTTCGCCGTAACGCGCGACGTCTAAAAAAACTAGTTACATATTTTATCATGAACCGTTTGAGGACATTTTGAATATAATCTTTCAATTCCAAAATATATTCCCCCACAAATTTATCGGCATTTGGCAACCACCGTTCTCTTTTCAAAGTTAAATTCTTATTCCCTAACTAAAATATGTTTTTACTGTTGGCTTAAAAATTTAAGTAAAACTAAATTCATCCTCGGCAATATAATTTAAATATTAAATTGATAACAGTAAACAACCCCGATACTTTTTTATTTTCTATATAATCAGTTTAATTGATATTAAAATTAATATCGATTAATCAATCTAACTTGTTATGTACCGTCGTATCATGACAGAATATTAAACATAGTCATATTGAGTAGTATCATGATAGATTAATATTATTTATAATAAAAATATTAGATGACCCAAATTATTTTTAACAAGTCTTAATGAGTAAAATAATATAGCACACATAGTGACAGTCATATTGAGTTGTAAAACGTGCAACAAAATTTACACGTACGTGTTACACGACTCGTTAATCATGGAACATAACTTGTAACGTATAAGATTCATATGCGCAATCCACTTGATGCAGATTAATGACACGCGTTCGCAACTTGTAAATCATGCAATAAAACTTAGACAAATTTAGTATCACTTTTTATCAAAGAATAAACCCTTTTCCAGCACACAGAAAATAAACATTTTGTGTCTTTGTTCATGGTTTCTATGGATAATTTCAATTCAAAAATGTATTTTATCTTAAGTAGTGAAGTACAAAAAAATAGTCGAAAATGAAGCATTTCAAACGGGGTTGAAAAACCGTCCAAAATATACTTCTAAGTTCTAAAACATGCAACCTATTATTATTATAGTTAGAAAAATAATAATATAATTCATTTCATGACATGATGTTTATTTCATTTTAATAACAACTTCAATGTGTATGCATGTATTCTATTGAAAATGATTAATTTTGACTCAAGGTGAGTTTTTATATAAAAGGTAGGTTCAAATATTGTTGAACTATATTGAACGAATATCATAGTAAATGTGATGGTTAAACCATTTGTAAAATTGCAATTATCTTCTGAATTTGACCCACTTTGTGAAATTGGTGTTTTAGGTAACCAAATTGGTTAACCTAAGTTCCATGGGCTTTTAAAGTACGTTTAAGTTTTAACAGAAAAAATGTTCGGATAGTCCTTGTGGTTTGTCCATTTTCACCTTTAATTTCTAACTTTCTCAAATTACAGCTATAGTCCCAAACTTTTGAAATTCCGTTCCCGGATAGTCCATGACGCGTATGGGGGTTAGTTTTTGGTGTTAAGTGGATGTGAAATTACTAAAATGCCTTTGTTATTAAAAACCTAAATCCTTCTTTATCTTCTTCTTCTAGATCAGAACCACCATCACCACCACCCAACATCCCCTTATCACCACCTTCCACAAACCTTCGACCACCACCCTAACATAACCTCCGGCCACCACCACTCCCATCCAGAGGTGAAGGATATAAGGGGCGGGGAGGGGCGTCCGACCCCCCGAACTTTTCGCTCAGTAGTGTTATATATGTGGTTTTCGTATAGAAATTTTTGGGTATATACGTTTTTGACCCCCCTGTTCTATAGAAATTTTTAGGTATATACGTTTTCGACCCCCCCGTCATTCGAGTCAAGCTTCGCCACTGCTCCCATCACTACTGTATCACCACCTAACATCCTCCAATCCCCACCATTCACCCCCACCTTGCCGGAGATCTAGTCTCCGTGTCGTGTGCGGGTCGTGTCATGAATTACCACCCCTAAATTAGGATATACGCCCCAAACCTATGCATGCAACTTAAGATCATGTACACATGTGAATGCATTGATCAATTAACAAAGCTTCGATTAGACCTCAATATGTGCAGTTAGGTTCCAAATGATGAAATAAAAATTCATCTGCGATCATAGTTGTTTGATAGAATTGTGGCATTGAAGTGATCAAAGTGCTGAGTTGAATGTAAATCATAAATCCAATTTATTGTAAGTATGCATCAAAACTTACTTTTAATGGATGTATGCCAGTTGGTGTTTTGATAAGTTTTTGTAACTGGATTTTGAATATATTTAAATATTACATAAGATATAAATACTATATTAAATTGAAAGTTTAAAAAATAAAATTGTGAATAAACTTTTAAAAAATAAATGAGATTAAATGAATTTGGAGTGTATTTTGTTCATCTACATAGAGATAGAACATTAAAATCTTTCAAGAATAGTTGGCAAGAGGCTCTGTCATTTACATGAGATCTTGGGTTAAACTCCAATGAAGTAGTCCTAGAAGACAAATATTTGTGAAATAAGGTTTATTTGTGTGCTAGGACTGTGATTATACTGTTATTAGGTTCATTATTGTATACGTAAGACGTAGATGAATTCGAACCTGTCGCACCGACACGTATTAGAAAATCGAGGGGGTCAAAGAAATATTTTATACTCTTTAGGGGGGGGTGCAAAAGTGCCAACTTTGAAACTTAAGAACTAAAAGACAAAAAAAAACAAAAGTCGAGGGACCAAATGTGATCAACAAACAATTTGATGGCTAAAACGAAAAGTGACATTGCCGGACCAAAACCATAAAAAAACCACGAATTTATAACACCAAGTGAGAAGTGAGTCACGTGACGAAAAACGTAGATGAAGTCGAACTTACACCAGCATGTGTTACAAAGTCAAAGAGATATTGTAGAAAGCGAAGGGGAAAAGCGATAAATTTGAAACTTGACATAAAATGTAGATAAAGTCGAACTTATCCCATGCAAGGTTTTTAGTGTCCTTGATGTCACGGACTAAATATTTGAAGGTCGCAATGCAGTGGGTTGTGCTTGAACACTTGGGTTACTGGCTAGTCCTGAACTTTATCGGAGAACGGAGTCAGCGTCAATGAAGAGGTGTACGTGCCTAGTCGTGCAAACGACGAACGCACCATTGGTCGAGAGCTGGAGCCGCTCTCCTGATGAGTCCAAGGCAGGACGAAACCTAAAGAACATGTAGAATATTTTCGAATGCTTTGAGTTTGTTTTTTGGGTTTCTAATTACTGTACACCCACTTAACATTGTTAATTGTGTATGTAATGCATCTTACTCATGTTTAAAGATAAAGTCAAAAAGTAAAGTGTATGGAGGAGATCAAGCTTCATATAGAATAAGATTCTGCAATGCAAAGCAAAAGTAGAAATATAAAATATTGCAAAGAGTTCACCCCAAAAGATCTACTGGATTCATACAACTTAAAAAAAGGTTAATACTTGTAAATTTAACAAAATGGGGCTTTGTGACAAGTCTAGAAAACCAACAATGAAATGGCTTGAAAATTATTGCTTCCTTCCCCTGCCTTTTTTGGGAGGCTGCGCTATTTGTTCTTTTCCGGCGACCTCCGTTATATCAGCTGCAAAAACAGGAGAGAAAGTTAGCGACAGTTTGTTATTAGCACAAGCCAAAAAAACAGAAAACCCATATTGTATTTACATAAAGACGGGAAGGAGATGGAGAGGAAGATTCGATTGGGGGGGGGGGGGGGGGGGTAAGTATTTATTGAGAGCCAACCGGATAACGCACATGTGATGTAGCGCATAACCATAACTAGTGGGGGATAGAAACGAAGGTGAATACATAACCTTCTTGTGTATCACATTCAAAACATGCATTTTGCGGTTCTCAACATATTATTGACTCTGGAACGAACGCCCTATATACATGTGTGTGCATATCATAGTTATTAAAGCGAGCGCCTAGGCAGCCCCGGGCCCAACAAATCGCCCTGAGTGCGCCTCGCACCTTTAATAACTATGGTTCATGTCGTAGTTATTAAAGCGAGCGCCTAGGCGGGCCCAACAAATTGCCCTGAGTGCGCCTTGCGCCTCTAATAACTATGGTGCATATGTATGTATGTGTGTCTATAGAGAGAGAGAGAGAGAGAGAGAGAACAATGATGAAAATAGCTATGGTATTTTCGTAATACATTGTCTTAATTGTTCCTACAACGGACAATATTAAAAATTCAAGATGGCATTTGTATATCAGTCTTGATCTCTGATATTTCATGTTATAAGCCAACTAAAGGCATAAATCACGACATCCAATATCATGTTTAATTAGAGGTGGCAAAATGGGTTGGTCAGACGGTGAGGCCAACGTGGAACTGGGTCAAAATGGAGTCTTTTAGTTCCAGCCAAAACCGGTCAGACTGACCCCCAAACAGTTTTGTAATTTTTATATATCTTTATATGTGTTCAATGTGATTATAGAAACGAAATCATGTAGAATGCAAATGAGAAAGTATTAAAAAGAAATAAATTAAGAGAAAGGGTAACAGTAATGGTAATACTTTCAGGACCGCGAGCCATGAGAGTGAAGAATATGTTGTTGAGCTTCTCCATCTTTTTAGCATCCTGTGCCTGATCTGTTTTAAACTTCAGACACTGCAACAAATACACCATGAAAAGTGGGTCAATTAGGGTTATGTGTCATCTTCTCTAATGATCAAACAGGTAAAAGAAATTAACTACTTTCATCTTCGCAATCAACGGAAATGGGTCCTATATACTTTTTTTCCAAAAAATTGGATTGTTAAATAATACAATACGTAACCATCACTAGTGCTCTAGTGGTGGGCCGGTGGCCACGGGTATTTAAGTTCCACCTACGGTGGGCCCGGGTGAGTTTTCCCCTCCAGGTCTAAAGTTCGAGTTTGGGTGACAGGGGTTTCTCATTGAGGGGTTTAACTTGGGGATCTATTGTGCGAGGGGGCTCTCTAGCGCGGACCCGGTTAAGACAACGTATGCAAGACCTCCCGACATTCGCGAATAATTCACACCTTTCAAAACAAATTTAAAAAATAATAATAATACAATATGTGTGATCAATTTCGACAGACTAATACAAATGAAGATGATTTTTACATCAAATCCACCTTCTTAGAAGGTTCAATTCACCAAAATACAGATAAAGAAATGCCACGATTGTCACTAAAGTAGTTAAAGTTTGGCCTTGGAGGGCAAAAACGACAATAGTTTGTAAAAGCCTAATAAAGTGTAAAGATAAGTCGAATACAAAGGGGTATATGATATTCAACAAAAACCATGATTATTCCCATCTAATAAATCTAAATCTTATCAGCAGTAGCCGTATATGGTGTTTCTTTTACGTAGAGATGACAATTTCAGTACCGGTACCGTACCGAAATTCGGTACCTATTTTTTGGCATTTCGGGATCGGTATTTCCGGTTCGGTACGGTACCGGTATATTACCAATTTTTGGCGTCAAATACCGTACCGTACGAACATTTTTGGCACTGGTACCCACTTTTGGGGATATTCGGGATCGGACATCGGTACAGTTCGGTACCAAGCTCATCCCTACTTTTAAGAACTCAAATCCAATGATTTGAACATAGATTTCAATATGAAAAGGCAACCTACTCTACCTCAATTGAGCACAGGCATAGGAACAAACAACTCCACTTTAATTGCATTTTCATCCGAAATTTCAATCTTTATACAGTTTAGTTCATACCAACAGATTTCTTAACATGTCTAAAAAAGAGATGTTACATTATTCTTTTGTGATCTGCTATTTTAGTGCCAAATCTTGTAAAGCAGCATAGTTATTAAAGGCGCGAGGCGCACTCAGGGCGATTTGTTGGGCCCAGGGCTTTATTTGCGCCTTGGCGCGCCTGGGCGCTCGCTTTAATAACTATGACTTGAAGCATAGTTATTAAAGGCGTGAGGCGCACTCAGGGCGATTTGTTGAGCCCGGGGCTTTATTTGCGCCTCGGCGCTCTCTTTAATAACTATCTAAAGCAGAAAACAAAAAACAAAGATAGCGATACCCAATGTGTGTTATACCTTCTATAGTCATGTCAGACAAAAATCACGTATGAAGCCTTGACATACGCCAATTTCCTGGGTGTTTTATACCTCATGGCTATAAACGTGTTTTTGTCTAAAATGGCTATAGAGGTAGACAAGCCATAGGAAATGGCTACTTTCGTGATTCTCTCAATCAGAAAACATATAAACTTCATCACTAACTTAGATGACCATGACACCACATGAGTTAACTGTTAACAACCTCACTAATATTAAGATTATTATAAAGCAAACTCAACAGTGAAAATGCTTCTTTTTCACTGTTGTGTTAATCGGGAAAAGGTCAACTCGAGTGTAAGTTCAACTTCTTTTTTGACATTTTTGGGCACCTTGTAATAAATTTACAAACTTAACAACTTTTACACGGTTTCTAACATCTTTATTTTTGCTTGCTCAAAAAAATATTATTATTAATTTCAGTTTATTTCTAGAAGGTTTACTGTACAAGAAATCCTATATAATAACCCTTTCTTATTTCATTCATAGTAGTCAAAGATGACAAAGGCACCCAGAAAATGTAAGGCAAAAGGCCGCAAAACACACCAAAGCTCCTAGTGCAGCAAGGCACAAAAAACCGGAAAAAAACTGTCATGAACCTGCAAAAAACATATCTGAACCAACCTAAACTAGTCTAAAGCAGCCAAAAACAAGTCTTATACAGCTAAAAATGGTTCACGATGGGAACCGAACCTGGTATAACCGGTTCGGTTTATAACCGGTTTGTGCCAAACGACGGTTTTTAACCGGTTTCGAATATCAAGATCCCTAACCAGTATACTAATCGGCGGTTCGGTTCGGGTTGGAACCGGTTTTTAAAAAACTGGTTTAGGTCCTAAAACCGGTTTTTTTGTACACCTCGCCTAAGCGACAGGCTAACCCTTTGTGCCTTGAGTGAGCCTTTAACCACCTAGATTTCATTCATCTTTTCCCTCTGACGCTTGCAATACGACTCATCAAATAAATTCAGTCACTTTATAACTTTTATAGGCAAACCAAGTTTTCGAATGAACACAATCTTTCACATCATCTGCCTAATGATACTTAAACTCAATTTAGGGGCTGTTTGTTTACATATTAATGAGGCTCTTAATGGTTCAAACATCTTACTGGTTCAGCACTTAATAGTTCAGACTGTTTGTTTCATGAGCAGATGTCTGAATGGTTCAGACATTTGCCTCTGAATGGTTAAGTTTTATACAGAGTCTGAATGGTTAAGACCTCTAATTTGAATTGATCAGACATTTGCCTCTGAAGGGTTAAGCATTATACTGGCTCTTAACGGTTCAGACCTCTTACTGGTTCAGTACTTAATGGTTCAGACCTTTTACTGGTTCAACACTTAACTATTCAAAAGTTGCCAAACAGCCCCTTAATATGTAACAAACTCCTAACTCTTATCGCATATCACCCTCTTAATCTTCAATTATAAAAACTGATCACTCATTGCGATTCTCTCTTTCATAGTTCATACGTCTCTTAGTTAATTAAAAAAACACAGAAACTCAAAAAAGTTCATAACACAAACACAAACATCTTAACATTAAACATCACATGTAAACCTAAGTAGTAATTTTCCATCAAAATCTACAGCTGAAAGTAACCAATTAAACCACAATACACACATCATAATAATAATTTGAAAATTCATCAACAAAAACAGTCCCTGCAAAAACCAACTGTGCAATCAAAGTATTTGCTAAAACAATCATAAAATAAAAATACCTCTTTGTCATCAGTGACCTTGAGGACCAATTTACCATCAGAATGTCTGTATTTCATCACATAACGAGTCTGCGATCCACAATTTTCCGGTGAATTTTAATTAGATCCGAAATACAAATAATAAAATAGAAGAAAATCGAAGTGGAAGAGTGTACGTTTTGGGGGCTATTGCGGAACAACTGAACGGATCGTTCGACAAAATCGTCCCATGAAACAATGTACACCATTGTTCCGATCAAGGTAACCGTGAACGGCGGCGATCAAAGTAGGTATGAGAATTTGTCAAGTTTCTTATCGAGGGTTTTGTTCAAGAACAACCCCAAACGCCTCTACACCTATTGAGAGGAAAATTACCCAAAAAAATTAATTAAGTTCAATATTGAATATTAGTGTAAAAACAATTACGTCAGCAGGGCCCGAGCCAGAGTCCGAATTTAGCGCTTTCATAACGGGCTTCCTCGAAACCATCACGGCCCATCCAAGAATCGAACACCCTAAAAGGCTTAGGCCCAAAGTTGGTATCTTGGGAAGTTTTGGAGATGAAAAACTTAGAGATTTCCCCCCTCCCATGCGTGTGACTCGACTCGACTCGACTCTCCCTCCGGACCCTTCGCATCCAGGAGGCCGTCTGTTCTCCATTTACCAACAAACAAAAAAGTTAATTCCCGTAACTAGTTATTATATAATCAAATTACCTACTTTGCTTAATCTGAGTATATCAAGAACACATACCAAGGCGTGTTTGGGATTTTTACATTCTCGTACAGATAATTTAAATTAGGGGAATTGGCCTGTAATAATCTCAACTAGACATCATTGGCCATTGCCAGTCTTGCATTTGAATATTCCCCATGCCAGTCCCACCTTTCACCTATTTTTCCTTCAGCGGTCCTCAGTTAAAAAAAAACTTAACGGAGTTAAGTTTTTTTTCCGAATTACAAACTGATGTATTAGTGCTTTTGATCAGAACGAGAATACGAGTCTATTGATGTAAAACTTACCTCGAAACAATGCTCCAAACGACTTGATTTTTGTTAATTGTAAGTTTAAACACCCGAATTGAAACACTGTTTTCATCGTTTGGAGCACAATTTCAGGGTAAGTTTTAAATCATTCGACTAGTATTCTCGTTATAATCAAAAGCCGTAAAACGTCAGCTTGTAATTCAAAAAAAAAAAAAAACTTAACTCCGTTAAGTTTTTTTAACTGAGGACTGGTGGAGGAAAAATAAGTGAAAGGTGAAACTAGCATGGGGAATATTCAAAGGTGGGACTGGCAATGGCCAATGACGTCTAGTGGGATTATTACGGGTCAATTCCCCTTTAAATTATTTCAATATTTTTTTTAGAAATAAATAGTATTTGGAAAGACATTGACATCCCTATTTTCTTAGAAAAAAAGTGATATTCAAGATAGAAGTTGAGAGCACTTTATGAAATATCATTTTACAAATGCAACGTATGTTTACAAACGAAATACCAAACACCCGTACTCAATAAATTGGGTTAACGTCTAGCAATGAAAATTAACTACAAAAGAAAATTTCTTAATCCGTATCTATATCTGCACTGCTATATAAATATAATTTATTATTTAAGGAGGACTCTATTATAATATATTTAAAGAGGACACTATTGTAATTTACCTTAAAATTTAAGACATTTAATAGAAATTTTGATACAACTCCTCTATGCATTAGTTTCTAATTTGTACTCATTTAATAAACTTCTCCTAACTAATACATTATATAATGATTATTTAATTCATTATATTAATTAGTATCTTATTTATAATGCTTTAAATTAAGATTTCAATTTAAATTTGCTATTTATACTTTTATAACGAAATACTATTTAAATTAAGTATAATCTTATTTAAATACGAAAGTATATAATTACTAAATATTTAAATTAAGTATAATCTTATTTAAATACGAAAGTGTTTAAGACAGGTCGAGTTAGACTACGCTCTCTAAAGAAGCTCGAATGACACCCGTCACATCTAACGGGTCAACTTACTAGTATAGTAGTATATATATGAAAATATCAAGGCACACATGTTTAGTTATTATATTTAGAACGTACATATAACCATGACTTAAATAAAAATGCGGTCACGAATAAACCTACACTTGTGTATCATTTTTACTTACCGTTACAGTATATAAACATATGCTATATGAGTATAGGCTGCGTATTTATAAATTTACGAGTAAAGTGCAATTTGCGTTCTTGAGGTATGGTGACGAGATTAATTTGCGTCACTATTTTGAAAAAATGGTTACCTGAGGCCCCATCGTTTTTTCACCCCACGGGAGGGGTTCAACGTGTTAGGGTTGCGAGATTACCAAAATACTATTTGAACTGATGGTAAAACTAACGGGGAGATGACAGGACGCGAAGGGTAGCAAAAAACAAACGAGGCAGACTCAGATATCCATTTGTTTCAGAATAAGTACGCACGTTGATCCCACCATCATACCTCAAGGACGCAAATTGTACTTTACTCTAATTTTATACTCATGTGTTTGTCAATTTGGTCCGTGCAACACAGGTTCAAATCCAATAGTCAATGAATTGATACGAACTAGGGCTAGTTAGGTTACGCTTACACCAGTAGACCAACAATAAGGTAGGAATCTCTAAACCGTAAGCTACAATCATACCACTTCAGTTAGAAAATCAAACCCAAAACTACACTCAATTTCACGAGGGTCAAGGTAGGGCCATGGGCGTACCTAGGTTTTGGGTATGGGGTGCGGCCGTGCCCTATGGTTTTTATTTCTTTTTCAAGTAGATATGTGTTTTAATCCTGAGCAACCCTCATGAAATTTGAAACCGACCTCATAAATTTTGACACCAACTATAAAAGAGAATTTATTTCATATTATAAAATTATACATATTATATACTAATTAACAAATATAAAGCAATTTCCATGTTATACTATATACTAATTAACAAATATAAAGCAATTTCCATGTTATACTAAACAAATAAGCGCATCTTAAATTATATTTATTTACCATTAAACTCAAATACCCACTAAGCACATTTTAGACATTAAAGCCCAAACATTACTAGCACATCCATTTATAACAATTAAAAAATTAACCTAATAGAAAAATGAGAGAGTGGATTTTTTTATCAACCGCCCCCACCACAAGTCGCCTATTCAAATTAAAAACTTAATCGACGATTATGCCGAGACACCTAGCACCATAAATTGTACGGGCGTGCATGAGTCGGTTTTTGTCGCAAACCAAACTAAGAACCAAAAATTTGGTTTTTAAAAATCGCTTGGTTTCAGTTTTTTTTGGATTTGCAATTTGAAAATTTTTAAGACGAAAATTTGGTTTTGACTTTTTTTATTATGTGACCTAACCCAATCCAAACCGAAAAAGTAATCTTTAGCGATAGACAATTAACACTCAAAAATTTCTGACCCTCGTGAAAAGAAAAAATCTTAGATTCACCACTAATTAGGGCTGAATATAGGCCATCACAGATACAAATTTATCACTCGAGAGTTCATAAGGCCAAACTAAATTCAAACTAAGATAAAAACTCCACCTAGATTGAATTTATGATTGAAAAGATTGAATTAGCACATGATAGAAGTTTTACTCATATGAAATAAAACCAAAACCAAACTTTTATTTTGAGTTAATTACTGTTTTTGTCCCTATGGTTTGTCAAAAATCACTATTTCAGTCCATTAGTTTAAAAATTGCGATTTCAGTCCCTGTGGTTTCACTTTCGTAACCATTTCAGTTCACCTCATAACCATTTCAGTCTCTGTACTAATAGAATAAATGGATTGAAATGGTTACGAAAGTGAACCGCAGGGACTGAAATAGTTACAAAAGTGAAACCAAAGGGAATGAAATCACAATTTTTAAACTAACGGACTGAGATAGTGATTTTTGACAAACCACAGGGACGAAAACAGTAATTAACTCTTTTATTTTCTTCTAAAAAGTATAACAAATAAGTAAACACTAACAAATTGTACAAACACATGTAGAATAAACATAAACCATTGGTAACATAAAATTTCCAATAACAGAAATCTTAACCACCATTCCCTCCAATTCCTCTCATCCTCTACCTTCCCATCAAAACTCCCCCTTCTCATTCCATACATCTAATAATCCTTATTAATAATCATCAACATTCTACCCTCTACCTCTTCTTAAACAAACCCAAATAAAAAATGGCGAATTACGCCGCGGTATTAGCCCTCTTTTGCACCATTCTATCCATCGTTGGTCCGGCCACTTGTCGCGCCACAACCGCCACCTCACCCAACAACTCCTCCCCCCCTTCCGCCCCCTTAACCGCCTCCGAATCATTTGTGATCAAAGGGAAGGTTTATTGTGATCCGTGCCGAATCCAATTCCCTACCAAAATCAGCTACCCTGTCCCCAACACAAAAGTTGTCCTGCGTTGCCGTCAACGCGAATCAGGGACTGAAACGACGAAGGTCGAGGGAAAGAGTGACGCTAACGGCATGTATAGCATCACTGCGACGGGTGATCATGAGGAGGAGATTTGTGATGTGAGGATTACTGAGAGTCCTGATAGTAAGTGTCCTGAGGTTATGGATGATGAGAGCATTGCTCGGGTCTCGTTGACCGATAAAAATGGCGTTCGAGGGAAGACTCGAGTGGTGAATCCGATTGGGTTTATGGTTAAAGAGATTGATCCGCGCTGCAAAGAGATTCTTGCAGAGATTGGTATTATGGGTATTTAAGGTATTTGTACATTTGTATGTGTATTTGTATTGTGTTTTAAAATTTGAAAGTTGGTTATTTGTATAGATGAATTTGGTACCTTTTTTGAGGAAGTTTGTTTATAAAGTTTCAATTGTTTGAAAAGGGGATGAAGGATTGATCAATGATCATTGTATAATGATATATGGTTTTGGAGTTGTATTTAAAACATCAATTGGTTATGAAATATATGAATATTGAGGCAAAAGTGTTTCGGGTCAACTGTCCAAACGTTGACATGTGACATGACTAGACGTTAAGTTAAAGGGGTTAGCGTTTAAAGTGAACGTGTTTTGGTCATAAGCGGGTAGACATGTTAATGACATGATTAAAAAAGTATCAAAATGAGTTCAACCGGCTTAACTCTTTGTAGAATGCATATTACGTTTAACTTATCATGTTAAATAGGTTGACACGTCATGTTCATGTCTTGTCTATCATCAAGACTTACTTTTACAGTTTTATAAATAGTTAAATTTTATTGTTTTTTTTTATATTGTGTTAATTGGGTAAATATTTTATGTTAAGCGTTTAATCAGCCATGTCAATGATTGTGTTAGGTTTAAATGTGTCGTGTCTTTCTTGTTATTGAAATGGTTATATTTTTAACCGTATTCAACGTGTCATGTTATACACGTTATTCAACCTGTTACATTTCAATCTGTTGAACGTGTTGCGTTACCTGCTTCTTAAACATACATGTGCCGTTGCTTAAGAAAATAACATGCTTAGTTAAACATGATAGCGTTCGGGTTCTATAGCCATGTTAAATGTGACATGTCAAACACAACTCGTTCAACACACATGACGTGTTGTCAGCCATATCAACAAGCTCTGAGTACATAATTACACCCGACCCACCCATTTAGCCACCAGATTGAATAACTCGCCATAAATATAGTCGAAAAAGTGTTTCACGTCGTCACCAATGTGATCAACAATTGACCGAGAGATGAAACTTGAATCACAAAATTCAACAACTTGAACAACAAATCCAAAGAGTAGTTAAACAACAAAATTCACTCAAAAGTAATAACCAAATATCAACTTATAATCTCATAAACTAAAGACAACATTTTAAAACTCTCATGCAACCGGTTTCCCTTCATATATCATCGTGATTCATGGAGTTTGTGGGGCCGGGACCACAGGTGGCGGAGCCTTCTTGGCATATGATATTTCCATGACAAATTCATGTGCAGATGAACCGACATTTGCCGTTATTGTGTCTGGGTGAGCCTGCAGCCATTGCTCCATCAGATTACGTAGCTGCAAGGTGGGAACCACCGGCTGACCCATGCATCTAAGTTCAACCTACACTCATAAGAAAAACATTTGTTAGTATCAATCACATAAGCCCCGCTTGCGGTCTGCTCATATAATGTAATATATGTGTGGGCGCTCGGGGGGGCAAAAGCAAAAGTGCACTAATTTTTAACGTTATTTTACTAATTTCGTGAAAATAACGTTAAAAAGAGGGGATCGTTAATCAGGCATCATGTGGTGGCGTTGATAGCCGAAAGACAAGGGGGTACATGCACCAATTGGCGTTTGTCTCAATTGCTGAGTGTTATGTGCCTTATGTCCAAGGCTTGATGCAAAACCACAATCGAGCCGGGGGTCTCATTGGAAGCAGCCTCTCTATTCCTACGGGGTAGAGGTAAGGCTGTCTACATCCCACCCTCCTCAGACCCTACCTTAGCTTTGCTATAGGTGGGATATACTGAGTACGATGATGATGATGATGAGTATCAATCACATGTTTCCTTTACATGATGTAACAGAGCCCACAAAATCAGATACGCGAGTAATTTACCTCGTGTTCGCTTGGAAGTTGCAGTTTGTTCATCACCAGCTTTTGGATTATTGAAATGGGTACATTTCCATCACTGTGACAATATACAAGTGATTAAGAACAAAAAATGGCAAAAGGCAAAAGAAAATAAAAAAAATGTGCAAAAAAAAAAGAAAATCATTTGAGAAAAGATTACTTTACAGTACGAAAATATGTATCATGAAAAAGATCGAGACCTTCCTCGAAAACGTGTTGAAATGTGATGATTGAACAACCCAACCCGAGGGTAATGGGTGGGTCAGGTTGGTTGGATAAAGGGTGAAAACGGGTCCTTTTAGGTAAGGCTCCAAACGGGTTGGGCAAACTCGTAAACACTTTTTTATTCATTATTTGGAATTTATTATTAAGATAATGTGCTAGATTATGATACAATAACTATATTATTAATTTATTACAAAAGCGAACTAGTGTTTTTTGATAAAGAGATCTAGGAGACTTCTATAAATTTGAATTTTGAATACATTTAAGATGACTTTCAATCTTTTCGACAAATTGAACCGTTTCTTTATTTTGTTAGTTAAATACATATGACTAAATTGCATTTTACGTCCTTTTAAGTTTTAACGAAGTTGCAGGCGCTATCCTTCAACTATGGAAATCATATTGGATGTCCTTTATGTTACTATTTTTTTATCAGGCGGTGTCCTTTAGCCCCAACCCGGTTAAATTTTTGGGTTAAGTTTGACCATGTGCCTTTCACATGAGGGCATTTTGGTCTTTTTACCATTTTTTTTGAACAATCTTATGGATGTCCTTTTACTGTTTTTTATCGGAAGTGAAATGACCATTTTACCCTCACATGAGTGGCACATGGTTACATTTAACTTGAAAAACTCACTAGGTTAGGAGTAATTTCCGTAGTTAAAGGACAACGGCTGCAACTTCATTAAAAGTTAAAGGATGTAAAATGCATTTTAGTCAATACATATATGATATTTCAAAATAAAATATAACCCAAATTAACCCATTTATAAGTAAACGGGTCGAAGTTGCCTCCTATAACTATTATGGATCAAAACAGCCTATGTTTATTGTCACTATAAACATCATGATCTACACTGGACCTATATACCCTTAGTCAGTTCTAGCACTACAGACAATATATAGATTGATCTACACGGGAAATTAGTACTAATTTTGCATTGCGCTTCCATTTCTCTTAACATTAAACAAACAATATGATAACAAACCATATCAGACGACTAATTTATTCACATCATCAAAAAGCATATATGATATGATTTGATATGATATGTAAGAATGTGTGTATATCAAAACGCATGTATCTTTGGCTTAAAAATGGAATACGAGGCTATGAAAGAAAACTCACTTTAATTTAACATAACGTCCTTCTATCTGGCGCAAAGGTTCCCCTTCCCTGAAAAGCATTGAAAGAAAATCAACAATATGCAATAACAAACAAACATTTATATTACCTAAAACTATTTCTAACGGATTCCAAGAGTCTAGAGGTGGCAAAATGGGCGATCCGGCCCAGTTGTGTAACAGGCCAAAAGGAGTTTGGGTCAAAGGGATAATTTTTGGTACGAGTCAGGTTACATTGACCCAAAACACTTTTTTCCATTTTTTATTAACAAATAGTGTGCCAAATATTATTACAAAAATCATACTTTAATAGACAATAGTAAGTAGTAACATTCATAACCTTTTAAACAAAATGATTTAGGAAGTTTTATGCATTGTCACCGAACTTTTTTCAACTTGTTCAACCCCTTTGACCTGTTTCCCTCCACTAAAGTTTTAAAATTTACCAAAATGCCCGTATGACCCGTTCATATATCAACGGGTCAAAATTGCAACCTCTAACTAGTTCAAAGCATAAATGAAGTCTCACTGTTCTTCAAATGGCACCAGCTGGAACCAGATAGGATATGTTCTTTTTTCCCTGCCGCCATTACTGCCACCAGCAACCACCATACTTTGAGCGGTACCAACACCCGAATCCCCCAACCCACCATCTTTCTTTTTGCGTTTTCTTCTTAACTTTTTAGGTTTTACCGATTCAGCAGCATCATCAACCTCATGGCTATCATCTTGAACTTTAGATCTCTGTAACGGGTCCTTCCCTTTGAATTTGGGCACGTTTTTATCAACCTTGACGGTATACGATGGTTCTGATTTGACAACGGATCCCTGAGCAGTATGTTTTGACGATTTACTCCGGTTTGCTGCTTCGACAAGATCGTTCAACGGTTTCCAGTCGACTTTTTCTTCCCATGGTTTACCGTTTTCTTTTTCTTCATCGGTTGAAGAATTCTGCATGTTCGTCATTATAGTTTTCTAAAGTTATACATTAAACATAAGACGTAAATATATTGATCTTCATGTCCAAAAAGATGAAAACTTTGTCATTAGAGGCAGTAATCCAAAAAATGATTACATTGGACAATCTTTAGAAACGTTTTTACGAAAAGAAATAATGTTTCAATAGTATAACTTTTGTGATCATATTTAAAACATTAATTATTAACTAAATAACTAATTAGAGTTTCTATAAATGGTGATGGGTCCGCCCAACCCGACAAAACCTATTTTGACTTTATTAAAAAGCACCCATTTTACCTGAACCCATTTGACCCTATAAAAGATAAATAATTTATGGGTTATACTTTATCTCTAACAAGTCAAACGGGTCAAAATTTTATCATACTGTATTTCAATGATTACAATCTCCTATATCATTTATAAAAAAGGAGTAAAATGCCATTTTCGTCCCTGAGGTTTGGCCAGTTTTGCGACTTTCGTCCAAAGGTTTGTTTTTCCACATATGGATCCAGAAGGTTTGAAATCTTGCCATTTTCACCCGGCTAGATAACTCCATTCATTTTTCTTCGTTAAGTTAGGGGTATTTCCGTCTTTTTTGTTAACTTAAATGGCAATTCGGTCTTTTTCACTTTATGTAAAAAGACTGAATACCCCTGAAAAAGACTGAATTGCCTTGTTAACAAAAAAGACAGAAATACCCTTAATTAACGGAGAAAATGAATGGAGTTAATGATCCGGATGAAAATGGCAAGATTTCAAACCTTTTGGATCTAGATGCGGCAAAACAAACCTTTGGACGAAAATGACATTTTACTCTAAAAAAAGATTAGTATAGTCTTGTAACTTAAGCACCCGTTTTGACCGAAACTCGTTTGACGTGTTACATGACCCGGCGGGCCCACCATGACCATTTTACCACGTCTAAAGAGATTTGTTGGGTCTTTTTTACCTGCTTCGAGTTGTGTTTAACCCTGTTTGAAGTCTCGGGTGAACTGGAACTTTCTTGACAATCTTCCATGGAATCATCTTCTTTCTTGGGGCGTTTCTCAACAGAGAAACTGGACCCGCGTGATTTCTTCCTTGAGGTGACTTTTGACCTTTTTCCGGTCAATGTGGTTTGCGTTGACACTCTTGGAGTGCTGACTACGAGTGATGAAAGAGATCTCTCTTTACGTCTTAATGGTAGTGTAACTGAAGCTGCTGCTTCAGGGGCCTTCACTCTTCTCCGTTTGTATGGGAAAATTTTGGCCCTCACATCTTGTAAATTATGGTCCGCTCTGTTTAATGGATAATGAATAAGTAAATAAAAATACATATGAAAGACTCATGACATGCACGTAAAGATGCATATTCATAGCCTTTCTTCACACACTCATCTAATCAGGTATGTGAACATAAGTCCATCTTATAATCAATAACAACATTCCACTTTATCTCAAACTATGTGTGTTTTACTACTGAATGACTTTGTGCATTTCCCTACATACATATATACATAACACACACACACATATAGAGAGAGAGAGAGAGGGAATGACCTCAGTTTCTCCAAAGGTACACATCCAAGATCAATCTTGCATATTGGACAACATTCAAGTTCTTCATCTGTGAGCTTCTTACGAATACACCTCCTGCAGACTGGATGATGACCAAGAAGCAAAAAAGTAAATAACAGCTTTATAGAACTGGAACAGAGATATAAATCCAAACATTAATGTTACTAGCACAAGTTAAAGAGCAATATAAAGTAGAATCTAACTGTCCATTTTGAACCCTTTACACAAAATTAAGTGTTCTCGTGCACTCATCTCTGTTTCCCAACAAAATTAAACCAAAACAACACCAATTTCTATCTTTAATCACATTTTCTTATACAACTTGAACCCAAGACACCAATTAGAACATAAAAGATCTTTTATAACCTAACACAGTTATATAACAGTATCCAACATTAGCGAAATTTCAAACGTATGCCTCTTTCTTCAACCTCTACTTTCAAAAGATACACAAAACAAGACAACGAACCTGTGCCGTAAGTCCGAAACTTTCAATATGTAAACACAAATTTCCCAACAACATACACAAAACAAAACTTATAACAATCAGACCAATAAAGCAAGAAACTTTATCATTTACCATCAATCAATAACCTAACTTTAGCCTATAAAATCTCTAACTAACCCTACCAAGATTAAAATTTGGGAATACCAATCAAAAACACAAATACCAATCTTCCACAAAAAAGAACTACAAAACAACACAAATATAGGGCACCTCTAAACAACTTAATAATGATATACAATCACTCACATGTATGAAGACATTCAGGGATAGTAGTAGCATCTCTAAACAACTTATTACAAATAGGGCAAGTCATGCATGCCGCCAGCTCATCTCTCCGCACTTCCACCACCTGATTACTCATCTTCACTACCAAAAAAACCCCTAGCAATTCATCGAACACCTGGCGTGCATCTTCAAACCCCCACAACAAAACGACGACGTAGCACCTACAACAAGATGCATGTTAACCACAATCTTTGGGGGAACACATGTGCATCACGTGTGTAAGCAATTTACCTGCATTGAAGACGAAAAACTGAATTGTAAGTGGTTGAAGTTGTTAGATGTGTGTGATTGTTGGTGGGGTTATTATGGGTGTGAAAATTGGTGTAGCTTCGATCTGGAGGTGTGGGGATGGGGATTGTGAGATTGAGGAGATGGGTGTGGATGATTTGGGGAGAGATTACGTGGGTCGTTGGTGAATTTGAAGAAGAGGTGTTGGTAGATCGTTTTTCTGTAAATCGAAATCGAGAGTTTTAGAGAGAGAGAGAGTAGAGAGAGAAAGAAGCGACGAAGGGGGTTTGCAAAAAATAGCATGGACCGGACGGTTTTTTATTTCATGGAGTATATAAATAAAGGCTTGTATACGAGTTGTATATAGAAATCTCACTAGAGCTGTAAACGAATTGAATGAATATGAATAAGACCTTCTTATGTGTTTACGAACTATTCATGAATACTTATCAAATGAGATTTTATGTTCGTATTCGTTTGTTAAGGAAATGAATTTGTTTGTGTTCTTTTGTCAATTTTAGGTAATGAACGAAAACGAGCATTGAGAAACACAAATGAGCTTGAACTAATGTTTATGAATACAAATGGAAACAAACGAACACAAGCAAGCGTTCATGAACAGAATATATAGTACACTCACATTTATTTAATATTTTATTTGTTGAAATTTTGAAGTATTTAAATAAGATATAATAACTAAAAACACTAATGAACTATTGAACACAAACGAACACGTTACCAAATGTTCACGAACATAAATGAACGAACACAACTTCTGTTTATGTTCGTTCATTTCACTAAACGAATGAAATTTCTTGTTCGTGTTCATTTGTTTAATAAACGAACGAACACAAACGAACTTCCCGTCGAACGGATCATGGACTATTTGCCGAAGGTTTGGTTCGTTTGCAGCCTAACATCTTACCCAACAAAAAGCATATATGACTCATGTACGCATATACAAGCTGTATATTGGGTATCAAAATATCCAATCAAGTAATGTACAAGTCGTGTAGTTGTACACAGTGACAGGTTCAAGATTTTTTCCTCTCGGGAGGTTTAACCGAACTTTTAGGGGGTGAGGGGTCAGATCCATGTCCTCAAACCCCCGCTAAGGGGTGGTTGCCGTCGCCCCCTTGAAATATCTAATTACACTAAGGTGGTGTTTGTTTTTTGGAAGAAGAGCTTCCTGGCCTCTTCTGTCTGCACCGTGCAGACGCGGGAAGAGGTTTAGCCTCAGAAGAGTGTTTGTTTTTTTTTTCGAGAAGTGCTTTTTACCTCTCCCCAACCTCTTCTTGGGGAAGTGATGAGAGGTAAGCTTCTCCAAGCAGAGGTTTACCTCTTCTTGGCACCACCTCCACCTCCACCCCTGCTCCGCCACCTCCACCCCTGCTCTGCCACCACCACCCCTGCTCCGCCACCATCATCATCATCATCATCACCACCCCTGCTCCGCCACCACCACCTCCACTCCGCCACCACCTCCGCTGCTCCAGCCCCAAATCGACGTCACAAACAAAACCCCCAAATCTTCTCCACCTCCACCTCCACTCCGCCACCACCTCTGCTCCACCTCCGACATCTGCTCCACCTCCACTCCGCCACCACCTCCGACATCATCATCAACAAACAAAACCCCCAAATCTAAAACCCTAAAATCGAAAACCCCCAAATCAAAAACCCTAAAAACGAAGAGAGAGAGAGATCGTAGAGAGAGAAGGGGCGGCGGTGGCGGTGGGTTTTGATGGCGGTGATGATGATGGCGGTGGTGGTGAAGTGGTGGTGATGATGGCGGTGGTGATGATGACGGTGGTGATGATGACGGTGGTGAAGTGGTGGTGATGATGGCGGTGGTGATGATGACGGTGGTGAAGTGGTGGCGGCGGTGAAGATGGCGGTGGTAGAGAGAGAGTAGAGAGAGATCTGTGTGTGTGTTTGTGTGTGAAGAGGTTTTATATAAAAAAAACAAACCCTCTTCTCCTTGCAGACTGAAGACATTTGGTCCACCTCTTCTCCTGCAGATGCCTGCAAATGTGGCCTGCAGCAGAAGAGGTTTTCGTGCAGAAAAAACAAACAGCACCTAAAATATCTAATACTTACTTGGTGATAGTTTCTTCTCATTGAACTATGATTACTTCAAATTGTATATTTTTTTTTTTTTTGGATAAGTGAGCATTAGCCCGGCAAATATATTCCAAAAAGAGACGTGTTACAGGCTTTAAGGGGGCATGCCCCCCGGAACTCCTAAAAGAGGACACCCCGAAACAAGCTTCGGGAACCTCACAAAAGAGAAAAATATATACGACCCGACTAGGCTATAGAACAACATGGCCTAGTAGGATTACATATAAAATTCTACCACTAACACAAACAAAATACAAACAAAACAGGCCCAAAACGAGCCCATAAGCCCAAAACACTACACACTAGACAACATAAATAGGCCCAAGCAAACAAACCCAAAGCCAGCGATGAGAACCTCGGCTTGGGCCTTCAAAACAAACCCAAACAAGACTGGGCCTTCAACACAAAAAAACCTGAGCTGGGCTTCAAAAAAACACAAGGAGCTGAGCTAAAAAAAAACCAAAAACCCGGAGAAGGGCCTTCACTTAAACCCAGACACTGGGCCTTCAACATAACCCGGATAAGAGGATCCCCGGCCCACAGCAGACCCGTAACAGTCCACCCCATACTACAGCACATACCCGGAGGATCACCAAGGCCAGGAGAGCAACACTGACGAATTACACTACAGAACCCCGGAGATAAACCCTTTACATAAGCCGGAAGAAAATTGCGGCACAATAAAAATCCGGACCAATTGAGCAAAACAGCATACTCGGTATAAGTTTGCAGCCCTTTGACAAACCCGATGATCAGGCTGACGCAAAACACAGGGGACCAGCTCCAAACCAGCAAAATAATACCCATCTGATAGACGAAAATTATATCCAACCCAGAACTATACACTAGAAAGAATACAGTGGCCAGGAAGATGATCCACCACCACCCAAAAACAACATTAACTTCACACAAGCACCAACTCAAAAAACACGAAACAAAAAGGAAGAAATCCATAGACTACTTACGGGAGTTAGGCTTGGCAACCACTGGATCTTTCATCAGACCTGAGAAGAACCGGGCAGATCCACTAGTGTCTTCTGCAACATCTTCGATGCAGAAATCCGGGTCTAAGCCAAGCTCCATACACAAGTCCTCGAAATAATCCCTTTCACCCGGTTCCCAATTGTTCGCAACTTCCGCTAAAACTGTTTGGGACTTAGACGTGAGTCTTTTACGAATAGCATCTTTTTGAGCTTGGGTGATGCCGTAATCATACCCATTATCATCATCCGAAACATCCAAATCCTCTACCACCCCATCCTGACATGAGGTAGATGTCGAGGCTGCCGTATTCCACTTTGGGAGCACCCGACCCGATGTCGATGTGCCAGCCGACGAAGGATCCAACTGCTCATTAAGGCCTTGGTTAAACGGGTCCTTGGGGTATAAATCAGAATTATCTTCAACAAGGAAACCACACTTAGCACTTGCTTCAACATCAAGGATCGAGAAACGATTTAGCGTACTGACCGAGGGGGTGTCAATTTCCATGGAATTTTTATTACTCTGGGTCGAAGTAGGACTTTTTTGGGACTTCTGCTGGACACCATTAACTGCACGACTAAAGTTGAACCCCAATGAGGCTGTATCCTTTCTACTAGCAGACCGAGTAACGGGACCCGAAGGGGCTGTTACAGCACCACCAGAGTTAACGGTTGGCCCTGCAGGAGGGGCCGAGGGAATCACAGGCTTGGTCCTGCCATTTTCCTTTAGGGCCGAGTCTGTTTTTTGCTTTTGGGAGGTTAATCTGGGGCTGGTCATGTTCGTTGGGCTGTACACGTGTGTAGCTTGATTAGCTGATGGGTTCTGCTTTTTCACAGGGCCTTTCACATGTTGCTTAGTCATTCCTTTACCTTTGGAGTTAACAGTTTTCTTAACCGCTGTCGTAAATCCATCCACATCACTCAAATTGTATATTTGTGCATATGTCATAACGTTGGTGCTATCATTATGTCTTTAAACCTCGTGTTTCATACTTGTACAAAACATATTTGAAGTTAATATATGTTTTGCTCGAAGGAAGATCATAGAGAACACAATTAACAATTTATCTCTACACCATACCAACTTGCTCAAATCTTCACAAAATTGTTTTCTGCCCCATATTTTGTTTCTTCATATTCCAATATTCAAATTACACCCCTTCATTTGCTCATGGTGAGGATTCAAACCTAATATGTTTTGTCAACTATATTACAAGATGGGCTTCATTATCCTTTAGTGTTTGGGATTATTATCGTAGACTTATAAACACTATTTTTGAAACTTATGAGATGCTACTAGGTATAGGGTTACAAATGATGTTATAGTTATATGTGAACTTGTATTCATGTGATAATGATTATTATAAAAATGAGTTTGTAAATATACTCAAAACATATCAAAATTAATGAGTTTTTATGTAACACCTCGAAAACGGGTTTGGTAATTAAACCCCGTTAATACTAAAGAGCGGGTAGAATACCGTTAGCAGAAAAGATTAACCCGGAAATTATCAGTATTCAAATAAATAAGCCTAATAATAAATAAAAAGAGAGCAAACGACTTGAGAAGACAAAAGTTCATAAGGAGCCCGAGTTAACGAGATTTAAAATAAAACGGGTTTTTTAACTTACCGAACCTACTAAGTTGACTAGGAATAATTCTAACCTAGTTAGATAGTGACTTATGAGTGGGTTAAAACACTTAAATTATGAACTATGGAAAAAGGAGGGGCCAAACTTGTTAAACTTGAAACTTGATTTAATTAAAACAAATAAAAACCCACCAAACACACACAAGAGTGTGTGTGTCTGGTCGATTGAAGCAGAGGGCGACCAAAGGGAAACCCCCAACCCTAGTTCATGCTAAATCTCTCAAATTGAAGGTCCAAATCAAGTCTAAATCGAAATCCAAGTACGAATTAGTGATCTTCACTGAGAAAGGAGTCACAAGGTATGTAAATTTCATGAGAAATCTCTAATTAAATTTCGGAGCAAACATAGAGAATTCAAATTAGATGGTTGCATGTTCGTTATATGATGAAATAGGAACATTGTAGTGTCTATGAGTAAACCCTAGACAAGCATATGATGAAATTAGGTCTAATTCTTGTGAATTCATGATCACCATTGAATGTGATAAGTGGGTTTTGACGAAATTCGTGTATGTGATGTTTTTAGGGTTTTTGATTGCTAAAAATAGTGTTATAATGTCAAAAACATGTTTTAATTGAAAGCTGAATTCAAACAGCTTCTGATCAGAATTTACAGCCAACTTATATTGGCTGTAATGTGGACAAAACGTGACAAAAACATGTGTTTCTAGAGTCTAAAATGTAATTCCAGGAAATATCTTTAAAACCCCACTGGAATTGCATTTTTTCGACGAAAATTGAATGTTTTATGAATTTTTCGGTATCGAAGGTTCAGGCTGCGTTTTCTGGCAGAAATTGCAGCCCATTAGGAATGTCATAACTCAATTTAAGAACTGATTTATGATCTCAAATTTTTACTGTAGGTAGCTTCAGGTAATTCCAAAAAGCTCCAATTGGAATTTCGTCAATCGGATAAACGAGAAATTTTAAATGAATTTTTTCGTAAGCTGCAGTCAGAAGTGACGAATCTGATTGCAGCTTAGTAAATGAATTTTTACAAATTTTTGGTAAAGAGTTAGATCTTGAAATTTTAACACAAGGCCTAACCCTTCGAGAGGTACGTCACATAAAAAAATCATAATTTTTAAAGACTTGTAAACAGGTTAAACTGGTCAGCAAAACAACATATTTTTCGGTGATATGAACTTGCCTAATTGATGTTAATCTTGGCAAAATGGCAAGTTATAAACTAGTTGCTGAATATATGGCATGCTTTAATTGATAAGAGTTTTAAATATCAAGTCGATTTAGACTTAATGTTGTAAACCATGTGATTGAAAGTAGTTAACTTTGATAAGCTAAGTTAACTAATCATGAAGTCGAATAGTAGTTTCGACATAGAAAATAAGTGAGGTGGAATAGTCGTGATTGTTAATAACTAATTTAACCGCCTTGTAAATGATTGACAATAGTTTGACGCTTAACGAGCTAGGTGGAGGCTTGGGAAACAAGCGGTCAAATGAATCAAGTACGAGAAGAGAAGCGTAAACCGGATGAGAGGTAAGTGAAGCTTACACCCCCTTCGTAATTACAATACTTTTATTTGTATGTATTAGTGATGAAACATGTTAGGTATTGGAATTATGACGTTCCGGCATGATGGAACGCAAGTTGGAATAAATGAAAATGGTAAGAAACCATTAATTAGGGTAATAAGGGTAAAACGGTGGACTAGTCGAGTGAAGACTAATCAATAAGGAATTTTGAATATCGCGCTTTGGGGTGAACCGTGATGGGTAAAAATGGTTAATTGACAATCCGTAAATGAGTTAGCGGATAGATAAAGATTTAAAAAGGTAATCTTTTGGTGTAAGTCTTAATGGGTCGAATAATTAAAGGAATGTCCTTTAAGTAATTGGAAGTCATGGTGTAAACCGGAATAGGTTTAAGGGGCGAGATGGTATTAAAATACCATCATACGTAGCTAAAAGGTCATTTCGACTAAACGGGTCAAATGGTGTGTTAATACCATTTGGCAATAATAACTGATGACAGTTTGTTAAGTCTGTGATCGTAGGAAATATCATATGGTTGTAATGCTTTTAACTAGAAGATTTAAAAGCAAAAAGGTACTTAAACAAGTCAATGCTATGAGTTGATTCCAGGTATGTATAAGTATGATTATGGCAAAAGTGAAATCTTGGCCAAACAGGTTGACAAAAGCCCTTCATCATAAAAGAAGGGGCTGAAAATTATCAAAATGCCCATGAACGTTAAATCGAGCAAACGGCCCTTTTGAATCGTTAGAAAATTAGTGTTATATTAAAGTTTAGCTTTCTTATGTGCAAAAGAGTAGGTATGAATTCCTTTTTGGGCAAAATACCTCAAAATGGTATTCGTCGTAAATTGATAAGCCGAAAGGGGTAAATTCGGAATAGACAATTACATCTTTTAATCCACCGCAAAGATAGTTGCGGTGGAAGTTATGCAAATACCTTAATGCGGTAAAATGACGTGTGAAAGGAGAGGGCGTGATCTAAGCTTAATTGTTTAAAATTCTCTCAAACGGGTCAAAAATGTTATATTTGAGTTTCAAGTCGAGGGCTTGAAATCCAGGATCGTGTGCCCTCAAATGTCGGATTATTACTCCATGAGATGGAGGATAAAATTTCTAACTCGTAGGAAAAAGAATCGGTTAAAACGGATGTATAAATTGCAAGATATGCAAGTTCGAAGTTGTCAAAAAGGAATTATAAGTGCTATGCAGCACCCAACAACAATCCTTATGTCAAAAAGGTGGCGTCGCGCCACGCCACGGCATAACATCCTAATCGTCGCGCGACGCGACGGCGGTGGCGGGCCGCGAAGGCTAAGCCAACCTCCGTCGTGGGGCGCGACAGCCTCAGTTGCTGGATTTTGTTTGTTATTTTTAATATTTAAAAAGTGGAATTTGTATATTGTGTTTTAAAGAGGTCAAAACTAACTTTAATGTGGTTTTTGACCATAGGTGATTGCCAAGAGTGCCCGGATGAAGATCAAGCTCGAAGAGGAACCGAACACTTTCAATATACAAGCTTCCGCACGTTGTTACTTCGTCGCTTTTAATTGACGAACTTATTTCTATTACAATGTACAGAAAACCTTTGTAAAAGTTTTAATAAACCTGCATTTTTATATGAATGTGTAAATATAAATATACATTTAATTGTTGATTGTTGTGAGAAAATCATTAAATAACGATAAGGGTCTTATAAGTTGGTATCAGAGCTTAAGGTTAAAAGAATAAAGTGTTCGATTCGAGGCTTGATCGCAAATCCGGTAAGTACATGTATGTTAATAGTTTAGCATGCTAAAGTGTTGTAAACAACACATAGGGCTATCGTGTGATACACGTTACCTCAATTAAATGATAAATATAGTTGACAAAATTGTGCGCGTTGACGCGTATAGTAGAAAAGCCTTGTATTATAATACGGGCGATTATTGAAGTTAATGTTACTAATTCTTGTAAATGTTTTAATTGAAGGACACTCGCATCTGAAGATAGCGAGTGTTTAACAAATTGCGGATATGACGGTGGAACGGTCCGAGGTATGACAAGCAAAGCATACTCATCAAGGACCTAAATCGCGTGACGATCGCGAACAAGGTTAACGACATAGAAAGCCTGTTAGGGCAAGCATTTACAGGCATGGTTGTAAAACAAGGTTTCCAAGGCCGAGTACTCTCCGAGTAGTCGCTACAAGGCAGGCTGCCGAGGCGACTTTCTTTGACTCCGCCTAATTACTCGGAGTCGGTCAAACGCAGTCAACCTCGGCTAGAATTGGATCTAGTAGGTCAACTCGGGCCTAGTTTGACTTAAATAATAATATAACATAATTTCTATGCTTATCATATTAAAGAATAAATATCATTTTCACGTATTTTGTTATAAATATTAGTAAATTTGTGTTATTTGACATATATTTAATCTCCAAAAAGTAATTTCTTTATAATTTAACATGTCCGAGTACTCCCCGAGTACTCTCCGCGTAGACCGAGTACTCTCAACTCCCCGGTCGACCGACTAGGGAGCGCCTAGCGACTTTTGCAACCATGTTTACAGGTGCGCATTTTAAATTATTACGTGAATAGTAATATGCAACAAATACGTAGAAATTGAAAGTTGCATATGTAGATTAAAAACTTGGAAAAACCCGAATAGAAAACCTATCCGGGATATTGTTTCCAAGAGAAACAAATAGAGGCATTACTTACATGGGGTGTAATGTTAAAATTATAAAAAGGTCATGTATACCAGGTATTGATCGCTTACTCTGTCCAAGTAAGTGGTGAGCACGTGGTACCATGAACTTTTTATGATGGACATACTTACATCCGATGTAGTAATGACAGGGTAAATGGGATAAATTAAAAGTACCCAAATGAATCAAATAAGCAAAATACTTGAGAATAATGTAAACGCAAGCCGGGTGACGGAAGCGTATTACATTAGAATAATGAGCCCGAGAGAAGGGACGAAAGAGCCATGGTTGATAAAATGGGCAAGTAAAACCAAAGTATAGATGATCCGCCGGATCATAAAAGCGAAGGTATTGCCCACACGAAAAAGATAATAAAAGTTGTTAACTTTGGTCGTAGTAAAGAAAGGATGACGATGATAATCGTCATTCATAATCTATAAGGGCGTCAAGGATGGTCACATAAAGAATAAAAGACATGGTCGAATGAAAGCGATGGATTTCTCTAAGACGACCAAATAAATCGAAGTGAAGTCTTAATGCATACCAGAAGGGTTGCAATAATAACGACTTCGGTAAAACACCCAGTTGATGGGTAAGAATTTAAACACATGCGTAGACCGAGAAGCAGGAACTCGGAAGGAAAGTCAAAAGACTCGGGTTTTGAGTCATGACTAAAAGATGATAAGATGCTGTAGATAGAAATTTTGAAAAATTACGTTCAACTATTTTAAAGTTGAACGGGTCGAACGAAGAATGAGGCTTGACACTTATAAGTGACGAAGTTCACACGAATAAGTCAAACGAGTTAAACAAAGGATGACGCTTGCTAATGCAAGTAAGCGCGAACTGAATAAATAAGAGCGCGAAATATTAATAAACCTATGTAAAGGGTCATTGGCGTTAAAAACATTAAGATAAAAGAACCCAAGTAATGGGTTGTAAAGAAGTATAAGTATGAACCGGGAAACGGTAAACGTAGAGCAAACCGACGTGTATATGATGTGAGGAGTCATAAAGTCGTAAGATTAGTCCAAAATGGGTTATAAATGAAGCCTTAGACTACGGTCAAGGTCAACTAAAGTTCAAAAGTGAAAACAAATGATTCCAAACAAACAAGGGATGTCTTAGGTACATTTGCATAAAGACACAAATAAAATATGATATACGAGATCGTCATAAACTACGGGATTATAAGTAGTGTTAAAGTCTACGGAGCAAAATGACCCACGAGTCATAAATAGAAGAAAACGAACTGTTGGGTCTCACCTTAAAAAGGAAAAAATCTAAAGAATTAGCCTATGAGACTAAGTGAAAGAACCTACGGGTCAATAGCGTAAAACGAGGGAACTGATTATGATTCCCCGTCTAAAACAAGAACGGAAAAAGAATAAATTGTGGGTTGTCAATTTCCTTGACATGAGTAATTGACATAGTCAAAGAGAAAAGCGTTAAACTAAAATTTAGTATTAGTAAGAAACAACGCTTTAACAAATATGAATATTATGAGATGAATTCGGAAAGTGATTAGTATCAAAGAATAAAGATCTTGACACTGACAGGTGCAAAGCGATACATTCGAGAGAAAGATTTACGGTAATGGAAAGTCGAGATAAACTTAAACGTGTCATGACACGTTCACGCTCAAGAAAAAGTAATATAGAATGTGACCACGTTGTAACGTGAGTCACATGATAAGAGATCATAAACTTAGATAAGCCTCGGGAAGGCAAGGTGAATATACCCGAGCGATGGGGTTTAAGGTAATCGGTGACTAACAAGTATAACCGCCAAAATAAACAATTGATAAAGATAAAAAGATACCAGTTGAAAGTAACGGCCCACGAGGCCTTATACCCGAAATGCGCATACGCTTAAAGGCCAAAAACACATTACCACACTTTTTGGTAAGATTATTATAGGCGAGCAATGCTCAAGAGATCACCGAAACTAAGGTTTAGATAATATGAACCAATAAAGTACGTGAGAAAGGTTTCAGGGACGGAACCTCTTTAAGGGGGTAGACTTGTAACACCCCGAAAACGGGTTTGGTAATTAAACCCCGTTAATACTAAAGAGCGGGTAGAATACCGTTAGCAGAAAAGATTAACCCGGAAATCATTAGGATTCAAATAAATAAGCCTAATAATAAATAAAAAGAGAGCAAACGACTTGAGAAGACAAAAGTTCATAAGGAGCCCGAGTTAACGGGATTTAAAATAAAACGGGTTTTTTAACTTACCGAACCTACTAAGTTGACTAGGAATAATTCTAACCTAGTTAGATAGTGACTTATGAGTGGGTTAAAACACTTAAATTATGAACTATGGAAAAAGGAGGGGCCAAACTTGTTAAACTTGAAACTTGATTTAATTAAAACAAATAAAAACCCACCAAACACACACAAGAGTGTGTGTGTCTGGTCGATTGAAGCAGAGGGCGACCAAAGGGAAACCCCCAACCCTAGTTCAGGCTAAATCTCTCAAATTGAAGGTCCAAATCAAGTCTAAATCGAAATCCAAGTACGAATTAGTGATCTCCACTGAGAAAGGAGTCACGAGGTATGTAAATTTCATGAGAAATCTCTAGTTAAATTTCTGAGAAAACTTAGAGAATTCGAATTAGATGGTTGCATGTTCGTTATATGATGAAATAGGAACATTGTAGTGTCTAGGAGTAAACCCTAGACAAGCATATGATGAAATTAGGTCTAATTCTTATGAATTCATGATCACCATTGAAGGTGATAAGTGGGTTTTGACGAAATTCGTGTATGTGATGTTTTTAGGGTTTTTGATTGATAAAAATAGTGTTATAATGTCATAAACATGTTTTAATTGAAAGCTGAATTCAAACAGCTTCTGATCAGAATTTACAGCCGACTTATATTGGCTGTAACGTGGACAAAAGGTGACAAAACATGCGTTTCTAGAATCTAAAATGTAATTCCAAGAAATATCTTTAAAACCCCACTGGAATTGCATTTTTTCGACGAAAATTGAATGTTTTATGAATTTTTCGGTATCGAAGGTTCAGGCTGCGTTTTCTGGCAGAAATTGCAGCCCATTACTAATGTCATAACTCAATTTAAGAACTATTTTACGATCTCAAATTTTTACTGTAGGTAGCTTTAGGTAATTCCAAAAAGCTCCAATTGGAATTTCGTTAATCGTATAAACGAGGAATTTTAAATGAAATTTTTCGTAAGCTGCAGTCAGAAGTGACGAATCTGATTGCAACTTAGTAAATGAATTTTTACTAATTTTTGGTAAAGAGTTAGATCTTGAAATTTTAACAAAATGCCTAACC
The DNA here is from genome assembly GCA_030545235.1 of Helianthus tuberosus. Taxonomy (NCBI): domain Eukaryota; kingdom Viridiplantae; phylum Streptophyta; class Magnoliopsida; order Asterales; family Asteraceae; genus Helianthus; species Helianthus tuberosus. Next base: position 186,099,730 of record CM060354.1, read on the forward strand.
ATCCGAGAGGTACGTCACATAAAAAAATCATAATTTTTGAAGACTTGTAAACAGGTTAATCTGGTTACCAAAACAACATATTTTTCGGTGATATGAACTTGCCTAATTGATGTTAATCTTGGCTAAATGACAAGTTATAAAATAGTTGCTGAATATATGGCATGCTTTGATTGATAAGAGTTTTAAATATCAAGTCGATTTAGACTTAATGTTGTAAACCATGTGATTGAAAGTAGTTAACTTTGATAAGCTAAGTTAACTAATCATGAAGTCGAATAGTAGTTTCGACATAGAAAATAAGTGAGGTGGAATAGTCGTGATTGTTAATAACTAATTTAACCGCCTTGTAAATGATTGACAATAGTTTGACGCTTAACGAGCTAGGTGGAGGCTTGGGAAACAAGCGGTCAAATGAATCAAGTACGAGAAGAGAAGCGTAAACCGGATGAGAGGTAAGTGAAGCTTACACCCCTTCGTAATTAAAATACATTTATTTGTATGTATTAGTGATGAAACATGTTAGGTATTGGAATTATGACGTTCCGGCATGATGGAACGCAAGTTGGAATAAATGAAAATGGTAAGAAACCATTAATTAGGGTAATAAGGGTAAAACGGTGGACTAGTCGAGTGAAGACTAATCATTAAGGAATTTTGAACATCGCGCTTTGGGGTGAACCGTGATGGGTAAAAATGGTTAATTGACAATCCGCAAATGAGTTAGCGGATAGATAAAGATTTAAAAAGGTAATCTTTTGGTGTAAGTCTTAATGGGTCGAATAATTAAAGGAATGTCCTTTAAGTAATTGGAAGTCATGGTGTAAACCAGATTAGGTTTAAGGGGCGAGATGGTATTAAAATACCATCATACGTAGATAAAAGGTCATTTCGACTAAACGGGTCAAATGGTGTGTTAATACCATTTGGCAATAATAACTGATGACAGTTTGTTAAGTCTGTGATTGCAGGAAATATCATATGGTTGTAATGCTTTTAACTAGAAGATTTAAAAGCAAAAAGATAATTAAACAAGTCAATGCTATGAGCTGATTCCAGGTATGTATAAGTATGATTATGGCAAAAGTGAAATCTTGGCCAAACAGGTTGACAAAAGCCCTTCATCATAAAAGAAGGGGCTGAAAATTATCAAAATGCCCATGAACGTTAAATCGGGCAAACGGCCCTTTTGAATCGTTAGAAAATTAGTGTTATATTAAAATTTAGCTTTCTTATGTGCAAAAGAGTAGGTATGAATTCCTTTTTGGGCAAAATACCTCAAAATGGTATTCGTCGTAAATTGATAAGCCGAAAGGGGTAAATTCGGAATAGACAACTTACATCTTTTAATCCACCGCAAAGATAGTTGCGGTGGAAGTTATGCAAATACCTTAATGCGGTAAAATGACGTGTGAAAGGAGAGGACGTGATCTAAGCTTAATTGTTTAAAATTCTCTCAAACGGGTCAAAAATGTTATACTTGAGTTTCAAGTCGAGGGCTTGAAATCCAGGATCTTGTGCCCTCAAATGTCGGATTATTACTCCATGAGATGGAGAATAAAATTTCTAACGCGTAGGAAAAAGAATCGGTTAAAACGGATGTATAAATTGCAAGATATGCAAGTTCGAAGTTGTCAAAAAGGAATTATAAGTGCTGGCCAAATATGCAGCACCCAGCAACAATCCTTCTGTCAAAAAGGCGGCGTCGCGCCACGCCACGGCATAACATCCTCATCGTCGCGCGACGCGACGGCGGTGGCGGGCCACGAAGGCTAAGCCAACCTCCGTGGGGGGGTGCGACAGCCTTAGTTGCTGGATTTTGTTTGTTATTTTTAATATTTAAACAGTGGAATTTGTATAATTGTGTTTTAAAGAGGTCAAAACTAACTTTAATGTGGTTTTTGACCATAGGTGATTGCCAAGAGTGCCCGGATGAAGATCAAGCTCGATGAGGAACCGAACACTTTCAATATGCAAGCTTCCGCACGTTGTTACTTCGTCGCTTTTAATTGACGAACTTATTTCTATTACAATGTACAGAAAACCTTTGTAAAAGTTTTAATAAACCCGCATTTTTATATGAATGTGTAAATATAAATCTACATTTAATTGTTGATTGTTGTGAGAAAATCATTAAATAATGATAAGGGTCTTACATTTTAACACGAACCAACAATGAATATATTAAAAGAAATACATATTAATATAATGTAATATTTTTGACTAATCGATTTAGGGGTTGCTTGGCCTAGCTTTTTTAACAAATCTTATAGCTTTTTTATTTTTTTTATTTTATAATATAAGCTTAACTTGGTGTTTGATTTAGCTTTCTTATTAGCTTATATAAGCTAATTTGAAGATGATTTTTTAGCTTATTTGAAGAAGCTTATTTGTGTAAGGGCAAATCATAGAAAATAAGCTATAAGCTAATCCAAACACTTCAAAATAGCTTATCAAATAATAGAAAATAAGCTATAAGTTACTTTAAAATATAAGCATAAGTCAAAAAATAAAAACTAGGCCAAACACCCCCTTAGTAGAATATAAACACTCAGAATGTAGGTTTTATGGATTTTGTATACTCGGATATATTTATGAGTCATGTAGAGTTTGCTTTCAAATTAAAGTATTTCGTGTGTAACGTAATCAATAGTCGATAAGATTGGAAGTTTCCCTAAGAGCGAGTAGTTGTTTTATGTGAATTTAGGAGTAACAATTCGATATTTAAACTAGACCAGGTAACTTCTATTTATATAAGGTTGAACCATCACATCGTTTTAGTTTATGGTTATACGATTGGGGGTTTAACCGAAGGCAATTACATCAACTACATTAGTAACCACTCGGTAGTTATTATGTCATTGTCCCTTGGACCCCATCAGGGGCCAACCCCCGATCCCTTGCTAGGGTGTTGCTTCCGGATCCCGCCAAGGGGGCAGTGCCCCATTGGAACCCTAGATATTCTCCGGCACTGACGCGACGTCATTATAATGTTGAACGAGCGTGAATTTCACATCTCTTAACTCATATAAATAGTTATTATGATTTTTTTCATTTGGTCTTCAATTAAATCCAATGGCCCAAAATAGCTTGATGACACTAAAATCAACAAGAAAATACACTTTTGACATGGTGCAAATCCAAAAATTGGATAAACTTGTTATGAGATGAATTTATGACAAAGTTCTAAGACCATGTGTAGTGGGAGGGGGAAGATAATGTCCCACCCTTAAGCATTATCCGTCATATGGCGGTCTAGTTAGTTTTTAGGCATTATTAGACATTATCTTATAACGGGTGTAGTGGTATAATGCCCCTGCAATTATTACCCATTATTATTTTTTGTTGTTCTAATTAAAACTAATGTTTAAATGGGTGTAGTGCATGATTGGCCAAAAGAATCACACCAGTCGTTTGATTTGGAACGCCCCAAGAATTTTGAAGAAAAACGTTCCTGGGGGCGAAAAAGTCAAAAAACCCCACTACGGATGGTCTAAGGTGGTCTATGTAGAAAAGTTGATGCTTTTCGATTAAAAACAATACTCTTTTTATTTGTGAGAAATAATATACTACAACATCGTTTAAAAATTATACAATGATAAACATGAAATACATATTCAACAAAGATAAAAGGATTTAAGCATAACGACAACATTCTATCCAACTGCTAAGATTGTTGTGGAGTCATGTTTAACACGACTCTATTAAAACGACTTTTCTTTTCCCATGCTACAATAGCGGAAACAGTGGCTGTGTTGTCGAAAATGTTCTCACAAGTCGGAAAGTTCACATGAAAAGAGTATGTTGAACATTCTGGAAATGCTTGTTTTGGTTTTCTAAGTTTCGGGACTTCTGATGGTTTTTTGTTTTCTAAGTTTCGGGACTTCTGATGGTTTTTTTTTTCCTCATTTTTTAGTTTTATAGTCAGGAGCGGACCCATCCCCAGCCCAAGGTGGACGGGCGCACCCCCAGAAAAAAATTTAACGCTATTTTCCGTCGAAAATCCAGTCCGCACCCCTTGGATTTTTTCGTCTGCACCCCTTAGGTAAAAATGTTATCGATTTATATTTTATTTTTTTTAGTAAACTCTGATTTTTTTTTTAAAAAAGCTACCTAAATTATATAAACTTATACTACCCAACTTAACCCAAATACCAAATACATTAACCCACTATTTCATTAAACATAACTAGCCCACTAAGTCCATTAACCAAACCCAACCTAAGTTCAAAGTATAATAATTAAAATAAGCCCAATAGTTCCATAGAATTCCTCCCGCCCTCCCTCTCTTGCGTCGTCTCCTGCCAGCGATCAGCGAACACGGCAGCAGCCACAACAGCACGTCATCAGCAGCCGCGAACCACCGTCGCCGTCCAACAGCAAACCAAACCAATCGGAATCCGATAAAGGGTAAGTTTTTATGTTTTTTTTGGATGATTTTAGTTGATATTATAGGAGAAAAAGGGTAATAAAATTCTTAAATAGGTTTGAAATTTCGTGTGTTTTGACCTTTTTTTGGTTGTTTAGATTATTTTTATGGTGATTACATACGATTTCTAGGGGTTGAATAGTTGAAAATTAAAATTGAAACATTATATTATGGAGCGATGAACTTATGGATCAATTTGTTTGTGATACGAACCATGAGTAGGGATGTTAAGTGATAGTTGCATATGTTATATAGAGAAAGACTTGCTTAAGAAAGTAGCTTTAGATGTTTTGGATAGATTTCAAAAAATGAAAACCCGTATTGCGACGTTTTAATTATGTTTGTAACAAGGTTTGACGTGTTTTTGATGATTATATAAATTTAGTTTGATGTTCTTTTGTTTTACATGACCCGAACCGACCCGAACCGACAGCCTAAAATTTTTAAAAATATTTTGCACCCCTATGGAAAAATTTCTGAGTCCACCATTGTTTATAGTGATATGAAAAGAAATGATTCATTGATTTAACTTTAATAAACATAAAAATTAAATTGCATTAAATGTTTGTAACAACTGCCATTAATGAGAAACTTCTTGTACTAGTAGAAGTTCAAGCTTGACCTCTCAATCCTTTTGAACTCAACTTAGTCTGTCATTGTGAACTTAGTCTTAGGCTGATCGGTATGGTGACGGAGAGGAAGACGGGACGGGATGAAGACGGAGGGGGCGGGATGGGGTGACGGAGCCGTCGCCGAGAAGAAAGAAGGGGGCCCACATGTTTTGGTCCGTCCTGGACGTCGAGAAACAGACGGAGAGGACGGTGACTGGATGAAGACGGGGGAGGGGGGGGGGGGATGGGGTGACGCCGGCGCCAGGGCTGAGGACGGGCCATACCGTCCAGCCTTAGAGACACTTCACTTCTTAGTAATTGCAGTAAAACGTAACTAAATATGCTTAGTAAGCATTCTAACGTATTACTTACAAATAGGGGTGTCCACAATTTGGCTTTGATGGTTTTTAAGCCAGACCATTAATAACGGTTTTTTATCATTGTAAACGAAAACTAACTTTGCGCAAATTGTAACCGAACAAAATCGTACCGTTACGATAGTTTTGGCTAGGGTTGTAAACGAACCGAACGTTCAGCGAATTGTTCGTGAACCGTTCGGCGAGAAGTTCGTTTACGTTCGTTCGTTTAATTAATGAACGAACATGAATAAGAAATTTCGTTTGGTTAGTTTAATCAACGAACACGAACATATGTCTCGTTCGTAAACGTTCGTTTGTGTTCGTGAACACGTTCCTTTCTTTAATGAATGAACACAAACATAAAATCTCATTCGGTAATATAAAAATGAGTTTCACAGTTCTCATTTATATATGATAAAATTTAAACTGAATGAACAGTAGTTTATAGTTTATTATTAAATTAAAATTAGAATTAGAATTAGAATTATTTAAAATTAGAATGGAATGAATAGTAACATAATTAAGAGATGAGCAAATGGTATCGGGTATAGGTACCGGTCTCAAATTTACCAAACCGGTGTATTTTCGGTACCGGTTCTGCACAGGTATTCACCGGTTTTTACCCTCAAATACCGGTGCCGTACCAGTACCGACCGGTACCGAACCGTACCATACTAGGTATATTCGGTGCCGGTACCGGTTGGTACCGAGCTCATCAAATCCTGTAGCAACGCATCAATGCAAGTAATTGCACCGTTTAGATTACTTTTCATACACACAGTAAGTAAACTGTATTTCGTTTGAATGAGGTTTTATATACACAACTTATTTTGCTTTATTTTTTTCTTTTTCTCTAATGAATGAATTGTAGCATGTAAAATTAACTTGGATATTTAGAATATTGATGAGCAAATCGCATCAAATCCTGTAAACAAACCGGTATCGTATCGGTACCAAATTTACTATACCAAATCATTTTCGGTACCAATTTGGTACCCACCTTTTGGCGTTTTCAGAATCGTTACTTTCGGTTCGACACCGGTCTAGCACCATACCTGTATTTATTGATTTTTACCTTCAAATACCATACCGTATTGTACCGAGCATTTTCGGTGCCGGTACCTAATTTCGATGATTTTCCGAATCGGTACTTTCGCTGCCGTTACCGGTACCGAGCTCATCCATATTTTAACGTGTTAGCACCGTAATAACTGAACTGAAAACAACCGAATTTCCAACGTGTAGGACGTGTGAGTCCTATTATTATATATTAGGTTATTTAAAATCGTTTTTTTATGACGAAGTGACTATCCTTACCACATCATTTTATTTATGTTTTGATATTCGGTATCTGTTTGCCGTTGCTGACACACCTTTTGTAGTCATTGGCTCCCGCCGTAACGCGCGGGCGGAAAATAACTATTGGATGGAGAATACTAGAACAACATGCAAAACATGTTGAACACTCGTTTACAATACATTTAGGTTCTAAAGCCCAAATTTTTAAGCAAGCAGCCCATTTGGACTCACTTAACCCTATAGTTACTTAGCCCAATTAACTCATTTTAAATTAAACTAAAGCCCAAATGACCAGAATAAATAATTAATTAACCTAATATATGACAAATACGAAAAAATAGAGTAAATTGCAAGATTTGTCTCTTATCTTTATACATTTTTTTTTCAGACGGTGTCATTTGTGTTTAAAATTGATGAGTTTCATACTTTATGTTTTAAAATCCATCACGCTATATCCTTTAGGGCTAACCCAGTTAATTTTAAATGTTAAATGGTGGGTAATTTGGTCTTTTTACTCGTTATTGATTTAAAAAACTACTTTAATAATTAAGACAAAATAAATTATATGTATTATATCTGTTTAAGGCCAGGCTGGGCGGTCCGTGATGGACGCCCGGCCACGCGTTATATAATAACGAACACCGCCGTCCCCTATTTTTCACGAGTTATATTTTAAACGCGTTGAAGTAATCACGCGTTGAAAGTTTAAAAAATTCGAACGTTGGCTTGGTATTTGACCGTTATTCAACGGTAAACTTCAATAAAAAAAATTTAACCTTTAACCTTTTATCTATATATATCTCCATTTAAAACCATTTTACACACACCAAAACATAAACCAATTTCACACAATCTACATCTTTCTCAAATGGAGTTCCCTACGGATTCGACGTTTCCGATGTCTAGCGATAGCGATACCGAGTCGTCTTCCGACAATGAGACGCTAAAATATTTTGTGTCGGTGTATAATGAACTTGATGCCGAGTCGTCCCGCCCAAAGAAGAAGATGGTAGACCGTGATCGTATACGTGCCAACGAAGTGTTGATGAACGATTATTTTGTGGAAAATCCGCTCTACAATGCCGAAACGTTTAGAGATCGGTTTCGTTTACCCAAAGAATTATTTTTAAAGATTGTTGGAGACATCGAAGCAAGCGAGGAATGGTTTCAAGAAGGTTACGATGCGAGAGGCAAACCAAGTTTCACGCCGATACAAAAATGCACGTCCGCCATTCGCCAACTAGCGACAGGTAACCCTCCCGATCAATATGATGAATACCTAGCTATGTCGACCAGAACTTCACGTGAATGTTTGCAATTTTTTTGCAACGCGGTCATTAAGTTGTATGCTAAAGAGTTTTTACGTAAACCGACGAGCCACGACATCTCACGTATTTACGCTGCACATGAGGCTAGATGGCATTTTCCCGGGATGCTCGGTAGCATCGATTGTACACATATCGAGTGGAAAAATTGTCCAAGAGAGTTGCGAGGGGCGTATGTTAGGGGAGACATCAAAAGACCAACCATCATACTAGAAGCGGTGGCGTCGAATGATTTTATGGATTTGGCATTCGTATTTCGGTGTTCCAGGTTCAAACAACGACATCAATGTGTTGCACATGTCGCCGTTGTTTCAAACCGTAACGGATGGTACCGCACCTTCCTTTCCTTTCTATGTTAACGGGCGACATTACAAACGAGGCTTTTTTCTTGTGGATGGTATCTACCTGTCATGGTCTGTTTTTGTGAAAGCTCCCTCATTTCCTGTCGAGCCTAAAGAAATCGTGTTAAAAAATTGCAAGAATCGACAAGAAAAGATGTTGAGAGGGCATTTGGTGTTTTAAAGGGTAGATGGGGTATACTACACCGACCGGTTCGTGCGACGAACAAGAAAGCAATACATAGCATAGTGTATGCATGTATCATATTGCACAATATGACAATCAAAGAAGACGGACGTGTAATATCCCCGGATTGGGTGCCGGATCCTCCTACACAAGTTCAAGTTCCACAAAATATCCAACTAGAATTGCGTAATGAAGAAACTCACTTTCGGTTGAGATACGATTTAATTGAACTAGTAGGTTCTCTAGGTTTGGAGTTTCATGAGTCGGACGAGAAGTAGGTTTTTTTTTTTTTTTTTAATTTGTAGCCTAAAATATTTCTAGTATGTTAAATTGAAGTAGTATGTTTTAATTTAATTGAAATTTATAATTTTAGTGTTTTATTGTTAATTTCTAATTTAAAATAAAAAATTAAAAAAAATTGTGAGTGATGGAATTCTATCACTAGTGACCACCCCCACTACATTTCTATCACTAGTGATAGAATATTGGGTGATGACATGACATGAGTTGATTGGATATTGAGAGTGATAGAATTCTATCACTAGTGACCACCCCCACTCCCCTAAACACTTTCTCTCTCTCTTTTTTTTTGAAAGGAAAACCTCATTAACCAACCCGAAAAAACCGGGCGGCCAACACAACACAACTATACAAATTTACACCAATCAGCCCACGAAAAATCTATACATTTAGACCTATTCTTAAACCAGAGAAACCCTATCGACTTAATCGAGCAAAAAACCTCCTCCGCATTAGGATTTTTAGTGCCAAAAACCAACTCGTTCCTGGCCTTCCATATCAACCAGCACGTAATTAACACAATGCCCTGGTACGCCAATTGCTTCTTACCTCTCAACCAGCAAAAACGATGAGAATTAAGAACGTCTTTAAATGAGAATGCCACAAGGTAAGGAACCTTGCACCACGAACTGATATTGGCCCATACAGATGCGGCAAAACAGCAAGCCGTAAACAGATGAGCGGCCGTCTCATCCCCTGACTCACACAACAGACACACCACATCCCCAACCTGGATATTTCTTTTAAGAAGCTCAACCTTCGTAGGCAATCTCTCCGACACCGCCCTCCACGCAAACACATTTCATTTGATAGGAGTCCACCTACACCAATCCCAGACAAACCTACTTTTGTCAACCGCCTTGGAGCTCAAAAGAACATAAGGTGAACTAACCGAAAAGGAGCCGGATTCACCAAAAAACCACCGCCACTGATCGCAGCCGTCGGAGAGAACAACATCACGGAGACAGTTACAAAGAGCAGACCATTCAGCCAAAACAATGCTATTATCTGGAGCTCTTTTCCACCGCCAAGCTGCCGAAGGATTAGAGAAAGGACTAATAATCCGATCACGGACACAACAACTCTTTTCGACCTCCAGCTCAAACAGATTCGGAAAGCAATACCTTAGTGGATCCTTTCGCAGCCACGGATCCAACCAAAAAGCAACCTTCCGGCCGTCCCCCACATCCCCTTTCATAAAATGCCTAAACCGATCCGTCCCCACGATTGGTTTATCCACCGATTTAACAATGTTACCCCATACCCCTCCGAGAGGAGCTCTAGATGGCAGAAAATTCCAGGATCTACTATGCGAATGAATGGCCGTAATAACTTTAGCCCACAGAGAGTTACCCTCCACTTTGAATCTCCACGCCCACTTAAAAAGGAGAGCGCTATTTACATGACCAAGCTTGCGAATTCCGAGCCCCCCCGAACTGATAGGAGAAGACACACAATCCCAAGAAACCCAACATGTCTTCCTATCCACGCCAGCACCGGCCCATAAAAACTTCCTCATAATAGCTTCCAGTTGATTGATGACTCCAACCGGCACCTTAAACAGAGAGAAGAAATATATAGGGAGGCCTTGCAAAACAGATTTAATAAGAGTAACCCTACCCCCGATCAACAGGACCGATGCCTTCCAAAGAGACAACCTAGCTTCGAACAAATCCACCACCGAACTCCAATTCGAAATCCGATTCATGTTGGCCCCAACCGGTAACCCAAGATACTTGAAAGGGAACTGTTCGGATTTACACCCAATATCCAACGCTAACGCGACCACCTCCGAATCAGCAACACCGATACCGACTAAACTTGACTTAACCAAATTAATACGAAGACCCGAACAGATACGAAAGCACCGAAGAATCCTGACCACGTTGAGAATACTATCCCTCGACCACTTCCCAATAACAAGAGCATCATCAGCAAAGAGGAGGTGAGATAGAACCGGCCCGTTGTTCGGAAGACTGACCCCTTTCACCAACCCCAGCTCAACAGCCTTCGAAAAACAAGCCGTAAGAGCCTCCATAACCAACATAAAGAGAAAAGGAGATAAGGGGTCTCCTTGCCACATACCCTTATGGCACTGAAAGTTAAAAGTTGGCGATCCATTAACAAGAACCGCCGCCCTAGCTGAAGATAAAATCCCTAACACCCATTTACGCCAAAGAAGAGGAAAGCCCATCTGCGACATAACCGAGTCAACTAAATTCCAGTTCACATTGTCGTGGGCTTTCTCAAAGTCAAGTTTAAAGAGAAACGCCTTCTTTTTCTTCTTCTTAAGCCAATTCACCATCTCGCTAATGATTAAAGGGCCATCCAAAATAAAATTCCCTTTGAGGAACGCCGGTTGATTCTCCGAAATGACTGACGCAATAACTTTCTTCAAACGATTAGCAAGGACCTTCGAGATGACGTTATTAATAGCTCCAACCAAACTAATGGGCCGAAAATAATTAAGATCAGAGGGATCCCGAACTTTAGGAATAAGAGTGATAAACGACGACACACAACCCCTACTAATCGAGCCGCTAATAAAGAACTCATTTAGAACATTAATGAAATCACCCTAAAAAACATCCCATAAATGCTTCAAGAATCTAAAGTTCAACCCATCTGGCCCGGGGGGCCCGATTACTACCACAATCCCAAACAGCCGCCTTCAATTCCTCCACAGAGAATTCTGACACAAGCCCATTAGCATCCTCTTGGCTCAGGCATTTGAGAAAACCGCAAAACAACTTTGGACGCAACCTCTCTTCCTCTTTGAATTTACCCCGAAAAAAATTGAACACGTTTTTTCTTAATAAGAGATGGTTTGGAACACCAAGACCCGTTGATATGAAGCCCATGAATCACGTTACTCGCTTTCCGACCATTAATCATAGCATGAAAAAAACTAGAGTTTTCGTCTCCCTCTTTAGCCCATCTAACCCTCGATCTCTGTCTCAGATCTTTGGTCTTATTCTCTTCAATCTCCTTAACACAAAGCAGATTTTCTGAAAGAGCCCACTCTTCCTCCTCACCTAAGGCCCTCACTTCCATTAATTTCTCTAATTCCTCTATTTCTTCTCTGGCAACTGCCTCTAATTCCCCTTCTTTCTTAATCATATCGTCCATCCATACCTTCACACGAGACCTAATCCATTTAAATTTCTTCAATAAACACAGATCCGCAGGCCCAGAACCCACAAAAGAACGAGCCGCGTTGTTGGGATTGAACCCTATCAGAGGAACAGATAATTAAAGCCAAAACTGGGTCAGAGCAGTGGATCCAGAATAAGCAGATGTTACATACAAGTCTCTCCCCTTGAAAGTGGTTTCAACATCTGCTGACCTCCTATCTACTGATCATACAAGCTACTGACCGTCAATCTGCTGCTCAAGTAAAGGCCTGATGGAAGACTAAAGCTCTGCTGCTCAATCTACTGCCTTGAGTCAAGTACTGCTGATCCGGACAAGCACTGCCGGGTTCACAGCAGTGGAAGGATGCAGCAGTTATTTAAGTGTCTTTTATGTAATGAAATGTAATAGCAGTAGTTAGTATAGCAGTGTTTGTATAGATCAGGGGTTAGAGTTTGTTAGGAGGTTAGATGTCACTTTCATGGTGACGTCAGCTTAGATGCTCAGTGGTTTGCTAGTGCCTATAAATAGAACAGTGCTCTGTACTGTTCTATTAGCTCTTTGCAACAATCGTCTTCTCCGCACGAATAAACACTGAGCTCTGGCTGAGGGGGAGTTTGTATCAAACATTGCTTTGTAATCGTTATTGAAACTAAATTCAATCTTTCGGTTCATAGTAAAAAGTGTTTTGATTAAAGTAATACTCTCGTTTGATTGTATGCAAAGTTTGTTTCCATCTTAATTCCGCTGCACAACTCATTCATTTCCATCTTAATTTCAAACGTAAAATACAATCAAAACCAAACTCAGATCCAACAATTGGTATCAGAGCTAGGAGAGTCAAATTTGATTTAACAATCATTTTGACATAAATAGTTCAGCTCAAAATCGTTGATATCGATAGTTTGTTCGTTTTTGTTGAAAAACAGAGCAAGGTTTAATCACCATTAAAGTTGATTAATCAGTGTCTGTAAAACAACCAGGATGACGTCACAATCATTAGATGATAAGAATAATGTTGGCTCGCTTTTTAAACCACCTATGCTTAAAAGAAATGAATACAACATCTGGGAGCGAAGGATGGGTCACATCCTTGCTCAACAGAACACTGGATGTTGGAGGTCTGTTGTTTTTGGTCCCCATGTTCCTATGGTGCCAAGTGCTGAGGATCCAAAGAAGTTCGTACCAAAACCTTATGAAAACTATACTGAAACTGATTTTCAGAAGTTCGAACTCGATGCCAAAGCATTTAGCATCATAGCATCTGCATTACCAAATGAAATCTATGCTGGACTGTTACATTGTAACAGTGCCAAAGAGCTATGGGATGCATTGAAGGAACAGTTTGGGGGAACCGAAGAAGTTATTGAAAACAATAGGAAAATTCTGAATCAGCAGTATGAAACCTTCTGTCACATTAAACACTGCTGACAAAAGTCCCCAAACAGTGGATAAAAGTCAGCACGTGTCCACTTCATTACCTCCCATTCCACCACCTTTTGAAGCCACTGCTGGATCATCAAAGTCCCCAGCAGTGGTTAGCTCAGATGATACACATTTGCAGCCTTCACCAACAAATGCCATCATACCATACCAAGGAGATTTAATCTTCTTGAGATCTCATCCACCTGATCAAATCATTGGCAACATCATTGAAGGGATGCTCACAAGAAGCCAAACCCAAAACATTTGTCTTTTTGCTGGTTTTCTATCACTCCATCAGCCAGTCAAGTACCAAGAGGCACTGAAAGACAACAGCTGGGTAGAAGCCATGCAAGAGGAGCTCCAACAGTTTAAAAGACAACAAGTATGGGAGCTTGTACCACTGCCAGAAGAGGTTAGTCCCATTGGCACAAAGTGGGTCTTCAAGAACAAAACTGATGAAAGGGGCATTGTTGTCAAGAATAAAGCCAGGCTTGTGGTTCAAGGTTACAGACAGGAAGAGGGGATTGACTATGATGAAACTTTTTCCCCAGTAGCAAGATTAGAAGCTATAAGACTATTCCTGGCCTTTGCTGTCAACCACAACATGAAGGTGTTCCAAATGGATATCAAAAGTGCTTTCCTCTATGGTACAATTCAAGAAGAGGTGTATGTGTGTCAACCTCCAGGTTTTGAGGATCCATTTTATCCAGATCATGTCTACAGGCTGAACAAAGCCCTGTATGGCCTGAAACAAGCACCAAGGGACTGGTATGAAACTCTTTCCACCTTTCTACTCTCAAGTGGTTTCAAAAGAGGTACCATTGATAAAACACTGTTTTTAAAATGGAGAGGAAAGGATTTAATGATTGTCCAAATTTATGTGGATGACATTATTTTTGGAAGCACATGTAATGCAATGTGTGAAGAGTTTAGGGAACTCATAACAGCTGAGTTTGAAATGAGTGCAATGGGTGAGCTGCAATGCTTTCTTGGTCTCCAAGTTCAGCAAATGCAAAATGGAACTTTCATTCATCAAAGCAAATATGCAAAAGAACTTTTAAACAAATTTGATATGAATGATTGTAAACCATGCAGCACACCCATGGCAACAAATAAGCTGGTCATGTCTGACGAAAAGGATGAGCTGATTGACCAAACTCTTTATAGAAGCATGATTGGGTCTCTTTTGTACCTAACTGCATCTAGGCCAGACATTATGTTTGCAACATGTGTTTGTGCAAGAAGTCAATCAGCCCCTAGAAAATCCAATCTTATTGCTGTAAAAAGGATATTCAGATACATAAAAAGTGCTCCCACACTTGGTATCTGGTATCCAGCTAATGGGAATACCAAGCTTTCAGTATTTTCAGACAGTGACTTTGCTGGATGTAACACCACAAGGAAGTCCACATCAGGAGGGTGCCAGTTTCTAGGTGATTGCTTAGTTTCATGGCAAAGCAAAAAGCAAGCAGCTGTTTCAACATCCACTGCTGAAGCTGAATATATTGCTGCTGCAAGCTGTACAGCCCAACTTCTGTGGCTTCAAAATCAGCTGCTGGATTTTGGTATCACTACCTTAAAGACACCACTTATGTTGGATAGCCAGGCAGCAGAAAATATCATCAAAAATCCAGTTTCCCAGTCAACCACCAAACATATCGACATCAGACATCACTTTGTGAGGGATTGCTATGAAAAAGGTTTGATTTCTCTGCATCATGTTCCAACTAAAGACCAGCTGGCAGATGTGCTCACAAAAGCATTAGACACTGCCACCTTTGAAAGATTGGTCTCTAGAATTGGCATGCTAAACATGGAATAACAAGCAAAATCTTGTTTTTCTATGAATAAAAGCATTAAAATGTTTTCAGAAAATCAAAAATCCATCCTTAAAAATAGCTAAAAATGAAATTTTCATTAAAATCCTTAAAAGTCTGCCATAACCACTGATTGCTCAAAAGTCTGCTCTACTTCAAAGTCTGTCCACTGCTGAAAGCCATCCTCTGTCCTCTGATAAACTCTGTTGGTCAAAAGCAGTGTCTTATCCACTGATATGCTATCCACTGATAGTGAAAATCATCCACTGCTTTCATTATACCGTTGTAACCACTGCCTTCATCAGTAACTTTCATAAAAGTACTATCCTTCATTTCTTCAGAGTTTGGCATGTGGGCAGTACATAGTGGTTAGTACTTTTGTAACCGCTGCCACGTCAGCCTTCACTTTTTCTTCTATAAAACCCCCCACTTCACATCAAAAACAGGGTTTTACTGTCGAATTGAATTCTAAAAAATTCTCCTCTCAAAGCAGTTTCTCTTCACATTTCTTCACATATTTCTTCGATCATCATCTCCAAAATGACAAAATCGAAGCCATCTGTAAAACCCACTTCCAAATCATCGTCGAAAGCGGCTTCTCAAAAGGTCAATACCACTGAAATCCCACACAAACCATCTCACAATCTTCTGGGTCTTCTCACAAAACCCGGCACCACAGATGCTTTCGACTCCATCCTCGCTAAAATGGCTAAATCAAAGTACAAAACTTTGTTAACAGCCGATGCACCAATTTACTTAGCAACCCAACAAGAGTTTTGGAAAAACGCAATCCTTGACAAACAAGGTGAAAATGTGGTAGCCATTAACTCTTCTTTAAAGGGTAAAGCTGTTCAAATCACGCCACAATCTATTTCAGAAGTCTTTAAACTCGAGGATCAGCAAGGTAAAACTTATTTCCCTAAAAACGAGTTAAAAGTTGACTTCATTGAGAGAGGGTATGCAGACACAATGATGAAGAAAGCTACCTTACAAAAGGGTTTCTTTCCTTCTGCAACAAGGTTTTTATTCCATACTCTCCTCATGTGTGTTTCAAACAAAACCACTTCTTTTAATGAAATACCATTAAAGATTCAAAATCTGGGAGATGCTATTCTTCAAAAAGAAAATTTTAATTTTTCTCGGGAAATCTTTAATGATTTGGTTAACAATGTTGAAACAAAATCATTCTTACTGTTTCCAAGGTTTTTAAGCTATTATTTTGAAAAGAAATTCAGTAAGGATGATATTGCTGCAATAAACCAAGGTGAAAGTTTTCAAATAAACAGCTTAACTGCTGAAACTTTTACTAGAATGTTGACACCTTGTAAAACACAAGCAGAGGTGCCTGAGCAGAATTTAGCAGCTACCACTGCTCCTCAGGTATCTGCTGCTGAGCCCACTGCTCAAGGTGATTAAAGTGGCACAACAACTACTTTGAAACCCACACCTAAAATCACCAAAAAGCCAACAAAAAGAAAAACACAAAAACCCCCCAAACGCATCAAAAAGGCATCTCTGGAGGATGAGATACCAGAGCTACTGCCAGTGACAACACAAAAGTCACAAGAAACCACTGCTGCTACTTCCTCACAGCAGTTGGTACAACTGTCTCAACCCACAGCCGAAACCCCTCCTGCTTCTTCACAAAAAGAACAGGTTGTACAAAGTGGGACACCACATTATGATGCTCTGGAAGCATTTGTTTCCATCATCCACAGCTCAATTCCCGGGGCAAATCCTCTTTCTACACCAAACATCACATCCACAATACCCACACCCACTAAACTTCTGTTGGATGCAATTGATTTGAACCAGGCACTAACCAGTCCTTCTCAATCACCTATTAATGAGAATATACCTCAACAAATGACTGGGTCTGATGTATCAATCCTTGCTAACCCACCAACACAACCTGAGGTGGTTACACCCCTTGAGTTACAAGTAACTCTTGGTGGTAATCCAAGTGAAGCAGCCACTACAACTATTGAACCCACTGGTTTACAGTTGGACAGTGGTTACATTAATAAGACTTCCTTGGAGGCAATTCCTTACATAGCACCTCTGCCAACCACCAGTGGATTTATTTTTCCCACTGGCAACATCAAACGGTTGTCAAGTGTTGAAGGAAGAAGACCCCAGTACCAAGAAAAAGGGGCATCAGTGGTTAGTGTTTGGAGTACACTGCCTACCTCAACCACTGATAAAACCACTGTTAGTGGGAAATCAGATGATCCCATTAAATTGGGTGATGATTTAAAATATCAGGATTTGACGGAACGAGTTGACAAATTGGATACATCTGTTGCAGATATTAAAGACATGCTACAACAGGTGTTGAAAATACAAAAGATACAATCCACTGTTGTTCCACCTCAAGCTCCTGCTCCACCACAAGCATCTGCCACAAATGAGCTCTGGAACCTCTTCCAACCTTTTCTCCAACAACAAAAAGAAATGGCTGATCAGCAACATGAACTACATGTCCAAAAGCTGAGAAACATAATGGAGTCAAGGTACAAGAACACTCAAGCAGATATTAAGGCAATCAAGGCCCATTTATTGGAAACCACTGGCACTGCTTCTCCAACAGTACTCTTCATTGATCAACTTCCAGAAGATAATGCCAAAAAGGGGGAGAAAATTCAGGAGTGGAAGAAAAAGGGAATAGATGATGGTCTGTACATTGAACCTGAAAGGGATGCTATGACCAGAAAAATTCCTGTGCCAGATGGTAGTAAAAAGGTTGATGCTACTCAAGAAGCACTTGATGAAGGAGTAGCAAGTGTAAAAAGAGATAGAATGGCAAAGGATATTTCAAGATGGAATGAGGAGAAAAGAGCTTTCATGGAACTGTATGAGCAGGGTTGTTCTGGGTCAAAGGATATTAAAAATCCTAAGACAAAAAGGAAACCTAAGTCCATCCCATCCAGAATTCCAAAGCATATTCCAAAACCACCATCCAAAGGCCATCAACATCAAACCTCCATCCAAACAGCTGTTGTAACTCCTGCTGTATCAACTACTTGGTACTTCAGAGGTTTCAACATCTGTTATCACTTCAACACACACCACTTCAACACACACCACAACCACTGCCTTACCACCACCACAATCACCTCCAAAAACAACCTCACCACCATCACCTCCTGCCAAAAAGCAGAAGAGAACAGATGTTATAACATCTGTTGTAATGACAACAGTGGTTGAAACACCAGTTGTTTCAACAGTTGTTAGTGAATCACAAACCACTGCCACTTGATCTACCACCACTGTTCCACCCAAAACATCATCAGTCCCTCCTCAACCAAAAAGGAGAAGACTAATTCTAAAAGATGATGATACTTCTTCACCACCAACATCCTCAAAATCTCTGTCACTTGTCACCATTCCAAAACCCATGCCTCTCTCTTCAGCTCAAATTCTAAAGCCATTACCTCCTGCTGGTGTTTCATTTCCTCTGGAACTCATTGCAGTCAGGGAAGAAATCAAATCCTTTTACTATGAGGATGACCCAGCTAAAAGGAGTTTGCCATCAGTTGAAGGATATCCCAGGCCAAACAATATTGAAGAATACTTGAAACTCAAGGCCAAGCAAGCAGAGGATATCGCAATAAAAAATAAACAAGGGAAATCTGATAGGGAATTTCAGCAAAACTATCAGTTTCTACTCACACAGGTCAGAGCAATGGAGCAATTTGCCAAAAATGTATGTCAGCAAATCTCAGAAAGGGCAGATGAGTCCTTGAGAAAAGACTACATTGAGAACATTATGACCTACAAGAAATACAAGGGGGAGAAACACATGTACAAAAACTGGACCATTCCTTAGCTTGAAAAAGAGGCAGCCAGGATTCAAGAAATGATAAAAAATAAGGTCAAGCAGACTCCTCCTAAAAAGTTCAAACAGTTTGAAGCTGATAAGGCATTAGAGTTGAAGCGAATGAAAGAGGAACTGATCGCAACTGCTTATGGGTCAAAGAATTCAGTGACAAAGTGGGGAGAAGATAGGGTCAGGGCTACCTACAAAAGGTTAGAGGAACTTAGAAAGAAAGATCCATCAGTTCCACAAAAGCCTGACTATTCCAAAGCAGAGGTCTCAAAAAGACCACCAAAGCTGCAAATCAAAAGAGCCACTGCTCCAGCTGGTGCTGCCATCTACAAAAGAAGGAGCCAAAACCAGTCAGGGGCTGAAACAGTTGAAGATCTAAAAGCTGGAAATGCTGTTGTAAAAGAGGGCCTTAAAGTAATGATAAAAGAAGATCTTGAACTGGAACAATCTGCAAGTACTGCTCAGCCAGTCATGAATAGGCCAGCCTCACCAAACACCTCTGCAAATAAAAATCTCCCAAGAAACCCACCAGGCTCAAAAATACAAAAGTGGGAAACTGATAAACAGACCTACGTATTGACTTTGCTCAGGTCTGGTGGAGAAGTGAAGAAAATATCAAGGGAACAAGCTCTTGGCCTGAGTCTTGAAGATTTGCAGGATCTCCTTGATCTTCCACTTAGCAGGGATGATGATGACACAGATGCCCTAGACTTTGAACTACAATTTAAAGGTCAGATAAGGGAACTGCTGATGAGGCAATAAAAATTTTTCCACAATAATGAAGAGTTTTGGCATTATCTGTTCCAGGGGGAGATTGTTGGGATTGAACCCTATCAGAGGAACAGATAATTAAAGCCAAAACTGGGTCAGAGTAGTGGATCCAGAATAAGCAGATGTTACATACAAGTCTCTCCCCTTGAAAGTGGTTTCAACATCTGCTGACCTCCTATCTACTGATCATACAAGCTACTGACCGTCAATCTGCTGCTCAAGTAAAGGCCTGATGGAAGACTAAAGCTCTGCTGCTCAATCTACTGCCTTGAGTCAAGTACTGCTGATCCAGACAAGCACTGCCGGGTTCACAGCAGTGGAAGGATGCAGCAGTTATTTAAGTGTCTTTTATGTTGAAATGTAATAGCAGTAGTTAGTATAGCAGTGTTTGTATAGATCAGGGGTTAGAGTTTGTTAGGAGGTTAGATGTCACTTTCATGGTGACGTCAGCTTAGATGCTCAGTGGTTTGCTAGTGCCTATAAATAGAACAGTGCTCTGTACTGTTCTATTAGCTCTCTGCACGAACAAACACTGAGCTCTGGCTGAGGGGGAGTTTGTATCAAACATTGCTTTGTAATCGTTATTGAAACTAAATTCAATCTTTCGGTTCATAGTAAAAAGTGTTTTGATTAAAGCAATACTCTCGTTTGATTGTATGCAAAGTTTGTTTCCATCTTAATTCCGCTGCACAACTCATTCATTTCCATCTTAATTTCAAACGTAAAATACAATCAAAACCAAACTCAGATCCAACACGCGTCTCTGACCGTCGACTCGAACCCCGGCCGACCAATCTAGGAGTTGAACACTCTAAAAGGCTTAGGCCTGAAATTAGACTCCTTAGTGACCAAAACAATTGGGCTGTGATCCGAAAACAGCCTCGGTAAAGCTCTAAAGCAAGCGTTCGGCCATAACCCAAAAAACCCGGAGCAAACAAGGAAGCGATCAATTTTGCTACACTTCGTACCATTTTCTGCCCATCTAGTATATTTCCTGTCTTTCATAGCATACTCCAACAAACCACCGTTAAAAATAAAAGAGTTAAAAAACCTGGCACATGAAGCGTTGAACCGAGTGTTGAGTCTTTCTTCTGGGACCCGGACCGCGTTGAAGTCCCCAAGAAAAATCCACAGCCCTGAAGAAGCGTCCATCAAACCCAAAAGGCGATCCCACAGAAGCTTTTTCCCTTGGACATCCTGAGGAGCATAAATATTGGCAATATTAATCTGGTGACCGCTCGCTTTGATCTTACTGTTAACAACCAAAAAATTTATATCCTTAATGGAGCTACCGAAATCAAATAACTTCTTGTCCCAAACACTAACCAACCCTCCTGACAAACCACTCGAATCCACCCACTCCACACCAAAATCCTTACAACCCCTAAATCTACCGATAACCCTATCCTCCGCAGCACCACACTTCGTTTCTTGGAACGCCGCAAAAGAAATCCCGAACTTGACCTTTATCCCTTTCACCCATCTAGCTTTCTCATCCCCACCCAACCCTCTCAAATTAATGGATAAAAAATTCATACCTTAACCACATTAATACCTTTACCCAACAATTCCTTCCTCACTAACTCCTCACTGTTTCCCAATTTCATTCCCAACATAACCCCCAACTGAACTGTTTTACTAACCTCCTTGTCAATATGCCCCCCATCATTCCTAGAAGCTCCCTCAGAATCATCAATCCTTTGACCTTGAACCGCCGACGAAATGTCATCAGCAACCCCCTCGTTGACGTCGAACGGGACCCCATCAGAGTTAAGAGGCCGATTAAGATTAGTTAAGAGGCCGATTAAGATTAACCTCTGGAACCGGCAACTGGCGACCGTCCCCATTGGTTCTTTTCTCTCTCATCTGATTAAGTAAGTTATCCAAGGAAAAGGGATCACTATTCTCCACCTCATGGGCCCTCTCATCACTCTCAACCACTTGCGCCCTATTCCTTTTCTTGGGCCTGCATTTCTCGACAGAGTCCACCAACCCACTAGGACTGCCCATATCAACAGCTACCTGACTTTTGGGCCCACCCTTCCTAAATCTTTTAGAATTCTTTCCTGCCTTAAAATAATGAATACCCAAATTCTCATTCCCAACAACATTGGAAACATTCCCTGCACAAGGGTCCATAAAAGACTGCCAATTAAAGCACACCTCATTGGGACCCTCCCTAGAGCCGCCTTTATTAGAGAGAGAATGAGTTTGTACGTCTTCCCCAACCCCCCTCCTCCCATGCAGACCTCTTCGTCTCCCATGAATGGGTTACCTGAGCTCCCTGGATCCACCGGCCTTCCCACCGGAGATGGCACCAGCGGCGAAGACACTGCCGCACTTCCACCGTCCACTGCCCCTAAGCAGTCAGGGACCCAGATGTCTAGCTCCTCTTCAACCAAAATTCTAAAGCTTCTATCTTTCCATCTGATCAACACAGATTCCTTAATCCTCTCCACCTCACCGACAAGCACTCCGATCCTGCCAATAGACAGGTCCTTCTCCTTTCCAAAGGACTTATGAACATGTAAAACTTTCCCAAATTCCTCTCCGACCATCTTAATCACATCCGAGACAACCAGATGCAAGGGAACCCCTAAAAGCCGAAGCCAAGCCACACGCTCAAACGACATGGACTGACCTTCCCAAGTCGCCAACTTCGAAAACCAGGGACCCCAAACATCCCTAGCTTCAAGAAACTCTTTGGCATCGGCCTCAATGCCAAAGGAGATTAAGATTGACAAACCTCCCAAATACTGGATGTTAGTAAAGCCCACTTTAGCAATACGCAAAAGCCGATCAAGATCAACCAAAGTCTCCAGATTAACCGTCTTACCCACAACCGCTAACCCCCACAAGTCACTGAATGCAGCCGTCCTATCAGGCACCACAACGGACTTCCGGCCAACAAGGCTGTTCGCCGAAGCATTGCACCCAGACTCCTTGTCCAATCCCTCCACCTTCCCTTTACCCAATACGTCACTATAGGATCTATAATCTCTTATATTAAACTGCCTCACTGAATCATGGCGATCCTGATGAGGTTTGGGGACTGCGGCAACAAACGGCTTGCCCCCTGCACCGTTATCCAAACAGAACCTGGCGATATTGACAGACAACTTACACCCTCCCAGCTTAATCCCCTTGAGAGCCTTTTCCAGTTCCGCCTTATCTTTGACATCCTTGAAGCTAGCGAACCCAAACCTACGTCCATCCTTATCCCTTTTCTTTGCCACGAACGTACCAGCAACCTCCCCAAAACTGGCCACCCCACACTTCAGCTCCCACGGAGTACATCCTTCTGGCAGATTGGTGATGAAAAATTTGGTGAAGGCCCCACCACCACCGGGCCGAAAGCCACCATCCATCTGGAAGACTAACGAGAAAACAAGGGGCCCTGTTCCGGCTAACAATCTCGATATTAGGGAAGCACGAAGGGCTTACCCACAAGCTCAGGCTGTTATACCGGAACAGAAAAATAATGCCAGCAAAAGATCGGCGACAGAGAGAGTATGACCAAACCTACCGACAAACCCTAATCCGGCTAACAATCTCGATACGGGGGAAACACGAAGGCTTCCCCACAAGCTCAGGCTATTATACCAGAAAGGAAAAAGATCAGAGGCAGAAGATCGGCGGCAGAGAACCCTAGAGAGAACCCATTATTGGCTTGTTGATTTGCGGTAGGATTTACCAAAGTTTCTCTAAAACACACATTCTCTATCTCTACTCTCTCTCTCTCTCTATATATATATATATATATCTCTCTCAGGAAAACCCCTACAACCATCTGCCGCCACCAGCACCACCACCCACTCCCACCCCCACACTACCACCTGCCATCACCCACTCAGTCTGAACAAAGATTCCACGGTTCAGTGACTGCAACAGCGCAGCTCCGGCTAGTTTGACGTTGCTTCAGAGTAAGCTAATCCCGATCTAGAATTCAAGTGGCGATGGAGTCAAAATCGAGTTAAAACCGTTGATTTTTTGAAGAAGAAACCCGAGAATTGAGTCAAAATCGACAAATCTAGAGCGATCAAACCGTCGATTTCTGAAATTATCAATTTTTTTTGTTGTAGTTTTTGTAAAATTTCTGTGGGTTTGTTTTGTGAAATTCTGTGGGGTTAGATAGAAAGTGTGAATTTTTGTGGGGTTTATGTAAGAAAGTGTTGTGCAGGAATCTTATTTTGTAAAAATGGTTGAATTTTAGTTTTCTATGTTAAAATCTTGGGTGGAAGGAAGTATTGTGCAGGAAGCTTGTTTTGTAAAATTCGTTGAATTTTAGTTTAGTGGGTTGGAATTGGATGGTGGCAGGTGGTGCGAAAGTGGTGGTGTGGGTATACAATTTTTTCTTTCGATGTCGAAAAGTGCATTTGTATACGTGTTTTTATGGATTCATAATTCAAGTTTTGCATCAATGTCATTTTAATATCTGAGTAATTATAGATGAGGTGCTTCTTTTTCATGTTCATTAAATTCTTATTATGTGAACTATAAAGTGGGTTGGAATTGGGTGGTGGCAGGTGGTGTGAAAGTGGGGGGGTGGGAGTGGGTGGTGGCAGGTGGCGGGAGGTGGTGATGAAAGTGGGTGTGTGTTTTAGAGAGAGAATAGAGAGAGAGAGTGTGTGTGATATATATATATATTCATTTTGTTTTAGTTATTAGAATTATTAAATTAGTTTTTTAAATTAATGAGTAAAAAGACCAAATTACCCATCATTTAACTATTAAAAATTAACTAAGTTAGGCCTAAAGGACATAACGTGTAGCATTTGGAAATGTTAAGTACAAAACTTATCAATTTTAAATACAAAGAACACCGCCTGAAAATGGGTATAAAGATAAATGACAATTTTTGCAATTCACTCAAAAAAATAAGATATTTAAAAATATTACGGTCCGGTCCCGTTTGACACACCCGGCTTACGCTACAAACGGCAAACCAAGTCCTTTGTTACCAACTGACCGAAAGTTATAAAAGAAAACTGAAAACGGGCTGCAAAACCAACCTGATGACAGGTTGAGCGGTTTCATGGTTCTAAACCGAACTGGTGAACACCCCTATTTATAAACCAATTCAATGTTTATTCATTCCTCCTCTATGTGGGACAAGTTACTAACCAGTTTCTCACACTTATACTTTAAACATATTAGTTTTAATATCGATATTTCATTTACTATCTTCATTTTGGATACTTCTTAATTTGTTGCGAGACTCTATTCAAAGATACCGTAAAACCATTACTTAATAATTATATTAGTGACAACTATTTGTGTTCAAAGTTAAAAAAAAAAAAAACCTATAGTGTAGGACAACTAAAGCTAATTTGGCCTTTTGATTCAATTTTAGTGATTCATCTATAACTTTTCATTTCATTTTAATTGCAAGTTAATCACATGAAAAGTGACTTGTGATTTTTCTTTTTATTTCATGTTTAACAAGTGGGTGCCTAAGAAAGTTAACATCATGGCCTGGCGTGCTCAAATGGGCCGGATAGCAACTTTAGATGCTCTAGCCAAACGGAACTGTTATAATGGAGATGTCAGATGTGTTATGTGCGGTGTTGAGAACGAGACAGCGGAGCATCTTTTATGCACATGTGTGGTGGCCTCGGAGGTATGGTTTCTTATTAGTCGATGGCTCAAAATTAGTCCGATTTTTGCCTTCTCTCTTTCCGATTTGCTTGAAGTGCATGAATTTTCCGGCTTGAGTTCTAAGGCGAAGGATATTCTTAAAGGTATCATCATGGTCGGCTGGTGGTGTATTTGGAGAGCGAGGAACGATAGAAGATTTTCTAACACTCACTGTTCAGCCGCGAGTATTGTTGAGAACATTAAGTCGCTAGGTTTCTTATGGTATCGTAATAGGTCTACATGTATAGAGGTTTCTTGGGCGAATTGGGTTTCTTTTTCTGGTATGTAATCGGTTTTTCTTGTTGTTTTGGCTGCCCTTGTGTCGAGGGTGGGCCGTTGTGAATAAAAGTTAAATTTCAAAAAAAAAAAAAATATATCAATACAAGTCAATATTTCAGTATATATCTCCATTCTCGCAAAGACCTCGTCTCCTACCTATAAGACAAAATAATCATAGGCAATGTGAATGCAGAAAAAAAGGCCGTCTGGAAGCATTAATGTGAATTGAAACTTTAATAATTACCCAAAAAGTTGTGTTTTTTGTGATAATTAGGTACATTATTTATTAGTATTAGATTAATAATATAATATAATATAATAAAAATTGACTTGGTTAAAAAAACTTGGTTTTTATTTAAAAATTAGTATTAAGCCCATGTGTTGTGGCGGGGACGTAAAACCATGCCAAATAACATTAATACCACACCATCGCCAATGAACGCTAACATCGGAAAAAACGTATAAAATTAAATATAAAACGAATAAAAATAGAATTGAACGAAAAGTAGACGTAAAAGTGTCGAACCACGCAAGCGAAACATAAAACCTTAGAAAACAATAACTAAGTTGGTTTACGACCTGCGCCTTGCGACGAAACCATTAAACAGGAAAAAATAGGTGTAAAATGATGAACCACACACGCTCTTGCGGCGTATCTACTCACAAAATTTAGACAGAAATGTAAAATAAAAAAAATTGTAAAAGATTAAAAGTATAGAGGACTAAAGTTGAAAGAGAAAAAATGTTGCGGTTAAATTGTAAAAAAATATATAGGTATGGGTTTGAAAGTAAAAAATATGAAAGATAAAAAACCAAAGTGATATAATCCAAGAAGCCAAATGTATAACGGGAAAATTACAAGTTTTGTCATTTATCTTAATATCACTTATAATGCGGTGTCCTTTTTAACGAATTTTGACAAGTTTTGCCCTTTACCAGAAATTTTGTTGCATGTTTTGTCCTTTAGACTTAACCCAGTTAGATTTTCTTGTTAAATCTTGCACCCAAGGGTATTTTAGTCTTTTTACCAATTTATCTAATATTATTTAAAAGAATAAAATAAAATATTTTAGGGTTGACTCTTGAAATAAATGTGTAAAAAGACTAAAATACCCTTAGGTGACAAGATTTAACAAGAAAATCTAACTGGGTTAAGCCTAAAGGACAAAATGTGCAACAAAATTCCTTGTAAAGGGCAAAACTTGTCAAAATTCGTTAAAAATGACACCGCCTGATAAGTGGTATTAAGATAAATGATAAAACTTGTAATTTTTCCATTAAAAAATTGTTTGATTATATAAATTCTTGGATAAAAGGTGCGTGTATATACGATTTAGCCACATATACATGTGTAAATCTATAGTTGTTAAATATCTGCCTATTAAAAAAATCATCATATGAGTTAAGAGTCATGTATATATTATACTAGGTTAAAACCCGCATGTATACGTGGTTTAACAAATGAATTTTTTTTTTGTTCAGTTTTAATTAAAATTAAAGAAATGAACATAAATTTAATATAAATAAAATAAACTTAAAAACACATAAGATAGGTTAAAAATAACACACGGTTTAAGACATAACAATACTTTGAATGTTTAATGGTCTTGATTTAAACTAAAATAAAACGTGCATCACATAAAGTTGAATATACATATTACATAAGTCTAATGACAAAGTGAAACTACAATTCTTATACGGATACATATAAAAAACGCTGACTTGTTTGGATCTTAAACACGCCGAGCAATACTTTTTCATTTCTGCATTAGGAAATGGCCCATTGTAACTTTTTTTTAATAAAAACGCTTCAACTTCTAACATATATGATGCATAACGGGTCTATGATTTGAGTCTTATCGCATCTCGTTTATAAATCTAATCATCATGAAGTATATAATTAATCATGAATTATATTAAATCAACAAAAAGTGGTAGTACTGGACTTACATCTAGCTTTGGATCTTTAGCAGCCCAGTCTCGTAAGCTTCCACTTCCATATTCAACTCCAGCCAAAACGATACATATAATAAAACGATACATATAATAAAACGAAACATCAGCTAAAAGTTAAATAATTTGTGTAAGTATGAATTTATTGCAAAAAGACGCCTACTAAGCATGAACCTTTGATAAAATCATTACCTGCTTTATTAAGGTATGGTTGAAAGGGAAGCGTCTGAAATTCAGTCGGTATCAGTTTATGCGTTGTCGTATCGTCAAACAATATAGTAAGCGTAAGAGATTAACCAAAAATATTAGTAAGTGGAATCTTTTAAAAATACCAAAAAAAATCTTTTAGAAATACCCAAAAAAATGTCAGGAAAACGTTACACAGAGGAGCATAATTATTGTTTACTTAATTTTCCATAGACAACCAAGCAGAGATTTACTTATAGATTATAAATACTACAACACAACAAATTTGATTATCAATTGTTTTAGAAACAATCCTTTCATCATCACACCATCATCTAAATGATGCATCACCACCAATTTTGATAAGTCTGGAAGCCAATGCAACAACTCCACTAAAGAATCTATATTTAAATTACATAATATCGTTAGAATATTTACCACTACTTGATTTCAATAACAGGTCTAATGGTCCTAACATACGATTAATAAGTATATTAATAATTTTAGTAAATAATTTATTGGTCGAGTGTGCGATTATACCTTTGTTCGCGGCTATTTCGTAACTGAATCGCATTGTACTCCTCGGTAAGCATACTGACTATTTTGACTTTTGTTGACCCCCTTTGACCAAGACCTGAGCTTCACCACATGCACCCAACGGTTCGCGACATTAAACTCAAACGTATATTAATTTAAAATTACAAAGCATCATTTTTAATCTGTGAATAAAGGAACAGATTGCTACACATATCTAAATAATATAGTATCTAATGAACGTAGACATCGTGAGATCGGCCAAATAAAGTGGAAAGCAGTTTGTTGGATCAATTTAACTAACTGGGGTAGCTTAACAAGTCTATTTTATGAAATTAATTAGAGTATACCTCTTGAAACGTTCACCAAATAATCAAAATCATAACCAGAACAAAAAATCTAGTACAAAATGCCATTCAAAATATCCTCAACAGCTTTTGAGTCCATAACATTTTCCTTATTTTTCTTAAAACCTTATTATCGCCACCAATCCATAACTCAAGCAAATCGTTTGCATAAACATCGTCTTTCACATCTAATTCTAGAAAGTTCAATGGACCATCACTACAACATGTTATATAACATGGACAGCTTAAATTCCACGGAGAGAGAATTTTATAAGTTCTATTAGTGGCTCCAACATTATTCATTGCTTGATTTCAAGATTTAAATAACATTTACCAATTTGGTTGGAAGCTTTGTTCTTATATTTGGGTTACATTTCTCTTGAACATGGTACTGGTTCCAAAATTGCTATAAGGCATTTAGATTGTTAATTATTTTATAGCTATATGCATGGATTAGATGCTGTGTAAATCTATAGTTGTTTGCTGTTTAAAATGGTTTTGATTTATGGCACTAATCCTTGGGTTTAAATAAGGTGTTTAAATTGAAACTTGACACTTAACATGAACTAACTTATATTACATGGATACTGAACATGTTTTGTGTCCTATTACACAGTTCAGATGTATCATAACTTACAAACTAAATCCATAGTGTAACACCCGTTCTTATAAATCAAGGTTTAACGTAAATTTTACGTAAAACAACCATGTAACTAAGATTACATAAACATTTGGAAATACGGGTTTATTAAAACTTTTACAATTTATAATTTATTCTACATAACGTGATCGAAATTCGTTGTTTAAAATTTACAACGTGACAAAGTGCGGAAGCGTGTATATTTATCGTGTTCGGTTCTTCGTTGAGCTTGATCGTCTTTCGGCATCCAAAATATACCTACATTTCATAAACATGAAATACATTAGTCTTACGGGGGTTTAAAACGTGTCTAAACGAGTCCAAGTAACAATTGATCACCAAAACAAGATTATCAATCTGGCCTCCACCGTAAATCAGAAGAGATCCACCGTAAAGCCTTTCAACTCCACCGTAAATTACGGTGGACACCGTAATTTACGGTGGCCCCTGCATCAGCAGGTCTACAGCTCAGTTCAGCTATGCCAGTTTTTACGGAAACGGCCATAACTTCTTCGTTATTGATCCGTTTTACCCGATTCTTTTTCCTACGCGTCCGTAATTTAATTCTCCATCTTGTGGAGTTAAAATCCAAAATTCTACATAATAAAATTTCAGACTTTTAAGTCTTCGGCTTATCGCCTTATTTCCCACTTTTGACCCGTTTATGCATTTTATCAAACGAACATATTCGTTTGATTCCTACATCACCTACACTTCTTCAAATTAATGTTACCTACTATATTAGGTTCTAATCATAGGTTTATTACACCGTTTAATCACGTTTTCGCTCGTATGCTTATTTTGACCCGTTAAGGGTATTTAAGCACTTTAAAGCTTGAAATCACCTTCCTTCTTTTCTAGCATCTTATTCCTACATTTCTTATCAAGAAATCTTCCACTACAACTATATGTGTGTGGATTTAAATGTGTATGTCTATATGTTCCGAGTTTTACCCTTCGGATTGCTATTTTACGGCAAGACTCAAATAGAGCTATGTGACTAACATATCACATCTTTCAACTTCTATACATATTCTAAATATTTACCTAGTCATAAAACTCGTTTCCAAACAACCTCTATGGGTCATTTGTTCCATTTAGCCTACAAGGGCGTTTTGGTCGATTTTAGTCATTCTTTTACGACGAAGGACTATTAGTGCTTGTTTGAACCCCAAAGTCCGACCTTTTAACCATATTCTTGTTTAGAAACCAATGTGTTTCTAAAACACCATAATCATAACTCAATTTATTCACTTACCTAAAAGATAACCGAATATCTTATTTTAACCTTGTCTAACTGTTATAAAACTCCAAATTCTACATGGTGTATTGTATTATTATACATACCTGGCTCGGATCAATATATCGACCCGTTTCAATACCTTTCCTTAGTTGCTACTAAGTGATAGCGATGTAAGCATCCATTTGCTATTTATTCTAAAAAAAATCATGCAACTTGACAACCCATTAGTCGATATTGTCAAAGGGTGATAATTTCACCTTTTGACCCGTTTGGTCTAAATGACCAATTACCATTGTCAAATTGTCAAAATTACCATTCTACCCTTAATGGTTATTATGATTTAACTTATATGATAACCATTAAAAGTACATGCTTCATTCGTCATAATATGATCGAATTACCGATTTAACTCATTTTTGGCCATCATTGTGTTTTCTTGTCATATTTGATTATCTTGTTCCGTACGACCACACGTCGGATCATCATATCTCAATTAGGTATTTTTATTTTTTTCGTAACTAATACGACGAAAGAATATTATAAATATATGACTAGTGTAAGATATACTTACCTTGCATCCGAATTATGCTTTTCCGCCATTCTTGCTTCGTTTGACCCGCTTCCTTTCCAAGCCTCCACCTAGCTTGTCAAGCGTCAAACTATCATCATAATTTCATAAGATGGGTAATTTAGTCATTGTTAACCATAACTATTCCATCTTACGCATTTTTCTATCAATTTATCATTCGATCTTACTAAGGGTTGGTTTGACTACTAAAAGTCAAACGCCCCTTAGCATATAAATGCACATTCAAGTTCTATCTATCAATTTGTAGCTAACATGATCTTATACACTTAGTTACATGAACATGGCTACCAAATTTCATCATAACATTCAAAACTCATTTCAATCATGTATGAACAAGTTCCCAAATCATTTAATTTGTTTGAGTGCCTTGTTTCTATTATCAAATATGATGATTTTAAACATAACTTATCATCATCTTTACTATTATATCAAAACCCACTTCCTAGTTTACTTGTTAATCACATACAAGTGATATTACTTCAAGTTCTTCATAATTTCACCATATCTAACAAAACCCACTTCAACCATATATGAACAAGTACCCCAAATTCATGGTTAAATCGAACACCTTCTATTTGTTTTCATGCATGTTGATTCTAAGCATAGTTATATCATTCAAAATCATCATAACATTAAAACCCACTTGTCTAAGTGTGTTAATTCATCAACTCCTTCAATTAATAGCATGTTAAGTATGATTTTCACTTAGGGTTTCGTTCCTAAGCAAGTATACATCATTAATCTAGTCATATCTTCTCTAATCCATGCCTAATTCGCGATTAGGATGATTATCAACTTTTTACAACTTCATGAATGTTAGAAATTTGACATACCTTAGGATCCCCTTGACTTGGTGATCACGAATATGTGCTTGAATTTCGATTTGGGTTCGATTTGCCCTTCCAATTTCATTGATTTGTGCTTGTTAGGGTTTGGCTCCATGGGGAGCTCCCTGATGTCGATCCAGAACACACACTTGTGTGTGTGTTTGTGTTTTGTTTAATTAAATAACTTTTCTAGTTATCCCACTTTAACCCCTCGTGTTTGGTTCGTTATTAAGTAGGCCACAACCTACTTATTTTTAACAATATTCCCACTTATTAACTAGGTTTAATATTCCTAGTTAACTTAGCGGGTTCAGGAATATTTATGACTAAGTTTATTTTAAGTCCCGTTAAGTCGGGCCTTCTATAAACTTTATTTCCTCAAAAGCCTTTATTCTACTTTTATTTAATATTAGGTTTATTTATTTAAAATTCTAATATTCACCGGGTTACTTTTACTACTAACGGTATTTTACCCGTCTTTTAGTTTTAACGTGGGTTAATTACCAAACCCATTTTCGGGGTGTTACAAGTCTACCCCCCTTAAAGAGGTTTCGTCCTCGAAACCTTGCTTATCTAGTTCATTGAGTTTCTAAACCCAATGCGTTTGACTTGAATAATCTCTTAAGCATTACTCCTACTTTAACCAATTGTTATCATTACCAGAAAAATTATGGTAATGTCTTTTTGGTTACAGGACCTCTACGTATGTCATATGATATAATGTAACTTCTAAATAACGTAGTCCCGTTATTTCCACTAGTTCAGTTAACTTAGCGATACCCATCGCTTTTATATACCATCGAATTCCTTATGAATCCGTTAATTTGACCCATTTAAGATCTTTAGTGAAATCTTTCACTTTTAGCAACAAATTCTTTTGTTTTCAATTTATCTATTCGGTTCAGCTATACCGAACCTACCGCTTACAAGCAAACCAAATTTCTTGATTTGAATTGGTGACCTTAACCGGTCTCATTAACTAGTCTTATTAGTTCAGTTACTTTTATCACTCGCTTGGTTATAATGTGATTTTACTTCACATTACATTTCCTAACCGTGATCGTGTCACATCATGTTTAATTTGTATCAACCTTTCATTTTTTTGAGAATATCACTTTTCGAATATATCATCTTGCGCCTATCAGTGTCAAGACTTGTATCTTTCATGCTTATTATTTAAATTCCTATCAGAATTTATGTTTGTAAAAACATTACTTCTTACTAAAACCGAAGTTTTAGTTTTAGGATCTTTTCTTTAACTTGTGTCAATCATCCATATTGGGATATTGACAGTCCGTAATTTAATCCTTTACAGTCTTAGTTTTTGTATGCGGGGATTCTTAACTGATTTCCTCGCTTTATTCCATCTAACCCGTAGGTTTTATCACTTAGCCTTATGGGCTATTTTTGATTAGACATTCACCTCTTTAAGGCGAAGTCCTTATAACTTCTTTCTAATCATGACCCGTGGGTCGTTTTAGTCCATAACTCATAATCCGAGTCTTTTGACTTTAAATTCGTGTTCTCGTTTCTCGGTTTACGCATGTGTTTAATTCTTTCCCATCAACCGGGTGTTTTACCGAAGTCGTTATTATTGCAATCCTCCCGGTATGCATTAAGATCTCGTTTCATTTTTATATTCTGACTTTGTCTTTAAGTTCGACGTTTTACAAAAATGACCCGTTAAGGGACATATTTGCATTTTCCGGGTTCGAGTGTAAGTACACTCCCTCCCATTGCTTGTCTAAATCATTTTTCATGTTTGCATTTTCTGGGTTCGAGTGCAAGTACACTCCCTCCCAATACTTGTCTAAATCATTTTACATGCTTGCGTTTTATGGGTTCGAGTGTAAGTACACTCCCTCCCAATACTTGTCTAAATCATTTTACATGCTTGCGTTTTATGGGTTCGAGTGTAAGTACACTCCCTCCCAATACTTGTCTAAATCATTTTACATGCTTGCGTTTTATGGGTTCGAGTGTAAGTACACTCCCTCCCAATACTTGTCTAAATCCTTTTACATGCATTGTTTGTCCCTTCACTCGGGCTCATTATCCTAATGTAACACGCTCCTGTCACTCGCTTGTGCGTTTACATTATTTTCAAATATCTTGCTTATCTGCTTCATTTGGGTACTTTTTAATTAGTCCCATTCACCCCGCCATTACCACATCGGACATAACTGCGCTCATTATAAGAAGCTCATGCTATCATGTGTTCACTACTTACTTGGCCAGAGTAAGCGATCAACACGTGGTACGCGTGACCTTGTTATAATTACCACATCACGTCCCATGTAAGTAACTCCTCAAATTGTCTCCATGTTTATGGTTTCATTTGGTAAAACTCTATTTAATTGTTAGTTAACAATTATTAGTTTTAATCGTTTATCCTTGAACATGTACAATGTCCCTTTTTATGAACATTTATTCGCATTCATTGATGTGATCATAAATTTTCTCAATAGGATTTGTATTGAGAATACTTGCTTGGATGATCACTCTCGTCCAAGTTTCTACATAAACAAGTCTTGTTATTCATTTGTTATTCATCATTGTGAATAACACATTTCCTATTAAATTTCTCTTGGAAATCAGGTTTTCCAAGTTCTGTCATATGTGTATGCAACCGTTATTACTTACGTGTTTGTTGCATATAACGACCCGTGCGATTAAATTTAAAAGTGTGCACCTGGTGATGCTTGCCCTAACGGGCTTCTCTTGTCATTAGTCTTGTTCGCGACCGTTACGCGATTTTGGTCCTTAATGAGTATGCTCTTTCTGTCGTACCCCGGACCGTCCCATCATCATATCCATAATTTGTTTGACTCTCGTCGTCTTCAAACGCGAGTGTCCTTCATTTAAAACATTCACAAAAGTTAGTAAAGTCAACTTCAATAATCGCCCGTATTATAATACAAGGCATTTTCTACTATACACGTCAACGCGCGTATTTTCGTCAACCCTAACAATCATTTAAATTGGGGTAACGTATACCACACGATAGCTCTATGTGTTGTTTACAACACTTAAGCATACTAACTAATAACGTACTTGTACTTACCGGATTTGCGATCAAGCTTCGAACCGAACACCAATCTTTATTAAGAGCATAAGGTTTAAGTCCAAGCACGGTTTCTCCCCACCATACTTGAATCTCTTAAACCAAGGCTCTGATACCAACTTGTAACACCCGTTCTTATAAATCAAGGTTTAACGTAAATTTTACGTAAAACAACCATGTAACTAAGATTACATAAACATTTGGAAATACGGGTTTATTAAAACTTTTACAATTTATAATTTATTCTACATAACGTGATCGAAATTCGTTGTTTAAAATTTACAACGTGACAAAGTGCGGAAGCGTGTATATTTATCGTGTTCGGTTCTTCGTTGAGCTTGATCGTCTTTCGGCATCCAAAATATACCTACATTTCATAAACATGAAATACATTAGTCTTACGGGGGTTTAAAACGTGTCTAAACGAGTCCAAGTAACAATTGATCACCAAAACAAGATTATCAATCTGGCCTCCACCGTAAATCAGAAGAGATCCACCGTAAAGCCTTTCAACTCCACCGTAAATTACGGTGGACACCGTAATTTACGGTGGCCCCTGCATCAGCAGGTCTACAGCTCAGTTCAGCTATGCCAGTTTTTACGGAAACGGCCATAACTTCTTCGTTATTGATCCGTTTTACCCGATTCTTTTTCCTACGCGTCCGTAATTTAATTCTCCATCTTGTGGAGTTAAAATCCAAAATTCTACATAATAAAATTTCAGACTTTTAAGTCTTCGGCTTATCGCCTTATTTCCCACTTTTGACCCGTTTATGCATTTTATCAAACGAACATATTCGTTTGATTCCTACATCACCTACACTTCTTCAAATTAATGTTACCTACTATATTAGGTTCTAATCATAGGTTTATTACACCGTTTAATCACGTTTTCGCTCGTATGCTTATTTTGACCCGTTAAGGGTATTTAAGCACTTTAAAGCTTGAAATCACCTTCCTTCTTTTCTAGCATCTTATTCCTACATTTCTTATCAAGAAATCTTCCACTACAACTATATGTGTGTGGATTTAAATGTGTATGTCTATATGTTCCGAGTTTTACCCTTCGGATTGCTATTTTACGGCAAGACTCAAATAGAGCTATGTGACTAACATATCACATCTTTCAACTTCTATACATATTCTAAATATTTACCTAGTCATAAAACTCGTTTCCAAACAACCTCTATGGGTCATTTGTTCCATTTAGCCTACAAGGGCGTTTTGGTCGATTTTAGTCATTCTTTTACGACGAAGGACTATTAGTGCTTGTTTGAACCCCAAAGTCCGACCTTTTAACCATATTCTTGTTTAGAAACCAATGTGTTTCTAAAACACCATAATCATAACTCAATTTATTCACTTACCTAAAAGATAACCGAATATCTTATTTTAACCTTGTCTAACTGTTATAAAACTCCAAATTCTACATGGTGTATTGTATTATTATACATACCTGGCTCGGATCAATATATCGACCCGTTTCAATACCTTTCCTTAGTTGCTACTAAGTGATAGCGATGTAAGCATCCATTTGCTATTTATTCTAAAAAAAATCATGCAACTTGACAACCCATTAGTCGATATTGTCAAAGGGTGATAATTTCACCTTTTGACCCGTTTGGTCTAAATGACCAATTACCATTGTCAAATTGTCAAAATTACCATTCTACCCTTAATGGTTATTATGATTTAACTTATATGATAACCATTAAAAGTACATGCTTCATTCGTCATAATATGATCGAATTACCGATTTAACTCATTTTTGGCCATCATTGTGTTTTCTTGTCATATTTGATTATCTTGTTCCGTACGACCACACGTCGGATCATCATATCTCAATTAGGTATTTTTATTTTTTTCGTAACTAATACGACGAAAGAATATTATAAATATATGACTAGTGTAAGATATACTTACCTTGCATCCGAATTATGCTTTTCCGCCATTCTTGCTTCGTTTGACCCGCTTCCTTTCCAAGCCTCCACCTAGCTTGTCAAGCGTCAAACTATCATCATAATTTCATAAGATGGGTAATTTAGTCATTGTTAACCATAACTATTCCATCTTACGCATTTTTCTATCAATTTATCATTCGATCTTACTAAGGGTTGGTTTGACTACTAAAAGTCAAACGCCCCTTAGCATATAAATGCACATTCAAGTTCTATCTATCAATTTGTAGCTAACATGATCTTATACACTTAGTTACATGAACATGGCTACCAAATTTCATCATAACATTCAAAACTCATTTCAATCATG
Organism: Helianthus tuberosus; assembly: GCA_030545235.1. Taxonomy (NCBI): domain Eukaryota; kingdom Viridiplantae; phylum Streptophyta; class Magnoliopsida; order Asterales; family Asteraceae; genus Helianthus; species Helianthus tuberosus. Next base: position 186,137,116 of record CM060354.1, read on the forward strand.
TATGAACAAGTTCCCAAATCATTTAATTTGTTTGAGTGCCTTGTTTCTATTATCAAATATGATGATTTTAAACATAACTTATCATCATCTTTACTATTATATCAAAACCCACTTCCTAGTTTACTTGTTAATCACATACAAGTGATATTACTTCAAGTTCTTCATAATTTCACCATATCTAACAAAACCCACTTCAACCATATATGAACAAGTACCCCAAATTCATGGTTAAATCGAACACCTTCTATTTGTTTTCATGCATGTTGATTCTAAGCATAGTTATATCATTCAAAATCATCATAACATTAAAACCCACTTGTCTAAGTGTGTTAATTCATCAACTCCTTCAATTAATAGCATGTTAAGTATGATTTTCACTTAGGGTTTCGTTCCTAAGCAAGTATACATCATTAATCTAGTCATATCTTCTCTAATCCATGCCTAATTCGCGATTAGGATGATTATCAACTTTTTACAACTTCATGAATGTTAGAAATTTGACATACCTTAGGATCCCCTTGACTTGGTGATCACGAATATGTGCTTGAATTTCGATTTGGGTTCGATTTGCCCTTCCAATTTCATTGATTTGTGCTTGTTAGGGTTTGGCTCCATGGGGAGCTCCCTGATGTCGATCCAGAACACACACTTGTGTGTGTGTTTGTGTTTTGTTTAATTAAATAACTTTTCTAGTTATCCCACTTTAACCCCTCGTGTTTGGTTCGTTATTAAGTAGGCCACAACCTACTTATTTTTAACAATATTCCCACTTATTAACTAGGTTTAATATTCCTAGTTAACTTAGCGGGTTCAGGAATATTTATGACTAAGTTTATTTTAAGTCCCGTTAAGTCGGGCCTTCTATAAACTTTATTTCCTCAAAAGCCTTTATTCTACTTTTATTTAATATTAGGTTTATTTATTTAAAATTCTAATATTCACCGGGTTACTTTTACTACTAACGGTATTTTACCCGTCTTTTAGTTTTAACGTGGGTTAATTACCAAACCCATTTTCGGGGTGTTACAAGTCTACCCCCCTTAAAGAGGTTTCGTCCTCGAAACCTTGCTTATCTAGTTCATTGAGTTTCTAAACCCAATGCGTTTGACTTGAATAATCTCTTAAGCATTACTCCTACTTTAACCAATTGTTATCATTACCAGAAAAATTATGGTAATGTCTTTTTGGTTACAGGACCTCTACGTATGTCATATGATATAATGTAACTTCTAAATAACGTAGTCCCGTTATTTCCACTAGTTCAGTTAACTTAGCGATACCCATCGCTTTTATATACCATCGAATTCCTTATGAATCCGTTAATTTGACCCATTTAAGATCTTTAGTGAAATCTTTCACTTTTAGCAACAAATTCTTTTGTTTTCAATTTATCTATTCGGTTCAGCTATACCGAACCTACCGCTTACAAGCAAACCAAATTTCTTGATTTGAATTGGTGACCTTAACCGGTCTCATTAACTAGTCTTATTAGTTCAGTTACTTTTATCACTCGCTTGGTTATAATGTGATTTTACTTCACATTACATTTCCTAACCGTGATCGTGTCACATCATGTTTAATTTGTATCAACCTTTCATTTTTTTGAGAATATCACTTTTCGAATATATCATCTTGCGCCTATCAGTGTCAAGACTTGTATCTTTCATGCTTATTATTTAAATTCCTATCAGAATTTATGTTTGTAAAAACATTACTTCTTACTAAAACCGAAGTTTTAGTTTTAGGATCTGGTTTATGACATGTGGGCCCCCTTTATTTAAATGTCAAATTATAAAAAGATAACAATAATATTAAAAAAGTTTTTTTAATAAAACCCCCTATCACCTATGCCACCACCAACACAATGAATGGGTAACAGGTCAAAATGGCCATTTAAGCATACAACTTACTGTTTGTAAGGAACATTTGAAAGCCCCTCAAGACATCCAGCGATCCCTTATATATGCCTTTGTTGCGCTTAGTCACTAATAAAGGAGAGACAATAGGTGTCCACCCAATAACAAAATCAAACAACCCTTTAGACATCTAGGAGAAAAGTAGAACTGAAATCAATATGAGAGTAATGCAATGTCCAGGTGATGAACGAAAATATAAAGGTTAAGCTAAACAAGAAAGAACCTCAAATTCTGCATTTATGCTTGTGTTTTCGCATTTTTTTGGAACGGCTTGTGTTTTCCAATTGAACATGCCCTCTTTTCATATTTCAAACTATTTATAAAAGTTAAATTACAATTATTATAATTCTAATTATAACACTAAAAGATTATTAACCAATACCAATTCTTCCAACCTGTTGAATGAAAACACACACCTAGATTACATTCATTGAAAATTGATATTTAACTAGATGGAAGTACCCCTGCGTTGCGGCGGGGTACAACCGTACCAACAACTTAAATAACACACCATCGCCAACGCCAAGCAACACTGAAAAAGAAGACGTAAAAACGTTAGACCACGCACGTTCATAACAACGCATAGAAAATGTGGCATTAATAAAAGTTGTTACACCATAATCACGCACGTACCTTAAGTATAAGAGAAGTTACAACCATTTTGAGAAAAGTAAGAAACATTTTTTTAGTGCATTTTGTTACTACATATATGATGATATACTAAGCCCCCACGTTGTAGTGGGGAACATAAAACCGTGCCAAGTTGCTCCATTGTTATACTACCGCCAACGACCATCAACGCAGAAAAAACTCGTAATAGAAAATAAATAAAAAAGAAAAAAGTAACATTGGGCGAAACATAGACGTAATATCATTGAACCACACACATCGATTGCGGCGCGTTAATACGAAGAAATTAGACCGAAACGTAAAACATAGAAAAGAATAACTAAGTCGATATAGGACTTGCGAGTTGCGACGAACCTATCATATGAGAAAAATAGACGTAAAAACATTGAACCACATACGCACCTTACGTTGTGTATGGACACGAATAAAATTTAAATAAAATAAATTAATGTGTGTTACAAAATAAATACATGATTTAAATAAGTAAGAATACTAAAACAAAGAAATCATTAATATGTATTACAAAAATAAATACATGATTTAAATAAGTAAGAATACTAAAACAAAGAAATCATAAAATGAATAATAATAAAAATAAAGATAATAATAAAATACAATGTCCTATGGACCTACAAGCAATCAAACATTTTTGAAAAACTCATAAAACATAAGGTACAATACATCTATACAACCCTAAAACAATAGGTGCAACCAACCATTGCAAAAAAACACCATATAAGCACAAAGTACAAACAATGATGCATAACATTGTTTTAAATTAATAGTATATAAATTGTAAATTCGTGGACTAATCGGCCAACAGATGAATGATTAAAGTATGAAATAGAGGGGAAAATAAAATAAAAGAAGAATAACATATATAAACTGACCTTGACACACCGATGTACTATTGACTAATTTGGTAAACCAATGAAAAAGCCCATGTTCGTCCCTCACTCTTCAAGTCTGGAACAAATTCGGGTTTTCAGAAATCGCGATGATGAAACTAATTGATACTCATAACTCTAAAACCTAACAATTCATCAAAAACAAATAAATTAAATTAGAATCGATTTGAATAGAGAATAACCTGGAAGATAATTCAAACTCGATAGTCAAAGGAAACATTGTGGAAGATGTGTTATCATCATATACAATAACCAAAGACTGCTTATTGATTATTGAACCCTAACCAGTTGAATTAATTGCAAGTCTGATGAAGTTTAATCGGAATCTTGAACGTATGGATATATAAACTGACCTTGCTTGCAGACAAATTCTGATGAAGTTTAATCGGAATCTTGAACGATTGGTGGGTTAGATTAGGGTTTTGTGAAGGAAAGATGGGAAGGGGAAGATGAATACCGTGGTATAGAAGATTGGTGGTGGAGGTGGAGAAATTAAGGTTTTGGATAATAGTTTTTGTTTTGAATGAGATGTGGGTTATGGATCCGGTTTCATTACCCGGTGCCCATATTTGAGGCTGGAGAAAAAGTATAAAGAGCCCTCATTGAGTGACATGTGTCCCAAAGTTGGTTTCTTTTATGATAGTAGACTAGCGGTAAGACCCGTGTGCAAACACGGGTCGTTTCTTAGAAAACCATGCATAACACATATTGACAGAGAGTAAAAAAATAATTAGTGCAGACTTACAAAATTGATATAAATTAATGATCAATAGGTTTATTCAACAGCAATTCCATTATGTTGATAGCAAACCACTGTTGTCTATTAACTGTTAAAAATTTCTGTTGCTTTCCAACAGACTTTAATAAGAACTGTCATCCATTATCTCCAACAGAGCTTGCCAGATGGATAGATAGTAACTATCAGATGTTAGTCAACCCATGTTAAAAAGGTCAGTCAACAGAAACTACAAAGGTTAGTAAACAAATATTAAGAGAATAATGTTATTAACAACATGTGTTAGAAAACCATGCATAACACATATTGATAGAACATATACATATGTGTATAGATATTGTACCAAAACGTGTTATCTATTATAGCTAAAAGACAACTATAGACATGCATCATAAGTTAATATATAAGATACATATGAGTATTTCCATTGTGCTATCTACAAAAAAAAAGTAGCACCCACCCATTGACAATGAAACTCGTTTATATACATAACTACATATACAACATGTCTAAGAAGCAAAATTAATACCAGCAACGAACCAAATGTACAACCACAAACAATCATGACATGAAACTAAGAGGACTTTATCTTTGTCACGATATGCACAACTTTTTTTAACTTCAGCAATTGAGTAGACTTGTGAAACTCTAACAAAAGTTCATCACCAAAAGCAATATTGCAAGATCTCAGATAAGAAGACCATCCAACAACAGCATAGTTGAATCCAGTATTGGTTTTTTGAGATGTTGTAAACAGTTCCTGGACTTCACATTTGAGATTCTGGATCTTGATAGGCTTAGGATTTTCAGTATGCAGATCCAACACAGAAGATACATCTGATGGCAGTTGCTAAAAAACAAAAAAATGAATAGTGAATTTTATAAAATATTGATATATAACTGAAATTGTTGAAATAACGAAACAAAGCAACGACTGCAAAAGCTTACAAGTCTGTCTTCAGCATGTGTGGTGAAGTGTAAGACTGATTCTGAAGTGGATGATACTAAACGAACCTTTCGAACTTTACATGGTCTATCAACAGCTTTATTATCCTCTACAATTGTCTTGCCACGAAGTTTACCATAGAATTTTTCCAAAATTTGTCTGCAATTAGCTATAGAAGAAGCAAAGGAATATTTAGCGCAGACTTGCAAATTTGATATGAACTAATGAGCAACAGAAGTTACAACGGATTAGTCAACAAAAGTTAAAATGAGAATTACTCAACAGGGTTAGTCAACAGTAGTTACAGTATTTACACACAACCTAACCACTGTTTGGCTATTAACTATTACATACCTCTGTTGCTATCCAGCAGAGGTTTCGTAACAACTGTCATCCATTATATCCAGCAGAGGTTGCAACGTGGACAGATCTTAAATATCAGATGTTAGTCAACCGAGGTTAAAAGACTTAGTCAACAGAAGTTAAAAAGGTTACTCAACATATGTTAAGATTATAAGGAAACAGACGTTAAAAGGGCAAATAGATGTTAGCAAGCTATTGAGATAGCATAAAATATTTAGAGTAAGTAACGAAATAATATATTGTTACTTACAGTCATGCCAACTTCAGGGCTAATATGTGACAACTGGCACAAAACCAGTAATTTTCGTACAATTTAATTAATACTTGATAACTACAATTATGTGCTTAAATGTCAACATTATCTAAATTACATGCTATACTTGTGAATTCATGCACATTTTATACTACAAGAAATTGCTTTATGCATTAATGATAGCGTTGCGTCAGAAATACTAGTAAACTCACCGGTAAGACACATTGTGTCAACAATTCTGCAGAAAGCAGTCAGACAATAAAATTGGAGTCTAGGTGTAGGTCCAACGTCAAAAATACATTAAACCCCAAGAGTATATACAAGGGTTAACATATAGACTTTCGGAAGCTAGAATATGCACTAAAAAGCACCCGAAACGCACTTTAAATGCAGAATTCTGCACAAATCAACTATAATCAGCTTTTTAACACATAAATATTATGCAGAATTCATGTTTTATTTTTCAGAATACCCTCCTAAGTGTTGGGAAATAAAAGGGTCACAAAAGGGTACATAAAGGACACTAAACGGTGCAATTTAGCACTTTAACGAACCAATATTTAACCGAACAACCGGACATTACCTGGAACATCAAAATATTACTAGAAGCATTATTTTATTATTTCTGAACTAGTTATGGTCCCCGAACACCGTAACACCCCTTATAACATAATAACACATCAAGTCCCTAAACTTTACACTTGAGAACTAACTTAATTATGTAACTAGAGATTTGAAAGTTACACCTTGCCCCCCCCCCCCCCATATTATTCACGGTTGCAAAGGGGTGGCCCCCACCAAATATTTGCTAAGATATCTCATGATCTTGCACAATCTCCTTGGATCCACTTTGATTTATTTTGATATTACTAAGATATGATGAGATATCTTGGAAGATCTTATAAATGTCATCATCCTCACTTCATCTCACTTCACCACAACCTTCTCCTCTCCTCTCTCCCACTTACGGCCGTGAGCCACCCCCACACCACCACCATCTTCATCAATTGTTCAACCATTCCAAGCTAGTTACATGGTGCAAGAAGGTGTTTAAGAAGGTTTAGAGCTTGTAGATCTTGAAGAACCTTCTTCATTTGCTTTTACCCACCATTTTTGTCATCCTCATCTTCAAGTGTTCTTCCCTAGCCCTTGTGCTAGTAGTAAGCTCCTTGTAACTTGTTACTTCATATATTGTTGATTAAAAGATGATGAACAATGATAAACTTGAAGAACACAAAAGAACATGATCATGATACTTTAACATAAGCTTAAAAAAATAAGAATACATGTTGAATATGTTGATTTGCTTCTTGTTGATTGATGATTTGTGTTAGTGATGTTAGACATCATAAGAAACCTACAAGATTGTGATTAAACACATGATCTAGTAAGTTAAAGTGGTAATCTTGTGAAAGACCAAATCCTTTAATAAAGTGATTTACAAACAAATAACCATGTTTTTAAAGGTAACTAAACCTACTAAATAACATGGCAAGTTACTACAAATTTTTACAAAACTTCAAGTTCATGAAGTAGTGTAATTTACTTGATTTTGACACTCGATAAGTGTTAAGTGAGTTGATGATTGTTGATGATGATTTAAAAGAAAATAAACACATGTTTTGAAAACATGGGAAACCTACATTTTTAGGGGAAACCATGTCAAATTTCTATAAATTTTGACACTTAGAAAAACACAAGTTTGGTGAAACTTATTCCTTAAAAATATTTACCAAGGTTTCCCTAATTTTTATGTAAACTTCAAGTTAAGAAATGATGATTTCTTCAAGATAAAAATTGATACTAAGTATGTATATTTTTGAGGAAAATATATATATTTATTGATCACCAAATTTTGTGCTAAGTGTATGTAGTATGTATTATATGTAATAGTGTGTTAAGACTTGAAAATACACTAAATACTCCTAGAGAATATATTTATGAAAATATATTACTTGAAAGATTTTTTAACTTGGACAAGTTATGAACATGAAATGAAGTTTTGGACGAAAATACATAACTCGGGTGAAAAATACAAGATACTTATATTTATTTGTGAGAAAATAATATAAGTAAGATACATAGTTAAAAATATAAATTATTTTTAACACACAAAGAATACACACATAAAAGATGGTGACTTGTACTTGTGCGATACAAGTCTAGTGACTAACGTTAATAAAACACGTATAGGTCACGACGCTATATAAGCAAACCCGGTGAAGTTTACGGCGCAAGAAACGCAAAGTTGTGAGTTCATGCTCCCCCTTTTCTTTTAACTGTTTTCAGTTTTATAACTTCGGGGGTGAAATACATGTTACTAAATGTTTACAGAAAGATACAAAATACATGTGTGATGGTATGATTGATACAAGAACTGAGGAATGATACGAGAAATCGTGTCACGAATAGGGTACCATAAGCACCATTAATCGTGTACATACTAAGACCGCAGAACAAAAGGTTAGATCTAATGGGTTTTCGGGCAGCCACACTCTTGGTGAAAACTAGTACCGAGTAGTGCTTTTGTGTCTCAGTCGTGAATCGACAACTAGAAAAATGCCTATGGTTTGGATTGCTTCCTATGTCGTGTCACATGTTAATGGCCTTGCAACCCATTAACAACTTGATACATACAAAATACTTGATTTATACAAGATACATACCATGTTTTTCATACAAAGTGTACAAACGTTCAATACAAAAATTGCATGAATTCACACCAACATTATGTTGACGTTTTTCCAAAAACTCACATGTATTTCAGGTAACTAAAGTGGATGTGCGCGCGGTCATACTCTTGCTCTTGGATGTTGTTTATGTTAATCTTTGAATAAAGTTGTAAACTTATCAAACAAAATGCTGTCTTGTGATGTAAACACTTAAAGTATGATTTCAGTTATGTAATGTTTGGCATTTGAAGTTATCTTTACGAGCATGTAGTATGTTTACCAATCGTATGCAATGAAAACCTTTCATGATCACACCTCGTGCTTCCACCTTAGAAAGGGGTGTGACAGATTGGTATCAGAGCTGCGATTGTAGTGAACCAATATTCCTTCTCGAGTCTAATCTACAATCTCTAGGATCCTTTAACGAAAACAATTTTTCAAAGAGTTTTCATTGCATAAAACTTTCCGCGACATCCACTACCTGAAACTGTTTACAAAGAGTCAAGAAAAGACACTACGAGACTTAGGGTGCACTGGAGTAGCACTTGTCTTTGACTAAGAATTACTTGCAACTATGTGTGATAATTAATATACTAGAAATAGAATATCTCAGGTACTCGTGACTTTACCTGAAAATAATGGCCTATCTGGAGGAAGTGATTCGACAATGAAACGAACTGTGCGGACTGTGCAAGGAGTTACGTAATTATGGATGCATACATAATTATGGAATTCAGTGCACAGAAACCACATCAAGTCTTGTCACGTATCATAAGAGATTCCTTCAAATACAAGAGAAGGTCAAACGTGAACACCCTTCCCCCAGCTTACTAAATACTCTTTTGGAGTAATAATTTAGGGTATAAAGACATGAACCGCCAATGTGAAGTAAGATATTTGTCATTTACATATATTAAACTTGTACTTTAGGGTGATGTAACCCTTATGCATTTTGTTTACCTCGCAACAATGACGTAACAAGTTGTCCTGATATGTGTAAAGACATCGGTGAATATCTTATGACACAATAGTATTTATCTATTTATTCATGCTTGTTGCTGTATGAATTGATACGTTTGGCGGATTGTTTGGTGTCACTTATGTGGTATATGCCTGTATATATATACTACTACTGTCTCGCATGACGATATCAAACAAATGTCTAACCCTATTGTGTTGTGTTCTGTCAGAACATGGCACCCAGAAGAGCTGTGAACGCTCATGATCAACCTCCTCCTCCCCCACTGCCAAGAACTGCTGAAGAGCTGAACGCCCTACTGGAAGAAAGAATCTCCGCAGCTATCGCCCAATACGAGGCGAACCGCACCGAACAAAGTGGAGGACCAAGCAATGCTAGACGTAATGGGAATGGAGATTCATCTGGAGGAAACGCAGCTCAGGGCTGCACTTTCAAGCAGTTTCTCAACTGCAAGCCGCTGAACTACGACGGCACTGGAGGTGCAGTGGCTTTTGTACGCTGGACGGAGAAGACTGACGCCACTATCCGTATGAGCAAGTGTACCGCGGATCAGCAAGTCACTTTTGCTACGGGGTTGTTCGTTGATGAAGCTTTGACTTGGTGGAATTTGCAAGTCCAGACTCCGGGTGATGATGCTGCGTATGGCATGACGTGGGATGCGCTAAAGGAACGTATGAGGGAAAAGTATTGCTCTCGTGCTGAACTCCAAAGGTTGGAGACTGAGTTCTGGCACTTGACCATGGAAGGTGCTGACATTACTGGTTATACTCGAAGGTTCCACGATTTGTCAAGAGTGATCCCCTACATGGTGACTCCCGAATTTAAGCGCGTTGAACGCTACATTTGGGGATTGGCCTCAGAATTTCGCAGCATGGTAACTTCGGCCAAACCCGCAACAATCACTGAGGCTGTAACTCTGGCTGTCAGCCTTACTGAAGATGCTGTTCGGATGAAGAAGTTATCGTTGAACCCAACAGAAAAGACCGAGATGCATGCTGAGTCGTCCGGTGACAAGAAAAGGAAACATGCGAACCTGAATCAAGCGACACGTAACAACAAGGGTTCCAACAACAAGAAACGAGACTCCAACCCGCCTCAGGAGGCGAAAACTCTTGCAACCATGAATGACGCTCCTGCCAAAAGGTATCTGGGCACTCTGCCCACCTGCAACCCGTGCAAGCGTGATCATGAAGGAGTCTGTCGCATTCCAAAATGCAACAAGTGAGGAAAACTGGGTCATCATACTGAGGATTGTTGGGGAAAAGGAAGGAGCGGGAATGGAAACCACAACGGTGCTGGTAATAGAACCAATGGTGGAAATGGAAATGGCAATGGTAACAGGAATGGTAATGGAGCTGGGCAAAACCAAGGATGCTTTGGTTGTGGAAGCAAGGATCATTTCATAAAAGATTGCCCAAGAGGGAACAATGCTCAGGCTCGAGCGTTTGTGATTGGAGCAAAGAACGCACGTGAGGACCCTAATGTGGTCACCGGTACGTTTCTCGTTAACAATCACTTTGCATCCATATTATTTGACACTGGTGCCGATTATAACTTCGTGTCTGTGGAATTTAAACGTATGCTTGGAATAGAATCTAGTAGATTAAATATTCCTTATTCCTTAGAACTAGCCAATGGTAAACTTGTTGAATTGGGCGAAGTTGTTAGAGGTTGCTCATTAGAACTTGGTGAGCAAAGATTTAGCATCGACCTCTTGCCTATTCAATTGGGTAGCTTCGATGTAGTGGTCGGAATGGACTGGTTGTCCAAGAACAAAGCTGAAGTTGTTTGTCACGAGAAAATAATTCGCATCCCTCTGGTGAATGATGAAACTCTTATCGTACATGGAGAAAAACGAGACGCGCCTCTGCGAATCATCAGTTGTATGAAGGCACAGAAGTGCTTAAGGAAAGGATGTGTTGCTTTCCTGGCGCACGTTGTAGATAAGAAGGCTGAAGAGCCGAAACTCGAAGACATTCCTGTGGTGAAGGAATTCCCTGACTTTTTTCCCGAAGATCTGCCAGGATTACCTCCGCAACGACAAGTCGAATTCCATATAGACTTGGTTCCAGGAGCCGCTCCTGTAGCCAAGGCACCCTATCGGCTTGCTCCATCCGAGATGCAGGAATTATCTACACAACTCCAGGAGTTGTTGGATAAAGGATTCATAAGGCCAAGCTTCTCACCTTGGGGAGCTTCAGTATTGTTCGTAAAGAAGAAGGATGGAACACTGCGGATGTGTATCGACTATAGAGAACTGAACAAGCTCACAATCAAGAATCGGTACCCACTACCGAGGATTGACGACTTATTTCATCAGTTGCAAGGATCGAGCTACTATTACAAGATCGACCTTCGATCTGGATACCATCAGTTAAGGATTCAAGAGGAAAGCGTACCAAAGACTGCATTCCGAACGCGTTATGGGCATTACGAGTTCCTTGTGATGCCATTCGGACTGACAAACGCGCCAGCGGTATTTATGGACCTAATGAACCGCGTATGCAAACCATATCTCGATAAATTCGTGATTGTATTTATCGATGATATCCTGATTTACTCACAAACGAGAGAAGAGCATGAGCAACATCTCAAAACCATTTTGGAACTACTGAAGAAAGAGAAACTTTATGCAAAGTTTTCAAAGTGCGAATTCTGGATCCGCGAAGTACAGTTCCTTGGTCACGTTGTGAACGAGAAGGGCATTCATGTAGACCCATCCAAGATTGAAGCAATAAAGAATTGGGAAGCCCCTAAAACCCCGACTGAAGTTCGACAATTTTTGGGCTTAGCGGGCTATTACCGAAGGTTTATTGAGAATTTCTCCAAGATAGCTCAACCGCTAACGACCCTTACACAGAAAGACAAGAAGTAAGACTGGGGTGATAAGCAGGAAGAAGCCTTCCAATTGCTCAAAAATAAGCTATGCGATGCACCAATACTATCCTTACCCGAAGGCACTGAAGACTTCGTGGTATACTGCGACGCTTCGCGTCAAGGTTTGGGCTATGTGCTCATGCAACGCCAAAAAGTCATCGCTTACGCTTCAAGACAGTTGAAGGTACATGAAAGGAATTATACCACTCACGACCTGGAGCTAGGCGCGGTGGTATTCGCCTTGAAGATCTGGCGACACTATTTATATGGTACTCGATGTACAATCTTCACAGATCACAAAAGCCTACAACACATATTTGATTAGAAGGAATTAAACATGCGTCAGCGACGATGGGTTGAGTTACTGAACGATTATGACTGTGAGATTAAGTACCATCCTAGAAAGGCAAACGTGGTAGCAGACGCGTTAAGCCGAAAAGAAAGGGTTAAGACCCTAAGAGTTCGAGCATTGGAAATGACTATTCGAACGAACCTTACTACACGCATTCGTGACGCACAACAAGAAGCCCTTAAGATGGAGAATCGTAGAACTGAATACCTCCGAGATATGCTGAAGAATTTGGTGCCAAACAAAGAGGGAACCTTGTACTTTAAGGAGCGTATTTGGGTTCCGCTCTATGGCGGTATTCGAGAAGTCATCCTTAATGAAGCTCATAAGTCGAGATACTCGATCCATCCAGGATCGGACAAAATGTATCAAGACTTGAAAGATTACTATTGGTGGCCGAGACTTAAAAGTGATGTTGCTATTTATGTTGGAAAGTGCCTAACCTGTGCTAAGGTTAAGGCTGAATATCCGAAACCATCTGGGCTACTGCAAAAACCAGAGATACCCATGTGGAAGTGGGAACAAATCTCGATGGACTTCATAACGAAATTACCCAGGACCCCGAGAGGGCGCGATATGATATGGGTGATAGTTGATCGATTGATGAAGTCTGCGCATTTCCTACCAATCCGAGAGAAGGATAGCACTGGAAAGCTTGCTAAACTATACTTGAAAGAAGTCGTGGCACGTCATGGAGTGCCTATCTCAATTATTTCAGACAGAGATGGACGTTTTGTCTCAAGGATCTGGCAATCCTTTCAGGAAGCCTTTGGATCTCAACTAGATCTAAGCACGGCCTTCCATCCGCAAACAGACGGCCAGAGCGAACGGACCATACAAACACTGGAAGATATGCTTCGCGCATGTGTCATGGACCTAGGCGGCAGCTGGGATACTCATCTACCTTTAGTTGAGTTTTCCTATAATAACAGTTATCATACAAGCATAAAAGCCGCACCGTTCGAAGATCTGTATGGCTGCAAGTGCCGCTCGCCATTATGTTGGGCAGACACTGGAGACAAACGTATGGTTGGTACTGAACTTGTACAAGAGACAACCGACAAAATCATGCAGATCCGAGAGCGCATTAAGGCGGCTCGAGATCGACAATAGAGCTACGCTGATCGAAGACGAAAACCTTTAGAATTCGAGGTAGGAGACAAAGTTCTGTTAAAGGTCTCACCTTGGAAGGACGTAGTAAGATTTGGAAAACGTGGAAAGCTGAATCCATGATACATCAGACCATTTAAGATCTTGGAAAGAATTGGTACCGTGGCTTACAAGCTGGAATTACCGGAAGAACTTAATGGAGTACATGATACGTTTCATGTATCCAACCTCAAGAAGAGTCCAACCCAAGAAACAGTGATCATCCCTGCAGATGAAGTGCATGTTGACGACACCCTCCGATTTACAGAACAACACGTTGAAGTTACTGACTGGAAAGTCAACACGACCAGGAGGAGCAGTGTCAAGCTTGTCAAAGTACGTTGGAACTCTAAACACGGACCCGAGTACAGGTGGGAACGTGAAGACCAATTTAAAGAAAAGTACCCCCACCTGTACAAGAAAACTCCTGCGAGAGTTAGTTCAGCCTGAATTTCGGGACGAAATTCTTTTAACGGGGGGAGACTGTGACAACTGGCACAAAACCGGTAATTTCCGTACAATTTAATTAATACTTGATAACTACAATTATGTGCTTAAATGTCAACATTATCTAAATTACATGCTATACTTGTGAATTCATGCACGTTTTATACTACAAGAAATTGCCTTATGCGTTAATGATAGCGTTGCGTCAGAAATACTAGTAAACTCACCGGTAAGACACATTGTGTCAACAATTCTGCAGAAAGCAGTCAGACAATAAAATTGGAGCCTAGGTGTAGGTCCAACATCAAAAATACATTAAAACCCAAGAGTATATACAAGGGTTAACATATAGACTTTCCGGAAGCTAGAATATGCACTAAAAAGCACCCGAAACGCACTTTAAATGCAGAATTCTGCACAAATCAGTTATAATCAGCTTTTTAACACATAAATATTATGCAGAATTCATGTTTTATTTTTCAGAATACCCTCCTAAGTGTTGGGAATTAAAAGGGTCACAAAAGGGTACATAAATGACACTAAACGGTGCAATTTAGCATTTTAACGAACCGGTATTTAACCGGACATTACCCGGAACATCAAAATATTACTAGAAGCATTATTTTATTATTTCTGAGCTAGTTATGGTCCCCGAACACTGTAACATCCCTTATAACATAATAACACTTCAAGTCCCTAAACTTTACACTTGAGAACTAACTTAATTATGTAACTAGAGATTTGAAAGTTACACCTTGCCCCCCCCCCCCCATATTATTCACGGTTGCAAAGGAGTGGCCCCCACCAAATATTTGCCAAGATATCTCATGATCTTGCACAATCTCCTTGGATCCACTTTGATTTATTTTGATATTACTTAGATATGATGAGATATCTTGGAAGATCTTATAAATGTCATCATCCTCACTTCATCTCACTTCACCACAACCTTCTCCTCTCCTCTCCTCTCCTCTCCTCTCTCCCACCTACGGTCGTGAGCCACCCCCACACCACCACCATCTTCATCAATTGTTCAACCATTCCAAGCTAGTTACATGGTGCAAGAAGGTGTTTAAGAAGGTTTGGAGCTTGTATATCTTGAAGAACCTTCTTCATTTGCTTTTACCCACCATTTTTGTCATCCTCATCTTCAAGTGTTCTTCCCTAGCCCTTGTGCTAGTGGTAAGCTCCTTGTAACTTATTACTTCATATATTGTTGATTAAAAGATGATGAACAATAATAAACTTGAAGAACACAAAAGAACATGATCATGATACTTTAACATAAGCTTAAAAAATAAGAATACATGTTGAATATGTTGATTTGCTTCTTGTTGATTGATGATTTGTGTTAGTGATGTTAGACATCATAAGAAACCTACTAGATTGTGATTAAACACATGATCTAGTAAGTTAAAGTGGTGATCTTGTGAAAGACCAAGATCTTCATGCTTTATGTCTTCATGAACTTGAATAATGAAAGTGATTTTCATATGTAAAAATGATATAAACAAAATACAAATCTTGTAAATAGATGGTTACAAGAATAATTTTTCCAAGAAACCAAGTTTATTTATGAGATTTACAAGTCATGGTTTCTAAGTAAACTAATAATGTTTTTAGTGTTTAAACAAGAATAGAAACGTGTTTGTAACAAGAAAAATACAAGAGAAGTATTTTTAGAAAAATCATCTTACAAGTTGTAAATGACCAAATCCTTTAATAAAGTGATTTACAAACAAATAACCATGTTTTTAAGGGTAACTAAACCTACTAAATAACATGGCAAGTTACTACAAATTTTTACAAAACTTCAAGTTCATGAAGTAGTGTAATTTACTTGATTTTGACACTCGATAAGTGTTAAGTGAGTTGATGATTGTTGATGATGATTTAAAAGAAAATAAACACATGTTTTGAAAACATGGGAAACCTACATTTTTAGGGGAAACCATGTCAAAATTTCTATAAATTTTGACACTTAGAAAAATACAAGTTTTGGTGAAACTTATTCCTTAAAAATATTTACCAAGGTTTCCCTAATTTTTATGTAAACTTCAAGTTAAGAAATGATGATTTCTTCAAGATAAAAATTGATACTAAGTATGTATATTTTTGAGGAAAATATATATATTTATTGATCACCAAATTTTGTGCTAAGTGTATGTAGTATGTATTATATGTAATAGTGTGTTA
Organism: Helianthus tuberosus; assembly: GCA_030545235.1. NCBI lineage: Eukaryota > Viridiplantae > Streptophyta > Magnoliopsida > Asterales > Asteraceae > Helianthus > Helianthus tuberosus. The sequence goes on from CM060354.1 coordinate 186,153,537, forward strand.
AGACTTGAAAATACACTAAATACTCCTAAGGAGTGAAGATACAAAATACACATACAACATGCTTAGACAAATACAAGAGAATATATTTATGAAAATATATTACTTGAAAGATTATGTAACTTGGACAAGTTATGAACATGAAATGAAGTTTTGGACGGAAATACATAACTTGGGTGAAAAATACAAGATACTTATATTTATTTGTGAGAAAATAATATAAGTAAGATACATAGTTAAAAATATAAATTATTTTTAACACACAAAGAATACACACATAAAAGATGGTGACTTGTACTTGTGCGATACAAGTCTAGTGACTAACGTTAATAAAACACGTATAGGTCACGGCGCTATATAAGCAAACCCGGTGAAGTTTACGGCGCAAGAAACGCAAAGTTGTGAGTTCACGCTCCCCCTTTTCTTTTAACTGTTTTCAGTTTTATAACTTCGGGGGTGAAATACATGTTACTAAATGTTTACAGAAAGATACAAAATACATGTGTGATGGTATGATTGATACAAGAACTGAGGAATGATATGAGAAATCGTGTCACGAATAGGGTACCATAAGCACCATTAATCGTGTACATACTAAGACCGCAGAACAATAGGTTAGATCTAATGGGTTTTCGGGCAGCCACACTCTTGGTGAAAACTAGTACCGAGTAGTGCTTTTGTGTCTCACTCGTGAATCGACAACTAGAAAAATGCCTATGGTTTGGATTGCTTCCTATGTCGTGTCACATGTTAATGGCTTTGCAACCCATTAACAACTTGATACATACAAAATACTTGATTTATACAAGATACATACCATGTTTTTTTATACAAAGTGTACAAACGTTCAATACAAAAATTGCATGAATTCACACCAACATTATGTTGACGTTTTTCCAAAAACTCACATGTATTTCAGGTAACTAAAGTGGATGTGCGCGCGGTCATACTCTTGCTCTTGGATGTTGTTTATGTTAATCTTTGAATAAAGTTGTAAACTTATCAAACAAAATGCTGTCTTGTGATGTAAACACTTAAAGTATGATTTCAGTTATGTAATGTTTGGCATTTGAAGTTATCTTTACGAGCATGTAGTATGTTTACCAATCGTTTGCAATGAAAACCTTTCATGATCACACCTCGTGCTTCCACCTTAGAAAGGGGTGTGACATAATATTTGTTGAAATGTAAGAGTTGTCGTTCACTTTTTCTTTAAAACATGAGACAACGAACGACAAACGTCCAATAGCTTTCACCAATACAACATCTTTCGTTTTCAAACAACAATCTCTAGCAAACTTTGTCCATCCATCCGTAAATATACAATGATCATATCTCTTCCTTACTCGTACTAACCATGATTTGTCACCATCAAGTAACTCTACAATTCGCTTATATGGGACCTCCTTGCCCCACAACAGAGTCTGAAAATCAAGTGGTATATTCTGCAACAGTAGTTAACAAACATCTTACATCAAAAATTAACGTAGAATCCTAATAGTAGCAAGAAAGTTAAAAAACATACAAAAAATATAAAATCATCTTCATTAAGGAATTGTAAAAAGGATGGTGTTTGATTGGATAGATTCATATCTGCAATAAACAATTTAAACTTACAAGTTATTATAAAAATCAAGTGGTATATTTTCACACTTAAGGTATTATAAAAACAAAGCACAAAACGAAAATCATCATCTCTCACAACAATTAAGCAAATGAGTATCAACCAAAATTTATATGGTTGATTTATCAATCGTAATGTAGAAGACAACATCACGAAGATGCATGCACAAATTGTGACAGAGAATGCTATCAGTAACTTCATTTAAGTTAATGCAGTATTTAATCAATAAAAATACACCGGATTACAGCAACTATTATTTGCTTCAAGAGAGAATATGAAACGCCGTCAGTGACAAACACATACTCATAACATTAAATAATGATTAATCTAACATATATAATACAAACAATAAATTCAAAGAAACAATACTTGAGTTTATAGCGTGTAATCTATATTATGCAATAGAACCTTACCGATTTTGATAAGAAAGTTATTTGAGAAAACTTCCGAATATCTTTTCTGGAGCTTATATTCAATAATGGAGATGAAAAGTATATTAAATGGAGTTAATAGAGATGTTACATTTACACTGGTTGGTTGAAATTAAATTTTGTAAAATTTATACTTTACCCCTTTTACATTAAAACATCGCAATTTTTGCACAGCAATAACCACTGTTTGAATATAAATTTAAAATGTTAAATACGAAAAACTTATCTATTACTTTAATATATTTATATTTATATAATTAAAAATAGTTTTTAAATCCCGATATTAAAGATTATTATAAGTTAAATAAATAAACAATTACAAGTTAATAGATAAATATCTTATTTTCAACAATCCCAATACATCTCACCTCTTCTTCTCCGGCGAAAAAACTCTACAGTTTCTTCTTCCTCACACTTGACGATCAGAAGTTTAAAGTTTTAGATCAGGTATTTTTTTTTGTTCTCTTGTGTATTTTATATGTATGCTTTGACATGTTCCTTTCAGTTTCCTCATTTCAAATTATATAAACATCAAAATCATAATGTACTGATGTTAAAATAGATAAACTTATATGAACTTATTTTCTTTAATTTATAATAAGATTTATATCAACCTATTTAGTTACATTTTGATTCATTCCATTTAAATAACAATCTGAAATATTATTGTTTCATAAATATTTGGTTGTAAATTTTACGAATGGTTTTAGAATTATTGTATGAACTGCCATGTAGTGTTGATACATTTGTTCTATCAATATTAATTTTCATAAAATATTCTGCAATCAGTTTATAGTACTCATATGTCTGATTTGTAAGTGAATATAGCCTTGTCTGCTGAAAAAAACTGAAGTTTGAAGTTGACACAAACATGGATATTTGAAAACTTTATTGCCATATAATACTTTTTTATTATACAAGAATAAAAATTTGATCTTACACAGTGTTAGATTCATATTGTTGGTTGTAGGGACCATATTGAAGTACACAACATATAAGTTTGGTCCTACAGAGTGTTGGATATTTTTTTATACCTTAAATAGAATGATTTTCAGATACAATTGATTTTATATTTTAGTATTTAACTGTTATTGTATTTTTTACTTTCAGATGGAGTTTATGATAATTATCAACGTCTCTCAATTGGCAGACCTAAATGAGGAATTGGTAGGCTATATTCTTAGAACAAATTAGCTCAAATCACAATTGTATGCTAAAAACTGTATTTATAAAATTAAAGATATATTAAATGTTGTGTATTTTATATACATAGGTACTTCCAAAGATAATGGCTAACCAATTACCAAGAAAGTGTGAAGTGATAAAGTTGGTTGATTATACGAGTTTTAAGTATAAGATTGCAGTACAGAGCATCGGTCATAAAAGTAAGAGGATAAACAGGCCAGAATGGACCCGGTTTGTTGAAACTTATAGAAATAACAACATAGACAAGCTGTGTTTAAAACAATTGAAGGAAGAAAAATTTGAGATAAATGTTTTGAACAATGAGGGATTGGAGATTAGAAAAGATGGCTCGAACAGAGATTATGTTCATGGATGCTTGATACAGGCTGAAGAAGAAACATACTGCAAGCAGGTTAAAAACTGCTACTTATTTTTATATATTACCAGTGTATCTTTTGGACTGTTAGAAAAACTTCTAATTTATATTTTGTATCCTATATAAAATCTAATATGACATTTCTAAAATATATGAAAATTATAGCATTTACCACACGATTTGCTGAAGCTGTTGTCGCAAAGGAGATTAAAAATTGATAACTTGGTTGCCAAAGTACATGGACCAAAGCAGAGTAGTAAAGTTGATGTGCATTATGTTTTCTCTCCTGAAAACAAAAAGGGATTAGCTGCTGGTTTTATGGGACCAGGATGGACAACTTTTTGCTTCGAAAATGACATTGAGGAAAGCTGCCAACTACTGTTTCAATGGATGGGAAGTACTCCTGAAGACGAATTTAACTTCACTGTGAAGGTTTTTAACAAAGACGGGATTGCACTTCACGGGGAGACAAAACATCACTGCAGCCGTACCAATCACCAACACCGCAAAAGGCGTCTACATTATAAAAAACAGTTTGAATACCATGTTTTAGAGACACACAGCTTGGTATTTACATATCTACTTTTAATATGGTTGATTTTACTTATAATCTTGGATCTATCTGTTATTACTTAAAGTATATGTTGTTTTGAATGAATAACTAAAGAAAGAACTTTCCTTTACAGGCAATACCGAGGAACTTTGTTCGAGAACACCAGCTAAATGATTACCGTAGAGCTGTGCTGTCATTGGGTCATGTGAAGTTTTTGGTACAGCTGGTTGTTAGGAGAGATCCTAGAAGACCTGACTACAACAACCATCTAGTGATGCATACAGACTGGCAGCGTATCATGGATGGAACGGGAATATCTGTGGGGAAAAAGCTGAGGTTTGAGATAGTCGAAGAAAAAAGTGTAAGAGGAGAAAAAAATACACTTTGAAGTTTGTTGACATGATCTTTGAACACCTTTTTAGCCTTGTATAGTTTATGTTTTAGTTGACATGTTTAATGGACAAATTTCTTGTTTGGAAACTAACTTAAGAATGAAGTTATGTAGTCTTAGTATATACTTTCAAAACTTTGTGGTTTTACCTCTGCTGATGAAGCAAAATGTATGATGAACCCAAGTTCTGTTGTGCACCAACATATATTACACAATTCAACAAAAGATCTATAATATAAGATCTTTAACAGATGATGATCAACAGCTCATAAGGTCTGTTGAAACACGCTATAACAGTGCTTAGCCTTTAACAGATATTTAGCAGTGCTTAGGGGTTAACAGATGTTAGCACGCTATAACAATGCTTAGCCTCTAACAGATGTTAATGTATCTCAGACCCCAACAGTTTTCCGACTAACCAATTGATTAAATTTTCATTCATTAATCTAACAATAATATACAGCCCTACTACTTATCCAGTCCATAAATAGCCAAATAAACTCAGCTGATGAACCAAAAGGTCTGTTAAGACAAAGATTGATGAAGCAAAGGTCTGCAAAAGAGAACCTCTGCTGATGAAGTAAAATGTATGATGAACCTAAGTCTTGCTGTTCACCAACAGCTATTACACAATTCAACAGAAGATCTATAATATAAGATCTTTAACAGATGATGATCAACAGCTCATAAGGTCTGTTGAAGCACGCTATAACAGTGCTTAGCCTTTAACAGATCTTTAACAGTGCTTAGGGGTTAACAGATGTTAGCACGCTATAACAGTGCTTAGCCTCTAACAGATGTTAATGTATCTCAGACCCCAACAGCTTTCCGACTAACCAATTGATTAAATTTTCATTCATCAATCTAACAATAATATACAACCTTACTACTTATCCAGTCCATCAATAGCCAAACAAACTCTGCTGATGAACCAAAAGGTCTGTTAAGACAAAGACTGCTGAAGCAAAGGTCTGCTAAAGAGAACCTCTGCTGATGAAGTAAAATGTATGCTGAACCTAAGTCCTGCTGTTCACCAACAGGTATTACACAATTCAACAGAAGATCTATAATATAAGATCTTTAACATATGATGATCAACAGCTCATAAGGTCTGTTGAAGCACGATATAACAGTGCTTAGCCTTTAACAGATCTTTTAACAGTGCTTAGGGGTTAACAGATGTTTGCACGCTATAACAATGCTTAGCCTCTAACAGATGTTAATGTATCTCAGACCCCAACAGTTTTCCGACTAACCAATTAATTAAATTTTCATTCATCAATCTAACAATAATATACAACCTTACTACTTATCCAGTCCATCAATAGCCAAACAAACTCTGCTGATGAACCAAAAGGTCTGTTAAGACAAAGACTGCTGAAGTAAAGGTCTGCTAAAGAGAACCTCTGCTGATGAGGTAAAATGTATGATGAATCTAAGTCCTGCTGTTCACCAACAGATATTACACAATTCAACAGAAGATATATAATATAAGATCTTTAATAGATGATGATCAACAGCTCATACGGTCTGTTGAAGCACGATATAACAGTGCTTAGCCTTCAACAGATCTTTTAACAGTGCTTAGGGGTTAACAGATGTTTGCACGCTATAACAGTGCTTAGCCTCTAACAGATGTTAATGTATCTCAGACCCCAACAGTTTTCCGACTAACCAATTGATTAAATTTTCATTCATCAATCTAACAATAATATACAACCCTACTACATATTCAGTCCATCAATATCACCAAAAATGTATATAATGTATAATAACAATATTATATTATATAACAAACAAAAGGTTAACCTTACTTGATATTCAAACCATAGATATTACATATCATTTTCATCATCGTAGCCCTTACAAACCAAACTTTTAACCACAGTTTGTTAAAACAACAGTTAACAGACATAAATAAAAACCACAAGGATTCTTCAAAAATAAGTTGTTTCTACTTATCTCTCATAAGAATTGTTTTTTCATAAGCATCTAATTGTTAACCTTAGTCAGCTTCTTCCGGGTTCTTCTCACATTAGTAGATAGCTCACCAACGCTGACAACATCAGCATCTCGAGCCATCCGCTTTCCATTGGGACTTGATCCATAATCCTTTTCAACTTCAACGGCTGAAGAGTCGGCCGTAACAGAGACAACATCCTTGCAACAGATCACAAAACAACCATTAATCTCATTTAAAAAAATAATGAACTCTTTTTAAACGTACTAAACATACTTTAAAAATAAATACTCACCCTTGAAGTTCGTTCAGCAGACACCTGGGAAGAGTCTGAAAGGTTAACGTCTTTAACGTCAGCTACCTCTTGAGTAACCTAAAGGATCATAATATATGATATCATATAAAAAAGTACAGAATCTAGTGTTTAAAACTCAAAAGAAAAATAAATAGATTGAAAGAGTAATTTTATATGCTACCTCATCAGTATTTTCATCACCATTACCATCTCCACCAACCAACTCAGCAATTATTACTGGATCATCACATGTTTTTTGCACAATATAAACACGATAGTCATTTTTAAGATTGAACTCTGAAACATCAATCTTAAAAGCAGCCTTCTTATCAACCAATCGAAATATCTCATGAGGGAATCCAGTATCATTGGCCTTAACCTACCTCTTTCTTATGTCACTCGCCGCTAATCCAAGAAGCTTCTGAACATCTCTATCAAACATAACAAAAGAAACACTATCACTCTCATCCTGCACCCGCACTTGCACCTTGAACCTGAAATATACACAACTAACTAAGTAAACTGCAAAACTATATTCAAATATCAGTCTTAGAATGTTACTTATATAAATATAACGCTAAATAATCATCATTGCTTACTTTGTGGTGATCGATGTACATTCAGTATGACATCTGATACAAACCAAAGAAGTCACAGGAAATCGAAGAATATCATCTGAAACATTTTCAACATTCTGCAAGTATTCACTTTTACCCATCACCTTCTTGAAACACTTACGACAGCCAGCATAAAACCAACCATACTCTTCTTGCACAATCTTAATTGTCGCAACCACAACACAAGACATTTCCTGTAAAAACACAAGACACTTCCTGTAAAAACACGCAGGTGACAAACCAAACAAATAACCAAACTATATACAAAGATGTGAAACCTTTTCTATCTCGCTAATCTCATCAACATGTTTCTTCACACCTTTAGTTACAAATTCTTTATGTAATGGAAAAACACTCTGAGACGATAGTATCGTTTGAGAAGTAGAACCACTCCCTTGTCCAAACTACAGTATATGCCTTTTGAATACCCCAAATGATTAGAATTAGTATACAAATGAGATGAAACCAAGTATTTGACTTGAACATCTATATACAATAGAAATTACATTGAGAAATTACCTCCTCCTTAGCTCATCAACTTCATCAATTTCTTCATTCAGAAAAATTCGTGTTGCAAACTTATCACTTTGAACAGTATATTCACCTATATGGAAAAGTATATAGATATTTAATGTATACCTGTCTTTATATTGCCAGAAATTAACAGTATAGTTATGATTTGTAGAAAGTAACAAAAATACATTTCCATTCCTTACACTTTCCATGCTGTATAACAACCATCACATGCTCATGAGGTGGGATTTTAGAAATGAAGTTCTTAATCTGCAGAGCATGATCATTCCACACAGTACACCGCAAAACCTTACCCCTACATGAAAAGAATATTCATATCAAAACAACATTGAATGAATAAAAACAGAAAATCAATCAGGAAAGCTATAACATTTATTAAAGTAGCAAATAAGCCATAAATTAACTACCATATTCACTAAGAATAAACTGTAAACCTCATTTATTACCATGATTCAACATTACATACAAACACTATAAATCTCATTTATTACCATTACCATGATCCCACATTAAATACAAACATTCTTCATCTTATTTATTAACATCATTAAATACATTTAATGATCAGTACATGACTGAACATATAAACAACAACTTACTCCAAATCTTCAATCTCGAAATTCATCTTCTTAGTCTCCTTTGGAGGTCGATCAAAGATTTCAAGATCTCCACAACAAATCACAGATCCAGCAACATCTATATGATCACATTATACAAGAATATAAGTAAAACTCTCTAATATTATACAAGCAAGACATGATTACAAAAATATACACTACCAACACTCAAAGCATTTAACGCCTCTCCTTGAAGAATATCTTCATAAGCTCTGAAATTGAAACCATACTCAACACCTTGCCAATCTCTCACAGGAGTAACAGTCGTGCATCTATAAAAGTTGATTTTATAACGCTGCACTACTACTTTATATAAATCTTTATTCTCACCAACACCAAATTTCGACAGAATCACAACAGCATCTTCTTGCAGCTGTCCATCAAAAACAGGTATCAGATGACTCTTAATACCTACTTGAATCTTAGCAACCTGAAGAACATTTAAAGAAAGTATCTTCTTAGCATACAACACTACATTTTCTAAAATAATAATAAAACAGAAAAGCAGAGATACAAATTACCTTCTCATCAATGAAGATGATCTCCATCTTGTAACCCTAATTCCATTTTCGAAGAATTCTCGCCTTCATGTTCCACATATCCTTCCCAGGATTCAAATCGTTAACAAAACTAAGATTATTACTGTCAACTGATATTGACATGCTTCTATTTCAGAATTCGGATTGTGATTAAATTTCAAATTTCAAAATCAGAGAAGATGAAAGCGTGATGAAATATGAAGAGGGAAATGAGAAGAAAAGCCTTATATAAGAAGGATGATTGACAGGAGTTTCTGAGTGACATGCATTAATTGCTAATTACTTATTCCCGTGCATATTTGAATTTGAATTTCCTGGTAATTAGCGTTAAACATCTGCTGATCTAAAAGCATTACGGAAGATAACAACAATTGCTGCTGCTAAGTATACGTTTGCCAAAGGAACCAGCTGCTACTTTCTCGTAGATGGGCAGTGCTTTGCCCTTTGGAATGTGGGCCAGACCTTTAACATTTGAAAATACACAAGGCAGTGGTTTGATAGAACATTAAATGTATTTTAAAGTGATTTATATATTAGGCTTTATGATGTAATAATGACATAAGAAAAGCCTTGTTGGACACCCTCTCCTGCTGACACATCAGCTTTTCTTATGTCATTGGGATTTCTCTTTTTATAGAAAGTATAGATAGATTGGTTTTATTAACGTTATTTTACTAATTTCGTGAAAATAACGTTAAAAGTGGAGGACGGTTAATCATGCATCATGTGGTGGCGTTGATAGCTGAAAGACAAAAGGGTACATGCACTAATCGGTCTTTGTCCCGATTGCCGAGTGTTATGTGCCTTATGTCCAAGGCTTGATGCAAAACTACTATTGAGCCGGGGGTCTCACTGGAAGCAGCCTCTCTATTCCTACGGGGTAGAGGTAAGACTGTCTACATCTTACCCTCCTCAGACCCTACCTTTGCTTTGCTATTGGTGGGATTTACTGAGTATGATGATGATGATGATGATTAAATTTAGCATTTAAAAAAGAAGATATATTTGAAGTTTAATTTTTTTATCTAATTAATAAATGGGATAACTTTATTTAGGCAGGAAAATACATTGGAATGCTTCTCATTTACTGACACGTGTCCCCATATGGTTTACTTTATTATATAGTATCTCTAGTATAAAAAAATTAAACTCCAAACTTTTTATATAACATATGATCTCTAGTATCTCTATAGAGCTTTATATAGAGAGTGAGGGAAAATAATAGTAGATAATAAAGCATTAATACCCCAAAATAGCTAATATAAATTTCTTACTTTTTCAAAAGAAAAAAAAACCCTCATTTAATCATTGATTCATGAAATGTTCTGTAAGACCCTCACCTTCACTTTATAATTTATACAATACTTATTGCATTTATACTTCATTCATTATTTAAAACGTCGAACTAACGACATTTATACAAGTTTCAAAACCTTCAAAAGACGTTCGCTAAAGTTTCAAAACATATTGTTAAAAACACAACATACTTAACTTTCAAAACATATTTACTAAAGTGTTATAACACAACACCAAAGTGTTTGTAACAAAAGTATTTGTTTTCATTTGCGGAAGCTTCTTGGCACGAGTGTTCGGTCCTCTAACATAGCTTGATCTTCATCCGCAAGTTCCTACGTTTTACCTATGACCAAAATCATCTAAAACATTAGTTATATAAGTTTTAAGATGATTAAACAAGTCCTAGATGTCAAAACACATGGAAAAAAACAAAATTTTCTAGCTCTGGTAGGCTGTCGCGGGCCGCAACAGAGAAGGGCTTGGCTTTCGCGGGCCGCGAGCCCTGTCGCGTGTCGCGACGGAAGTTTGTGTTGCTGTCGCGTGGCGCGACAGTGATGTTTTTCCAGCGAATTCAGGTTAAAAACCTGCATTTCCCAGCTATGATCTAGTTTACGCAATCATCCATAACTTGTTCATTTTTTGTCTGATTTGGGTCACGTTTCTTTCTACGTAATCTTAATTAGATCATCTATAACATGGAATTAAAATCCAACATTCATATGAACAACTTTTCTTAATTTAAACCCTCGGCTTATATATTTTTTCATAATTATTCGACCCGTTTCAGATTATGGACCATAAAATTTATTTATGACCTCAAAACTTCCATGAGATTCAATTCCTATAATCATATTAAAATAATGACATGTTTTACATACGACTTATGCGCTCTTATGTATATCTGCATGCTTAATCAACCTGTTTCAAACTTAATTACTTTAATGGATTTAACACGAATCCTTTAATATGGATTCACCATCTTTTAGTCATACTCAATCCTGAGTTTATGACTCATATTCATCATTAACCGTTTCTCGGCTAACGAACCTAATGTGTATTATTTAAGAATTCGGGCATTATTTGAAGTCTTATTATTGTGCGACCTTCCCGGTTCGCATCGAGACAACAATTTGACCCGTTTAACTTTCCTAGCGACATCCATCGCCTTATTTCACCAAAGTTCATTACTTTGGTTATTTTGACCCGTTTGGTTTTATTGGCGAATTCTATCGCTTTCACACAACCAAACATGTATAATTCGGATCACTTTGACTCATTTCAACATTTTAGTGGAATCCACCACTTTTACTTTTGTTCTATCGCTATTCACTAGTTAATCCATCCGGTTATTACTTAAGGAATCCTCCGTATTGGAAATAACCAAATTTCATAACGATTCAATTATCATTCAAATAACTAAACATAGAATACTAGCGAAATATTACGAAGCGTATAGCCACGTACCTTTTAAAGCTTTCCTTCCAAACGGTTATTCGATCATCCTTGATTACTTGAAGTCCCACCCAAATTTCCTATAGAATTCAATTTGAATACATTCCTTAGAACTCATAATTCTATATTCGACATCCAATGTTTTCAACTTAGTCAAATAAGTGATTCTTTCATATAAATCAATATTTCAAGATTCACTTAGACATTTTGTCGAACACCTTGAAGGCGAGATCATTACTATAACATTACTATGTTCATTAGTAACTAATTAACCATATCAAAGCACCCTTTTCATATTCATATAACAAGAATAACATGAACAACACTTGAACTTGCATCATAACAATCAAATAACATTAATTATTCTAATGATTCAAGTGTTTATCACAAAACCCATATAACGCCTACATGATAAATATTGAAATCGATAGGTTATGATATAATTTTATCAATTTCTTGTCTAAGACTCATTCTTAGACTTGTAATCATTCTAATTTAACCATAACATCAAATTTTCATTCAAGATGTTAGATTATAGGAGTTCATAAGAAATCAAAACATCGTTAAGTATAAAAATTGAACATACCTTGTGATCTACAAAGTATGAAGATCACGAATTTAGCTTAGAACCGATTGAATTCCAGTTTCTCTCTTTGATTTTTTAGATGATTGTAGTGAATTAGGGTTTTAAGAGCAAGAGCTCTGTTTTGGCTCTGTGTTGGTCGACCAGAGAATAACACACACAAGTGTGTGTTTGTGATTATAACTTGTTTTAAAAACAAGTTTCCATTATATCTAATTTGGTCCCTCTAGTTATTAATATGATAACTTATACATGTAGGCACACATATATAGTTTATAAATAGGGTTAAAATCCCTTATTTCTTTATCATTTAACATAGGTATTTAACTACATTAAATATCCTAGTTTTTTATTTTTTTTTCACTATTTTTATTATTAATATGATAACTTATACATGTAGGCACACATATATAGTTTAACTAGCCTAAGTACCCGTGTGTTACACGGGTGCTAATAAGAAAAATAACTACTTTAACATATATTGTTGATGTAAATATTTTAATTATATATACGTTGAAATATTAACGGAAATGATAGAGAGTACACCAAATAATTGAAATACATGAATACAAACAAAATAAATATTAATATCATAAACATATTAATACTGAATTCATACGGATTTGTTGATGCATTGTTTAACACCTAGCATTACAAATGGAAAAATGGAAACACTCAAGAGCACCGAACCGGCGTAGCCTCCTTAAAAAAGACCCGCATGGCATCCAAATGCCTCCTTATACCTGTGAGCTTCATCGACTATCACATACCTGATTCATAAGTGATAAGTTTAGTATTAGGCCATATTTAGAAAAGGGAAAAAGACAAAGAAAGTTATAGCCAATCTGTATAAAGATATTATTTGTAGAATTGTATAACACCAGCATGCATTAGAATAACCACATACCCTTTGTCCACATCATGATAGCCATGTCTTTTACAGCCTTAAGTTACGCACCAGAATGCATTAAAAGTAATTCCACAACCAATTGGAGAAGTTCTTTTCCGAATTTACACTCACCTTGATAACTTAATTAGGCTACTAATTTCCATCATAGCACAAAAAGCAGCACAAGTTGGAAGATTTTATGGCACTTACAATGAGCAAAAAAAGTGACAATAATATTATAGTAAATAAACTTAACAGAGTAATAATATAAAACAAAAAACTAGCATATACAAAGTTATTTGGTTTAAAGAGCTCAAAGTAGACTTCTCTCACTTCAATGGTAAGCAACTTAAGTATATGCTCACATAGCCTTAGCAACTGCATTCCCTATGGATAAATAAATAGAAAGCTAGAATTTACTGGAGACATCGTGGACAACCCGGTCATACGCCAAACATCTTGAGATCAATCGGCAATCGGATCTATTGGACTTCAAATCTGAAGCGCCAGAATCGCAGCTCAAAGAACACCACAAAAAGCCTCAAATATTTTAATTATATAAATGTTAAACTACTAACGCAAATATTAGAGTACACTGAATAATTGAAATACATGAATGGAAAAAATCACAGATCATTAAAGATTTCTTCAACTGACCTGGACTGGCTCTTTTCAACCGGACCATCTTGCCACCTCCATATTCTATCTTCTTCAACCTATGTTGAGTGTGAAAATAAAGGTTTTTGGACTAAAAAACACATTAGTCACTGAATCAACAAATATAACACTTTTGGCCGATGTAGTTGGAATCAGGGGAGAGAACCAGTTTAGATATAAATGTAAACTCAACTATATTCGTAAAGTTTCCAAGATCATTAGGTATCGGGCCCGCCTAAATTACTGTTGTAAAGTTCTCTGCAGAAAAATGTCAAGAAACATAATATTAATCCTAAAAGCTGTTTTTTCAAGTTATGCGTTGTATTAACAGTTTTTCATTTATTTTCACTGATGCGTCACAAATGTGATAATTTTATTCAAGAACCAAATTATGCGTTGTATTAAAAGAAACCTCATTTGAAATGATTTAAATTGGATAATAATAATAACCTCATTTGAAATGATTTAATAGAGATGATAAGCACTTTCCATTCATGAGGTAACTTTCTTTATTTATTTATCATAAAAATCTTTCTAAATCTTCACACTAACTGTCATCATATATTAAGAAAAAAGTTTAAGAACCCGCGAACTTCGCGGGTTGGTAAAAGAATATATCTTCATTATCAATTGATATAAATATTATGATTTTATACACGTTAAAACACAAAGGAATATATTAGAGTACAAACGTTCCATTACTTATGTAAATATCACCAGTTTACATATTTTGAAAAACCTTCCACTCTCGATCACATTCCCACTCTTAGTTGCCTTATACTCCAACCTGAAAGAATTTGGTCAAACATGACGCCATCTACTCAAATAGAATCAACATACCTGGGACAACAGATATGGTGTTGCCTATCGTATATTATGCTTGTCACACATGAAATTTAACTACAACTAATATAGGTAAATTAAATAGTGTACCGACCTGTTGAGTTATGCGTTTATACATTCAGATGGTGGACCATATCTAACTGTGATTGATGGTGGTTGACTGTTGTAAGCATGTTTATCCATAACCCGACCTGAACCATGACTAAGCACCATAATTTACTTTGTTTAATACAGCCAGTTCCCAATGGCCTGTTCAATCACCGGCAGCTACCATTGCTGTTGGACCTTGCATTAAACTCGTTAGTCCCAAATGTGTCACACACGAAATTAACTACAACTAATATAGGTAAAATAAATAATGCACCGGGTTATGCGTTTATACATTCAGATGGTGGACCATTCTTAACTGTGATTGATGGTGGTTGACTGTTGTAAGCAAGTTTATCCATGACCCGACCTGAACCATCACTAAGCACCATAATTGTCTTTGTTTAATACAGCCAGTTCCCAATGGCTTGTTCAATCACCGACAACTACCATTGCTGTTGCCTGTTGGACCTTGCATCAGCTGCTACCATTCATCTTACCCCTATAAAATATATTATTGTTAAATCTTAAATCTGATTACACATAAGTTTTTTTTACTAAGAAAGAAGCCTATTTAGACAGCTAAAAAAGTATACACTAATAGAAGGTATATCAAAATATGCATGCTAAATAAAGTAAAATTATAATAATATTTCTCAATACATAACTATTAGCATAAGAAGTACAATAAATTTCTATTGACATAAATATGATAGCATGCAGTTGGATTAATGAAGTTTTCCTTATACATACATGTGTACAAAACGTTGGGATTTCCATCTTATGCCACTTCGAAACTTCATTGGTCAAACTTCTCCGGCTCGGTAAAATACTAAGGTGAATCAATATTACTAAATAGTAGCAAAACCTTCAATCCTTTTGAAATTAGGCACCCTGCAAGATTCATTTTGAAACAATTTTAAAAAAATTGTATCTTATAATAATTTAAATTTATAAAACTAATTTTAAGAAAGCAATATAAAACAAACCTGAAAATGGTTGCAATCCTGTGTTATATATTGATGTGTGTCGAGATTTATGGGAGTTTTGGTCGGTATTCTGATAAAGAAAAGTCAGAAAGTATTAACGGGTCATCTTATTTAAGGTCTTACAGTAGTTTTGTTCGATATTCTAATAAAGAATAGTCAGAAAGTCGGCATCGATCCTTTCTGTAATATTTTACCAAGTAGGTTTGAGAAAGATGGGTTAAGACGATCACACTCAAGTGTATCAGCAAAGCATGGTGAGTCATGGCCCATGAAAATAGTTGCTGACTCGACTGGTGCTAACAAAAATATCCATAGCCGTTCTTTACCGTCTGGTGGTGGCATTAGTGGTCTAAAGATTGCGTTTGAGAGAGATTTCCCATGTCTTGAAGTAGAAGAGAAACAAACGGACCCTGAGCTTGGAAAAGTCACGTCTCCTGGATTGTGTAATGCCATTTAGAGCCTATCATTTAATTGGTAATTCAACTGTGATTGGTGGTGATAAATGGATCTCAACACAGGTTGAGGTGCCTGTGATAGTCAGTAGTAATGGAAGCAACACTTATGTTGTACAACCGACACCAATCTCTGCAACCACAAGCATGATAACTGGTAGGAACATGGCTGACACTTTGGCACAGGGTCCTTCTCGGGCCCAGACTGCTCCCCAATTTTGTCTACCGGAACTCAAAGGGTCAAAGAGCTTGCGATCAAGCAATCTAGGCAATTGATTCCCATGACTCATTCTATGCCTAAAGCATTGGCGTTTAATGATAATCCCAAGCCAAAGGTTGCACAGTTGCAGGTTCAGAGTTCTCTCCTTGTCAACCATGCACACTCCCCCGACCTGTCTCTACAAATTTTGACTCCTTATAGACAAAGGGCTGAAAACAAAATAGCAAGTTGGGTGAATTCGTTCAAAAGGGCATGCTGAAGGTGATTGTTTTTCAAATTAAATCCCGACTGCTGCATAATTACAAAAGGAAAGAAAATATCAAAGAAGATGTAGAAAATTACATGGGGTCATATAACCCAGACTAAACTCCCCTTGCATAACTTGAGTCGTAAAATCATATACCTCCAACCATTCAACTTGAGTTATATTTTATATTAAGAAACAAAAACATATCAAAGGCTGCAAATATCATGGGATCTAATAGACAATAACTTAGGATTGAAATTAACTCATTTGAACACATGTGAAAACTATAAAAAGGGAAAAGTCAGATTATACGGCATATTAAAACACCTTTACTTCAAAATTAAATATTTTACTCAAGATTTTATTTTTAATTCAACTATATTAAACTGATAGTAGGTTTAAACATAGTTAACCTAAAACTAAATAATTTATAGTACTCTTGTAAAGCGAAAAGCATTTAAAAGGGACGATGATGAGCTTTTGCTGACAAATAAAAAGAGTTGGATCTGTTTTAATTTAACAAATGAGTTAGCAAATAAAAGACCCAAACCTGAGATGTCTTTAATTCGATTTCATCCCATTTTTCTGGTATCCCAGTCCCAGCATAGATTAACGCTCCAAGACCATATTGATGCAAGTTTAACATGAAGTTGCGTAAGAATGTTTGTATATATAGTATATACAGACACCAGCAAATCCATCGCGATTTGCAAGACCCTGAGCAAGGTCAACTGTCCCTTCACAATAGTATGTCCAGTTAGATAAAACATCCATTCATAGAAATAATAGAAGCTACATTCACATAAACTGCTTATGTAAGAAAATATAAACCTACAAATTGTAATTATTCATTAACTATAAAAAAAGATACTTCAAACAAAATGTATTTGCCTACTGGTTGATTATTAACTCACCTCCTTGCTGTTTTCATACGAAGTCTTCATAAGCTTTTGAGGTTACTACTCACTTCATCCAAGAACTTAGCCAGTGTAAAAGATTAGGAAGTAGAAATTAGGATACACTTGATATATCACAGGTCAAAGAGGAAAAGTTCATAAGACATTGTAAACAAAAACCTATGAACACAAATTTGCCCGAAAGAATAAAATACATCACATCACATCACATCTAGGGGTCGGTAGTTCATGGGTTAATGATTGGACTGGAACTCTTTTGTTCATTTTTTGAGGTATCAACACTCTTTTAGTTAAGCAATAAAACCATGTTCATCTGGAATAACCTTCAAAAGATCACAATATTAATCCTAAAAGCAACACTACCCTCTATATCATCCTCTTTATCCGCCCTTTGATAAGCATCCTCATCGTTCAAAATTGAGCTTTGCAAAATCCCTAAAAACTATCAGAAACATTACAAATCTCTTAGACACTGACGGGTAGTCTGTAGGACAACCCTTAATGGTTATAAAGTATAATTTAATCCCGAATTTATCCATGTATTTATCTTGTATTAGATAACTACGGTTGCTTGTGTTTCAGGTACATTTGGGGTTTAAAAGTGTGGAAATAAAGCTTCGAATAGACGCGACTGGATTGGAGATTGAAAGACGGAGAATAAATGAAAAAATAAAATTGAAGAATTGAAGAATTAAGAAGATAACATGATAGAGGACGAAAGTTATGACCTTTCCCCAGACTGGTCGTATGCTAATTCGAGCTGTAGTACGAAGCTTTACATTCTTAAACTTTGGATTTGGAGAGCCTCCACCAATGGCAGCTTTGCGGAAAGGTGGACAAAACGTGTGTTTCTTGAGTCTAAAATGTAATTCCAGGAAATATCTTTAAAACCCCACTGGAATCGCATTTTTTCGAAGAAAATTGAGCGTTTTATGAATTTTTCCGTATCAAAGGTTCAAGCTGCGTTTTCTGGCAGAATTTGCAGCCCATTACGAATGTCATAACTCAATTTAGGAATTGAGTTATGATCTCAAATTCTTGCTGTAGAAAGTTTTAAGTGATTAAAAGAATCGCCAAGTGGAATTTCGTCAATCGGATAAACGAGAAATTTTTAATGAATTTTTCCGTAAGCAGCAGTCAGAAGTGACGAATCTGATTGCAGCTTAGTAAATGAATTTTTATGAATTTTTGGTAAAGAGTTAGATCTTGAAATTTTAACACAAGGTCTAACCCTCCGAGAGGTATGCCACATAAAAAAATTCATAATTTTTGAAGACTTGTAAACAGGTTAAACAGGTCACCAAAAACAGCCTATTTTCAGTGATACGAAACTTGATTGTTGATGTTATAAATTATGCCCACAATGTTTATATGTTGAAATTATGAATCAAACGCGTAATTTCCTAGTTCGACTAATTACGTGTGATGTGGGGTAATACAAATTTTAATTTTGAAGTCGATTTAGCTTATATGCACATATCATATAATTAAGGGTAGTTAACTTTTGAAAAGTTAAACTAACCATGGACTGAGTCGAATAGTAGTTTTGACATAGAAAATACGTAAGGTGGAATAGTCGTGGTTATAATGACTAATCTAACCGCCTTGTGAATTATGATGATAGTTTGACTCTTGACAAGCTAGATGGAGGCTTGGGAATGAAGCGGGTCAAACGGAGCAAGTACGAAAAGGAAAGCGTAATTTGGATGCGAGGTAAGTAAAAGCTTACACCCTTTTTAGTATACATCAGTTGTGTGTATTGAAAATGAATAAGGAAAAGTTAGTAATAGAGTTATAATGTTCCGACGCAATTAACATGAGTCGGAACTAGTGCAATGGTGAGAAATCATAAACAATGGCAAAAAGGGTAAATTGGTAAATTAGTCATGTGACGATGAACTAATAAGAAATTTTGAAACACTACGTTATGGTGTAAACCGGAATGGGTAAAAGGGCGAGATGGTAACTAGATATCATCTCATAATGGAAAATGGTCGTTCGGACTAAACGGGTCAAATGATATTGGCAAGATCATTTGACAATATTAATTGATGATCGCTTGTTGAGTTTTGTGATTACAGGAAATATCATACGGTTCGCGTTGGTATTAATTAGAAATTAATAGTGAAAGATAACGGGTCAATCCTATGACTCGAGCCAGGTACGCATATTTAGAATTATTGTTAAAAGCGATATTCTTGGTCAAATATTAGCGAAAGTCCTTCGTCGTAAAATGAAGGACTAAAACTGACCAAAAAGCCCTTGATGGGAAAACCGGGCAAACGACCCTTAGAGGTTGTTTAGGAATTAGTATTAAGATTACGAAATAAAAGTAGATACTTTAATGTAGTAAAATGATGGGTGAAAGGAGAGTGAAATTTAAAGTAAATGGTAAATCCCTCTAACGGGTCAAAATGAAGTTTTACGCATAACTCAACCTTTGGTGGTATAATGTATGAAAGTTTTAGACTCACGAGTTAATGGTTTTGAGATAATAAATATCTCTAGAATTTATAATGATTAGACGAAAGTGGTTTAAGGAATCATGAAACGGGTCAAAAGTGTTAAAAAGGGATTTCAAGCCGAGAGCTTGAAATCTGAATTTTTGAACTAGCGGAATGTCAGGTTTTAACTCCATAAGATGGAGAATTAAATTTCGAACGCATAGGAAAAAGAATCGCCTAAAACGGACTAGTAGATAAAAAGTTATGGCTGTTTAAAGTTCGATTTTTGTGGAATAATTGAGCTGGGCAGAAAATGCAGGTTCAGAAACGGACCTGCTGGAAATTAGTCTCCCTCGCGACACGCGACAGGGTCCCTCAATTGGGGCGCGACACGCGACAGGTGTCGCGACTCGCGACAGATTAAAGGTTGCCTTCCGCGACACGCGGGAGGCATGATTTTGGAAATTTTATTTTGATTATCATTATTTGATATTGGAACTTATTTATACATGTTTATAAGCTGTTAGAACTAACTTTTAAGTTGGTTTTGATCATAGGTGAGTATAGCAAGCATCCGGAAGACGATCAAGCAATCAAGTGAACCGAACACATGTCAAATGAAGCTTCCGCAATGACTTTATGTTGTTTTTGTTTTAAGTGAACTATGTAAACACTTGGAACTATATTTTGTTTACTTTAAACACGTATGAACTTTGACTTGACAAAGTTTTTAGAAAGTCACATTTTTCATATAAAATGCGTAATTAAGGTTATAAACATGTTAAATTGAGACGGATGTTACACGAACTGTTGGGTCTCACCTTAAAAAGGGGGGAAATCTAAAGAATTAGCCTATGAGACTAAGTGAAAGAACCTACGGGTCAATAGCGTAAAACGAGGGAACTAATTATGATTCCCCGTCTAAAACGAGAACGGAAAAAGAATAAATTGTGGGTTGTCAATTTCCTTGACATGAGTAATTGACATAGTCAAAGAGAAAAGCGTTAAACTAAAATTTAGTATTAGTAAGAAACAACGCTTTAACAAATATGAATATTATGAGATGAATTCGGAAAGTGATTAGTATCAAAGAATAAAGATCTTGACACTGACAGGTGCAAGGCGATACATTCGAGAGAAAGATTTACGGTAATGGAAAGTCGAGATAAACTTAAACGCGTCATGACACGTTCACGCTCAAGAAAAAGTAATATAGAATGTGACCACGTTGTAATGTGAGTCACAGGATAAGAGATCATAAACTTAGATAAGCCTCGGGAAGGCAAGGTGAATATACCCGAGCGATGGGGTTTAAGGTAATCGGTGACTAACAAGTCTAACCGCCAAAATAAACAATTGATAAAGATAAAAAGATACCAGTTGAAAGTAACGGCCCACGAGGCCTTATACCCGAAATGCGCATACGCTTAAAGGCCAAAAACACATTACCACACTTTTTGGTAAGATTATTATAGGCGAGCAATGCTCAAGAGATCACCGAAACTAAGGTTTAGATAATCTGAACCAATAAAGTACGTGAGAAAGGTTTCGGGGACGAAACCTCTTTAAGGGGGGTAGACTTGTAACACCCCGAAAACGGGTTTGGTAATTAAACCCCGTTAATACTAAAGAGCGGGTAGAATACCGTTAGCAGAAAAGATTAACCCGGAAATTATTAGGATTCAAATAAATAAGCCTAATAATAAATAAAAAGAGAGGAAACGACTTGAGAAGACAAAAGTTCATAAGGAGCCCGAGTTAACGGGATTTAAAATAAAACGAGTTTTTTAACTTACCGAACCTACTAAGCTGACTAGGAATAATTCTAACCTAGTTAGATAGTGACTTTTGAGTGGGTTAAAACACTTAAATTATGAACTAAGGAAAAAGGAGGGGCCAAACTTGTTAAACTTGAAACTTGATTTAATTAAAACAAATAAAAACCCACCAAACACACACAAGAGTTTGTGTGTCTGGTCGATTGAAGCAGAGGGCGACCAAAGGGAAACCCCCAACCCTAGTTCATGCCAAATCTCTCAAATTGAAGGTCCAAATCAAGTCTAAATCGAAATCCAAGTACGAATTAGTGATCTCCACTGAGAAATGAGTCACGAGGTATGTAAATTTCATGAGAAATCTCTAGTTAAATTTCTGAGCAAACTTAGAGAATTCGAATTAGATGGTTGCATGTTCGTTATATGATGAAATATGAACATTGTAGTGTCTAGGAGTAAACCCTAGACAAGCATATGATGAAATTAGGTCTAATTCTTGTGAATTCATGATCACCATTGAAGGTGATAAGTGGGTTTTGACGAAATTCGTGTATGTGATGTTTTTAGGGTTTTTGATTGCTAAAAATAGTGTTATAATGTCATAAACATGTTTTAATTGAAAGCTGAATTCAAACAGCTTCTGATCAGAATTTACAGCCGACTTATATTGGCTGTAACGTGGACAAAACGTGACAAAAACATGTGTTTCTAGAGTCTAAAATGTAATTCCAGGAAATATCTTTAAAACCCCACTGGAATTGCATTTTTTTGACGAAAATTGAATGTTTTATGAATTTTTCGGTATCGAAGGTTCAGGCTGCGTTTTCTGGCAGAAATTGCAGCCCATTACGAATGTCATAACTCAATTTAAGAACTGATTTATGATCTCAATTTTTTACCGTAGGTAGCTTCAGGTAATTCCAAAAAGCTCCAATTGGAATTTCGTCAATCGGATAAACGAGGAATTTTAAATGAATTTTTTCGTAAGCTGTAGTCAGAAGTGACGAATCTGATTGCAGCTTAGTAAATGAATTTTTACGAATTTTTGGTAAAGAGTTAGATCTTGAAATTTTAACACAAGGCCTAACCCTCCGAGAGGTACGTCACATAAAAAAATCATAAATTTTGAAGACTTGTAAACAGGTTAAACTGGTCACCAAAAATAGCCTATTTTTCGGTGATATGAACTTGCCTAATTGATGTTAATCTTGGCTAAATGACAACTTATAAACTAGTTGTTGAATATATGGCATGCTTTGATTGATAAGAGTTTTAAATATCAAGTCGATTTAGACTTAATGTTGTAAACCATGTGATTGAAAGTAGTTAACTTTGATAAGCTAAGTTAACGAATCATGAAGTCGAATAGTAGTTTCGACATAGAAAATAAGTGAGGTGGAATAGTCGTGATTGTTAATGACTAATTTAACCGCCTTGTAAATGATTGACAATAGTTTGATGCTTAACGAGCTAGGTGGAGGCTTGGGAAACAAGCGGTCAAATGAATCAAGTACGAGAAGAGAAGCGTAAACCAGATGAGAGGTAAGTGAAGCTTACACCCCCTTCGTAATTACAATACATTTATTTGTATGTATTAGTCATGAAACATGTTAGGTATTGGAATTATGACGTTCCGGCATGATGGAACGCAAGTTGGAATAAATGAAAATGGTAAGAAACCATTAATTAGGGTAATAAGGGTAAAACGGTGGACTAGTCGAGTGAAGACTAATCAATAAGGAATTTTGAACATCGCGCTTTAGGGTGAACCGTGAAGGGTAAAAATGGTTAATTGACAATCCGTAAATGAGTTAGCGGATAGATAAAGATTTAAAAAGGTAATCTTTTGGTGTAAGTCTTAACGGGTCGAATAATTAAAGGAATGTCCTTTAAGTAATTGGAAGTCATGGTGTAAACCGGAATAGGTTTAAGGGGCGAGATGGTATTAAAATACCATCATACGTAGATAAAAGGTCATTTCGACTAAACGGGTCAAATGGTGTGTTAATACCATTTGGCAATAATAACTGATGACAGTTTGTTAAGTCTGTGATCGCAGGAAATATCATATGGTTGTAATGCTTTTAACTAGAAGATTTAAAAGTAAAAAGGTACTTAAACAAGTCAATGCTATGACCCGATTCCAGGTATGTATAAGTATGATTATGGCAAAAGTGAAATCTTGGCCAAACAGGTTGACAAAAGCCCTTCATCATAAAAGAAGGGGCTGAAAATTATCAAAATGCCCATGAACGTTAAATCGGGCAAACGGCCCTTTTGAATCGTTAGAAAATTAGTGTTATATTAAAGTTTAGCTTTCTTATGTGCAAAAGAGTAGGTATGAATTCCTTTTTGGGCAAAATACCTCAAAATGGTATTCGTCGTAAATTGATAAGCCGAAAGGGGTAAATTCGGAATAGACAACTTACATCTTTTAATCCACCGCAAAGATAGTTGCGGTGGAAGTTATGCAAATACCTTAATGCGGTAAAATGACGTGTGAAAGGAGAGGGCGTGATCTAAGCTTAATTGTTTAAAATTCTCTCAAACGGGTCAAAAATGTTATATTTGAGTTTCAAGTCGAGGGCTTGAAATCCAGGATCTTGTGCCCTCAAATGTCGGATTATTACTCCATGAGATGGAGAATAAAATTTCTAACGCGTAGGAAAAAGAATCGGTTAAAACGGATGTATAAATTGCAGGATATGCAAGTTCGAAGTTGTCAAAAAGGAATTATAAGTGCTGGGCAAATATGCAGCACCCAGCAACAATCCTTCTGTAAAAAGGTGGCGTCGCGCCACGCAACGGCATAACATCCTCATCGTCGCGCGACGCGACGGCGGTGGCGGGCCGCGAAGGCTAAGCCAACCTCCGTCGCGGGGCGCGACAGCCTCAGTTGCTGGATTTTGTTTGTTATTTTTAATATTTAAACAGTGGAATTTGTATAATTGTGTTTTAAAGAGGTCAAAACTAACTTTAATGTGGTTTTTGACCATATGTGATTGCCAAGAGTGCCCGGATGAAGATCAAACTCGAAGAGGAACCGAACACTTTCAATATACAAGCTTCCGCACGTTGTTACTTCGTCGCTTTTAATTGACGAACTTATTTCTATTACAATGTACAGAAAACCTTTGTAAAAGTTTTAATAAACCTGCATTTTTATACGAATGTGTAAATATAAATATACATTTAATTGTTGTGAGAAAATCATTAAATAATGATAAGGGTCTTACATTTTAACACGAACCAACAATGAATATATTAAAAGAAATACATATTAATATAATGTAATATTTTTGACTAATCGATTTAGGGGGTGCTTGGCCTAGCTTTTTTAACAAATCTTATAGCTTTTTTAGTTTTTTTTTATATATATAAAATAAGCTTAACTTGGTGTTTGGTTTAGCTTTCTAAGCTTATGCTTATTAGCTTATATAAGCTAATTTGAAGATGGTTTTTTAGCTTATTTGAAGAAGCTTATTTGTGTAAGGGCAAATCATAGAAAATAAGCTATAAGCTAATCTAAACACTTAAAAATAGCTTATCAAATAATAGAAAATAAGCTATAAGTTACTTTAAAATATAAGCATAAGTCAAAAAAAATAAAAAACTAGGCCAAACACCCCCTTAGTAGAATATAAACACTCAGAATGTAGGTTTTATGGATTTTGTATACTCGGATATATTTATGAGTCATGTAGAGTTTGCTTTCAAATTAAAGTATTTCGTGTGTAACGTAATCAATAGTCGATAAGATTGGAAGTTTCCCTAAGAGCGAGTAGTTGTTTTATGTGAATTTAGGAGTAACAATTTGATATTTAAACTAGACCAGGTAACTTCTATTTATATAAGGTTGAACCATCACATCGTTTTAGTTGATGGTTATACGATTGGGGGTTTAACCGAAGGCAATTACATCAACTACATTAGTAAACACTCAGTAGTTATTATGTCATTGTCCCTTGGACCCCATCAGGGGCCAACTCCCGATCCCTTGCTAGGGTGTTGCTTCCGGATCCCGCCAAGGGGACAGTGCCCCATTGGAACCCTAGATATTCTTCGGCACCGACGTCATTATAATGTTGAACGAGCGTGAATTTCACATCTCTTAACTCATATAAATAGTTATTATGATTTTTTCATTTGGTCTTCAAGTAAATCCAATGGCCCAAAATAGCTTGATGACACTAAAATCAACAAGAAAATACACTTTTGACATGGTGCAAATCCAAAAATCGGACAAACTTGTTATGAGATGAATTTATGACAAAGTTCCTAAGACCTTGTGTAGTGGGAGGGGGAAGATAATGCCCCACCTTTGAGCATTATCCGTCATGTGGCGGTCTAGTTAGTTTTTAGGCATTATTAGGCATTATCTTATAACGGGTGTAGTGGTATAATGCCCCTGCAATTATTATCCATTATTATTTTTTGTTGTTTTAATTAAAACTAATGTTTAAATGGGTGTAGTGACATGATTGGCCAAAAGAATCTCACCAGTCGTTTGATTTGGAACGCCCCAAGAATTTTGAAGAAAAACGTTCCTAGAGGCGAAAAAGTCAAAAAACCCCACTACGGATGGTCTAAGGTGGTCTATGTAGAAAAGTTGATGTTTTTTTATTAAAAACAATACTCTTTTTACTTGTGAGAAATAATATACTACAACATCGTTTAAAAATTATATAATGATAAACATGAAATACATATTCAACAAAGATAAAAGGATTTAAGCATAACGACAACATTCTATCCAACTGCTAAGATTGTTGTGGAGTCATGTTTAACACGACTCTATTAAAACGACTTTTAACTGCTACCAAAATCTTTTCCCATGCTACAATAGCGGAAACAGTGGCTGTGTTGTCGAAAATGGTCTCACAAGTCGGAAAGTTCACATGAAAAGAGTATGTTGAATATCCTGGAAATGCTTGTTTTGGTTTTCTAAGTTTCGGGACTTCTGATGGATTTTTTTTCCTCATTTTTTAGTTTTATAGTCAGGAGCAGACCCATCCCCAGCCCAAGGTGGACGGGCGCACCCTCGAAAAAAAATTTAATGCTATTTTCTGTAGAAAATCCCGTCCGCACCCCTTGAAATTTTTCGTCCGCACACCTTAGGTAAAAAATGTTATCGATTTATATTTTAATTTTTTTTAGTAAACTCTGATTTTTTTTTTTAAAAAGCTACCTAAATTATATAAACTTATACTACCCACCTTAACCCAAATACCAAATACATTAACCCACTATTTCATTAAACATAACTAGCCCACTAAGTCCATTAACCAAACCCAACCTAAGTTCAAACTATAATACTTAAAATAAGCCCAATAGTTCCTTAGAATTCCTCCCGCCCTCCCTCTCTTGCGTCGTCTCCTGCCAGCGATCAGCGAACACGGCAGCAGCCACAACAGCACGTCATCAGCAGCCGCGAACCACCGTCGCCGTCCAACCGCAAACCAATCGGAATCCGATAAAGGGCAAGTTTTTCTGTTTTTTTTGGATGATTTTAGTTGATATTATAGGAGAAAAAGGGTAATAAAATTCTTAAATAGGTTTGAAATTTCGTGTGTTTTGACCTTTTTTTGGTTGTTTAGATTATTTTTATGGTGATTACATACGATTTCTAGGGGTTGAATAGTTGAAAATTAAAATTGAAACATTATATTATGGAGCGATGAACTTATGGATCAATTTGTTTGTGATACGAACCATGAGTAGGGATGTTAAGTGATAGTTGCATATGTTATATAGAGAAAGACTTGCTTAAGAAAGTAGCTTTAGATGTTTTGGATAGATTTCAAAAAATGAAAACCCGTATTGCGACGTTTTAATTATGTTTGTAACAAGGTTTGACGTGTTTTTGATGATTATATAAATTTAGTTTGATGTTCTTTTGTTTTACATGACCCGAACCGACCCGAACCGACAGCCTAAAATTTTTAAAAATATTTTGCACCCCTATGGAAAAATTTCTGAGTCCACCATTGTTTATAGTGATATGAAAAGAAATGATTCATTGATTTAACTTTAATAAACATAAAAATTAAATTGCATTAAATGTTTGTAACAACTGCCATTAATGAGAAACTTCTTGTACTAGTAGAAGTTCAAGTTTGACCTCTCAATCCTTTTGAACTCAACTTAGTCTGTCATTGTGAACTTAGTCTTAGGCTGATCGGTATGGTGACGGAGAGGAAGACGGGACGGGATGAAGACGGAGGGGGCGGGATGGGGTGACGGAGCCGTCGCCGAGAAGAAAGAAGGGGGCCCACATGTTTTGGTCCGTCCTGGACGTCGAGAAACAGACGGAGAGGACGGTGACTGGATGAAGACGGGGGAGGGGGGGGGGGATGGGGTGACGCCGGCGCCGGGGCTGAGGACGGGCCATACCGTCCAGCCTTAGAGACACTTCACTTCTTAGTAATTGCAGTAAAACGTAACTAAATATGCTTAGTAAGCATTCTAACGTATTACTTACAAATAGGGGTGTCCACAATTTGGCTTTGATGGTTTTTAAGCCAGACCATTAATAACGGTTTTTTATCATTGTAAACGAAAACTAACTTTGCGCAAATTGTAACCGAACAAAATCGTACCGTTACGATAGTTTTGGCTAGGGTTGTAAACGAACCGAACGTTCAGCGAATTGTTCGTGAACCGTTCGGCGAGAAGTTCGTTTACGTTCGTTCGTTTAATTAATGAACGAACATGAATAAGAAATTTCGTTTGGTTAGTTTAATCAACGAACACGAACATATGTCTCGTTCGTAAACGTTCGTTTGTGTTCGTGAACACGTTCGTTTGTGTTCGTGAACACGTTCCTTTCTTTAATGAATGAACACAAACATAAAATCTCATTCGGTAATATAAAAATGAGTTTCACAGTTCTCATTTATATATGATAAAATTTAAACTGAATGAACAGTAGTTTATAGTTTATTATTAAATTAGAATTAGAATTATTTAAAATTAGAATGGAATGAATAGTAACATAATTAAGAGATGAGCAAATGGTATCGGGTATAGGTACCGGTCTCAAATTTACCAAACCGGTGTATTTTCGGTACCGGTTCTGCACAGGTATTCACCGGTTTTTACTCTCAAATACCGGTGCCGTACCAGTACCGAACCGTACCATACTAGGTATATTCGGTGCCGGTACCGGTTGGTACCGAGCTCATCAAATCCTGTAGCAACGCATCAATGCAAGTAATTGCACCGTTTAGATTACTTTTCATACACACAGTAAGTAAACTGTATTTCGTTTGAATGAGGTTTTATATACACAACAACTTATTTTGCTTTATTTTTTTTCTTTTTCTCTAATGAATGAATTGTAGCATGTAAAATTAACTTGGATATTTAGAATATTGATGAGCAAATCGCATCAAATCCTGTAAACAAACCGGTATCGTATCGGTCCCAAATTTACTATACCAAATCATTTTCGGTACCAATTTGGTACCCACCTTTTGGCGTTTTCAGAATCGTTACTTTCGGTTCGACACCGGTCTAGCACCATACCTGTATTTATTGATTTTTACCTTCAAATACCATACCGTATTGTACCGAGCATTTTCGGTGCCGGTACCTAATTTCGATGATTTTCCGAATCGGTACTTTCGCTGCCGTTACCGGTACCGAGCTCATCCATATTTTAACGTGTTAGCACCGTAATAACTGAACTGAAAACAACCGAATTTCCAACGTGTAGGACGTGTGAGTCATATTATTATATATTAGGTTATTTAAAATCGTTTTTTTATGACGAAGTGACTATCCTTACCTCATCATTTTATTTATGTTTTGATATTCGGTATCTGTTTGCCGTTGCTGACACACCTTTTGTAGTCATTGGCTCCCGCTGTAACGCGCGGGCGGAAAATAACTATTGGATGGAGAATACTAGAACAACATGCAAAACATGTTGAACACTCGTTTACATTGCGGTTCTAAAGCCCAAATTTTTAAGCAAGCAGCCCATTTGGACTCACTTAACCCTATAGTTACTTAGCCAAATTAACTCATTTTAAATTAAACTAAAGCCCAAATGACCAGAATAAATAATTAATTAACCTAATATATGACAAATACGAAAAAATAGAGTAAATTGCAAGATTTGTCCCTTATCTTTATACATTTTTTTCAGACGGTGTCCTTTGTGTTTAAAATTGATGAGTTTCATACTTTATGTTTTAAAATCCATCACGCTATATCCTTTAGGGCTAACCCAGTTAATTTTAAATGTTAAATGGTGGGTAATTTGGTCTTTTTACTCGTTATTGATTTAAAAAACTACTTTAATAATTAAGACAAAATAAATTATATGTATTATATCTGTTTAAGGCCAGGCTGGGCGGTCCGTGATGGACGCCCGGCCACGCGTTATATAATAACGAACACCGCCGCCCCCTATTTTTCACGCGTTATATTTTAAACGCGTTGAAGTAATCACGCGTTGAAAGTTTAAAAAATTCGAACGTTGGCTTGGTATTTGACCGTTATTCAACGGTAAACTTCAATAAAAAAAAATTAACCTTTAACCTTTTATCTATATATATCTCCATTTAAAACCATTTTACACACACCAAAACATAAACCAATTTCACACAATCTACATCTTTCTCAAATGGAGTTCCCTACGGATTCGACGTTTCCGATGTCTAGCGATAGCGATACCGAGTCGTCTTCCGACAATGAGACGCTAAAATATTTTGTGTCGGTGTATAATGAACTTGATGCCGAGTCGTCCCGCCCAAAGAAGAAGATGGTAGACCGTGATCGTATACGTGCCAACGAAGTGTTGATGAACGATTATTTTGTGGAAAATCCGCTCTACAATGCCAAAACGTTTAGAGATCGGTTTCATTTACCCAAAGAATTATTTTTAAAGATTGTTGGAGACATCGAAGCAAGCGAGGAATGGTTTCAAGAAGGTTACGATGCGAGAGGCAAACCAAGTTTCACGCCGATACAAAAATGCACGTCCGCCATTCGCCAACTAGCGACAGGTAACCCTCCCGATCAATATGATGAATACCTAGCTATGTCGACCAGAACTTCACGTGAATGTTTGCAATTTTTTTGCAAACGCGGTCATTAAGTTGTATGCTAAAGAGTTTTTACGTAAACCGACGAGCCA
Source organism: Helianthus tuberosus (assembly GCA_030545235.1). Classification (NCBI taxonomy): domain Eukaryota; kingdom Viridiplantae; phylum Streptophyta; class Magnoliopsida; order Asterales; family Asteraceae; genus Helianthus; species Helianthus tuberosus. The sequence continues at coordinate 186,184,652 of CM060354.1, forward strand.
CGACATCTCACGTATTTACGCCGCACATGAGGCTAGATGGCATTTTCCCGGGATGCTCGGTAGCATCGATTGTACACATATCGAGTGGAAAAATTGTCCAAGAGAGTTGCGAGGGGCGTATGTTAGGGGAGACATCAAAAGACCAACCATCATACTAGAAGCTGTGGCGTCGAATGATTTTATGGATTTGGCATTCGTATTTCGATGTTCCAGGTTCAAACAACGACATCAATGTGTTGCACACGTCGCCGTTGTTTCAAACCGTAACGGATGGTACCGCACCTTCCTTTCCTTTCTATGTTAACGGGCGACATTACAAACGAGGCTTTTTTCTTGTGGATGGTATCTACCCGTCATGGTCTGTTTTTGTGAAAGCTCCCTCATTTCCTGTCGAGCCTAAAGAAATCGTGTTAAAAAATTGCAAGAATCGACAAGAAAAGATGTTGAGAGGGCATTTGGTGTTTTAAAGGGTAGATGGGGTATACTACACCGACCGGTTCGTGCGACGAACAAGAAAGCAATACATAGCATAGTGTATGCATGTATCATATTGCACAATATGATAATCAAAGAAGACGGACGTGTAATATCCCCGGATTGGGTGCCGGATCCTCCTACACAAGTTCAAGTTCCACAAAATATCCAACTAGAATTGTGTAATGAAGAAACTCACTTTCGGTTGAGATACGATTTAATTGAACTAGTAGGTTCTCTAGGTTTGGAGTTTCATGAGTCGGACGAGGAGTAGGTTTTTTTTTTTTTTTTAATTTGTAGCCTAAAATATTTCTAGTATGTTAAATTGAAGTAGTATGTTTTAATTTAATTGAAATTTATAATTTTAGTGTTTTATTGTTAATTTCTAATTTAAAATAAAAAATTAAAAAAAATTGTGAGTGATGGAATTCTATCACTAGTGACCACCCCCACTACATTTCTATCACTAGTGATAGAATATTGGGTGATGACATGACATGAGTTGATTGGATATTGAGAGATAGAATTCTATCACTAGTGACCACCCCCACTCCCCTAAACACTTTCTCTCTCTCTTTTTTTTTGAAAGGAAAACTTCATTAACCAACCCGAAAAAACCGGGCGGCCAACACAACACAACTATACAAATTTACACCAATCAGCCCACGAAAAATCTATACATTTAGACCTATTCTTAAACCAGAGAAACCCTATCGACTTAATCGAGCAAAAAACCTCCTCCGCATTAGGATTTTTAGTGCCAAAAACCAACTCGTTCCTGGCCTTCCATATCAACCAGCACGTAATTAACACAATGCCCTGGTACGCCAATTGCTTCTTACCTCTCAACCAGCAAAAACGATGAGAATTAAGAACGTCTTTAAATGAGAATGCCACAAGGTAAGGAACCTTGCACCACGAACTGATATTGGCCCATACAGATGCGGCAAAACAGCAAGCCGTAAACAGATGAGCGGCCGTCTCATCCCCTGACTCACACAACGGACACACCACATCCCCAACCTGGATATTTCTTTTAAGAAGCTCAACCTTCGTAGGCAATCTCTCCGACACCGCCCTCCACGTAAACACATTGCATTTGATAGGAGTCCACCTACACCAATCCCAGACAAACCTACTTTTGTCAACCGCCTTGGAGCTCAAAAGAACATAAGGTGAACTAACCGAAAAGGAGCCGGATTCACCAAAAAACCACCGCCACTGATCGCAGTCGTCGGAGAGAACAACATCACGGAGACAGTTACAAAGAGCAGACCATTCAGCCAAAACAATGCTATTATCTGGAGCTCTTTTCCACCGCCAAGCTGCCGAAGGATTAGAGAAAGGACTAATAATCCGATCACGGACACAACAACTCTTTTCGACCTCCAGCTCAAACAGATTCGGAAAGCAATACCTTAGTGGATCCTTTCGCAGCCACGGATCCAACCAAAAAGCAACCTTCCGGCCGTCCCCCACATCCCCTTTCATAAAATGCCTAAACCGATCCGTCCCCACGATTGGTTTATCCACCGATTTAACAATGTTACCCCATACCCCTTCGAGAGGAGCTCTAGACGGCAGAAAATTCCAGGATCTACTATGCGAATGAATGGCCATAATAACTTTAGCCCACAGAGAGTTACCCTCCACTTTGAATCTCCACGCCCACTTAAAAAGGAGAGCGCTATTTACATGACCAAGCTTGCGAATTCCGAGCCCCCCGAACTGATAGGAGAAGACACACAATCCCAAGAAACCCAACATGTCTTCCTATCCACGCCAGCACCGGCCCATAAAAACTTCCTCATAATAGCTTCAAGCTGATTGATGACTCCAACCGGCTCCTTAAACAGAGAGAAGAAATATATAGGGAGGCTTTGCAAAACATATTTAATAAGAGTAACCCTACCCCCGATCAACAGGACCGATGCCTTCCAAAGAGACAACCTAGCTTCGAACAAATCCACCACCGAACTCCAATTCGAAATCCGATTCATGTTGGCCCCAACCGGTAACCCAAGATACTTGAAAGGGAACTGTTCGGATTTACACCCAATATCCAACGCTAACGCGACCACCTCCGAATCAGCAACACCGATGCCGACTAAACTTGACTTAACCAAATTAATACGAAGACCCGAACAGATACGGAAGCACCGAAGAATCCTGACCACGTTGAGAATACTATCCCTCGACCACTCCCCAATAACAAGAGCATCATCAGCAAAGAGGAGGTGAGATAGAACCGGCCCGTTGTTCGGAAGACTGACCCCTTTCTCCAACCCCAGCTCAACAGCCTTCGAAAAACAAGTCGTAAGAGCCTCCATAACCAACATAAAGAGAAAAGGAGATAAGGGGTCTCCTTGCCGCATACCCTTATGGCACTGAAAGTTAAAAGTTGGCGATCCATTAACAAGAACCGCCGCCCTAGCTGAAGATAAAATCCCTAACACCCATTTACGCCAAAGAAGAGGAAATCCCATCTGCGACATAACCGAGTCAACGAAATTCCAGTTCACATTGTCATGGGCTTTCTCAAAGTCAAGTTTAAAGAGAAACGCCTTCTTTTTCTTCTTCTTAAGCCAATTCACCGTCTCGCTAATGATTAAAGGGCCATCCAAAATAAAATTCCCTTTGAGGAACGCCGGTTGATTCTCCGAAATGACTAACGCAATAACTTTCTTCAAAGGATTAGCCAGGACCTTCGAGATGACGTTATTAATAGCTCCAACCAAACTAATGGGCCGAAAATAATTAAGATCAGAGGGATCCCGAACTTTAGGAATAAGAGTGATAAACGACGACGCACAACCCCTACTAATCGAGCCGCTAATAAAGAACTTATTTAGAACATTAATGAAATCACCCTAAAAAACATCCCATAAATGCTTCAAGAATCTAAAGTTCAACCCATCTGGCCCGGGGGCCTGATTACTACCACAATCCCAAACAGCCGCCTTCAATTCCTCCACAGAGAATTCTGACACAAGCCCATTAGCATTCTCTTGGCTCAGGCATTTGAGAAAACCGCAAAACAACTTTGGACGCAACCTCTCTTCCTCTTTGAATTTACCCCGAAAAAAATTGAACACGTTTTTTCTTAATAAGAGATGGTTTGGAACACCAAGACCCGTTGATATGAAGCCCATGAATCACGTTACTCGCTTTCTGACCATTAATCATAGCATGAAAAAAAGTAGAGTTTTCGTCTCCCTCTTTAGCCCATCTAACCCTCGATCTCTGTCTCAGATCTTTGGTCTTATTCTCTTCAATCTCCTTAACACAAAGCAGATTTTCTGAAAGAGCCCACTCTTCCTCCTCACCTAAGGCCCTCACTTCCATTAATTTCTCTAATTCCTCTATTTCTTCTCTGGCAACTGCCTCTAATTCCCCTTCTTTCTTAATCATATCGTCCATCCATACCTTCACACGAGACCTAATCCATTTAAATTTCTTCAATAAACACAGATCCGCAGGCCCAGAACCCACAAAAGAACGAGCCGCGTTGTTGGGATTGAATCCTATCAGAGGAACAGATAATTAAAGCCAAAACTGGGTCAGAGCAGTGGATCCAGAATAAGCAGATGTTACATACAAGTCTCTCCCCTTGAAAGTGGTTTCAACATCTCCTGACCTCCTATCTACTGATCATACAAGCTACTGACCGTCAATCTGCTGCTCAAGTAAAGGCCTGATGGAAGACTAAAGCTCTGCTGCTCAATCAACTGCCTTGAGTCAAGTACTGCTGATCCGGACAAGCACTGCCGGGTTCACAGCAGTGGAAGGATGCAGCAGTTATTTAAGTGTCTTTTATGTAATGAAATGTAATAGCAGTAGTTAGTATAGCAGTGTTTGTATAGATCAGGGGTTAGAGTTTGTTAGGAGGTTAGATGTCACTTTCATGGTGACGTTAGCTTAGATGCTCAGTGGTTTGCTAGTGCCTATAAATAGAACAATGCTCTGTACTGTTCTATTAGCTCTTTGCAACAATCGTCTTCTCTGCACGAACAAACACTGAGCTCTGGCTAAGGGGGAGTTTGTATCAAACATTGCTTTGTAATCGTTATTGAAACTAAATTCAATCTTTCGGTTCATAGTAAAGAGTGTTTTGATTAAAGCAATACTCTCGTTTGATTGTATGCAAAGTTTGTTTCCATCTTAATTCCGCTGCACAACTCATTCATTTCCATCTTAATTTCAAACGTAAAATACAATCAAAACCAAACTCAGATCCAACAATTGGTATCAGAGCTAGGACAGTCAAATTTGATTTAACAATCATTTTGACATAAATAGTTCAGCTCAAAATCGTTGATATCGATAGTTTGTTCGTTTTTGTTGAAAAACAGAGCAAGGTTTAATCACCATTAAAGTTGATTAATCAGTGTCTGTAAAACAACCAGGATGACGTCACAATCACTAGATGATAAGAATAATGTTGGCTCGCTTTTTAAACCACCTATGCTTAAAAGAAATGAATACAACATCTGGGAGCGAAGGATGGGTCACATCCTTGCTCAACAGAACACTGGATGTTGGAGGTCTGTTGTTTTTGGTCCCCATGTTCCTATGGTGCCAAGTGCTGAGGATCCAAAGAAGTTCGTACCAAAACCTTATGAAAACTATACTGAAACTGATTTTCAGAAGTTCGAACTCGATGCCAAAGCATTTAGCATCATAGCATCTGCATTACCAAATGAGATCTATGCTGGACTGTTACATTGTAACAGTGCCAAAGAGCTATGGGATGCATTGAAGGAACAGTTTGGGGGAACCGAAGAAGTTATTGAAAACAATAGGGAAATTCTGAATCAGCAGTATGAAACCTTCTGTCACATTAAACACTGCTGGCAAAAGTCCCCAAACAGTGGATAAAAGTCAGCACGTGTCCACTTCATTACCTCCCATTCCACCACCTTTTGAAGCCACTGCTGGATCATCAAAGTCCCCAGCAGTGGTTAGCTCAGATGATACACATTTGCAGCCTTCACCAACAAATGCCATCATACCATACCAAGGAGATTTAATCTTCTTGAGATCTCATCCACCTGATCAAATCATTGGCAACATCATTGAAGGGATGCTCACAAGAAGCCAAACCCAAAACATTTGTCTTTTTGCTGGTTTTCTATCACTCCATCAGCTAGTCAAGTACCAAGAGGCACTGAAAGACAACAGCTGGGTAGAAGCCATGCAAGAGGAGCTCCAACAGTTTAAAAGACAACAAGTATGGGAGCTTGTACCACTGCCAGAAGAGGTTAGTCCCATTGGCACAAAGTGGGTCTTCAAGAACAAAACTGATGAAAGGGGCATTGTTGTCAAGAATAAAGCCAGGCTTATGGTTCAAGGTTACAGACAGGAAGAGGGGATTGACTATGATGAAACTTTTGCCCCAGTAGCAAGATTAGAAGCTATAAGACTATTCCTGGCCTTTGCTGTCAACCACAACATGAAGGTGTTCCAAATGGATATCAAAAGTGCTTTCCTCTATGGTACAATTCAAGAAGAGGTGTATGTGTGTCAACCTCCAGGTTTTGAGGATCCATTTTATCCAGATCATGTCTACAGGCTGAACAAAGCCCTGTATGGCCTGAAACAAGCACCAAGGGATTGGTATGAAACTCTTTCCACCTTTCTACTCTCAAATGGTTTCAAAAGAGGTACCATTGATAAAACACTGTTTTAAAAATGGAGAGGAAAGGATTTAATGATTGTCCAAATTTATGTGGATGACATTATTTTTGGAAGCACATGTAATGCAATGTGTGAAGAGTTTAGGGAACTCATAACAGCTGAGTTTGAAATGAGTGCAATGGGTGAGCTGCAATGCTTTCTTGGTCTCCAAGTTCAGCAAATGCAAAATGGAACTTTCATTCATCAAAGCAAATATGCAAAAGAACTTTTAAACAAATTTGATATGAATGATTGTAAACCATGCAGCACACCCATGGCAACAAATAAGCTGGTCATGTCTGATGAAAAGGATGAGCTGATTGACCAAACTCTTTATAGAAGCATGATTGGGTCTCTTTTGTACCTAACTGCATCTAGGCCAGACATTATGTTTGCAACATGTGTTTGTGCAAGAAGTCAATCAGCCCCTAGAAAATCCAATCTTATTGCTGTAAAAAGGATATTCAGATACATAAAAAGTGCTCCCACACTTGGTATCTGGTATCCAGCTAATGGGAATACCAAGCTTTCAGGATTTTCAGACAGTGACTTTGCTGGATGTAACACCACAAGGAAGTCCACATCAGGAGGGTGCCAGTTTCTAGGTGATTGCTTAGTTTCATGGCAAAGCAAAAAGCAAGCAGCTGTTTCAACATCCACTGCTGAAGCTGAATATATTGCTGCTGCAAGCTGTACAGCCCAACTCCTATGGCTTCAAAATCAGCTGCTGGATTTTGGTATCACTGCCTTAAAGACACCACTTATGTTGGATAGCCAGGCAGCAGAAAATATCATCAAAAATCCAGTTTCCCAGTCAACCACCAAACATATCGACATCAGACATCACTTTGTGAGGGATTGCTATGAAAAAGGTTTGATTTCTCTGCATCATGTTCCAACTAAAGACCAGCTGGCAGATGTGCTCACAAAAGCATTAGACACTGCCACCTTTGAAAGATTGGTCTCTAGAATTGGCATGCTAAACATGGAATAACAAGCAAAATCTTGTTTTTCTATGAATAAAAGCATTAAAATGTTTTCAGAAAATCAAAAATCCATCCTTAAAAATATCTAAAAATGAAATTTTCATTAAAATCCTTAAAAGTCTGCCATAACCACTGATTGCTCAAAAGTCTGCTCTACTTCAAAGTCTGTCCACTGCTGAAAGCCATCCTCTGTCCTCTGATAAACTCTGTTGGTCAAAAGCAGTGTCTTATCCACTGATATGCTATCCACTGATAGTGAAAATCATCCACTGCTTTCATTATACCGTTGTAACCACTGCCTTCATCAGTAACTTTCATAAAAGTATTGTCCTTCATTTCTTCAGAGTTTGGCATGTGGGCAGTACATAGTGGTCAGTACTTTTGTAACCGCTGCCACGTCATCCTTCACTTTTTCTTCTATAAAACCCCCCACTTCACATCAAAAACAGGGTTTTATTGTCGAATTGAATTCTCAAAAATTCTCCTCTCAAGGCAGTTTCTCTTCACATTTCTTCACATATTTCTTCGATCATCATCTCCAAAATGACAAAATCGAAGCCATCTGCAAAACCCACTTCCAAATCATCGTCGAAAGCGGCCTCTCAAAAGGTCAATACCACTGAAATCCCACACAAACCATCTCACAATCTTCTGGGTCTTCTCACAAAACCCGGCACCACAGATGCTTTCGACTCCATCCTCGCTAAAATGGCTAAATCAAAGTACAAAACTTTGTTAACAGCCGATGCACCAATTTACTTAGCAACCCAACGAGAGTTTTGGAAAAACGCAATCCTTGACAAACAAGGTGAAAATGTGGTAGCCATTAACTCTTCTTTAAAGGGTAAAGCTGTTCAAATCACGCCACAATCTATTTCAGAAGTCTTTAAACTCGAGGATCAGCAAGGTAAAACTTCTTTCCCTAAAAACGAGTTAAAAATTGACTTCATTGAGAGAGGGTATGCAGACACAATGATGAAGAAAGCTACCTTACAAAAGGGTTTCTTTCCTTCTGCAACAAGGTTTTTATTCCATACTCTCCTCATGTGTGTTTCAAACAAAACCACTTCTTTTAATGAAATACCATTAAAGATTCAAAATCTGGGATATGCTATTCTTCAAGAAGAAAATTTTAATTTTTCTCGGGAAATCTTTAATGATTTGGTTAACAATGTTGAAATAAAATCATTCTTACTGTTTCCAAGGTTTTTAAGCTATTATTTTGAAAAGAAATTCAGTAAGGATGATATTGCTGCAATAAACCAAGGTGAAAGTTTTCAAATAAACAGCTTAACTGCTGAAACTTTTACTAGAATGTTAACACCTTGTAAAACACAAGCAGAGGTGCCTGAGCAGAATTTAGCAGCTACCACTGCTCCTCAGGTATCTGCTGCTGAGCCCACTGCTCAAGGTGATTAAAGTGGCACAACAACTACTTTGAAACCCACACCTAAAATCACCAAAAAGCCAACAAAAAGAAAAACACAAAAACCCTCCAAACCCATCAAAAAGGCATCTCTGGAGGATGAGATACCAGAGCTACTGCCAGTGACAACACAAAAGTCACAAGAAACCACTGCTGCTACTTCCTCACAGCAGTTGGTACAACTGTCTCAACCCATAGCCGAAACCCCTCCTGCTTCTTCACAAAAAGAACAGGTTGTACAAATTGGGACACCACATTATGATGCTCTGGAAGCGTTTGTTTCCATCATCCACAACTCAATTCCCGGGGCAAATCCTCTTTCTACACCAAACATCACATCCACAATACCCACACCCACTAAACTTCTGTTGGATGCAATTGATTTGAACCAGGCACTAACCAGTCCTTCTCAATCACCTATTAATGAGAATATACCTCAACAAATGACTGGGTCTGATGTATCAATCCTTGCTAACCCACCAACACAACCTGAGGAGGTTACACCCCTTGAGTTACAAGTAACTCTTGGTGGTAATCCAAGTGAAGCAGCCACTACAACTATTGAACCCACTGGTTTACAGTTGGACAGTGGTTACATTAATAAGACTTCCTTGTAGGCAATTCCTTACATAGCACCTCTGCCAACCACCAGTGGATTTATTTTTCCCACTGGCAACATCAAACGGTTGTAAAGTGTTGAAGGAAGAAGACCCCAGTACCAAGAAAAAGGGGCATCAGTGGTTAGTGTTTGGAGTACACTCCCTACCTCAACCACTGATAAAACCACTGTTAGTGGGAAATCAGATGATCCCATTAAATTGGGTGATGATTTAAAATATCAGGATTTGACGGAACAAGTTGACAAATTGGATACATCTGTTGCAGATATTAAAGACATGCTACAACAGGTGTTGAAAATACAAAAGATACAATCCACTGTTGTTCCACCTCAAGCTCCTGCTTCACCACAAGCATCTGCCACAAATGAGCTCTGGAACCTCTTCCAACCTTTTCTCCAACAACAAAAAGAAATGGCTGATCAGCAACATGAACTACATGTCCAAAAGCTGAGAAACATAATGGAGTCAAGGTACAAGAACACTCAAGCAGATATTAAGGCAATCAAGGCCCATTTATTGGAAACCACTGGCACTGCTTCTCCAACAGTACTCTTCATTGATCAACTTCCAGAAGATAATGCCAAAAAGGGGGAGAAAATTCAGGAGTGGAAGAAAAAGGGAATAGATGATGGTCTGTACATTGAACCTGAAAGGGATGCTATGACCAGAAAAATTCCTGTGCCAGATGGTAGTAAAAAGGTTGATGATACTCAAGAAGCACTTGATGAAGGAGTAGCAAGTGTAAAAAGAGATAGAATGGCAAAGGATATTTCAAGATGGAATGAGGAGAAAAGAGCTTTCATGGAACTGTATGCGCAGGGTTGTTCTGGGTCAAAGGATATTAAAAATCCTAAGACAAAAAGGAAACCTAAGTCCACCCCATCCGGAATTCCAAAGCATATTCCAAAACCACCATCCAAAAGCCATCAGCATCAAACCTCCATCCAAACAGCTGTTGTAACTCCTGCTGTATCAACTACTGCTGGTACTTCAGAGGTTTCAACATCTGTTATCACTTCAACACACACCACTTCAACACACACCACACACCACAACCACTGCCTTACCACCACCACAATCACCTCCAAAAAACAACCTCACCACCATCACCTCCTGCCAAAAAGCAGAAGACAACAGATGTTATAACATCTGTTGTAATGACAACAGTGGTTGAAACACCAGTTGTTTCAACAGTTGTTAGTCAATCACAAACCACTGCCACTCGATCTACCACCACTGTTCCACCTAAAACATCATCAGTCCCTCCTCAACCAAAAAGGAGAAGACTAATTCTAAAAGATGATGATACTTCTTCACCACCAACATCCTCAAAATCTCTGTCACTTGTCACCATTCCAAAACCCATGCCTCTCTCTTCAGCTCAAATTCTAAAGCCATTACCTCCTGCTGGTGTTTCATTTCCTCTGGAACTCATTGCAGTCAGGGAAGAAATCAAATCCTTTTACTATGAGGATGACCCAGCGAAAAGGAGTTTGCCATCAGTTGAAGGATATCCCAGGCCAAACAATATTGAAGAATACTTGAAACTAAAGGCCAAGCAAGCAGAGGATATCGCAATAAAAAATAAACAAGGGAAATCTGATAGGGAATTTCAGCAAAACTATCAGTTTCTACTCACACAGGTCAGAGCAATGGAGCAATTTGCCAAAAATGTATGTCAGCAAATCTCAGAAAGGGCAGATGAGTCCTTGAGAAAAGACTACATTGAGAACATTATGACCTACAAGAAATACAAGGGGGAGAAACACATGTACAAAAACTGGACCATTCCTGAGCTTGAAAAAGAGGCAGCCAGGATTCAAGAAATGATCAAAAATAAGGTCAAGCAGACTCCTCCTAAAAAGTTCAAACAGTTTGAAGCTGATAAGGCATTAGAGTTGAAGAGAATGAAAGAGGAACTGATCGCAGCTGATTATGGGTCAAAGAATTCAGTGACAAAGTGGGGAGAAGATAAGGTCAGGGCTACCTACAAAAGGTTAGAGGAACTTAGAAAGAAAGATCCATCAGTTCCACAAAAGCCTGACTATTCCAAAGCAGAGGTCTCAAAAAGACCACCAAAGCTGCAAATCAAAAGAGCCACTGCTCCAGCTGGTGCTGCCATCTACAAAAGAAGGAGCCAAAACCAGTCAGGGGCTGAAACAGTTGAAGATCTAAAAGCTGGAAAAGCTGTTGTAAAAGAGGGCCTTAAAGTAATGATTAAAGAAGATCTTGAACTGGAACAATCTGCAAGTACTGCTCAGCCACTCATGAATAGGCCAGCCTCACCAAACACCTCTGCAAATAAAAATCTCCCAAGAAACCCACCAGGCTCAAAAATACAAAAGTGGGAAACTGACAAACAGACCTACGTATTGACTTTACTCAGGTCTGGTGGAGAAGTGAAGAAAATATCAAGGGAACAAGCTCTTGGCCTGAGTCTTGAAGATTTGCAGGATCTCCTTGATCTTCCACTTAGCAGGGATGATGATGACACAGATGCCCTAGACTTTGAACTACAATTTAAAGGTCAGATAAGGGAACTGCTGATGAGGCAATAAAATTTTTTCCACAATAATGAAGAGTTTTGGCATTATCTGTTCCAGGGGGAGATTGTTGGGATTGAACCCTATCAGAGGAACAGATAATTAAAGCCAAAACTGGGTCAGAGCAGTGGATCCATAATAAGAAGATGTTACATACAAGTCTCTCCCCTTGAAAGTGGTTTCAACATCTGCTGACCTCCTATCTACTGATCATACAAGCTACTGACCGTCAATCTGCTGCTCAAGTAAAGGCCTGATGGAAGACTAAAGCTCTGCTGCTCAATCTACTGCCTTGAGTCAAGTACTGCTGATCCAGACAAGCACTGCCGGGTTCACAGCAGTGGAAGGATGCAGCAGTTATTTAAGTGTCTTTTATGTTGAAATGTAATAGCAGTGTTTGTATAGATCAGGGGTTAGAGTTTGTTAGGAGGTTAGATGTCACTTTCATGGTGACGTCAGCTTAGATGCTCAGTGGTTTGCTAGTGCCTATAAATAGAACAGTGCTCTGTACTGTTCTATTAGCTCTTTGCAACAATCGTCTTCTCTGCACGAACAAACACTGAGCTCTGGCTGAGGGGGAGTTTGTATCAAACATTGCTTTGTAATCGTTATTGAAACTAAATTCAATCTTTCGGTTCATAGTAAAAAGTGTTTTGATTAAAGAAATACTCTCGTTTGATTGTATGCAAAGTTTGTTTCCATCTTAATTCCGCTGCACAACTCATTCATTTCCATCTTAATTTCAAACGTAAAATACAATCAAAACCAAACTCAGATCCAACACGCGTCTCTGACCGTCGACTCGAACCCCGGCCGACCAATCTAGGAGTTGAACACTCTAAAAGGCTTAGGCCTGAAATTAGACTCCTTAGTGACCAAAACAATTGTGATGTGATCCGAAAACAGCCTCGGTAAAGCTCTAAAGCAAGCGTTCGGCCATAACCCAAAAAACCCGGAGCAAACAAGGAAGCGATCAATTTTGCTACACTTCGTACCATTTTCTGCCCATCTAGTATATTTCCTGTCTTTCATAGCATACTCCAACAAAACACCGTTAAAAATAAAAGAGTTAAAAAACCTGGCACATGAAGCGTTGAACTGAGTGTTGAGTCTTTCTTCTGGGACCCGGACCGCGTTGAAGTCCCCAAGAAAAATCCACAGCCCTGAAGAAGCGTCCATCAAACCCAAAAGGCGATCCCACATAAGCTTTTTCCCTTGGACATCCTGAGGAGCATAAATATTGGCAATATTTATCTGGTGACCGCTCCCTTTGATCTTACCGTTAACAACCAAAAAATTTCTATCCTTAATGGAGCTACCGAAATCAAATAACTTCTTGTCCCAAACACTAACCAACCCTCCTGACAAACCACTCGAATCCACCCACTCCACACCAAAATCCTTACAACCCCAAAATCTACCGATAACCCTTTCCTCCGCAGCACCATACTTCGTTTCTTGGAACGCCGCAAAAGAAATCCCGAACTTGACCTTTATCCCTTTCACCCATCTACCTTTCTCATCCCCACCCAACCCTCTCAAATTAATGGATAAAAAATTCATACCTTAACCACATTAATACCTTTACCCAACAATTCCTTCCTCACTAACTCCTCACTGTTTCCCAATTTCATTCCCAACATAACCCCCAACTGAATTGTTTTACTAACCTCCTTGTCAATATGCCCCCCATCATTCCTAGAAGCTCCCTCAGAATCATCAATCCTTTGACCTTGAACCGCCAACGAAACGTCATCAGCAACCCCCTCGTTGACGTCGAACGGGACCCCATCAGAGTTAAGAGGCCGATTAAGATTAGTTAAGAGGCCGATTAAGATTAACCTCTGGAACTGGCAACTGGCGACCGTCCCCATTGGTTCTTTTCTCTCTCATCTGATCAAGTAAGTTATCCAAGGAAAAGGGATCACTATTCTCCACCTCATGGGCCCTCTCATCACTCTCAACCACTTGCGCCCTATTCCTTTTCTTGGGCCTGCATTTCTCGACAGAGTCCACCAACCCACTAGGACTGCCCATATCAACAGCTACCTGACTTTTGGGCCCACCCTTCCTAAATCTTTTAGAATTCTTTCCTGCCTTAAAATAATGAATACCCAAATTCTCATTCCCAACAACATTGGAAACATTCCCTGCATAAGGGTCCACAAAAGACTGCCAATTAAAGCACACCTCATTGGGACCCTCCCTAGAGCCGCCTTTATTAGAGAGAGAATGAGTTTGTACGTCTTCCCCAACCCCCTCCTCCCATGCAGACCTCTTCGTCTCCCAAGAATGGGTTACCTGAGCTCCCCGGATCCACCGGCCTTCCCACCGGAGATGGCACCAGCGGCGAAGACACTGCCGCACTTCCACCGTCCACTGCCCCTAAGCAGTCAGGGACCCAGATGTCTAGCTCCTCTTCAACCAAAATTCTAAAGCTTCTATCTTTCCATCTGATCAACACAGATTCCTTAATCCTCTCCACCTCACCGACAAGCACTCCGATCCTGCCAATAGACAGGTCCTTCTCCTTTCCAAAGGACTTATGAACATGTAAAACTTTCCCAAATTCCTCTCCGACCATCTTAATCACATCCGAGACAACCAGATGCAAGGGAACCCCTAAAAGCCGAAGCCAAGCCACACGCTCAAACGACATGGACTGACCTTCCCAAGTCGCCAACTTAGAAAACCAGGGACCCCAAACATCCCTAGCTTCAAGAAACTTTTTGGCATCGGCCTCAATGCCAAAGGAGATTAAGATTGACAAACCTCCCAAATACTGGATGTTAGTAAAGCCCACTTTAGCAATACGCAAAAGCCGATCAAGATCAACCAAAGTCTCCAGATTAACCGTCTTACCCACAACCGCTAACCCCCACAAGTCACTGAATGCAGCCGTCCTATCAGGCACCACAACGGACTTCCGGCCAACAAGGATGTTCGCCGAAGCATTGGACCCAGACTCCTTGTCCAATCCCTCCACCTTCCCTTTACCCAATACGTCACTATAGGATCTATAATCTCTTATATTAAACTGCCTCACTTACTATCTTCATTTTGGATACTTCTTAATTTGTTGCGAGACTCTATTCAAAGATACCGTAAAACCATTACTTAATAATTATATTAGTGACAACTATTTGTGTTCAAAGTTAAAAAAAAAAAAAAACCTATAGTGTAGGACAACTAAAGCTAATTTGGCCTTTTGATTCAATTTTAGTGATTCATCTATAACTTTTCATTTCATTTTAATTGCAAGTTAATCACATGAAAAGTGACTTGTGATTTTTCTTTTTATTTCATGTTTAACAAGTGGGTGCCTAAGAAAGTTAACATCATGGCCTGGCGTGCTCAAATGGGCCGGATAGCAACTTTAGATGCTCTAGCCAAACGGAACTGTTATAATGGAGATGTCAGATGTGTTATGTGCGGTGTTGAGAACGAGACAGCGGAGCATCTTTTATGCACATGTGTGGTGGCCTCGGAGGTATGGTTTCTTATTAGTCGATGGCTCAAAATTAGTCCGATTTTTGCCTTCTCTCTTTCCGATTTGCTTGAAGTGCATGAATTTTCCGGCTTGAGTTCTAAGGCGAAGGATATTCTTAAAGGTATCATCATGGTCGGCTGGTGGTGTATTTGGAGAGCAAGGAACGATAGAAGATTTTCTAACACTCACTGTTCAGCCGCGAGTATTGTTGAGAACATTAAGTCGCTAGGTTTCTTATGGTATCGTAATAGGTCTACATGTATAGAGGTTTCTTGGGCGAATTGGGTTTCTTTTTCTGGTATGTAATCGGTTTTTCTTGTTGTTTTGGCTGCCCTTGTGTCGAGGGTGGGCCGTTGTGAATAAAAGTTAAATTTCAAAAAAAAAAATATCAATACAAGTCAATATTTCAGTATATATCTCCATTCTCGCAAAGACCTCGTCTCCTACCTATAAGACAAAATAATCATAGGCAATGTGAATGCAGAAAAAAAGGCCGTCTGGAAGCATTAATGTGAATTGAAACTTTAATAATTACCCAAAAAGTTGTGTTTTTTTTTATAATTAGGTACATTATTTATTAGTATTAGATTAATAATATAATATAATATAATAAAAATTGACTTGGTTAAAAAAACTTGGTTTTTATTTAAAAATTAGTATTAAGCCCATGTGTTGTGACGGGGACGTAAAACCATGCCAAATAACATTAATACCACACCATCGCCAATGAACGCTAACATCGGAAAAAACGTATAAAATTAAATATAAAACGAATAAAAATAGAATTGAACGAAAAGTAGACGTAAAAGTGTCGAACCGCGCAAGCGAAACATAAAACCTTAGAAAACAATAACTAAGTTGGTTTACGACCTGCGCCTTGTGACGAAACCATTAAACAGGAAAAAATAGGTGTAAAACGATGAACCACACACGCTCTTGCGGCGTATCTACTCACAAAATTTAGACAGAAACGTAAAATAAAAAAAATTGTAAAAGATTAAAAGTATAGAGGACTAAAGTTGAAAGAGAAAAAATGTTGCGGTTAAATTGTAAAAAAATATATAGGTATGGGTTTTAAAGTAAAAAATATGAAAGATAAAAAACCAAAGTGATATAATCCAAGAAGCCAAATGTATAACGGGAAAATTACAAGTTTTGTCATTTATCTTAATATCACTTATAATGCGGTGTCCTTTTTAACGAATTTTGACAAGTTTTGCCCTTTACCAGAAATTTTGTTGCACGTTTTGTCCTTTAGACTTAACCCAGTTAGATTTTCTTGTTAAATCTTGTCACCCAAGGGTATTTTAGTCTTTTTACCAATTTATCTAATATTATTTAAAAGAATAAAATAAAATATTTTAGGGTTGACTCTTGAAATAAATGTGTAAAAAGACTAAAATACCCTTAGGTGACAAGATTTAACAAGAAAATCTAACTGGGTTAAGCCTAAAGGACAAAATGTGCATCAAAATTCCTTGTAAAGGGCAAAACTTGTCAAAATTCGTTAAAAATGACACCGCCTGATAAGTGGTATTAAGATAAAGGACAAAACTTGTAATTTTTCCATTAAAAAATTGTTTGATTATATAAATTCTTGGATAAAAGGTGCGTGTATATACGATTTAGCCACATATACATGTGTAAATCTATAGTTGTTAAATATCTGCCTATTAAAAAAATCATCATATGAGTTAAGAGTCATGTATATATTATACTAGGTTAAAACCCGCATGTATACGTGGTTTAACAAATGAATTTTTTTTTTGTTCAGTTTTAATTAAAATTAAAGAAATGAACATAAATTTAATATAAATAAAATAAACTTAAAAACACATAAGATAGGTTAAAAATAACACACGGTTAAAGACATAACAATACTTTGAATGTTTAATGGTCTTGATTTAAACTAAAATAAAACGTGCATCACATAAAGTTGAATATACATATTACATAAGTCTAATGACAAAGTGAAACTACAATTCTTATACGGATACATATAAAAAACGCTGACTTGTTTGGATCTTAAACACGCCGAGCAATACTTTTTCATTTCTGCATTAGGAAATGGCCCATTGTAACTTTTTTTAATAAAAACGCTTCAACTTCTAACATATATGATGCATAACGGGTCTATGATTTGAGTCTTATCGCATCTCGTTTATAAATCTAATCATCATGAAGTATATAATTAATCATGAATTATATTAAATCAACAAAAAGTGGTAGTACTGGACTTACATCTAGCTTTGGATCTTTAGCAGCCCAGTCTCGTAAGCTTCCACTTCCATATTCAACTCCAGCCAAAACGATACATATAATAAAACGATACATATAATAAAACGAAACATCAGCTAAAAGTTAAATAATTTGTGTAAGTATGAATTTATTGCAAAAAGACGCCTACTAAGCATGAACCTTTGATAAAATCATTACCTGCTTTATTAAGGTATGGTTGCAAGGGAAGCGTCTGAAATTCAGTCGGTATCAGTTTATGCGTTGTCGTATCGTCAAACAATATAGTAAGCGTAAGAGATTAACCAAAAATATTAGTAAGTGGAATCTTTTAAAAATACCAAAAAAAATCTTTTAGAAATACCCAAAAAAATGTCAGGAAAACGTTACACAGAGGAGCATAATTATTGTTTACTTAATTTTCCATAGACAACCAAGCAGAGATTTACTTATAGATTATAAATACTACAACACAACAAATTTGATTATCAATTGTTTTAGAAACAATCCTTTCATCATCACACCATCATCTAAATGATGCATCACCACCAATTTTGATAAGTCTGGAAGCCAATGCAACAACTCCACTAAAGAATCTATATTTAAATTACATAATATCGTTAGAATATTTACCACTACTTGATTTCAATAACAGGTCTAATGGTCCTAACATACGATTAATAAGTATATTAATAATTTTAGTAAATAATTTATTGGTCGAGTGTGCGATTATACCTTTGTTCGCGGCTATTTTGTAACTGAATCGCATTGTACTCCTCGGTAAGCATACTGACTATTTTGACTTTTGTTGACCCCCTTTGACCAAGACCTGAGCTTCACCACATGCACCCAACGGTTCGCGACATTAAACTCAAACGTATATTAATTTAAAATTACAAAGCATCATTTTTAATCTGTGAATAAAAGAACAGATTGCTACACATATCTAAATAATATAGTATCTAATGAACGTAGACATCGTGAGATCGGCCAAATAAAGTGGAAAGCAGTTTGTTGGATCAATTTAACAAACTGGGGTAGCTTAACAAGTCTATTTTATGAAATTAATTAGAGTATACCTCTTGAAACGTTCACCAAATAATCAAAATCATAACCAGAACAAAAAATCTAGTACAAAATGCCATTCAAAATATCCTCAACAGCTTTTGAGCCCATAACATTTTCCTTATTTTTCTTAAAACCTTATTATCGCCACCAGTCCATAACTCAAGCAAATCGTTTGCATAAACATCGTCTTTCACATCTAATTCTAGAAAGTTCAATGGACCATCACTACAACATGTTATATAACATGGACAACTTAAATTCCACGGAGAGAGAATTTTATAAGTTCTATTAGTGGCTCCAACATTATTCATTGCTTGATTTCAAGATTTAAATAACATTTACCAATTTGGTTGGAAGCTTTGTTCTTATATTTGGGTTACATTTCTCTTGAACATGGTACTGGTTCCAAAATTGCTATAAGGCATTTAGATTGTTAATTATTTTATAGCTATATGCATGGATTAGATGCTGTGTAAATCTATAGTTGTTTGCTGTTTAAAATGGTTTTGATTTATGGCACTAATCCTTGGGTTTAAATCAGGTGTTTAAATTGAAACTTGACACTTAACATGAACTAACTTATATTACATGGATACTGAACATGTTTTGTGTCCTATTACACAGTTCAGATGTATCATAACTTACAAACTAAATCCATAGCCATTATCATACCACCTAAATCATGTCCCCTTTAGAACGTCGTTACACACATGATCGAGTTTCAGTTGGGGATTGTTACCTGTTCAATGTTGAACCAAAAGAAACCATGAAGACCTTGGTCAATGTAGTGTCGCCAAACTGCCCTTATACTCTGGAGTAAACATCATTGTCGTACAATTTCTCAGAAGATCGCCAATGATGAAGGAGTAGCAGAGAGGAATCAAAAATTGAAGAGGTTGACGACATGCGACAGGCTTCGTCTGGCTTGCCCCACCAAACGGTCTGGTTTATACTACCGCCAACGACCATCAACGCAGAAAAAACTCGTAATAGAAAATAAATAAAAAAGAAAAAAGTAACATTGGGCGAAACATAGACGTAATATCATTGAACCACACACATCGATTGCGGCACGTTAATACGAAGAAATTAGACCGAAACGTAAAACATAGAAAAGAATAACTAAGTCGATATAGGACTTGCGAGTTGCGACGAACCTATCATATGAGAAAAATAGACGTAAAAACATTGAACCACATACGCACCTTACGTTGTGTATGGACACGAATAAAATTTAAATAAAATAAATTAATGTGTGTTACAAAATAAATACATGATTTAAATAAGTAAGAATACTAAAACAAAGAAATCATTAATATGTATTACAAAAATAAATACATGATTTAAATAAGTAAGAATACTAAAACAAAGAAATCATAAAATGAATAATAATAAAAATAAAGATAATAATAAAATACAATGTCCTATGGACCTACAAGCAATCAAACATTTTTGAAAAACTCATAAAACATAAGGTACAATACATCTATACAACCCTAAAACAATAGGTGCAACCAACCATTGCAAAAAAACACCATATAAGCACAAAGTACAAACAATGATGCATAACATTGTTTTAAATTAATAGTATATAAATTGTAAATTCGTGGACTAATCAGCCAACAGATGAATGATTAAAGTATGAAATAGAGGGGAAAATAAAATAAAAGAAGAATAACATATATAAACTGACCTTGACACACCGATGTACTATTGACTAATTTGGTAAACCAATGAAAAAGCCCATGTTCATCCCTCACTCTTCAAGTCTGGAACAAATTCGGGTTTTCAGAAATCGCGATGATGAAACTAATTGATACTCATAACTCTAAACCCTAACAATTCATCAAAAACAAATAAATTTAATTAGAATCGGTTTGAATAGAGAATAACCTGGAAGATAATTCAAACTCGATAGTCAAAGGAAACATTGTGGAAGATGTGTTATCATCATATACAATAACCAAAGACTGCTTATTGATTATTGAACCCTAACCAGTTGAATTAATTGCAAGTCTGATGAAGTTTAATCGGAATCTTGAACGTATGGATATATAAACTGACCTTGCTTGCAGACAAATTCTGATGAAGTTTAATCAGAATCTTGAACGATTGGTGGGTTAGATTAGGGTTTTGTGAAGGAAAGATGGGAAGGGGAAGATGAATACCGCGGTATAGAAGATTGGTGGTGGAGGTGGAGAAATTAGGGTTTTGGATAATAGTTTTTGTTTTGAATGAGATGTGGGTTATGGATCCGGTTTCATTACCCGGTGCCCATATTTGAGGCTGGAGAAAAAGTATAAAGAGCCCTCATTGAGTGACATGTGTCCCAAAGTTGGTTTCTTTTATGATAGTAGACTAGCGGTAAGACCCGTGTGCAAACACGGGTCGTTTCTTAGAAAACCATGCATAACACATATTGACAGAGAGTAAAAAAATAATTAGTGCAGACTTACAAAATTGATATAAATTAATGATCAATAGGTTTATTCAACAACAATTCCATTATGTTGATAGCAAACCACTGTTGTCTATTAACTGTTAAAAATTTCTGTTGCTTTCCAACAGACTTTAATAAGAACTGTCATCCATTATCTCCAACAGAGCTTGCCAGATGGATAGATAGTAACTATCAGATGTTAGTCAACCCATGTTAAAAAGGTCAGTCAACAGAAACTACAAAGGTTAGTAAACAAATATTAAGAGAATAATGTTATTAACAACATGTGTTAGAAAACCATGCATAACACATATTGATAGAACATATACATATGTGTATAGATATTGTACCAAAACGTGTTATCTATTATAGCTAAAAGACAACTATAGACATGCATCATAAGTTAATATATAAGATACATATGAGTATTTCCATTGTGCTATCTACAAAAAAAAAAGTAGCACCCACCCATTGACAATGAAACTTGTTTATATACATAACTACATATACAACATGTCTAAGAAGCAAAATTAATACCAGCAACGAACCAAATGTACAACCACAAACAATCATGACATGAAACTAAGAGGACTTTATCTTTGTCACGATATGCACAACTTTTTTTAACTTCAGCAATTGAGTAGACTTGTGAAACTCTAACGAAAGTTCATCACCAAAAGCAATATTGCAAGATCTCAGATAAGAAGACCATCCAACAACAGCATAGTTGAATCCAGTATTGGTTTTTTGAGATGTTGTAAACAGTTCCTGGACTTCACATTTGAGATTCTGGATCTTGATAGGCTTAGGATTTTCAGTATGCAGATCCAACACAGAAGATACATCTGATGGCAGTTGCTAAAAAACAAAAAAATGAATAGTGAATTTTATAAAATATTGATATATAACTGAAATTGTTGAAATAACGAAACAAAGCAACGACTGCAAAAGCTTACAAGTCTGTCTTCAGCATGTGTGGTGAAGTGTAAGACTGATTCTGAAGTGGATGATACTAAACGAACCTTTCGAACTTTACATGGTCTATCAACAGCTTTATTATCCTCTACAATTGTCTTGCCACGAAGTTTGCGCATCTTTTCCACCTAAGTAAATTAATTTAGAATATAACAACTCTAAATTCTTGAAATTTTATAACTTTCTTTATCAACACAAACTATCTTCTCAACTCAGCTTTGAAGTTTAAGACTCAATCATATAGAAGAATATCAATATATTGAGACAATAATAAAATAGACAGTATAAAACGAATAAACACTTACATTAGATACAACACTTGAAGAGGCAGAAATGTCACGAACAGGAAAATATTTAGACTGTAGTTGACGATCGTTAACATCATCAGCTATTTTTACATAATGATCTTCAGGCTACAACAAAATTAAAAAAACCTTCTTATACTTATAATACAATAAAATATATGCGTAGAAAATTATAAATTTACAACATTTTTAACATCTGACTCATCAACCAGACACGCAATCTTTGAATCAAATAGCCCATCATCAGCAAACTATATTTATAAGAAGGATCATATATAAGAAACCATATTTTAAATCATAATAATATATAAATATTACATGTGTATATATACATTAAAAATATCCTCAAAACACGTAAGCTGCTTAGAATTACCAACCGAAGCTTCAGCATCCTCGTCATCCAAAGCAACTTCCCCGAAATCCAGAAGCTGTTTGTGTTTAGCCTACAAAATGAGATTTCAAAAGTTATTAGCATAATATAATAAAAGTTACTTATCACCGTCATGTTATCAAACAATGTATTATATCATCAAAATTTTATACCGCAACCAATAAATCAAACCCATTATCTCCATAAACTGAATCATCCAAAAAAACTACATCAGCTTTCTTGAAAGAAACCCCAGTTCCAGTCTCGGAATGGAAAACGGAAAGCTCAAACGTTTTAGATGCAATCATGGTGAAAACCAACCAAGATTCAACTGGTATGGGAACTTCTTCAATCAACTTTGACCATCCATCAATAAATCCGCATCCATCAGTCCATCCTTTCATCATCACATTCCAAAACCTTTCGCCAACATAGATAGTTGCCAACCCATACTCGTAATTTTTACCATAGAATTTTTCCAAAATTTGTCAGCAATTAGCTATAGAAGAAGCAAAGGAATATTTAGCGCAGACTTGCAAATTTGATATGAACTAATGAGCAACAGAAGTTACAACGGATTAGTCAACAAAAGTTAAAATGAGAATTACTCAACAGGGTTAGTCAACAGTAGTTACAGTATTTACACACAACCTAACCACTGTTTGGCTATTAACTATTACATACCTCTGTTGCTATCCAACAGAGGTTTCATAACAACTGTCATCCATTATGTCCAGCAGAGGTTGCAACGTGGACAGATCTTAAATATCAGATGTTAGTCAACCGAGGTTAAAAGACTTAGTCAACAGAAGTTAAAAAGGTTAGTCAACATATGTTAAGATTATAAGGAAACAGACGTTAAAAGGGCAAATAGATGTTAGCAAGCTATTGAGATAGCATAAAATATTTAGAGTAAGTAACGAAATAATATATCGTTACTTACAGTCATGCCAACTTCAGGGCTAATATGTGACAACTGGCACAAAACCGGTAATTTTCGTACAATTTAATTAATACTTGATAACTACAATTATGTGCTTAAATGTCAACATTATCTAAATTACATGCTATACTTGTGAATTCATGCACATTTTATACTACAAGAAATCGCTTTATGCATTAATGATAGCGTTGCGTCAGAAATACTAGTAAACTCACCGGTAAGACACATTGTGTCAACAATTCTGCAGAAAGCAGTCAGACAATAAAATTGGAGTCTAGGTGTAGGTCCAACGTCAAAAATACATTAAACCCCAAGAGTGTATACAAGGGTTAACATATAGACTTTCCGGAAGCTAGAATATGCACTAAAAAGCACCCGAAACGCACTTTAAATGCAGAATTCTGCACAAATCAACTATAATCAGCTTTTTAACACATAAATATTATGCAGAATTCATGTTTTATTTTTCAGAATACCCTCCTAAGTGTTGGGAAGTAAAAGGGTCACAAAAGGGTACATAAAGGACACTAAACGGTGCAATTTAGCACTTTAACGAACCAGTATTTAACCGAACAACCGGACATTACCTGGAACATCAAAATATTACTAGAAGCATTATTTTATTATTTCTGAACTAGTTATGGTCCCCGAACACCGTAACACCCCTTATAACATAATAGCACATCAAGTCCCTAAACTTTACACTTGAGAACTAACTTAATTATGTAACTAGAGATTTGAAAGTTACACCTTGCCCCCCCCCCCCCCCCCCCATATTATTCACGGTTGCAAAGGGGTGGCCCCCACCAAATATTTGCTAAGATATCTCATGATCTTGCACAATCTCCTTGGATCCACTTTGACTTATTTTGATATTACTTAGATATGATGAGATATCTTGGAAGATCTTATAAATGTCATCATCCTCACTTCATCTCACTTCACCACAACCTTCTCCTCTCCTCTCTCCCACTTACGGCCGTGAGCCACCCCTACACCACCACCATCTTCATCAATTGTTCAACCATTCCAAGCTAGTTACATGGTGCAAGAAGGTGTTTAAGAAGGTTTAGAGCTTGTAGATCTTGAAGAACCTTCTTCATTTGCTTTTACCCACCATTTTTGTCATCCTCATCTTCAAGTGTTCTTCCCTAGCCCTTGTGCTAGTAGTAAGCTCCTTGTAACTTGTTACTTCATATATTGTTGATTAAAAGATGATGAACAACGATAAACTTGAAGAACACAAAAGAACATGATCATGATACTTTAACATAAGCTTAAAAAAATAAGAATACATGTTGAATATGTTGATTTGCTTCTTGTTGATTGATGATTTGTGTTAGTGATGTTAGACATCATAAGAAACCGACAAGATTGTGATTAAACACATGATCTAGTAAGTTAAAGTGGTAATCTTGTGAAAGACCAAATCCTTTAATAAAGTGATTTACAAACAAATAACCATTTTTTAGGGGTAACTAAACCTACTAAATAACATGGCAAGTTACTACAATTTTTTACAAAACTTCAAGTTCATGAAGTAGTGTAATTTACTTGATTTTGACACTCGATAAGTGTTAAGTGAGTTGATGATTGTTGATGATGATTTAAAAGAAAATAAACACATGTTTTGAAAACATGGGAAACCTACATTTTTAGGGGAAACCATGTCAAAATTTCTATAAATTTTGACACTTAGAAAAATACAAGTTTGGTGAAACTTATTCCTTAAAAATATTTACCAAGGTTTCCCTAATTTTTATGTAAACTTCAAGTTAAGAAATGATGATTTCTTCAAGATAAAAATTGATACTAAGTATGTATATTTTTGAGGAAAATATATATATTTATTGATCACCAAATTTTGTGCTAAGTGTATGTAGTATGTATTATATGTAATAGTGTGTTAAGACTTGAAAATACACTAAATACTCCTAGAGAATATATTTATGAAAATATATTACTTGAAAGATTTTTTAACTTGGGCAAGTTATGAACATGAAATGAAGTTTTGGACGAAAATACATAACTCGGGTGAAAAATACAAGATACTTATATTTATTTGTGAGAAAATAATATAAGTAAGATACATAGTTAAAAATATAAATTATTTTTAACACACAAAGAATACACACATAAAAGATGGTGACTTGTACTTGTGCGATACAAGTCTAGTGACTAACGTTAATAAAACACGTATAGGTCACGACGCTATATAAGCAAACCCGGTGAAGTTTACGGCGCAAGAAACGCAAAGTTGTGAGTTCATGCTCCCCCTTTTCTTTTAACTGTTTTCAGTTTTATAACTTCGGGGGTGAAATACATGTTACTAAATGTTTACAGAAAGATACAAAATACATGTGTGATGGTATGATTGATACAAGAACTGAGGAATGATACGAGAAATCGTGTCACGAATAGGGTACCATAAGCACCATTAATCGTGTACATACTAAGACCGCAGAACAAAAGGTTAGATCTAATGGGTTTTCGGGCAGCCACACTCTTGGTGAAAACTAGTACCGAGTAGTGCTTTTGTGTCTCAGTCGTGAATCGACAACTAGAAAAATGCCTATGGTTTGGATTGCTTCCTATGTCGTGTCACATGTTAATGGCCTTGCAACCCATTAACAACTTGATACATACAAAATACTTGATTTATACAAGATACATACCATGTTTTTTCATACAAAGTGTACAAACGTTCAATACAAAAATTGCATGAATTCACACCAACATTATGTTGACGTTTTTCCAAAAACTCACATGTATTTCAGGTAACTAAAGTGGATGTGCGCGCGGTCATACTCTTGCTCTTGGATGTTGTTTATGTTAATCTTTGAATAAAGTTGTAAACTTATCAAACAAAATGATGTCTTGTGATGTAAACACTTAAAGTATGATTTCAGTTATGTAATGTTTGGCATTTGAAGTTATCTTTACGAGCATGTAGTATGTTTACCAATCGTATGCAATGAAAACCTTTCATGATCACACCTCGTGCTTCCACCTTAGAAAGGGGTGTGACAGATTGGTATCAGAGCTGCGATTGTAGTGAACCAGTATTCCTTCTCGAGTCTAGTCTACAATCTCTAGGATCCTTTAACGAAAACAATTTTTCAAAGAGTTTTCATTGCATAAAACTTTCCGCGACATCCACTACCTGAAACTGTTTACAATGAGTCAAGAAAAGACACTATGAGACTTAGGGTGCACTGGAGTAGCACTTGTCTTTGACTAAGAATTACTTGCAACTATGTGTGATAATTAATATACTAGAAATAGAATATCTCAGGTACTCGTGACTTTACCTGAAAATAATGGCCTATCTGGAGGAAGTGATTCGACAATGAAAGGAACTGTGCGGACTGTGCAAGGAGTTACGTAATTATGGATGCATACATAATTATGGAATTCAGTGCACAGAAACCACATCAAGTCTTGTCACGTATCATAAGAGATTCCTTCAAATACAAGAGAAGGTCAAACGTGAACACCCTTCCCCCAGCTTACTAAATACTCTTTTGGAGTAATAATTTAGGGTATAAAGACATGAACCGCCAATGTGAAGTAAGATATTTGTCATTTACATATATTAAACTTGTACTTTAGGGTGATGTAACCCTTATGCATTTTGTTTACCTCGCAACAATGACGTAACAAGTTGTCCTGATATGTGTAAAGACATCGGTGAATATCTTATGACACAATAGTATTTATCTATTTATGCATGCTTGTTGCTGTATGAATTGATACGTTTGGCGGATTGTTTGGTGTCACTTATGTGGTATATGCCTGTATATATATACTACTACTGTCTCGCATGACGATATCAAACAAATGTCTAACCCTATTGTGTTGTGTTCTGTCAGAACATGGCACCCAGAAGAGCTGTGAACGCTCATGATCAACCTCCTCCTCCCCCACTGCCAAGAACTGCTGAAGAGCTGAACGCCCTACTGGAAGAAAGAATCTCCGCAGCTATCGCCCAATACGAGGCGAACCGCACCAAACAAAGTGGATGACCAAGCAATGCTAGACGTAATGGGAATGGAGATTCATCTGGAGGAAACGCAGCTTAAGGCTGCACTTTCAAGCAGTTTCTCAACTGCAAGCCGCTGAACTACGACGGCACTGGAGGTGCAGTGGATTTTGTACGCTGGACGGAGAAGACTGACGCCACTATCCGTATGAGCAAGTGTACCGCGGATCAGCAAGTCACTTTTGCTACGGGGTTGTTCGTTGATGAAGCTTTGACTTGGTGGAATTTGCAAGTCCAGACTCTGGGTGATGATGCTGCGTATGGCATGACGTGGGATGCGCTAAAGGAACGTATGAGGGAAAAGTATTGCTCTCGTGCTGAACTCCAAAGGTTGGAGACTGAGTTCTGGCACTTGACCATGGAAGGTGCTGACATTACTGGTTATACTCGAAGGTTCCACGATTTGTCAAGAGTGATCCCCTACATGGTGACTCCCGAATTTAAGCGCGTTGAACGCTACATTTGGGGATTGGCCTCAGAATTTCGCAGCATGGTAACTTCGGCCAAACCCGCAACAATCACTAAGGCTGTAACTCTGGCTGTCAGCCTTACTGAAGATGCTGTTCGGATGAAGAAGTTATCGTTGAACCCAACAGAAAAGACCGAGATGCATGCTGAGTCGTCCGGTGACAAGAAAAGGAAACATGCGAACCTGAATCAAGCGACACGTAACAACAAGGGTTCCAACAACAAGAAACGAGACTCCAACCCGCCTCAGGAGGCGAAAACTCTTGCAACAATGAATGACGCTCCTGCCAAAAGGTATCTGGGCACTCTGCCCACCTGCAACC
Source organism: Helianthus tuberosus (assembly GCA_030545235.1). NCBI lineage: Eukaryota > Viridiplantae > Streptophyta > Magnoliopsida > Asterales > Asteraceae > Helianthus > Helianthus tuberosus. The sequence goes on from CM060354.1 coordinate 186,213,036, forward strand.
AGTGCAAGCGTGATCATGAAGGAGTCTGTCGCATTCCAAAATGCGACAAGTGAGGAAAACTGGGTCATCATACTGAGGATTGTTGGGGAAAAGGAAGGAACGGGAATGGAAACCACAACGATGCTGGTAATAGAACCAATGGTGGAAATGGAAATGGCAATGGTAACAGGAATGGTAATGGAGCTGGGCAAAACCAAGGATGCTTTGGTTGTGGAAGCAAGGATCATTTCATAAAAGATTGCCCAAGAGGGAACAATGCTCAGGCTCGAGCGTTTGTGATTGGAGCAAAGAACGCACGTGAGGACCCTAATGTGGTCACCGGTACGTTTCTCGTTAACAATCACTTTGCATCCATATTATTTGACACTGGTGCCGATTATAGCTTCGTGTCTGTGGAATTTAAACGTATGCTTGGAATAGAATCTAGTAGATTAGATATTCCTTATTCCTTAGAACTAGCCAATGGTAAACTTGTTGAATTGGGCGAAGTTGTTAGAGGTTGCTCATTAGAACTTGGTGAGCAAAGATTTAGCATCGACCTCTTGCCTATTCAATTGGGTAGCTTCGATGTAGTGGTCGGAATGGACTGGTTGTCCAAGAACAAAGCTGAAGTTGTTTGTCACGAGAAAATAATTCGCATCCCTCTGGTGAATGATGAAACTCTTATCGTACATGGAGAAAAACGAGACGCGCCTCTGCGAATCATCAGTTGTATGAAGGCACATAAGTGCTTAAGGAAAGGATGTGTTGCTTTCCTGGCGCACGTTGTAGATAAGAAGGCTGAAGAGCCGAAACTCGAAGACATTCCTGTGGTGAAGGAATTCCCTGACGTTTTTCCAGAAGATCTGCCAGGATTACCTCCACAACGACAAGTCGAATTCCATATAGACTTGGTTCCAGGAGCCGCTCCTGTAGCCAAGGCACCCTATCGGCTTGCTCCATCCGAGATGCAGGAATTATGTACACAACTCCAGGAGTTGTTGGATAAAGGATTCATAAGGCCAAGCTTCTCACCTTGGGGAGCTCCAGTATTGTTCGTAAAGAAGAAGGATGGAACACTGCGGATGTGTATCGACTATAGAGAACTGAACAAGCTCACAATCAAGAATCGGTACCCACTACCGAGGATTGATGACTTATTTGATCAGTTGCAAGGATCGAGCTACTATTCCAAGATCGACCTTCGATATGGATACCATCAGTTAAGGATTTAAGAGGAAAGCGTACCAAAGACTGCATTCCGAACGCGTTATGGGCATTGCGAGTTCCTTGTGATGCCATTCGGACTGACAAACGCGTCAGCGGTATTTATGGACCTAATGAACCGCGTATGCAAACCATATCTCGATAAATTCGTGATTGTATTTTTCGATGATATCCTGATTTACTCACAAACGAGAGAAGAGCACGAGCAACATCTCAAAACCATTTTGGAACTACTGAAGAAAGAGAAACTTTATGCAAAGTTTTCAAAGTGCGAATTCTGGATTCGCGAAGTACAGTTCCTTGGTCACGTTGTGAACGAGAAGGGCATTCATGTAGACCCATCCAAGATTGAAGCAATAAAGAATTGGGAAGCCCCCAAAACCCCGACTGAAGTTCAACAATTTTTGGGCTTAGCGGGCTATTACCGAAGGTTTATTGAGAATTTCTCCAAGATAGCTCAACCGCTAACGACCCTTACACAGAAAGACAAGAAGTACGACTGGGGTGATAAGCAGGAAGAAGCCTTCCAACTGCTCAAAAATAAGCTATGCGATGCACCAATACTATCCTTACCCGAAGGCATTGAAGACTTCGTGGTATACTGCGACGCTTCGCGTCAAGGTTTGGGCTATGTGCTCATGCAACGCCAAAAAGTCATCGCTTACGCTTCAAGACAGTTGAAGGTACATGAAAGGAATTATACCACTCACGACCTGGAGCTAGGCGCGGTGGTATTCGCCTTGAAGATCTGGCGACACTATTTATATGGTACTCGATGTACAATCTTCACAGATCACAAAAGCCTACAACACATATTTGATTAGAAGGAATTAAACATGCGTCAGCGACGATGGGTTGAGTTACTGAACGATTATGACTGTGAGATTAAGTACCATCCTAGAAAGGCAAACGTGGTAGCAGACGCGTTAAGCCGAAAAGAAAGGGTTAAGACCCTAAGAGTTCGAGCATTGGAAATGACTATTCGAACAAACCTTACTACACGCATTCGTGACGCACAACAAGAAGCCCTTAAGATGGAGAATCGTAGAACTGAATACCTCCGAGGTATGCTGAAGAATTTGGTGCCAAACAAAGAGGGAACCTTGTACTTTAAGGAGCGTATTTGGCTTCTGCTCTATGGCGGTATTCGAGAAGTCATCCTTAATGAAGCTCATAAGTCGAGATACTCGATCCATCCAGGATCGGACAAAATGTATCAAGACTTGAAAGATTACTATTGGTGGCCGAGACTTAAAAGTGATGTTGTTATTTATGTTGGAAAGTGCCTAACCTGTGCTAAGGTTAAGGCTGAATATCAGAAACCATCTGGGCTACTGCAAAAACCAGAGATACCCATGTGGAAGTGGGAATAAATCTCGATGGACTTCATAACGAAATTACCCAGGACCCCGAGAGGGTACGATATGATATGGGTGATAGTTGATCGATTGATGAAGTCTGCGCATTTCCTACCAATCCGAGAGAAGGATAGCACTGGAAAGCTTGCTGAACTATACTTGAAAGAAATCATGGCACGTCATGGAGTGCCTATCTCAATTATTTCAGACAGAGATGGACGTTTTGTCTCAAGGATCTGGCAATCCTTTCAGGAAGCCTTTGGATCTCAACTAGATCTAAGCACGGCCTTCCATCCGCAAACAGACGGCCAGAGCGAACGGACCATACAAACACTGGAAGATATGCTTCGCGCATGTGTCATGGACCTAGGCGGCAGCTGGGATACTCATCTACCTTTAGTTGAGTTTTCCTATAATAACAGTTATCATACAAGCATAAAAGCCGCACCGTTCGAAGCTCTGTATGGCCGCAAGTGCCGCTCGCCAATATGTTGGGCAGACACTGGAGACAAACGTATGGTTGGTCCTGAACTTGTACAAGAGACAACCGACAAAATCATGCAGATCCGAGAGCGCATTAAGGCGGCTCGAGATCGACAATAGAGCTACGCTGATCGAAGACGAAAACCTTTAGAATTCGAGGTAGGAGACAAAGTTCTGTTAAAGGTCTCACCTTGGAAGGGCGTAGTAAGATTTGGAAAACGTGGAAAGCTGAATCCACGATACATCAGACCATTCAAGATCTTGGAAAGAATTGGTACAGTGGCTTACAAGCTGGAATTACCGGAAGAACTTAATGGAGTACATGATACGTTTCATGTATCCAACCTCAAGAAGAGTCCAACCCAAGAAACAGTGATCATCCCTGCAGATGAAGTGCATCTTGACGACACCCTCCGATTTACAGAACAACCCGTTGAAGTTACTGACTGGAAAGTCAACAAGACCAGGAGGAGCAGTGTCAAGCTTGTCAAAGTACGTTGGAACTCTAAACACGGACCCGAGTACAGGTGGGAATGTGAAGACCAGTTTAAAGAAAAGTACCCCCACCTGTACAAGAAAACTCCTGCGAGAGTTAGTTCAGCCTGAATTTCGGGACGAAATTCTTTTAACGGGGGGAGACTGTGACAACTGGCACAAAACCGGTAATTTCCGTACAATTTAATTAATACTTGATAACTACAATTATGTGCTTAAATGTCAACATTATCTAAATTACATGCTATACTTGTGAATTCATGCACGTTTTATACTACAAGAAATTGCCTTATGCATTAATGATAGCGTTGGTCAGAAATACTAGTAAACTCACCGGTAAGACACATTGTGTCAACAATTCTGCAGAAAGCAGTCAGACAATAAAATTGGAGCCTAGGTGTAGGTCCAACATCAAAAATACATTAAATCCCAAGAGTATATACAAGGGTTAACATATAGACTTTCCGGAAGCTAGAATATGCACTAAAAAGCACCCGAAACGCACTTTAAATGAAGAATTCTGCACAAATCAGCTATAATCAGCTTTTTAACACATAAATATTATGCAGAATTCATGTTTTATTTTTCAGAATACCCTCCTAAGTGTTGGGAATTAAAAGGGTCACAAAAGGGTACATAAAGGACACTAAACGGTGCAATTTAGCACTTTAACGAACCGGTATTTAACCGAACAACCGGACATTACCCGGAACATCAAAATATTACTAGAAGCATTATTTTATTATTTCTGAGCTAGTTATGGTCCCCGAACACCGTAACATCCCTTATAACATAATAACACTTCAAGTCCCTAAACTTTACACTAGAGAACTAACTTAATTATGTAACTAGAGATTTGAAAGTTACACCTTGCCCCCCCCCCCCATATTATTCACGGTTGCAAAGGGGTGGCCCCCACCAAATATTTGCCAAGATATCTCATGATCTTGCACAATCTCCTTGGATCCACTTTGATTTATTTTGATATTACTTAGATATGATGAGATATCTTGGAAGATCTTATAAATGTCATCATCCTCACTTCATCTCACTTCACCACAACCTTCTCCTCTCCTCTCCTCTCCTCTCTCCCACCTACGGTCGTGAGCCACCCCCACACCACCACCATCTTCATCAATTGTTCAACCATTCCAAGCTAGTTACATGGTGCAAGAAGGTGTTTAAGAAGGTTTGGAGCTTGTATATCTTGAAGAACCTTCTTCATTTGCTTTTACCCACCATTTTTGTCATCCTCATCTTCAAGTGTTCTTCCCTAGCCCTTGTGCTAGTGGTAAGCTCCTTGTAACTTATTACTTCATATATTGTTGATTAAAAGATGATGAACAATAATAAACTTGAAGAACACAAAAGAACATGATCATGATACTTTAACATAAGCTTAAAAAATAAGAATACATGTTGAATATGTTGATTTGCTTCTTGTTGATTGATGATTTGTGTTAGTGATGTTAGACATCATAAGAAACCTACTAGATTGTGATTAAACACATGATCTAGTAAGTTAAAGTGGTGATCTTGTGAAAGACCAAGATCTTCATGCTTTATGTCTTCATGAACTTGAATAATGAAAGTGATTTTCATATGTAAAAATGATATAAACAAAATACAAATCTTGTAAATAGATGGTTACAAGAATAATTTTTCCAAGAAACCAAGTTTATTTATGAGATTTACAAGTCATGGTTTCTAAGTAAACTAATAATGTTTTTAGTGTTTAAACAAGAATAGAAACGTGTTTGTAACAAGAAAAATACAAGAGAAGTATTTTTAGAAAAATCATCTTACAAGTTGTAAATAACCAAATCCTTTAATAAAGTGATTTACAAACAAATAACCATGTTTTTAAGGGTAACTAAACCTACTAAATAACATGGCAAGTTACTACAAATTTTTACAAAACTTCAAGTTCATGAAGTAGTGTAATTTACTTGATTTTGACACTCGATAAGTGTTAAGTGAGTTGATGATTGTTGATGATGATTTAAAAGAAAATAAACACATGTTTTGAAAACATGGGAAACCTACATTTTTAGGGGAAACCATGTCAAAATTTCTATAAATTTTGACACTTAGAAAAATACAAGTTTTGGTGAAACTTATTCCTTAAAAATATTTACCAAGGTTTCCCTAATTTTTATGTAAACTTCAAGTTAAGAAATGATGATTTCTTCAAGATAAAAATTGATACTAAGTATGTATATTTTTGAGGAAAATATATATATTTATTGATCACCAAATTTTGTGCTAAGTGTATGTAGTATGTATTATATGTAATAGTGTGTTAAGACTTGAAAATACACTAAATACTCCTAAGGAGTGAAGATACAAAATACACATACAACATGCTTAGACAAATACAAGAGAATATATTTATGAAAATATATTACTTGAAAGATTATGTAACTTGGACAAGTTATGAACATGAAATGAAGTTTTGGACGGAAATACATAACTTGGGTGAAAAATACAAGATACTTATATTTATTTGTGAGAAAATAATATAAGCAAGATACATAGTTAAAAATATAAATTATTTTTAACACACAAAGAATACACACATAAAAGTTGGTGACTTGTACTTGTGCGATACAAGTCTAGTGACTAACGATAATAAAACACGTATAGGTCACGACGCTATATAAGCAAACCCGGTGAAGTTTACGGCTCAAGAAACGCAAAGTTGTGAGTTCATGCTCCCCCTTTTCTTTTAACTGTTTTCAGTTTTATAACTTCGGGGATGAAATACATGTTACTAAATGTTTACAGAAAGATACAAAATACATGTGTGATGGTATGATTGATACAAGAACTGAGGAATGATACGAGAAATCGTGTCACGAATAGGGTACCATAAGCACCATTAATCGTGTACATACTAAGACCGCAGAACAATAGGTTAGATCTAATGGGTTTTCGGGCAGCCACACTCTTGGTGAAAACTAGTACCGAGTAGTGCTTTTGTGTCTCAGTCGTGAATCGACAACTAGAAAAATGCCTATGGTTTGGATTGCTTCCTATGTCGTGTCACATGTTAATGGCTTTGCAACCCATTAACAACTTGATACATACAAAATACTTGATTTATACAAGATACATACCATGTTTTTTTTATACAAAGTGTACAAACGTTCAATACAAAAATTGCATGAATTCACACCAACATTATGTTGACGTTTTTTCCAAAAACTCACATGTATTTCAGGTAACTAAAGTGGATGTGCGCGCGGTCATACTCTTGCTCTTGGATGTTGTTTATGTTAATCTTTGAATAAAGTTGTAAACTTATCAAACAAAATGCTGTCTTGTGATGTAAACACTTAAAGTATGATTTCAGTTATGTAATGTTTGGCATTTGAAGTTATCTTTACGAGCATGTAGTATGTTTACCAATCGTATGCAATGAAAACCTTTCATGATCACACCTCGTGCTTCCACCTTAGAAAGGGGTGTGACATAATATTTGCTGAAATGTAAGAGTTCTCGTTCACTTTTTCTTTAAAACATGAGACAACGAACGACAAACGTCCAATAGCTTTCACCAATACAACATCTTTCGTTTTCAAACAACAATCTCTAGCAAACTTTGTCCATCCATCCGTAAATATACAATGATCATATCTCTTCCTTACTCGTACTAACCATGATTTGTCACCATCAAGTAACTCTACAATTCGCTCATACGGGACCTCCTTGCCCCACAACAGAGTCTGAAAATCAAGTGGTATATTCTGCAACAGTAGTTAACAAACATCTTACATAAAAAATTAACGTAGAATCCTAATAGTAGCAAGAAAGTTAAAAAACATACAAAAAATATAAAATCATCTTCATTAAGGAATTGTAAAAAGGATGGTGTTTGATTGGATAAATTCATATCTGCAATAAACAATTTAAACTTGCAAGTTATTATAAAAATCAAGTGGTATATTTTCACACTTAAGGTATTATAAAAACAAAGCACAAAACGAAAATCATCATCTCTCACAACAATTAAGCAAATGAGTATCAACCAAAAATTATATGGTTGATTTATCAATCGTAATGTAGAAGACAACATCACGAAGATGAATGCACAAATTGTGACAGAGAATGCTATCAGTAACTTCATTTAAGTTAATGCAGTATTTAATCAATAAAAATACACCGGATTACAGCAACTATTATTTGCTTCAAGAGAGAATATGAAACGCCGTCAGTGACAAACACATACTCATAACATTAAATAATGATTAATCTAACATATATAATACAAACAATAAATTCAAAGAAACAATACTTGATTTTATAGCGTGTAATCTATATTATGCAATAGAACCTTACCGATTTTGATAAGAAAGTTATTTGAGAAAACTTCCGAATATCTTTTCTGGAGCTTATATTCAATAATGGAGATGAAAAGTATATTAAATGGAGTTAATAGAGATGTTACATTTACACTGGTTGGTTGAAATTAAATTTTGTAAAATTTATACTTTACCCCCTTTTACATTAAAACATCGCAATTTTTGCACAGCAATAACCACTGTTTGAATATAAATTTAAAATGTTAAATACGAAAAACTTATCTATTAATTTAATATATTTATATAATTAAAAATAGTTTTTAAATCCCGATATTAAAGATTATTATAAGTTAAATAAATAAACAATTACAAGTTAATAGATAAATATCTTATTTTCAACAATCCCAATACATCTCACCTCTTCTTCTCCGGCGAAAAAACTCTACAGTTTTTTCTTCCTCACACTTGACGATCAGAAGTTTAAAGTTTTAGATCAGGTATTTTTTTTGTTCTCTTGTGTATTTTATATGTATGCTTTGACATGTTCCTTTCAGTTTCCTCATTTCAAATTATATAAACATCAAAATCATAATGTACTGATGTTAAAATAGATAAACTTATATGAACTTATTTTCTTTAATTTATAATAAGATTTATATCAACCTATTTAGTTACATTTTGATTCATTCCATTTAAATAACAATCTGAAATATTATTGTTTCATAAATATTTGGTTGTAAATTTTACGAATGGTTTTAGAATTATTGTATGAATTGCCATGTAGTGTTGATACATTTGTTCTATCAATATTAATTTTCATAAAATATTCTGCAATCAGTTTATAGTACTCATATGTCTGATTTGTAAGTGAATATAGCCTTGTCTGCTGAAAAAAACTGAAGTTTGAAGTTGACACAAACATGGATATTTGAAAACTTTATTGCCATATAATACTTTTTTATTATACAAGAATAAAAATTTGATCTTACACAGTGTTAGATTCATATTGTTGGTTGTAGGGACCATATTGAAGTACACAACATATAAGTTTGGTCCTACAGAGTGTTGGATATTTTTTTATACCTTAAATAGAATGATTTTCAGATACAATTGATTTTATATTTTAGTATTTAACTGTTATTGTATTTTTTACTTTCAGATGGAGTTTATGATAATTATCAACATCTCTCAATTGGCAGACCTAAATGAGGAATTGGTAGGCTATATTCTTAGAACAAATTAGCTCAAATCACAATTGTATGCTAAAAACTGTATTTATAAAATTAAAGATATATTAAATGTTGTGTATTTTATATACATAGGTACTTCCAAAGATAATGGCTAACCAATTACCAAGAAAGTGTGAAGTGATAAAGTTGGTTGATTATACGGGTTTTAAGTATAAGATTGCAGTACAGAGCATCGGTCATAAAAGTAAGAGGATAAACGGGCCAGAATGGACCCGGTTTGTTGAAACTTATAGAAATAACAACATAGACAAGCCGTGTTTAAAACAATTGAAGGAAGAAAAATTTGAGATAAATGTTTTGAACGATGAGGGATTGGAGATTAGAAAAGATGGCTCGAACAGAGATTATGTTCATGGATGCTTGATATAGGCTGAAGAAGAAACATACTGCAAGCAGGTTAAAAACTGCTACTTATTTTTATATATTACCAGTGTATCTTTTGGACTGTTAGAAAAACTTCTAATTTATATTTTGTATCCTATATAAAATCTAATATGACATTTCTAAAATATATGAAAATTATAGCATTTACCACACGATTTGCTGAAGTTGTTGTCGCAAAGGAGATTAAAAATTGATAACTTGGTTGCCAAAGTACATGGACCAAAGCAGAGTAGTAAAGTTGATGTGCATTATGTTTTCTCTCCTGAAAACAAAAAGGGATTAGCTGCTGGTTTTATGGGACCAGGATGGACAACTTTTTGCTTCGAAAATGACATTGAGGAAAGCTGCCAACTACTGTTTCAATGGATGGGAAGTACTCCTGAAGACGAATTTAACTTCACTGTGAAGGTTTTTAACAAAGACGGGATTGCACTTCACGGGGAGACAAAACATCACTGCAGCCGTACCAATCACCAACACCGCAAAAGGCGTCTACATTATAAAAAACAGTTTGAATACCATGTTTTAGAGACACACAGCTTGGTATTTACATATCTACTTTTAATATGGTTGATTTTACTTATAATCTTGGATCTATCTGTTATTACTTAAAGTATATGTTGTTTTGAATGAATAACTAAAGAAAGAACTTTCCTTTACAGGCAATACCGAGGAACTTTGTTCGAGAACACCAGCTAAATGATTACCGTAGAGCTGTGCTGTCATTTGGTCATGTGAAGTTTTTGGTACAGCTGGTTGTTAGGAGAGATCCTAGAAGACCTGAATACAACAACCATCTAGTGATGCATACAGACTGGCAGCGTATCATGGATGGAACGGGAATATCTGTGGGGAAAAAGCTGAGGTTTGAGATAGTCGAAGAAAAAAGTGTAAGAGGAGAAAAAATACACTTTGAAGTTTGTTGACATGATCTTTGAACACCTTTTCAGCCTTGTATAGTTTATGTTTTAGTTGACATGTTTGATGGACAAATTTCTTGTTTGGAAACTAAGTTAAGAATGAAGTTATGTAGTCTTAGTATATACTTTCAAAACTTTGTGGTTTTACCTCTGCTGATGAAGCAAAATGTATGATGAACCCAAGTTCTGTTGTGCACCAACATATATTACACAATTCAACAGAAGATCTATAATATAAGATCTTTAACAGATGATGATCAACAGCTCATAAGGTCTGTTGAAGCACGCTATAACAGTGCTTAGCCTTTAACAGATCTTTAACAGTGCTTAGGGGTTAACAGATGTTAGCACGCTATAACAATGCTTAGCCTCTAACAGATGTTAATGTATCTCAGACCCCAACAGTTTTCCGACTAACCAATTGATTAAATTTTCATTCATCAATCTAACAATAATATACAGCCCTACTACTTATCCAGTCCATAAATAGCCAAATAAACTCAGCTGATGAACCAAAAGGTCTGTTAAGACAAAGACTGATGAAGCAAAGGTCTGCAAAAGAGAACCTCTGCTGATGAAGTAAAATGTATGATGAACCTAAGTCTTGCTGTTCACCAACAGCTATTACACAATTCAACAGAAGATCTATAATATAAGATCTTTAACAGATGATGATCAACAGCTCATAAGGTCTGTTGAAGCACGCTATAACAGTGCTTAGCCTTTAACAGATCTTTAACAGTGCTTAGGGGTTAACAGATGTTAGCACGCTATAACAGTGCTTAGCCTCTAACAGATGTTAATGTATCTCAGACCCCAACAGTTTTCCGACTAACCAATTGATTAAATTTTCATTCATCAATCTAACAATAATATACAACCTTACTACTTATCCAGTCCATCAATAGCCAAACAAACTCTGCTGATGAACCAAAAGGTCTGTTAAGACAAAGACTGCTGAAGCAAAGGTCTGCTAAAGAGAACCTCTGCTGATGAAGTAAAATGTATGCTGAACCTAAGTCCTGCTGTTCACCAAAAGGTATTACACAATTCAACAGAAGATCTATAATATAAGATCTTTAACATATGATGATCAACAGCTCATAAGGTCTGTTGAAGCGCGATATAACAGTGCTTAGCCTTTAACAGATCTTTTAACAGTGCTTAGGGGTTAACAGATGTTTGCACGCTATAACAGTGCTTAGCCTCTAACAGATGTTAATGTAGTTTTCCGACTAACCAATTAATTAAATTTTCATTCATCAATCTAACAATAATATACAACCTTACCACTTATCCAGTCCATCAATAGCCAAACAAACTCTGATGATGAACCAAAAGGTCTGTTAAGACAAAGACTGCTGAAGTAAAGGTCTGCTAAAGAGAACCTCTGCTGATGAGGTAAAATGTATGATGAATCTAAGTCCTGCTGTTCACCAACAGATATTACACAATTCAACAGAAGATCTATAATATAAGATCTTTAACAGATGATTATCAACAGCTCATACGGTCTGTTGAAGCACGATATAACAGTGCTTAGCCTTCAACAGATCTTTTAACAGTGCTTAGGGGTTAACAGATGTTTGCACGCTATAACAGTGCTTAGCCTCTAATAGATGTTAATGTATCTCAGACCCCAACAGTTTTCCGACTAACCAATTGATTAAATTTTCATTCATCAATCTAACAATAATATACAACGCTACTACATATTCAGTCCATCAATATCACCAAAAATGTATATAATGTATAATAACAATATTATATTATATAACAAACAAAAGGTTAACCTTACTTGATATTCAAACCATAGATATTACATATCATTTTCATCATCGTAGCCCTTACAAACCAAACTTTTAACCACAGTTTGTTAAAACAACAGTTAACAGACATAAATAAAAACCACAAGGATTCTTCAAAAATAAGTGGTTTCTACTTATCTCTCATAAGAATTATTTTTTCATAAGCATCTAATTGTTAACCTTAGTCAGCTTCTTCCGGGTTCTTCTCACATTAGTGGATAGCTCACCAACGTTGACAACATCAGCATCTCGAGCCATCCGCTTTCCATTGGGACTTGATCCATAATCCTTTTCAACTTCAACGGCTGAAGAGTCGGCCGTAACAGAGACAGCATCCTTGCAACAGATCACAAAACAACCATTGATCTCATTTAAAAAAATAATGAACTCTTTTTAAACGTACTAAACATACTTTAAAAATAAATGCTCACCCTTGAAGTTCGTTCAGCAGACACCTGGGAAGAGTCTGAAAGGTTAACGTCTTTAACGTCAGCTACCTCTTGAGTAACCTAAAGGATCATAATATATGATATCATATAAAAAAGTACAGAATCTAGTGTTTAAAACTCAAAAGAAAAATAAATAGATTGAAAGAGTAATTTTATATGCTACCTCATCAGTATTTTCATCACCATTACCATCTCCACCAACCAACTCAGCAATTATTACTGGATCATCACATGTTTTTTGCACAATATAAACACGATAGTCATTTTTAAGATTGAACTCTGAAACATCAATCTTAAAAGCAGCCTTCTTATCAACCAATCGAAATATCTCATGAGGGAATCCAGTATCATTGGCCTTAACCTACCTCTCTCTTATGTCACTCGCCGCTAATCCAAGAAGCTTCTGAACATCTCTATCAAACATAACAAAAGAAACACTATCACTCTCATCCTGCACCCGCACTTGCACCTTGAACCTGAAATATACACAACTAACTAAGTAAACTGCAAAATTATATTCAAATATCAGTCTTAGAATGTTACTTATATAAATATAACGCTAAATAATCATCATTGCTTACTTTGTGGTGATCGATGTACATTCAGTATGACATCTGATACAAACCAAAGAAGTCACAAGCAATCGAAGAATATCATCTGAAACATTTTCAACATTCTGCAAGTATTCACTTTTACCCATCACCTTCTTGAAACACTTACGACAGCCAGCATAAAACCAACCATACTCTTCTTGCACAATCTTAATTGTCGCAACCACAACACAAGACATTTCCTGTAAAAACACAAGACACTTCCTGTAAAAACACGCAGGTGACAAACCAAACTATATACAAAGATGTGAAACCTTTTCTATCTCGCTAATCTCATCAACATGTTTCTTCACACCTTCAGTTACAAATTCTTTATGTAATGGAAAAACACTCTGAGACGATAGTATCGTTTGAGAAGTAGAACCACTCCCTTGTCCAAACTATAGTATATGCCTTTTGAATACCCCAAATGATTAGAATTAGTATACAAATGAGATGAAACCAAGTATTTGACTTGAACATCTATATACAATAGAAATTACATTGAGAAATTACCTCCTCCTTAGCTCATCAACTTCATCAATTTCTTCATTCAGAAAAAATCGTGTTGCAAACTTATCACTTTGAACAGTATATTCACCTATATGGAAAAGTATATAGATATTTAATGTATACCTGTCTTTATATTGCCAGAAATAAACAGTATAGTTATGATTTGTAGAAAGTAACAAAAATACATTTCCATTCCTTACACTTTCCATGCTGTATAACAACCATCACATGCTCATGAGGTGGGATTTTAGAAATGAAGTTCTTAATCTGCAGAGCATAATCATTCCACACAGTACACCGCAAAACCTTACCCCTACATGAAAAGAATATTCATATCAAAACAACATTGAATGAATAAAAACAGAAAATCAATCAGGAAAGCTATAACATTTATTAAAGTAGCAAATAAGCCATAAATTAACTACCATATTCACTAAGAATAAACTGTAAACCTCATTTATTACCATGATTCAACATTACATACAAACACTATAAATCTCATTTATTACCATTACCATGATCCCAAATTAAATACAAACATTCTTCATCTTATTTATTAACATCATTAAATACATTTAATGATCAGTACATGACTGAACATATAAACAACAACTTACTCCAAATCTTCAATCTCGAAATTCATCTTCTTAGTCTCCTTTGGAGGTCGATCAAAGATTTCAAGATCTCCACAACAAATCACAGATCCAGCAACATCTATATGATCACATTATACAAGAATATAAGTAAAACTCTCTAATATTATACAAGCAAGACATGATTACAAAAATATACACTACCAACACTCAAAGCATTTAACGCCTCTCCTTGAAGAATATCTTCATAAGCTCTGAAATTGAAACCATACTCAACACCTTGCCAATCTCTCACAGGAGTAACAGTCGTGCATCTATAAAAGTTGATTTTATAACGCTGCACTACTACTTTATATAAATCTTTATTCTCACCAACACCAAATTTCGACAGAATCACAACAGCATCTTCTTGCAGCTGTCCATCAAAAACAGGTATCAGATGACTCTTAATACCTACTTGAATCTTAGCAACCTGGAGAACATTTAAAGAAAGTATCTTCTTAGCATACAACACTACATTTTCTAAAATAATAATAAAACGGAAAAGCAGAGATACAAATTACCTTCTCATCAATGAAGATGATCTCCATCTTGTAACCCTAATTCCATTTTCGAAGAATTCTCGCCTTCATGTTCCACATATCCTTCCCAGGATTCAAATCGTTAACAAAACTAAGATTATTACTGTCAACTGATATTGACATGCTTCTATTTCGGAATTCGGATTGTGATTAAATTTCAAATTTCAAAATCAGAGAAGATGAAAGCGTGATGAAATATGAAGAGGGAAATGAGAAGAAAAGCCTTATATAAGAAGGATGATTGACAGGAGTTTCTGAGTGACATGCATTAATTGCTAATTACTTATTCCCGTGCATATTTGAATTTGAATTTCCTGGTAATTAGCATTAAACATCTGCTGATCTAAAAGCATTACGGAAGATAACAACAATTGCTGCTGCTAAGTATACGTTTGCCAAAGGAACCAGCTGCTACTTTCTCGTAGATGGGCAGTGCTTTGCCCTTTGGAATGTGGGCCAGACCTTTAACATTTGAAAATACACAAGGCAGTGGTTTGATAGAACATTAAATGTATTTTAAAGTGATTTATATATTAGGCTTTATGATGTAATAATGACATAAGAAAAGCCTTGTTGGACACCCTCTCCTGCTGACACATCAGCTTTTCTTATGTCATTGGGATTTCTCTTTTTATAGAAAGTATAGATAGATTGGTTTTATTAAGTCGTTTATTATTATTTTGTATGTTATATATTTCTTAAATTTAGCATTTAAAAAAGAAGATATATTTGAAGTTTAATTTTTTTATCTAATTAATAAATGGGATAACTTTATTTAGGCAGGAAAATACATTGGAATGCTTCTCATTTACTGACACGTGTCCCCATATGGTTTACTTTATTATATAGTATCTCTAGTATAAAAAAAATTAAACTCCAAACTTTTTATATAACATATGATCTCTAGTATCTCTATAGAGCTTTATATAGAGAGTGAGGGAAAATAATAGTAGATAATAAAGCATTAATACCCCAAAATAGCTAATATAAATTTCTTACTTTTTCAAAAGAAAAAAAACCCTCATTTAATCATTGATTCATGAAATGTTCTGTAAGACCCTCACCTTCACTTTATAATTTATACAATACTTATTGCATTTATACTTCATTCATTATTTAAAACGTCGAACTAACGACATTTATACAACTTTCAAAACCTTCAAAAGACGTTCGCTAAAGTTTCAAAACATATTGTTAAAAACACAACATACTTAACTTTCAAAACATATTTACTAAAGTGTTATAACACAACACCAAAGTGTTTGTAACAAAAGTAATTGTTTTCATTTGCGGAAGCTTCTTGGCACGAGTGTTCGGTCCTCTAACATAGCTTGATCTTCATCCGCAAGTTCCTACGTTTTACCTATGACCAAAATCATCTAAAACATTAGTTATATAAGTTTTAAGATGATTAAACAAGTCCTAGATGTCAAAACACATGGAAAAAAACAAAATTTTCTAGCTCTGGTAGGCTGTCGCACCCGCAACAGAGAAGGGCATGGCTTTCGCGGGCCGCGAGCCCTGTCACGTGCCGCGACGGAAGTTTGTGTTGCTGTCGCGTGGCGCGACAGTGACGTTTTTCCAGCGAATTCAGGTTAAAAACCTGCATTTCCCAGCTATGATCTAGTTTACGCAATCATCCATAACTTGTTCATTTTTTGTCTGATTTGGGTCACGTTTCTTTCTACGTAATCTTAATTAGATCATCTATAACATGGAATAAAAATCCAACATTCATATGAACAACTTTTCTTAATTTAAACCCTCGGCTTATATATTTTTTCATAATTATTCGACCCGTTTCAGATTATGGACCATAAAATTTATTTATGACCTCAAAACTTCCATGAGATTCAATTCCTATAATCATATTAAAATAATGACATGTTTTACATACAACTTATGCGCTCTTATGTATATCTGCATGCTTAATCAACCTGTTTCAAACTTAATTACTTTAATGGATTTAACACGAATCCTTTAATATGGATTCACCATCTTTTAGTCATACTCAATCCTGAGTTTATGACTCATATTCATCATTAACCGTTTCTCGGCTAACGAACCTAATGTGTATTATTTAAGAATTCGGGCATTATTTGAAGTCTTATTATTGTGCGACCTTCCCGGTTCGCATCGAGACAACAATTTGACCCGTTTAACTTTCCTAGCGACATCCATCGCCTTATTTCACCAAAGTTCATTACTTTGGTTATTTTGACCCGTTTGGTTTTATTGGCGAATTCTATCGCTTTCACACAACCAAACATGTATAATTCGGATCACTTTGACCCATTTCAACATTTTAGTGGAATCCACCACTTTTACTTTTGTTCTATCGCTATTCACTAGTTAATCCATCCGGTTATTACTTACGGAATCCTCCGTATTGGAAATAACCAAATTTCATAACGATTCAATTATCATTCAAATAACTAAACATATAATACTAGCGAAATATTACGAAGCGTATAGCCACGTACCTTTTAAAGCTTTCCTTCCAAACGGTTATTCGATCATCCTTGATTACTTGAAGTCCCACCCAAATTTCCTATAGAATTCAATTTGAATACATTCCTTAGAACTCATAATTCTATATTCGACATCCAATGTTTTCAACTTAGTCAAATAAGTGATTCTTTCATATAAATCAATATTTCAAGATTCACTTAGACATTTTGTCGAACACCTTGAAGGCGAGATCATTACTATAACATTACTATGTTCATTAGTAACTAATTAACCATATCAAAGCACCCTTTTCATATTCATATAACAAGAATAACATGAACAACACTTGAACTTGCATCATAACAATCAAATTACATTAATTATTCTAATGATTCAAGTGTTTATCACAAAACCCATATAACGCCTACATGATAAATATTGAAATCGATAGGTTATGATATAATTTTATCAATTTCTTGTCTAAGACTCATTCTTAGACTTGTAATCATTCTAATTTAACCATAACATCAAATTTTCATTCAAGATGTTAGATTATAGGAGTTCATAAGAAATCAAAACATCGCTAAGTATAAAAATTGAACATACCTTGTGATCTACAAAGTATGAAGATCACGAATTTAGCTTAGAACCGATTGAATTCCAGTTTCTCTCTTTGATTTTTGAGATGATTGTAGTGAATTAGGGTTTTAAGAGCAAGAGCTCTGTTTTGGCTCTGTGTTGGTCGACCAGAGAATAACACACACAAGTGTGTGTTTGTGATTATAACTTGTTTTAAAAACAAGTTTCCATTATATCTAATTTGGTCCCTCTAGTTATTAATATGATAACTTATACATGTAGGCACACATATATAGTTTATAAATAGGGTTAAAATCCCTTATTTCTTTATCATTTAACATAGGTATTTAACTACATTAAATATCCTAGTTTTTTTTATTTTTTTTCACTATTTTTATTATTAATATGATAACTTATACATGTAGGCACACATATATAGTTTAACTAGCCTAAGTACCCGTGTGTCACACAGGTGCTAATAAGAAAAATAACTACTTTAACATATATTGTTGATGTAAATATTTTAATTATATATACGTTGAAATATTAACGGAAATGATAGAGAGTACACCAAATAATTGAAATACATGAATACAAACAAAATAAATATTAATATCATAAACATATTAATACTGAATTCATACGGATTTGTTGATGCATCGTTTAACACCTAGCATTACAAATGGAAAAATGGAAACACTCAAGAGCACCGAACCGGCGTAGCCTCCTTAAAAAAGACCCGCATGGCATCCAAATGCCTCCTTATACCTGTGAGCTTCATCGACTATCACATACCTGATTCATAAGTGATAAGTTTAGTATTAGGCCATATTTAGAAAAGGGAAAAAGACAAAGAAAGTTCTAGCCAATCTGTATAAGGATATTATTTGTAGAATTGTATAACACCAGCATGCATTAGAATAACCACATACCCTTTGTCCACATCATGATAGCCATGTCTTTTACAGCCTTAAGTTACGCACCAGAATGCATTAAAAGTAATTCCACAACCGATTGGAGAAGTTCTTTTCCGAATTTACACTCACCTTGATAACTTAATTAGGCTACTAATTTCCATCATAGCACAAAAAGCAGCACAAGTTGGAAGATTTTATGGCACTTACAATGAGCAAAAAAAGTGACAATAATATTATAGTAAATAAACTTAACAGAGTAATAATATAAAACAAAAAACTAGCATATACAAAGTTATTTGGTTTAAAGAGCTCAAAGTAGACTTCTCTCACTTCAATGGTAAGCAACTTACGTATATGCTCACATAGCCTTAGCAACTGCATTCCCTATGGATAAATAAATAGAGAGCTAGAATTTACCGGAGACATCGTGGACAACCCGGTCATACGCCAAACATCTTGAGATCAATCGGCAATCGGATCTATTGGACTTCAAATCTGAAGCGCCAGAATCGCAGCTCAAAGAACACCACAAAAAGCCTCAAATATTTTAATTATATAAATGTTAAACTACTAACGCAAATATTAGAGTACACTGAATAATTGAAATACATGAATGGAAAAAATCACATATCATTAAAGATTTCTTCAACTGACCTGGACTGGCTCTTTTCAACCTGACCATCTTGCCACCTCCATATTCTATCTTCTTCAACCTATGTTGAGTGTGAAAATAAAGGTTTTTGGACTAAAAAACACATTGGTCACTGAATCAACAAAGATAACACTTTTGGTCGATGTAGCTGGAATCAGGGGAGAGAACCAGTTTAGATATAAATGTAAACTCAACTATATTCGTAAAGTTTCCAAGATCATTAGGTATCGGGCCCGCCTAAATTACTGTTGTAAAGTTCTCTGCAGAAAAATGTCAAGAAACATAATATTAATCCTAAAAGCTGTTTTTTCAAGTTATGTGTTGTATTAACAGTTTTTCATTTATTTTCACTGATGCGTCACAAATGTGATAATTTTATTCAAGAACCAAATTATGCGTTGTATTAAAAGAAACCTCATTTGAAATGATTTAAATTGGATAATAATAATAACCTCATTTGAAATGATTTAATAGAGATGATAAGCACTTTCCATTCATGAGGTAACTTTCTTTATTTATTTATCATAAAAATCTTTCTAAATCTTCACACTAACTGTCATCATATATTAAGAAAAAAGTTTAAGAACCCGCGAACTTCGCGGGTTGGTAAAAGAATATATCTTCATTATCAATTGATATAAATATTATGATTTTATACACGTTAAAACACAAAGGAATATATTAGAGTACAAACGTTCCATTACTTATGTAAATATCACCAGTTTACATATTTTGAAAAACCTTCCACTCTCGATCACCTTCCCACTCTTAGTTGCCTTATACTCCAACCTGAAAGAATTTGGTCAAACATGACGCCATCTACTCAAATAGAATCAACATACCCGGGACAACAGATATGGTGTTGCCTATCGTATATTATGCTTGTCACACATGAAATTTAACTACAACTAATATAGGTAAATTAAATAGTGTACCGACCTGTTGAGTTATGCGTTTATACATTCAGATGGTGGACCATATCTAACTGTGATTGATGGTGGTTGACTGTTGTAAGCATGTTTATCCATAACCCGACCTGAACCATCACTAAGCACCATAATTTACTTTGTTTAATACAGCCAGTTCCCAATGGCCTGTTCAATCACCGGCAGCTACCATTGCTGTTGGACCTTGCATTAAACTCGTTAGTCCCAAATGTGTCACACACGAAATTAACTACAACTAATATAGGTAAAATAAATAATGCACCGGGTTATGCGTTTATACATTCAGATGGTGGACCATTCTTAACTGTGATTGATGGTGGTTGACTGTTGTAAGCAAGTTTATCCATGACCCGACCTGAACCATCACTAAGCACCATAATTGTCTTTGTTTAATACAGCCAGTTCCCAATGGCCTGTTCAATCACCGACAACTACCATTGCTGTTGCCTGTTGGACCTTGCATCAGCTGCTACCATTCATCTTACCCCTATAAAATATATTATTGTTAAATCTTAAATCTGATTACACATAAGTTTTTTTTACTAAGAAAGAAGCCTATTTAGACAACTAAAAAAGTATACACTAATAGAAGGTATATCAAAATATGCATGCTAAATAAAGTAAAATTATAATAATATTTCTCAATACATAACTATTAGCATAAGAAGTACAATAAATTTCTATTGACATAAATATGATAGCATGCAGTTGGATTAATGAAGTTTTCCTTATACATACATGTGAACAAAACGTTGGGATTTCCATCTTATGCCACTTCGAGACTTCATTGGTCAAACTTCTCCGGCTCGGTAAAATACTAAGGTGAATCAATAGTACTAAATAGTAGCAAAACCTTCAATCCTTTTGAAATTAGGCACCCTGCAAGATTCATTTTGAAACAATTTTAAAAAAATTGAATCTTATAATAATTTAAATTTATAAAACTAATTTTAAGAAAGCAATATAAAACAAACCAGAAAATGGTTGCAATCCTGTGTTATATATTGATGTGTGTCGAGATTTATGGGAGTTTTGGTCGGTATTCTGATAAAGAAAAGTCAGAAAGTATTAATGGGTCATCTTATTTAAGGTCTTACAGTAGTTTTGTTCGATATTCTAATAAAGAATAGTCAGAAAGCAGGCATCGATCCTTTCTGTAATATTTTACCAAGTAGGTTTGAGAAAGATGGGTTAAGACGATCACACTCAAGTGTATCAGCAAAGCATGGTGAGTCATGGCCCATGAAAATAGTTGCTGACTCGACTGGTGCTAACAAAAATATCCATAGCCAAAACAATGGTGGTTCTTTACCGTCTGGTGGTGGCATTAGTGGTCTAAAGATTGCGTTTGAGAGAGATTTCCCATGTCTTGAAGTAGAAGAGAAACAAACGGACCCTGAGCTTGGAAAAGTCACGTCTCCTGGATTGTGTAGTGCCATTTAGAGCCTATCAATTAATTGGTAATTCAACTGTGATTGGTGGTGATAAATGGATCTCAACACAGGTTGAGGTGCCTGTGATAGTCAGTAGTAATGGAAGCAACACTTATGTTGTACAACCGACATCAATCTCTGCAACCACAAGCATGATAACTGGTAGGAACATGGCTGACACTTTGGCACAGGGTCCTTCTCGGGCCCAGACTGCTCCCCAATTTTGTCTACCGGAACTCAAAGGGTCAAAGAGCTTGCGATCAAGCAATCTAGGCAATTGATTCCCATGACTCATTCTATGCCTAAAGCATTGGCGTTTAATGATAATCCCAAGCCAAATGTTGCACAGTTGCAGGTTCAGAGTTCTCACCTTGTCAACCATGCACATTCCCCCGACCTGTCTCTACAAATTTTGACTCCTTATAGACAAAGGGCTGAAAACAAAATAGCAAGTTGGGTGAATTCGTTCAAAAGGGCATGCTGAAGGTGATTGTTTTTCAAATTAAATCCCGACTGCTGCATAATTACAAAAGGAAAGAAAATATCAAAGAAGATGTAGAAAATTACATGGGGTCATATAACCCAGACTAAACTCCCCTTGCATAACTTGAGTCGTAAAATCATATACCTCCAACCATTCAACTTGAGTTATATTTTATATTAAGAAACAAAAACATATCAAAGGCTGCAAATATCATGGGCTCTAATAGACAATAACTTAGGATTGAAATTAACTCATTTGAACACATGTGAAAACTATAAAAAGGGAAAAGTCAGATTATACGGCATATTAAAACACCTTTACTTCAAAATTAAATATTTTACTCAAGATTTTATTTTTAATTCAACTATATTAAACTGATAGTAGGTTTAAACATAGTTAACCTAAAACTAAATAATTTATAGTACTCTTGTAAAGCGAAAAGCATTTAAAAGGGACGATGATGAGCTTTTGCTGACAAATAAAAAGAGTTGGATCTGTTTTAATTTAACAAATGAGTTAGCAAATAAAAGACCCAAACCTGAGATGTCTTTAATTCGATTTCATCCCATCTTTCTGGTATCCCAGTCCCAGCATAGATTAACGCTCCAAGACCATATTGATGCAAGTTTAACATGAAGTTGTGTAAGAATGTTTGTATATATAGTATATACAGACACCAGCAAATCCATCGCGATTTGCAAGACCCTGAGCAAGGTCAACTGTCCCTTCACAATAGTATGTCCAGTTAGATAAAACATCCATTCATAGAAATAATAGAAGCTACATTCACATAAACTGCTTATGTAAGAAAATATAAACCTACAAATTGTAATTATTCATTAACTATAAAAAAAGATGCTTCAAACAAAATGTATTTTCCTACTGGTTGATTATTAACTCACCTCCTTGCTGTTTTCATACGAAGTCTTCATAAGCTTTTGAGGTTACTACTCACTTCATCCAAGAACTTAGTCTGTGTAAAAGATTAGGAAGTAGAAATTAGGATACACTTGATATATCACAGGTCAAAGAGGAAAAGTTCATAAGACATTGTAAACAAAAACCTATGAACACAAATTTGCCCGAAAGAATAAAATACATCACATCACATCTAGGGGTCGGTAGTTCATGGGTTAATGATTGGACTGGAACTCTTTTGTTCATTTTTTGAGGTATCAACACTCTTTTAGTTAAGCAATAAAACCATGTTCATCTGGAATAACCTTCAAAAGATCACAATATTAATCCTAAAAGCAACACTACCCTCTATATCATCCTCTTTATCCGCCCTTTGATAAGCATCCTCATCGTTCAAAACTGAGCTTTGCAAAATCCCTAAAAACTATCAGAAACATTACAAATCTCTTAGACACTGACGGGTAGTCTGTAGGACAACCCTTAATGGTTATAAAGTATAATTTAATCCCGAATTTATCCATGTATTTATCTTGTATTAGATAACTACGGTTGCTTGTGTTTCAGGTACATTTGGGGCTTAAAAGTGTGGAAATAAAGCTTCGAATAGACGCGACTGGATTGGAGATTGAAAGACGGAGAATAAATGAAAAAATAAAATTTTGGAATTGAAGAATTAAGAAGATAACATGATAGAGGACGAAAGTTATGACCTTTCCCCAGACTGGTCGTATGCTAATTCGAGCTGTAGTACGAAGCTTTACATTCTTAAACTTCGGATTTGGAGAGCCTCCACCAATGGCAGCTTTGCTCAGCGACACGATCCTGAGATGCATAAATATCGAAAACAAGGTATACATATATCAGGGATAAGATCATTCCTAGTTCATGTCTAGACTTGGAAGTCAAGGAATGTGCTACTGTGTCATTGAGATTAAACACAAAAGGCTAGTGTTTAATTCACTCAATGTTGGCTCTGATACCAACCTGTCACACCCCGATATTTCCACGTATTACCGGTGGGCCCGGTGGGGAGTATCGTGACGTAGTTGATATCATCATAGTCAAATGATCACAGTTCAATGCACAGCGGAAGTCTAAAGTAATAATAATACAAACCGATTCGAAAGTATAATAAAGTATTACACAACGGTTGTATATGGATCCACAGGCGGATCTTAAAACAGAAAAATAAACACTGTTCAACAGACTTTAGACGTTTAGAACTTGCAAGATTCCTTATTAACGCCCTGAGCTCCCAGCCAATTTACGTACAGTACCTGTCACTTAACCTTTTTGGAAAATACGTCAGTTTACACTGGTAAATACAATTAACTGACTCTTTTGAAAATCTTTATGAAAATTGATTTAAACGCACAAGGCACAAATATTCTTTTATAACCTGAGACAATTATATTAATAACAATCTTGTATCAGATTTACATGTTTGTCCAACATTTAGGGCCGGTGATTAAACAAACTGATCAAGATTAATCGACACACCACAAATATAACTCACAAGAAGTTACCTCACGAGTGAGTATATCTTTTACATACGCAACAGGAGGTGTTATGCCTACACCTTGTGCTTAAGTTGTGGCCATTTACACTTTTTAAATGAGCCAAGGTTATCCAGGACACGGTCATTAACCCCCAATGTTATTTGTTATCAAGCAATACTGATTAAAATGGGATTATGCAATTTAATCATCTCCGATTAAAAGGTTTCTACACCCGACCAAGCGGTATTTTTATAATACCGTATCCCAAGCCCGTATCACGAAAAATAAGTTAAAAATATTTACCTGAGCTAAAATGTAATTTTATTCTCAGCTGTATATTCAAATCAGCAAGCACAAGTACCTCTACTGGGGCTCTCAATCTGGAACGAAGGTTTTATTAACCTATTAGATTCCTAACGGGTCGTATTTAAGTTGTAACTTAGACCGGTTAGTTTTAAGGAAAGGTTTACGGTTCAAAACGCGAGATTAAGCGAAGACCGGATTAGAATGTGATTTAGACCCGACAAATATGGAGACTTGTATAATATGGGTAAACTAAACACATTCTGAATTTTGAAGTGAAAATGATAAGGTTTGACCCGTTTCGGTTAATTTATGCAAACTAGTTACATAAACCGTACCGAACGTGAAAGATGCATAACGGGTAACCAATGAGTCATGAACATGTTTCACAAGTTGATATGCCTTAAATATGTTGTGATATCAGTAGGATACCTTCCATTATGCCCAAAACGAATTTAAAACCAATTTATGCCCCGTAGGGGTATTTTGGTCATTTTAATGTTTATAATAGAGGTTAAATAATAATCTGAGTTTCTGGTCTAAATAATCAGTAAACAATATTTATTTTATCAAGTTATATCAGTAAGATATCATATATATGTGAAATTTATCATTTATGGCCAAACTATGCACCGTAGGGGCATTTTGATCATTTCACATATGCTTTATGGGTTAATTTTGGAAATTTGAGTTCAAAACTCTTATTTATTGTTAAAGTATAAAATTTTATTCATAACATCAGTAGGTATCAAGCTTTAGGTGCCTAATATGGTTTTAAACCATACTATGCGCCTAAATCGCATAAAAAGTCGGTATTTGACGAGATTCGGGTTGATTAAGGAAATCTGAGATTTTGTTCAGCCTTTACTGTTTAAAATAACTTGTTTAATATATAAAATCAGTAGAAAAAGGTTTGGTATGTAAAGGATGTATAAAACTCATTTTATTAGCAAAAAGGGCGTTATCGTCAATTACCGAGTCTATGCAAGAACTCTATGTTATGATCATTTTAAAATTTAATAAAAATTTCCAAAAATCCCTAAATATTATATTACATCAGTGGGTAGAAAGTTTGGTGTCAAAATTTGGGTTTAAATAGGCTTTATGCCGAAAATGCCGTCTAATTAATAAAAAACTTTCAATTTACGATATCGAGCATAACTCTTAATTTAGACCTCAAACTAATGTCAAATTTTTAGGACATGTTTATAAATCAGTAATAAAGGTTTTTGTCCTCTCACATTTTCAAAAAAAATCTCGTTTTTATATCAAAAGGGCATAATGGTCAACTTTTAAGCATTTAACGGAAACATGCAATGAACTAGGATTTCTATGGAACCATGTTGTATAACCTTGGAGGGTTATACTAACATATAATATGGTCCTAAAGGAATCCTAAGACATATCTAAACTAAGCTAAATTGGGTCAGAACTGAAAGTCAATGCAAAAGTCAACTCTTGCGACTTTAGGTTGCGAACCGAGCCTAAACTTAGAATTGTCGGGTTGAACATGCCTAGACATGTTCAATTAATATTTACCAAGTTATTAAAGTGACAAAACTGATTTTATTGCCTTTACATCATTAGTTATGAATTTTATTTAAAAACCGACTCGCTTGACTTTTATTTTAATTACTTTGACCCGACAAATAACTAAGCAAACGTGGTAATTAGAAGGTGCCCTTTTGAGGGTTTAATACCTACCTAATTACGATCACGTAGCCATGTTCGTTGCGAACAATGGCTCGACCGTTTAAAAGTCAAAGCGTTTATCGCAAACGCTTGACTTTTCGGCTTTTAAGCCAAATAAAAATAACTAGCCATAAGAGGGCACTTACAAGGGGTCCAAGCAAGGATGATATTGATCTAGAATACTCAGGTATGAAGCATAAAGCTTCAACTTAGAGCAATTTAGATCAAGTGTGAGAAATGAGAGCAAAACTAGTGGGTATTTATGGGATTTCAAGAACCGTTAGGATCGTTCCTCGATAATTGAGCTTTGATCTGGACCTTACACATAAGGCACATGGTTTTGGAATACTAGGGGTGTCCAAAACCATCACACGGTATTGAAAAAAGTTACACTTAGGCCCCTGAAATTCAACTTGGGTGCAAAAATGAAGTTTCTACCCAGATGAGGCCGTGGCGTCGCGCCACGGCAAAACCCTATAGTGGTGGCGCAGCGCCACCATGTACCAGCTCCCAGAAAGTTTCAATAAATGACAGGTTTGGTCCCTGCAACACTTTTGAGCCATTTTCGATGCGTTTAAACCCCGTTAACCCCATTTCAAGGCTCTAAAATGAAGTTAAAGTATAGGGAAGATGAAATATGCTCAAAAACATCTCAGATGTCGGTTTGTTTGGTCGTACTGTTGCGTTATTCGGTTAATTAAGACGAAACACGAACGGACGCGAAAAACGATCCAAATTACACGACGAATGAAATTTTATCATGCCAATCACTAAAATAAAATATTTTAATGATTACATAAATTTTTGGATGTACGGATATATTCAGAACATAAGATATGCGCGAAAATGCAAACTTATGCACTTTTTGTCGCTTTTAGTCCCTATTGATCAAATAAGTTTATTTTTGCGCACCAAACACCTCTAAGCCTATATCTAAGCTAAGTAAAGGATATTTAGGGCATGTTTAACTTATGATCATATTCCGGAAGGTTCGATATCATACGAATTGGTATACTTTTGCAGTTTGATGCAATTAGTCCCTCTAATGCGCAAACTTACGCATATCATCGTTTAATAGCATCGAAGCCTTATATATTCCATATTAGGCATTCCCGAGAGTATAATAAAATATCATGAAGCTCCCGGTTTGTTAACAGGTCACTCAGAGGTAAGAATTAACATGTTGACGCTTTTAACCCTTCATCGCACAAACTTTCAATTAATTATGCAAACATCTACTCTTGATCAACGAGTGGATCATTTGTGAATATAAATACCGTAAAAGGTTATTCAGAGACTTATTTTAAGCATGATAACACTTCCAGTCCTTGTTGATGTCAGAAACTGTGTAGCTGACGCTATCCAAAGACCAAAAGAACACAAGATGTTTGAAGACAAAGTAACACTATGAAGCTATTGTCAAGGGGGAATCTGTTGGTGCATATTCGGTGACAACATCTTAATAGTTTGATTATTTAGTCTTTGGATATTTTGTATTGGGCTTAGCTTATTGGTTAGTGAGTTTATTGTTGTAATGGGCTTGGAAAATGGCCTAGCCCAGTAGGAAGCCCAGTTCACATACATGTGGTATATAAACATGTTTTGTGATTAGGGTTTTAGTTCTTAGAAGAGTTCTTGGAGGCTAGAGAGAAAAAACGTAGAGAGAGAAAGAAATTTCGAATTAGGGTTTTAGTTCTTAGATAGTGGCTGTGAGGTTGTGAGGTCTTGAGTTGATTGTAAAACTGATTGTTTGGATAATCAATAGAAGACCCGTTTGATTGTGAATTGCCGTGTCTACTCGTTTCTGTGATATTCTGATCAAGAGGATTCCGCACTCTTGATTGGATTGACAATTCTGTGACGATCCATACAAATCAAGGGGACCTACAATTGGTATCAGAGCTGTTGTCAAACTATTAAGCTGTTGTCACCGAATATGCAGCAACAGACTCCCCCTTGACAATAGCTTCATAGTGTAACTTTGTCTTCAAACATCTTGTGTTCTTTTGGTCTTTGGATAGCGTCAGCTACACAGTTTCTGACATCAACAGACTCCCACTTAGCTGATGCTTCCAATCTCCAAAACTTTAATTCCTTTGTAGATCAATTAGCTAGCAATCCTTGGTTAAGTAAGTAAGCTCTAACTCTTCATATCACTTTCTTTCTGCAATGTAGTAGAAGGATCCTACCATGCATCTTCACATGTTCTTCACTTCACTCTCAATCTGCACTTTACTTGTATTCTGCACTTCATTTTGATAACTGCATCAATCTGTTTAGCAACACAAGCAAGTATCTTGAAAAATCATTAGTCTTTTTTACAATTAAAGATAAACCAATATTTTATCTTAATTTGCAAAAACAACAATATGTCAGTTCAAAATGGAAGTCTTTTAAAAAGAAAATCTTTTTGGTATTTTTGATTTTTTTAACAAACTAACAAACTAAACTAAACTAAAAACTATTTACAATTTCATATTTTTGTGAGAATCATGTGCAAAAAGATCATATCAGCAAAATCAAACTGTTTCACACTATTAGATAATTCTTTATTTAATTTTTCATGAAAAGCAGTCCAAGACGATTACCGGTATGTTTGTCCATCTAAACAAAATGCATGAACATTTCAAGTACCATTACCGTATGATACGTTAAGGTAATATTATTACTGATATACTAGTGTGTCCCACTTCAGGATATACCCCCGCGATCAAGGTATGCACAAAGATTCATCGTAGTAGGTGAGTATGCTGAATTCATCCGTTTTGTTTTTCAACGTTTAGATAATTGGTGATCAGGTCAGTACTTCCGTACAGCAAAGAGACCAAAATATCTAACGAGGGCTATGACAAATACCATTTTTGGTACGAATTATGCATTTTGCACATTTGAATGACTCTCTAGGAGAGCTTCTTCATTTATGGGTTTTGGCATTTTTAGCTCTTTTAAGATATCATGGTTGTGCCTAGGTCAGCATGTATCTGGATGCAGCAGAAGGACAACCCTGATATCCCCAGATGAAATAACAGTATAAAGACCCAAAACCTCAGATTTTGGCAATCTATCAACGCAAGATTTAAGGTCATTAAACCATACACCACTGATGTGTTCCCCACTTATACACAATTCATTTAGGTTTATATCACATTGGTAAGTTGATTATTTCATGCTTTTGCCTACTGGTACATCATATGATGAAGCTGTTATCACACTTAAGCAATTTAATTTAGTTTGAGTGTGACAGTCTAACTTGCTGATGTACTATCATTTCTTCTTTTTCACACCATGAAATCTCTTTTTTCAATTTTTTATGTTTTTCATTTTCAATGTTTTTGTATTTTTAAAATTTTTAAAATTCTATAACTTACTCCCCCTAAACACACGCACTAACTAAACTCTTTTTGGCTTAGGGAAAATTCTCCCTCTAAATTTTTGTTTTTATGGAGTAAGTTTTAAAAACACAAAATTTAAACACAAACAGACTCCCACTTTAACCTGACAATAAGTTTTTCAATGTTAAAGTTTAAAATAATCATAATAATCACAGAAGTAAATAGTTCGTTACCCATGTTAACCTACTATTCAGCTCAGTTGCTTTACAGGAATAACCACTGTTGAACACATCAACAGTCCTTCTTGGTCATCCTGCTCACACTCAACAACTCAGTTAGACTTAACAACCCAAACCTGACCGGTTTTGGGTTGACCATGTAAATCTGTATAAGATGCTTCTAACCAATATCCATCACACCTTTTTGGTGTCTTGGATGTTTTACCTGTTGTTGAACAAGATTTATAACTTCCACTAGGTCTTTGATCAAAAGAGTTCCAATAAACTCTCGGATTTTCTGACCTTTAAAAAGTATTATCTTGATACCTTCTTCGCCCATTATTATACCATGAATTTTGAAAAATTTTTGGATGTTGTTGAACATTTGAGTTATTAAAACCCCTATATTCGTTTCTTCTTTGAAAATTTCGATTACCAAAAGTCTGGTATCGATTTTGATATCCAAAATTTCTATTTTGACATTGAAACTGGTTTGATTTACCATTATAATGACTAAATTGTGTAGAAAAACTTCTTGGTCTATCAAATCTTCCTGATGTTGAAGTTTTAGATTGAAATCTTGGTTGATTATATTAACAATGTTGTTGAACATTATTATTCAAACCAACCCTATTCCCATCTTTAACTTCATCAACTTTTTGCTTATTTTTCTTTAAAGGACAACAACTCGCCACATGCCCTTTAGTGTGACATTTAAAACAAGATTTTGTCTTATAAATTATCTTTTTTTTGAAATCTCTTTTTAAATGTTTTCTTCTTTTCCTCTTCACTATCCTCATCCGATTTATGAGGTGTAATGTTAGATCCTACAGATTCTTTCAAAGAAACTGGACTATTTGGCAAGTCCACAGCTATCGGATCCACTACCTCTTGTGCAGTGGGAACAAAATTAATTAGCTCATCTTCATTTGGTAAAAACGAGTAATCTTGATCCTTAGAAGATGAGGTTTTACTGAACCCCACTCCCGCTCTATCATTACTCTTTTTTAAACTTTCTTGAATATGTTGTTTGACTAACGAAGATTTTCCAAATTTGTCTAACTTTCCTTTAAGTTCAACAATTTGGTCTTGTGCAATGGCCAATTCCCTGCACTTTTCAGAAAATTCATTAGTTTTATCCTTTACAGTTTCACGAGCCAAATCAATGATCTGTAACAGTTCATTGACTTTGTCTGTTAAACTACTGATTTCTTGTTCATTTGATTTGAGTTTATCTAAACAATTTGACTCTCTTTTAATCAAAAGAACATTTAACTCTTTGCGTTTTTCCAAATCAGCTAACAGAATTTTGTTTTGCTCCGATAGTCTATTACTTTACCCTGTAGTTCAGTGCAATTATGACATGTATGACTTACAGGTTCTGATGTTACCTTCACCTCTGTTGTAAGTTCATTCACACCATTCATACACGTTGAAACTTCTGCAGCCTTCTTCTCAACAGCTTTCTTCTTCTCTTCTACCACAACATCTGCATTTCCCTGATATCGCTTTTCTAATGCATCCCACATATCCTTTGAATTAGTGTACTTTGTAAAGGTATGCTTGATGCCATCAGGTAAGGACATTTTTATTGCAGCTAAAGCTTTCTTCTCAGCATCAACCACCTGTTTCTCAGATTCATTCATCATCTCATAAGAAATCACCTTAACCCTTCCTTCAACACGACGCGTAGGAGCAACATATCCATCTATCATACAATACCACATTATGGTATCTTCACTATTCACAACCGATTCAAACTCCTCCTTCCAGACAGCATATTCTTTAACGTTTTTCAGCCTTGGCCAATGTTTAACAGTCTCACTAACATTGTCCATTTTAACCATCTTTAAACACGTTTTTATCGTAACCGTACTGATAAATACGTACAATATTTTTCCGAAAACTGTTTTTACCAAATTATACCATTAGAATCGTCTCGAAAAAACGAATCCAATGATATATAATGTTGAAAACCAAATTCGGAATTTTCCAGAGTTTTTTTTTTAAATGCAACGAGTTCAACGGTGCAAACGGTTTCGGCAGATGAGCTACGGATCAAATTCTATTCACGAAAACGTTAATTCCTCTATGCGTATCTAATTACTCCACAAAAATAAATACTCCACCTTTTAATTCCTCTAGATAATTTCACTGGCAAACCAACTTAATTATGCTAGGTCATGCTAATTATGCTGCCAAACCAAGTTAAATATGCTGATAGAGTAATTATAATTATGCTGGCAAGTCAAGTTAAATCCGCTGGAAAATCAAATTAATTATGCTGGTAAACTTAATTTCGCTAGTTAATTATGCTGATCAGATTAATTTCGCTGGTCTGGTCAAGTTCGCTACTACGACGATTGTTAATTTCGCCGTTCACCGTAATAATGTCGCTGAGGACTATTAAAACGGTTACCAAAGTCGCCTTTGGATTTTAATTTCGCCGGTCACCGATGTTAAATTCGCTGGATCAGATAATTCCTCTGGTTTGTCAGCGGAATTGTTAATTATGCTAGCAAATTTTGGAAACTCAATATGTTTGAAATTTCTGAAGATTTTCCAGATTCTTTTAACAGCTTCCTGCAAAATCGAAACACCAAAATCAGCAAAAATTTTCAAAATTTATGAAGAACACGAAGAACAGTCTTCGAATCTTCAAATCTTTCTAACCAAAATTCCTCAACGAATCAACAAGAACTATCCCGAAAACCTGTAAATCAGCAAAAACAAACACACAAACTGATCAAACACAACAAAAAAACGCAGAATATATCAGAAAATTCAAAATTTACGAAACCCTAATTTTCAAGGTTAAAATTTTCAAAAATTTTATTCAATTTCCACCCGAAACTGCAGTCTGCAATTCTGAACCGAGCTTCTTATAGAGCCTAAAGCTCTTATACCAATTGTAGGTCCCCTTGATTCGTATAGATCGTCACAGAATTGTCAATCCACTCAAGAGTGCGGAATCCTCTTGATCAGAATATCACATAAACGAGTAGACACAACAATTCACAATCAAACGGGTCTTCTATTGATTATCCAAACAATCAGTTTTACAATCAACTCAAGACCTCACAACCTCACAGCCACTAACTGTGATCTTGTCTAAGAACCCAAATTCAAAATTTCTTTCTCTCTCTACGTTTTTTCTCTCTAGCCTCCAAGAACTCTTCTAAGAACTAAAACCCTAATCACAAAACATGTTTATATACCACATGTATGTGAACTGGGCTTCCTACTGGGCTAGGCCATTTTCCAAGCCCATTACAACAATAAACTCACTAACCAATAAGCTAAGCCCAATACAAAATATCCAAAGACTAAATAATCAAACTATTAAGCTGTTGTCACCGATTATGCACCAACAGTCCTTTTATAATCAAAGTTTTCGACTTTTCGAAAAATTAGTCCCTTAAATTCAACGTTTGACTTTATTAGGGTTTATTACACGTGTCAATACATCATTGAACTTGATTTTACGAGGTGTTAGACGTTATCACTAATAACCCTTCTCCAGTAGTGATTCCTCATCACTCGGATGGAAGAACGTTTGAAGTTAGGACCAATGCGCTTCAAAGTTTACCTAAGTACAAGGGGTTAGCAACGGAAGAACCCTACTTTCATTTGGAGGCATATGATTCTATTTGTAACACTATTGGTGGTCAAGGGTTTTCATCCGACGATGTTAAATTGGTGCTCTTTCAGTTTCCTTAGAAGACAAGGCGAAAAAGTGGTTCTACACCTTACCTTCGGCATCTATTTACACATGGGCAGAAATGCAACAAATCTTTTTGGAGGAATTCTTTACCGCCCAAAAGACGAATGATGCAAGGAGAAGCTTGAGAAGTTTCCAACAAAAGACGGGTGAAATGTTTCACGAGGCGTTCGAGATGTTTAATATGATGATTAAAAATTGCCCTCACCATGGCATTGAGCTTTGGGAATTATTAAATGCTTTTCATGAGGGTTTATGTTCCGAGGATGCTCGTGATTTGATGTCTATCAGGAATGGTACATTTGGTACTAATTATGAACAAGATGATTGGCAATTCTTGGAACAAATGGCAGTCACATCAAAAAGGAAGGCTCAATCATCAAGGAGAGCACGACCAACCATTACCCGAACTCAAGTGCATGCGGTAGATGATGGTAATATTCAAACTTCGAATCAAATTTATGATGGTTGTGCGCTTTGTAATGAGTTGGGGCATGCGGCCGAAAATTGCCAAGCAAGTGGAGGGCAATATGAAGAAGTGAATGTTATTGAAGGTCAAGGTGGGGGTGGTAGAAATTACAACATGAATTCAAATACATACCACCCCGGGTTACGAAACCACCCGAATTTTAGATATGGGAACCCGTCAAATCAACTTAACCCGAACTTTCAAGGAAACCAAGGAAATTATGTTCCTCGCCAACAATTTAATAATCAAGGTTTTCAAAGGCAATTCCAACAATCGGGTAATGAACAAAGTGGGTTTTCGGGTCAAGGTTCCTCTGGTGGAAATGAGGTCATGGAGATGTTGAAAGCAATGCAGATGGAGATGCAACGAAGAAATCAGCTTGATGAGGTTCGTATGCAAAAAGATGAAATCCGTGACAAAGCTATTCAATTGTTGACCACTGAAATGGGTCAACTTGCGAGTGAAGTGGCAATATTGAAGAAAGCAAAAGGCCAGCTACCGAGTGACACGGTGACAAATCCCAAGAACATAAAAAGCGTTAATATCAATGTGGTAAGCAGCGTTCCTAGTACCGAATTTAATGAAAAATTTCTAACCTCTTCGTGTCAAATAAATACAGGTATAGGGAAGGACGCCGATGGTGAGAATGATAAAGAACATGGAGCACCAATCGTGCCTATCCGTGTGGGAAAATTAAAAATCCCTCACGCATTGTTGGACTACGGGGCGAGCATGAGTGTGCTACCAGGTGATATATATGACATGTAGGATTTTGGTCCGCTTGAAGATATAGACACCATGGTGAGCTTGGCGGATGAGAGTTGGAGGCGTCCGCGAGGAGTGGTTAGGAATGTCATAATTCGGTTGGGAGAATTCGACTATCCGGTGGATTTTCTGCTCTTAGATTATGTTTCTACCGAATTGGCATCACAACAAAGGGTAATTTTAGGTCGACCGTTTCTTTATACAGCAAATGCTCAAATCAACTGTAGAGACGGGGTTATTACTATGACCGAAAAGAACCGTAAGTTGTACTTCGATGTTCATACTAGGGAGATTAGTTATGAATCTATTGAAGAGAAAGGTAGAGAGCCTAGTGACCATATGAGAAGTGTGCATCAAAGAATAAAAACAAACAAACCACCGGGGTGTGAAAAGAAGTATGAGGGTTCGAGCAGGTATGCAGTTGACTATCCACCGAATGGACATTTGATGGATGCATTTCAACCAATGACAAGCTACAGTGAGGGAGGTGATAGGAACCGATTCTTTGAGCCACCATAAATGGGGGTGGCACGGTCTGGCTGAAGACTCGAAACTTAGCGCTGCTCGGGAGGCAACCCGGGGTTTTATATTGAACTTGCTGTTTTTTTTTATCTTTCTATGTTTCAGGGCCATGGCGACATTCAAGTGTGGGAAAGATGTGCGGATATTTGTGTGAAGGTGGTGATAGGAAGTCGGGTTATCTACAA
This sequence comes from Helianthus tuberosus, assembly GCA_030545235.1. Classification (NCBI taxonomy): domain Eukaryota; kingdom Viridiplantae; phylum Streptophyta; class Magnoliopsida; order Asterales; family Asteraceae; genus Helianthus; species Helianthus tuberosus. The sequence continues at coordinate 186,249,057 of CM060354.1, forward strand.
CATCTGTTGTGTCAAACTTCACCAGGTCAATGTACTCTTTCCTTAGTCTTGTTATGTTCTTTAGCTTTGAAATATTGGTAGTTAGTTTGTTTGCTTTTGTTTAAAAAAATAAAAAAAGTTTGGTGTGTTTGGAGCGATCTTTCCCTTCAAAACCATACATTGGGGACAATGTATCCCAAGTGTGAGGATGAGGGGAAATTTTAAAAAAAATTATGAAACTTTTAAAAATCAAGCGAAAAATGGTCCATATTGAACAGTTGAGTATTAAATTGCATGACACACCGGCAACCCATATCCCATTGTTCTTTCTTGGTGAGAGTTGAGCCACTACTTGAATTTATTAGAATACATTTTTTCTTGATGAGAGTGGAAATGGGTGGTGGTGCATTAGAACTTGTGCTTGAATGCGGTTTGTGGCCTTAGCTTGATATGCATGTGAAAAGGATTAGGGCAATTAGGTAGCCTCGTCTTGGTGAGTGCGAGTGTGGGATTTGGGGGGTTGGACCTCATAAATTATATATATGAGTATGGTAGCGAGAGGGGCGGGGGTTTGGACTTTAGTAGCCCATTTGAGCTTTGAGCCGATCTTTTGTTAACCCGTGCCTACTTTCTCTTAAAAAATTAACCCGTATTTGACCCGGTCTATTAGTATAATCATCTTGTTCTAGTATGCTTGTTTGTTATGTTTGTTAAATCGAAAGAAAAAAAAAAGAAAAAAAGAGATATGAAAAAAAAGAAAAAAAAAAAGGAGAAAAAGCAATGAAAAATGAAAAAAAAAATGAATGAGATAGTTTGTATATAGTTGTTTATGTTTTGTTTTAGTTAGAAATAAAAGACCGGGTTGAATCGTTAGCTACTTCGCATATGTATTTCCATTTCCTACCCATTTGCCTTGCCGTGTTACAACCTTTAAGTCCCTTTGATTCGCATGCATGTTTAGCAAATTCTTTAGGCGAAGGACCGATTTGAGTACAAGCATATTATTGTTCAACTACCCATTTGCCTTAAGTGTATTCTAGCTCATCTTTGCTAGTATTATTTGTCACCGAGAGGAGAGTCATTGTGAGGGGTGTGTTATGCGGGTTTTAAGAAAAGTTAGTAAAATGAGGACATTTGTTTGCTTGATTCATGTTGATCGCTTGAGGAGTTATTAGTAGTTTTGGACGAGTTGCTTGGAGGCAAGCAACGGTTAAGTGTGGGGATGTGACGGGTAGTCCGTAGGACAACCCTTAATGGTTATAAAGTATAATTTAATCCTGCATTTATCCATGTATTTATCTTGAATTAGATAACTACGGTTGCTTGTGTTTCAGGTACATTTGGGGCTTAAAAGTGTGGAAATAAAGCTTCGAATAGACGCGACTGGATTGGAGATTGAAAGACAGAGAATAAATGAAAAAAATAAAATTGAAGAATTGAAGAATTAAGAAGATAACATGATAGAGGACGAAATTACGAGAACGTAGGCGAAAACGGCGAAGAAAACGAAGTTGAAACGAGAAAGTTATGAAGAAAACAAGATAACAAAACCTGGCGCCGCCGTAGCCTACGGCTCTGACCGTAGGTTACGACACTCACTGTGTTTTCTGGTCTGCCGTAGCCCAGTTTTAAGGGTGCCGTAGTGTTTTGATTGCCACCGTAGCCTACGACGGGTGCCGTAGGTTACGGCGCCGTGCTGCGTGAAACTTGTAACTGCCCATTTTAATGACTTTTTATGATGTCTCTTCAAATCCAATCATTCCCATTCGGTTACCAGCAGTCTAGAGGCGAATTTTTGGTGTTCTTGAGAGCTTGAAAGAATTTCTAAACATCTTGTTAGTGTATTTAATTCTTATGAACATTGATATGTATGTGATGATGATTGTCCAAGTCATGAGTGGCTAAACTTATGGTGACTATCTTTGGTTGAAGGTTTGCGTATGACTTTATGTTTGGATTTCATATTTCTAGAATGATGAACTTGTCTTTATGATTTGTTTGTTATGGTGTGTGATTGCTTGTTTGTAAATTGTTAATTCTTATGTTAATCTAATTTGAAACCATACGTTCTTGGTGCTATTGGCAATCGAGATATCATGGGTAGAATTAGGATTGGGTATTGATTAATTGGTCATCAGGTAACAACCTCGCGTTCTAGGAATCCGTGTACTTAGTTCCCTTTCATCACAACAAGTAATCACACATGAACTATGTCTATGTAGTTCTTTCTAGTGGAATGTTAGCATAAATGTCGAAGCAAACCGGAAACTAAAGATGGTCATTTGTCTCTAAATTGTTTACAACCCAAATTCTCATTTTGCAATTAGACTAGTAATCTTAGTTTTAAAAATCAACCAATCAAACCAACTCTTGAATTTATTTTTATTGCAATTAGTTTAATCTTAGTTAACTTAGATACACTTCTAAATAACACATATTCCACAAACTCCCTGTGTTCGATACCCACTTACCGCTAGCTATTAGTAGTAATTGGATTAAATTTGATTGTGACCACGACATCACGTCAAATTTTGGCGCCATTGCCGGGGAGTAGTGCGACGTGTGTTATTTTTGATCATTTTAAGTTTGTTATTTTTCTGGTTTACGCTGGGTGTGTTAGTGTGCCAGTATTTACAGGTGCATGCGTACTAGGAGCTCTCACAAGCTATCACAATTGGCATTTGATCCAGAAATTGAGCGAACTTTGAGAAGAAACAGAATTTTTCTACGAGAAAACAAAATCATTGGTTCACCTACTACACCAACTACACCAAGTGATACAATGGATCCACCACCACCACCCACTACGGGTCAACCTACACCATCCTTTACACCATCTTCAACACAACCTTCACCAAATACTACCATTCCTATATCCACACCTGAAATCAAACCAACCAACACTACATTACCCGAGAACACTCAACCTGAATACTCTTTCAGCTATCAAACTACATCATCCGTTGTTCCAGCTTATTCAACATTTTTCCCAACATCCGGTCAACCTTCATCATCACAACAAATACCACCACCTAATTTATACCACAACGGTCCATCTATCATCCATGCTACTCCATTTCAACCGGGAGTGCAATACCAACATACTTCGGGTGCAAGGCAAGATGGGTTCAATGATGGGTATGATGACGAATTTGGGCGATATGATGAAGAAGGGTATATGTATGGAGGAGACGGAGAGCAAGGAGAGTACACTTATGTTCAAGGTCAAAATCAAGGGATGCAAGGTGTTGGTAGAATTCCTCAACAAAAGATGGTTCAACAAGTTATACCTCAACAATTACCACCACAAGGTCCACCGATTCAAAGGCAAGTTCGACAACAACAACATGTGGGGCCAAGGTTTCAACCACCTCTACAACAATTCGGACCTCCAAGGCCAGAAGTTCAAAGACCAATGGGTCCACCACGTCCAAGAGTGCCTTTGGGTTTACCAAGAAGTCATCACTGTGAAGTTGTACGGGGAATTGAGGCTCATTTCTGACCGTTATCACTAATAACCCTTCTCCGGTAGTGATTCCTCATCACCCGGATGGAAGAACGTTTGAGGTTAGGACCAATACGCTTCAAAGTTTACCTAAGTACAAGGGGTTAGCAACGGAAGAACCCTACTTTCATTTGGAGGCATATGATTCTATTTGTAACACTATTGGTGGTCAAGGGTTTTCATCCGACGATGTTAAATTGGTGCTCTTTCAGTTTTCCTTAGATGACAAGGCAAAAAAGTGGTTCTACACCTTACCTTCGGCATCAATTTACACATGGGCAGAAATGCAACAAATCTTTTTGGAGGAATTGAATTGATTGAAAATTGATTGTGGTTTCCTAATTGAGGAACAAAATGGACGGTTTGAAAGAAAGAGCGTATGGAGGAGAAAACAAATGCCGCCCAATTCACAATTCTCTGAATAAGTAGCACTGCCACATCATAGTCAAAATAGTCAACATTATTTTGCTTTAGTATAAGTATTTACCATTGGAAAAATAATTATCATCATCATCGCTATCTCCTAATTGAATCTTGAACATATGTACATCGTACATAAATCTTTTATTGGCATTTGAAAGTACTATGAAACACAAAATTGCAGGTCAACAACTTATTAACACAAAGATCTGTAAAAACATGTCAACTTTATGGTACCCCTAACATCGTAACACTGAAATAAAAAAAGAGAAATCACCATACTTATACAAACTACAAATTCCTGGAGATCATCTAATCGGTGACTCATCAGATCCAATGTCAAGTTTAACCATTAAAAATATGAACATAAAAACAAAAAAAAAACATCACCACATTGAATAACATCAAACACGAACATATATGAATGATAAATACAATAAAGATCACTAAAAACGATTCAAAATTAAAAGATGAGCATTTATAAAAAAACATCAAACACGATTCAAGATTCAGATTTTAGATTAAATAACAGTTGTTTAAAAAACCCTAAAATACGAACATATATCAATGATACATAAAGTAAAGATCGTCAGTTGCTTTAGATTGAAATCTTGGGTTTGTGAATGGATCAGAGATAGAGGAGAATCACATAGAGACATCAATAACAATAACAATAACAATCACAAATCAACAGGGTTGAAACATAATCGATGAATTTTATACCTGATTGAGGCTATCTTCAGCTTTGCGTTCACCATGATTCGGACTATGCTTGCTGTTTCATCAACGACATTTGAAAGATCCGTCATTCCATCATAATGAATCAATCGGTAACCGGTGTTGATTCCTTTAGGGTTTATAGAGCATGATGAAGAGGGAATAAAGGAAACATATTCATAAATTTTGGAGAATGAATTGAATTGATTGAAAATTGATTGTGGTTTCCTAATTGAGGAACAAAATAGACGGTTTGAAAGAAAGAGCGTATGGAGGAGAAAACAAATGCCGCCCAATTCATAATTCTCTGAATAAGTAGCACTGCCACATCATAGTCAAATAGTCAACATTATTTTGCTTTAGTATAAGAGATATGGTGTTGCCTGTCGTATATTATGCTCGTCACACACGAAATTTAACTACAACTAATATAGGTAAATTAAATAGTGTACCGACCTGTCGAGTTATGCGTTTGTACATTCAGATGGTGGACCATATCTAACTGTGATTGATGGTGGTTGACTGTTGTAAGCATGTTTATCCATGACCCGACCTGAACCATCACTAAGCACCATAATTGTCTTTGTTTAATACAGCCAGTTCCCAATGGCCTATTCAATCACCGGCAACTACCATTGCTGTTGGACCTTGCATTAAACTCGTTAGTCCCAAATGTGTCACACAGGAAATTAACAACAACTAATATAGGTAAAATAAATAATGCACCGGGTTATGCGTTTATACATTCAGATGGTGGACCATTCTTAACTGTGATTGATGGTGGTTGACTGTTGTAAGCAAGTTTATCCATGACCCGACCTGAACCATCACTAAGCACCATAATTGTCTTTGTTTAATACAGCCAGTTCCCAATGGCCTATTCAATCACCGGCAACTACCATTGCTGTTGCATGTTGGACCTTGCATCAGCTGCTACCATTCATCTTACCCCTATATAATATATTATTGTTAAATCTTAAATATGATTACACATAAGTTTTTTTACTAAGAAAGAAGCCAATTTAGATAGCTAAAAAAGTATACACTAATAGAAGGTATATCAAAATATGCATGCTAAATAAAGTAAAATTATAATAATATTTCTCAATACATAACTATTAGCATAAGAAGTACAATAAATTTCTATTGACATAAATATGATAGCATGCAGTTGGATTAATGAAGTTTTCCTTATACATACATGTGAACAAAACGTTGGGATTTCCATCTTATGCCACTTCGAAACTTGATTGGTCAAACTTCTCCGGCTCGGTAAAATACTAAGGTGAATCAATGTTTCTAAATAGTAGCAAAACCTTCAATCCTTTTGAAATTAGGCACCCTGCAAGATTCATTTTGAAACAATTTTAAAAAAAATTGAATCTTATAATAATTTAAATTTATAAAACTAATTTTAAGAAAGGAATACAAAACAAACCTGAAAATGGTTGCAATCCTGTGTTATATATTGATGCGTGTCGAGACTTATGGGAGTTTTGGTCGGTATTCTGATAAAGAAAAGTCAGAAAGTATTAACGGGTCATCTTATTTAAGGTCTTACAGTAGTTTTGTTCGATATTCTAATAAAGAATAGTCAGAAAGCATGCATCAATCCTTTCTGTAATATTTTACCAAGTAGGTTTGAGAAAGATGGGTTAAGACGATCACACTCAAGTGTATCAGCAAAGCATGGTGAGTCATGGCCCATGAAAATAGTTGCTGACTCGACTGGTGCTAACAAAAATTTCCATAGCCAAAACAATGGTGGTTCTTTACCGTCTGGTGGTGGCATTAGTGGTCTAAAGATTGCGTTTGAGAGAGATTTCCCATGTCTTGAAGTAGAAGAGAAACAAACGGACCCTGAGCTTGGAAAAGTCACGTCTCTTGGATTGTGTAGTGCCATTTAGAGCCTACCAATTAATTGGTAATTCAACTGTGATTGGTGGTGATAAATGGATCTCAACACAGGTTGAGGTGCCTGTGATAGTCAGTAGTAATGGAAGCAACACTTATGTTGTACAACCGACATCAATCTCTGCAACCACAAGCATGATAACTGGTAGGAACATGGCTGACACTTTGGCACAGGGTCCTCCTCGGGCCCAGACTACTCCCCAATTTTGTCTACCTGAACTCAAAGGCTCAAAGAGCTTGCGATCAAGCAATCAAGGAAATTGATTCCCATGACTCCTTCTATGCCTAAAGCGTTGGTGTTTAATGATAATCCCAAGCCAAAGGTTGCACAGTTGCAGGTTCAGAGTTCTCACCTTGTCAACCATGCACACTCCCCCGACCTGTCTCTACAAATTTTGACTCCTTATAGACAAAGGGCTGAAAACAAAATAGCAAGTTGGGTGAATTCGTTCAAAAGGGCATGCTGAAGGTGATTGTTTTTCAAATTAAATCCCGATTGCTGCATAATTACAAAAGGAAAGAAAATATCAAAGAAGATGTAGAAAATTACATGGGGTCATATAACCCAGACTAAACTCCCCTTGCATAACTTGAGTCGCAAAATCATATACCTCCAACCATTCAACTTGAGTTATATTTTATATTAAGAAACAAAAACATATCAAAGGCTGCAAATATCATGGGCTCTAATAGACAATAACTTAGGATTGAAATTAACTCATTTGAACACATGTGAAAACTATAAAAGGGAAAAGTCAGGTTATACGGCATATTAAAATACCTTTACTTCAAAATTAAATATTTTACTCAAGATTTTATTTTTAATTCAACTATATTAAACTGATAGTAGGTTTAAACATAGTTAACCTAAACTAAATAATTTATAGTACTCTTGTAAAGCGAAAAGCATTTAAAAGGGACGATGATGAGCTTTTGCTGACAAATAAAAAGAGTTGGATCTGTTTTAATTTAACAAATGAGTTAGCAAATAAAAGACCCAAACCTGAGATGTCTTTAATTCGATTTCATCCCATCTTTCTGGTATCCCAGTCCCAGCATAGATTAACGCTCCAAGACCATATTGATGCAAGTTTAACATGAAGTTGCGTAAGAATGTTTGTATATATAGTATATACAAACACCAGCAAATCCATCGCGATTTGCAAGACCCTGAGCAAGGTCAACTGTCCCTTCACAATAGTATGTCCAGTTAGATAAAACATCCATTCATAGAAATAATAGAAGCTACATTCACATAAACTGCTTATGTAAGAAAATATAAACCTACAAATTGTAATTATTCATTAACTATAAAAAAGATGCTTTAAACAAAATGTATTTGCCTACTGGTTGATTATTAACTCACCTCCTTGCTGTTTTCATATGAAGTCTTCATAAGCTTTTGAGGTTACTACTCACTTCATCCAAGAACTTAGTCTGTGTAAAAGATTAGGAAGTAGAAATTAGGATACACTTGATATATCACAAGTCAAAGAGGAAAAGTTCATAAGACATTGTAAACAAAAACGTATGACCACAAATTTGCCCGAAAGAATAAAATACATCACATCTAGGGGTCGGTAGTTCGTGGGTTAATGATTGGACTGGAACTCTTTTGGTCATTTTTTGAGGTATCAACACTCTTTTAGTTAGGCAATAAAACCATGTTCATCTGGAATAACCTTCAAAAGATCACAATCTTAATCCTAAAAGCAACACTACCCTCTATATCATCCTATCTATCCGCCCTTCGATAAGCATCCTCATCGTTCAAAACTGAGCTTTGCAAAATCCCTAAAAACTATCAGAAACAATACAAATCTCTTAGACACCAGTCAAGTATATGATATTAAATTAGTGGTATTATAATACAGGAAGTGTTAAGTATTTACCATTGGAAAAATACTTATCATCATCATCGCCATCTCCTAATTGAATCTTGAACATATGTACATCGTACATAAATCTTTTATTGGCATTTGAAAGTACTATGAAACACAAAATTGCATGTCAACAACTTATTAACACAAAGATCTGTAAAAACATGTCAACTATATGGTACCCCTAACATCGTAACACTGAAATAAAAAAAAAAAGTGAAATCACCATACTTATACAAACTACAAATTCCTGGAGATCATCTAATCGGTGACTCATCAGATCCAATGTCAAGTTTAACCATTAAAAGATGAGCATAAAAAAACATCACCACATTGAATAACATCAAACATGAACATATATGAATGAAAAATACAATAAAGATCACTAAAAATGATTCAAGATTAAAAGATGAGCATTTATAAAAAAAACATCAAACACGATTCAAGATTCAGATTTTAGATTAAATAACAGTTGTTTAAAAAACCCTAAAATACGAACATATATGAATGATACATAAAGCAAAGATCGTCAGTTGCTTTAGATTGAAATCTTGGGTTTGTGAATGGATCGGAGATAGAGGAGAATCACATAGAGACATCAACAACAATCGCAAATCAACCGGGTTGAAACAAAATCGATGAATTTTATACCTGATTAAGGCTATCTTCAGCTTTGCTTTCACCATGATTCGGACTCTGCTTGCTGTTTCATCAACTACATTTGAAAGATCCGTCATTCAATCATAATGAATCAATCGTTAACCGGTGTTGATTCCTTTAGGGTTTATAGAGCATGATGAAGAGGGAATAAAGGAAACGTATTCATAAATTTTGGAGAATGAATTGAATTGATTGAAAATTGATTGTGGTTTCCTAATTGATAATTGAGGAACAAAATAGACGGTTTGAAAGAAAGAGCGTATAGAGGAGAAAACAAATGCCGCCCAATTCACAATTCTCTGAATAAGTAGCACTGCCACATCATAGTCAAATAGTCAACATTATTTTGATTTAATATAAGAGATAGATATTTTAGGGGTGTTACAAGTCTACCCCCCTTAAAGAGGATTTCGTCCTCGAAATCGTAATATATACCCATTTAAGGAAGGGTATAAGCATCGCATATCTTCTTCTTCGGACTCCCTAGTGGTGTCCGACCCCTTTCACTGTTCCATTTGACTTTAATTTGATTTCTTTGTTTCTTAAGCTTTTAAAGCTTAAGATCATAAATTGCAATAGGCTTTATGACATAGTTCAGTTTATTGTCAACTTTAACGTCGTCTTAGTTTATATAAGCTGTTTTCTTTGCTAACTTTAATGTCAATTTTTTAAGGGCTGTGTATACTACTCAATTCTTCTAGCAACTTGAGTCGGTAAGCTACCTTACCCACATGTTCCACGATGTAAATGGTCCAATAAATCTTGGACTTAATTTCCCCCGCTTCCAGAATCGGATGATTCCTTTTCACGGAAATACTTTGAGCATATATATATCACCAACATGCCGTTCGGTTGGCCTTCGTCTTTTATCAGCATAATACTTTTGTCTGTCCTGGACAACTTTCAAATGAGCTCGGACCACTTAAAGTTTCTCATTAGTGGTCTGGACTACATCTTTGTGGGCTAATTTTCATGGACCGACTTCGATCCAACACACCGGGGTTCGACCTTTTCTGCCGTAAGGCATTTCGTTCGGAGCCATTCCAATACTGGAATGATAACTGTTATATGAAAACTCAACTAGTGGTAGATAGGCATTCCGGATACCGCCAAAATCGATAATACATGCTCGTAGCATATTTTCAGGCGTTTAAATAGTTCTTTCGCTATGCCCATCGGTCTGCGGACTGTATGCGGTGCTAGTGAACAACTTAGTGCCCATCTACTCTTGGAAATTGCGCCAAAAGTTTGAAGTGAACCATGCATCTCTATCCGATACGATAGACACCGACATTCCATGGCGAGATAAAATTTTATTTGTGTATACTTCCTACATCTTCTTAGAAGTGTATGTCTCGCGAATCGGAATAAAATGAGTACTCTTGATCAATCTATCAACTACTACCCATATGGCATCAATTCACATGTTGTTCCTGGTAGTTTAGTTAATAAATCCATAATGACGTGCTCTCATTTCCAAACCGGAATGTCTAACGGTTATAGTTTACCATAAGACTTTTGGTGTTCTGCTTTTATTTGTAAACAAGTTAAGCATTTTTCGATATACTTAGCTAGGTCTAGCTTCATTCCTCTTTCCTTTTTCAGATTCTTTTCTTTTACAGCTTCAGTTTGTGCCTCTCTGATTTGTTCAAATAAACCCGAGGTCACTACTAACTCCATCGACCGCACCCGAATGGGTGAATATTCTTCTTTACTGCTTAGTGCATCTACAACTATGTTGGCTTTTCCGGGATGATAATGAAATTTCACAATCATAATCCCTCACTGTCTCTAACCAACGTCTTTGTCTCTTATTCAACTCCTTTTTATTAAAGAAGTATTTGACACTTTTATAATCAGTGAAAATTATACATTACACACCCTAAACCAACTAGGATGCATCAGAATATATGACCATGTCGTCAGTTCCATATGGTAACATTAATACCGGAGCACTGGTCAACTTTTCTTTAAGTATTCGAAAGGCATCTTCTTGTGCGCTTCCCCATAAAATTTTCTCATATTTACGGTTCAATTTGGTTAATAGCGTTACGATTTTGGAGAAATCTTGTCTATATCTCCGATAGTAACCCACAAGACCTAGGAAACTCCTAATCTCTGATGGATTCTTCGGAGGTTTCCATTTAGACATAGCTTCTATTTTGAACGGGTCTACCGATACTCCATCGGCACTAATAACATGTCTCAGAATTTGTTCCTCACGTAGCCAAAAGGCACATTTCAAAAACTTCGCGTAAAGTCTCTCACGCCTAAGCGTTTCAAGTACTTCACGCAAATGACACTCGTGATCCGTTTCACTCTTCGAATGCACGAGAATATCATCGATGAATATTATCACCACTTATCTAGCATCAGTTTGCAAACGCGGTTCATGAGGACCATGAAAGCCGCAGGTGCATTTGTTAATCCGAAAGACATTACTAAGAATTCGTAGGGTCCATAACGTGTTTTAAACGCCAATTTCGATATGTCTTCTCCTTTTTACCTTCATTTCGTGATAACCCGACCTTAAGTCGATTTTGGAAAATCAACTCGCGTCTTGCAGCTGATCGGACAAGTCATCGATCATAGGAAGCAGGTATCGATTCTTTATCATGAGTTTATTTAACTCCCGGTAGTCAATACACATTCGCATGCTTCCGTCTTTCTTCTTTACAAATAATATCGGCGCTCCCCATGGAGAAACGCTCGGCCGTATAAATTTCTTATCGAGCAGCTCTTACAATTATGACAACAATTCTTGTAGTTCTGATGACACTAATTGATACGGAGCTTTAGCTACCGGTTTTGCGCCCGGAACTGATTCGATGTCAAATTCCACCTCGCGTACAGGTGGTATTCCCGATAAATTTTCCGGAAAAACATCTTCAAACTCCCGTACAACTGGTATGTTTTAAATTTCTAGTGATTCTTTAGTTGAATCATGTATGTAAGCCATATACGCCTTACATTCATGTTAAACAAGCTTACAAGCTTCAATAAACGAACAAATTAGGGGACTACAACTTTTCTCCCCATAATTAATAACATGTTTCCATTCGGAGACATTAGTTATATCTCCTTATGATTGCATATTAATTTTGCATGATATCGAGTTAGCCTATATATCCCGATTACCACTTGTATTTTTTCCATTAACATGGGAATTAGATCGACGAAATATTCTTCATCGTCAATACTCAATTTGCAATTTCCACAATATCACAAATAATAAAACTTTTTATTATTACCTATTTCTACTTTTAGAAGCATAGGTAATTTCGTTAACGCGAATGTAAGGTGTTGAATAAATCGATATGAAACAAAAGATCTATTCGCACCCGTACCAATTAAAATTCGTGCTGGAATTAAATTTACAAGAATTTTACCTGAAACGACATCAGGTTCAGTTTTAGCCTCCGTGGCTATCATGTGGAATGACCTTGCCCTCGATTTCTGGGCATCAGACTTTGTGTCCGTTGTTTCTTTGGTTCCAACCAGCTCTGGACATCCAGACTTCTTATGTCCCGGCTTATAGCATTTACCCTTGTGAATTTTCCACATATTTTACACTTATGTAACCCCATTTTGTAACTCCTTTCTTGGGAGCTTTATTCGACTTTGATTTCTTTACAGGACTTGGATTCACATCCAACACCCTCCTTTCATCTCTTTCTTGTAAGAGACTGTCTTTCAATTTAGTCATCATATCATCCACCACTGGCATGATTGTGGTTTGTAGTTTATCGATAAACTACGATAGACTATTTTCTAAAGCCTTTTCGACTTCCTCGGAAATCTTAGCTTTCATTTGTTCGGTTAAGTGAGATATCGTATCACCTCCGGTTATTCCAGACATTTCTTTAACTGAAATGTCCATAATAGTTAATCAATAACTGTTCAATTCATTTCCATTTCATTATATGGAAATTTATATCACACATACTTAATCATAAGTGATGTATTATTCCTTTTTCGGTTTGGTCAAGTATATAACTTGCCTCGTCTTTCTTACTTAGTGTATTTCCCGGGTTCGAGCATATTCATACACTCCTCCCATACACTTTTCACATATTTTACATCATTTAAATCTATAAATCTAGACTCATTTATAAATAATTCTTACCGGATGTCTTGATCAAGCTTTGAACCGAACACACTTTGTCTTAACGAGGCTCTGATTACCAACTTGTAAGACCCTCACCTTCACTTTATAATTTATACAATACTTATTGCATTTATACTTCATTCATTATTTAAAACGTCGAACTAACGACATTTATACAAGTTTCAAAACCTTCAAAAGACGTTCGTTAAAAACACAACATACTTAACTTTCAAAACATATTTACTAAACTGTTATAACACAACACCAAAGTGTTTGTAACAAAAGTAATTGTTTTCATTTGCGGAAGTTTCTTGGCACGAATGTTTGGTCCTCTAACATAGCTTGATCATCATCCGCAAGTTCCTACGTTTTACCTATGACCAAAATCATCCAAAACATTAGTTATATAAGTTTTTAAGATGATTAAACAAGTCCTAGATGTCAAAACACATGAAAAAAAAACAAAATTTTCCAGCTTTGGTAGGCTGTCGCGGGCCGCGACAGAGAAGGGCTTGGCTTTCGCGGGCCGCGAGCCCCGTCGCGTGTCGCGACGGAAGTTTGTGTTGCTGTCGCGTGGCGCGACAATAACGTTTTTCCAGCGAATTCAGGTTAAAAAACTGCATTTCCCAGCTATGATCTAGTTTACGCAATCGTCCATAACTTGTTCATTTTTTGTCCGATTTGGGTCACGTTTCTTTCTACGTAATCGTAATTAAATCATCTATAACATGGAATAAAAATCCAACATTCATATGAACAACTTTTCTTAATTTAAACCCTCGGCTTAAATGAATTTTCATAATTATTCGACCTATTTCAGATTATGGACCATAAAATTTATTTATGACCTCAAAACTTCCATGAGATTCAATTTCTATAATCATATTAAAATAATGAAATGTTCTACATACAACTTATGCGCTCTTATGTATATCTGCATGCTTAATCAACCCGTTTCAACCTTAATTACTTTAATGGATTTAACACGAATCCTTTAATATGGATTCGCCATCTTTTAGTCATACTCAATCCTGAGTTTATGACTCATATTCATCATTAACCGTTTCTCAGCTAACGAACCTAATGCGTATTATTTAAGAATTCGGGCATTATTTGAAGTCTTATTATTGTGCGACCTTCCCGGTTCGCATCGAGACAACAATTTGACCCGTTTAACTTTCCTAGCGACATCCATCGCCTTATTTCACCAAAGTTCATTACTTTGGTTATTTTGACCCGTTTGGTTTTATTGGCGAATTCTATCGCTTTCACACAATCAAACGTGTATAATTCGGATCACTTTGACCCATTTCAACATTATAGTGGAATCCACCACTTTTACTTTTGTTCTATCGCTATACACTAGTTAATCCATCCGGTTATTACTTACGGAATCCTCCGTATTGGAAATAACCAAATTTCATAACAATTCAATTATCATTCAAATAACTAAACATAGAATACTAGGGAAATATTACGAAGCGTATAGCCACATACCTTTTAAAGCTTTCCTTCCAAACGGTTATTCGATCCTCCTTGATTACTTGAAGTCCCACCCAAATTTCCTATAGAATTCAATTTGAATACGCGTGGGTTCTATTATTATATATTAGGTTATTTAAAATCGTTTTTTTTTAGGACGGAGTGACTATTCTTACCACGTCATTTTTATTTATGTAAGGTTTATAAATAGGGTTAAAATCTCTTATTTCTTTATCATTTAACATAGGTATTTAACTATATTAAATATCCTAGTTTTTATTTTTTTTCACTATTTTTATTATTAATATGATAAGTTATACATGTAGGCACACATATATAGTTTAATATTTTTATATTAAAATCCTTAACATGTAAAATGTGCATAATTATAATTGTTTTAAATAATAGCTTGTTAATTGTTAAATCAATCAAAAGTTAAGAAAAAAGCCACATTGAGCAGTTTCAAAAATATATTCCATATCATCTTATTTGACCATTTTAAAGGTTAACAAGTTATTATTTTATAAAAGAAAACCGAAAACGACATACATTTTAAAATAAACTAGTTGATTTTCCGGCCGCGTTGCGGCGGGAACCCAATGACTGCAAAACGCGTGTCATCAACGGAAGCAGATACCAAATATCAAAACATAAATAAAAATGACGTGGTAAGAATAGTCACTCCGTCCTAAAAAAACGATTTTAAATAACCTAATATATAATAATAGGACCCACGCGTCCCACACGTTGAAAATTCGTTTGTTTTCAGTTCAATTATTACGGTGCTAACACGTTAATACATGGATGAGCTCGGTACCGGTAATGGCACTGAAAGTACCGATCCGGAAAATCATCGAAATTAGGTACAGACACCGAATAAAAAAGGCCCTGCTAATCCTACGCTACTACAAACCCAAATACGCCACCCTAAATCAAACAGTCGTTCGACGAAAAACTCAAACGAGTGTTAAACAGTAAGTCCGTCAAGAGGATATGACCCGAGCCCTAACCTTAAACCGCAGTTTAAACCCGGCTTGAGATTAAATTGTCATGTGAATAACAGGCCACACAAAAATACTCTATGTCCTTTCTTTATTTTATTTCAATATATCTATGGTTAGCATTCACCTTGCATTATTGATCTTGATAATGCCGTTCAAAAAAAATGATCTTGATAATTGGATCAGCCGCCATCTACAATGAAAATAAATTGTGAATGATGTAGAATCTGTGCTTCTTCGAGGTTGCCACATATATAATTGCAGGTCAGTATTTTCTTTGTTTGTATATATTGACAAATTCATGATCATTGTCCAATGAAAGCCCAGATGTTGATTTCACTGGTTTCGATCCGGTTTCGTTGTTTTTAGGATTTTGACTTTTGATTTTTCGTGTGTTTTTGTTCATGTCATGCGTTGACCTTAAAGTCTTCTCATAGATCTAATAGATCGCCAAGTGGTGCATTTCTTTTTACTTTTTAATCCGAATTAATGTGGTTTTGAATATATAAGCCTCTAATTATATCGAGTAAATGACGTGTTTAATACATAAGCAGGTAGAGAATTGTAAGAACCGTATAATAGGTTTAGTATATTGCTTTGTGGACATTAATTATGAAAATTAGAATGAAAGTGATCAGGATTACTATGTTGTTCTTATTTATCTATGATGAGGGTTCAAATCGTATAAGGTAAGATAAGAGTATTTTGCGAGCAACTTAGTTTTGTCGTTCAAAAAAATATGGTCTTTAGTATTCTCTACTTAAAATTAATTTTTGATTTTACGTGTATATCTCTCTATATGTCAATTATTTATCTGGCTGATGTGTGGTTTTGAGCTGTTATGTGATTTTTGTTGACATAAAATGGACTATAAAAAAGACCGAATAAATAGAGTTAATTACATAGTTAGTACATGTGGTTTGCACAAAGTAATATACTTAGATACTAATAGTTTAAAATCACCTTTTAGGGTATTAACTTTTCATTTTGTAACATTTAGAGGTATTAACGTTAATTGTTTGTTAAACTATTAGTACCTAAGTATGTTATTTTGTGCAAACTACAGAGACTAACTATGTTAATACCCTAGAAGTTAATACCACCAAACGTTACAAAATGAAAATTTAATACCCTAGAAGGATTTTAAAGTATTAGTACCTAAGTATGTTATTTTGTACAAACCACAGGGACTAACTATGTAATTAACTCGAATAAATAACTGATACAATAAAAGCAAAATGGGTTTTCCCAAATAACTGATTTCATTTTGACATAAAAGGTCTAATTAAGATCCAAAAATATAAAAGCAAAATGGGTTTTTCTCAAATTCATTACATTATACAAAAAAAATTCAATTTGCTATGCACAATTACAGTTGTGTTATTGAGTTGAATGCAATTAATCCATTAATAAAATGTCATAAATAATAAAATTTGAAAGAAAAAAAAGGTTGGAGATGCTTTGTGGAATTGGAGTTGTCAAATGTCAACTCTTAGGTTAAAGAAAAGTAAACATATAATTTGGTAGTTATATATTTTAATTCAACTAATTATTGTTTGAACCAAAGCAAAACCTGATTATTATATTTTTTAACTTCTAGTTATTAAATAATCAGTTTTATAATACACATTCAAATACTTGCAGCAGTTGGTAATTTCCTAGAACATATACATACTTGCATAAATTCATCAAAATATATCATCAATATGTGTGTGTTAGGCTGCACGGTGTACAGATCAGCCTTGGATCGTCCCTCACCGGCGCCGGCCCCCTCTCCATCCCCCCAGCGGCGTCCTCATTGTCTACCTGCGGACGTTTCCAACGGCCCTCCCCCTCTCTCACACACCTATACATACAACTTATATATATATATATATATATATATATATATATATATATATATATAGGGGAAGGTTTAAATGAGAACGCTAAATATTGTGAGAACCGTGAGAACAAATGAAAAAACCGCGATAACTTGGTCAAAAACAATTCAAAAAAATTTTCTACACTTATAATTATTATTCGAATACAATGTTAGAAATTTAATTTACACGTTTAAATTTACGTGAATTCGTAAACAAAGAAAATTTACACATGTGTAAGTTTGCCATTTACACATGTGTAAATCTGTTATATTTACACATGTGTAAAAAATCTAAAAAGAGTGATTTTGAAAGGAGAAATGAATTATTTGATATTGTAAATTCTTTTTTTGATGTTGTATCTTAATTACAATGAGGTTTGTATTAAAAAAAATTGGTTTTGATTGGTTTTTCATTCGTTCTCACGGTTCTCGTAATATTTAGCGTTCTCAAGATAACCCTCCCCTATATATATATAGGGAAAGGTTAACATACAAAAAGCCTTATCGTACATCACATACGCGACAAGCGTAACCGTCGGATCAGGGTATAATCACGCATGGAACATATAATCACGCATGGGAACACATAATCACGCATGGGATCAGTTTTTTTTATAATCACGCATGGAAGCCAAAATCACGCACGTTATTTTGATCAAAATTGTAATTACGCATGTTATACACTTGGTCGCGTACGATAATGTACGATAAGGCCTTTTGTACATTATACTTTCTCTATATATGCTCATCCCCCCATTTCCTTAGTTTCATCCTCTTTGTCTCCATCCTCACACCCATCCTACGTGACGGATCATCCTCCAAGGGAGGGCCATCACCATACCGCATAACCTTATTTTTTTTTTGTCATCTATGGCATCATGAAAATTCAAACTGAAAATTTGACTTGGCTGACCATTAAATCTTTGGTTCAATCATTAATGTCATCATATGCTAATGTGTACATAATGACATACATACATATATATATGATGATGCTAATTGAAGGGTATAGCAAATTCCTGGTTTTTTCTTCCAAAATAAATTCCAAAATAAAGCATCTAATATAATAATATATTTAAGAAAGATATACAGTTGTATCTATATGCTAAGTTTTATACTTATATATAGAGAATGTTCCTTGCACTTTCCTGATCAACTAGGGTTCTTGAGCTTTTCTAGTATTATAAAAAAAGGTGCAGGCGGTATCCATTTAGAACCAAACCCTTCAATCTCATTTCTCTAAAGTACATATTTTCCTTCCCCCTTTGTTCTTGGTAAGTATTTAACGAAATCTAGTCTGAATGTGACATCGGATGCACGCGATATATAACACGTTGGAAAGCCTACCCGACCCTGAACACGCCGCTAAAGTTTGCAAGAAACAAAGCGGTTTTAGGGGCAGAGAGAGATGGGGATGGATTCCAGAGGGTTGAGCAGGTTGTGGTCAACAAGTCGGTGAAAAGCGAATAGAAGATGATTCTATGAATCAAATGATGGTTGATCAAGGAGTAGTAGATCTGCATGTGAAACAATAGGTTCAACTACCACTATATCCATTGATAAAACAGTTATATTATGGACATGTAGAACCTGAAACGAAATTGTATTGTCTCAAAACGAAGACAGTACAATTTCGTTTCAGTTTCTCCATGTCCATAATATAATTCGTCGTATCGTTGCATATACTGGTGGTTGAACCCATTGTTTCACAAGCAGATCTACTACTCTCTTTAGATTAACCATCAATTGTTTCATGGATTCATACCCTAATTCGTGTTGACACATGTTACACTTTTTATTTGCATTAAGTTTTCAAATTTCCAGGTACGGTTCTAAAGCTTGTCCTCGAACGTTACCTATGATGGTATAAAATCCGAGGAGTATCTTATCGTCTCAAAGAATCATCTTCTATGTTATCAGGATGACCCGCCAAATCTTGTAACTTCTATTTAAATCATAATAAAAATCTTTGTTTATGTGATCTATATATAGAAGTGTTTTATTGTTTATTTGATCTACATATAATCTAGAGTAAATTGCCAAAATCGTCCCTAAGGTTTGGACATGTTTGCCAGTTTCATCCAAAACAATTTTTTTTATACAATATTGCCCTTCAATTTTGAGATTTTTTTGCCAAATTTGCTTTATATTTTCTATCAAATATTTGGATGAAAATGACAAAAAATCCCAAATCTCAGGGACGATTTTGGCAACAAAAAAAAGTTAGACGTCTGGATGAAAATGACAAAATATCATAAAAGTGAGGGACAACATGGTATAAAAAATGTTGTTTTGGATGAAACTGACAAATAAACCCATTGGCGAAGCTTGGGGGGGGGGGGGGGGGGGGGACATGTATACCTAAAAATTTCTATACGAAGGTACTGTTCATAACACTACGCGTCGAAAAGTTCGGGGGGGCGGGCGCCCCCTCCCGCCCCAAGGAAGTTGCGCCCCTGAATACACCAAAACCTCTGGGACGATTTTGACAATTTACTCTATAATCTATATCTATATATAAAAGTGTTTTATATAAGATCAAATAAAAACTTAAATATATAATAATAACCTTAAGAATTAATCTAGGTCGTGTATATAAAATGCAAAAGTGAAATTTTTATTTAATTATTTAAAAAGTCTATAAACTTTTCCAGTTTTATTCGCCTATATAAAGGATGTGTGAAAATGATGTTATTTAAGGACAGGAAAAAGATATAAAGTTGAAACATAGACATGATTAGATACTTTTTTTATGATGTATTTCATGTAAATAATTACATACTTTTTTTATGATGTATTTCATGTAAGCTTCGTTTTAATGTCTCCTTGTTTCTTTTTCGGAAAACAATTCTTTGAGAACGAAGTTTAATATACTATAAATTTCTTTTATTAAGGATTAATGGTTTTAGTTCGTGTGATAAAGAATGATACAAGACAGGAGCCCGATACGAAAATTGACAGCTTTTAGATCGAATATTCTAACCTGTTTGGTTGTGTTTTGAGATAGACCGTCTAACTCGTATAATAAACGGTTCGTGTTCAAGCTGTATTAAATTTTGGTTAACCCAACTACCCATTTAAGTTTAGATTTTTTTTTTTAAAAAGTCTTCTAGAAGAGATAGGTTAAAACATTGAATTGACTAATAAATTTTTTTGCCAAAAATTGAAATAAGATGAGGTTGTTCAATTCTAGTGTCTGACTCCATTTCCTCTTGAAAATTGACAAAGGATTGAGTGTTACAATTTAACCTATTTGACAGATTTAAATAAATAATCTATACTGGTATGTTAGATAAGGACAAATATACATGTGTCCGTCAATACGACACGATTAACATCCCGTTTTGTGGAAAAAAAAAACATTGATTTACTTGCCCTACTTATTTTTTAACGGCAAACAACAATTTATTCCGTCACCAAAAGTTCAACATTACATAAGATAGCAAGTTACTAAGTTACATAAAAAAATCACTCATTTACTCCATTCCGTTACTTGTTGCTTCGCCCTAGATTTAATCCATAAGAAAGTCATTGTTTGAATCTCTCCAAATATTTTGTCAATGTTTACATGTGTGCCGTCAAATATAAGCTCATTCCTTGCTCGCCACATCACCCAACATGTCACCAAAATAATGGTTTGGACCACTCTTCGTTTGTTTGTTGAAATCTTCATAGTTTTGTGTAGTTCCGATAAATCTTTCATTGAGAATGCAAAAACTTGTGGAAGTTTGCACCTTGTACTCACCTTTTGCCACACAATTGATGCTACATAACATGACGTAAAAAGATGGTTCGCATCTTCATCTTGTTTGTTACATTGCATTCACCCCAACCCGTGATGTACCCCGTTTCTTAAGACCATCTAATATAGAAAGCCGATCTTGTATCCCATGCCACATAACTAATTAGAATCCACTCATGTAGCATAAATTTTCTAGATTCATTGTATATGTTCTTGTAACATCAAGCAATTATTTTTAAGTTGAAATCCATACTTTTGAATGAACAAATTGACTAGTCAACAAAAAAGGTAGCATGCCGGTCACTAAGTGATTGGAGATTCCAAGTGATTCTCCATTTCACACCATAAACGACGTCATAAAATGTGGTCCGTACATGCAAGGCATTTTTTTATTAGACTGGAGGGTATGGGGAGGGTCATCCCCATGAGGATGGGCCGCCACGTAGGACGCCACGTCATCGGGAGTGAGGATGAGCCTAAATGGGATGAACCAAATGGGTGAAGGATGGGGCTCACACTATTTATAAAAACAATTAAAAAAAATAAACTGATTTGATTTTAGAGAGAGAGGAGAAAGAACAAAGAGAGAGGAGAGAGAAAGAGGCACGTCGCACACGGCCTTGGGGCGATGGAGAAGACGGGACGAGGCATAGGGGGCCGGTGTGGGGGTCCGGCACCGGGGCTCCCCGAGGCAGGGCCGGCCCCCATACCCTCCAGTCTTATTAGCTAAGTCATTTGTGGCAGTTAAAACAGGTTCCTCCAACAAGTTTTATATGTACAAAACATTAAAAAACGTACAAAATTTAGGATAAACTGAAAATTGTTGGATTGAGTTCAACAATTTTAGATCACATGGTTTATTTATTTTTCTTGACTGAAATCCTTTCTTGCTCTAATTAGGGGTGTTAAACGAGCGGAGACACCATATATATCAATACCAATTAACTCAAACGCAAGCCAATACATATGAGCCGAGCCAAGCCATCTCGACTTTGTATTTCCAGTCGATCCAGAATTTTTATTTTTTTTTGAACGGATCGTCAATATCATTCCACACGAAAAAGGGCAATTACAAAGCAATGGCAGGTAGTCGGGCAACAAGTTGCGCCGCCACCCCCTTTTGAATAAAAAAAACCAATTCTACTAAATACAAAGTTTGAAACCTTTAGCGACGAAGAATTACTATTAACGGCTTTTTGAACCCGATTCAAAAGCCGCACAGTGTCAGGAGCGAGACCACCAAAGGTATCAAACGCAAACGGGACAAACACATGTTGATTCTCCAGGTAGGCTTTCCAGAAATTGAACTCGTATTCAGGTCATCTCCACTTTTGACTTGACAAGTTGACTCGATTTACTCAATATTGGCGTTTCTTTAATTTTACCTAATATTGATGTTTTTTTTAATGTTTCCTTTTGTAAAAGACTCAATTTAATAACAATTTCAAATAATACAAGTATGAAATAGTAAGGTAACATAATAGCAACACACAAAGTATGAACTAAGTTATACAATCTAACAACCAAGTTACTTGAGACAAATCATCGTGTCTGCAAAATCAACTGGCGTTTATATACGAGCGAGCTATCTTCAGCTCAATACGAGCCATCGAGCTCAAGCCAAATCAACTTGACTTCTTAATGAGTTAAATTTATACGAACCAACCATGAGAGTAAATAGTATTGTTCAATATCCTAAAGGATAAATGTATTGATCTTATGCCATTATTTTAAATTGTTTTCAGTTTGAACTTTAAGGGGGGTTATTATTTGATATTAGTGATTACAATCGAGTTGAGTTGACCCACGGTTATTATTTGATATTAGTGATTACAATCGAGTACGAATTGTTGATTATATTAATAAAACATGAGTCAAAACATAAAAACCTTAATCATGTTTATCAAGTTAAAGCATAAACATGAACACAAAATGAGAGGCACTTGTGGGAATGGTTATCTTCGCAGATGATGATGATGATGTCCTGATTCCCGTTATGATGCCTTTGAGTGAACTGTTGATTGGTGTTTTAAGAGTTTTTTAGTTGTGTCTATGAATGAATAAGATGACCATCCATTTTATCAGTTCCTCAAAACTCCTCGCATTTTCTATATTAAAGGCATCTAAAGATAAATCATAATGGCCCCTTAACATATATATTCACAATTACTTTCATCAAGTAATTGTTAGGGACCCGTTATGTCATATTAGTAAAGTTAACTTAAATGATCCGTAGGCCCCATTACGAGTTATTTCTAACATTCTCCCACGAGGCCGAGTGATCATTTATGATTAGTATTAAGTAATTTTGGCCAAGTTTAAAACACTCATCTAGTTTCATGTTGAAACTATAGCAGAGAGTTACAGTCATTTGAATTGAAGTCAATTCGAGACCTCTAACAGTCATGTTAAAGTCTCGATATAAAACACTTAATCATAAAACCAAAACTAAAATCATTTACATAAGTTTTATCTATAAATGATAAGGTATACACAAACATTTGCATAGATAAAACAAAACATTCGATAAAACCAAAATGATTGAAATAAAATCATTTACATAATTTTTATCTATAAATGATAAGGTATACACAAACATTTGCATAGATAAAACAAAACATTCTAAGAAATAATAATAATCCTGTTGGGTTGTGGAGGATTTGACTAGTAGGGGTGTTCTTTGTTACACTCCTACTGCACCTAGCAAGCTAGCAGGGGTGTTATGTGTTACACTCCTTCTGCAGCTAGCAGGAGTATTCTCTGTTTATGTAGTAAAGTCAACAACCCTAGTTGTAACCCATATAAATACTTCTCTTCATGTACTGTAAACTTTTTGAGCACCTAATACAAAGAAAGAACTAGTTGTGGAGAGTGGATGTAGGTCAGATTAGACCGAACCACTATAAATCTTGTGTTCTTGTTCTTGTGATTTAGAGTGTGTGAGTGTGTGTGCTTGTTGCAGATTGTTCTTGTGTTTGTGTGA
Organism: Helianthus tuberosus; assembly: GCA_030545235.1. Lineage (NCBI taxonomy): Eukaryota > Viridiplantae > Streptophyta > Magnoliopsida > Asterales > Asteraceae > Helianthus > Helianthus tuberosus. The sequence goes on from CM060354.1 coordinate 186,273,312, forward strand.
ATCGTGTTCAGGTCCTAACAACTGGTATCAGAGCTCAGGCTCTTGATTGATTCACAAAAACTAGGTAAGAGGTGAAGAAGAACACTTACCTGTCGAAGTACAAGACGTGGTCTCGGGTTTCAGTCACAGTCGCAGACATAGCGTCTAGGGTTTCTGAACCAGCCGCCGCTAGCACAGCCACCACCGCCGTCAGTTCCTAACTCCGATTAGGGCTCCGATTTGAAGACATCTTCAGCAGATTGCGATTAGGGTTCGATAACCCAGTAGCCGCCGCCGCCTAGGGTTACGAAATTGAAGGCCATCCTTGCTAGATATCGCATCTAGGGTTCCAAAATTGAAGACCTAGGGTTTCAATTCTGCACTTGAGTTGCTTGATTTTGTGGAAGTTTGTGGGAGCAGGTCGTAGGAAGAAGAAAGAACTGGGCGTTCTTTTTTTTCTTTGTTTCTTTAAGAGAAAATCAACTTTCTCTTATTTGCAAAAAGGCCCCTCAACTTCGACCAAAGAGATAAGTACTGAGATACAAGTGCTAAACCGTCTGTTTGAAGATCAAAGAAACTTGAATCAGGTGTTTTCTGTTTCTATTTGTTTCAGTGTTGGTTTTCTATTTGTTTCGATTTTAGTTCGTTTTAGTCGTGCTTGTGTTATCATGGCAGAAGACGGGAAGGTGCAAATCGAAAAGTTTGACGGGAAGAAGTTTGGTTGGTGGAAGATGCAGATTGAAGCATTACTTTGTCAGAAAGACTTAGATGTAGTGCTCGAGGATGAAAAACCAGAAAAAATGCCACAAGCAGATTGGGATAGGATGGATAAGAAAGCCAGGGCAGTGATAACGCTTTCTCTATCGGAGAATGTTGCATTCAATATCCAGAAGGAGACCTCAGCTAGAGGAATGATGGCAGCATTATCGAATATGTATGAGAAGCCTTCTGCAGCGAACAAGGTTTATCTTATTCGAGAGCTTGTGAATACCAGGATGAGGGAAGGTGATTCAGTTACAGCGCACATCAATAACTTAAACTCGATATTGTCTCGATTGGTGTCTGTGAACATCAAGTTTGATGATGAGGTTCAAGCCCTATTGTTATTGTCCTCATTACCCGATAGTTGGTCCGGAACCGTAACTGCTGTTACGAGCTCTTCAGATACGAGCAAGTTTACGTTTGTGAAGATGCGGGATCTTATTCTGGGCGAAGATGTCAGAAGAAGAAATTCAGGTGGATCATCGGGTGATTTAATGCAAGTTGGCAGAGGAAGGAAGAATAACAAATGTAGTGGCAGCAAGAACAGAAAGAGGAGTCAGTCTAGGGCTCGAAATGATGTGACCTGTTGGAACTGTAAAGAGGTTGGACATTTCAGGAAACAATGTCCAAAAGAAAAGAAAGAAGTTAACGCTGCAGTAGACCACTCAGATGATGAAGTTTTGATCTGTAATGTGGAGAGCAGTGTGGATTCTTGGGTTATGGATTCGGGTGCTTCATTTCACGCTACCCACAGCAGTGAAGCACTACGAAATCTTAAAATTGGGGATTTTGGCAAGGTACGACTTGCAAATGATGAAGTCTTAGATGTCACAGGCATGGGTGATATTGACTTAGTTACTCCAGTCGGATCTACGTGGACTTTAAGAGACGTGAGAGTTATTCCAGGCTTGAAGAAAATGCTTATTTCTGTTGGGCAGCTGGATGATCAGGGTCACGAGGTTAAGTTCGGTAGTGGACAGTGGAAGGTAGTTAAGGGAAATTTAGTAGTTGCACGTGGCAAGAAGAGGGGCTCATTGTACATGGTCAGTGTACCGCCTGAGGGAGAGGTTATCCCAGTTCAGAAGAAGACCAAGATCCGGTTCACAGAATCTCGTGGGCAGAAGAAGGTTTGCTTTGCAGATGGCAAACCCAGAGTCACAGGTCAGATTCAGGTTGAACGTGCTAGAAAAGGTTCAGTAAAACCAGTCAGGGGCATTCGTGGCAGTGGGAGCACGGGTCGTGCTTCAGTCAAAGTTACCAGACGATAGTGGGTTAAGAGAACCAGTATTCCAGCTGACAAAATCTCTCCAGTTGATTATCTGCTTTATTCGGGGAGTGTTTGTTCTCAGGATGTTCCAGGATCGGGCAGTTCGTGTCAGTGGGAGCCGATAGGGACAGAGAACGAGTCACGAGTAGTGACTGATGAGTTGAAGCTCAGTGGGAGCTTCAACGGGTCTTCAGGTTAACCGATGAGAAGGCCGCCCACAACTAGTGAAGATGAAATGTTTACAGAGGTACTTATGAATATGAAGTTGCATGGAGTGCAGTTTGAAGTTGTCAAAGCCTCCAAGTAGGAGATTGTTGGGTTGTGGAGGATTTGACTAGTAGGGGTGTTCTTTGTTACACTCCTACTGCACCTAGCAAGCTAGCAGGGGTGTTATGTGTTACACTCCTTCTGCAGCTAGCAGGAGTATTCTCTGTTTATGTAGTAAAGTCAACAACCCTAGTTGTAACCCATATAAATACTTCTCTTCATGTACTGTAAACTTCTTGAGCACCTAATACAAAGAAAACTAGTTGTGGAGAGTGGATGTAGATCAAGCTTGATCGAACCACTATAAATCTTGTGTTCTTGTGATTTTAGAGTGTGTGTGTGAGTGTGCAAGATTGCTGATTATTGTTCTAGTGTTTGTGTGAATCGTGTTAAGGACCTAACAAATCCTTCACACACACGATATGCTATCATACAAGGTTTGATATTAGTATGGTTATTATTTAAAAGATATCTTTGGGTTTTTTTTTTTTCAAAAATCATTACACTTGATGGAAGAATATTAAGATATTTTACTATTTACAACGAACTATAACTTCACGTTTATAACAATAATTTAAAATTTAAAAGTTGAGTGCAAGGTTTTTTTTAGGATTATTGGATTTTATCACTCCCAACTATTAGGTATTGGTCGCTGCCAGTCTTAACTATCACTTTGATTCCCACCATTCCTAACTTAACACTTTGTGTGTTGTGTCATTCTGCACGTGAACATTTCTTATTGTTTAACTTGTGTTATTGGTGAAATTCGACTAACACTTTGTTAGTTACTAATGACTGTAGGTGAATCTGTTTTTAAAAGACAAAAAGGAACCCAAAAACAACTCAACCCGGAGTAACAAAACACACAAACTCTTTAGCTGGGAGTGGCGGTAATCAAAGTGCTATTTGAGAGTGGCAACGGTCAATATCCAATAGTTAGGGTAATAAAATCCAATAACCTTTTTTAAGACCAGTTGTTTACATATTACACTAAATATCCACTATGGGTCTATAAAAAGCATTAAAAAGAAAACGTACACCATTATTCCCATCTCAAGCTTTGATTTTTCGACTTGTTTTTCACCCGTAAGTATGAAAGTGTTGTGATGTCCTCGAGTATGTTTTGTATTTGTGCCTCCTTTCCTTTGAAGATTTTTTCATTCCTCTTTAACCATAGCACATGCACTTGAGTGCAAGTTATGACCATTAAATAGTCAAATAGATCTCGCCATGTAACAAACTACATTAGTGTTTTGTCTAAATGTAAAGACTAACACACGGCGGAACCAGAACGATTTAGTTAGGGGGTCATCATAAGTTTATATTCTACATCGGTTCAAATGAGGGGGTTCATCTCTAAGTTTGTTCTTCAAAAACTCAAAATTTATAAATAAAAATTCAAAAAGTTCCGGTGATCAGAGGGTCAACGGACTCTCTTGACCCCCCTCTGGTTCCGCCCCTGAACACACATACTATCTATTCTAAGTAACTAACCCATAAAAAAGTGAAATGTGAGATAATTCATTACTTGCCCTGCCAAGTAAATAGAATCCACTCATGTAGCATAAATTTTCTAGATTCATTGTATATGTTCTTGTAACATCAAGCAATTATTATTAAGTTGAAATCCACTAGTCAACAAAAAAAGGTAGCAAAGCGATTGGAGATTCCTTAGTTAGGTTAGATTGGTTGAGTTGGTGTAATTTTAATATGTGTGTATGGCTTTAGCCTTTTGTTAGTTATTTGTTCTTTTTAATAAAATCAGCCATTAAAAAAAGTGATCGAGATTCCAAGTTTCCAACGTTATTGGTCCATATTACTAGGACATTTCACACCATAAACGACGTCGTAAAATGTGGTCCGTACATGCAAGGCATTTTTTTATTATTAACTAACCCACTGGTGAGTTGTGACAGTTACAGATTCCTGGAACAAGTTTTATATACAAAACATTAAAAACGTGCAAAATTTAGAATAAGAGTAAATTATCATTTTAGTCCAAGGTTTGTCTAAATTTGTTATTTTAGTTTAAATAGTTTTTTTTTTCATCTTTGGATCCCTGACTTTTCACTTTTATTGTCATTTTGATTACATACCCTAACTCCGTCCAAAAACCCAATTTTTAACCAGGGGTATTTTGGGATTTTCAATTTAAATCTTTTCATTTGTCATTTTGATCCATTCTTTTATTACAGTATATATCAGTTGCCATTACCACATGCCGCCACCACCATCACCGCCTAACACCACCACCACAACCATGATTCCAGTCATCATGTATGGCAACAATCTCTGATAAAAAAAAATAATAAAAATATAGGGTAAATTACTTTTTGAGTCCCTGTGTTTTATGGGTTTTAACTAGTTAAGTCCAAAAGCAAAAAGTTTAACGACCTGAGTCCCCATAAGCATTTTCTTTAACCATTTTAGTCCAAATTTCTAACCCAGTTAGAATTTTGTTGTTAAGTTTTGTTAAATGACCAAATTACCCTATAATTAAAAAAATAAAAAAATAAAAAAAAAACACATGTTCTTCATCAGGCACACCCATCTCTTTCTCTCTCTTTAAAGTCTGCACCCTTCATCTCTCGCATCTTTCTTTCCCTCTCTCTAGATCACCTACATCCTCGATCACCACACCACCAACGTCAGCACCACAGCCACAACCACCTCCGTCACCAACCACCACCTCAACCACAAACCTCCAACACAACCACCGTCGCACCACCACCACAGTCACCGTCGCACCACCACCACAGATTTCTCCGCCACGTCAGCAAACATCACCGGAACCATCCCATATTTCTTTGGCGGCGACTCCTTATCCGGACTCACTACTCTGCATTTAGCTTTTAACTCGCTTGCGCAGTCTGGATCTACGAGCAGATTCCTTGTTGGATTGCTTCCTTCTATGCCATTTTAGCTCCCTTTCATCCTGAAATAAAGCATTAATCAATTAGATAAGAAAAAACCATTAAAGTCTTTTCCCTTGTGTTTCCTATATAATTCACCACAAGTCGTTGCCGAAATATTTTTATTTATAAAATGGGCTTTCGTCTTTCATTAAACATCCAACAAAAATACTTTTTAGTTATAGGGAAAATTCAGCTATAAGTCTAAGTGTCTAACAAATGAAAACTGCAAAACAAGCTAGTGAGGTTAATTTACCATTTTGAAGAGTAACAGTGATCGGACTGTCGCCAAATCTAACTTAAACTGTTTTGTTAATCACCGTCCGTCGCCAACATCCACCACCGAAGTGAGTTAACAGTGATCGGACCCATCATCTAATCATCACGGAATACCATCGTAACCTTTTAGTAACCTTCAATCTATCGGTAGTCGTCAGGGAACTCATCAGTCACCTGATTTCATATCTTCGTCGCCGTTCATCTTCACCGCCGTTCATCCTCGTCGCCGTTCATCTTCACCGCCGTTCATCTCTGTCGTGAATCTCTCTCTTAACTGTTTCTCTCTCTAGATTTTCCTGATAGAAAGTGTGAAATGTGTAGGAGTTTTCTGGAAGAAGAAAAGGAAAGAAGTGGAAGAGAGAAGGAAAGACCAGAGAGAGTGAAGGGTGAAGAAAGAGAGGGAGAGAGTTTTTTATTTTTTTTAAATATAAGGGTATTTTGGTCATTTAACAATACTTAACCAAAAAATTTTAACAGTGTTAGAAATTTGGACTCAAATGGTTAACGAAAATGCTTATGGGGACTCAGGTCGTTAAACTTTTTGTTTTTGGACTCAAGTGGTTAAAACACATAAAACACAGGGACTTAAAAAGTAATTTACCCAAAAATATATAAATAGGGGCTGAATTCGGTCACCTATTTTTCAATCACAAATCATCCATTACAGGTTATAGCCACACCTTTTGTTACAATTTTGGGTATTGTATCTTCAATATACAAAATCAACTAAGTTCTCATAAAGTTTAATCCTAGAATCAGTGCAAATTAAACCACTAATATTATTTTAGATGATATCCACTTTCTACCCAGTTACCTCCTCCTAACAGATTCGAAGTGATGGTGGGTGTTTCCAATGAAGTAAAAGTGAAGGGTGGGAGTGAATAGAAATTTCCAAGAAACAAAATCCCAAAGTTGAAACCAAAAATAAGAATCATTCCAAAAAAAAGTCTCTGCTAAAGGATTTGCAGTGAACCGTCAATTGATCTTTACAATCATTCCAATCGCATCCGAATTACTTACCTCCGCCTTATAGTCGCCGTGAAGCCGCTGCCGGAACCCAAGTCCGTTACTGATGCCGCTGGTTCGAAACCCTAGATCGTCGGAATCTGGTCCTCCAACCTTGTCGCCATCATATCTGAAACTTTGCTACCAAAACTATGGTACTGGTTTCATGGTGATGTGGAACCGCCGGGAAAACGAAGGGAGAATCTATATTACGGTTTTCAATTGAGATGGTGGTGGCTATAGGCTTGATCTGGTGGAGAGAGAAATCATGGTGGCAATCGTCAACGGGCGACGGTTGATGGCGGCGAGTGTGGTAGTTGATAGTGGTATGAGCATCAATGGTGGTGGGGGTGGTTTGGTTACCGTGGTTCATGGTTGAAGAATGAAGTGGTGGTTTAAAGTGTATATACATGTGTTATAAAGTTTGGACTAAAATGACAAGTTGAAAAGTTAAAAATGAAAATGTTAAAAATACCCCTAGTTAAAACTAGAGTTTTTAGACGGAGTTATGCACAATGATCGAAATGGCAACAAAAGGAAAACGTCAGAGACCCAGAGGCCAAAAAAAACTATTTTTACTAAAATATTAATTTGGACAAAACTCAGGGACTAAAATGGCAATTCACTCTTAGGATAAATTAAAATTAGTTGGATTGAATTCACCAATTCTAGATCACATGGTTTTGTTTATTTTTCATGGAGTAAATTGTCATTTTAGTCCATGATGTTTGACCAAAATTGTCACTTTAGTCCAAATAGTTTTTCTTGCCGTTTTAGTCCAAATAGTTTTGTTTTCTGCCATTTTAGTCCCTGACTTTTGTCATTTTTTTGCCATTTTCATTGAACACCACCACCACCTCCCACCACCCAACCCATCACAACCTTCTATTATCGTCACCACCTGCCTGCACCGTCACCACCCACCCACCACCATCACCACCGTTCACTTTTTCGCCACCCACGTCATCAACCAACACCACCGGCATCAACATAAAACCAACAACCACCGCATCATCTTCACTGTAAACCGGCACAACATCATCCCCATAGCATCGCACCTGCAAAAAAAGAAAGAAAAATGTGGTTTGACCAAAATTCACCTAAGTTAACTAATTTTTTTGAATGTAGTTAGTGGGTTGGATGAAAAATGGCAAAAAATGACAAAAGTCCGGGATGAAAATGGTAGGAAACAAAACTATTAGGACTAAAATGGCAAGAAAAAACTATTTGGACTAAAGTGGCAATTTTGGTCAAACTTCAGGGACTAAAATGGCAATTTACTCTTTTCCATGACTGAAATCCTTTCTTGCTCTAACTAGGGGTGTTAAATAAGCCGAGACTAGGGCCGTTCAAATCGCTCGCCGCTCGTCGCTCGCTCGACGCTCATTCGAAAATTGCTCAGAAAATGCTCGTTCGATTTGATGCTCGGTTGTAAACGAGCCGCTCTGCTCGGTTCGGTTTGTAAACGAGCCAAGCATGAGCAAAGGTCCGCTCGGCTCGGTTCGGCTCGAGTTATTATTTTAATTAGTATATATATACATACACATATACATATACATCTATAAACATGTATATACACATATATATACACACATACACCTTTATATATACACACACTTACACATACATATATACTTAAATATAAATTAAATTTATGGTTTTATATGTACCAATCTATTAGATTTTGGTCAACTATATACAAATTCACAACTATAACTATACGTACCAGCCCAACCATTCCAATAAAAAATTAAAATCAAAACTAAAAGTTAAACCCTAAACCGATAAACGACAGTCTATTCATCGCCTCAATGATTCATGTCGTTACCCTAAGTCGATCGTCTCCTGCTCTTAACGTAATTGTTTATGCAATATGATCATCGCCTCGTCAGCCACACATTGTTATTCATAAGAAAAATATTATGCCATGAAATGTGCATGTTTTTAAAGACATAAAAACTTGAGACCCAACATTGTCACTATCTCTCCCTACAAATTGGGCGACACGGCTGTCCAAATTGCTCGAACTTTGCTCGACGCTCGCTCGGAATTTTTACTGCTCGAGAAATGCTCACTTGATTTGATGCTCGGTTTTAAATGAGCCGCTCCGCTCGGTTCGGTTTGTAAACGAGCCAAGCACGAGCAATGGTCCGCTCGGTTCGGCTCGGCTCGTGAACAGCCGAGACAGCATATATATCCAAGGTTGGTCCGCTAGGTTTATTAACCAAGGCTAAGATCTAGGACCACTCAAAAAACAAGAGCCTCCCATTTTTTTTCTTTTCATATATTAGACTTGTTTTTGGCCAATTTAAACAACGTTTTTAGGCCCAAAATTTAGGATTTTATTACAGGAGTCCACATTGTCCGCACACGCTTCATTTCAGAATCCAAAAGCAGCCATACAAAACACCAACCCTCATTACTTGCGACGTCTTTTGAGTAACCAATGTGAAACTAGTTGCGGATTAGGCGAAATTAGGGCCGACATCAGGAAAAACTTCTCTATGGTTATTCAATGACTCAAATCTCAATTGTTGATTTTCTTTATAACAATTCACTACGGCCAAGACTTTACAGTTTGTTTATGGTCTCCAAAACGTTGAAATGACCCTGTATACATCAATACTAATTAACTCGAACTCAGGCCATTAACAATATGAGCCGAGCCATCTCGACGTTGTATTTGCGGTCGATCCAAAAAGTGAACTCGTATTCAGGTCATCTTTAGCTTTTGACTTGACAAGTTGACTCAATTGGTCAATATTGATTTGACTTGACAAGTTGACTCAATTTACTCAATATTGATTTTTTTTTTAAATTTTACTCAATATTGATATTTTTAATTTTACATTTGTAAAAGATTCAATTTAATAACAATCTCAAATTATAGAAGTATAAAATAGTAAGGTAACATAATAGCAATACACAAAGTATGAACTAAGTTATACAATCGAGAAACCAAGTTACTTAAGGCAAATCATCTTGTCAGCAAAATCAACTTGAGTTTTCATACGAGCGAGCTACATTCAGCTTAGGACCGGTATCGGTAATAGATTTTTCGAAATTCGGTATCGGTAAAAAACGGTATCGGTACCGGTATTTTTCGGTAAATACCAGTATTAGTACCGAATTTAATTTATTTCAGGTATGTAGTTCATCGGTAATAGTCTTGTTCAAGCTTCTTTTTTCTGATTTAATTTATTTTTGACCCATGTTTGTATTTGGTATGTTTCACAAAGAGTCGAACAAATCTTTTTTTTATGTTTTCTGCTTTAGTAGTTTAGTTTCTACTTTAGTTTAGTCGAACAAAGAACAAAGAGTATAACAGGCTTGATTTTTTATTAGCATGTTGATGATTTTTATTAGCATGTGAAGTTCTGAACCCATAGGCCATATGTATAAATTGCAATACATCAGACATCAATGTGGATTTCTAGTTGTTTATGGCATCTTCATCATCCGTAAAAAACATGGAATCCATTGAAGGTAAAACAATGGATGACGTCAAAGCGTACCAATGTGGTAAAGTACCGAAATACCGGTACCGATACCGGTACCGTACCGATACCGAATCTATAAATACGGTACGGTAATCGGTATCCACATTTCCTCAATTTCGGTAACGGTATTTACGGTATCGGTACCGGTACGGTACCGGTATCGTACCGATCTCATCCCTAAATTTCAGCTTGATACGAGCCATCCAGCTCGAGCCAAATCAACTTGACTTCTTAATGAGTTAATTTATACGAACCAACCATGAGAGTAAACTAGGGTTGTCCAAATCGCTCTTCGTTCATCACTCGCTCGGAAAATGCTCGGAATATACTTGCTCGGTTTGGTTTGGTTTGGTTTGTAAACGAGCCAATCATGATCAAATATCCACCCATGGCTTTATAGCCTAGTGGTATCTTAGGGGTGAGATAAGACTTTGGACCAATAGGTCTTGGGTTCGATTCTCACAATGGGGTTTTTCCCATATTTATTGGGTTTCCTCCTGAATTGGTGTATAGGCATTATGCCTAGTGGAGATGGATATGATCGGGTGATTCCGCTGGTGGCACGATGATACTCCAGTGGTCTGTCAGTGATCCAAATTTGCCGTTCAAAAAAAATAATCAAATGTCTGCTCGGCTCGTTTCGACTTGAATTAATGTTTATTAATTTATTCTCTCTATATATATATATATATAGGTAAAGGGTACTGTACAAATTCCCTTATCGTACATTACGTACGCTACAATCTCAGCCGTCAGATCATCTTCCCGCAATGAAAATCGCATGTTGTTTTTTTTTTTGTAATAATTTCGCATGTGATAATTTTGATGAAATAGCAGGTGTTTTTTTTAACAATTTCGCATGTGGTAATTCAATTTCGCATGTGATAATTTTGATGAAATAGAAGGTTGTTTTTTTGTAACAATTTCGCATGTGGTAATTCAATTTCGCATGTGATAATTTTGATGAAATAGCAGGTTGTTTTTTTGTAACAATTTCGCATGTGATAATTTTGATGAAATAGCAGGTTGTTTTTTTGTAACAATTTCGCATGTGGTAATTCAATTTCGCATGTGATAATTTTGGTAACAATTTCGCATGTGGTAATTCAATTTCACATGCGATTTTCAATGCGGGAAGATGATCTGACGGCTGAGATTGTAGCGTACGTAATGTACGATAAGCGCATTTGTACGTTAACCAGTCCCTATATATATATATATATATATATATATAATTACCTATGCACACACAAATTACATGTATATTCATATTTTATACATACCGCTCTATTAGATTTGGCCCACTGTATGCCTATAAACAATTAAACCAATAAAAAATTTTAAAACTAAAATTCTAAGTTTGAATCGACATTATTAGACTTCTTTCTCTCAACACTCGTCAATCGTCTCTCGCTCTCACCATACGTCACAATGCGATAATTGTTCTTTCTTGTATATTCATCGCCTCACCTACCTCAACCAGAGCCCCATCCTCGAACAGCCTGACCTCAGTTTTAATGTCATCCTCGGACAGTTGGACCTTAGTCGTGATCCAAGAGCGGGAGGAAAATTTTTAAATCTATGGCTGTCCAAATCACTCATTACTCGCTTCTCGCTCGGAAAATTGCGCTCGGTTGTAAACGAGCAAAGATCCACTCGGTTCGACTTGGCTCGTGAAGAGCGCTAGAGTAAACAATATTTATTCAATATCATAAAGGATAAATGTATTTATCTTAGGCCATTATTTTAATTTGTTTTTAGTTTGAACTTTAGGGTTATTATTTGATATCAGTGATTACAATCGAGTTGGGTTGCCCTACATTAATGATACAATCGAGTACGAATATATTTGATTGAATTTAAAAGATATCTTTGTTTTTTTTTTTTTTTTTTGAAAAATCATTACACTTGGTGGAAGAATATTAAGGTATTTTACTATTTAAAAGATATTCTTAAAGATTTTTTTTTATTCCTCTTTAACCATAGCACATGCAGTTGAGTGCAAGTTATGACCAACTTAAAACTTAAAAAAACCTATAATTTAATGATTTTAATTTAGTAACTTACGGTTCGGTTTCACCTAATTCTGCAAGAAAAAATATTCAAATAGAGGCAAAAACGTTCTGAACTTTTCGCTCAGCAGTGTCCGGTATGTAGTTTTCGTATAGAATTTTGTAGGTATATATACGTTTTCGACCCCCTCAGAAATCTCAAGGTTCGCCATTGCTTAACCTATATATATGGGGTAAGATCAAATAAAAAATAAGGCTAGAACGGCCTATATACGAGGTGGGCAACCCAAAGGGTCTATCCTTCCTGGCCCATAATTGTTATATATATATATATATATATATATATATGGGGTAAGATCAAATAAAAAGTCAATTTTCCCTAAGTAGGATGAGAAGGAATATTAACTATTCATTTTTCAAATCAATGGTTAAGATGAAAGGGTAGGAGAAATGAGGAGTGCAAGGGTATCTTAGGAAAATCCTATTTATAGACTTTCTCTCTCCACATGCAAGACACATGCATATTCAACCCCAATTTTTTAAACGTTCATAACTTTTTTATACGACATTATTTTTTCATAAAAATTTCACCGTAAAATCGAGCGTCTTTTTATCTTTAATTTGAGTACCATATTGCTATATAAAATATGAAGACTAAAAAAACTCACTTAAATGTGTTGTATTTTTATGTTGTATAACATTTTTTGTGCTAAATTTTTTTGTCTTCAATTTTTTTCCTCATTTTTTTGTGTTGGATTTTTTTGTACTATATTTTTTTGCTTAAATTTTTCCGTGCTATATTTTTTTGTACTATATTTTTTTGTGCTATATTTTTTTTGTACTACATCTTTTGTGCTATATTTTTTGTACTAGATTTTTTGTGCTAGATTTTTTTGTACTAGTTTTTTTGTGCTAGATTTTTTTGTACTAGATTTTTTTGTTGTATTTTTAAAAAACAAAAGGGGTGCCACATGTCATTTTCACTCCTATTTATAAGGACCAAAATGCCCTTCATTCCTACTTATTAGGAGTGCCACATGTCATCATCACAATCCTTCTTAGGCTACTTAAGCAAAATCCACTTTTTAGTGGATCCTTCCCCATATATATATAGGATAAAGATCCGTTAGGAATCATCCCTTATTGCGAGAACCGCGAGAACCAATGTGAACACAACCAAAAATGCTTAAAAATAACTAAAAAGCACACATTTTTTTTTTAATATTTTTTATGTTAAAATCGCTACTTTTAGTAGCCAAAAAAATTGTTTTTTTTTTAATTTTTTTTTGCTACTAAAAGTTGCGATTTTAACGTAAAAAATATTAAAAAAAAAATTAGATTTTTTTAAGATTTTTTTAGGTTTTTTGGGGGTTTAGTTTTTAGCATTTTAGCTTGGGGTGGGGGGGGGGGGGGGGGTTAGGTTTTTTTTTAGGTTTTTTGGGGGTTTTAGTTTTTAGCATTTAGCTTGGGGGGGGGGGGGGTAGGTTTTTTTAGCTATTTTAGGTTGTGTTCACATTGGTTCTCGCGGTTCTCGCAATAAAGGTGGTTCTCGCATGAACCTTACCATATATATATATATATATATATATAGAGAGAGAGAGAGAGAGAGAGAGTTAGGATCCTGTAAAAAAGGCCCAAAGTGTGAGAAATGTAAGGAAGAATCTCAGCCATTAGATTTTTTGATCTAATGGTTGAGATCAATAGGGACCAAAATGTAAAATATTTTTATTAATTTGGATTGAATTGAAATATCTAGGGGCAATTGTGTCTTTTTATCTTCATTTTGTAAATCAAAATCCCTGCAATTTCGTTCTCTCTCTATCATACGTTCCTAATTTCTCTCTTTCTCTCTCTTTCTTCTTCCATATTCAGAACACTGCCACCATTAGCGACGAGGCTAGTTAAACAAGAGGCCTTCAATGCCGCATCAAAAAAGATTAACAAAAGCCTTTTTTTGGTGAAGTCCAGATCTGTTGCATCGGAGGCGACAGCGGCAGAGGATAAGGACGGTGGTTATTGTTGATGTTGTTGAGAGTGAGGAAAGCTCCACTGTGGAAACCGATCTGAGAGGTTAGGGCTTCGTGTTTGTACCGTAATCTGGCTTATTAGTTGCATTCCTAGGTTCGACGACGGCGACGGTTGGGAACCATGAGATTTTACTGGCGGGTGGTTGTGTTCGACGACGGCGGTGGCGGACCAGCAGTGGTGGTGCCGGCAGCGGAGAAGAAGATGATACAGAGATGTAAGGATTATTGAATGGTGTTATTTTTCTTTTCATTAATGGTGTTATTTTTCTTTTTCTTAATGGTGGTTTTTTTCTTTTCTGAATCGTGTTATTTTTCTTTTCTTAATGGTGTTTTTTTTCTTTTCTGAATGGTGTTTTTTTTTTCTTTTTCTGAATGGTGTTATATTTCTTTTACTGAATGGCGTTATATTCTTGTACTGAATGGTGTTTATTTTATTTACTGCTGAATGGTGTTTTTTTTTTGTGCTGAATGGTGTTATTTTTGTGCTTAATGATGTTATTTTTTTGTGTGAATGGTGTTTTTTTTTTGCTGAATGGTGTTATATTTTTTGTGCTGAATGATGTTATTTTTTTGTGTGAATGGTGTTTTTTTTGTGCTGAATGGTGTTATGTTTGTGCTGAATGATGTTATTTTTGTGTGAATGGTGTTTTTTTTTGTGCTGAATGGTGTTATATTTGTGCTGAATGATGTTATATTTTCTGAATGGTGTTATATTTATGGACGGTTATAAGTCCTTAAATCAAGGATTTTCTCTCTCCAAATCCTTAAATCAAGGATTACCATATTTGAATTTGTTAATGCATTTACAATTATACCCTTTTCAATTAATTTAGATCTAATGGTTGAGATTCTTTCTTACCTTTCTCACACTTTTGGTCTTTTTTACAATAACTTCACCCTATATATTATATATATATATATACTAGGTTAGAACCCCGTGTATTACATGGGTTGAATAAATATAATTTTATTTATTAAATAATAAAAAGTTATATCTTTAAAAACCATGTGTATTACACATATTAAATAAATGTAATTGTGTATACTAAATACTAAAAACGTCGTATCTTTAAAAAACTCGTGTATAATCGGGTTGAATAAATCTACCAAATGATAAAAAAAAATTACATCCTTAAAAACCCCGTATATTACACGTGTTGAATAGATCTAAAAAAAAAGAGTTATATCTTTAAAAAACATGTGTATTACACAGATTAAATTAATGTAATTTTGTATATTAAATACTTAAAACGTCGTATCTTTAAAAAACTCGTGTATAGTCGGGTTGAAAAATCTACCAATAATAAAAAAAATTATATCCTTAAAATCCTCGTTTATTACACGTGTTGAATAAATCTAACTTTACATAGCAAATGATAAAAAAATTATATCTTTAAAAACTTCGTATATTACACGGGTTATATGTAACTTTGTATATTAAATAATAAAAGTTAAATTTTTAAAAACCTCGCGTTTTACACGAGTTGAATAAATATAATTTTGTATACCAAATAATAAAAAAACTATATTTTAATAAATTAGGATAACATTTAGTATTAATTTATTATTTATATATTTAATATAAGATAAGTAGGAAAGAGAGGTATTTGTTTTAAAAATATATTAAATTAATAATTTAGATTTCAGAATAATATTTTATTAAAGTATGATAAGATTTAATATTAATTTATTATTTATTTATTTAGTTAATATAATATAAGTATATATTTGAGGATGTCTTCAATGAATGACACGTGTCCAAAAGTTGATTTCTTTTATTATAGTAGATATATATATATCCTTCACGTTTCATATGGCCCATTTTGGTAACTTGCTTATAATTATTATTTTTTGCTTTGCTCCGTGTTCAGGGGTGTTCAGAAAAAACTGTAATCAAATAAAAACCGTAAATCGAACCGTAACCGTAACCAAATAAACCGATCCGAATAACGAATTCGGTTTTTGGTTTGGTTTCTAACCGAAACCGAATTGTGAATATGGTTTTTGATTCGGTTTATGGATCCACATTTTATTTTATTTGGTTTATTCGGTTTATTTGGATAACTGAATAAACCATTTAACTTAATTTATTATTAAATAAAAATAATAATATTTTATAAGTATCGTCGATGGGGAGTCCTTCACGGCACAATCGACACAGGGACGACTATCGCTCAAGTCCTCACTAGAGTTAGAAGTATCGTCGGAAACAACGAAGTTGTTTGAATGCGGTTCCAACACTTCTTCTTGGCTATTGTCCTGGAAAAGATCATTGAAATCTTTCCTAAGTTCTTTTAACCAATTAAGAATTAAATCTTCTAATTGAAATAATTCATCGAGAAGCATTTCTCCTAGAAAATCTGGTTGGGAGCATTCGAGGGAGAGATAGGGATTATTTTTACTTTCGCCACTCTTAAGGATACAAGGAAACGATGGGTCTATATAGTGGGGTTTATAATTTAGAAAATAACATTCTAATTCCTTATGGTTACCACCACATAATTGACACCACGTAGTACCATAAGAGTGCCGAAAGTAAAAAGTATCAGTATCACTCATGTTTGTGTCAGAAATTACCAACCGTCGGGATCTTACGGTTCTGTTTTCAGTAACTGAAACTTGGGCACGGGGGCGTGTTGAGTGGGCACGGCCCCGTGTTCAGCTACTGTCTGACTTAAAACAGGATTGCCAGTTCCAATGATTGGGCACGGGGTGTGTTCAGCGGGCACGTCCCGTGCTGAGTTCTGCAGAAGCTGAAAAACTAAGAAAAATCCTAAAAAAATGAAAAATAAGAAAAAAAACGATTAGGCCGTTGATTCCTAACTTTCTTAAAATCCTTGTGTCCCCGGCAACGGCGCCAAAAACTTGATGTGCGTGAAGTGTGTTATGGTTTTAATGTTTATTTTAAGCCCTTTTACACTTTCTTTAGCCAAGTTTTAAATTTATAAAACACGATATTTACTAACACTAAACACACATATGGGCAAGTGCACCCATCGTGAGCGTAGTATAGTGTTGGTAAGATACCGAGGTCGTCCAAGGACACAAGAGCTTTTAGTACCGGTTTATCCTCAACGTCTAATCAAATCAAAAAGTTTAGAAAAATGGTTTTAAGCTAAGAAAAATAAAAACTAATTAAAATGCTGAAAAATAAAAATAAAAGAAAAAACATATAGACAAGATGAATCACTTGGTTCCGAATCGTGTATAGTGTAACCTTTGATTATTTCCGCACTTTTGCACTTATTTAAGATATTATCTTAGTTATTGTAGTAGGCCCCTCTTTTGAAGGTGACGTTACCCTCAACCCAGTAGTTTGAGTCAGCAAGGATACAATCCTAAAGGGTCGGATTATTGAAAGATAATTAATTAAGTTATTAATGCAAATTATGGTAGGCCCCTCTTTTGGAGGTGACGTTACCCTCGACTAAGTAATCTGAGTCAGCAGGGATACAGTCCTAAATAGCCGGGTTATAGTATTAATAGTAGTTAACTTATGAGGGGATCAAAGAGTTTAGACCCCCGCCATCCAATACCGTTAAGTATTGAAGGAGGTCCTACTAAATTTGACCCAGGTCCATTGCAGGACCTCTAAACGCTGAACAATGGCAAGACTCTTACCAAACCGTTCCCTTAACCCCCGACCAGGTAGCCAACATACCTCCATATAGACCGTGGAGATATGAATGGTGAAAATCTTTTATTTTATATAGACAGTAAAATAATGTCAAGACACCACGGACAAACGATAAGGAAGAATCACCTTCAACATAAGAAACTAGTTATTAAAGTCATTAATACAAAACCAAGTAAAAAGTGCGAAAAGATTAGAAATAAAAAGTATTACACTAAACACTTGTCTTCACCAAGTGATGTAAGAGACTTAGGCAAACATGGCCTTGATTGTCAAGAACTCTTACGATCAATCTTGGATCCCGAGACGACTCACACACTCTACGATGGACAATGGATGCTGGTGGTGGATGATGGTGTTATGGTGGTGGTGGGTGGTGGGTGAAGTGTGAGAGAGGTGGTGTGCCAAGGGATGGTTTGAGCTTGAGCCAAGCACTCCTATTTATAGGCTGAACAGAATCTCGGGCACGGCCCCGTGTCCACATCCTCTCTTTCTTCATTTAATGCAGCTTGTCTTTATTAGTTGACCACACCCCCGTGTCCGCTGAGCACGACCCCGTGTGCAGAAGAATCTTTGTACTATGAAGATTTGCCTGGATTGTGCGAATCTTATAGTTGACCACGGCCCCGTGTCCACTGAGCACAGTCCCGTGGTGGGCAATTAAAGCTTCTACCACTTTGTCTTTTCTGCTGACACTTGGGCACGCCCCCGTGCTGGCTGAGCATGGGGCGTGTTCAGTCTTCTGTCTTCTTGTTTTGCTTGGAAAGATGCTATCGTGGGGTCGGGCATGTCAAGTTTGTTCCTTTTCTTGTATTTATGTTAGATTTTGCTGTCTTTTTGCTTCTTTTGTTAATTTGAGCTCATTTAATCCTGAAAATACAAAAGGAAGACAAAAGCACACTTTTTCCAACATTAGTACTAGAAAAGGGTTAGTTTTATGCCACAATTGATGTAATTTATATGTTGCATTTTGCACACATCAAATACCCCCACACTTGAATCTTTGCTTGTCCTCAAGCAAAACTCTTTATAATGTGGCTTTACACACCCAAATGGAATGGGTAGAGAAGAAGGTTTTTGTGCTTGTCGTAGAGTGTCGGGATTTACAAGATTCTTTATTTAGTTTTATTTTTATTTATTTACAATCCTATTCGTCATGATTTATTTAAAACTTTTCATAAGATAAATTACTTATTAGGGCATAACATGCCTCTTTAAAATTCTATTTATATACAAGTTCACATACCTCACGGGGATCACTCAACACTCGGCCGAAAATGTATTTTTGTGGATCACTCGAGAGTGGCATGGAACTTACTCCTACCATAGGCTTGCCAAGCAATCAATCCTCCTCCTTTTTAACTATGTACCTTTGTAAATATTAAGAGGACTTTTTGGGTGAAGGGTTAGGCTTGGGTTAAAGGTAGGTGGTTGGGTTAGTGGTTAGTAGAAAAAAAAGCGAAAAGCGTAACAAGCGTCGGTTTTCGTAAGATTTTATTTTTGCAACTTTTATTTTGATGAAGCTATTATTCAAACAAAGTCATTTTTGATAAACTTGTTTGTTTATTTGTTTTTGCTTCATCATCAACAAATTTTTTTTTTGAAAGGTCATACGAAAAGCCGAGCTAGTTACTAAAACAAATGGTTAAAAATGAAAAGGTTTTGGTGGGTAAAAAGGGTGTTTGGTTTAGGTTATGAAATGAAAAGGTTTAGGCTCAAAGGGGCTAACTAGGGGGATTTTGGGTAGGTGGTAAAAAAAAGAAAAATAATGGTGTAGAAATAAAAAGGGTTAGTCCTAATGCCTCCATCATTTACTTACTCGGGTTTAAGTTGGTAAGGACCGGGAATGTATCGTCGTAAGAACCAAGCGGCTATTCACACAAGAAACGAAAAATGAGCATTTAGTTTAATGATATGTACTTGTATGCTCAATAAAGGCTCAAAACTCACTTTTGTGGGAATGGGTTTTTATGTGATCAAGTATATATAATCAAATTTTAACTAAGTTTGTCATGCCTTTTCATAATTTTCTTATGTTGGTTCTTTTTATCACGACGCTATCAGTTGTAAATTCGTAAAAATATAACCTTTTTAGAACTTGAAATTCCCGAATTAAACCTAGACAAGTAAAAAAAATATATATTTTTTTTGAAAAAATTTGGGGTGATTAGCGGTTCCAATAGAGTTTTGTGTAAGGCTTGTATTTAGGACTTGCAAGATTCAAGGTTTTAGCATCCCCCCACACTTAAATTACACATTGTCCTCAATGTGTCCCAAAAATAAGTTTTTAGGTTGATTGAATGTGTAAAAAGATGTGAAAAAGCAAAAGTTTTGTGTTACTGGGCGCTGAACACGGCCCCGTGTTGTCCGGGCACGGCCCCGTGTTCAAGTGCCAGTAACAAAAATTAAACCAAGAGAAACAGAAGCCTGGACACGGGGGCGTGTTGGGTGAGCACGGCCCGTGTCCAGTTTACCTGAACTGGGTATTTCTGCAGACTGTGCAGCACGGGGCCGTGTTGGGCGGACACGGCCCGTGCCGAACTCACTGTAAACGAAGAAATTTTGTCGGATGGTCCTGTTTTCCTGCATGGGGTGCTGGTTCAAGCTTCCCTTGTATCCTTTGCCATCTCAAGTGTGTTTTATTCATTTCAACACCATCCAAACACCAAATTAACTAAAACCATCATTCATTAAGTCATAGAGAGAAATACATAATAGTCCTAAAAATTAAAATACTAGATAGTTAGGTCAAAGAGACACAAGAAATCTAAACCAAGAAGTTCTAGCCTACTACTTATTCTATTAGCAAAATTTCCGAAAAGGTAAATCTTTCGGTTAAATGTGGCTTTGACAAACTTCTTTCTCCGGGCATGGGTTCCTCACACGTCGGCGAGCCATTCTTCGATCTCCCTAGGGAGAAGAAAAGCGGGCTCATTAGCATTGGTTTGAGGAGGTGCAATTTCCACCGGGATTTCTTGGAGTTCTTCAAGAGGAGGTTCCGCCGGAATGTCGTCCCAACCGGTAGGATTGTGGATTCCAAGTGCTAGGTTCCAATCCTCTTGAGGGAGGATTGGTTCCATGGGAGGTGTTACAAGAATGTTTAACCTCTGGTTCAAGAGGTTTATTTCTTGAAAACTGTTTTCCAACCCCACCGAGAGATAATTTATACGGTCTATGAGGACCTCCTCTACCGAAGTCATCTCGTCAAGGGCTTCACGTAGCGCCATTACGTATCTTACGAGAGTTGCTTCAATCGATGGCCTCCTTTCCCTTCGACTGTTCCTGGAGTGCGCAGAAGAGTTTCCACTGTTTTGGCGAGAAATTCTACGAAAACAAACCAAAAATAGTTCGTTTTAATGAAACAGTACCACGGACACGGCCCCGTGTTCAACTTTTTGCAGTTTTTTAGAACAAGAAATCTTGGAGTTTCAAATTATTTTCCCAACTTATGAAGCATTTTTGAACAAAAATAACTTAAAACAATGTTGTGTAACTTATTTTTAACAAGATTCCTTGAACAAAAACTCAACAATCATCACAATGAAGCTTGAAATCAAGCTTCAATGGAGGTGTTGTTGCAAGAAAGGTGAAGAAGAAGGTAATGGATAAAAGAGGAAAGGACAAGATGTTTGTTAGAACCTTCTTTTAGAACATACCTAGGATGGTAAGTTAGAAAATCCTTTCAAAACTCTATCCCTGGATGGTCCAAATGTGCAGGATTCTTGGCTGCATTTATAGAAAACGACAGCATGCTGGAGACGGCCCCATGTTGGCTGGACACGGCCCCGTGTGCAGGCAAGATCCTGACACATTTTGTCCGTATTCTGACAAAAGTCAGAAGGGAATCTTTCGGTGGACACGGGGGCGTGTTGACCTGGGCACGGCCCCGTGTCGGAAGGCTGTTTTATGAAGTGTGTCTATTTTTAAGGAACTTTTCCGGATCGGGTGGTTCCTTACTGGATGGAACAACCCCAAAGTGCCTAAGATACCTTAATTGCTCTAGATTAAGACGATAACGCAAGACGTTGTCGGTGAGGGTGATTCCTATGCTATATGTAGGTGGACAAGTCCAACCCTTTTCCAGGCTCTCGTTAAAGAAGGTGTATGTCGAATCGCTCAGGTCTATGTATGCATCGAACGAAGTCGATGGGGAGTCCTTCACGGCACAATCGACAAAGGGACGACTATCGCTCAAGTCCTCACTAGAGTTAGAAGTATCGTCGGAAACAACGAAGTTGTTTGAATGCGCTTCCAACACTTTTTCTTGGCTATTGTCCTTGAAAAGATCATTGAAATCTTTCCTAAGTTCTTTTAACCAATTAAGAATTAGATCTTCTAATTGAAATAATTCATCGAGAAGCATTTCTCCTAGAAAATCTGGTTGGGAGCATTCGAGGGAAAGATAGGGATTATTTTTACTTTCGCCCCTCTTAAGGATACAAGGAAACGATGGGTCTATAGAGTGGGGTTTATAATTTAGAAAATAACATTCTAATTCCTTATGGTTACCACCACATAATTGACACCACGTAGTACCATAAGAGTGCCGAAAGTAAAAAGTATCAGTATCACTCATGTTTGTGTCAGAAATTACCAACCGTCGGGATCATACGGTTCTGTTTTCAGTAACTGAAACTTGGGCACGGGGGCGTGTTGAGTGGGCACGGCCCCGTCTTCAGCTACTGTCTGACTTAAAACAGGATTGCCAGTTCCAATGATTGGGCACGGGGCGTGTTCACCGGGCACGGCCCGTGCTGAGTTCTGCAGAAGCTGAAAAACTAAGAAAAATCCTAAAAAAATGAAAAATAAGAAAAAAAAACGATTAGGCCGTTGATTCCTAACTTTCTTAAAATCCTTGTGTCCCCGGCAACGGCGCCAAAAACTTGATGTGCGTGAAGTGTGTTATGGTTTTAATGTTTATTTTAAGCCCTTTTACACTTTCTTTAGCCAAGTTTTAAATTTATAAAACACGATATTTACTAACACTAAACACACATATGGGCAAGTGCACCCATCGTGAGCGTAGTATGGTGTTGGTAAGATACGGAGGTTGTCCAAGGACACAAGAGCTTTTAGTACCGGTTTATCCTCAACGTCTAATCAAATCAAAAAGTTTAGAAAAATGTTTTAAGCTAAGAAAAATAAAAACTAACTAAAATGCTGAAAAATAAAAATAAAAGAAAAAACAGATAGACAAGATGAATCACTTGGTTCCGAATCGTGTATAGTGTAACCTTTGATTATTTCCGCACTTTTGCACTTATTTAAGAGATTATCTTAGTTATTGTAGTAGGCCCCTCTTTTGAAGGTGACGTTACCCTCAACCCAGTAGTTTGAGTCAGCAAGGATACAATCCTAAAGGGTCGGATTATTGAAAGATAATTAATTAAGTTATTAATGCAAATTATGGTAGGCCCCTCTTTTGGAGGTGACGTTACCCTCGACTAAGTAGTCTGAGTCAGCAGTGATACAGTCCTAAATAGCCAGGTTATAGTATTAATAGTAGTTAACTTATGAGGGGATCAAAGAGTTTGGACCCCCGCCATCCAATACCGTTAAGTATTGAAGGAGGTTCTACTAAATTTGACCCAGGTCCATTGCAGGACCTCTAAACGCTGAACAATGGCAAGACTCTTACCAAACCGTTCCCTTAACCCCCGACCAGGTAGCCAACATACCTCCATATAGACCGTGGAGATATGAATGGTGAAAATCTTTTATTTTATATAGACAGTAAAATAATGTCAAGACACCACGGACAAACGATAAGGAAGAATCACCTTCAACATAAGAAACTAGTTATTAAAGTCATTAATACAAAACCAAGTAAAAAGTGCGAAAAGATTAGAAATAAAAAGTATTACAGTAGACACTTGTCTTCACCAAGTGATGTAAGAGACTTAGGCAAACATGGCCTTGATTGTCAAGAACTCTTACGATCAATCTTGGATCCCGAGACGACTCACACACTCTACGATGGACAATGGATGATGGTGGTGGATGATGGTGTTATGGTGGTGGTGGGTGGTGGGTGAAGTGTGAGAGAGGTGGTGTGCCAAGGGATGGTTTGAGCTTGAGCCAAGCACTCCTATTTATAGGCTGAACAGAAGCTCGGGCACGGCCCCGTGTCCAGTGGGCACGGCCCCGTGTCCACATCCTCTCTTTCTTCATTTAATGCAGCTTGTCTTTATTAGTTGACCACACCCCCGTGTCCGCTGAGCACGACCCCGTGTGCAGAAGAATCTTTGTACTATGAAGATTTGTCTGGATTGTGCGAATCTTAT
This sequence comes from Helianthus tuberosus, assembly GCA_030545235.1. Lineage (NCBI taxonomy): Eukaryota > Viridiplantae > Streptophyta > Magnoliopsida > Asterales > Asteraceae > Helianthus > Helianthus tuberosus. Next base: position 186,297,240 of record CM060354.1, read on the forward strand.
AGTTGACCACGGCCCCGTGTCCGCTGAGCACGGCCCTGTGGTGGGCAATAGAAGCTTCTACCACTTTGTCTTTTCTGCTGACACTTGGGCACACCCCCGTGCTGGCTGAGCACGGGGCGTGTTCAGTCTTCTGTCTTCTTGTTTTGCTTGGGAAGATGCTGTCGTGGGGTCGGGCATGTCACGTTTGTTCCTTTTCTTGTATTTATGTTAGATTTTGCTGTCTTTTTGCTTCTTTTGTTAATTTGAGCTCATTTAATCCTGAAAATACAACAGGAATACAAAAGCACACTTTTTCCAACATTAGTACTAAAAAGGGTTAGTTTTATGCCACAATTGATGTAATTTATATGTTGCATTTTGCACACATCAGAGAACATTGAAGAGCATGATAAGCTGGAAGAAGGTTATTTTTTTTTACCTGTTTCTCATTATTCTTTTAACAAACATTATTTATATTATATTTACAAGTTTTAACAGCTAAGCATCTATTGGTTTTCTTGTTTCTTGTAGAAAATAAGGGTTATGCGTGATCAGGGGAAATGGTTATGTATGCAGGTTCACTCGAGTTGGAGAAAAAATCATGTTTGAAGATTATTTATATTTTGGGCCATTAGACTTGTTAACTATTTATAGTTTCTATGATCTATGTTTTGAAGCTTTAACTTTTGTGTCTACGACTACTCTATGGATGTGTTTGTTTTATTTCGCAACGAAACTTTCTTGTATTCATATATTGTTAGGTGTAAATTAGTTGCGATGTTCGGAAGTTGGAACACAAACATAAATGTAAATCAGAAAAAAAAGTACTTAGGTACAATTTGGTTAGATTTGGTTTATTTGATTTATTTGGTTTCTAACCGAATTGAATTTGGTTTGGTTTGGATCGGTTTGCGTATTCCTTATTTGGTTTGGTTTGGTTTTGGTTTGGGGTACAAAATTTTGAAAACCAAATAAACCGAACCGAATAAACCATAAACCGAACCAATGAACACCGCGTGTTGAGCATTGGAAATGCAACCCAATTGATAAGATTGTCAAATTATTTATTTGAGAATGCAATATTAGAGAGTATGAATTATGAATAGTTAATCAATAACTTTGCTTCTAAAAGTGCTAAGAGAGTCTCACGGTTATTAGTGTAAATATTTAAAATAGACCATTTGCTACAATAGTTTTGTTGATTATTATGATATTATCACAATTATTGTCAAATTACTATTTTTTTATAAAAAAATATATTTAGGTACCTATTTTTCTACTCGCACAAGACCCTCAAGGGCCCTCGAATTCTCAAAGACCGCCCTGATAAAAAATAAAATGAGTTCAAAATGATCAAACCATATGTGTATACATGTATAACCCACACATAATTTAGGGCGATAATTCTTGACGCGACCCGCCAACCCGACATGAAAAAACATGTTTGGGTCGACTAACACGACCCGTTTAAAAAATGGGTCGGGTTCGGGTTGTCCCATTAACCCGTTTAACTGTTTAAAAAAATATTTTATATTTTTGTTTATTTTTTGTTTTTTTTCCATTTCTATTTTACATGGTCAGTTATAATAATTTTAGTTTTGACACATTATGTTATTTATTTGTCACATTCATACTCATGATTAAACATGTTATCGATAACCTAGTTAAAACCCAACAACTCGCTTATAGATCGTCAACTTATATGACTCATTTAAAAATATGGGTTAAACGGGTCAGGTTCGGGTTAACTCAAATTTATATGAGTCGGGTTAGGGTTGAAATCTTTGACTCGAATATCAGTTAAACTTCATGAGAGCAACTCCTGATCAGTTCTATCTTGTGAGGATCAAATCCTTAAACTGAAACCAAATTTTTAAATATTCAAACACTTGCAAGTTTTTACCAAAACATTAGCATACCCGAACACAACAACTAGAAACAAGTTGGTCGCTTGAACAAAAATTGGATTAATTGCACAACGTAAACATACTTATCCTTAAAATGGACATTTTTTGTGTTATAGTGTATACCACGTTCCGAAATGACCATTCATTACCTGATGAGAGTGTGAAACCCGAGTATTAACGTGCTTATTTTACGTGTCTTATTATGTTTTAAGCGACTACGTGCTTTGAATGTGTTAACTACGAGTGTTCGTGGTTTTACAGGTAAATCACTTAATTCGGTGAAGTTAGAGTGTGTGTGATGAAGCGAAATTACCGGGGATGATAAACAATACGAAAGATATAATTCAGTAGTTGTTTCATGTCTAAAAGATAGGTTGGATGCAAAAGAAACACACACGAACGAAGTCTAGGGGTTGTTAATCAATTAATTAAAAGTTGAATCATAGCCAAGTATGCAGCCTACGGGTTATACAAGTTAGATAAAAAGGCATTAGCATTTGAAGAACGTAATCTACGGTTTTGCTTTGTAGCTGACGTGTGCGTATATATACATAATTTTGCAATGAATTTACACACGATTTGGTTTTAAATTTATAAAAGTGATTATTACTTTTACATCAAAACACACACAAAAGAGGCAAGTGTACCCCGTCACATATGTAATAAAGTATCGGTAAGAACCAAGTTTCGATCCAAGGAAATGGGCGGAGAAATAATACTAGACCTTTGTCACTAAACTACCGGTAAAAACATAAGTTTGGTTTGATTTTAATTAAACTAAAGTAAGCATAAACAAATACATAATAAAAACATAATAGATAATAGATAAAAAGCCTTGCTTAATACACAACCACAGCATGTCAACTAAGTCGGTTTTGGCACTAGAAGCATTCGGTCAATTTTCTATTTTTAAGACAATTAGTATCCCTTTCGGGAATCCTAACATGACAATCATTCGGAAAGTTAAAACGATAAACACACTTTAACCACCTAAAATTGTTCTTTAACGTGCAATTGATAAATGTCTATGAAAATCTCTTAAAAATAAGTTAGTCATCCGTTAGGAGTTTTCTAACCGCACTTAATCAAGGAAAGAGACACCGATAAACACAATGCAACCACCGAGACAAGCATAAACTAGATTAAATCACAACCGAGTTCATTTTACAAATCTTGCACAATAATTCACCAAGATAGCAATTTTGGCCTAAACTACTAACTAAGCTAACAAATCATGGCAAGAATTTATAACGACACCATCTAACCCGTTAAGGTCCTTACGTGACGGCAAGCTCTCTTGATTAACAATAATTACATTTTATTAAATCACTAACCATTTCTAGTATCATGATGCATACATTTAAACCAAGCTAAACTAGTTAACCAAATTCAAAGTTTACTAATACAAAATTAATTAAGCTTCATTTTTCAACTATCTTAACTAACCAAGCATCAATCATCCAACATAATTACTTATAATCAAGAAATCAATATCAATAACAAGGTTGCAAACTAATCATCAAAGATAATCATAGAAAATACTTCAAAGTGTCATTACAAACAAAGTTTAACATACTAATGGCTATAATTTAGCAAGGGATTGTTGTGTTTTTGCCCAAAGGCTACAATAATACATAAACAATAATCTAAATGCTTGAAAGATTAACAAAAACATGGAAAGATTAGAAAACCAAACCATAAACAAGCACTAGACTAAGGATCCGGATAGTAATGGAGCTAAACGGCACAATGTGGCTTGAATCCGGGTCAAAAGCAAAGCCTCCGGAGCCTGTAAATTCGCCTGTGAAGCTCCCAAAATTCCAGAATGTCGAACAGAATGTTTATGTTCTGTTTTTATATTTTTTCGCTGTGGCACGGTCGTTCTTCCTATGGCACGATCGTGCACTTTAAGCAATTATTGGGTATGGCACACCATACTGCATGACGTCATCAGATTGTTGACCAGATTCGAAATCGCACGACCGTTCTTCCTATGGAACGGTCGTTCATCACCGGGACACTGTTGCACGAGCTGTTGCACTTGTGGTGCAATTCCGAGGTTTTTGCTGATGTCCGGAGTCGCACGGTCGTTCTTCAGATGGCACGTCCGTGCGTCCCCGGGATGACCTTGTATGCCTTGCACTCCTAGTCGCACCCTCGTTCATTGCCGGACTAATCAACAACTGTCGGAGATGCACGGTCGTGCATCAGGTCGCACGACCGTTCCACAGGCCCAGGTCAGTTTCCTTAACAGAATGTCCGCAGCTTCGTCGTTTTATCCGGAAAGTCCTCGTTTTCGCTATCATCTTGTCTGGTATGCTGTTTTAGGCCTGTAAACAAAAGTGTAGATAATTAAGTATCCGAATGACGGTTTTACGGCCAAAAACGCATAAAATAGGGGTAAAACGGGGGAATAAAATATATGTAAATTAACGAATATCAAATCTCCCCACACTTGAACCTTGCTTGTCCTCAAGCAAGCTGAACTAAAAAGCAATAAAAGACATAAACAAACAAGAACGATAATTTACACACTATTTTATTGAAGACTACTATAAACGGTTAGCCGGTTTGTTGAAAGACAACATCAAAAGACTCAAACCCAACAAGCATATGCAATTATAAAGCGACAACCAAAAAGCCGTGACTTCACATTTAATTGACTCACATGTTAATTTTCACACGACTCACAATGTTCACACACTCGGTTTTATTTATGAAACATACATAAAATGTGTATGTGTAAACACTCAATGCCTAGTCAATGAAATGTGCAATATCATAAGCTTGTCATAAGATCTCGTCTCCACCAACTAACATGCAAACAAGTGTAAATCAAGAGGTCTTTACGGGTTGTAACGTTAGGCTTGGGCGAAGGGTATGGAAGTGGACATTTAAAGTGGCGAAAATGGTTAAAACTCGGTAGTAGCGTTTAACTAGCAAGAAAATAATACAACTATACATACAAACGCCTTAAAAAGGCGACTAAAGCGCAATCGAGCTTATCAACAAAATTTTAACATTTAAGCATTCAAAATTGCTCGATTTCTATCAACTTCACCCTATTTTAGGGTGTTTTATTTTCTGTTTTTTTTTTTAACTTACAAAACTATACAATGAAATATAAACAATAACAAGCTAGTTAAACTACTATTTTGACCGAGTTTCAACACTAAAAAGGTTTAAAACATAAAAAGGCTAAATTTGGTTAAGTGGGCGATAATGTGGGTAAACAAAGGTGAACGGGAAGGCTCGACATGGTTAATCCTAAAGGGTAATATAAGGTGAACGGGAAGCACAACACAAAGAACAAGTACACAACGAAGGGGTAATCTAAGTGCCTCTATCATTTTTACACAAATTCACAAGTTCATGGTCTTAACAAGCATACTAGTGACAAGTTCTAAATTGCACATAACATCCGGCTCACTCCTATATCCGAAATGAACAAATATATAACAATCAAGGCTCAAATATGCTCACGTAATGGAAGGAATGGGTAAAAGTGTGAAAACTATCATCTAAGTCTTTCTTTGTTTGTCACGCTTTCCGGTTTCCTTTTTCACAAATATTTTGCTTGTCGAGTTTTTATCAAGTCCGAAGCTTTCTAAAACACAACCAACCGGTTTATTTACAAAAATATATACAAAATACAAGTATTTTTGAATGATTTTTCTGATTTTCTGAATTTTTTTTTTATATAAGAGGACAAACAAAGTTAACAAAGTTAACCCCCTCCCCACACTTGAACTTCGCATTGTCCCCAATGCGAGACCCAAAATATAGAGAAAGGGATAAAAAATACTCCCCTCAAGATGATGTTGATGCCACGAGACTTCCGAAGCTGTATCTGGTACGTGCTCCGGTCCAAGATCCGATAGATAAAACCTGCTAGTATGTCACATGTGCACCCAAAACATAACAGAAACAGAAAAATCACAAAACAACCATAATATACATAAATACTAAAATCCAAACAAAACACAAAGTAAATTGTCTGAAATACATAACCGGGGTGTTTGAAATAACAGTCAAAATAAACACCTAATAACAAATAAAGTACTGAAATAGAAAACACCACCAACTGCTATCACCACCGCCAACTACTCATCTCCATCATCATCGCCTCTCGTATAGGACGGGCCGGCATCGCCATAACCAGGGGGTTCCACGGTGGGAATTGTGGTGGGTGCTGAAAGTAGTCGGGGTATGCGTGATGCATCTCCCCGAAAAGATATGAGAATCCCGCACTAACCCCCTGATATAAAGTATCCTGGTTCTACCGAAGCTGGTCCTGTGTGGCCCGAAGCTGCGCCTGACTGGCCCGAATCTCGTCCTGGCTAGATCTAATATGGTCGATGTATGTACCATGCTGCTCCTGAGTCACTCGCATATCCTGGAACTGCTGGTAGAACTCAGGCCACTCCTGATGCTGGAATGCATGGTGCTGCGGCGAGCGTGGTGGTGTCGGTGGCTGGTGCTGGTGCTGCTGCTCCGGATTCTCTTCTCCCATCTCAACATCCTCATCTTCCTCCTCATCTGGAGGCAACGGGTCCCAGACCTCGTTGTTCAATCCCCTCAACCTATCCCCTCTATCAAGCTCAACAATCACCCCCATGGCCTTCAGTGACCTGATATCGACATGAACCCCCTCGGTAATCAAAGTGAGACCCTGAAGCACCTCCTCAGTCATATAGCGCTCGTTGTACGCTATTTCGGTCACGTACTGACCGCCATGTATCTCACTGTTCGGAGTCCGCCCCGAGCTCTTGACGAAATACTCAGCCATTCGTGCGGCCAGGTTGATAGGTGCTTTGTCAACCAACGCATATAAAAAGATCAAGTCAGGTGTTGGACAGTTACCAAGACTGTCCATGCGACCGCATATCGAATGGCTAAATACATGGTGCATCACTCGCACCAAAGGGTCTCTGAGTCGCGAGGCCTTCGACATCCTCGGGTTGTAGGGCTCCCCAATAGCGTTTTCAGCCCAAAATTCATCCCGAGCTGCATCAGAGGGGAAGGTGAACTGTTCAGTGAAGACATCTTCATCATCCATGTCGTCCTTAGTATAAATCCCTAGTCTTCTACCCAAACGACCAACCGACCACGTATGCCATCTTCCACATAACCGAAAAGCTATCCGCTCCTTGTGGCGGAATTTGGTTCTCTGATGAGCAACCGGCTTTTCATAAGCATAAGATGCGAAGAACTCAATGGTCAACTCCAGGTAAACGGGTCGGTTGCAAGCGACCAGATTTGCAAGCGGGCGACTCATCATGTCGTCTAATCTCTCATACTGATTGAGTTCTCGCATGACTTCCCAATCTAACCATCGGGGGACTCCAAACTGCCCCCGTCTCGCCCACAATGCGTCTCGTTTCGGGATGCACAAAGCCTCTCGCTCAACGTTGGGGTCGAAATGAAGGAAGGGATGGTCCATCTGTATGAGGAAAAACATTAGAGAGATGGAAACAGGAAAAATTCGAATCTAAAACAGCTGAGCAGCTAATTATGAAGAAACTGTCAAACTGATCTGGGCATATGGCACGGTCGTGCGACGAGACGCACGGTCGTGCGTCGCTGATGACAACGACCATTTGCCCAGAAATGTCGGAACTGCACGGCGTGCGACCAACGGCACAACCGTGCAACACCGACCAACAAACAACTATCGTGAAACAACGGCGAGGCACGACCGTTCCATACGAGGAACGTCCGTGCGACTTGGTTTTCTGCAGATTTTGACCCAGGCTCTAAGTAGCCCGATTTTTTCACAAATCTTCAAGTTTTTACAAAAACAGGGGTCAGAAAAATGCACCAGATGTTCACGATACTACGATTCAACAAGGGTTAGGGTTTCGATTTGTTTATGAAGAGAACCCTAAAAATTTCCTTGAAGAATCGGAAGAAATCTAATCTAGAAAGCAAGAAAACAAGAAATCTACAACTAGGAACGTACCGTGCGAAGAAGGGTGTGAGATCGTGTGAAAAACCGTGCGATTTGATGAAGTATCGCTCTGGAACGGTCTGGTGCAGGTAAGGTTTCGCGAGATATGAATGGGGGCTGCAGATGAGGGTATCTATAGTGCCAAATGACAAAACTGCCCTCAGCGTGACGCACGGTCGTTCTCCGTATGGCACGGTCGTGCGTCACCGACATGTCATAAACCCTAGCAATTATTCTCGGAAATGCACCGGGGGTGCGATCCACCGTTCCGGCTCTCGGAGACGCACGGTCGTGCGACCCGAGGAACGACCGTGCAACAGCTGAAGATACAGAATTTTCCGCAGAAGCTATTTCCAGCAACTGTTTCGGCCGTTTTTCGCCATTTTTTTGACACACCAACTGTTCTAACAATATTGCAATACAGAACCTTCGCTCGGCACGTACGAAAACTAAACAAACTAACGTAAACTACCTAACTTACCTAAATTACGCTAAAACTACAAAAACAAAAAACTGGACTATTTTACCCTTATAGCGCCAAAGATGCTCCTGCTACATTTTTGTCGGCGAGTCAGTAGCGTAGACTCATGCTAAATTTTTGTCGGCGAGTCGATAGCAAGACTCAAAGCTAAAACTAGAAAAACTACTAAAAAGACGATACTACCCCTAAAGCGCAAAATACGCTCTTGCTACATTTTTGATCTGCGAGTCAGTAGCGTAGACTCTCTCCTCCCCACACTTATGATGTGTGCGGGTTTTGGAGTTCAATTACCTCCACCGCCGACTCTATCGGCCCGGCAACGTACAACTTCAACCGGTGACCATTTACCTTGAATGTAACGCCATCCGCGTTCTCTACTGCAACTGTACCATACGGAAATACTTCCTTAACCGTGTATGGTCCTGTCCAGCGTGAATGAAGCTTCCCAGGAAATAAGCGCAGCCTTGAATTGTACAGAAGAACAAGATCACCCGCTTGGAATTCTTTATGGTCCTTCAAGCGTTTGTCGTGAAGTTTCTTCGTGCGCTCTTTGTAGAGTACGGAGCTTTCATAGGCTTGGTGCCGCAATTCTTCCAATTCATGAATTTGGAGAAACCGGGCTTCACCTTCGGTTTTTAGGTCCAAATTCGCGGTTTTCAAAGCCCACATAGCCTTGTGCTCCAACTCCACCGGTAAATGGCATGATTTTCCGTATACCAACCTAAAGGGGGTGGTCCCTATAGGGGTCTTATAAGCTGTACGGAATGCCCATAATGCCTCATCAAGCTTGTCCGACCACTCCTTGCGGTTAGCACCTACAGACCGCTCAAGGATGCGCTTAAGCCCGCGGTTCGTGACTTCCACCTGCCCGTTCGTCTGCGGATGATAGGGCGTGGACAAACGGTGATGCACACCGTATCGGGACAAAGCCTTTTCAAGCTGTGTATAACAAAAATGAGTCCCTCGGTCACTAATGAGCGCTTTCGGAGCGCAAAATCGGGCGAACAAACTTTTAAGAAACCTCACAACTACTCTGGCGTCGTTAGTGGGTAAGGCTAGCGCCTCCGCCCACTTTGATACATAGTCAACAGCCACGAGTATGTACTTGTTTCCACGTGAGGGGGGGAATGGTCCCATGAAGTCTATCCCCCAAACATCAAAGACTTCACAAACTTGTATCCAGTTCTGAGGCATTTCGTCGCGTGCCGATATGTTCGTCGCCCTCTGACAAGCATCGCACGCTTTCACCCAACTCTGCGCGTCACGGAAAATGGTCGGCCAGTAAACCCCGGAATCCAACACCTTCTTCACGGTGAAGTTGGCTCTGTGGTGGCCTCCGGTAGGTCCCTCATGACACTGGCGCAGAATATCGGTCGCCTCAGTCCCTGATACACATCTTCTGATCACCTGATCAGCACCCACCTTGAATAAGAAAGGGTCGTCCCATATGTACTGCTTGAGATCTGAAAAGAATTTCCTCTTTTGCTGGTGAGTCAACCCTTTAATCAGAATCCCGCAAGCAAGATAGTTCGCAAAGTCGGCGAACCATGGCGACTCATCGCATATCTCAACAACCATCAAAGACTCGTGTGGGAAATTGTCATTGATTGAATCCCAAAGCGAGTCCTCGATGTCTCTGTGCTCTAACCGAGATAGATGGTCAGCCGCTACATTCAACGCACCCTTTTTATCTTGAATTTCAATATCAAACTCTTGCAGCAACAGGATCCATCTGATTAGACGCGGTTTAGCGTCCTGTTTGCTGAAGAGATATCTAATGGCTGCATGATCAGTATATACAACGGTTTTCAAAAGCACCAAATACGATCTAAATTTATCAAATGCGAAAACGACCGCCAAGAGCTCTTTTTCAGTCGTGGTGTAATGCTCCTGAGCGTCGTGAAGAGTTTTGCTCGCATAATAGATCGGGTGAAAATGCTTTTCCTTCTTTTGACCCAGAACGGCCCCTATAGCGTAATCGCTCGCGTCGTACATGATTTCAAACGGCAGACTCCAGTCCGGTGCAACTAAAATAGGGGCCTCAATCAACTTCTGCTTGAGGAGTTCAAAAACCCTCAAGCAATCATCTCCAAACACGAACGGAGCATCTTTCTCCAACAAACGGGTCATGGGTCTGGCGATTTTTGAAAAATCTTTGATGAATCACCGATAGAACCCGGCATGACCGAGAAAGCTCCGTATAGCTCTAACAGAGGTGGGGGGCGGAAGTCGTGAAATAACGTCGACTTTAGCTGGATCGACTTCAATGCCCGCGTGAGAAATTTTGTGTCCCAGAACTATGCCCTCCTTCACCATGAAGTGGCATTTCTCCCAGTTCAGGACCAGATTCGTTTCCTCACACCTCTTCAACATTTTTCTCAAATTTTCCAAGCAGTGATCGAAGGAATCCCCAAATACCGAAAAATCATCCATGAAAACCTCCATGAAATCCTCGATCATGTAATGGAAAATTGCAACCATGCATCTTTGGAAGGTCGCTGGTGCATTACACAACCCAAAAGGCATCCGCCGGTAGGCGAATGTGCCGAAAGGGCAGGTAAAGGTAGTCTTCTCCTGATCCTCAGGAGCGATAGGAATCTAAAAGTACCCAGAGAACCCGTCTAGGAAGCAGTAATACAACTTCCCCGACAGACGTTCCAACATCTGATCGATGAATGGAAGTGGGAAGTGATCCTTACGAGTAGCATCATTGAGTTTGCGGTAGTCAATGCAAACTCACCACCCAGTGACGGTACGGGTAGGAATTAGTTCATTCCTATCATTCGAGACTACAGTCATACCACCTTTCTTGGGTACAACCTGCACTGGACTCACCCACACAGAGTCCGAAATAGGATATATCATCCCGGCATCCAACAACTTAATCACCTCCTTCTTCACCACGTCCTGCATATTTGGATTTAAACGCCTCTGATGCTGTGCACACGGTTTGTACTCATCTTCCATCAGAATCTTGTGAGTACAGAAAGAAGGATTGATGCCTTTGATATCCATGATTTTCCATGCAATGGCTCTCTTATGAAGTCTCAGAACCTCAAGAAGCTGATTTTTCTCAACCTTTTCCAATGATGCCGAAATTATGACCGGTAAGCGATGCTCCTCGTCAAGAAATACATACTCGAGATGTGGCGGGAGTTCTTTCAACTCCAAAGACGGTGGATCTTCAACCGACGGCTTTGCTTTCTCTTCTTCTACATGGACAATTTCAAGAAATCTCTCCGGACTCTGGGAACCATCGTCACCAATCTGATAGACTGGCTGCTCTAAATCGTGGCCCTCCTGCGTAATGCCAATCAGGTCCCCACACGACAGACGTGTGTCCGAATCAATCTCGTCAATAGTACCTTGAAAATGAGAGCACACACATGCATCAACAATGTCGACGTAATAAAGCTTGTCATCGTGACATTGCGGATGCTGCATCGATCTTTTAATATCGAATGTCACGTGCTCATCATTCACTCGGAGTGTGATTTGGCCAGCTGCCACATCAACAATCGTCCTCGCTGTATTGAGGAAAGGACGTCCAAGTATCAAAGGTACTTTTGAATCCTCGTCCATGTCAAGAATAACAAAGTCCACGGGGAAAACAAATTTATCAATTTTTACAAGCATGTTTTCCACAAATCCACGCGGATACTTGATTGAACGGTCTGCCAACCGAATGCTCATCCTAGTAGGTGACGGCTCACCTAGATCCAGTTTAGTAAAAACCTTATAAGGCATAAGGTTGATACCCGCTCCCAAGTCAGCCAATGCATGGCTAACAGACATGTTTCCAATCAAACACGGGAGCGTAAAACTACCTGGATCTCCCATTTTCATGGGCAGACGGTTTTATAGAACGGCAGAACAAGTTTCATTCATCACCACACATGAAATATCCTCGAGCTTTTGTTTATTCGAGAGGATATCCTTAAGGAATTTCGCATACTTTGGCATCTGGGCCAAGGCTTCAACAAACGGTATACTGATGTGTAGTTGCTTAAACAACTCAAGGAACTTACCGTATTGTTCTTCATTCTTCTGCTTCTTCAGCCTGCCTGGATAAGGTACCGGAGGAGTGAAATCTTTGACTGGCTCCTGGACTTGTGCTGTACTTGCTGGGCGTTTCCTGGCTTGCACCTCGTCCGGTGTGTCAGTCGGGACCGCTTCAGTGATAGGTGCTGAGTCCGATATGACGGGTCCGGTAGGTTTTCCACTCCTGGTCATGACAGCATTCACATCCCTGTGTCCACCCGGGTTTGGTTCTGTATTACCCGGAAGACCACCCTGAGGTCTTTTAGACATCATCTGTGCCAGCTGACCAACCTGATTCTCTATATTCTGAATCGAGGCTTTGTGACTCCTCATTTCTCCCTCATGAGAGAGAAAACGATCCTCGCTCTGCTGATAGCGTTTTTCAGCTAACTGATTCGCGCTCGAGGAGCTAGTAAGAAGCTGAGCCTTCATATCCTCCAGCTTGGAACTAGACTGAGGGGCCTGCTGCTGGGAACTACTCCCAGTGCCCTGATTCTGATATGAATATGGACGCTGCTGGTAAGGTTGGTTGAATTGCTGGAACTGCTGACCCTAACCTTGCTGTGGCGCTGGAGCGCGCTGATTAAATCCCAAAGGATTTTGATTGCCTGTATTCGCTCTCCACCCAAAATTTGGGTGATTTCTCCAACCGGGATTATAGGTGTTACTGTACGGGTTGTTCAGCGGCCTTACTTAATTACTCACGAAATCTACTTCTTCGTGGCCCTCGTATACGACTCCCTGAAAACATGCCCCAGGCTCGTGTGACACTCCGCACTGGTCACATCCCGAGCCAGCATGCGCAATCATCTGGGACCTGTCGAATCTCGATGCAAGAGCCGAGATTTGTGCAGTAATGGCCGTATAGTCGTCTACAGCATGGACTCTTGCGCGAGATGAAGATGATGATGCCCGGCCTCTGTCTCCTTCCCGACGCGAGCTGGATTTTAACGCGGCTTTCTCTATAATATCATACGCTTCATTCGGCGTCTTAGTTCCTAGATCGCCTCCCGCGTTCACGTCTAATCGCTCCTGTGTGTTGTAACTGAGCCCCTGATAGAACGTCAAAACCAGCTGTCTCTTGGAGTAGCCATGATGTGGCACATCAATCAACAAATCCTTGAATCTCTCCCAAGCTGCATGCAACGAATCACCCTCGTCCTGGTGAAAAGATACAATTCGGTTCCGTAGCTTGTTCGTTTTCTCAGGTGGAAAATATTTCTGCATAAACTGCTCCGCCAACTGATTCCAGGTCCTGATGGACCCGGATGGAAGTGACATAAGCCAAGCTCTAGCTTTGTCACGTAACGAAAACGGAAACAACCTCAACCGAATTGCATCCTCCGAAACACCTGTAATCTTAAACGTAGAACAAACATGGAGAAAAGCAGCAATATGCCTCCCGGGATCCTCGTGCTCACGTCCATCAAACTGTACTGAATTTTGTACCATATTAATAATACTAGATCTAATTTCAAAAGTAGGTACATCAATAGTAGGTTGAAGGATACTCGGCTCCAGGCCTGCCCTTCCGGGCTGATTCGTCTCATTCAACGGTCACTCATCGTCTGCCATGATTACGTCTCCTCCGGAGCCCTCGGCTTCAACAGGTACCACCGGCTCCGGCTCACCACTGGCGAGCAGTAGCCCAACCGCCCGACCTTTCGCGCGTAGACGTCTCCTAAGATCACGTTCGGGCTCGTCTGACGGTTCAACAACTTCTGGAGCGGGGGTCGAGAACATTAACCTGCAAACGAAAATTTGACACAGTGAATATTTTATTAATAAAATAATGTTTTTTTTTTTTAGCTGAATAGAAGCAGAATATTATTAAAAATGGGCTGAAAATTTTATAAAAATCCGAAAATGGGCCCGAAATTTTATAAAAATCAACACAATAAAAAATAATTGAATCGGCTAAAGTAAAAATGGATACCCGAAGCCGAAAACTCAAACAATAAATAAATAAATAAATCCGGATCGAATAAATAAATGGAACAAAAATTTACAAATGTACCAAAAATTACTTGGAAAACGAATAAATGAAATAAAAACAAGAAATATTAACAAATAAATAATCAAGCTATTATACACAAATATTAACAAGTATATACACCGATAACATAATAACTCGGGTCGTTCCTAAAACTCGCCATTTCCCCGGCAACGGCGCCAAAAACTTGACGTGTGCGTATATATACATAATTTTGCAATGAATTTACACACGATTTGGTTTTAAATTTATAAAAGTGATTATTACTTTTACATCAAAACACACACGAAAGAGGCAAGTGTACCCCGTCACATATGTAATAAAGTATCGGTAAGAACCAAGTATCGATCCAAGGAAATGGGCGGAGAAATAATACTAGACCTTTGTCACTAAACTACCGGTAAAAACATAAGTTTGGTTTGATTTTAATTAAACTAAAGTAAGCGTAAACAAATACATAATAAAAACATAATAGATAATAGATAAAAAGCCTTGCTTAATACACAACCACAGCATGTCAACTAAGTCGGTTTTGGCACTAGAAGCATTCGGTCAATTTTCTATTTTTAAGACAATTAGTATCCCTTTCGGGAATCCTAACATGACAATCATTCGGAAAGTTAAAACGATAAACACACTTTAACCACCTAAAATTGTTCTTTAACGTGCAATTGATAAATGTCTATGAAAATCTCTTAAAAATAAGTTAGTCATCCGTTAGGAGTTTTCTAACCGCACTTAATCAAGGAAAGAGACACCGATAAACACAATGCAACCACCGAGACAAGCATAAACTAGATTAAATCACAACCGATTTCATTTTACAAATCTTGCACAATAATTCACCAAGATAGCAATTTTGGCCTAAACTACTAACTAAGCTAACAAATCATGGCAAGAATTTATAACGACACCATCTAACCCGTTAAGGTCCTTACGTGACGGCAAGCTCTCTTGATTAACAATAATTACATTTTATTAAATCACTAACCATTTCTAGTATCATGATGCATACATTTAAACCAAGCTAAACTAGTTAACCAAATTCAAAGTTTACTAATACAAGATTAATTAAGCTTCATTTTTCAACTATCTTAACTAACCAAGCATCAATCATCCAACATAATTACTTATAATCAAGAAATCAATATCAATAACAAGGTTGCAAACTAATCATCAAAGATAATCATAGAAAATACTTCAAAGTGTCATTACAAACAAAGTTTAACATACTAATGGCTATAATTTAGCAAGGGATTGTTGTGTTTTTGCCCAAAGGCTACAATAATAAATAAACAATAATCTGAATGCTTGAAAGTTTAACAAAAACATGGAAAGATTAGAAAACCAAACCATAAACAAGCACTAGACTAAGGATCCGGATAGTAATGGAGCTAAACGGCACAATGTGGCTTGAATCCGGGTCAAAAGCAAAGCCTCTGGAGCCTGTAAATTCGCCTGTGAAGCTCCCAAAATTCCAGAATGTCGAACAGAATGTTTTTGTTCTGTTTTTATATTTTTTCGCTGTGGCACGGTCGTTCTTCCTATGGCACGATCGTGCACTTTAAGCAATTATTGGGTATGGCACACCATACTGCATGACGTCATCAGATCGTTGACCAGATTCGAAATCGCACGACCGTTCTTCCTATGGAACGGTCGTTCATCACCGGGACACTGTTGCACGAGCTGTTGCACTTGTGGTGCAATTTCGAGGTTTTTGCTGATGTTCGGAGTCGCACGGTCGTTCTTCAGATGGCACGTCCGTGCGTCCCCGGGATGACCTTGTATGCCTTGCACTCCTAGTCGCACCCTCGTTCATTGCCGGACTAATCAACAACTGTCGGAGATGCACGGTCGTGCATCAGGTCGCACGACCGTTCCACAGGCCCAGGTCAGTTTCCTTAACAGAATGTCCGCAGCTTCGTCGTTTTATCCGGAAAGTCCTCGTTTTCGCTATCATCTTGTCTGGTATGCTGTTTTAGGCCTGTAAACAAAAGTGTAGATAATTAAGTATCCGAATGACGGTTTTACGGCCAAAAACGCATAAAATAGGGGTAAAACGGGGGAATAAAATATGTGTAAATTAACGAATATCAGTAGCCTACGGTTGAGGACAAGAAAAACAAACAGAATTTTTGTTTCGTAACCAACGGATTGAACCGTAGGCTACGCATGAAGATGGCAGCGCATAACTCAAATGTTGAAGGGTATTAATATTTATTTTTGAAAACCCTAAAAAGGGACTTAAACATCACGTGGGAGTCTTGAGTTGGAATATATATCAATCCTCATCAAGGAATTATCATAATAGTTTGCTGGAGTTTGTGGCGGGCTAGGAATAATGCCAAGTGCTCGAACGGTCAGATAAGGATAGAAAATATCATCAGTGAAGTTAAAAGTCTGGGTTTTCTTTGGTTTTCGAACAGATCTAAGTTTAAAGGGATAGGTTGGGAGGAATGGTGTTCTTTTGTGAATATGTAACTTAGTCTTTGTCTGTTGTTTTTTGTCGGCCCGGCTTGGGTCGGTTGTTTGTTAATGAAATTTACCTTTCAAAAAAAAATCCTCATAAAAAAGAACAGTTGGCAGCAAAAATATATATACACGCATACTCTTGGAGACATCAAGGAGTCAAAGAACATACATCATCATACATTTGGGCCGAACTCTAGGAACATTGGCGGCTGGTTGGTGGGCTCGTGGATTTAGAGAAAGCATATTAGAAACATCATCATCACTTCACTTTTTGGGATGAGACTTCGGTTGGACTTGGGCCGCACATGGGCTGACAACATCACATGAATATTGAGAAGGGGATTGGACTTTTGTGGGGCAGCAATACTATTTTAGGGAATCATCATCTCACATATAAATATAAATCATCACATCTCGATGGCAGTAGACGGCAAGAAAGAAGGGGGGCACGAAGATAGAGAAGCCGACGAAGATCAATCTTACCACATGAGCGGCTAGTCTTTTATGGTTTCCTCCTGATGGAGGGTTTTTGTAAGTTAATTGATACTATGTGTTTGCCACAATCGTTTTAACTTGGTGATATAAGCATTCGATGCTTTTCACCTTTGTTTTGGTTTATTGGTTGTAAACAGTTACGTTTATTTAAACCTTAATTTCTAAGCACTCAGTTCCTGAGAGTTCTAGTAATTGGGATATATTTGACATGGGGTTAGGGTTTGTAAATTGTAATTGATAATCATTCGATAACCTCCCGTTATGTATTGACCGGAGTACTTAGTCGTTGGTTATCACAATTAATTAATCAAAATTAACACCTATGTCTATGTAGGTAACGATTAAACACGTAGTTGAAGTTAATTGCAAAACCTGAAATCTGCAGGAACCATCTTTCCTCCTATTGATTTAAATCACAATTTTTCTTTGTTAATTTTAGATAATTCTCACAATCAAACAAACTGATTTTCCAATTCTGTAATAGTTAATTAAAACTTAGCATCATACACTTTCCACAATCCTCCTCTGGTTCGATATCCGACTTACTCTTGCTACTAGTTTATTTCGGTTTTTGCATGTTCTTAACGACAAACATCAAAATGGCGCCGTTGTCGGGGAGGCGTGTGCAAAGTGTTTAGTGTTATTTTTTTAGTAAAATAGATAAAAAAATAGTGTTTTATTCGTCACATATTCCACTGTTTGCTTTTACCTTAGGTATACTAGCTTTGTCTGTGCAGATTCATTGCGGATCTTATTATGGAAAGTGTTTACTGGTCATGTCGAGGTTGTGGTAGTCCATGTCACACGCGTGACGATTGTCCTGTGTTCCGGAAAATGTGTGAAGAAGAACAGAGGAGAGCAAATGAGTTAGATTTTTATTCTGATGATCATGTCTACCCATTCTATTCTTACTCTGATTCGCTGCGAGTTGCATATGATTACCAATCGGATACAAATTATTGTTATGATGAGCAGACATGGTATGAGAGTAGCTATGATCCGGGGATGGTACAAAGCATGAGTTACCAAGAGGAGTATGACGATTGTTATGATGAATACTCTCGACTTTCTTATGAAGACCATCCGGTACACTATCTGGATGCTTATCATACCCAGTATACAGTTGATCAGGGTGAGTCTGAATGTGCACCCCAGTCACATAGTTACTATCAATCACCCCAATTTAGAAGTCTTATGGAATATATGAGACAAAGAGACCTGGCATACGTTGAAGAGCAATTGGCGAAACCTGACCTATCAATAGAGGACCAGTTGGAGATGTGGATTACGAAGTATGACCTTTTGATGGCTGAAGTGAAGGATGATGGGCCAAGAATGACTCAACTGGAAAAAACGCCAAGCCATGGATAGATGGGTGTCTCTACAGATGTCTCATTCTCAAGTAGGGGATGAGGTTGTGGAGGTTAATACCACACCGGTGATTCTCTCAATTGTTGAACAGTCAGATGTGGAGAAAATTGTTGAAGGTGATGAGGTGAAATAAGACATTCCACAAAATAAGTGTGGGGATGCACGTATAGAGATGAGGAAGGTGACGGTGAAGGATATCGGGCGGATCATCATAAAGTGGTTATGCAATAATCCAACTTATCTTCTGATATTGAATAAAAAGAAATGCTTACGGAGAGTTAACTATCGAGTGTATGTTTGGAACTCGATGGGAAAGTGTGGACTGAGGCCGGATTGCAGTGCGTCAGTGGACATCTTGATAAAAATTAGACCCCGCTGGATCAGTAATGTCAGGTACCGTGCATTCATGGGAAATACAAGGGGTAAATGTGCACTGAGACCACCATAGCGCATATCAGGTACGGTCTGGCTGAAGACCTTTAAACTTAGCGCTCTCGGGAGGCAGCCCGAGGATGTAGAGTATTGTACTTTGTTTGGTTTCGTTTTGGTGTGTTTGTGTTTTGACAGGTTCCTATGATTCTATCTTCACGGATGGTCGGCCATACTATTGCTATCTGTTGATGCAGATTTTGTGTCCGATGCTTGTCGAATAGATTAGATTTATTTTATGCTGAATATGTAATAGTTAGTGTAATGGTCAAACGAACGTGTATTGACCCGCTCGTTTGAAGTGGTCAAACGAGAGGGTTATTTGTTTGACCGTGTGTGTTTGCAAGGCAAGGGGTGTGACTATAAATAGAAAACCCTTGCCATTTGCAACACAAGGAAGTTGGAGGAGGTTTGAGACCTCACCGGGAGAGATCACCACTTGGTCTCTCCCCGGATGTGTACTCCTTTGGTATTAGTTCGGTTAGCTTGTTAATCGGGCCGATTTGTAATGTTATACTACCGGATTAATACAAAGAAGTTGTTTATCATCTCTAGTCTTCCCGTGTATGAACATAATCACACGAATCACGGTTTCGGTCATGAAACCCGGTCCTACAATTGGTATCAGAGCCATGGTGCCCGATTTAGTAAATCTAACCGTTTACTAAATCACATGTGCTCTAGATTTGTGATTTTCGTGATTTTTGTTCAAGAAGAAAAGTTGGGTGAAAATGAGAAAAACTCAGATCTGGACCCGAATATTCAGATCTGTGCTGAAACGAGTGTTGGGTTTTATGTTTTTCACCTAAATATTCAAGTTATCATCATCAAAAATTGTATACAAAGTGTTTTCGTCAAATCTGCATAAGAACAGTCGCTGTGTTCTTGATGTTCTTGGTGGCTGCTTAAAGACCCGAAAGATGAAAAAGGTGCTCGAAAGATGAGACCTTGGGTCGAAGGATGCAGATCTGGATCGAAAGATACCAGATATTTGTGGGAACCCTCAACAAGATCGAAAGATACCAGATATTTGTGGGAACCCTCAACAATTTCGAAAGATGATCCTCGAAGGATATCTTTCGACCTGATCCATCTTTCGAAAAGTCTGATCAGCTCGAAGGATATCTTTCGACCTGATCCATCTTTCGAAAAGTCTGATCCTCGAAGGATATCTTTCGACCTGATCCATCTTTCGAAAAGTCTGATCCTCGAAGGATATCTTTCGACTCGATTGTTGCTGGGTATCGCAGTTTTGTTGCTGGATTTCGAAAATTAGAAGATGTTGTCGGCTGAATGTTTGATTTCAGCAATTTTCGGGATGTTGCGGCATGATGAAAACAAGAGATGGTGAAAACTTGATAGTTTGAAAAATGTGGGGTAGTCACGGTTACCGATGCAAATGTCAAAAATGGTGACGCGACTATTATGGGCCAAAAACAAAATGGTATGTTCACTTCCGCACGTCAATGTTTATGATTGTTACCGGTTATTCGTAAATGTTCGAAAGCATTTTGTTTATTGTCATATTCTCGCATTTGAAGACGAACGTATGAACCTAGAATGTCAATACCGGTCCTAACGAGTTCACAAAGTCTTTGGAGGGATACAAGTCGGATCCTACGGGGTACTAGGCGAAATTTCTTTATCAACTAGAATATGCAACGAAGAAATCTTTTTGTTTATTGTCATATTCTCGCATTTGGTAACGAATGAATGAACCTAGAATGTCAATACCGGTCCTAACGAGTTCACAAAGTCTTTGGAGGGATACAAGTCGGATCCTACGGGGTACTAGGGGACGTTCTTATTCAACTAGAATATGCAAAGAAGAAAGTCGTTTTCGTGATTTTTCGGAACCGAGAACATTCAATAAAGATTGACGACAGTTCCGCTTAGTGGAGGGAATTGGTGAACATTTGACGACAGTTTCTTTGAAGTGGAGAGAATCTGTTAAGGTTTAGAGATTTTACCAAAGAAATGGGGGAATAAAACGTATGATGAATTTCTTCGGTAAATTTCTAAACGCAATCACAGGTGGTAGAGTTTGTGATTTTCTGGTGATACAAACGGTTCGGCGTGGAATGTTTTGCACATACACATATTTGAGGATTTTAATTAATTCTCCAGCCAGCGTGAAGGGTTTTGCACGGAAAAATACAGGTTTCTAAAGTCTACAGTAGTTACAAAAGCGCTGTTCACTGAAGACCTGGGGAATCTTTATGAAAGCTGATAGTTCAAGACTGAAGGCCTGCAGGATTCGGTTTTGGGTTTGATGTTTCTTTGGGATTTTACAGGGATCTGGGGGTAACTCAATTCGTTGAGTTTGCAAACGATGTACTTGGTCTAGCTGACTTCCTGAGTACTGATGCTGAAGATCCGTAGTGCATTACGTGGTCAACTTCACAAAGGCGAGACAATGAGATCTGGATGTAGTTCAACTAAGCATGCTGGTTGAGCTTGCAAGGGATACACTTGGTCTAGCTGACTTTCCTGAGTGTTGATGCTGAAGATTAAAGTGCATTACTTGGTCGATTCCACAAAGACGGTTTACAGAAGACAGTTCACCAGAAATCTCTATCAATGTAGTATGCTTGTATGAAATAGAGTTCTTATGACAAGATCAAGACTTGATGCAGTTCTTAAAGATTGGAACCCTTATCAAATGCCGGTTGGAGTATTGGAAGATCAGCGGAAGATCGGTCAATTGAGGAAATTGCACAACACCCAACACGGATACGCGTACTTTAAGGGGGAAATATTTTACAAGGAGCGTCAAGATACTACTTACCTGGATCATCGGTCAAGGGGGAACTTGTTAACACAGAGAAGATGAATACTTGACTGAAGATCGATTGCAGTTGCATTTTCAGCATTCGACAGCAACGGACAAGGGGGAATTTGTTGATGCAGATTTTGTGTCCGATGCTTGTCGAATAGATTAGATTTATTTTATGCTGAATATGTAATAGTTAGTGTAATGGTCAAACGAACGTGTATTGACCCGCTCGTTTGAAGTGGTCAAACGAGAGGGTTATTTGTTTGACCGTGTGTGTTTGCAAGGCAAGGGGTGTGACTATAAATAGAAAACCCTTGCCATTTGCAACACAAGGAAGTTGGAGGAGGTTTGAGACCTCACCGGGAGAGATCACCACTTGGTCTCTCCCCGGATGTGTACTCCTTTGGTATTAGTTCGGTTAGCTTGTTAATCGGGCCGATTTGTAATGTTATACTACCGGATTAATACAAAGAAGTTGTTTATCATCTCTAGTCTTCCCGTGTATGAACATAATCACACGAATCACGGTTTCGGTCATGAAACCCGGTCCTACACTATCCATATTGGAAAGGAACATTTACCTATTTATATAACAGATCGTATGTTTGTGTTTTGACAGGTTCCTATGATTCTATCTTCACGGATGCAATGAATCAAGTGTGGGGATGTTTGGCAACATCCCCAATCAGATTTCAAAGAATCTATGAGGGCCTATGTTCTGGTTAGATCGCAACAGCTACACCGACACAAACACTCACTTGTGTTCTGATCAGGTGCATGTGTTTATCTATCCTATGTTATACTTGTTTTTGTGTGATTTGGTGGTGTAAACTTCTTGTGTTGGGAGTGGTTTCTTTGTGTGTAGTCGTGTAGGTATTAGCCGTTCATGGTTTGCGGGCGGTATCTCTCGAGTTTAGACTATGAATTGCACCATACATTGGGGACAATATATCCCAAGTGTGGGGATGCGGTAACTCGAGATAGGGTTGGTAGGTTGAACATCTCAAATGCTTGAAGTGGTTGAATATGCTAAAAATTGAAAAATTTTGAAAATTTTTGTCTCTCAAGTATGCTTGAACTACATGAAAACCAACATTTTCAATAGCTTAAGGGTTCCTACTGATATTAAACTAACTTAGATCCCTAGTCATGGTTGTCCCTTTAAGTTTCATGAGAGTATATCTGACAGTTGTTTTAGAGAAGAATTAAAAAGAGATGCCTAACTAGGGGTAACATGCTTTAGGAATTACACATGCTACGTGTCGGTAACCCATATTCCTTTTGTTCGGTGAGATATTTGAGCCTACTTAGTGGTTAGTTGAATTTGCCATAAATGTTCATTTGCTGAGTGTAGGCCATATGTTGCTTTGTGTTAGAACTTGTGTAGTTTGATACGTGCCGAGACTGTGGTTTAGCGTATGCACATAGATGATAAAGGCATTAGGATCCCTTCCATTGTTTCATATGTTGATTGTTTATCCATCCTACCTTAGTAAACCATGTTGAGCCTTTAACCTTTCGTTTGTTACACCTCGTTTGACCCGTTTGATTATCAACCATGAATGACAAGTGTGTTTAGAAGTACGTTATGAAAAGAAATGAGAAAAAAAAAGAAAAAAAAAGAAAAGAAAGAAAAAAATCATTGTGATGTTCGTGTTAAATAAATGGGTTGAAAATAACCCAAAGTGTTAGTATTATTATGAATAAGTTGTCATGGTTTGATATATTCATTTGTGTTCGCCAAATAAACATAAAAATCCAAAAATAATTCCTTACCTTTACCTTTACCCCAAAACCCGAAAAGTCCTTTTGATATGTGTTACATTATTTGATACAGTGGAGGTGTGATTGCTATACAAGCTTATGATTTCAAAGTAGCATATTTGGTTTCGAGCGAATTATATACTAGCACATTACACGCTAGTCTTGATTAAACTGAGAGGAGTGATTATTGTGAGGGGCGTGTGGCATGCGTGTAGTATCATAAGCATGTTAGTTTTAGTTAGGCAAGTCTTAAATTGTTTTAAACGTGTATCATTTGTTTGTCAGATTGTCAACCTCGATTGTGTCAGTCTATGGGATGGGTATGACTGGGGACCTTAAATTGCTAATTCGGTAAGGGATTTGAAGGTGATTTGTTAATAAGGTGAGTAATGTGTATGATGGTTGCTTGAGGACAACAAATGTTAAGTGTGGGGATGTGATGGAGAGTGTGAAACCCGAGTATTAACGTGCTTATTTTACATGTCTTGTTATGTTTTAAGCGACTACGTGCTTTGAATGTGTTAACCACGAGTGTTCATGGTTTTACAGGTAAATCACTTAATTCAGTGAAGTTAGAGTGTGTGTGATGAAGCGAAATTACCGGGGATGATAAACAATACGAAAGATATAATTCGGTAGATGTTTCATGTCTAAAAGATAGGTTGGATGCAAAAGAAACACACACGAACGAAGTCTAGGGGTTGTTAATCAATTAATTAAAAGTTGAATCATAGCCAAGTATGCAGCCTACGGGTTATACAAGTTAGATAAAAAGGCATTAGCATTTGAAGAACGTAATCTACGGTTTGGCTTTGTAGCCTACGGTTGAGGACAAGAAAAACAAACAGAATTTTTGTTTCATAACCAACGGATTGAACCGTAGGCTACGCATGAAGAACTCAAATGTTGAAGGTATTAATATTTATTTTTGAAAACCCTAAAAAGGGACTTAAACATCATGTGGGAGTCTTGAGTTGGAATATATATCAATCCTCATCAAAAAGAACAGTTGGCAGCAAAAATATATATACACGCATACTCTTGGAGACATCAAGGAGTCAAAGAACATACATCATCATACATATGGGCCGAACTCTAGGAACATTGGCGGCTGGTTGGTGGGCTCGTGGATTAGAGAAAGCATATTAGAAACATTATCATCACTTCACTTTTTGTGAGGAGACTTCGGTTGGACTTGGGCCGCACATGGGCTGACAACATCACATGAATATTGAGAAGGGGATTGGACTTTTGTGGGGCAGCAATACTACTTTAGGGAATCATCATCTCACATATAAATCATCACATCTTGATGGCAGTAGACGGCAAGAGAGAAAGGGGGCACGAAGATAGAGAAGCCGACGAAGATCAATCTTACCACATGAGCGGCTAGTCTTTTATGGTTTCCTCCGGATGGAGGGTTTTTGTAAGTTAATTGATACTATGTGTTTGCCACAATCGTTTTAACTTGGTGATTTAAGCATTCGATGCTTTTCACCTTTGTTTTGGCTTATTGGTTGTAAACAGTTACGTTTATTTAAACCTTAATTTCTAAGCATTCAGTTCCCGAGAGTTCTAGTAATTGGGATATATTTGACATGGGGTTAAGGTTTGTAAATTGTAATTGATAATCATTCGATAACCTCCCATTATGTATTGACCGGAGTACTTAGTCGTTGGTTATCACAATTAATTAATCAAAATTAACACCTATGTCTATGTAGGTAACGATTAAACACATAGTTGAAGTTAATTGCAAAACCTGAAATCTGGAGGAACCATCTTTCCTCCTATTGATTTAAATCACAATTTTTCTTTGTTAATTTTAGATAATTCTCACAATCAAACAAACTGATTTTCCAATTCTGTAATAGTTAATTAAAACTTAGCATCATACACTTTCCACAATCCTCCTCTGGTTCGATATCCGACTTACTCTAGCTACTAGTTTATTTCGGTTTTTGCATGTTCTTAACAACAGACATCATTACCCAAAGTCAAAAGATGCTTCAACACTTGTTAACCAACTTGTGAGATTCCCCGCGCTTCGCGGCGGGCTTTCAGTCAATATTGTCTCGGCTCTTTACATGATACCGACACTCGGCATAACAAACGCCATGTGTTCTAAATCGATACAAAAACCATAAAAATGAATATATATACTCGTACCTGTACCTGTGTTGTTTGGTTGGTATAGGTTTGGTTCGTATGGGTTCGGTTCATTATGGTATCACATTACCTTCACTCAGTATAGCTTAAGATACAAAAAAAAAATTGCGAATACAACTCTGAGTTCAACGAAATATATACGGCCATGTCGAGAAAAACCATGAAAACGATGAAAAATCGCAACACAAAAACGTGAATTTATATCGTCATGTGACGTAAAACGTAGGCAAAGGCAAACATGAACTTATACCATAAGCTGACGTAGAACACAAACAATTTCACTAAAAAATGAAAGACAAAAAAACACTACACCATAAAAAAGGAAAAGGAAAAGAAACATTATTCATAAGACCCTTAAAGATTTGTTATATACAAACAACAATCTTACTCAGTATAATCTCACCTATAGCCTAGCTATTGATAGTGCCTGGGAACATTCGTTATATAATGTAATATATAATATAACTAGATGGAAGCACCCCCGCGTTGCGGCGGGATAAAACCGTACCAACAACATTAATAACACACCATCGCCAACGCCAAGCAACACTGAGAAAGAAGACGTAAAAACGTTAGACCACGCACGTTCGTAACAACGTGTAGAAAATGACGCATTAATAAAAGTTGTTACACCATAATCATGCACGTACCTTAAGTATAAGAGAAGTTACAACCATTTTGAGAAAAGTAAGAAACATTTTGTAGTGCATTTTGTTACTACATATATGATGATATACTAAGCCCCCACGTTGGAGTAGGGAACATAAAACCGTGGCAAGTTGCTCCAATGTTATACTACCGCCAACGACCATCAACGCAGAAAAAACTCGTAAAAGAAAATAAATAAAAATGAAAAAAGTAACATTGGGCGAAACATAGATGTAAAATCATTGAACCACACACATCGATTGCGGCGTGTTAATACAAAGAAATTAGACCGAAACGTAAAACATAGAAAAGAATAACTAAGTCGATATAGGACTTGCGAGTTGCGACGAACCTATCATATGAGAAAAATAGACGTAAAAACATTGAACCACATACGCGCCTTACGTTGTGTATGGACATGAATAAAATTTAAATAAAATAAGGGTTGTTTTATTTCCACATCCCTATAATCTTATTTTCACATCCCTATATCTATACGGGCCGTATAAACTGATACGGGCCGTATAGAATGTTTATGCACATAATTTTCTGCGGTGGAATGTTTTTTTTGTTTTTATATGTATACGGGACGTATAGTTATATACTGGCTGTATATATATTTGCATAATTTTGTTTCGAAGGTTTACCAAGGGTTTTTAGTTTTGGAATCTGTATACGGGCCATATAATGTTATACGGCCCGTATAGAAAAGTTAACTTTTTTGTTGCAATCAGGAAACCGTTTAATAAATTTTTGTATTTAAAATAGTGTTGTATATATCGGATTATGTTACGAGTTTGTAGTTAAACGTATTTATTATGTTTAATAAGTTTCCTCTTTGTAAAACGATAAATATGTATAGAAAAGTTAACTTTTTTGTTGCAATCAGGAAACCGTTTAATAAATTTTTGTATTTAAAATAGTGTTGTATATATCGGATTATGTTACGAGTTTGTAGTTAAACGTATTTATTATGTTTAATAAGTTTCCTCTTTGTAAAACGATAAATATGTATAGAAAAGTTAACTTTTTTGTTGCAATCAGGAAACCGTTTAATAAATTTTTGTATTTAAAATAGTGTTGTATATATCGGATTATGTTACGAGTTTGTAGTTAAACGTATTTATTATGTTTAATAAGTTTCCTCTTTGTAAAACGATAAATATGTATAGAAAAGTTAATTTTTTGTTGCAATCGGGAAACCGTTTAATAAATTTTGAAAATTTTAAAATAGTGTTCTATATATCGCATTATGTTACGAGTTTGTAGTTAAACGTATTTATTATGTTTAATAAGTTTCCTCTTTGTAAAACGATAAATATGTATAGAAAAGTTATTTTTTTGTTGCAATCGGGAAACCGTTTAATAAATTTTGAAAATTTTAAAATAGTGTTCTATATATTGCATTATGTTACGAGTTTGTAGTTAAACGTATTTATTATGTATCATAGGTTTACACTTTGTAAAAACGATAAATATGTATAGAATAGTTAATTTTTTGTTGCAATCGGGAAACCGTTTAATAAGTTTTATAAATTTTAAAATAGTATTGTATATATCGGATTATGTTACGAGTTTCTAGTTAAACGTATTTATAATGTTTAGTAAGTTTCCACTATGTAAAACAATAAATATGTGATATGATTATGATAAACTACGACAACAATTATTAAACAAACAACTTAACATCTAAACATAAGATTAATATTTGTAATGTTTTACATCTAAAAAAAAGATAAACTTTTACAAAGTTTCAAACGTAAAATAACAAAAAAATAATAATAATACAATAAGTAGCTACGACGGTGGTGGTGGTGGTGGTGCAGCGCCAGCTCGTGGAGGTAGGGGCGCGGCAGAATGCATAGCCACAATCGCCTCGACCATCCACTGTACATCCTCTCTGACTGCAGCTAAATCCCCTCTGACTGCAGCTACAGCCGACTCGACCTGAACGAGTCTCTCCTCCACCCCCGGTGGAGGCATCACACGCTGTCTCACGCTGCGTCGAACGTACGGGCGATCACCCCGTAACTCCTCCGCAACTACCTGTGATCGATCGACAGTATGAGCGACCCCCTCTCCGTCGCCTCCCTCTCCCACGCCCTCGCCTCCCTCGCCCTCGCCTCCCTCTCCCTCGTCTCCCTCCTCATCACCACCCTCTCCATGGAGTCCCTCACCCACACCATAAGCCAAAACCAGCTGCCCTCCCTCGACCTCGCGAGCCAAACCCATCGATAGGGCTGTGTCCCTCCCAACCCTGTCAAGCTGGCGTGTCTGCGTCATATCACTTGCCACCTGCGGGGACAGGAGGCGAAAGAAACCCTTCGCCAGACGGGTGACGAAGGCCCCACAACTGATGTGGGAAGAGGGTCGCTTAAAAGCGTACGCGGCGAGATATGGGGCCAACTTGTACGCCAAGTTGGCCCTCCCGCCGGTAAGTAAGTCGTGCAAGAAGAATAGGTCACTTTGTGTGACCCATTCCCTGCTATCATGACGACCGGCGATCGTCACGGCGATACACCGATGTAGGTATCGGTGTAACGGGTCGTGAAGATCAGTCGCCCGTGCCTTCGGGGATCGCTGATTCGGTTTCGCGAACTCCCCGAACCCAATACTGCGCCAATACGGCGACAACACGTCAGTGGACGTGCTGACTGGCGCATCAAAAAATGTGCGGGACCTTGAGTCCTCCTGTGAGTACTGACCCAAGGCAACAGCGAACTGAGGAAGTGTCATCCTCTGAGTCTTGCCGCAAATAGTAAAAGTTACGGCGTCTGTCGTCAAAAAATGCTGAAATCCCCCACCCCGGGTGTCCGTAAATGTAAAGGTAGATAAAAACTCTAAAGTAATCTCCCTGTGGGCCCGCTCTGCGGCGACATCAAATAAGCGGTCCCACGGGGAGTTAGCTGGCATGAGCTCCCGGACCCGACCGATCGCTCCAATATCTGTCAAAAACTGAAAATCTATGGTCCGAGGCGCATCCAGCACCATCTCCCGTAATTTGCCCAAAACCCTATAGGCAACCGTACCTCGGGGGATATCTCTAACAAACCGCCCCGTCTCAGTAAAATCGGGCACAACCTCCTCCTCCTGTCCACGTCCACGGCCCCGACCCTGACCCTGACCCTGACCTCGACCTCTACGGGCCGCACCAGCTGCTGATGACTCAGCCATATCGTCTATAACAAATAACAATTACAACTTAGCAATCACTATACGATTATCGTTAACGTATTATATGAATACTGTTCTTGTATACGAACGTATTGTACATATGATATACGCTCGTACAATGTTTGAAGATTCAACAAGGATACACCCGTATACATTATATACGAGCATATAATGTTTGAAGATTCAACAAGTATACGACCGTATATAAATATACGATCGTATAATGTTTGAATATTCAAACATTATACGAGCGTATATAATGTATACGATCGTATAACCTTTGATTATTCAAGGGTATACGATCGTATAAATTGTATACGATCGTATAATTTTTGAATATTCAAACATTATACGATCGTATACAATTTATACGACCGTACACACATAATAATCATTTACAATTTTCTGTTTCAATTTTTTTTTCAAATTGAATTATACAATCGTAATCGTTATGCCTATCTACGCTTTACTATACAAGACCATAATCTAACATGTTACGGAATTTAAAAGTTTACTATACGAAAACGTACCGTATAGGAAGAACGAGAAGAAAACGCCAAAAACGCCGAAGAACGCTGTCCAAGAACGATCCGAGAGAATTTTTGGTGGAATGTTGAGGCCGTATGGTGGAAATGAGGTCGTATAAAACTTATACGATCTTTTTGATTTGTATACGGGCCGTATAAAAGTATACGACCCGTATACAGTAATTTAATTTATTTTAATTCTGTCGTATACTTAATATACGATCACAGTATACGAGGCGTGTATTTTTATACGGCCCGTATACAATTCAGTTTTTTTCATTTTTTGTTCAATTACTATATGCGGAACTGACGAAAATACGGTCGGTATGCGTTAACGTTGATTCGTTTAAACGTTTTTTCAAATTCAATTTCAACAAGTTGCCAAAACATTTATATAACGTGTATGTTTATCATTACAAATTGTCAAAACAGGCAAATTGATTCGTTTAAACGTTTTCTCAAGTTCAATCTCAAAAAGTTGCCAAAACATTTATATAACGTGTATGTTGATCATTACAAATTGTCAAAACATACAAATAACATTTTATATTCATAGGGCACCTAAATCTATGTAATCCCTGGTCCTATATTCATCAACGATCGTATTATATTGGTCAATACGTTCCTTGTAATAGTGATACCAACTTTCTGCTGGCGTATTCCGTGTCGGTTGTCGCCAGTATCCTGATGTGGTTGGCATTGGATATTCCCCTTCTAATCTGACGTGAATAAAATGGTTCATGTGTACATGTACAAGCTAGACTGTTCGATGCGGAACACTTTCTTCGGCTGTTCTGAACATGGGAAAAAATGAAGCACAACCAAGGTCACTTAATAAGAGACAAATGACATTCCACCGGTTTGCTATCAGAAGCCCCGTGAATGGCATTTGTAGCCACTTATGTCGAGGTGCTCCGTCTATATGGTCTTTTGACCAAACTAATGATTCCAGAACTTGTTGATACTGAACTTCATTTATGTTTTTCCAAAATTCGTGGAACCTGTTGCACTCATCATGAAGTTGCTCCCGTATGAACGGCCACTGCCACTCTTTAAGTGATAAGCCGACCGCTATAGATTGAAACCCACAATTACCATCACCCTACACATTTTGTATGTGACTGAGGTGTGGATAGAAGCACGGTGGAATGAACTTTTTGAAGTGCATGAACATATTAACTTGTCCGACAGGCAGCAAAGGTAAGTCTGGTGGCTCTTCCTTTGATTTTGCGACCTTCTTTTTCGTTTTCGAATTCTTAGCGCCTTTCGTAATCTCGCCGAAGAACATAGGTGTTTCAGTACAATAACTTTGTGACTCGACAAACGAGCTGTGCCTGGTAGGTTCGATATTTGACTCTTGTGTGCCAAACTCATCATGTGTGCGAAACCCATCTTGTGAATCACTATACTGGTCCTGCGTTGTAAAAAAGTTGTGTCTTGAAGGCTCCGTAAACGAATCATCCTTCCTTTGTTGCTGAGCTTTTAAAGTTGGACGACCCCGTGTGTTTTTTTGCACAACTGGTTGTTTAAGCTTCGTCTTATTGAGTTGTACCAACTCCTTCATCTTTTGAATCAAGTTTTTCTTGAGTTCTCTCGGTTGAGCACGTAAATGTTGTTTGAGAAGCGCAAATTCGCCGTCTAAGTCGAAGAGTCCACCTTGCTCGGTTCCACTATGGAGTCCAAATTTAACTTTCTCCAAAAAGGGTCTATCAACTCCAACGGGATCATTTGACCTAAGAAAAATATCAACAAACAACATAAAACGTCAATAAGATTTTGCATGATGAAAGGCTATGATTATAAAATGTGGTTGGTCGAATAATGTATTACCATTCGTTGTATACGCTTCCAACCGACACGTGCACGGCAACCCACTGCTTGTATACAAACGGCACGCGCATGTACGGTTATATAACTTTAATTTTTCTATTTCATTTACTTCGTCTGATATCAACTCTAGGCAGGCATGTGAAACCTTCTTTAGTAGGAGATTAAATATTGGTTTGTTATGATGACCCAATGTTCGGCTCCTGCTTGTTTCAATGCTGCCTTTGATTTCTGTCACCTGGTTTCTTATGAGCTTATCGATAAGTGGTACCACTTTCTCCAGGGTGTAATTAGAGTCGCCTAGGTACTGCTTCAAAAGGGCATGTTGACCCTCTTCCCTGTTCGTTGTACGTTGACCGAAGTTCAGATGTTGGTCGCTCCAGAACGAAACAAACCGGTCTCTATATGGTTGTAACCAGATTGAATCCAAATAGTTCATAATCTCTGTAATCAAAGTCAAGTGCAGTTAAGACAAGTCAAATAAATACGATTATTAAACAAAAATTATATAAAACTTACCGTCGGTTTTTTTGCGTGGCAAGTTTGATCGTATTCGCTCGTACCAGTACTTGTAGTCATGATCGGTCGTTGAGTTAATTAGCTCGCCCCACTTGAAAAGAAACCTCTCCCATTTATCCTCTGTTTTAAAGCTTTTCCTGCAATGTTTGAAGATGTTTTGTTGTATGTGCCACCTACACAATGAATGTCTAGCCCTGGGAAATACGATTGCACATGCGTTCATTAGGGCGCGATCTCTATCCGTTACTACTACACGGGGTTCCATAACACTGTCTAATGAGTGTTTCAACCTCTGTAGAACCCATGTGAAGTTTTCCTGTTTCTCGTTGCTTACGAACGCATGAGCTATGCAAAACGACATCAACGTGGATGTAACACCGATAATCTGGACTAGCGGCATTTTGTACCGATTCGTCTTGTAAGTGGCGTCTATAAGCAACACATGCGGGAAAGCGCGCCACAACATGTTCGACTCCGGGTGGATGAAGAAAACATCCTCGACCCGTTCGTCGTTTTGAGATGTTCTATGGTAAAAAACAAACCCAACCTTCCCCAACCGGTCGAAAAGTATCTGCATTGGAGTCTCGCCGACTTGTTCCATTCGACCCAATTTGGCTCGAGCGTTGTATATGGTGTTTCTTGTTGAGACATTATGGGGGTTCTGTTCTTTAATGGCAGAAAGAATGTCTCGTGGTTTTATCTTATGATGCGTCATTTGCTCCACCGTCCTCTCTTCCGATGGAGTCAGCCTCATTAGGGACGGATGACCCTCTGGATACAGAAATGGTTCGTGGTTATGTTTACCTTCCTCAACTCTTAGATCCCAGTAACCTAACCTCTTTCTGTATGTCCCGACCAGTTGGAACTTGCAACCGGTTTTCCTAGTCCCGCTGCGTCTGACCGTCGCTGTTGATTTGTAATTGCCGGCACAATCGCACGTAAGCCAAATTTTTACCGGCTGACAACTATGGGGTTTATCGTAGATGGTGCGTTTGGTGACGAGGGCGTAGCCATTTACGCGTCCGACGTCTCTACACCACTCTACCAATTCATCCATGCTAGCGAATTTCTAACGGAAACACTTATATGTGTCAATTAATGATTAACTCAAATGATTAACCCAGGTTTACTTTTAGTATAAACGGGTTCGGGTCAGTTTCAGGTTGAACCTGCGAACCCGTTTGGGTTAACGGGTCGGGTTCGGGTCAACATGGTCGGGATGGCGGGTTGACCCGCTACACATTTATACTATATTATATATATTTTTTACAATATATATAAATTAAATGGGGTGCGTATTTTTATGCCATGATTATAAGTTAAAAAGAGAAATTAACATAGATTTTATAACTTAAAAATGATATTATATATATATATATATATATATATATTTGTGTTTTTTAAGTAAATTTTAACTTTAATATATTAACTTCAGAAAAAAAAATAAAAAAATTCGGCTTTAATGGGTCGTGTTCGGGTCAACCCATGAAACTTCGGGTCGTGTTCGGGTTCTTATGTATGATACGATTTTCGAGTTCGGGTCGGGTTCGGGTTTGTGTAAAATTTTCAGGTTCAGGTTGGGTTGAACCCACCAACCCGCGAACACGACCCGTTGAGCAACCCTAATCTTAGATTTTAATAAAAACAACATCAAACGTAAAAACACTAAAATAGTTAACATACAACAAATAAACGTATAATTAAATGTTATACCTCCTTGTTTTGAAACTCAGTACGTTCCTCTTCAGCATTTGGACCCTCGGGCGGTCCACAATTTATGGGAGGAGAATGAGAACTATCAGTCGGCGGTCCAACACTAACAGGAGGGGCTTCAAAATTAACCGGGTGTTGCGATGGATAATAACCAGCATAATTAGGCTGAATGGCATCCAAACCCCAAGTATCCTGACCTGAACCAGACGAAAGATCGAACGGAGCATTCAGATCAAACATGCCCGATTTGTTATCTTCATTCCCCTGATTCGCCTCGTTACCAAACACATTAAACAAGTCACCCCAACCCGACATTATAACGTAAATAATTTGAATACAGAGAAAAATAGAAGAAACGAATAGAAGTTGAATGAAAATGAATGAAATTAGTGTCGTTTATATAGAGAATTTTACGGAATATTACATCGTTTCAAATGATTAACACGCGAATCGAGGAATCTAACGTCTAATCACATAACTCGCACGAGATTCGAGGAATATAACATCGAATCTTACGTCTAATCACACGTGAATCGAGTAATAATACGTCGCGTCAAATAGTAATAAAATAATAAAAAAACGAAAATCATTGTATACGGGTCGTATACATATACACGAGCCGTATAACATCGTCGTATAATATATATACGACCACAGTATCATCTTATTCTTACATGGTTGATACGGGCCGTATAAGGTTATACGACCCGTATAGAATAAAGTGAACTGACAAAGGCTGCTGGCACAGCCTTTGTCGGTTCACTTTATTCTATACGGGCCGTATAACCTTAGACGGCCCGTATCAACCATGTGAGAATAAGATGATACCATGTGGAGTTAATAGGACCCTAAAATAAACTAATGTGTATTACAAAAATAAATACATGATTTAAATAAGTAAGAATACTAGAACAAAGAAATCATAAAATAAATAATAATAAAAATAAAGATAATAATAAAATATAATGTCCTATGGACCTACAATCAAACATTTTTGAAAAACTTATAAAACATAAGTTACAGTACATATATGCAACCCTAAAACAATAGGTGCAACCAACCATTGCTAAAAAAAAACACTCTATAAGCACAAAGTACAAACAATGATGCATAACATTGTTTTAAATTAATAATATATAAATATATAATATATAATATTCATTATGCATATCTTAGTACAATTTGCAATCAAGTGGCCCAATAACGAGTTCTATCACATACAGCCCAATTCAACTATGTCGTATCCAAAATCAACTAGTGGCATCCGTTTGGTGGTATCCAAAACAATTGAGTGTTTATTTGCTTATGTTGCTTATCAACCCAACATGAATCATTCTTATCAACCCAGTCATTCCATATCAAATTTTAGGTTTTAAAACACTTATGGAACCATCGTGATTGTCTCCAAAAAACAGCATATAATACAACACTTGGCAACAACATTGTCACAATCACCCACACGCGCCAAAGAGGCAAAGATCCTTACCCAATTACCCGCCACAGTCGAGATTCATTTTTAGGTACCTTTCTATCATAAACCCTACTTTCCCAATGCACTAGCCGATACGACCTACACTATCATGATCTACATCAGATTATGATATGTTTGTATAAGAATGGTCTCTACATTTTTCCTCTCCAGTCGTCTTAGTTGATAAAACTAAACGTCTTTGCCACTAAATGAGATTTAAACCCCCGACACCAACGTTTTGGTAATCCACACATGACACATGTGTCTTCTAAAGTCTATTCTATTTTTGCTTGTTTTAAACAATTTATATGTTGCAAAAAAGAAAACAACCATACCCAGTAACTCCCATAAATAGCCAAACTATCTGTAGAGTCTAGAGATAGAGAGACTGCTTCCAGATGGTGCAAAAAAGAAACACAAAGCTTATAACGTCTAGTTTCTTTTAAAATGATTCTAACAACGAGTTATATAGTAGGATCCTGATTCCATAAAACTTTTAAAATATTAAAATCACTATCAGTGGTTATTACAAATATGAAAGTTACATTGCCTAAATTGTAAAGTTATGTTAACATTTTATTTTGGATTATTAAGACTAACACATAAATCGATATCATAATCAAATAAAAAAATAACTAAAAAATGCATTACATTTTTTATGTTTGTGTACATCCATCATCACTATAAAGAAACCAAACATTTCACTATGATGTAGAGATGACATGCCACGTGGAGTATAACAAGTGGTGCAATAAAGATGAGGTGCAATCCATGTAATCCAATTTATGTGGTTGCATTAAATATAATTTTTTATAAACCAATCAAAATAATTCAACTTTATATAAAAAAAACACAAATTGATCCCCTTAACTTTGAAGTGCAATCTCCATTTTTGAATCTCCAAGCTCCTAAAACTCAATTGAAGAAGAAGATGGCATCCATCTCCGCTTCCATTTCTACCGCATCACCATCATTCTCGTTGCTCCAAAAGCCGACAACCACTGCCCGTGGTTCTCCAGTTCTCGGTATGTACAAGTGCATTATACAGTTCTCACGATTCTTAACAAATTTTTGGTTTTAAAATAAACACGGCTATAACACACACATGCTAGGTTAGAAACCTGTGTATCACACTTGTTTAATAAAAGAAACATTTAAAGTTACTAATATATATATATACACACACACACATACGCGTGCTCACAAACATATTATTATTAGGTTAGAAACCCATGTATTAAATAGTTACTAGCGATATTTAAGAATTATAAAACGATATTTTGAGATAAAATTTTTATCTCAAAATATCGTTTTATAATTCTTAAATAAAGTATCAACATATTAATAAATTATCTACAACATATTAATAAATTTGGTCTCAAAATATCGTTTTATAATTCTTAAATATATATTTTATGATAAAATATATATTTAAAAAAATAGAATACGTAGAGGTGAAATAAGATAACGAAAAAGAATACTGGGCTCACATAACTGTGACATGTGTGGCAAACGGTTTTCTTATCTATTATCTATCATGTATAGTAACAAAAGTTGTTAACGTTGATCAGGGTTGCCATCAATGAGCAAGATGGGGAAAGTGAGATGTTCGATGGAAGGTAAGCCCGCGGTCACATCTGACAACAATGCATCGAAGTTGAGGATGGGTGCATCGTCATTGATGGCTGCCGCGGTGGCTGCATCGAGCCCAGCGGCCATGGCTCTAGTGGACGAGCGAATGAGCACCGAAGGGACCGGGCTGCCATTTGGGCTAAGCAACAACCTTCTTGGGTGGATCCTTTTTGGTGTGTTTGGTTTGATTTGGACACTTTACTTTGTCTACGTTGGTGGCCTTGATGAGGATGAGGAGTCAGGTTTATCACTTTAAATTTTCTTACTTATAATGACAATTTGCCAATTGTGATGGGACTTATGTGTAATATTAATCATGTATCCTTTGTACTTTGATTGTAAAGTATTTTGTGTTTATGAGAATTGCACTTTTGTCTTTCTGGAAACCAAATTTATTAATATGTTGTATATACTTTATAAAAACATATTAAATTGTATGTTGAATTGAAACCAAATTTATTTATATGTTGTAGATACTTTATTAATATGTCACGGGTTTAAAACGACTATGGTATTAGATGATAACTGGTCGATTACTCGTCCTAGTGATTTAGCTTAGCGTTTAAATTCATGATGCTCATAAACAATCGCCCATGAGTTATCAAACCCATGTAATGATTGATTGTTCTTATATCTCCTACCTTGAATCACACTTGTGTATTGAATATCCGATATGTTCAACAATGTTGTATGAAGGATTGGCAAAAAAAATATATATGTGTTTAATCATCTAAAAAACATTGTGGACATTAAGTGTAGTTGTCATTCATTAAAACAAGTAAAAAATGTAGTTTTAATACAATCATCGGAAAGTTGTCGCAACTAGTGTCAATGAATACGCGCTCAGTTGGTATGACAAGTCACTAACGAGTTTAACATGATGCAACCCCCTTAGCAAGTCCCTGACTACACGAAATTGTGAATTACTAGCGCTTTGTGTAACAAGTATATTTTGAACGGCGACACGCTGGTGACCCCTAGGATAATGGGGCAACACCCAGGAATCCCATAGGCAACCCCCCCCCCCCCCCCCCCCCCCCCCCGGAACTCCTAAATGTATATATCCATTGCCCGTGTTAGAATTCAAGACCTCTCACTAAGAGGAAATAGCCTCTAGTCGTCTACCAAGTGAGTTAGCCCCATGTTAGCGCTATATGTAATAAGTACCATGCTTCCGCATCGTATTCATCTTCAACTAATCTCTAACGAATATCATAGATTTTGAAATTTCTAAAATAAAAAACCTCTCAAAACAATATTATGGTCTGTAAAACAATGAGTTTCACCTCTCCCACGTCAGGAACCCCCAAATAGATGACCATTTACAAGCGCAATACGCTTACCAAAGGGTATCAAAAGGTTGATACATGAAACACTCGGTCACTAGTTTCATTATTTTCTATTTATAGACACCAACTAGTTACCTATAGTTTAGTTTGTCTCCTACCAATCACACAAATAAGAAATGAAAATGATCAAAAATTAATCATGCCTAATGAAATAATCAAACCAAGCTTATGAAGTATGTGTTCATATTCAAATCTCGAGGGACAAAAGTGCAATTCTCATAAACATAAATACTCCACAATCAAAGTACAAACGATACATGAACAATATTACACATAAGTCCATCACAATTTTTAAATTGTCATTTTAAGTAAAAAAAGTTTAAAGCGATAAACCTGACTCCTCATCCTCATCAAGGCCACCAACATAGACAAAGTAAAGTGTCCAAATCAAACCAAACACACCAAAAAGGATCCACCCAAGAAGGTTGTTGCTTAGCCCAAACGGCAGCCCGGTCCCTTCAGTGCTCATTCGCTCGTCCACTAGAGCCATGGCCGCTGGGCTCGACATGGTTGCAGCCATCGCGGCAGCCATCAATGACGATGCACCCATCCTCAACTTCGATGCATTGTTGTCAGATGTGACCGCGGGTTTACCTTCCATCGAACATCTCACTTTCCCCATCTTGCTCATTGATGGCAACCCTGATCAGTATTAACAACTTCCGTTATATATATATTGAGAACTGCGAGAACAATATAATCATCTTTCCTAATAATATTATGATCAAGCATCTTTCCTAGCTATAATATTATGATCCTAATTAGGGGTGAGCAATAACGGAACCGTTAACCGAAACCGAACCGAAATTAACAGAAACCGAATTAACGGAAAGTCGGTTATCCGTTATTTTTTGTACTATTGGTTAACCAAAATTAACCAAACTGAACCAAACCATTTATATTTTCATATATTTCTAGCTTTTAAACCTCCATCTCATGTATTTCATATTTTATACTTTATTTATACCTCCATTTCATTTATTTATACCTCAATTTCATTTATTTATACATTCATTACATTAATTTATACCTCCATTTACATGTATTTCTAAGCAAAAAAATTAGCCCTTGTTTGATTTGGTTATTAACCGAACCGAAAACCGACAAATTAACCGAATTAACCTAACTGATTAACCGATGATTTCGGTTACAGTTAATGCTAATAACCGAACAGAACCGTGCAATCCCCTCAACCTAATTGGTACCTAGATTTTTTTTATCTTTTTCCTAGCTAAAATATTATGATCCTAATTGGTACCTAATTTTTTTTTAATCTTTTCTAGCTATAATATTAAGATCCTAATTGGTACCTATTTTTTTTTAATCTTTCCTAGCTATAATATTATGATCCTAATTGGTACCTAGATTATTATTTTTTTAACAATTGAAACAAAAGTTACGAATGCGTTATTTGGTTTTCACAGTTCTCAACGTATTATTGGTTTTAAAATGAATGTTTATATACGTATATACATAAATCATATATATATATAATTTCGTACCGAGAACCGGAGAACCATGGGCAATGGTGGTGGGCTTTTGAAGCAAAGAGAAGGATGGTGATGAGGTGGAAATGGAAGCTGAGATTGATGCCATCTTCTTCTTCTGCAAGAGCTTGAAGATTCAACAATAGATATATTGCACTTCAAAGTTGTGTTTTTATATAAAGTTGGTTTATTAAAGTTATATTCGATGCAACCACATAAATTAGATTGCATGGATTGCACCTGATCTTTATTCCACCACTCGTTTTACTCCACGTGGCATGTTTGGTTTCTATAACAATTGAGTTTTGATAATTCGGAGCTCAGATAATAGGAAATTGGGCCCAATTTATTTATGTTTTTTGTCTAGTGGGATTGTTTCAAACTTAGTCCATTGGAAGACGCTTCACTTTCACTATTTTGTGACATGTGACAGTATAGTCAATCAGTAATAGTAATGGAGTATTGTGAGGTGTTTTTTTTTTAAACCGGGTGTAGTGAGAATGTGGAGATTGTGGGGCATTATGTTAAAAGGGGTGTAATAGAATTAAATAAAAAAAACCACCAAAAAAATACTATTGGCCAAACAAAAAGAAGAATACCGGTCATT
Organism: Helianthus tuberosus; assembly: GCA_030545235.1. NCBI lineage: Eukaryota > Viridiplantae > Streptophyta > Magnoliopsida > Asterales > Asteraceae > Helianthus > Helianthus tuberosus. The sequence continues at coordinate 186,338,024 of CM060354.1, forward strand.
GGCCAAAGAATTGAACGAAAGGCGTGGAAAAAGAACGCTCCGGATGTTTCTTTTGAAAAAACGCCCGGGGGGCGTTCTAGGGACGTTTTTTTGGGGAAAAACGCCCAAAACCTCTCACTACGGTGGTCTCATTTAAGAACTACTACCCATTTGGGTGGACGGGTTTTTTTAATGTTATAATGTGATATAAACGTTATCATAATTAAAGGGGTTGTGTTCATTGATTGACTAGTTAAACTCGACACGAATATGTGAATATTATCTAAACGCAATCACAAAAATTATGTCATACGCATAAACACAATATTTGTATTCACGAGTGACACAAATAGGAACAGTTTTAACCAAAGAAAACTATTTAGGCTCTTATTTTTATATTAATCCTTTATAATTCTAAAGTTATATATTATTTTTATTTTTAGAGCAATTATATTAAGGCAAATTGGAAATAAATAATCACATTTAACTCAATTTGGCTGATAATAAATACAAGTCAGTTATTGGCCGGTAATAATCCGAACTGGTCAACTTTTTTTTTTGTAAAATAGTCCGCCGTTAAAATAGCTTAACGGAGTTAAGTTTTTTTTCGAATTACAAACCGATGTTTTAGGGTTTTTGATCAGAACAAGGATACGGGTCGATTGATGTAAAACTTACCTCGAAATACTGCCCCAACCCACAAAAACGGTGCTTCAATTCGGGTGTTTGAACTTCCAATTAACAAAAATCAAGCCATTTCGAGCACAATTTTAAGGTAAGTTTTACATCAATCGACTCGTATCCTCGTTCTGATCAAAAGCCCTAAAACTTCGGTTTGTAATTCGAAAAAAAAAACTTAACTCCGTTAAGCTATTTTAACGGCGGACTATTCTACAAAAAAAATTGATCAGTTCAGATTATTATCGGCCATCTCCGGCCGGAGTACACCACCGCAGTGACGCTACCACCGCCGGCCGGCCGCCCAACCCTTCAACACCGGTGAGGTCTCTTCCTTCCCTACGCCTCCTCTTCTCCTCTCTCTCTCTCTCTACCTCTCTCTACATACCGACCAACACGCCGGCCGGCGGAGATTGAACCAACCACCACCTTAACCCCTATCTTCTCCCCCTCTCATCCTCGATCTCTCTATCCCACGCTCTCTCTCTCTCTCTCTCTCTCTCTCTCTCTCTCTGCTTGCCGGTAGCAGTTAGGCCATCTCGCCCCAAAGCCCGAAACCCGCTGCCACTTTGTCTCACTCCGGGCTGAACGTAACAAACGGTAACCTACCAACGGTCGGGAAAGCATCACCGGCCACCCAAGAACGCCGGTCGGCAGCAAGGTCAAGCTCCGAGCAGGTTTGGTATTCGATCATATCCACGACTCTTGTTCTTCGATCAGATCCTATTTAACCGTAGGTTGGTTCAATCAGGTCGTATTCTTCCACCTTTTAGTTGTTTAATTCACTTATGATTGATTTTTTTTTGAAAGAACTTATGATTTATTTTATGTGCTGATTTATGTGAATTCAGGCAGTAGGTTGTACGCTTAATTTTTGTAGAATCATTATATGTTCAGTTTTAGGATATAATTTGTGAATATACAAGAAGCTGTGTGTTTTTTTGTTGGATTTTATTGTGTGTGTTGTTCTTGTAAACTTTAGGGTTCATTTAATCATTAGAAAAAAATATCTATATTAATAAGAAAAAGTCAAAAAAAAAGGGAAGAACGTAGTTTCACCCTTTGTGTTGCACGTTGTTTGCTACCTGTTGTTACTTGTTAGTTGTAAGCATAGACAATAGAAACAGTGACGTTCACTTGAGATCATGTCCAAGGACGAGAGGTGCAGGTAAGGGTAAAGGTAGAGGCTGGAGTTTACGGGTGGCGTCTTGGAACGTAGGAACTCTTAGTGGTAAATTGCTGGAAGTGATAGACGCACTTAAAAGACGTAGGGTACATATAGCGTGCCTTCAGGAGACTAGGTGGAAAGGACAGAGAGCAGAAGAGCGCAATGGGTACAAGTTGTTGTATTCAGGGTCGGATGGAGCCAAGAACGGAGTAGGATTTTTGGTATCTATAGAATTGCATAAGAATGTAATTGAGGTGATACGACACAACGATAGAATTATGGTGTTAAGGTTAGTATTAGGTGAGCAAATAGTGACAGTGGTATGCGCATATGCACCGCATGTGGGATTAGGAGACCAAGAGAAAAGAGAGTTTTGGGATTGTCTAGATGTAGTAGTAAGGGCCATACCTAGGGAGGAGAAAATTTTTATAGGAGGAGACTTTAATGGGCACATTGGTAAGGATCGTGATGGATTTGAGTTGGTACATGGGGGTTTTGGTTTTGGCGATAGAAATGACCCTGGTAGAGACCTTCTAGACTTTGCGGCAACCAACGACCTAGGTATTATAAACTCGTTCTTTAGGAAGAGAGAATCCCATTTGATCACTTTTAGTAGCGGAGGACGCAACACGCAAATCGACTATCTTTTGATGAGGCAGGATGATCGACGGATGTGGATGGACTGCAAGGTTATACCCAGGGAGACTGCGGCGACTCAACACCATTTACTAGTAGCAGATATAGCCCTAAAAGTAAGACCAACTGAGGGGGAAAGGAAAACCCGACCCAGGACCCGTTGGGGAAACTTGAAGGGAGAAAAAATTATGATGTTCACAGAAAGAGTTATCGCAATGACATCGATGCAACTAGGTGATGACGCAAACCGGATGTGGGAGGCTATGGCGACTACGATCACTACAGTGGCGAATGAGACGCTCGGGGTCACAACAGGAAAGACTAGTGGACATAAGGAGTCTTGGTGGTGGAATGTAGACGTGCATACCAAAATAAAGGATAAGCAACATCGTTTTAGAGATCTCTTGAGGTGCACAGATGAGGAGGAGCGGCTGAGGGTAAGGGAGATCTATAAGAAGGCAAAAAGGGAAGCAAAAAAGGCGGTGACCGAGGCAAAAAACGCAGCATATAAACAAATGTATGAACGTTTGGAAACGAAAGAGGGGGAGCATGATATGTTTAAGATTTCCAAAGCTAGGGAGCGAAGAAGACAAGATCTAGGAGTAGTAAAGTTTATCAAAGGAGAGGATGGACGTGTTTTAGTCAAGGCACAAGACATTAAGACGAGATGGCAAACCTACTTCCATAATCTTTTCAACCAAGGTAGGGCATACCAACATGATAACAGCAACCCCAGGATTCAAAGGCGACAACAGAATAATTGCTACTGCAGGAGGATCACACCTGACGAGGTGAGGATGGCACTTAGGAAGATGGGAAGGGGGAAGGCAATGGGTTTGGACAACATACCGATTGAGGTGTGGAAGTGTTTGGGAGAAGAAGGAGTCCGATGGTTAACACTTCTGTTCAATTGTATCTTCAAGACTAGAAAAATGCCTGATCAGTGGAGGAATAGCATCGTGGTGCCTTTATACAAGAATAAAGGAGACGCTCAATGTTGTGGGAACTATAGAGGAATCAAACTGCTAAGCCACACTATGAAGCTTTGGGAGAGGGTAATTGAGACTAGAATTAGAAGAGAAACTCAGGTTTCGGTAAACCAATTTGGATTCATGAAAGGGAGGTCAACTACAGAAGTGATACATATTCTAAGGAGGCTGATGGAAAAATATAGAGCAAAGAAGCAAGATTTACATATGGTGTTTATCGACCTGGAAAAGGCATATGACACTGTCCCACGGCAACTGATTTGGGATAGTTTGGTGGGGCGAGGGATACCGGGGAAGTATATAGACATAATTAAGGATACGTACGATAGAACGGAAACTAGTGTCCGCGCGCCTGTAGGAGATACAAACTTCTTTCCTGTGGAGATAGGACTCCACCAGGGGTCTGCGTTGAGCCCTTTTCTTTTTGCGGTTGTCTTGGATGAGATGTCCAAGTTGATTCAGGAGACAGTTCCATGGTGCATGCTTTTTGCAGACGACATTGTGTTGATTGCAGAGAGTAAACAGTGCCTAAATGCGAGGATAGAGGAGTGGCGAGTAGCTTTAGAAGGCAAGGGCCTTAGGTTTAGTCGATCTAAGACTGAATATCTACACTGTGATTTCAGCGGTGTAGCCATTGACGATGAAACCCAAATCACCATTGAGGATCAATTGGTCCCGCAGGTAACCAGATTTAAGTATCTGGGGTCGTTTGTACAAAGAGATGGTGACATAGATAGTGATGTAACTCATCGCATACAGGCCGGCTGGTGTAGATGGAGGGCAGCCAGTGGGGTATTGTGCGATAGGAGGTTCCCAACTAAATTAAAAGGGAAATTTTACAGGGTAGCAGTTAGGCCAGCTATGCTTTATGGAACAGACTGTTGGGCTATCAAGAAGACACAAGCGCGCAAGATGGAGGTAGCAGAAATGAAGATGCTGAGGTGGATGTGTGGACACACGAGGTTAGATCGGATAAGAAATGAGGTTTTTAGGGATAGACTAGGAGTGGTTAGTATATCGGAGAAGATTAAGGAGGGGAGATTGAGATGGTTTGGGCATGTAAAGCGGAGGGAAGCGACGGCACCGGTTAGAGTAGTGGAAACTCTCACTGTGGAGGGGAGGAGAGGAAGAGGCAGACCCAAACTGACATGGGATGAGCAGATTAGGCATGATTTACTAGAGTTACATCTTTCTGAGGACATGGTCCACGATAGGACTTCGTGGAGGCGTAGGATTAGGGTTAAGGACTTCTAGAGGATATTGTAGAAAGGTCTTAGGTGTTTTTCATGGACGTAGGCTTTTCCTTTTCTTTAAGGGACTTTTCCGATGATTGCCTTCTTGTGTCTATGATGTTGTACGCTTTTATACGTTATTTACATTATGTTAACGCCCAAAATGATATTACATGCCATAATACATGATTCACATTATATTGTCCCACTCTTATCACTTTCTTAGTATGGGCGACCTCTTATTTCTGTATTCTTTGACTTGGTATGTTGGTTTGCTGTTCGCTTTCGAGCCGAGGGTCTCTCTGGAAGCAGCCTCTCTATCCCTATGGATAGAGGCAAGGTCTGTCTACATCCCACCCTCCCCAGACCCTATAAATAGCTCTGCTATCTGTGGGATATACTGGGTATGGTTGTTGTTGTTGTTGTAGATTATTATCGGCCAATAACTAACTTGAGATTATTATCGGCCAAATTAAGTTAGATGGAATTATTTATTTCCAATTCACCTTATATTAATAGCGAAATATTTTTTAGGAAATATACATTTGAATGGGGAACGTTCACAAAATGAACATTATGATTTTGAGAAACACACATGGATTGAAAGACCTTTCGTAATGCGATATGTATCCATCTTTGTACGACCCCCGCATCGTTGGCGACTTGCGCACTTGACACCCAAAGATGGGTATGTATCGTTTTCTAAGAGGTCCTCTGGTCCATGTTTATATTTTAAAATAAGAAAGTCAGTGTTTGTTTTGTGAAAGTTGACTAATCATATTTGGCTTTGATATTTTTGCATATGTTTTTTATTACATAACTAGTGTTTTTCAATGACGCGCGTTGCGCGAAAGGCATTGGTGTTTTCGACCGACATCATTCTTCAAACGATTCGAGATAAACGATGCGTAACCAGCCATATCCGGCATCGTGGAGTGTATGAAAAAGGGAGCAATTGGACGATTGGATGCTGGGCTAGGTGTTTTTTGGAATGTCCACAGATTGTTCGGGTCAAAACCACGATTATGAGGATTCATTTTTCGTATTGTGGTTGGATGAGATTTTTCTTTAAAAAATAAGATAGAGATGATTATAGAAGAGGTGGAGTAGTTGTGGTAAAAAAAATGAATAAAAGTGTGAGTATTTATAGTGAATAATTTGTTTTTTAAACACATAGCCGTTGGCCAACGGCTAAGCCCAAACGGCTACTTGTCTTGGCCAATGAGATCCTGCCATGTCATCTTGATAGCCCCGTCCAACGCCCGGGCTGAAACCCCCGCCCAAGGGGCCACGCCGAAACCCAAGCCCACCCGGGGTGGTGACTTGGGCGTTTTTACCCAACCCACGCCACAACCCCGCCCCATACCCCATATTCTAACCCGGGCTGAAACCCCCGTCCAAGGGGCCACGCCGAAACCCAAGCCCACCCGGGGTGGTGTCTTGGGCGTTTGTACCCAACCCACGCCACAACCCCGCCCCCAGGCTGAAACCCCCGCCCAAGGGGCCACGCCGAAACCCAAGCCCACCCGGGGTGGTGACTTTGGCGTTTGTACCCAACCCACGCCACAACTCCGCCCCATACCCCATATTCTAATATACCCTAAATTCAATTCACTGTTGATTTCGTTTGTTTTTTTATCATATATGAATTTTCTTTTAAAAAATAATAGCAAATAAATGGGCAAAATGGGTCAACGTGTGAACGTGTCAGGTTGAAAATGAACATGACATGTTTAGATAAATGTATTTACGCTTTAGTTTAAAACTGACTTTAACGTGTTTAGTCTAAACACAAGCCCATCGGATTTTAAGATAAACTTAGAGTATCCACAACAAAAAGCTCCAAAAATCTCCACATTACCGGAGCATTGTCTGCTGTCACACCCCGGATTTCCACGTATTACCGGTGGGCCCGGTAGGAGAGTATCGTGACGTGGTTGGCAACACAATAGTCAAACAACACAATATTTAAATGCACAGCGGAAGCAAAGTATAGATTCATTTCAACCAAACAATATTGTAATATTAAGTATCACAAATAGTTGAATATAAATCCACAGGTAGATCAAAATAAAAAGAAACAGTGTTCAACAGTCTATGACATCCAAGCTTGCGAGACTTATTGTGGATGCTAGGAGAAAAGCCAGCCTATTACGCGTAGTACCTGCACTTAACCTTTTTGAGAAAATACGTCAGTTTACACTGGTAAATACAATCAACCGACTCATTTTGAAAAGAGTTTAAGAAAATGCATTTAAGGCACAAGGCACAAATAATATTTTATAGCTTGGGATAATTATTTGAATATAATGCTTGTAAAGGATTTACATGTTTCTTATGCGTTCAGTAGCCCGGATCGAGCCGGGTTAAAGATCAAAAGACACACCACATTATGTATATGAGACACCGACGGGCGTACGCCTACGCCCCGTGCTTAGGTCGTGGCCATTTCGTAAAATGATGCCAGGGATATCCGGGAAATGGTCATTAACCCCCCAAAGGCTTTAAGCAAACAAAACAATTTAAACGAGACATCTCAATACTTTAACCATCATACAATTAAAGATTCAATGCCCGACCAAGCGGTATTTTATATACCGTACCCCAAGCCCGTATAGGGAAAATAAGTTAAAAGTATTTACCTGAGCAAGTATAAATCACAATCAGCAAGTGCAAGTATCTTTTACCGGGTCTCCTATTCTGGAACGAAGGTTTATAATAACCTATTAGAATCCTAACGGGTCTTGTTTAAGTCTAAACTTAGACCGGTTAGTTTTAAAGGAATATACGGTTCGAACGCATGATTAAGCGAAGACCGGAATAGAATGTGATTTAGACCCGACAAGTTTGAAGACTTGTTTAATATGGGTAAACTAAACACATTCTGGATTTTGAGACATAACCGATAAGGTTTGACCCGTTTCGGCTAATTTATGTAAACTAGTTACATAAACCGAACCGAACGCGCACGAAGCGTAACGGGTAACCATAAGAGTCCTAAACAGGTTTCCTAAGTTAACATGCCTTAAATATGTTGTGATATCAGTAGGATATCTTCCATTATGCCCAAAACGAGTTTAATCTCATATTAAGCCCCGTAAGGGTATTTTGGTCATTTTAACGATTATAAAAGGGATTAATTAAGCTTCTGTGAACCGGGTCTAAATAAGTCAGAAAATAGTTTATTTTAACATGGTATAACAGTTGGTGTTAAGTCTTATGTGACAAAATGGTTTTAAACCCTTACTATGCGTTTAATACGCGTATAACGTCGTTTTAAGCGATTTACGGGTTAAAATAGGATTCTGAGTTTTCTGATCAGTTCAACAGGTTCAAAACACTTCATTTAATATTTAAAATCAGTAGCAATTGGATTGGTAGCAAAAGGACTTGTAAAACTCATTTTATGGCCGAAAAGGGTATATTCGGTATTTACCGAATCAAGGCACTAATCCTAGCTTATGATCAGTTTAAAAATCCTCAAAAATCCCAAAATATTATATTACATCAGTGGGTAAAAGGTTTGATGTCAAAAATTGGGTTTAGATAGGCTTTACGCTAATGACGCCGTTTAATTACTAAGAAGCGTTCTAATTACGTCATTAAGCATATCTCCTAATCTAGACCTCCAACTGATGTGAAAATTTAGGGACATGTTTAATAATCAGTAACAAAGATTATTGTACTTTCACATTTCCAAAATTCTCGTTTTATGGTCATAAGGGCATTATGGTCCATATTTAAGCACTTAACGGAAACGTCGGACAATTAAGGATTTAAGTGGTATAAACGCAGAGGATTATACAATCATGTAACTAGGTCCTAATGGAACTTTAAGGCATGTCTAAACCTATCTAAACCGGGTCAGAACTGAGGTCAAAGCAAAAGTCAAACTTTTGCGTCTTTCGGTTCCGAATCGGATCAAAACAGAAAGTTGTCGAATCAAACAAGCTTAGACAAGTTCTTATGCTTATTATCAGGTTATATGAATAATAAAATAGGTGATACGCCTTTTACATCGTTAATTATGCGTTAAATCAAAGTTTACATTTCTGTTGACTTTTTCTAAGCATCTTTGACTCGTCAAATGACCTAGTTAGGAAAGGAATCAGTGAGTGCCCTTTTAAGGGTTTAAAACCCACATAATTACCAACTTATAACAACCTTAAGTTTGCCTAATCGCTGGACCGTTAGCGATTAATCGTTAAGTCAAACCGTAATTACGACGGTTTGACTTCTAGGCTAATAACTAATCAAAACTTAATTAAAGAAGGTTAAGTATACTTACAAGTGTCTAATGAGCGATTTATGATGCTTGAGGATGGTCCTTGTGCTCCAGAAAAACTCAGATGATGAAGGGAATGGATGAACACAAAGTTGCAACTTTGTGTGACTTTATAAATTGATCAAAACCCATTTGATTGTTGACATGTAAGTCTATAAATGTTCATGGATACTTACAAGTGCCCTCTAGGGTTTAAAAACCAGTATAGGAAGCCCATGGTATTGATAAATGGCAAGGTAAGTCGGTTAAGATGTTATAACAGCCACCTGTGGGTTTTTCTGTTGCTGGGCATCGCTTGCGCACCTCAACGTTCTGGGTGTTGAGGTCCGTAAGCATGCTTGCGCACCTCAACATTCTCAGTGTTGAGGTCCGTAAGCTAGTCATCAGCTTTCTCATTTTTGCACTGTTGGTCCCTGGTCCTTCTAAACATCGCTTTCTCATTGTTTCTTGCATTTTGAGGCTTTAATATTGACATAAAGGGCTTTCAAAACTTATACCCACTTTGTGAAGTCCTTGGCCACTTTGTGTTTACCCGAAAAGTCATAAATTTCCATGTTGACGCTTCTAACCCCTCGCACACGAATTTTATCATAACTTTCTCATACGATAACGAAACTTGGTGAAATTTTTATGGTGCATTCTAGTGAGCATAATTAATTGTTACAAGGCTTCGGGTTTGCTAAAAGGTCACTCAGAGGTATATCTTAACATGTTGACACATTTGAATTCCACTGAGCTCTTCTGGTAAGTTTAGCTTATAGGCAACTGACCCGACACATTCGATAACCTCGAAAGGTCCTATGTATCTCGGGCTTAACTTGCCTTTCTTACCAAATCGCATCACTCCCTTCCAGGGTGATACTTTGAGCAACACCTTGTCACCTACTTCGAAGTGAAAAGATTTACGCTTTGGATCTGCGTAGCTTTTCTGCTTATCTCGGGCAGCTTTGAGACGGTCACGAATCTGGACAATCATGTCCGTCGTTTCAAAGACTATCTCTAGTCCTGATAGTTGGACATCTCCAACTTCCGCCCAACAAACGGGCGTTCTACACTTTCTACCGTATAAGGCCTCGAAAGGCGCAACCTTTATGCTGGTATGGTAGCTATTGTTGTAGGAGAATTCGATTAACGGTAGGTGGTTATCCCAACTACCACCCAAGTCAATCACACATGCACGAAGCATGTCTTCCAACGTTTGAATAGTACGCTCACTCTGGCCGTCCGTCTGAGGATGGTAAGCCGTACTAAAATTCAAACGTGTGCCCAAAGATTGTTGGAAACTTTTCCAAAAATGTGACGTGTATCTAGTATCTCTGTCAGAGATAATAGACACAGGTATGCCATGTAAAGCTACAATCCTATCCACGTACAACTGGGCTAACATGTCGGAGCTGTAAGTCTCCTTAATGGGTAGGAAATGTGCTGACTTAGTCAGTCTATCAACTATCACCCATATTGTGTCATTTCCTTTCCTTGTCTTGGGTAACTTGGTGATAAAATCCATAGTTACCATTTCCCATTTCCACGTAGGAAGTTCAGGCTGTTGTAGTAACCCTGACGGTTTCTGATGTTCTGCTTTTACTTGCGCACACGTCAAGCATTTAGCTACATAGGCGGCTACAGACTTTTTCAAGCCTATCCACCAATAATTTGCCCTTAGATCCTGGTACATCTTATCTGCTCCAGGATGAACGGAATATTTAGAGCTATGGGCTTCCTGGAAGATAACATCTCTGAGTCCTCCATAAATTGGAACCCATATTCGTCCATTCAATCTCAAAATTCCGTCCTTGCTAAGAGATAACTGCTCCTCAATTACTCCTAGCTTTTCGTTAGGATAGTTAGCTTCCAACACAGCTTCCTTCTGTGCAGCTAACAACCTTTCATTCAAGCTATTCCTTACCTCAATGCTCTTGGCATTGATTCGGATGGGTTTCACCCTTTCCTTCCGACTCAAGGCATCGGCGACTACATTCGCCTTGCCGGGATGGTATCTTATTTCACAATCGTAATCATTAAGAGTTTCCATCCAACGGCGTTGCCTCATGTTCAAGTCCTTTTGATTGAACAGATGTTGAAGGCTCTTATGATCAGAATAGATCACACATTTGATTCCATATAAGTAGTGCCTCCAAAGTTTTAGTGCGAATACAACGGCACCCAACTCCAAGTCATGGGTGGTGTAATTCTTTTCGTGCACCTTTAACTGGCGTGAAGCATAGGCAATGACTTTTCCTTTTTGCATAAGCACACATCCCATCCCGGTGTGTGACGCATCACAATAAACTACAAACTCCTCGATTCCATCAGGCAATGTCAATACTGGAGCATCGCTCAGCTTTTGTTTCAGAATATCGAAGGATTCCTGCTGCTTAGGACCCCAGTCAAACTTAATCTTCTTACGCGTCAGCGAAGTCAGGGGTGCAGCAATCCTTGAGAAGTTTTCAATGAATCGCCTATAGTAACATGCCAAACCTAGGAAGCTACGAATTTATGTAGGCGTCTTTGGCTCATGCCAATTCATGACAGCTTCAACTTTAGCGGGATCTACTTGGATACCACGCTCACTAACAACATGTCCAAGAAATTGGACTTCTCGAAGCCAGAATTCACACTTCGAGAACTTGGCATAGAGCTTTTCTTTATGAAGTAGTTCCAGAATGCAATGAAGATGCTTCTCATGGTCAGCTTGGTTCTTTAAGTAGATGAGAATGTCGTCGATGAAAACGATGACAAATTTATCTAAGTATGGCTTGCAAACGCGATTCATGAGATCCATGAATGCGGCCGGTGCATTAGTGAGCCCAAAAGGCATCACTAGGAACTCGTAATGACCATAACGAGTCCTAAATGCAGTCTTGTGCACGTCTTCATCTCTAACCTTCAGTTGGTGGTAGCCTGACCTCAAGTCAATCTTAGAGAAGAAACTTACCCCTTGAAGTTGATCGAACAGATCGTCGATTCTAGGCAAAGGATACCTATTCTTGATAGTGACCTTATTAAGCTCGCGGTAGTCGATGCACAGACGCATCGATCCATCCTTCTTCTTGACAAATAAAACTGGTGCTCCCCAAGGAGACGAACTAGGTTTGATGAAACCTTTGGCGAGCAAATCATCTAACTGCGTTCTCAATTCCTTCATTTCTGTTGGTGCCAACCTATAAGGCGCCCTTGCAACTGGTGCTGATCCAGGAATAATGTCAATTCTGAATTCTACTTGCCTATCTGGTGGCAAACCAGGTAGTTCTTCAGGAAAAACTTCGGGGTATTCAGAAATGACGGGGATATCCCCAATCTTGGGCTTCGGCTCATTAATAAATACTTGTGCCATGTAGATGACACAACCCTTCTTCAAACACTTAGAGTCCTTGAGCATAGACATTTGCTCAGGCAGCCCATACTGGGTATCTCCCTAGATAGTAAGTGATTCACCAGACTGAGTCTTGATCACCACTTGCTTCTTATTGCAAATAATCTGGGCCTGGTTATGAGATAACCAGTCCATACCCAAAACTATGTCGAAACCGGCTAGTTTCAAAGGAAGTAGGGACAAAGGAAAAGAGTGGTTCTTAATGGATATGAAACATCCATCTAATAAGGTTGAGGCGGTTTCTAAAGTGCCATCTGCTAGTTCCACCTCATACTTCACACTTAAGGTCTTAACAGGTAATTTCAACAATTCACAAAACTTATTATCTACGAACGACTTATCAGCGCCTGAATCAAATAACACTCTCGCATAAACATCATTTACGAGAAAAGTACCTGTTATCACATTGTCGTCCTGGACGGCTTCCTTAGCATCCATCCTGAAGACCCTAGCATTGGTCTTCTTAGCCTCTTCAGGCTTCTTGGCGTATTTTGGGCAATTGGTCTTGATGTGCCCCTTTTCATTGCAACCGTAGCAGGTTGCATCCTTCATCTTTTTGCAATCCAAGGTCTTGTGTTCCTTGGATTTGCATAACCCACATGCAAAAGTTTTCGGTTGTGAATGCGAATTTGATTCATACCTGCACTTTCCGAAGTGCTGTCTCTTGCAGATTTTACATCTGGGGTTTTCACCCGACTGCTGACCATCCTTCCTATATCCTGACCCCTTCTTGTGGTCATTGTTTCCTTTATGCTTCTTGTCTGTACGTCGTGAGTTGTCATCCTCACGCTTCCTCTTTTCGGTATCGGTGTCCCTCTCAGCCTGACCGCGTCCAAGGTAAGAGACAATGATATGTCCGCTGCAGACCGAAAAGTAGCTGGTCTGGAGGCCTTCACACTTGCCTTGATCTCCGGAGCCAAACCCCCCAATGAATCGAGCTATACGTTTGGGTTCCGGGGTTACCAGATATGGAACCAACCTTGACAAGGTGTTGAAACTGGTAAGATAGGCCTGACAGTCTAGGTTTCTCATGACCAGCGACAAGAAGTTAGCTTCAATTTTCTCAACCTCATGCTGAGGGCAGTAGTTTTCCTTGATCAGTGCCATGAACTGTTCCAAGGTCATATTGTACAACGGGATTTTCCCCGTAGCTTGGATCAAAGATCTCCACCAAGCTAATGCTTCTCCCTTAAAAGACTGAGACACGAATTTCACAATATCCCTATTATCGCAACCACTTATATCCACTACCGTATCCATCTCGTCCAACCAAGTCATGCAATCTACAGCTCCTTTTTCCCCAGTGAAATCCCTGGGTTTGCACGAAACGAAGTACTTATAGGAGCAACCCTTATTACGGGGTTCTTGATTCCGTACGACTCTTTGAGATGGAGCACTCCTCTGTTTTGATGAGTGGTGAGAATTACTGTTGTGGGCAGTGTGGGTCGTGGAGGGTGTTCTAGAGTGTGGTGCAGATTGGGTCCTTGTATGGGTACCACTGGATTCATGGAGCTGTCTATCCATAGCTCGATTAACGGCATTATCTATCATTGCCTGTAATTCTGCACCCGCTACATTTACTCGGGCATTATCATGCTCTCTCCTGGGGTGACTGTTGATCTCGCTTGAGTCTGCCATGTAGCTTGAACTGTTACATATTGACAGTAATTTATTGGTGAGTTTATTATAGAATTGTCTTTTATGGCAATTTATTAACCGTGGTAAACATAGACCATATATGGTTAATTTATTACTCACATTTATTTAGGATTTCTATTATAATTTATCCTAATTATAAAACAATAACAGTTTTATTAGCACATAAGGTCTAGTCACGGGGACAATTTTTTAAGTTATAAGCCATGATTTCAGAGAATCAAGGCATGATGGTTTGAACAAAGTTCATTACCTTTATCAGACAGGGTCACAGACTGTTACTGTCTTTTGTCTCATATGAAAATGAGAAGGGCCCGTAGGCATTATATTACCAGTGTATGGTCAAATATGATCATCTTAATTGATGATTTAAACCCATGATTAAGAGATCATTAAGTTGGGTTAGGAATCTTTTAAAGAATCCTTACATAAGAATGACGTGTGTGATTTTAACGAATCACATCTGCCAGGAGCGTTAACATGTTTTCAGATGTTAACTGGGATTGGAATCTTTTAACGGGTTTTACCATCTTGGCCAGGTCTTAAAATGACATGCAGACTAGGTTATACCTTTAAGATCCTAAATTAATAATTAAAATAGGCAGATAGATTTTTTTAAAAAGGAATGATTCCGATTTATTTATTCCATATATAATTTAATTATGCATAACATAGCAAAGATGAAATTTATAAACTTATATTCCATTAAAATTTAAAAGTAGTACACTTTGCCCTAAACGGGACTTTTCACAACTTGCCCTCGTAGGAGCTATACTGGCAATACAGGTCCTCGCAGGGACTGTTTGCAAAAATAAATGTCCACGCAGGGACTAACAGAGACAAGTCCACGTAGGGACTAAGTACAAAGATAGATGTCCACACAGGGACCACATACACACATAAATAAGTGTCCACGCAGGGACTTGATTTAAACTAGGAAATACAATAATACATATTGGGATTTAACGATCCCGTTTATTCTTTCCTTTTAGCAAACTTGCTAATCCACTCATGAATCCCTGATTCTTCCTACGTTCCCTCTGGAAGTCTCGCTCAACTCTTTCCAGCCTTTGACGGAGATCCTCCTGCTCTGGTGGGGAAAACCGTGGTGGCTGGTGCTGTAGTGGTGGCTGAGCAGGTGCTTGATACCCACGAGCTGGGTATCCCATTCCCCAAGGGGTTCCATATGGTCCCTCAGGATTTTGGGCAAGGTAGTTTGATGCCACTTGGTAAGGATCCTCAGCATAGTTATAGTTAGTGTATGCTGGCGGTCCGTATGGGTTGTAAGCTGCTGGAGCAGTATAAGCAGGGATAGGGTTGCCAAAACCCGATGGTGACGGTGCAATAGGTGCCGAATTCACCTCTGATACTGGAACTGAAGGTCCACCCATTTGTGGGTCTTCATATAGTGGCGGGTAGTGGCTGCCACTAGAGTGTTGAGGGGAGCTGAAATGAAATTCTCCTCCTCGTGCTGACATCCGTGCGCCAGTCCTCCTACGTCTTGGTGGTTCTGGAGGCGCTAGATTAACTGGCGGCGGTGGAGGTGGTGGCGTGACTGCCACGAAACGTGGATCCCCAGAGGGATATTGCTGCTGCTGTTGCTGCTGCTGGTGAGGCGATGAATGGTGAGATGGTGTAAAGTACCACTCACACCGGTCGAACCGAGGCTGATGACTATCCGGACCTTGGTATGGTGTTCCGTGAAAAGACGAA
Source organism: Helianthus tuberosus (assembly GCA_030545235.1). Taxonomy (NCBI): domain Eukaryota; kingdom Viridiplantae; phylum Streptophyta; class Magnoliopsida; order Asterales; family Asteraceae; genus Helianthus; species Helianthus tuberosus. Next base: position 186,353,733 of record CM060354.1, read on the forward strand.
CCATCAGAGATCTCAACAGGATGGTTCGGGGTTCCGGTTGTAGGCTCGACGGGATCTGTGTCCTCGTCCATGTCCATCGCTTGATCACCGGAAAAATGATCCTCCGGGTTAAACTGGCCCCAAAAGACAGGAGTAGGGTCGTCGAAGGAACGGTGCGATAAGGATCGCTGTAGGGGTATGTATGAAGGTTGCGGGTTGTTGGGCTCATTCTCTGACTGAGGCCCATAGGAGTGATGATATGGAGGCGTTGAGCTATACGACGTAGATCGTCTGGCAGGGTCCTCATAAGTCCTCCAAGGTTCTCGCGGATCTGCACTCCTTGTAGAAGAAGGAGTTCGCCGGTGCGAAGGCCCGGCCTCGTGATCGTTAGGGGCGCTGATTGGCCCTTTTCCTCGTTCTCCTCGCCTGAATCTTGGCGGCATTGTTAAATCTGTCAATATAAACAAAGGTAACAACAAGGAAAAATAAAGGACAAGTTAAAATTTAAAATAAAAACATTTTGGATTATTCCTAAGTTCTTTGTCTAGACTCGAAGATTTAGGAATGTGCAATTGTGTCATTGAGATTAAACACAAAAGGCTAGTGTTTAATTCACTCAATGTTGGCTCTGATACCAACCTGTCACACCCCGGATTTCCACGTATTACCGGTGGGCCCGGTAGGGGAGTATCGTGACGTGGTTGGTAACACAATAGTCAAACAACACAATATTTAAATGCACAGCGGAAGCAAAGTATAGATTCATTTCAACCAAACAATATTGTAATATTAAGTATCACAAATAGTTGAATATAAATCCACAGGTAGATCAAAATAAAAAGAAACAGTGTTCAACAGTCTATGACATCCAAGCTTGCGAGACTTATTGTGGATGCTAGGAGAAAAGCCAGCCTATTACGCGTAGTACCTGCACTTAACCTTTTTGAGAAAATACGCCAGTTTACACTGGTAAATACAATCAACCGACTCATTTTGAAAAGAGTTTAAGAAAATGCATTTAAGGCACAAGGCACAAATAATATTTTATAGCTTGGGATAATTATTTGAATATAATGCTTGTAAAGGATTTACATGTTTCTTATGCGTTCAGTAGCCCGGATCGAGCCGGGTTAAAGATCAATAGACACACCACATTATGTATATGAGACACCGACGGGCGTACGCCTACGCCCCGTGCTTATGTCGTGACCATTTCGTAAAATGATGCCAGGGATATCCAGGACATGGTCATTAACCCCCCAAAGGCTTTAAGCAAACAAAACAATTTAAACGAGACATCTCAATACTTTAACCATCATACAATTAAAGATTCAATGCCCGACCAAGCGGTATTTTATATACCGTACCCCAAGCCCGTATAGGGAAAATAAGTTAAAAGTATTTACCTGAGCAAGTATAAATCACAATCAGCAAGTGCAAGTATCTTTTACCGGGTATCCTATTCTGGAACGAAGGTTTATAATAACCTATTAGAATCCTAACGGGTCTTGTTTAAGTCTAAACTTAGACCGGTTAGTTTTAAAGGAATATACGGTTCGAACGCATGATTAAGCGAAGACCGTAATAGAATGTGATTTAGACCCGACAAGTTTGAAGACTTATTTAATATGGGTAAACTAAACACATTCTGGATTTTGAGACATAACCGATAAGGTTTGACCCGTTTCGGCTAATTTATGTAAACTAGTTACATAAACCGAACCGAACGCGCACGAAGCGTAACGGGTAACCATAAGAGTCCTAAATAGGTTTTCTAAGTTAACATGCCTTAAATATGTTGTGATATCAGTAGGATATCTTCCATTATGCCCAAAACGAGTTTAATCTCATATTAAGCCTCGTAAGGGTATTTTGGCCATTTTAACGATTATAAAAGGGATTAATTAAGATTCTGTGAACCGGGTCTAAATAAGTCAGAAAAATAGTTTATTTTAACATGGTATAACAGTTGGTGTTAAGTCTTATGTGACAAAATGGTTTTAAATCCTTACTATGCGTTTAATACGCGTATAACGTCGTTTTAAGCGATTTACGGGTTAAAATAGGATTCTGAGTTTTCTGATCAGTTCAACAGGTTCAAAAAACTTCATTTAATATTTAAAATTAGTAGCAATTGGATTGGTAGCAAAAGGACTTGTAAAACTCATTTTATGGCCGAAAATGGTATATTCGGTATTTACCGAATCAAGGCACTAATCCTAGCTTATGATCAGTTTAAAAATAATTAAAAATCTTCAAAAATCCCAAAATATTATATTACATCAGTGGGTAAAAGGTTTGGTGTCAAAAATTGGGTTTAGATAGGCTTTACGCTAATGACGCCGTTTAATTACTAAGAAGCGTTCTAATTACGTCATTAAGCATATCTCCTAATCTAGACCTCCAACTGATGTGAAAATTTAGGGACATGTTTAATAATCAGTAACAAAGATTATTGTACTTTCACATTTCCAAAATTCTCGTTTTATGGTCATAAGGGCATTATGGTCCATATTTAAGCACTTAACGGAAACGTCGGACAATTAAGGATTTAAGTGGTATAAACGCAGAGGATTATACAATCATGTAACTAGGTCCTAATGGAACTTTAAGGCATGTCTAAACCTATCTAAACCGGGTCAGAACTGAGGTCAAAGCAAAAGTCAAACTTTTGCGTCTTTCAGTTCCGAATCGGATCAAAACAGAAAGTTGTCGAATCAAACAAGCTTAGACAAGTTCTTATGCTTATTATCAGGTTATATGAATAATAAAATAGGTGATACGCCTTTTACATCGTTAATTATGCGTTAAATCAAAGTTTACATTTATGTTGACTTTTTCTAAGCATCTTTGACTCGTCAAATGACCTAGTTAGGAAAGGAATCAGTGAGTGCCCTTTTAAGGGTTTAAAGCCCACATAATTACCAACTTATAACAACCTTAAGTTTGCCTAATTGCTGGACCGTTAGCGATTAATCGTTAAGTCAAACCGTAATTACGACGGTTTGACTTCTAGGCTAATAACTAATCAAAACTTAATTAAAGAAGGTTAAGTATACTTACAAGTGTCTAATGAATGATTTATGATGCTTGAGGATGGTCCTTGTGCTCCAGAAAAACTCAGATGATGAAGGGAATGGATGAACACAAAGTTGCAACTTTGTGTGACTTTATAAATTGATCAAACCCCATTTGATTGTTGACATGTAAGTCTATAAATGTTCATGGATACTTACAAGTGCCCTCTAGTGTCTAAAAACCAGTATAGGAAGCCCACGGTATTGATAAATGGCAAGGTAAGTCGGTTAAGATGTTATAACAGCCACCTGTGGGTTTTTCTGTTGCTGGGCATCGCTTGCGCACCTCAACGTTCTGGGTGTTGAGGTCCGTAAGCATGCTTGCGCACCTCAACATTCTCAGTGTTGAGGTCCGTAAGCTAGTCATCAGCTTTCCATTTTTGCACTTTTGGTCCCTGGTCCTTCTAAACATCGCTTTCTCATTGTTTCTTGCATTTTGAGGCTTTAATATTGACATAAAGGGGCTTCAAAACTTATACCCACTTTGTGAAGTCCTTGGCCACTTTGTGTTTACCCGAAAAGTCATAAATTTCCATGTTGACGCTTCTAACCCCTCGCACACGAATTTTATCATAACTTTCTCATACGATAACGAAACTTGGTGAAATTTTTATGGTGCATTCTAGTGAGCATAATTAATTGTTACAAGGCTTCGGGTTTGCTAAAAGGTCACTCAGAGGTATATCTTAACATGTTGACACATTTAACCCCTGTAGTTTGTAATCTCTCACTTTCTTTCACAATTCGCTTCGTATGATCCATGATCCATTCGTTTAAGGTTATAAACATCATGTAGGGTTATTGTAAAGTATATTTATTCATTGTTGGCATTTTGAACTCTTATATTTACATAGTTTCATTGTTTGTCAACTTTAGTCCCTCGAAAGTATTCTTTCACACGTTCAAAGGTTATGACACGTGTCAACACTTTATAGGACGTGAATTTTCGAGGTGTTACATCTGCAAATCCGGACCACACCACCAAATCAAGAAGTCCGCCAAGCCGACGTCCGTTCTTATCCACGTAGATCCGAACGTCAATGACCCTCGATGCGTATGCTCTTAAGATTATGTTTCATATAAAAACTTCAATGAATAACTTTCAACCACGTGCCACTAGGGTTGTAATATACAATACACTAATATTTATTAAATATTTGATTAGAGGAAATTTTGAAGTTTTGAAATTGAAATAAATTATAAAAACTAAAATCCCTAATGAACTACTGAACATAAGTGGACACATTACCAAACATTCACTAACATAAATGAATGAACGCAATCAACAAAATTTCTTGCTCATGTTTGTTTATTTATTAAAGAAACAAGAGTAAAGAACAATTTAAGTCTTTGGGGTTTACACCCAATCACACATTCAGCTCTCATTAAAAAAAAAAAAAAACCATCAAGTCCCTGTGGTTGTCGTTTGCTCGCAATCAAGTCCCTCCCACTTAATTATGTTAGTCAACTGTTAGCTTACTTGGATATTTATGTCTTTTTACTTAGAAACTCAAGGGTAAAATGGTTTTCGTCGTGTATAAACCTAAAACAGCCAGCATCCTCTTCTCCATAACCCCACCTCCACCGCTTCCACCTTTTATCGCCACCGCCATCCACCTTTCACCACCTTACCACCACATAACACCACCAAACATTATCCATTTCCACCCCACCATCACCTAAAACCCTAACCCTAATAAATGAAATCATCCACAGAAACAAAGAACTACCATCGTGGAAGTTAGCGAAATCAAGTGGCTCCTCTTAAGTAGGTCTGTTGTGGATTTCAGAAGATCTGTGAACCCGTAGTTAAAGGTTGTGATGTCAATGCTTTAAGCTAAAAACTATTATAACGTCCAAGATGTTCAAATGCAAGAAACATGGATGTTGGTGAGTGGTGTGTTGAAGGGACTATAAAGGGTCGTATTGCAATTTCAGTCCCTTAAGGGTATTAGGGTATACGATGTGGGCGGCAAGGGGGTGCGGTAAAGTGGGTTTGTCGCGCGGTAACACCGCCGCCAACCCCCTTTGCCGCGCAGTGATCTTTCTCATCGGTGACCTGATACCGAATCGATGAAGGGAGGGAAGGGGAAAGAGAGGGGGAGTGTGTGGTGGGGTCCATGCCATCTCAACCAATCACACATTTTTCCTTTTCTTAAATAGTTTACCAATTCATGAAGTGTCTAACCATTGCCAACACTTTTGAGCATAGTTTAAACAATTAAGGTTGAATGACATGATACACTCTCATTGGTTGATTTTGAAGTTTACCACTTTCAAGTGTCTAACCACTCCCTACACCCTTATGGTCTTTTAACTATAATTCTAACGTTCAACTAACGGCAATCGGTGAGAGGGACTTGATTGATCCAAATTGACCACCAGATAGACTTGATTATTCGTTTTTTCATCCTTATTTAGTCCTTATTTAAATAAGGTTGCTCTTTTTTTACCGTTAATAACGAAGCAATTGTATAGCAGTTTGTAACCCTTGGCAGATGACGATGGAGATTTCGTCGTTCTACACCGCCTCAACCCGATGCTCGCTTCCTTCAGGTCTCTCTCTCTCTCTCTCTCTCTCTCTCTGTAGCACAATCTATTTATATATACGTATACGTATGTATGTATATCTGTGAGAATTTGATGTAATTTGGCGGTGTAGCTGATCGGAATGATGCATGTATTCTTATTCTTCCAATTCGATGATAACAGAATCTGTAGATTCATAGTTTCAGTATTGAAGATTTGAATCGTGCCTGAATGATGCTGTTTTCATCATTCACACATGTTTATATGTTTGTAGTAAGGAATAATTGTGCTGTTGTTTTAATTTCTAGGTCAGTTTCTTAAGAACATCATAGATGATTTGCTGTGCTGTTTTATCATTCGAATATACGCCTCCAAGTTTCGTGTGTGTGTTTATCGATCTGTTAGACCTAATAGAAGACTGCAATGCAATGGCATTCTTTCATTTGCAGTAATTTACGGTTTAGAAATCTTATTTGGTTATACATAGACGTACAAGATGCGCGCACCTCGCGTTTTAAGACCAAAACGCCTTGGAGTGCGTCGCGCTTTGTAAACCCTAGTGACCTTATTTGTGGTAAGAATTTGGGAGAACATGTTTGTTTGGGCCTAATATGTTTATATTAGGTTAATAATGATAGCATAGACGCTGTACTTAAACAGAGGGTGTATAGCATATTAGCATATTCAAATTCCGAAGGCTATATAGACTCTGTACTTCATACGCAATTTTCGAAGGATATATATAGTTGGTTTAATTCTTTTCTTGGGTGGTTTAATGATGCTTATATAGGCCTCCGCATCTTCAACGAACCATGAAGATCAAACTAAATCAACGGCTATGGTCCATCATTTAGAAACAACATAATATATACACATGTGACACCAACTAATATTTTGCAATACTAAATGTACAGATATGGTACATCTCAAGAAAGTTGGTGTCTCTCAATGTTATCAAAGCTCTGTATTTATGTTTTCTAATAAAAGCAGATCTCAGCAGTCACTTAATCAAAGTGTATTCTTGAAGCGTAAGAAATACCCTGTTCAGGTCTACCGTAATTTCTTTTACTTGTTCTCTTAGTTTTCTTACCTTTTAATGTCTACCGGTCTCATTTTCTGCTTATTCATTTTCAGGTGTTATGCAGCCAAAAGAAAGACATTCCTATATTAGAGGCTCGGTGTGTCATTTTTAAAAGTACTTCTATATGATTATTATTGTTTTTTTTTTTTCTATTATGCCAGTTACTATCTACTAGAGATGGCAGTTTCAACCCATTTATATATTGGATCGATTTGGATAGTGTTTTATCTCAAAACGGTCGAGTTAAACATTTAGCTAAAAAGGGAAAGTCAAATGGATCAAACAGTCAAACAAGCTGAAGTCAACCAAAGTCTATTCCCAATGCCAGCAACCTCCTAAATAGTGTTATATAAGATATAGATTTCTACTGTTATAATATTGTTATGTTAATCTAATTAACACATTAAAAAATCGTTTATAAAATAATTTAAAGATGGGCAAAAAGATTGTGGCTGCATGCTTGAGATGTAAGGGGTCCATCGGTTATTTTGTTATGGTTGTATTTGCGGTATTGTTGCGAGGGTAAAGATGTAATTTAATTTTTTTTTTTTTTAATTTTAACTCCATTTTTAAGCTACTCTCCACTTTCTCCAGGTCTATGGACGAAATATACGATATTTTGGCTGAACGTCTGGTGCCAACTGCAGCTTCAGGAACAAATACTAGTTTAACGTAAGTTTAAGCCTTATTATGGTATTGAACATTTAGCTATTTAAGGGCACATGAAATTTTCTTAATTACATTTATACATGTTTCTAAATATTTAATAGATGCCTAATGTTAATCTTGGTATTCCAAAAAGTACCCATTTTGACCCGTTACCCAACCCGACCAAAGAGTTATGGGATCTCCAAATTTTCTTATTTTCAGGCATATTGTGGGCTTAGCGGGCCCTCCAGGAGCCGGAAAGACCACCGTTGCTCTAGAGGTTGCTAAGCGTGTAAACAAATTATGGCCTCAAAAAGCATCCGGATTCGATTCTCAAGTTGAACCCCCAGAAATCGCAGTAGTTCTTCCGATGGACGGTTTCCATCTCTACCGTCACCAGCTTGATTCAATGGAGGTTCATCTTTTAATGAATTAATCTTTTTTCCTTATATGCTAATTAGAGAATGTTTGGATTTGCATTTTGAAAGTAATTATCTTATTATTGTGACCTGTATACGCAATAATTTGTTTTAACCCTTTGTAGGATCCGAAGGAAGCCTATGCAAGAAGGGGAGGTGAGCTCCTTCTCTCGTATCACATAAGTTGTTTTCAAATGTGTCAATAACTTCGATAATAACTGTTGTTTTTTTTTTCCTCTTGAAAACTCAGCTCCATGGACGTTTAGTCCTGAATTATTCTTGAAATGCTTGAAGACCCTGAGGGAGCAGGTATTTGTGCCTTTGTTGTATCAACTTAGCTAATTTCCGTCACCTAAATTTAGAGGTCAACTGGTCAAACGGGTTGTTCTTAGTGCAAATCGGAACGGATCAAGTCAGATTGGGTTGACCGATAAAAACCTTGTGCGTTTTCTATAGTTAGTTAATGAGCTAGTCATGATCACAAGAACAATATTACCGTAATAATATATATCTTATTTTTTCATGATATTGTACTCATTTTACTAGACTTTAGGTGACTTTCAACCCATTTGACCCGTTGACTCATTTGACCTATTGACTCATTTGACCCGTTTAAGATGAAACACAACCCAAGTCCGCCCATTTATAAGTAAATCAGTAGGGGTGTTCAGAATTCGATTCAGATTCGAAAAATTTGAAATTCGATTCAATTATCAAGAATTTGATTCGATTATCATGAATTCGATTCAACTATCACGAATTCGAGTCCAATAAATAGAATACGAATCAAATACCGATTTATAATTTCAAATTTGATTCGAAATTCAAATTATACATGTTTATTTCTTATATTTATATAAAATGCACACATATAACTTTAATTTGGGCTATAGTATAAATTAATCTATAAATCTAATCTAAGTCCTAAAATAGCCCATTACCAAGCCCAATAGCCCATAACTTTTAAATGAATTTAAATCAAAATGAATCTATCCGAATTCGATTCGAATTGACCAGTTTTTAACCGAATTCGAATTCAAGCAATATATATATATATATATAGAGTAAGGTTAACATACAAAAAGCCTTATCATACATCACGTAGGAGACAATGGTAACCGTTGGATCAGGGGTATAATCACGCATGAGACCACATAATCACGCATGGGACCACATAATCACGCATGGGAACACATAATCACGCACGTTCTATGATAATAATGCATGTTATATTTTTTGTCATGTATGTTAATGTAGGTTAAGCCCTGAAGTACATTATACTTTCTCTCTCTCTCTCTCTCTATATATATATATATATATATATATAGGGTAAGGATAGTGTAAAAAGGGCCTAAAGTGTGAGAAGTGTGAGAAGTGTATTATAACACTATATATAATACTATATAACACCATATAAACACCGTATAACAATATGTAACACCATATAATACCATATAACACTATGTAACACTATATAACATTATATAACAAATATAACACTATACATCTATCATAGACATGCTATCTGACAACCTATAGTGTTATATTTGTTATATAATGATATATAGTGTTACATAGTGTTATATGGTATTATATGGTGTTACATATTGTTATACGGTGTTTATATGGTGTTATATAGTAGTATATATAGTGTTATAATACACTTCTCACACTTCTCACACTTTGAGCACTTTTTACAGGATCCTCTACCTATATATATATATATATATATATATATATATATATATATATATTCGAGTAATTTGAAAATTCGTTATTCGATTTGATGAACACCCCTAAGTAAATGGGTCGAATTGCCACTTCTACCCATTATGTTCTTACCTATATTTTATTCATTTAGTTGACAGTATATTTGGTGATTAATTACAATTTCAGGGGTCGGTTTATGCTCCATCTTTTGACCATGCTGTTGGAGACCCGATTGAAGATGATATTTTTATAAACATCCAGTATGTATTATATTCCTGCAGGATTTTACTCACCTAATTTCTTAAAAGATCAGTTGAAAATTATATATTTGCTTAAATATTTTCTTTACAATTTTATTGGTCATACTACATTCTATCTGCAGGCACAAAGTTGTTATAGTGGAAGGAAATTATTTATTTCTGGATGAAGGTAGTTGGAAAGAAATATCATCAATGCTAGACGAAAAATGGTAAATCTGGTATTATAAATGCTAATTTTCATGCAGAATTTTAGTTCAGAATGATGATCTATGTAGATGTGGCCAGGGGCGGATCCAGGGGTGTTTTGGGGGTTCCCAGGAACCCCCTCGGTTTGGCAAAAAATGGAAAAAATTAGTGGAAACCTTGTATGATTTGGAAAAAAATAGTGACAATCTACCAAAAGGAACCTGGTGCAAAAAATTCCTGGATCCGCCACTGGATGTGGCAATTTAGACCCGTTTATAATTGATGGGTCAAGTTGGATTATACTGTCTCCAACAGGTCAACTGGGTGAACTTTAAAACCTTAGCTCAAATGTAAATGTTAACAGGAACTTTGTCAACTCACAAATCACCCAAAAGTGTATTCACAACACATAAAAGTGTAAAACTTCCATGACTGTTCTATTTCAAAAAAGTTTTATCATTGTAACAATACAGTTTTTGCAAAAAAATAAAATAAAAATTAAGAGTAAAGTACACAGATGGTCCTTGCGGTTTACCAAAATTTGGATTTAGTCCCTAGCTTTCCAAAAGTACACGGATGGTCCCTGTGGTTTGCACTTTGTAACGCATTTAGTTCCCAGCCAACAAATCTAAAGGTTTTTGTAGGTCCATGTTAGGGACTAAATGCGTTACAAAGTGCAAACCACAGGAACCATCCATGTACTTTTGAAAAAAGCTGGGGACTAAATGCGTTACAAAGTGCAAACCACAGGGACCACCCGTGTGCTTTTGGAAAGCAGGGACCAAATCCAAAATTTTGATAAACCACATGGACCATTTGTGTACTTTACTCAAAGATTAAAGTGTGGGCTGACCCGAACCATTTGGGCACATACCTTATTTGCCCGTTTTACCAGTTTTTTGCCTCTAGTTTCTAGAACCAAATGTTTTTATATGCTATCCAGAAAAATCAGAGCTTACTCAAATTCAGTGATAAAAATAGTTTTTTGACGTTTGGTAATCTAGTTTCGTATCTCTTGAAGGTTTGTTGATATTGACCTTGACGTTGCAATGGAACGGGTTTTGAAGAGACATATAGAAACTGGTAATAACCTTTTTTTCATGATTCACATGCGTATGCATATATGAAAGATTGTTCCGGTTGTAATAAATGTGTATTATTTTGATCGTTTTGTTAGGTGTGGGTAGAACTCCTGAAATCGCCAAACAGCGGGTAAGCTATGAACCAGAGGTGGCTTATATATTATCTATAAGAGGACAAACCATAAGATCAAAAAAATAAACAAAAAATAAAAAACTAAAAAAAACTTTTTACATGCAGATTGAGTACAATGACAGACCAAATGCAGAACTTGTTTTGAAGTCTAAGAAAAATGCAGATTTGATAATCAAATCCATTTCTCTTTGAAGGTAAAACTCAACTTTTTGCGATGCAAAGGTTCTGTACCGAACATGCACATATATATTTATATGTATGTGTGTGTGTGTGTGTTAAGTTTGATGTGAAATGGTTGAAAAGATGAACGAGAGACCGCACGTTTTTGTTAAAAATAATTCAGTTTTGCATTTCTTGGGTTTATTGGGCTGGTAGGTCAAAATTGTTGTATATTTACAGCCTGCAAATTATTGAACTGTTTTGAGTTACATCAACAAGATTCTCTACTGCTCAAACTTAGTTGGGCTGGTATCTGGTCTAGACGGTTCGGATCAAATGGTAAAATAAATTTGGGCTGGTCAACACGGGTTGGGCCCAAGACCAAGTGAGGAGGAACTAAGGAAGAGCGGAGAGAGCCAACTTAACTTTAGCTCAACGATAAAAGAAGGAAGATCCAACCTTCGACGAGAATTTGAACATGACCATAAAAAACCATAATGAAAAATCTTTGATCTGCAACTATGATGTGATGAAAATAATACAACGGGTAGAGGTAAGACTGTCTACATCTTACCCTCCTCAGACCCTACCTTAGCTTTGATGTTGGTGGGATTTACCGAGTATGATGATGATACGCCCCGCTGGCGGTATGCGCATATAATGTATATATGTGTGAGCGCTCTCGTGGGGGCAAAAGTGAAAGTGCACTAATTTTAACGTTATTTTACTAATTTCGTGAAAATAGCGTTAAAAGAGGGGGATGGTTAATCATGCATCATGTGGTGGCGTTGATAGTCGAAAGACAAGGGAGTACATGCACTAATCAGCCTTTGTCTTAATTGTTGAGTGTTATGTGCCTTATGTCCAAGCCTTGATGCAAAACTACTATCGAGCCGGGGGTCTCACTGGAAACAGTCTCTATATTCTTAACGGGTAGAGGTAAGGCTGTCTACATCTTACCCTCCTCAGACCCTACCTTAGCTTTGCTACTGGTGGGATTTACTGAGTATGATGATGATGATATTTGAAAGTCACTAAAAATGGTGAAACTGATTGATGGATGTTCAGCGGTTGGTTTTTGAGTATGGATTATTCGAATTTAAAAAAAATTGAGACCGGATTCAATTTAGAATTTGAAAAGTTGATTCTAATTCTATATTTGAATTCGGCTCCTATTTGGGTTGATTTGGATCGACCGAATTATTTTAAAATTTATATATATAAAGGAGATGATCAAATACAAGTGGTCTTTTTGGTGAAGAAATGTACAAAAAAGTTTGAACCATAATTCAATGGTGAAAAGATGCGAATAAATTCTTACATAAATAAGGTTGGAAGGGCAAAATAAAAAAATAACCTGACTTTTTAAAATATAGTTCCTGTCACTTTTTTTTTTTTTAATTCAGCAACTTTTTAATGCTAATATTGTTATTATTTCATTAAAATATCATACCAATGCATCTTTGTAAAGTATTATATGATTTTTTTTATGGGGGACCATTGGACCAAGTACTTAGATGGTCGACTTGTATATGGACCGTAGAATGTGGAGAAAAAGGTGAAGAAACACGTAAACAACTCTAATAAGAGTAACCATTGCAGGGTGAGGGGTTTTGTACAATTGGCAAAGTCATTGGAGTTAAGGTGTTGCCCCCTTAAAGTCAAGAGTTTGAGGCCCGCCGAAAGCGGTTTGTATAAATAACCATTGCACTGGGGGGTTGGGTCAGTGTTTGGAGTTAAGGTGTTGTTGATCCATTGCTCCCCTTAAAGTCAAGGGTTCGAGGCCCGCCAAAAGAGGATTTGGTATACAAAAGAAAAAAGAATAACCATTGCAAAATTTCTTTTTATTTAAATCCTTGCTTTTGTTATTTACTTTAACTATTTCTAGAATGTTTGTTATGTTGACCAAAACAAATATTTCTGTTAGTGTCGTTACTCTGACCGTATTAACGTTTCGATTATGAGTGTAGCCTATAAATAGAGATTTATATGTAATGTTTGTGAGAACTTTAAAAATATTGGTAGGTTTTCACCCACTTGGGTTTTGTATAAACGTTTGCTAGAATGTATCTAGCATTTCTTTATGTTTCCATCCCGCGTTAATTTTTGAGAATGTTGACGTAAAATTTAGATGTGTTCTAATACACTATTGCTGTATGGATGAGGGTTGTTCATTAGCTTGACCCATATGGATGGTGGTTCGGTTCAGTTAGCACCCTTAAACAGAATCATTTACGCTAACCCTGCCTAACTTCCATGTTAAGTCATGACATGTGTTTAGTGACGTGAGGGCATTTAGGTAAATTCCCCACCCCCAATCCATCACGTGAGGAAGTGTCGGTGGCTTGGAAGATAGTGTAATCGAGAGGAAATGTTTTACAAACTGAGCTAAAGAGGTACTTAGGGTTAGTTAAGGTGAAACAATCTCGAGTAAATGAGAGGGGGGGGGGGGGGGGGGGGGAAGAAGGTTGGAGAGGGTAGCCGTCTAATAGAATAAGCAAACGAATTATCTAAATGCCCTCACATGGCTAGCACGTGTCATGACTTAACAATTCTAGTGCCGGTATAGGTGGTAGAGAAGGTGCTGACGGTGGTGGCTGTTGGTTACAGCGATGGTATTGTTGGCGCTAATGGTGTCGACAATTGTTGCAGTGGTGGTATTGGTTGCGTCAATTGTGGCCATATTAGGTGGTCAAGGTGAAATAATGGTATGGCTACGTGTTGCTCAGTCAGTTGAACATATTTTAAATTATCAAGTGTTTTTATGAGTAACTTATTTTAATCGGTTGTTTAAGCTAAGTTAATTAAAGTAGACGCTAAAGAACCCGATTTTTTTTTATCCAAATGTAACAATCTGTTAATGGACATATAATGATTATGATGCTTAAAATGAAGATATTATTTAAAATAAGATTGGTGTTTATGAAACATACTTTATAAATAACTTTTTTTTTAAAGTGATCTCATATTATAAAATTTGCTTAACAAAATGCTAACAATAATAATTTGCAGGCAAATGTTGGAATGGAAGACTAGCATACCCGACAAAAAGGATTGATAATATCAAAAGAAAAAAAAAAAAGAAAAAAAAACACCTTTCACTTTACAAAGCAATATATGATTTGATAACAATTTATAAATAATAACATATTTAAAAAGTGTATCTTCATGTTCTGGAAGACTGGAAGCTCATGTTCCCCAGGCAATATATTGTGTAAATTATTTTACTAGAACCTTAATTAGTATAAAACAATTTTTAATTAGTGTATAATAAGATCAAAGAGAATTTTAAATAGTAACTTGTAAACTAATTTTTAAGAAAAAGAAATTTTATTTTGCAATCATAGTTGTATTATCTTAAATAATAAAAAAATGTCGTATTAATATACAAAAGTCAGTTAATCGTTAATTATACAATTCCATGTGAATTAAGGAAAAAATTACGGGAATAAAAGGCAAGAGACTCTATCAAGTGAGCTAGCTCCACATTGGCAAGACAAATTATTTAAAAGTTAGTATATATTATTTCGAGTAAATTGCTAAAATCGTCCCTGACGTTTGTTCACATTTGCTAGATCCATCCAAAAAGGGTTTTTTTCTCATAGGAACCACTGAGGTTTCAAAAAAGTTGTTAAATCCATCCAAAATGACTAAATACTCTAAGAATACTAAGTTGATAGAGGGGTAATTTAGTTATTCTTTTAATTTATTTAATTTACCCTTTTTTAACACGTAATTCACTCATTATTTTATTTATAACTAGGTTTATCCCCGCCCGCGCATTGCGGCGGGAACACCGTAGAAGCCAGCATAGCCACCACCAATAGGCACACTAACACCTAGAAAACATAAATAAATGGGTAAGTCGTGGCAACTTGTATACGACCTGAACACGTTTAGTTCAGGCCAAAACCCATTTATCCCAGGGTAATGCAAATTGGTTTCTTTTCGCTCTTTCCTATCCTTAGGTAAATATTTTTAAAATAAATCAGTTGTTTGATTAGGCAAATCCAGCAAAGAAACGAAAAATTGGTAACTCAAAATTGACGTTAAGATGTATGTCGATTGTGCGATAAATCCCATCGTCTGTTGATCTTGGTAAAGCTGACACCATATCCCCAAGATCAGCAAACTTTAACAATGACGCTAACAATTTTAGATGAGCATTATTAGACAACGTAGCTAACAATTTGAAATGAGCATGATTACACATACATAGCACACGCCAAAATGAACCCCAGTTCTATAAATCAATCAAACTAATAGATAATGTACCATATGTTCGGGTGGAGTAACTGTCTTTCCATCAGCACAGGAACCTGGATTGCATAATTTCCAGCAGCAACAATAGATGTTGTTATCATCTCTGGCACTATTTTACAGAAATCCGATCTCATAATCTTCATTAGTTTCTCTCTTAATGAAGCATCTACAAAAACAAAGCGGTAGCAAGTATCAAGCGATTTACAACAACAGAATAAATTATAGTTGAAATTCGATGGCCTTAATTTGAAAAAAGTTTGAAATCAAATAATGTGACATTGCGTCATTAAAATCAGATGTCAGTTGCAATAAGATGGTGAAAACAGTGCCAGCCTAATAACCCTGACCGATTCTGCATGTTTAAAAAGAACATACACGTTTGACCCGTTTAATAAAGCTGAACCATTTTGCTTGTTTAATAGAAAAAATCCCCATTTGATCCGCGCTTAGTAAAAGACATTTGTTTAGAGACACTTGATCAGGTTGGTTTCATATTAACCTACAGGTCAATACTTCTTGTCACACCCCGACTTTCCACGTGCCACCGGTGGGCCCGGTGGGGAGTATCGTGACGTAGTTGATATCATCATAGTCAAACAACACAATATATAAATGCACAGCGGAAGCAAAAGATAAATATATTACAATCTGAATATAAAGTAATATCGAGTATTACAACGGAAAGTAAAGGATCCACAGGCGGATCTTAAAATATAAATATTGTTCAACAGACTTTAGACGCCTAGAACTTGCAAGATTCCTTACTATCGTCCTGAGCAGCTTCCAGCCTATTACGTACTTGTACCTGTCACTTAGACTTTGGAAAATACGTCAGATTTCACTGGTAAATACACTCAACTGACTCATTTTGGAAAATGATTGAAAATTGATTTGAATGCACGTGGCACAAAATATCTTTTATAATTTGATTAAAATGCACGAGGCAAAATTAATCTTTTTATACTTGGGACAATTTTATTAATAAAGATCTTGTATCCGATTTACATGTTTGTCCAACATTTAGGGCCGGTGATTCTACAATACAAACCGGTCAAGATTAATCGACACACCATAAATATAACTCACAAGAAGACAGCCTTACGAGTGAGTATATCTTTTACATACGCAACAGGAGGTGTTATGCCTACACCTTGTGCTTAAGTTATGGCCATTCACTTTTTAAATGAGCCAAGGATATCCAGGACACGGTCATTAACCCCTAAAGTTATTTGTTATCAATCAATACAGATTAAAACGGGATTATGCAATTTAATCATCTCCGATTAAAATGTTTCTACACCCGACCAAGCGGTATTTTTATAATATCGTATCCCAAGCCCGTATAAGGGAAAATAAGTTAAGAGTATTTACCTGAGCTAGCTCCTATCTTAAATAGCAAGTATTTTAATAACTCAGCCGTATTCACTTAAGTAAGCGTAGGTACAATTTACCGGAAGGCTCTAGTCTGGAATGATGGTATAAATAACCAATTAGAATGCTAACGGGTCTTTAATTAAGCCTAAGCTTAGACCGGTTAGTCTTAAGGAAATATACGGTTCAAACGCATGATTAAGCGAAGACCGGAATAGAATGTGTTTTAGACCCGACAAGTTTGAAGACTTGTATAATATGGGTAATCTAAACACTTTCTGGATTTTGAGATAAAAATGATAAGGTTTGACCCGTTTCGGCTAACTTATGCAAACTAGTTACATAAACCGAACGCGCAAGAGGCGTAACGGGTAACCATAAGAGTCATATACAGGTTTCCTAAGTTAATATGCCTTAAACATGTTGTGATATCAGTAGGATATCTTCCATTATGCCCGAAACGAGTTTAATCTCAAAATAAGCCCCGTAGGGGTATTTTGGTCATTTTAAAGGTTATAAAAGAGTTTAAATGGAGTTCTGAGATTCGGGTCCGAATACATCAGTAAAATAACTTATTTTAATAGGTCATATCAGTTGGTAATAAGCCATATATGGCAAAAAAAAATGGTTTTAAACCCAAACTATGCGTTTAATACGCTTTAAAGGCCATTTTAAGCGATTTCCGGGTTATACAAGAAATCTGAGTTTTCTGATCAGTTTATAAAGTTCAAAATACTTTATTTATTATATAAAATCAGTAGCAATTGGATTGGTGTCAAAATACTATGTAGAACTCATTTTATGACCGAAAGAGTATAATCGGTATTAACCGAATTAATGCCATAACCTTAGGTTATGAGCAGGTTAAAAATAATTAAAAATCTTTGAAAATCCCAAAATATTATATTACATCAGTGGGTAAAAGGTTTGGTATCAAAATTTGGGTTTAGATAAGCTTTATGCTAATTGCGCCTTTTAATTACTAAAAGGCGTTGTAATTACGCCAATGAGCATAACTCCTAATCTAGACCTCCAACTGATGTAAAATTTTAGGGACAACTTTATAAATTAGTAATAAGGATTATTGTCCTTTCACATTTCCAAAATTCTCGTTTTATGGTCAAAAGGGCATATTGGTCAACATTTAAGCAACTAACGGAAACATGTAAACGAATCGGATAATCATTGAACCAACCACAGAGGGTTATGCTAACATGTAGCCTGGTCCTAAGGAAACTCTAAGGTATTTCCAAATCATACTAAATCGGGTCAGAACTGAAGTCAAAGCAAAAGTCAAAGTTTTGCGACTTTTGGTTCCGAACCGGGTCTAAACAGGAAATTGTCGGATCAAACAAGCTTAGATCAGTTCTTATACTTATTACCAAGTTATATGAGTGATAAAATAGGTTACATGCCTTCTACATTGCTAATTACATGTTAATTTGAAAATTAAGCTTCTGTTGACTTTTTCTAAACAACTTTGACCCGACATTTGATCTAGTTAGAGTGGAAATCTGAGGGTGCCCTTATAAGGGTTTATTGCCCACATAAATACCAACTTATAACTACCTTCAATTTGACTAATCACTGGACCATTAGTGATTAATCGATAAGTCAACCGTTAATTACGACGGTTTGACTTTTAAGCTAAATACTAAGCAAAACTTGATTAGGGAAGGTTAAGCATACTTACAAAAGCCTAATGCACGATTAGGGATGACTAGAGACTGATCAAAAGCTCCAGAGAGTCCCACAAATGCAGGTGGAATGAGTGATCAAAATGGTTGCAACATAAGGCCTTTTTATAGTGTTCTTGGATCAATTTGATGATGACAAATCATGCTAGGAGTGATCCCTGATCATTAACACCTGTCCCTAAGCCCTAAAATTAGTAGGGGACGCGCATGGAAGTGAAAAAGGGCAATACTTGACGTTTGAATGGGCTGAACAGGCAAGAAAACGATTTTCTGCATCTGGGAGACTTCTTGCGCACCGCAACAACCACAGTGTTGAGGTGCGCAAGCCTATGGCCAGCAAAAAGGATTTTCAAATATTGAGAGTTTTAGTCCCTGCTCTCCCAAACGCCATTTCTGACTCGTCTAAGGACCGTTAAACCATTTTTAAGGCTCTAAAATGATGCCTAAGCATAGAGAACATGAAACATGCTCAAAAATATGCTGGATGTCGGTTCGTTTGGTCGTACGGTCACGTTGTTCGGCTAATTACGACGAAACACGGACGAACGCGAAAAACAATCCAAACGACGCGACGAATGGAATTTTATCAAGACAAACACTAAAATAAAATATTTTAGTGCTTACATAAATTTTTGGGTGTCCGGGAATACCCAGAATGTAAGATATGCGCGTAAACGCAAACTTGTGCGCTTTTTGACACTTTTAGTCCCTGCATGACTTAAAAGTTTATTTTTGCGCACTAAACACCTCAAAGCCTATATCTAAGCTATGAGAAGGATAATTAAGGTATGTATAACTCATGGTCATATTCCGGAAGGTCCGATAACATACGAATCGGTATACTTTAGCAGTTTGACGCTTTAGGTCCTTCTAATGTGCAAACTTGCGTAACTTATCATTTAATAGTATTGAAGCCTCATCTAATTCATATTAGGCATTCTTGGAAGTATTATTAAACATCATAATGCTTCGGGCTCGATAAAAGGTCATTCAGAGGTATAATTAAACATATTGACACTTCTAGTCCCTTATACTTGCAAAGTTGCGCGTAACTTCTCTTTTAGGCATAAAAGCCTTGGATTGCCAATGATTGGCATTCCCGAGAGTATAATCAAATATCATGAGGCTCTCGGTTTGTTAAAAGGTCACTCAGAGGTAAGAATTTACATGTTGACGCTTTTAACCCTTTTCTGCGCAAACTTTCAATTATTTACATAAACGGCTACACTTGATTAACAAGTGGCTCATTTGTGAATATAAAATCATAAAAGGTAATTAGAAACTTATTTTTGGTATGATAATACTTCCAGTTATTTCATAATCAAAGTTTTTCGATTTTTCGAAAAATTAGTCCCTTGAATTCAATGTTTGACTTCATTAGGGTTTATTACACGTGTCAATACTTCATTGGACGTGATTTTTACGAGGTGTTACATCCTCACCCCCTTAAAAGAAATCTCGACCTCGAGATTTGCTAGAATGATGGGAGTATTTTCTGAAGTAGCATGGACTTACTTTCATAGTATATTTGGGCTTCTAAGGGTATCCCAGTTGACCTATACAATAGGTACATACTCTCCTTCGGAGCTTCTTAACGTGTCGATTCTTAGTCTATACAGGTTTATTGTCTAATCATAAAGTTTCATTAGTCTGCCTATCATTACGTGATAATGTTTTGTGGTTATAGGCGAAACACATCCTTTGGTTACTAGTGTGTAATATATTGCGAGCTCCGCCAAGCTCCTTAAATAGGTTTTAGCTTATAAGCTACTTGATCTTGATACATTTGATTTCCTTCGAATGATTCTATATATTCAGAGCTTAACTATCCTGATAATTTAACAAATTTGGCACACAGAGATGTCCGTACTCTCAGGCTTTGGTTCATCTGTCGATGTCGGTGTCAGATAAATGACACATTCTCTTTACAAATGCAAGGATGTCCTAAGTAGAGATACTTATAAGGACATTTTATATTGGATATCTTCTTTGAATACTACTAGTCAACTTCAGTACAATATGATCATTGGGATATCTCAGGGGTTCCATGCATTAAACCTCCATACTGATCAGGCATGGAAGCAATCTATGGGACACACTAGGATACGCCAATCCTCATATGGCACTCTTATCAAACATAGTTTGGCATTCGCAGGCGATATGACATAATGAGAAAATAATAAAATAAAGTAATATATATATATTGTCGTACTCTTTCTGGGGAAAAGTATTCCAGATTCTTATGAAAGGATTTATCTCCGAGGATGGGAGAGAGAGTACATTAGAATTTTATGACTGAAGATTTCTGACAAGAACAAAATAAATGGTTCCTATTACCAAATGAATCATTTACTTAGTTGCAATCCAACAACTGCTATTCATCACCCTGATGGCCTTAACACATACTAACCATGGTTTCATTAAACTATACAGGCCAATATGGCACTAACATTCTTAATGAATGTCATTAAAATATCAATATCACTTAGCCTAGGTCACAAAAGACCATCAATGGCATTTAAGGGTTGGACCTAGTCCATCACCCTTTTTGACAGGGGACCAAAAAGTCACATCTGTCTTTATTATATTAATGAATTTGGATAGCTTGAAAGTTTGCCATAAGGATATCAGAAAAGAGTGATTCTTAATAGATATAAAATATCGATCTAAGGTTTGTTGGAGTATTCTCTAAAGTATCACCGGCCAATTTATATCTTGCGTTAAATGACCGGAGTCCTAGTCAGGCGGAGACAACAGTTCTCACCAGTTACCGTTCATTATAGAATCATATGTGCCAGCATCAAATAAATTTCTGCATAAATTGCTTGATAAGGAAAAGTACCTGTTATATAATTATTCTGCATCATCTCCTGGGTGTTCCTCTGGGAGTCTCATGCATTTGTTCCCTTGGCCTCTCCAGGCTTCCTTATAAGTTTTGGGCAGTTGGTTTTGATGTGCCCTTCCTCGTTACAATTGTAACATGTCGCGTTCTTCAACTCCTTGCAATTTAAAGTTTTGTGACCCTTGGTCTTGCAAATTCCACACAATTTAGCACTTGGGTCAATCGTACATTTTCCAGAATGTTGTTTTCTGCAGTTACTGCATTTGGGCTTGTTATTGAACTGACTCGAGCTTTTCCTAAAATCGGAATCTTTCCTATGCTCAGAGCTTCCCTTCTTCTTCTTGTTAGATTGATGCGAGTTTTCCTCGTCTTCTTTCCTCTTTCCCTCGCTAGAAGTTTTAACAGACTTATTCATGATAGCATCTAAAGTGAGAAATAAGGATAAGTCCACCGCGGACCTATATGTGGTAGGCCTAGATGCTTTAACATTTCCCTTTATCTCTGGTGCTAGGCCTCCAATGAAACGCGCTATGCGTTTAGGTTCAGGGGTGACTAAATAAGGAACTAGGAGGGACATAGTGTTGAAACTTGTCACATATGCCTGACAATCCAAATTCTTCATGACCAGAGTCAAGAAGTCTGATTCTATCCTTTCTACCTCATGCTGAGGGCAATAGTTTTCCTTGACTAATGCAGTAAATTGATCCCAAGATAAGTTGTAGAGTAGGACCTTTCCCGTGGCTTGGAGCAATGATCTCCACCATGCCAACGCTTCTCCTTTGAATGATTGTGAAACAAATTTCACAACATCTTGCTCCGCACAACTACTGATGTCAACAACAGTGTCCATCTCATCGAGCCATGTCATGCAGTCGATGGCCCCTTCCTCTCCTGTAAAGTCTCTGGGCTTGCAGGAGACAAAATATTTATATGAACAGGTTTTAACATGTGGCTCTTCGTTAAGCACAACCTGTCTAGACGGAACACTCCTCTGATTTGACGAGTTATGAACATCGTCTTCCCTTGACTCATGTGATTTAGAAGGGGGCTTATTACGAGCCACAGATAGAGTCTTAGAGCGGGTATCATATGAATCATCATACTGTCTGTCAAGAGCTCGAGTAACGGCATCATCTATTAATGCATGCAGTTCCGCTCCAGTTATATTAATCCTGGTAGTATCATTGTTTACCTTCAAGTGGCTGTTAACTTCATCTGATCCAGCCATGTAGCCTGATTGCTACATAAATATTGACAATGATTTACTCAAAGGTTATTATGAAATTATCATTTTTGATGATTTATTAACCATGGTAATATAAACCATATGGGTTAATTTGTTAGTTAGTATTTTCATTATAATTTATCCTAGTATATAAGACATTAAGGATATTAAAGTGGCACAACGGCCTTGTCACGAGGACAGATTTGAATTTATAAGTCATGATCGTTTGGGATCAAGGCATTTAAGGTTTGAGCATAGTCGATTACTTTTCTTGACAGAGAGTCGAAGACTACAACTGCCTTTTGTCTTTTAGGACAATAGATATAGCCCGTGGGCATTTCCCTTCTGAGGGATGTTTATGATATGATCATCTTTTCAGATGCTATTAGTCAATATCGTTTGGATCATACCGACTATTATGCTTGGACATGGTCCAACATTTTTAGGCAGGAGGTCAAAGACCACCACTGTCGTTGTCTTATCGGACAACATGTTTAGCCCTTAGGCACTTCATCACTAGTGGATGTTTATAATATGTTCATCTTTTAGGATGATATAAGCCATGATTTCTAGATCATTTGGCCAAATCAGGAAAATTGAAAATTTCCAATATAGGGATGACTATTGCGATTTTCTCATATCACTTTTGTCAAGAGTGTTTAACACGCTCTTAGGTGTTTAAAAATGTGATCATCTGTATTCGATGATTTAAGCCATGATTTCTAAATCACTAGGCTAGATAAGAAAATTGGAAGAATCCAATATAAGAATGACTGTTGTGAATTTCTCGAATCACATTTGTCAAGAGTGCTAACACGTTCTTAGGTGTTAACAAGGAATCTGAATCTCTTGAATAGGTTTTTACCATCTTGGCCATGTCTAAAATGACACGTAGGCTAGGTTTTACCTTTAATATTCTTTTCAATATGTATACTGGTAGGAAAGGGATGATATTTATTTTATTCAGGATTTTTATCATAAATCCTAATTTACAAGTTAATAATGGTACAAATGGTCTAGTCACGTAGACAAGTTTAATTTATGAGCCCAGATTTTATGAAATCGAGGCATTAAGGTTTGAATCAAAGTTCATTACCTTTTCTTGACAGGGAGTTATAGGCTACGACTGTCTTTAGTCTTAGAGGACATTAACTATAGCCCGTAGGCACTTCCCTTCTAAGGGATGTTTATAATATGATCATCTTATAGGATGATATAAGCCATGATTTCAGAGAATCGAGGCATTAAGGTTTGAATCAAAGTTCATTACCTTTTTCTTGACAGGGAGTTGTAGGCTACCACTGTCTTTAGTCTCAGAGGACGTTAATTATAGCCCGTAGGCAATTCCCTTCTAAGGGATGTTATTTTCCATTTATTTCATATTTCATGTTTAGAATGAAAACTTAGTTTAATCAATCCATTATATGAAAATAAAAGTACAGAGTTACCCTAAGCGGGTCTTTGAAGGGATAATGTGTCCTCGAAGGGACTGAAAGATAAATATGTCCTTATAAGGACTATTAAGGAAACGATCTTCAGCAAAAGGAGTTTCTTCTTCAAGTTATTTCTGAATGCTCTCTCCTTGGATGCTCATTTCATTCTAGCCGTGCTACGAAGCTCAGCATTTCAGGGCTCCAGATTGTGGAGAATTTCTACTACAGCTTCTTCGCTTGGCGACGTATCCAATATATATAAAAATTTGGAAGTAACAATTTCCAGATTAGGATTGAAAGTATTCCTATGTTAAGTCTAGACTCAAAAGGTCAAAGGATGTGCTACTGTGTCATTGAGATTAAACACTAAGGGCTAGTGTTTAATTCACTCAACGTTGGCTCTGATGTGTGTAAAATGCAACATATAAATTACATCAAATGAGGCATAAAACTAACCCTTTTTAAGTACTAATGTTGGAAAAAGAGTGTTTTTGTCTTCCTTTTGTATTTTCAGGATTAAATGAGCTCAAATTCACAAAAGAAGCAAAAAGACAGCTAAATCTAACATAAATACAAGAAAAGGAACATAAGTGGACTGCCCGACCCCTCAACGGCATCTTCCCAAGCAAAATAGAGAAGGCAGAAGACTGAACACGCCCCGTGCTCAGCCAGCACGGGGCCGTGCCCAAGAAGCAGCAGAAAAGACAAACCTATAGAAGCTTCTATTGCCCACCACGGGGCCGTGTCCAGTGAACACGGGGGCGTGGCGAAAGTACAGCAGGCGCATTAATTGTAATTGCGAATTACAATTAATGAAGAGAGAGAATGTCAGACAGGCACGGGGGCGTGTCCAGTGGACACGGGGCCGTGCCCAGCCTTCTGTTCAGCCTATAAATAGGAGTGCTTGGTTTCATTTCAACTCATCCCTTGGCACACCACCTCTCTCACACTTCATCCACCACCCACCACCATCACAACACCATCATCCACCACCATCATCCATTGTCCATCGTAGAGTGTGTGAGTCGTCTCGGGATCCAAGATTGATCGTAAGAGTTCTTGACAATCAAGGCCATGTTTGCCTAAGTCTCTTACATCACTTGGTGAAGACAAAGTGTCTAGTATAATACTTTTTATTTCTAATCTTTTGCACTTTTTATTTGGTTTTGTATTAATGACTTTAATAATTAGTTACTTATGTTGAAGGTGATCTTTCCTTATCGTTTGTCCGTGGTGTCTTGGCATTATTTTACTGTCTATATAAAATAAAAGATTTACACCATTCATATCTCCACGGTCTATATGGAGGTATGTTGGCTACCTGGTCGGGGGGTTAAGGGAACGGTTTGGTAAAGGTCTTGCCATTGTTCAGCATTTAGAGGTCCTGCAATGGACCTGGGTTAAATTTAGTAGGACCTCCTTCAATGCTTCACGGTATTGGATGGCGGGGGTCCAAACTCTTTGATCCCCTCATAAGTTAACTACTATTAATACTATAACCCGGCTATTTAGGACTGTATCCCTGCTGACTCAGACTACTTAGCCGAGGGTAACGTCACCGCCAAAAGCGGGGCCTACCATAATTTGCATTAATAAC
Source organism: Helianthus tuberosus (assembly GCA_030545235.1). Taxonomy (NCBI): domain Eukaryota; kingdom Viridiplantae; phylum Streptophyta; class Magnoliopsida; order Asterales; family Asteraceae; genus Helianthus; species Helianthus tuberosus. The sequence continues at coordinate 186,379,424 of CM060354.1, forward strand.
TTAATTAATTATCTTCCAATAATCCACCCTTTTAGGATTGTATCCTTGCTGACTCAAACTACTGGGGTGAGGGTAACGTCACCTTCAAAAGAGGGGCCTACTACAATAACTAAGATAATCTCTTAATTATGTGCAAAAGTGCGGGAATAATCAAAGGTTATACTAGATACGAGTCGGAACCAAGTGATTCATCTTGTCTATCTGTTTTTCTTTTTATTTTATTTTCAGCATTTTAGTTAGTTTTTATTTTTCTTAGTTTAAAACCTTTTCTAACTTTGTATTTTGATTAGACGTTGAGGATAAACCGGTACTAAAAGCTCTTGTGTCCTTGGACGACCTCGGTATCTTACCAACGCTATACTACGCCCACGATGGGTGCACTTGCCCATATGTGTGTTTAGTGTTAGTAAAATATCGTGTTTTATAAATTTAAAACTTGGCTAAAAATAAGTGTTAAATGGGCTTAAAATATACACCTAATATATATAACACTTCACACGCATCAAGTTTTTGGCGCCGCTGCCGGGGACACAAGGATTTTAAGAAAGTTAGGAATCAACGGCCTAATCATATTTTTATTTTTCTTTTTAATTTTTTTAGGATTTTATTAGTTTTTCAGCTTCTGCAGAGCTCAGCACGGGCCGTGCCCGCTGAACATGCCCCCGTGCTAAATCATTGGAACTGGCAATCCTGTTTTAAGTCAGTCAGTAAGCTGAACACGGGGCCGTGCTCACTCAACACGCCCCCGTGCCCAAGATTCACTTACTGAAAACAGAACCGTTAGATCCCGACGGTTGGTAATTTCTGACATAAACATGAGTGATAGTAATTGTTTTTACTTTCGGCACTCTTATGGTACGTGGTGTCAATTATGTGGAGGCGAACATAAAGAATTAGAATGTTACTTTCTAAATTATAGGCCCCACTACATAGACCCACCGATTCCTTATAACCTTAAGAGGGGCGAAAGTAAAAATAAGCACTATCTCTCCCTCGAATGCGCCCAGCCAGATATTCTAAGGGAAATGCTCCTTGACGAGTTATTTCAACTAGAAAAGCTAATTCTGGATTGGTTAAAAGAGCTTAGGAAGGACTTTATTGATCCGCCCCAAGACTATAACCATGAAGAAATGTTGGAACCGCATTCCGACAACCTCGCTGCTCCCAAAAATACCTTCATACCTAGCAAAGACTTGGAAGATAGTCGTCCCTGTGCCGATTGTGCCGTGAAGGACTCTCCATCGACTTCGTTCGGTGCATACATAGACCTGAGCGATTCGGCATACACCTTCTTTAACGAGAGCCCGGGAAAGGGTTGGACTTGTCCACCTAGAATGAAAATAGGAATTACCCTCACCGACAACCTCTTGCGTTCTCGCCTTAGTTTAGGACAATTAAGGTATCTTAGGCACTTTGGGGTTGTTCCGACCAATCAGGAGCCACCCGATACTAGTGAGTTCCTTAAAAAAACTAGACAGCTTCATAAACAGTCCCTCGACACGGGGCCGTGCCCGGCCAACATGCCCCCGTGTTCACCAAAAGATTCCCTTCTGATCAGTACGTCAGAATACGGACAACTGTGTCAGAACTCCACCTGAACACGGGGCCGTGTCCAATGGACACGGGGCCGTGTCCAGGATGCTGTCGTTTTCTATAAATGCAGCCAAGAATTCTGCACATTTGGACCAACTTGGGACAGAGATTTGAAGGAATCTTCTCTCAACTATCCTAGGTAAGTCTAAAAGAAGGTTCAAACAACCCATCTTGTCCTTTCCTCTTTTAGCCATTTCCTTCTTCTCCATCTTTCTCCAAGAACTACCATTAAAAAGTTTGAATTCTTCCAACTTTGTGGTAGGGATTAATGAGTTTTGTTCAAGGAATCTTGGTAAAAATATGTTGTGTAACATTGTTTTAAGTTATTAATAAAAAGACCCCACAAGTTCAGAAAATAACTTAAAATTTCAAGTTTCCTTGCTCCAAAATTCTGCAGAAAGATGAACACGTGGCCGTGCTCAATGAGCACGGGGCCGTGTCCGGTCACTGTTTCATCAAATAAACTATTTTTCAGTTTATTTTTCGTAGAATGTCAAGTGAAAATAGCGAAACATCTTCCGTGCATTCATCAAGCAGCCGAAGAGGAAGGAGGCCCTCCGTTGAAGCTACACTTGTGCACTATGTGATAGCATTAAGGGAGGCTCTCGACGAAATGACGTCTGTAGAGGACGTCCTAATCGACCGTATTAACGATCTTACGGTGGGACTCGAAAGCAGCTTCCAAGAAATTAACCTCTTGCACCAGAGGTTAAATATTCTTGTAGCACCCCCGATGGAACCAGTCCTCCCTCAACAGGATTGGAACCTGGCACTCGGAATTAACAACCCTACCGGGTGGGAAGACCTTCCAGCGGAACCTCCCGCGGAGCACCAACAAGAGATCCCGGTGGAAATCGAAACTCCTCAAACTAATGCCAATGAGCCTTCTTTTCTCCTTCCAAGGGAGGTGGAGGAGTGGCTCGCCAACATGTGAGGAAAGCTGCACTGGGAAGAAGGAGTTCTAAAAGGCCTTGTCTAACCAAGATTAGTAGCTTCTTGGAAATTTTGCTAATTAAAATAAAGTAGAGGCTAGAACTCCATGGTTTAATATTTCTTTGTTTTCATATCTAGTTTAATATAAATTTAGGACTATGTAAGGTCTCTCTATGAGTGCAATGAAATGATGGTTTTTTAAAGTTTGGATGGTTCATATTAAATAAAACACACTCATGGTGGTAAGGGATGAAAAGGGGAACGGGAAAAATGACCCCATGCATAAGAACAAGGCAACCCGGCATCAATCTCTCCATTACAGAAGGTTCAACATGGGCCGTGTCCAACCAACACGGCCCCGTGCTGAATCCCCTGCAGAAAAATGTCCACTTCAGGTAACTGGACACGGGCCGTGTTCACCAGACACGCCCCCGTGTCCAGGCTTCTGTTTCTTTTCTTTAATTTTCGTTACTGGCACCTAAACACGGGGCCGTGTCCGGTCCCCACGGGGCCGTGTCCAGACTGCCAGTAACATAAATCTGTGCTTTTAACACCATATTACACATCTAATCGACCTAAAAAATTATTTTTGGGACACATTGAGGACAATGTGTAATTTAAGTGTGGGGGGGATGCTAAAACCTTGAAATTTTGCAAGTCCTAATAACAAGCCTTACACAAAACTCTATTGGAACCGCTAAACACCCCAATTTTTTTTTCAAAAATTTTCATTTTTTTTTTTACTTGTCTAAAGTTTAAGTTAGGAATCATAAGATTAATAAGGTTATATTTTTACAAATTTACAACCGAGAGCGTCGTGATAACAAGAACCAACATAAGAAAATTATGAAACGGCATGACAAGCTTAGTTAAAATTTGATTATATATACTTGATCACATAGAAAAACCCGTTCCCACAAAAAGTGAGTTTTTGAGCCTTTATTGTGCATACAAATTTACATCTTTAGACTAAATGCTCATTTTTCATTTCTTGTGTGAATAGCCGCTTGGTTCTTACGACTCTAGAACTTGCCACGACGATTCATTCCCGGTCCTTACCAACTTAAACCCAAGTAAGTAAATGATGGAGGCATTAGGACTAACCTTTTCATTTCTACACCATTATTTTTCTTTTTCTTTTACCACCTACCCAAAAATCCCCCTAGTTAGCCCCTTTGAGCCTAAACCTTTTCATTTCATAACCCAAACCAAACACCCTTTTACCCACCAAAACCTTTTTCATGTTTAACCCTTTGTTTTAGTAACAAGTTCGGTTTTTCGTATGATCGTTCAAAAAAAAAATGTGTTGATGATGAAGCAAAAGAAAATAAACAAACAAGTTCATCAAAAATAACTTTGTTTGAATAATAGCTTCATCAAAATAAAAGTTACAAAAATAGAAAGTCCTACGAAAACCGACACTTGTTACGCTTTTTCACCCTTTTTCTACTAACCACTAACCCAACCACCTACCTTTAACCCTAGCCTAACCCTTCACCTACAAAGTCCTCTTGATATTTACAAAGGTATAAAAGTTAAAAAGGAGGAGGATTGATTGCTTGGCAAGCTTATGGTAGGAATAAGTTCCATGTCGCTCTCGAGTGATTCACTAAAAATACACCTTCGGCCGAGTGTGAGTGATTTCTCCCGTGAGGTATGTGAACTTGTATATAAATGGAATTTTAAAAAGGCATGTTATGCCCAAATAAGTAATTTCTCCTATGAAACGTTCTAAACAAATCATAACGAATAGGATTGTAAATAGATAAAAATAAAACCCAAAAAGATCTTGGATTCCCAACACTCTATGACAAGCCAAAACCTTCTCTTCTACCCATTCCATTTGGGAGTGTGAGCCACATATTAAAGAGTTTTGCTTGAGGACAAGCAAAAGTTCAAGTGTGAGGGTATTTGATGTGTGTAAAATGCAACATATAAATTACATCAAATGAGGCATAAAACTAACCCTTTTTAAGTACTAATGTTGGAAAAAGAGTGTTTTTGTCTTCCTTTTGTATTTTCAGGATTAAATGAGCTCAAATTCACAAAAGAAGCAAAAAGACAGCTAAATCTAACATAAATACAAGAAAAGGAACATAAGTGGACTGCCCGACCCCTCAACGGCATCTTCCCAAGCAAAATAGAGAAGGCAGAAGACTGAACACGCCCCGTGCTCAGCCAGCACGGGGCCGTGCCCAAGAAGCAGCAGAAAAGACAAACCTATAGAAGCTTCTATTGCCCACCACGGGGCCGTGTCCAGTGAACACGGGGGGCGTGGCGAAAGTACAGCAGGCGCATTAATTGTAATTGCGAATTACAATTAATGAAGAGAGAGAATGTCAGACAGGCACGGGGGCGTGTCCAGCGGACACGGGGCCGTGCCCAGCCTTCTGTTCAGCCTATAAATAGGAGTGCTTGGTTTCATTTCAACTCATCCCTTGGCACACCACCTCTCTCACACTTCATCCACCACCCACCACAATCACAACACCATCATCCACCACCATCATCCATTGTCCATCGTAGAGTGTGTGAGTCGTCTCGGGATCCAAGATTGATCGTAAGAGTTCTTGACAATCAAGGCCATGTTTGCCTAAGTCTCTTACATCACTTGGTGAAGACAAAGTGTCTAGTATAATACTTTTTATTTCTAATCTTTTGCACTTTTTATTTGGTTTTGTATTAATGACTTTAATAACTAGTTACTTATGTTGAAGGTGATCTTTCCTTATCGTTTGTCCGTGGTGTCTTGGCATTATTTTACTGTCTATATAAAATAAAAGATTTACACCATTCATATCTCCACGGTCTATATGGAGGTATGTTGGCTACCTGGTCGGGGGTTAAGGGAACGGTTTGGTAAAGGTCTTGCCATTGTTCAGCGTTTAGAGGTCCTGCAATGTACCTGGGTCAAATTTAGTAGGACCTCCTTCAATGCTTCACGGTATTGGATGGCAGGGGTCCAAACTCTTTGATCCCCTCATAAGTTAACTACTATTAATACTATAACCCGGCTATTTAAGACTGTATCCCTGCTGACTCAGACTACTTAGCCGAGGGTAACGTCACCGCCAAAAGCGGGGCCTACCATAATTTGCATTAATAACTTAATTAATTATCTTCCAATAATCCACCCTTTTAGGATTGTATCCTTGCTGACTCAAACTACTGGGGTGAGGGTAACGTCGTCACCTTCAAAAGAGGGGCCTACTACAATAACTAAGATAATCTCTTAATTATGTGCAAAAGTGCGGGAATAATCAAAGGTTATACTAGATACGAGTCGGAACCAAGTGATTCATCTTGTCTATCTGTTTTTCTTTTTATTTTATTTTCAGCATTTTAGTTAGTTTTTATTTTTCTTAGTTTAAAACCTTTTCTAACTTTGTATTTTGATTAGACGTTGAGGATAAACCGGTACTAAAAGCTCTTGTGTCCTTGGACGACCTCGGTATCTTACCAACGCTATACTACGCCCACGATGGGTGCACTTGCCCATATGTGTGTTTAGTGTTAGTAAAATATCGTGTTTTATAAATTTAAAACTTGGCTAAAAATAAGTGTTAAAGGGGCTTAAAATATACACCTAATATATATAACACTTCACACGCATCAGCTCTGATACCAACCTGTCACACCCCGACTTTCCACGTGTCACCGGTGGGCCCGGTGGGGAGTATCGTGACGTAGTTGATATCATCATAGTCAAACAACACAATATAAAAATGCACAGCGGAAGCAAAAGATAAATATATTACAATCCGAATATAAAGTAATATCGAGTATTACAACGGAAAGTAAAGGATCCACAGGCGGATCTTAAAATATAAATATTGTTCAACAGACTTTAGACGCCTAGAACTTGCAAGATTCCTTATTATCGTCCTGAGCAGCTTCCAGCCTATTACGTACTTGTACCTGTCACTTAGACTTTGGAAAATACGTCAGATTTCACTGGTAAATACACTCAACTGACTCATTTTGGAAAATGATTGAAAAATGATTTGAATGCACGTGGCACAAAATATCTTTTATAATTTGATTAAAATGCACGAGGCAAAATTAATCTTTTTATACTTGGGACAATTTTATTAATAAAGATCTTGTATCCGATTTACATGTTTGTCCAACATTTAGGGCCGGTGATTCTACAATACAAACCGGTCAAGATTAATCGACTCACCATAAATATAACTCACAAGAAGACAGCCTTACGAGTGAGTATATCTTTTACATACGCAACAGGAGGTGTTATGCCTACACCTTGTGCTTAAGTTATGGCCATTCACTTTTTAAATGAGCCAAGGATATCCAGGACACGGTCATTAACCCCTAAAGTTATTTGTTATCAATCAATACAGATTAAAACGGGATTATGCAATTTAATCATCTCCGATTAAAATGTTTCTACACCCGACCAAGCGGTATTTTTATAATATCGTATCCCAAGCCCGTATAAGGGAAAATAAGTTAAGAGTATTTACCTGAGCTAGCTCCTATCTTAAATAGCAAGTATTTTAATAACTCAGCCGTATTCACTTAAGTAAGCGTAGGTACAATTTACCGGAAGGCTCTAGTCTGGAATGATGGTATAAATAACCAATTAGAATGCTAACGGGTCTTTAATTAAGCCTAAGCTTAGACCGGTTAGTCTTAAGGAAATATACGGTTCAAACGCATGATTAAGCGAAGACCGGAATAGAATGTGTTTTAGACCCGACAAGTTTGAAGACTTGTATAATATGGGTAATCTAAACACTTTCTGGATTTTGAGATAAAAATGATAAGGTTTGACCCGTTTCGGCTAACTTATGCAAACTAGTTACATAAACCGAACGCGCAAGAGGCGTAACGGGTAACCATAAGAGTCATATACATGTTTCCTAAGTTAATATGCCTTAAACATGTTGTGATATCAGTAGGATATCTTCCATTATGCCCGAAACGAGTTCAATCTCAAAATAAGCCCCGTAGGGGTATTTTGGTCATTTTAAAGGTTATAAAAGAGTTTAAATGGAGTTATGAGATTCGGGTCCGAATACATCAGTAAAATAACTTATTTTAATAGGTCATATCAGTTGGTAATAAGCCATATATGGCAAAAAAATGGTTTTAAACCCAAACTATGCGTTTAATACGCTTTAAAGGCCATTTTAAGCGATTTCCGGGTTATACAAGAAATCTGAGTTTTCTGATCAGTTTATAAAGTTCAAAATACTTTATTTATTATATAAAATCAGTAGCAATTGGATTGGTGTCAAAATACTATGTAGAACTCATTTTATGACCGAAAGGGTATAATCGGTATTAACCTAATTAATGCCATAACCTTAGGTTATGAGCAGGTTAAAAATAATTAAAAATCTTTGAAAATCCCAAAATATTATATTACATCAGTGGATAAAAGGTTTGGTGTCAAAATTTGGGTTTAGATAGGCTTTATGCTAATTGCGCCTTTTAATTACTAAAAGGCGTTGTAATTACGCCAATGAGCATAACTCCTAATCTAGACCTCCAACTGATGTAAAATTTTAGGGACAACTTTATAAATTAGTAATAAGGATTATTGTCCTTTCACATTTCCAAAATTCTCGTTTTATGGTCAAAAGGGCATATTGGTCAACATTTAAGCAACTAACGGAAACATGTAAACGAATCGGATAATCATTGAACCAACCACAGAGGGTTATGCTAACATGTAGCCTGGTCCTAAGGAAACTCTAAGGTATTTCCAAATCATACTAAATCGGGTCAGAACTGAAGTCAAAGCAAAAGTCAAAGTTTTGCGACTTTTGGTTCCGAACCGGGTCTAAACAGGAAATTGTCGGATCAAACAAGCTTAGATCAGTTCTTATACTTATTACCAAGTTATATGAGTGATAAAATAGGTTACATGCCTTCTACATTGCTAATTACATGTTAATTTGAAAATTAAGCTTCTGTTGACTTTTTCTAAACAACTTTGACCCGACATTTGATCTAGTTAGAGTGGAAATCTGAGGGTGCCCTTATAAGGGTTTATTGCCCACATAAATACCAACTTATAACTACCTTCAATTTGACTAATCACTGGACCATTAGTGATTAATCGATAAGTCAACCGTTAATTACGACGGTTTGACTTTTAAGCTAAATACTAAGCAAAACTTGATTAGGGAAGGTTAAGCATACTTACAAAAGCCTAATGCACGATTAGGGATGACTAGAGACTGATCAAAAGCTCCAGAGAGTCCCACAAATGCAGGTGGAATGAGTGATCAAAATGGTTGCAATATAAGGCCTTTTTATAGTGTTCTTGGATCAATTTGATAATGACAAATCATGCTAGGAGTGATCCCTGATCATTAACACCTGTCCCTAAGCCCTAAAATTAGTAGGGGACGCGCATGGAAGTGAAAAAGGGCAATACTTGACGTTTGAATGGGCTGAACAGGCAAGAAAACGATTTTCTGCATCTGGGAGACTTCTTGCGCACCGCAACAACCACAGTGTTGAGGTGCGCAAGCCTATGGCCAGCAAAAAGGATTTTCAAATGTTGAGAGTTTTAGTCCCTGCTCTCCCAAACGCCATTTCTGACTCGTCTAAGGCCCGTTAAACCATTTTTAAGGCTCTACAATGATGCCTAAGCATAGAGAACATGAAACATGCTCAAAAATATGCCGGATGTCGGTTCGTTTGGTCGTACGGTCACGTTGTTCGGCTAATTACGACGAAACACGGACGGACGCGAAAAACAATCCAAACGACGCGACGAATGGAATTTTATCAAGCCAAACACTAAAATAAAATATTTTAGTGCTTACATAAATTTTTGGGTGTCCGGGAATACCCAGAATGTAAGATATGCGCGTAAACGCAAACTTGTGCGCTTTTTGACACTTTTAGTCCCTGCATGACTTAAAAGTTTATTTTTGCGCACTAAACACCTCAAAGCCTATATCTAAGCTATGAGAAGGATAATTAAGGTATGTATAACTCATGGTCATATTCCGGAAGGTCCGATAACATACGAATCGGTATACTTTAGCAGTTTGACGCTTTAGGTCCTTCTAATGTGCAAACTTGCGTAACTTATCATTTAATAGTATTGAAGCCTCATCTAATTCATATTAGGCATTATTGGAAGTATTATTAAACATCATAATGCTTCAGGCTCGATAAAAGGTCATTCAGAGGTATAATTAAACATATTGACACTTCTAGTCCCTTATACTTACAAAGTTGCGCGTAACTTCTCTTTTAGGCATAAAAGCCTTGGATTGCCAATGAATGGCATTCCCGAGAGTATAATCAAATATCATGAGGCTCTCGGTTTGTTAAAAGGTCACTCAGAGGTAAGAATTTACATGTTGACGCTTTTAACCCTTTTCTGCGCAAACTTTCAATTATTTACATAAACGGCTACACTTGATTAACAAGTGGCTCATTTGTGAATATAAAACCATAAAAAGGTTAATTAGAAACTTATTTTTGGTATGATAATACTTCCAGTTCTTTCATAATCAAAGTTTTTTGATTTTTCGAAAAATTAGTCCCTTGAATTCAATGTTTGACTTCATTAGGGTTTATTACACGTGTCAATACTTCATTGGACGTGATTTTTACGAGGTGTTACACTTCTGGTGGAATTATCCCGCGCTACGCGGCGGGAATTCTAATGGTATCAGTTCGGATCATTAGGTTACGCACATTTATACATCAAAAGGCATCGACACGTGTTTTTCGTCAATCAAAAACTCCATAATTTAAGTGGTATAAACCATGAAGATTTTCTGATCTCATACACCAGGTAACAAAGTTGTTTAAAAATATAAATTTAACATGCTAAAGATTAAAGAACAATAAACTTAACGACCTGATCCACATGCAATCTTAATTCTTTAGTTTAAACTCAAAAATAACCCTCCGACCCTTGGTAGCTACCATGACTGGCCTATAGTAATTTAGAATTCAAATTCACGTTCAATTAAGGCTCTAGTAGACAATTAACTGATGTGAAATCAATTAAAAAAATCCTGCCGAGGAGAACTAAAATCCCATCGGAATCTGCGGCAACACAAACAAAAAACATGTTATAATAAATGTAAACTACCTGATGGTTTGTTTTGCTATACAAAATTACTTTGTAGATTCTAAACTCAATAACCATTATGCTGACTAAGTATTAAATAAAGCAATTAAACATTAAAATGGCACCTTCAGTAAGCAATCTCAAACATAAAATGAAATCTTCATTAGCTAGTTAAGAATCTTTAGTTATAAATCCAAATTACCGGATGGTTTGTTTTAATATACAAAAATTGCAGATGGATGATTATGATCTCAAGTTCCAGGCCATTGTGTTCATCGGTGAGAGACATTCGTGGTTTGATCAACTTTGCATACGCTTCCCACGGGAACATACACGGTTCATACCGAGAACCGGGAAGTCACCAAATCAGGGAACTAAGAAGCTTACACTAAATCCTTAAACGGGTTGGTCATATCTCTAGGTGGTTAGCTTCGATGATCCGACCGGGTTGAAACCTTGAACTGCTCTCCCTAGCCTAAAGAAAATAAGTGTTTTAACAGACAAATTACCTGGTGAACCGATTGTGACTTCTCGATTTATGGTTGATGCCTTAACTGTTTAGCCTCTTCAACATGAACTCCAGATCGCCTCTTTTGATTCCAAAAAAAAAAAAACAGAACGGTTGTAAATAAGATTAAAGAGAGAATAAGGCATTGATGGGGAAAAAAACAATTAAGGATTTTGAACAGCAATTTACCTTTGATTGGAAATGAGATTAAAGAAGGATTTATAAAAAGCATATTTAATTGACATGAATAACACCTGATTCCTTCAACATGATGACCATTTCTTGTACCATCACCCTCCCTGTTCAACACCATCCTCGAGTTAACCCTAAAAGGAGAACTTCATCAGCCGGAAATCAAAGCTAAGATCAGACGGATTCCGTAAACCCTAATCCAGTACCTTCACCGTTGAACCAGCAAGGGCTTTCTGATCCCCCGTTAAGAAATCAATAAAAGTTGAATAGATAACACCAAATTTACCAATCGATTAATAAAAACAAATCTAAGGCTCAGAGTGAAGCTGGCTGCAAGGTGGGTTGCAGGTCTATACCTACCATCCACCACCCTTGCCGCGCCATCTTTGTGAATGATCTATATGAATGATACTCATCACAGCCTAACAACAGTCAGCTTAAACACAACCAACCACACAAAAATTCCACCAGCAGAAACCTTATAAGAGAAAGAAGGGTTTCGACGTTAGGGTTTCAGATTTGCAAGCGGCGGCCATACCGGCGGCGATGGCGGTAGTGGAAGTGACCGACAGTGGTCATAGCTAACCACACAAATGAAACACTACACAACCACCATCATCGCCATGAGCGAGGTGTGTAACCGGGGTGAGGAGGACAGCCGTAGGCCATGGCCGGCGACTCCTCGTCTGCCAATAGTACCGCCTACGCCGCCTGATTGAGATTGAGCAAATCTGAAAACGTAAAAGGACGACAGGGTTGGGTGTTTTCAGCGGTGTGTTGAAGACCGGCAGATGTCGGTCATGTGAAACCTGGAAACTTGAACTGTTCCTAAGGGGTTTCATCAATTGTTATTATACTAGTAGGGTGCCCTCGCGATGCGGCGGGGGCGACACTTTGCATTGCGGCACTCATTTCTGGTAGTTTTCTTATTCGTATAATCTTTTTAGGAAAAATTACACTTTTCGTCCTTTATGTTTATAGCTAGTTGCAATGGATGACCTTTACCTTTAATAATTACAGCCACAGTCCTTTATTTTGAAAACTTGTTACATCTTTCGTCCTTTAGCACTAACTTGGTTAAATTTTTCAGTTAAATTTATTTAGTTAAGGGCAGTTTAGTCTTTCTACTTAATTATATTTATATGTATTTATAAACAAAACAAAAACCTAAAAACAAAAAATAAAAAAACATGAATATAAAGACAAACTCACTTCATCAGTTCATCTTCTTTACCTGTTCAACCACTACCCTAGCATCACCATTCACCACCGCCACCACCAGGTCCACCACCGTCGTAAGCACCGCCACCACCCTAGCACCGCCACCCGCCGTAAGCACCTCCACCGTCTAACATTCTTCATCTCTTCGTCTTTATCCCTCTTTTCTCGCTCGATTGCAGGAGTGGAGAGATGCTAGAGGGGGTGATGAGAACCCAGATATAAGAAATCGCAGATCTACAAAAATATCTTCTACTCTGTTTCTTGAAATCTTGGCAACAAATTCGATGGATTACTCTGAGAAACCGATCGAACATGTTAGGTTTAAATCTGAGGTTTTGGAGTTTAATCAGGTGAGTTGTTGTTGGATTTGCATTTGTGGTCTCTGATTGTTTGGTTGGTTTTGTTTTTTTAGTTGTGGTCTCCGATAATTTGATCTGGATTTTGATATTCATTCAATTTTGACCTAATTTTATGATGTTATGATGATTCGTTTGTAATCGTGTGCGAATCAGATAGATTTCGGATTGTTTCGTTGTGACAAATAGGATGTCATATGGAATCGTTTCAGATCTGAAATGAAGAAATCTTTGCTTGTTTATAGACTGATTCATGATAGTTGATGTTGATTGTTATTCGTGTTTGTATTTCTGATTGTTTCTCATCTAAGATCTGCAGGTTAAACTTGTTGCAGGTTAAACTGATGGCGGAAGGTTGCAGGTCTGATTCAAGGTGAAAAGGTGTTGCCGGAAAAGGTTGCAGGTCTGATTCAAGGTGAAAAGGTGTAGTACCCGACGGTGGTGTGGCGGGGCTGCAATGGTGAAACAGATCCGGTGGTGTGGACAACAAACGGTCGTGATGTTTTGAGTTTAGAGAGAGCAGGAGGTGGTGAGTGGTGGTGCTTTCGGAGATGATGGTGCGTTGGTTGCTGGAGGTGGTAGACTGGTGGCAGGAGGTGATGGCGGCGGCGGCGGCGGTGGTTGAAAACAGGGACAAACTTCAGACCTAGCGGTGGTGGTTGTTGGTGGGTGGTGGTGGGTTTAGTGGTGGTGGCTTCTGGTTGTTTAGAGAGAGAAAGGTGTGTGTGAGAGGGAAGAGAGATAATTGTATTTGTTTTTATAAGATTTTAAATGTTATTTTTTTATTTATACTATAAATAATTAAGTAAAAAGACTAAACTGCCCTTAAGTGAATAAACTTAACTGGATATTTTAACTTGGTTAGTACTAAAGGACGAAATGTGTAACGAGTTTTCAAAATAAAGGACTGTGGCTGTAATTATTAAAGGTAAAGGTCATCCATTGCAACTAGCTATAAACATAAAGGACGAAAAGTGTAATTTTTCCATCTTTTTATTATTGTGGTGGATATATGTCATAGGTGTTACATATGTCTAGAATTTTAATTATACCCTAATTCAAGAAACACACGAATAAGAAAAAATAATCTTAAACATAATTAAAAGTTATATAAAGTAGCACACAAATAAGGAAAGATAAGTCTTAAACATAAATGTTGAAAACTAAAAGCTCAAATGTCAAGTACTTGCATGACGAGGTTAAAAATTTAGTGATCATATGGCTTAAACATCTCAAGGATCTCATCCATATTGTCACGCCACCATTTCTCATAATTGAGATCAACGTCCTCTGGAACAGCTCGTTATTTAATCGATGTTTGAACAGAAAAAATTAATAAAACAATCAAAATCGAAACCTTAGAAGCGGGAGCTGCAACTGGATTGTTTAAATCGACGCGTTCACCTTCCAACTGAAACGAAAAAATAACATAACAGCTTGTTATTTAATCGATGTTTGAACATAAAAAATTAATAAAACAATCAAAATCGAAACCTTAGAAGAGGGAGCTGCAACTGGATTGTTTAAATCGGCGCGTTCACCTTCCAACTGAAACGAAAAAATAACATATATTATAAAATTAAAATAGAATTTATAAATTGATATGAATTAACAATCTAACCTTTGAAAGTACAACATCATATGATTGTTTTTTCGCAATCACTGGATTCGAAATTGGATCCATAATTAAATGTTAAGCAATAGAAATGGGTGCCCTACTATAATAGTATTTATAGTAGGAATATAGAGGTGAATTAGGGTTATTTTGAAATCTGGCACCCTTTTGTTTAGAAAGTTAGTTGCATAATCTGGCACCCTTTTGTTTAGAAAGTTAGTTGCATCTATTTAATTTTGAATCTACCAATCTTTTAAAAAAAACAAACGTGCATAAAATAATAATAATAATTGTATCTAGTAACTTACAAATCACAACAGGATTGTATTATGCGTTTAGCTATTTATTTAGAATTTATGGGCAGCCCATTTGAAGTCTTTATGTTTATATTTTGAGTTAAGATTTAAATATTAAGTTATCATTCCGTTGTTATTTCCTTTTGGCCGGAGGGTGTGGGAGGCGCCACCACCGCCAACTCACCAACTATGGCGCCGCCGGCACTATACCGCCACACCGAGCACTTCAAGGAGGAGCGCTATAGGTGAGCTCGCCACCATGTTAACGGGAGGAAGGAGGTGTTCAGGTGGGGCCCATTTGTTTTGCACCAATCAATTTTTTTTTTAATTTTGATTAATAGGGGGCTCCATCCCACACCGTGCAATTTAAAGGGGGCGTTATGGCTGACGTGGATCCTACGTGGCGCTTACGTGTCTTGATAAAGCCCCTAGGGGCTCCATCCCACACCCTCCAGCCTTAGTGTGTATTTTATGTCTTAGATTTTCTATTATCTATAGTTAAAAAAATAATAAGAAACTGGTACCTATAAAGTTGTGAATCCTTTCTTCTATATTTACAAATGGCCCCAAATGCTTATGGTTATGAGTCTTAAATAGTGGGGGATTCAAACAATCAAACGACGACTCAAGTATCAAGCTCAGAAAGGTATTTTGATTTCATTTTGTGTTAACCGGAAACATACAACATACATCTCTATATGTACAAGTTACAACTAACTATGAAATAATAAGAAGTTTGTTTTGTAATTATATAATTGTCGGATACACGTGATTATTTATGTTATATATTAACGTATTTGTATACATGTATGGTGGACTTGGTATTTTTACAGTAAGCTAGATCGATTGTGATTGTTTTAGCTTATTCTAGTTTGTTATCATATTATGTTTAATTCTTATTGATTAATTTAATTAATTATGTTTGAATTGATCAATTTTGACTTTATTAGCCATTAGGCTATGGGGTGTGAGGCTCCATGGGGCGCCATCCTTCGCCACATAAGCACCTATAGCGCCCATCACCACACCCACCATGGGCGCCATTGATGGGGCTCCATCGTGGGAACACCCGGTAGCGCCATCTTCTCCATTTTTAACCAATGAATTTTTTTTTTAATTTTTTTAATAGGGACTTCATCCACACCCCCCAAATTAAAGGGGGGCTCCATGGCACACGTGGATCCTATGTGGCACCTTTAAAGCCCCATGGGGCTCCATCCACACCTCATAGCCTTAGTGTAAAATGAAATTTGTTTGTATTAATCACCAACACATCATCCACTTATCACTGTGTTTTTATTTTAGTCCAAAATGAAGACACGTGGCTGTGTTTTCAGCCCACCCACTTATCACTATGTTTTTATTTGTTTAAGATAAAGGTTAAATAGTAAGAATAGAAAATATCGAAGGAAAAAAAAAAAGAAATATGATGCAAAAGTATTAAATAATAAGTGTAATAAATACGTGTGTGTTGCAACATTAAAGATTCTTTTAAATTATAAAGAGGGAGGAAGTCTAACTAATTACCTATAATTATGTTAAATATCAAGGATTTAAATGTAAGGGTGAGCGGGGCACTCCCCTAAGAGGGGAGTCCCCTCTCTTACTCACACCCAATCAGGTTATGCCACGTCAACTCCCCTCTTAAACTCCCCTCACACCCCAATTTGATGGCGGCACTCCCCTCTTAGGTGACTTGTTTTTTTATTAACAAAAAGTTTTCATTGGTTGATTGAATGGGGGGCCCACCTTCTCTCTCCTCCCCTCTTCGGTGCCTCCTCCCCGAAATTGGTCCCTTATTTCACTCCTCGCCTGGATGGCGGCACCTCCCCTCTCGGCAAAATTGGTCCCCGCACGGGGTCACCGAGGGTGCCCCGAGTACCCTAATAGGTTGAGGGACTAAAAAATAATTATGGATTAAAAGACCACTTTACCCTCATTTTAGGGGTTTATTTATAAATAAGGGGGACTAAGTTCTTAACTTTTGGGAATCCCTCCCTCATGCATTATAATATATAGTATAGATAAATGATGTACTTTTAAGAGTATTTTATATTTAAATTTTTATTTTTATTCATGTAATTAAATACACATTTATTTATAACATTTGTTTATTTTTTAAAACCATTCATATCTGATTCCTAATATAAATTTATAATCAATTAAATAATATTTTTTCCACTCACAACAACATTAAAATATAAGATAAGAAATGATAATGAAATTACCTATGTAACTAGGGGTATGTTGATGAGTAGTCTAATGTAGATTGAAAATGAATAAAATGGACACGAGGAAGGGTAAGAAGAATCTTTATGAGTGCTCTTAAAAGATGGATTTGTACATTTTTTAACATCACTGAAAAAGGTTAATTTCTATCTACATGTAGAGTATGAAGGTGATTGTGCAAACTAATTTCTGTTAGTGTAAGGGGCTGTTTGGTAGCCTCTGAATGGTCATTAAGAGGCTACCTCTTAATGGAATCATTAAGAATTTTACCAATGAGAAGATAGAAGAATGTGACATGTGATGATTTACCATTCAGAGGTTACCTCTTAACCATTCAGACTTGAGGTTACCTCTTATTCATTCAGAGGTTTTAAACCATTAAGAGGTAGCATCTGAATGGTCATTAAAAGGCTACCAAACAGCCCCTTAGTGGGTGACTGGGTGACTTAATTTATAAAATCAGAGTTGATTTGTTTTCCACTATATTTTTTTATTGGGACACTATCAATGTTATTTCGGTAATTATATACACTACAAAGTACAATGTCGGCACATGGCTCCCATTGGCCAAAATGGGCGGCGTTGAAAAATAAGTTTTTTTTTTTTTTTTTTTTTTTTTTTCGTTTTGCCCCTAGCTCAAACTAAAATTACGTTTTTGCCTCCAGCTAAAAATTACGATTTTGGCCTCAAGCCAAAATTACGATTTCGTCTGCCACTCTCCCGTTCGACCAACCAGTTTATTATTTTATATCCATTTTAAAATGACGTTTTTGCCCCCAGCTAAAAATAATATTACGATTTTGTCCCAAATAAAAATATTTTTCCTCCGCAGCTAAAAATTACGATTTTGCCCTCTGTTAAAAAATGTTTTTTTCCCCGTTAAAAAAAGTACGATTTCGCCCTCGGTTGAAAATTACCGTTTTCCCCACTTCAAAATAAAATGATGCTTTTGCCCCAAACTCAAAATTACGCTTTTGCCCTCGGTTCAAAATAAAATTGTGCTTTTGCCTCCAGCTTATAATTACGATTGTACCCGTAGTTCAAATTTATATTACGCTGTTACCCTAGGTGAAAATTTACGAATTTGTCCCTATTAAAATTTCAAATCCCCCCCCCCCCCTGGACTGCCATCACTTTAGATTTTAGCAATTTACGATTTTACCCCAGTAAAAAAATACAACTTTCCCTCAGTTAAAAATTACAATGTTGCCATTGTTTTAGGTTTAGGTGAAAATTTACGAATTTGTCCCTATTAAAATTTCAATTCCCCCCCCCCCCCCAGACTGCCATCAAATGTTATTTTTCCCCGTTAAAAAAATTAAGATTTCGCCCTCAGTTGAAAATTACGTTTTTCCCCCTTTCAAAATAAAATTATGCTTTTGCCTACAGCTCAAAAATACGATTTTGCCTTCGGTTCAAAATAAAATTGTGCTTTTGCCTCCAGCTTAAAATTACGATTGTGCCCGTAGTTGAAATTTATATTACGCTGTTACCCTAGGTGCAAAATTACGACTTTGTCCGTATTAAAATTTCAAATTTCCCCCCCCCCCTTCAAATTTACAGTACTGCCATCACTTTAGGTTTTGGCAATTTACGATTTTACCCCAGTAAAAAAATACAACTTTCCCTCAGTTAAAAATTACAATGTTGCCATTGTTTTAGTTTTTTTTTATAAAAAATATAAAAGTTTTTTTTTTATTTGTTGACTCGATTTAGTTGTTTTTCGTGTCAATGAGTTGCTGCCTAACACTCGCTCATTATTCGTCCACCGCCCCGCAACGCGGGCGGGGCATCTAACTAGTTTGGAAACATAATATAGCTAAGGGTTTTTTTTTTTTTTTTCTCAAAGTTACTTTGAAACATGGAATTTTGTACTCATGTATAAAACTTTTGACTAATGAAAGGGTAAAAAAAGGTAAATTAAATAAATTAAAAGAATGACTAAATTACCCCTCTATCAACTTAATATTGTTAAGAGTATTAGTCATTTTGGATGGATTTAGCAACTTTTTTGAAACCTCAGTGGTTCCTATGAGAAAAAAACCATTTTTTGGATGGATCTAGCAAATGTCAATAAACGTTGAGGACGATTTTAGCAATTTACTCTATTATTTCACATTCAGCTTTTATACAGTTCAAGCATTTTTTACAGCAACTCCTAGATATATCGTGTCAAACGCGACCTGTTAAGACACAAAGACGATAAGACACGAACACGAAACAGGTAAACACGAAATCTTATCGTGTCAGTTTTTCCAAACATGAACCTGAGAGTAAATAGGTAACACCAACATAACCTGTTAAAACACGAAAAAACATAGAAGCGTATCATACGACCTGTTAAAACATGAATGTCACACCCCGACCACGTAGAACATACAAAACGTGGCGGAAACATCGGGGAGTGTTGTAACAGAATTAATTGTTTCAAATTCATGGCAATTGAAGTTTCGTTTTATTGATTAAAAGTGTTACAATGTCTTAACAAACAAAGAAATACAACATAATTAACTAGTCTTGCATCTTTTATTGTCACTAAAGCCCAAGTCTGCCTATATGTATCTTGATCATCTTATGCAACAGCTCCTGAAAAACACATGTGAAAATAGGTACGTCAGCATAAAAATGCATGTGAGATACATAGGTTTTGTGAAAATAGGTTTCATGACTTATGTTTGAGAAAATGTTTAGTCATGAACCTTGTAATTTGCTTTGTCTTGTAAATCATTTGAAAAACAATGAGTTCAGATGATATGTATAAATAAGTGAATAATGTATGGTTAAATGAATAACCATGTAAACTGAGTTTGTATAAGATAAGTTGCTTGTAAAACAATGTATTGTGAAAAGTATGTTATTTGTATAAAATGTTATATGTATCAAACTGAAATGATTCAAATAACGCTGCGATATATGTAATACCATACAAACACTTATATATAGGAAGTACCAGCGGCGTATCCACCATGCTTGTATCATATTACACACGCCTCGTTACTTAATCACTTACTCAAACCAAACTATCAAGATGAAATGTTTAACAAGTGTAGAAATGTTCATGTATAGTAAAAAACGGTTCACACGGTTCACAGATACAAACGGTTCACAGATAGTCAAATGATTACAACGGTTCAATATGTAGTATAATGTGTGTTCATATGCTGGATAAGCATACGCAACAGAAAAGCAATGTAAAACAATGTACTAAGTATGCACACAATGGACATACGTAGTATGAAATGTAATGTAAAACAATGTACTAAGTAATGCACACAATGGGCACACCTAGCATAAGATGTAATGAAATCATGTACTATAATGTACTAACGAACATAGCAGGTATATGATGTGAAAACAGGAAAGCATGAAAGTAACAAGTAGGCACATGTGTTTCACCCCAAAACAGTTTGGAAAACAGTAAAAGAGGGGTCTATGTACTCACTTGAGATTGCTCAGAAGTCCTTGAGTAACAACCAAACAATGCTAGAGATCGCGGATATCAAACGGCACCTAATATAGGTAACTATGTTAATAACCGGACCTAGATCGGAAGATCGGGTAGCATTAGGGTTTGTAAACCAAACGAGTGTAGAGACTCGTGTCATTTGGTTTAACAAAGCCTACATACTAAAGGAAACCTTAATCTAAGTGCTTACGACCCATTACGACCCGTTTAGGTAGCTTATGCTACTTTAACGCGTCGTGCGCGTGAAACGCGTTCGGACCGTCTAACTAGTCCTATGACAAGTGTTATATGCCTAAACATGTTACATAATCAGTTATGTGACGAAGGTTTAGGTTACATATGCTTAATTACCAATTATACATGAAAAGGGTATTCTGGTAATTTACCTAAGGCATATAAACTACCTATCATACAACTACTTAAACGACGTGACCATAGGGTATAACCTCGGAAGGTTATTCCCTACCTACTATGGTCACCTAATGTGTTTGGTTGGATCCTAATGATCGACCAAATGGGTCGGGTTCGAGGTATAAGCGATTTATTAGATCGCTTACCCTACGACCCTAGACAACGTGGTAATCAGTAGGCATAGTCCCAAGGGACTATGACCAACGTGATTACACTCACGTTGCGAAGTTCAAACGAACTTCGCATTGACCATTACTGGTCAACGCTGAAAGTCAAACAAAGTTTGACTTTCTGACTCGAAAAGCAGTAAAATAAGGAAAAGAACGAAAGAATACTTACGAAGGGTCCCCGAATGCTAATCCCGATCCAAGAACTCGGGTATGAAACAATGGTTTCAACTTAGAGCTCTCAAATCAGAATTCTTGTAAGAAATGAGGTTGGGGTGATGGGGTATTTATAGTTTTCGGGTAACCGTTACGATTGTTTCATGGAAAACGTGCCATGATCCAAGGCGTACACTTGTCGGAAACTCATGGTGGCTAAAAACCATCCTTATCAGCTGATTAGGCAACTTAGAACATGTGGAGGAGGATCAAACAGCTGCAACTTGCTGAAAACAACATTGAATCTGGTCTGATATGCGGAAGCGGCCCGCTTCAGGATCAGACAAACACAATGCGGGCCGCCTGGCCCTTCTGATCAGCAAACATGTTTGAAAAATGACAGTTTCAGTCCCTGCACGTGTTTAAGGCCATTTCCGACACTTCTAAGGCCCGTAAAGCCAACTTTAAGGCCCTAAAATGATGCCTAAACATTGTGGACATGAAACATGCTCAAAAATATGTCGGATGTTGGTTCGTTTGATCATACGAACGCGATGTTCGCTTAATTACGACGGAATGCGCACAAGCGCGAAAAACGATCCAAATGACGAAACGAATGGATTTTTCTTATGCCAAACACTAAAATAAAATATTTTAGTGCTTACATAAATTTTTGGATGTCCGGATGTATTCAGAACGTAAGTTATGCGTGAAAATGCAAACTTGTGCACTTTTTGACGCTTTTAGTCCCTGAATGACCCAAAAGTTTATTTTAGCACACCAAACCCCTCAAAGCCTATTTCTAAGCTATATAAAGGATATTTATGGTGTGTTTAACTTATGGTCATGTTCCGGAATGTCTGTTACAGTTCAAATTGGCATACTTTCGCAGTTTGTCAACTTTAGTCCCTGTAAGCGATTAAACTTTGATTTCACCACACCAAACCTTCCAAAACTTATATCTAAGTTATGTAAAGGTTATTTAAGGTATGTTAAGCCTATTTCACTATTCCGGAGTGTTCGTTGCATTAAACTGGTTATATCTACTCATCAGAGCGCGTATAACCCTCCAGAAAGCGATTTAAAGCTTGAAATTGAACGAGAATTGATATGTGTAAACGATACACATATTTATACAAGTCCAAAGTATGAAATACTATATTTCATTGGTTTGGCATTTGTTTGATGGTTGAAATGACACAGGTGTTACAATGAACATGACCTATTAAGACACAAAGCGACTTGTTAAGACACAAACTCGCCCTGGAAGGGTGGAGTGTGGAGTCTAGGTCTGGCCTATCGTGCCGGACACGACCTGTAGAGACACGAACACAAAATAGGTAAACACAAACACGCCACGAAAATTAGCATGTCTTATCAAGTCAACCCGTTTAAGACACGAAACCTGTTAAGGGTCAAACACAAACCTATTAAGGTTGTGTCGTTTCGTGTCGTCTTATCGTATCCGTGTCTAAAATGGCAAGCCCTAATTGAACCCAACCCCTCACCCACAAAGATCTATCTTTATGTTCACAAACTGATATAATATAGCATAAATATATTTTACAAATAATGTTTGTGTGTAGCATTGTTGATGATCATTACTTAGGGGACACGGGGTGGTTCACTAGTGATAAAATCTATCACTCACAAGCACCAATCAAGTTCCGCCATGTCATCAACCATTTTTCCATCACTCACAACCTTTTTTAGGCGGGGTGGTCATCACTCACCACCACACCCAACAATTTCCCCCCAACCAACAATTACACACACAAAACAAAAGAATAACGCGTTGTACAAATAACGAAAATCGATTTCGTTGAACTCATCATGCGTTATACTTGTTGCCGGCGGTGGACATTAACGCGCTGAACTTCTCTTCCGTGATAGAATAACGGACGGCTCCGTCCTCTCTTAGAAAAAATCATAATCAATACTATTTAATGCACTTTGCAGCATTAAAAGACATTCATTGTCCCGTGTTTTGAACGTAATATTTGTGGGCCCGACCATGATAGCTGTACCAGCTTGTACTACATGCAACAACACATATACATACATTCAAAGGTAAACGTAATAATTAAAGAACATCTCTGGATTGGGCCCAATGTAACTGGGCCAGAGGGGACAAAAAGAGAACGAATGAATAAACATGGGCCCAACCTCATTTAAGTTAAAATCCTTTACACGTGTTGCCACTCTACCATTAATATCCATACAGCTAAATTACAACTTTACGTGTCTATCAAATAATGTTTTAAAATCCAGTTTTTATACTTTTTCGAGATGGGCTCAGAAATAATTTAAGTGGATGTATCAAACGGTTTAACTGCGTGTAGCAGACGGTTTAACCCGTTGTACCGGACGGTTCAAAGTACTACCGGCTGAACCAGTTTTTAAAACATTGCTATCAATTATTATAAATAAGTGGGTGTACCAGGCGGTTTAACCGGTTGTACTGGCCGGTTCAACCGGCACTACCGGCCAGTTTTAAAACATTGCTATTAATTATTATACGTAAGAAATTCAAATGAAGATGATTAATAAGTTGGTTGTGTGTGGGCACACATTTGATATGATGCTTAAAATGTAGGAAGCACTACAACTTTAACTTGTACTTAGCTGGCCCAAATGGGAAGATTATGTTAATAAAATATATTGATTTATTCTTATTAAATTTGAACATATAAATATAAGTTTTAATGATATATACACATACATGTGTGTAGTTTTAATACATAAATATAAGTAAAATGAATGAGATATAGATAATTATTATAAGGGAATGGTTTAAAATTTATTTGGATTTATCCAACATTAGTGGAAGAATAATACCTAGAGATGTCAACCGGGTTATAATAAAGATGCGAGTAAATTGCAAAAATAGTCCCTAACGTTTGTTCACATTTGCTAGATCCATCCAAAAAAATATTTTTTCTCATATGAACCACTGAGTTTTCAAAAAAGTTGCTAAATCCATCCAAACTTCAGGGACGATTTTAGCAATTTAATAAAACAAACTTTTTTTGGATGGATTTAGCAAATGTGAACAAACGTCAGGGACGATTTTAGCAATTTACTCTATTTTTTTTATTTTCATCCTTTTATTATATCTCTTAATTAACATAAAATCTATTTTTTTTTATTTTCATCTTTTTATTAAATTTCTTATTTAACATAAAATCTACTAGTTTTTTTTTTTTTGAACGGCGAATTTCTACAACAGGCGATAGATTCGCACCTGCTTTTGCAGACCCTCCACCCCACTCTGGCCAAGACTATGTTGTCTTAACCGGGCTCACGTTTGGCATCAGAGTTTGGTTTGGCGCTCCCCGACAAAATTTCCAACCTACTGCCATATGCGAGTAGTTGCACCCTCCACAAGAGCCGAAAACTCTCTGGAGTAAATGCACTGTAATAGAAAACTCGGGTGTACTCCGCGGGTTTCGAACCTGTGACCAGGCCTTCACCCAGTATTTTTTTGTTCATTTATAAAATAAAATACACGTTCTTGCTAAACAGGTAACAAATTAAACCGTTGAAAAGATTTTGTCATATAATTAACTTTATTAAAGGATTTGTAATGAGTAAAATGTTTACATTTTAAAAGACTTGGTTAGATGGTTAGATGATTATAAATATAAAACCGTATTCATAATTGTAAAATATAAATGATTAATCTTTATTACGAAGTGGGTGAAGGCCTGGTCATAGGTTCAAAACCCGCAGAGCACACTCGAGTTTTCTATTACTGTGCATTTACTCCAGAGAGTTTTCGGCTCTTGTGGAGGGTGCAACTACTCGCATATAGCAGTAGGCTGGAAATTTTGTCGAGGAGCGCCAAACCAAACTCTGATGCCAAGTGTGAGCCCGGTTAAAACAATACAGGGCATGTTTGGCTAAGCTTATTATAGTTAAAAAGGACTTTTGGTGTCACACCCCGATTTTCCACGTGTCACCGGTGGGCCCGGTGGGGAGTATCGTGACGTGGTTGGCAACGTAATAGTCAAACAACACAATATAATAATGCACAGCGGAAGCAAAAGATAATTATTTTACATTCCGAATATAAGTAATGTCAAAGTATTACAACGGAAGGTAAAAGATCCACAGGCGGATCAATAAAAGAAAACTGTTCAACAGACTTTAGGCATCTAGAACTTGCAAGATTCCCTAGTGACGCCCTGAGCTCCCAGCCAATTACGCATAGTACCTGTCACTTAACCTTTTGGAAAATACGTCAGTTTACACTGGTAAATACAATTAACTGACTCATTTTGGAAAAAGAGTTTGAAAAGTGATTCGAGTGCAAACGGCACAAAATATCTTGACACATTGATTAAAATGCACAGAGGCAAAATTAATCTTTTATACTTGGGACAATTTTATTAATAAAAATCTTGTATCCGATTTACATGGTTGTCCAACATTTAGGGCCGGTGATTATACAATACAAGCCGGACAAGATTAATCGACACACCACAAATATAATCTCACAAGAAGATACCCTTACGAGTGAGTATACGTTATACATATGCAACAGGAGGTGTTTTGCCTACACCTTGTGCTTACGTCGTGGCCATTCACTTTTTAAAATGAGCCAAGGATATCCAGGACACGGTCATTAACCCCCAATGTTATTTGTTATCAATCAATACAGATTAAAACGGGATTATGCAATTTAATCATCTCCGATTAGAAGGTTTCTACACCCGACCAAGCGGTATTTTTTATAATACCGTATCCCAAGTCCGTATAAGGGAAAATAAGTTAAAAGTATTTACCTGAGCTAGCAATGCAATTTATACTCAGCCGTATATTCTAATCAGCGAGCACAAGTACTTCTACTGGGGCTCTCAATCTGGAACGAAGGTTTTATTAACCTATTAAATTCCTAACGGGTCTTATTTAAGTCGTAACTTAGACCGGTTAGTTTTAAGGAAAGGTTTACGGTTCAAAACGCATGATTAAGCGAAGACCGGAATAGAATGTGATTTAGACCCGACAAGTTTGAAGACTTGTATAATATGGGTAAACTAAACACACTATGGATTTTGAGATAAAAACGATAACGTTTGACCCGTTTCGGCTAATTTATGTAAACTTGTTACATAAACCGAACCGAACGCGTAATAAGCATAACGGGTATTCGTAAGAGCCATATACAGGTTTCCTAAGTTAATTATGTCTCCAATATGTTGTGACATCAGTAAGGTGTCTTTCGTTATGCCCGAAACGTCTTTAGACACAAACTAGGCCCCGTAGGGGTAGTTTGGTCATTTAAAAGTTTATAAAAGCGTTTAAGTGTTTAACTGAGTTACAGGTCTGATGAAATCAGTAATTATACTTAATTTGCTAAGTTATATCAGTAGGTTAAAGTATGTATGTGAAATTTATCATTTTTAACCAAACTATGCCCCGTAGGGGTATTTTGGTAATTTCACATAAGCCGAAAAGCTCAAAAACCGAAGTCTGAGTTTATCAACCTTTGCTTACTCTTAAAATATTAAAATTTGCCTCTTATATCAGTAGGTATCAACCCGGGTATGTCCAATATGATTTTAAAACATATTATGCGCTAAAAACGCTAAATAAGGCGATTAAAGGCCATTTCCGGGTTCGATACTTAAATCTGATATTTTTATATTTTTAGAAGGCTTAAAATAATTTATTTATCATAACTAATCAGTAGCAAAAGGTTTGGAGTCGTTTAGATATGTAAAACTCATTTTATGGCCCGTAAGGGCAAAACCGACAATTACCGAATTAAGCCTACGACTATGAGTTATGCTCAGCCTAAAATTAATTAAAAATCTTTAAAAATCCCAAAATAATATATTACATCAGTGGGTAAAAGATTTGATACCAAAAAGTATGTTTAACTAGGCTATACGCTAATTACGCCATTTTATTAACATAAAGTATTCATTTAGCGATAATGAGCATAACTCTTAATCTACAATTCAAACTGATGTCAAACTTTGCATACAAGTTTATATATCAGTAATTTAAGTTTCTACTCTTTTACATTTTCAAAAATCACGTTTTAAGGTAATAAGGGCATAACGGTCAACATATGAGCAATTAACGGAAATATGCATATTAATTGGATAACTAGTGAACCAAGGTGTGTAATGACAGAGGGTTGTTCTAACATGTATCCTAATCCAATTTAAGCTCTGAGGCATTTCTAAAACATGCCTAAACGGGTCAGAACTGAAAGTCAAAGTGAAAGTCAAACTATGTGACTTTCGGTTCCGAACCGGGTCTAAACAGGAAATAGTCGGGTTGAACATGTTTGGACATGTTCTTATACTTATTACTAAGTTATAACAATGATCAAACAGGTTGTATATGTTCTAGATAGCTAATTATGCATAAATGACATTTTAAGCATCCTGTTGACTTTTTAATTATATGTTTGACCCGACATTTGACCTGGTTAGGGTGGTGATCAGGGGAAACCCTTTTGAGGTTTTATTACCCACATAAATACCAACCTATAACTACTTTTAATTCGAGATATGACTGAGCCATTATAGACTAATCTCGAAGTCAAACCGTAATTACGACGGTTTGACTTTTAGCTAATTAAACAAGCTAAACTCAATTAAAGAAGGACTAGTAGACTTACAAGAGTCCTATGCACGACTTAAGACCACTTGGACCTGCTTGAGAGCTCCAGGAATGATCAGATTGCAAGGAAATTGGTGTGAGGAACTTGTGTGCACTACATGGCCTTTTATAGTAAAATTCTCACCACAAATCCTTGACAACAAGGTCTAGCACCCACCACAAATGATCAACACTTGTTGTCTAGTGCTTAGGGGTGCCTAGGGGTCGTCCACATGTGAGAAAAACCGGCTACATGGGTCAAATTCGCGCATAACAGGCTGCTGCCTGGTTTTTCTGGTTCTGGGCGTCCCACGCGGGCCGCCTCAACCTTTGCATGTCCTCACGCGGGCCGCTAGGCCCTTAAAATCAGATTTTTAAATTTTTATTTGTTTAGCAACTTGACCTTTGGCTTCGCGAAGGGGCAACTAAGGTTATTTCTTGCATTTTGACCCCCTTATATTTACCCACAAGGGCTTTAGGACTTATACCCACTTTGCCAAGTCCCTGAACACTTCCGGTTAACCCGAAAAGTCTTAACTTTCAATGTTTGCACTTTAACCCCTCGCCTACGAATTTGGTCATAACTTTCTCATACGATAACGAAACATAGTGAAATTTTAATCGTGCATTCAAGTGAGTATAATTAACATTTACAAAGCTTCAGGTTTGTCAAAAGGTCACTCAGAGGTATATCTTTAAACATGTTGACACATTTAACCCCTGTAGTTTGTAATCTCTCACTTTTAGCTTCGTATGATCCATGATTTATTCGTTTGATGTTATAAACATCATGTAGGGTTATTATGAAGTATGTTTATCCATTGTTGACATTTTGAACCCTTATTTTCACATACTTTCTATGTTTGTCAACTTTAGTCCCTCTAAAGTATACTTTCTCACGTTCAAGCTGATGACACGTGTCAATACATTATAGGACGTGAATTTTCGAGGTGTTACATCCTCACCCCCTTAAAAGAAATCTCGGCCCGAGATTTACCGAAATAAAGGAAGTATTCTCTGCCTAATAATGGCAACTTACAGATGATTAGGAATTTGTATGATCTTATATTGTTGTTTCCAACGCAACTTTCAGATCCTGAATATTGGACTTACCAATCTATTGTCCTAACAACAGATGTTTAACATTTCATCTATACAAGGTCTCCAAAGGAGTAGCCTTAATACTTACATATCAATTATTAAAGAAAAGCTTATCTTAAGGTGGTTATTCCAACCACTACTTAACTAATATTAAGGAATAGCTAATCCTTGTCGTTAGTCGAACAATTCGACGATCCTGGGTAGCTGATGGCAAATTCTTAATCGTTGCCTATTTAGGGTTGCGGCATGCATGCATAAGCAATATGAACCGTCTTTCTTATTTAATAATATAACACCCTCAGAATATTGAGTCTGGCTATATGAGCCTATGTCTTAAAACCTACTTACTCAAGGTTTCGTTTATTCCATAATTAATATGGAGTTTTCACAATACTCCAGCCCACGGCGGGCGACAAATCTTAATTCTACCTGCCTTCCAGGAGGTAAGCAGGGACATCTTTTGAGAAGATAATTAAGATACAAGGAGGCTACATAGATTTTCCATATCTCAGGCTCCAGTTCATCCATCATTGTTCGTGTCAAATGAGTGACACCTTTATGTTATAAGTCCTCGAATTCCTTAATCGGGAACATTTACTTGGAAAAAAAAAATCCATTTTTGGATATCTTCTTTGAATACTACTAGTCGACTTTAGTACAATATGATCATTGGGATATCTTAGGGTTCCATGTATTAAACCTCCATGCTGATCAGACATGGAAATAATCTATGGGACACACTAGGATACGCCAATCCTCATATGACACTTTTATCAAACATAGTTTGGCATTCGCAGGCGATAGAAAACAATGAGAGAAAAAAAATATTTAAAATAACATATGTTGTCGTACTCTATGAAAAGAAAGAGTGCTCTTAGATTTTCGGAAGGATTCCTTGCCGATCCATAAGAATCGGTTACTATGGTTTCCTTGGTAGTTATGCCTTGTGGATGATAATTTTTTTTTTGCTAAGTTTATGGTTCATGAAGATTTATTATTGCCTGTATTAAAAACAGGACACTTAGCAGAAATTATCATTGATAAATGATAAGGAAGTTTATTGTACAAGTGCTTATATTTAATTAATAATGGAAGTTTCACAAACTAGGCACCTAGCTCGGTTGGCTAGGCGCGCGAAAGGGTGCAGCCTAGACCCAGGTTCGATTCCGGGGATGGCCGATTCCACCATTTTTTTTCTCTGGGAGCCTGACGCGGGCCGCGTAAAGTATCACCTAGGGCTTACGCGGGCCGCCTGGGTCTTCTGATCCGAAGCAAACTAAAACGACAGTCTCTGAGGTATTATCGGTAACGCTTAGAGTTTTAGCAGGCAGATTTAAAGATTTACAAAATCTATCGTCTACGGAAAACTTATCTGAACCTGCATCAATTAATACTCTAGCATTTAATTTACTGATAAAATGTCAAGGAATGTACCTGATGCCATTATTTATGGACTAGCTCAGGCATTTTATGCGCTTTCAATTTTAGGCTTTACTTCCTCCGCCGCATTTCCTTTGACATATTTAGGGCACGTAGTCTTGATGTGACCTTTCTCATTACAGCCGAAACAGACTGCATTCTTCATGTCCTTACAGTCCAACGTTTTATGTCCCTTAGACTTGCAGATCCCACAAGCCCTGGGCTGCGATTTGGATTTTGGTTCGAACCTGCATTTCCCATAATGGCGCTTCATGCAGGTCTCACATACTGGTTTCTGGCCGGACTTTTGTTTGTTCTTTTTCTTAGAACTCTGGGAGTTATCTACCTCCCTTTTCCTTTTTAGTTCATCCTTTGCATTAGAGGCATGAACGAGATCCTTCTTAAGAGTAAGGAAATGTGGTCCTAGATAAAATTTGGACCGAGCAGCATGGGGCTCCTTTAACTTTTTCACAGCTCTCTTCACAGCTTTTCCAACGGCTGTGTCTATCATAGTTTGAAGAACATCTTTGGAAATTCTAAGGTTTACAATTTCAGCATCATTAGTCTGCGTCGCGTCATCAATGGCGCGATTGACTGTTGTCTTATCCGAGTTTGCCATACTCGATATTGGTTCCTAATACCAATAAAACAATTTCTTAGTTGAAATCCAACAACTACTATTTTTATTCTGATGGCCTTAATATATACTAACCATAGTGTCAATAACCTATACAGGCTATTATAGCACTAACATTCTTAATGAACGTTATTTAAAATATATTAATATTACTTAGCCTAGGTCGTAAAAGACCATCAGTGGCATTAAAGATTTGGACCTAGTCCATCACTTTTCTGACAGAGGATCAAAACGTCACATCTTCCTTTATTATATTAAAGAATTTAGGTAGCTTGAAAGCTTGTCATAGGAATATCAGAAAAGAGTGATTCCTATTTAGATATAAAATATCCATCTTAGGTTTGTTGGAGCATTTTCTAAAGTATCATCGGCCAATTTCTACTTCGTATAAAATGACCGAAGTCCTACTAAGACGGAGACAACAGTTCTCAACAGTGATCGCTCATCATTGAATCACATGTGTTAGCATCAAATAAATTTCTGCATAAACTGCTTGATAAGGAAAAGTACCTGCTATATAGTTATCCTTCCTGGCGTTCATCCGGAAGACTCATGCGTTTGTTTTCCTGGCGTCTCCAGGCTTCTTTATAAGCTTTGGGCAGTTGGTTTTGATGTGCCCTCCCTCGTTACAATTGTAGCATGTGGCGTTCTTTAACCCCTTGCAATCTAAGGTTTTGTGACCCTTGGTCTTGCAAATTCCACACAATTTAGCGCCTGGGTCTATTGTACATTTTCCAAAATGCTGCTTTTTGCAGTTATTGCATTTGGGTCTGTTATCAGACTGACTCGAGTTCTTCCTAAACTCGGAATCCTTCCCGCGCTCTGAGCTTCCCTTCTTCTTCTTGTTAGTTTGATGAGAGTTTTCCTCCTCTCTTTCTCTTCTTCTCTCGCCAGAAGCCTTAACAGACGTAATTCTGATTGCGTCTAAGGTGAGGGATAAGGATAAGTCCACCGCGGACCTATATGTGGCTGGCCTAGATGCTTTAACATTCCCTTTTATCTCTGGTGCTAGGCCTCCAATGAAACGCGCTATGCGTTTAGGTTCAGGGGTGACTAGATAAGGAACTAGGCGGGACATAGTGTTGAAACTTGTCACATATGCCTGACAATTCAAATTTTCCATGACCAAAGTCAAGAAGTCTGATTCTATCTTTTCTACTTCATGCTGAGGGCAATAGTTTTCCTTGACTAATGCAACAAATTGGCCCCATGATAAGTTGTAGAGTAGAACTTTCCCCGTGGCTTGGAGCAATGATCTCCACCATGCCAACGCTTCTCCTTTAAATGATTGTGAAACAAATTTCACAACATCTTGCTCCGCACAACCGCTGATGTCAACAACAGCGTCCATCTCATCGAGCCATGTCATACAATCGATGGCTCATTCTTCTCCTGTAAAGTCTCTGGGCTTGCAGGAGACAAAATATTTATATGAACAGGTCTTAACTGGTGCCTCTTGATGAAACACAACTTGTCTAGACGGAATACTCCTTTGATTTGACAAGTCATGAACATCGTCCTCCCTTGACTCATGTATTTTAAGAGGGGGCTTACAACGAGCCGCAGATAGAGTCTTAGAGTGGGTATCATTTGACTCATCATACTGCCGATCAAGTGCTCGAGTAACAGCATAATCTATTATTGCCTGTAGTTCTGCTCCAGTTACATTAATTCTGGTAGTATCATTGCTCTCCTTCAAGTGACTGTTAACTTCATCTAATCCAGCCATGTAGCTTGATTGCTACATAAATATTAACAATGATTTATTCAGAGATTATTATGGAATCATCATCTTTGACGATTTATCAACCATGGTAATATAAACCATATTGGTTAACTTGTTAGTTATATTTAATTAGTATTTTCCATTATAATTTATCCTGGTTATAAAACATTAAGGACATTAAAGTGGCGCATAAGGCCTAGTCACAAGGACAGTTCTAAATTTTGTAAGCCATGATTTCAGAGAATCGAGGCATTAAGGTTTGAATCACGTTCATTACCTTCTCTTGACAGGGAGTTGTAGACTTCAACTATCTTTTGTCTTTCAGGACAATAGATATAGCCCGTGGGCATTTCCCTTCTGAGGGATGGTTATAATGTGATCATCTTCTTAGATGCTATTAGTCGAGGTCGTATGGATCCTACCGACTATTATGCTTGGACCTGGTCCAACATTTTTAGACAGGAGGTCAAAGACCACCACTGTCGTTGTCTTATCGGACAACAAGTTTAGCCCGTAGGCACTTCATCACTACTGGATGTTTATAATGTGATCATCTTATAGGATGACACAAGCCATGATTTCTAAATCACTAGGCTAGATAAGAAAATTGGAAGAATCTAATATAAGGATGACTGTTGTGATTTTCTCGAGTCACATTTGTCAAGAGTGCTAACACGTTCTTAGGTGTTAACAAGGATTTGAATCTCTTGAGTAGGTTTCACCATCTTGGCCGCGTAGGCTAGGTTTCACCTTTAAGATTATCTTTAAAATGCATACTGGCAGGAAAGTAAGGATATTTATTTTATTCGGGATTTTTATCATAACTCCTAATTTATAATTTAATAATAGCACAAATGGCCTGGTCGCGTAGACAAGTTTAATTTATAAGCCAAGATTTCAGAGAATCAGGGCAATTTATGAATTAGTAATGGCACAAAAGGCCTAGTCACGTGGACAAGTTTAATTTATAAGCCATGATCGTCTGGGATCGAGGCATTTAGTAATAGCAAAAAAAAACTTAGTCACGTGGACAAGTTTAATTTATAAGCCATGATCGTCTGGGATCGAGGCATTTAGGTGTGAATCAAAGTTCATTACCTTTTCTTGACAGGGAGCTGTAGGCTACCACCGTCTTTAGTCTCAGAGGACGTTAATTATAGCCCGTAGGCACTTCCCTTCTAAGGGATGTTATTTTCCATTCATTTCATATTTCATGTTTAGAATGAAAACTTAATTTAATCATTCCAGTATATGAAAATAAAAGTACAAAGTTGCCCTAAGCGGGTCTTTGAAGGGATAATGTGTCCTTGAAGGGACTGAAAGATAAATATGTCCTTATAAGGACTATTAAGGAAACGATCTTCAGCAAAAGGAGTTTCTTCTTCAAGTTATTTCTGAATGCTCTCTCCTTGGATGCTCGTTTCATTCCAGCCACGTTACGAAGCTCAGCATTTCAGGGCTCCAGATTGGGGAGAATTTCTAATACAGCTTCTTCGCTTGGCGACGTATCCAAATAAAAATTTGGAAGTAAAAATTTATAGATTAGGATTGAGAATATTCCTAAGTTAAGTCTAGACTCAGAAGTTTAGAATTGTGCAATTGTGTAACTGAGATTAAACACTAAAGGCTAGTGTTTAATTCACTCAGTGTTGGCTCTGATACCAACCTGTCACACCCCGATTTTCCACGTGTCACCGGTGGGCCCAGTGGGGAGTATTGTGACGTGGTTGGCAACGTAATAGTCAAACAACACAATATAATAATGCACAGCGGAAGCAAAAGATAATTATTTTACATTCCGAATATAAGTAATGTCAAAGTATTACAACGGAAGGTAAAGGATCCACAGGCGGATCAATAAAAGAAAACTGTTCAACAGACTTTAGGCATCTAGAACTTGCAAGATTCCCTAGTGACGCCCTGAGCTCCCAGCCAATTACGCATAGTACCTGTCACTTAACCTTTTGGAAAATACGTCAGTTTACACTGGTAAATACAATTAACTGACTCATTTTGGAAAAAGAGTTTGAAAAGTGATTCGAGTGCAAACGGCACAAAATATCTTGACACATTGATTAAAATGCACAGAGGCAAAATTAATCTTTTATACTTGGGACAATTTTATTAATAAAAATCTTGTATCCGATTTACATGGTTGTCCAACATTTAGGGCCGGTGATTATACAATACAAGCCGGACAAGATTAATCGACACACCACAAATATAATCTCACAAGAAGATACCCTTACGAGTGAGTATACGTTATACATATGCAACAGGAGGTGTTTTGCCTACACCTTGTGCTTACGTCGTGACCATTCACTTTTTAAAATGAGCCAAGGATATCCAGGACACGGTCATTAACCCCCAATGTTATTTGTTATCAATCAATACAGATTAAAACGGGATTATGCAATTTAATCATCTCCGATTAAAAGGTTTCTACACCCGACCAAGCGGTATTTTTTATAATACCGTATCCCAAGTCCGTATAAGGGAAAATAAGTTAAAAGTATTTACCTGAGCTAGCAATGCAATTTATACTCAGCCGTATATTCTAATCAGCGAGCACAAGTACTTCTACTGGGGCTCTCAATCTGGAACGAAGGTTTTATTAACCTATTAAATTCCTAACGGGTCTTATTTAAGTCGTAACTTAGACCGGTTAGTTTTAAGGAAAGGTTTACGGTTCAAAACGCATGATTAAGCGAAGACCGGAATAGAATGTGATTTAGACCCGACAAGTTTGAAGACTTGTATAATATGGGTAAACTAAACACACTATGGATTTTGAGATAAAAACGATAACGTTTGACCCGTTTCGGCTAATTTATGTAAACTTGTTACATAAACCGAACCGAACGCGTAATAAGCATAACGGGTATTCGTAAGAGCCATATACAGGTTTCCTAAGTTAATTATGTCTCAAATATGTTGTGACATCAGTAAGGTGTCTTTCGTTATGCCCGAAACGTCTTTAGACACAAACTAGGCCCCGTAGGGGTAGTTTGGTCATTTAAAAGTTTATAAAAGCGTTTAAGTGTTTAACTGAGTTACAGGTCTGATGAAATCAGTAATTATACTTAATTTGCTAAGTTATATCAGTAGGTTAAAGTATGTATGTGAAATTTATCATTTTTAACCAAACTATGCCCCGTAGGGGTATTTTGGTAATTTCACATAAGCCGAAAAGCTCAAAAACCGAAGTCTGAGTTTATCAACCTTTGCTTACTCTTAAAATATTAAAATTTGCCTCTTATATCAGTAGGTATCAACCCGGGTATGTCCAATATGATTTTAAAACATATTATGCGCTAAAAACGCTAAATAAGGCGATTAAAGGCCATTTCCGGGTTCGATACTTAAATCTGATATTTTTATATTTTCAGAAGGCTTAAAATAATTTATTTATCATAACTAATCAGTAGCAAAAGGTTTGGAGTCGTTTAGATATGTAAAACTCATTTTATGGCCCGTAAGGGCAAAACCGACAATTACCGAATTAAGCCTACGACTATGAGTTATGCTCAGCCTAAAATTAATTAAAAATCTTTAAAAATCCCAAAATAATATATTACATCAGTGGGTAAAAGATTTGATACCAAAAAGTATGTTTAACTAGGCTATACGCTAATTACGCCATTTTATTAACATAAAGTATTCATTTAGCGATAATGAGCATAACTCTTAATCTACAATTCAAACTGATGTCAAACTTTGCATACAAGTTTATATATCAGTAATTTAAGTTTCTACTCTTTTACATTTTCAAAAATCACGTTTTAAGGTAATAAGGGCATAACGGTCAACATATGAGCAATTAACGGAAATATGCATATTAATTGGATAACTAGTGAACCAAGGTGTGTAATGACAGAGGGTTGTTCTAACATGTATCCTAATCCAATTTAAGCTCTGAGGCATTTCTAAAACATGCCTAAACGGGTCAGAACTGAAAGTCAAAGTGAAAGTCAAACTATGTGACTTTCGGTTCCGAACCGGGTCTAAACAGGAAATAGTCGGGTTGAACATGTTTGGACATGTTCTTATACTTATTACTAAGTTATAACAATGATCAAACAGGTTGTATATGTTCTAGATAGCTAATTATGCATAAATGACATTTTAAGCATCCTGTTGACTTTTTAATTATATGTTTGACCCGACATTTGACCTGGTTAGGGTGGTGATCAGGGGAAACCCTTTTGAGGTTTTATTACCCACATAAATACCAACCTATAACTACTTTTAATTCGAGATATGACTGAGCCATTATAGACTAATCTCGAAGTCAAACCGTAATTACGACGGTTTGACTTTTAGCTAATTAAACAAGCTAAACTCAATTAAAGAAGGACTAGTAGACTTACAAGAGTCCTATGCACGACTTAAGACCACTTGGACCTGCTTGAGAGCTCCAGGAATGATCAGATTGCAAGGAAATTGGTGTGAGGAACTTGTGTGCACTACATGGCCTTTTATAGTAAAATTCTCACCACAAATCCTTGACAACAAGGTCTAGCACCCACCACAAATGATCAACACTTGTTGTCTAGTGCTTAGGGGTGCCTAGGGGTCGTCCACATGTGAGAAAAACCGGCTACATGGGTCAAATTCGCGCATAACAGGCTGCTGCCTGGTTTTTCTGGTTCTGGGCGTCCCACGCGGGCCGCCTCAACCTTTGCATGTCCTCACGCGGGCCGCTAGGCCCTTAAAATCAGATTTTTAAATTTTTATTTGTTTAGCAACTTGACCTTTGGCTTCGCGAAGGGGCAACTAAGGTTATTTCTTGCATTTTGACCCCCTTATATTTACCCACAAGGGCTTTAGGACTTATACCCACTTTGCCAAGTCCCTGAACACTTCCGGTTAACCCGAAAAGTCTTAACTTTCAATGTTTGCACTTTAACCCCTCGCCTACGAATTTGGTCATAACTTTCTCATACGATAACGAAACATAGTGAAATTTTAATCGTGCATTCAAGTGAGTATAATTAACATTTACAAAGCTTCAGGTTTGTCAAAAGGTCACTCAGAGGTATATCTTTAAACATGTTGACACATTTAACCCCTGTAGTTTGTAATCTCTCACTTTTAGCTTCGTATGATCCATGATTTATTCGTTTGATGTTATAAACATCATGTAGGGTTATTATGAAGTATGTTTATCCATTGTTGACATTTTGAACCCTTATTTTCACATACTTTCTATGTTTGTCAACTTTAGTCCCTCTAAAGTATACTTTCTCACGTTCAAGCTGATGACACGTGTCAATACATTATAGGACGTGAATTTTCGAGGTGTTACATCCTCACCCCCTTAAAAGAAATCTCGGCCCGAGATTTACCGAAATAAAGGAAGTATTCTCTGCCTAATAATGGCAACTTACAGATGATTAGGAATTTGTATGATCTTATATTGTTGTTTCCAACGCAACTTTCAGATCCTGAATATTGGACTTACCAATCTATTGTCCTAACAACAGATGTTTAACATTTCATCTATACAAGGTCTCCAAAGGAGTAGCCTTAATACTTACATATCAATTATTAAAGAAAAGCTTATCTTAAGGTGGTTATTCCAACCACTACTTAACTAATATTAAGGAATAGCTAATCCTTGTCGTTAGTCGAACAATTCGACGATCCTGGGTAGCTGATGGCAAATTCTTAATCGTTGCCTATTTAGGGTTGCGGCATGCATGCATAAGCAATATGAACCGTCTTTCTTATTTAATAATATAACACCCTCAGAATATTGAGTCTGGCTATATGAGCCTATGTCTTAAAACCTACTTACTCAAGGTTTCGTTTATTCCATAATTAATATGGAGTTTTCACAATACTCCAGCCCACGGCGGGCGACAAATCTTAATTCTACCTGCCTTCCAGGAGGTAAGCAGGGACATCTTTTGAGAAGATAATTAAGATACAAGGAGGCTACATAGATTTTCCATATCTCAGGCTCCAGTTCATCCATCATTGTTCGTGTCAAATGAGTGACACCTTTATGTTATAAGTCCTCGAATTCCTTAATCGGGAACATTTACTTGGAAAAAAAAATTCCATTTTTGGATATCTTCTTTGAATACTACTAGTCGACTTTAGTACAATATGATCATTGGGATATCTTAGGGTTCCATGTATTAAACCTCCATGCTGATCAGACATGGAAATAATCTATGGGACACACTAGGATACGCCAATCCTCATATGACACTTTTATCAAACATAGTTTGGCATTCGCAGGCGATAGAAAACAATGAGAGAAAAAAAATATTTAAAATAACATATGTTGTCGTACTCTATGCAAAGAAAGAGTGCTCTTAGATTTTCGGAAGGATTCCTTGCCGATCCATAAGAATCGGTTACTATGGTTTCCTTGGTAGTTATGCCTTGTGGATGATAATTTTTTTTTTGCTAAGTTTATGGTTCATGAAGATTTATTATTGCCTGTATTAAAAACAGGACACTTAGCAGAAATTATCATTGATAAATGATAAGGAAGTTTATTGTACAAGTGCTTATATTTAATTAATAATGGAAGTTTCACAAACTAGGCACCTAGCTCGGTTGGCTAGGCGCGCGAAAGGGTGCAGCCTAGACCCAGGTTCGATTCCGGGGATGGCCGATTCCACCATTTTTTTTCTCTGGGAGCCTGACGCGGGCCGCGTAAAGTATCACCTAGGGCTTACGCGGGCCGCCTGGGTCTTCTGATCCGAAGCAAACTAAAACGACAGTCTCTGAGGTATTATCGGTAACGCTTAGAGTTTTAGCAGGCAGATTTAAAGATTTACAAAATCTATCGTCTACGGAAAACTTATCTGAACCTGCATCAATTAATACTCTAGCATTTAATTTACTGATAAAATGTCAAGGAATGTACCTGATGCCATTATTTATGGACTAGCTCAGGCATTTTATGCGCTTTCAATTTTAGGCTTTACTTCCTCCGCCGCATTTCCTTTGACATATTTAGGGCACGTAGTCTTGATGTGACCTTTCTCATTACAGCCGAAACAGACTGCATTCTTCATGTCCTTACAGTCCAACGTTTTATGTCCCTTAGACTTGCAGATCCCACAAGCCCTGGGCTGCGATTTGGATTTTGGTTCGAACCTGCATTTCCCATAATGGCGCTTCATGCAGGTCTCACATACTGGTTTCTGGCCGGACTTTTGTTTGTTCTTTTTCTTAGAACTCTGGGAGTTATCTACCTCCCTTTTCCTTTTTAGTTCATCCTTTGCATTAGAGGCATGAACGAGATCCTTCTTAAGAGTAAGGAAATGTGGTCCTAGATAAAATTTGGACCGAGCAGCATGGGGCTCCTTTAACTTTTTCACAGCTCTCTTCACAGCTTTTCCAACGGCTGTGTCTATCATAGTTTGAAGAACATCTTTGGAAATTCTAAGGTTTACAATTTCAGCATCATTAGTCTGCGTCGCGTCATCAATGGCGCGATTGACTGTTGTCTTATCCGAGTTTGCCATACTCGATATTGGTTCCTAATACCAATAAAACAATTTCTTAGTTGAAATCCAACAACTACTATTTTTATTCTGATGGCCTTAATATATACTAACCATAGTGTCAATAACCTATACAGGCTATTATAGCACTAACATTCTTAATGAACGTTATTTAAAATATATTAATATTACTTAGCCTAGGTCGTAAAAGACCATCAGTGGCATTAAAGATTTGGACCTAGTCCATCACTTTTCTGACAGAGGATCAAAACGTCACATCTTCCTTTATTATATTAAAGAATTTAGGTAGCTTGAAAGCTTGTCATAGGAATATCAGAAAAGAGTGATTCCTATTTAGATATAAAATATCCATCTTAGGTTTGTTGGAGCATTTTCTAAAGTATCATCGGCCAATTTCTACTTCGTATAAAATGACCGAAGTCCTACTAAGACGGAGACAACAGTTCTCAACAGTGATCGCTCATCATTGAATCACATGTGTTAGCATCAAATAAATTTCTGCATAAACTGCTTGATAAGGAAAAGTACCTGCTATATAGTTATCCTTCCTGGCGTTCATCCGGAAGACTCATGCGTTTGTTTTCCTGGCGTCTCCAGGCTTCTTTATAAGCTTTGGGCAGTTGGTTTTGATGTGCCCTCCCTCGTTACAATTGTAGCATGTGGCGTTCTTTAACCCCTTGCAATCTAAGGTTTTGTGACCCTTGGTCTTGCAAATTCCACACAATTTAGCGCCTGGGTCTACTGTACATTTTCCAAAATGCTGCTTTTTGCAGTTATTGCATTTGGGTCTGTTATCAGACTGACTCGAGTTCTTCCTAAACTCGGAATCCTTCCCGCGCTCTGAGCTTCCCTTCTTCTTCTTGTTAGTTTGATGAGAGTTTTCCTCCTCTCTTTCTCTTCTTCTCTCGCCAGAAGCCTTAACAGACGTAATTCTGATTGCGTCTAAGGTGAGGGATAAGGATAAGTCCACCGCGGACCTATATGTGGCTGGCCTAGATGCTTTAACATTCCCTTTTATCTCTGGTGCTAGGCCTCCAATGAAACGCGCTATGCGTTTAGGTTCAGGGGTGACTAGATAAGGAACTAGGCGGGACATAGTGTTGAAACTTGTCACATATGCCTGACAATTCAAATTTTCCATGACCAAAGTCAAGAAGTCTGATTCTATCTTTTCTACTTCATGCTGAGGGCAATAGTTTTCCTTGACTAATGCAACAAATTGGCCCCATGATAAGTTGTAGAGTAGAACTTTCCCCGTGGCTTGGAGCAATGATCTCCACCATGCCAACGCTTCTCCTTTAAATGATTGTGAAACAAATTTCACAACATCTTGCTCCGCACAACCACTGATGTCAACAACAGCGTCCATCTCATCGAGCCATGTCATACAATCGATGGCTCATTCTTCTCCTGTAAAGTCTCTGGGCTTGCAGGAGACAAAATATTTATATGAACAGGTCTTAACTGGTGCCTCTTGATGAAACACAACTTGTCTAGACGGAATACTCCTTTGATTTGACAAGTCATGAACATCGTCCTCCCTTGACTCATGTATTTTAAGAGGGGGCTTACAACGAGCCGCAGATAGAGTCTTAGAGTGGGTATCATTTGACTCATCATACTGCCGATCAAGTGCTCGAGTAACAGCATAATCTATTATTGCCTGTAGTTCTGCTCCAGTTACATTAATTCTGGTAGTATCATTGCTCTCCTTCAAGTGACTGTTAACTTCATCTAATCCAGCCATGTAGCTTGATTGCTACATAAATATTAACAATGATTTATTCAGAGATTATTATGGAATCATCATCTTTGACGATTTATCAACCATGGTAATATAAACCATATTGGTTAACTTGTTAGTTATATTTAATTAGTATTTTCCATTATAATTTATCCTGGTTATAAAACATTAAGGACATTAAAGTGGCGCATAAGGCCTAGTCACAAGGACAGTTCTAAATTTTGTAAGCCATGATTTCAGAGAATCGAGGCATTAAGGTTTGAATCACGTTCATTACCTTCTCTTGACAGGGAGTTGTAGACTTCAACTATCTTTTGTCTTTCAGGACAATAGATATAGCCCGTGGGCATTTCCCTTCTGAGGGATGGTTATAATGTGATCATCTTCTTAGATGCTATTAGTCGAGGTCGTATGGATCCTACCGACTATTATGCTTGGACCTGGTCCAACATTTTTAGACAGGAGGTCAAAGACCACCACTGTCGTTGTCTTATCGGACAACAAGTTTAGCCCGTAGGCACTTCATCACTACTGGATGTTTATAATGTGATCATCTTATAGGATGACACAAGCCATGATTTCTAAATCACTAGGCTAGATAAGAAAATTGGAAGAATCTAATATAAGGATGACTGTTGTGATTTTCTCGAGTCACATTTGTCAAGAGTGCTAACACGTTCTTAGGTGTTAACAAGGATTTGAATCTCTTGAGTAGGTTTCACCATCTTGGCCGCGTAGGCTAGGTTTCACCTTTAAGATTATCTTTAAAATGCATACTGGCAGGAAAGTAAGGATATTTATTTTATTCAGGATTTTTATCATAACTCCTAATTTATAATTTAATAATAGCACAAATGGCCTGGTCGCGTAGACAAGTTTAATTTATAAGCCAAGATTTCAGAGAATCAGGGCAATTTATGAATTAGTAATGGCACAAAAGGCCTAGTCACGTGGACAAGTTTAATTTATAAGCCATGATCGTCTGGGATCGAGGCATTTAGTAATAGCAAAAAAAAACTTAGTCACGTAGACAAGTTTAATTTATAAGCCATGATTGTCTGGGATCGAGGCATTTAGGTGTGAATCAAAGTTCATTACCTTTTCTTGACAGGGAGCTGTAGGCTACCA
Organism: Helianthus tuberosus; assembly: GCA_030545235.1. Lineage (NCBI taxonomy): Eukaryota > Viridiplantae > Streptophyta > Magnoliopsida > Asterales > Asteraceae > Helianthus > Helianthus tuberosus. Next base: position 186,422,501 of record CM060354.1, read on the forward strand.
CCGTCTTTAGTCTCAGAGGACGTTAATTATAGCCCGTAGGCACTTCCCTTCTAAGGGATGTTATTTTCCATTCATTTCATATTTCATGTTTAGAATGAAAACTTAATTTAATCATTCCAGTATATGAAAATAAAAGTACAAAGTTGCCCTAAGCGGGTCTTTGAAGGGATAATGTGTCCTTGAAGGGACTGAAAGATAAATATGTCCTTATAAGGACTATTAAGGAAACGATCTTCAGCAAAAGGAGTTTCTTCTTCAAGTTATTTCTGAATGCTCCCTCCTTGGATGCTCGTTTCATTCCAGCCGCGCTACGAAGCTCAGCATTTCAGGGCTCCAGATTGGGGAGAATTTCTAATACAGCTTCTTCGCTTGGCGACGTATCCAAATAAAAATTTGGAAGTAAAAATTTATAGATTAGGATTGAGAATATTCCTAAGTTAAGTCTAGACTCAGAAGTTTAGAATTGTGCAATTGTGTAACTGAGATTAAACACTAAAGGCTAGTGTTTAATTCACTCAGTGTTGGCTCTGATACCAACCTGTCACACCCCGATTTTCCACGTGTCACCGGTGGGCCCGGTGGGGAGTATCGTGACGTGGTTGGCAACGTAATAGTCAAACAACACAATATAATAATGCACAGCGGAAGCAAAAGATAATTATTTTACATTCCGAATATAAGTAATGTCAAAGTATTACAACGGAAGGTAAAGGATCCACAGGCGGATCAATAAAAGAAAACTGTTCAACAGACTTTAGGCATCTAGAACTTGCAAGATTCCCTAGTGACGCCCTGAGCTCCCAGCCAATTACGCATAGTACCTGTCACTTAACCTTTTGGAAAATACGTCAGTTTACACTGGTAAATACAATTAACTGACTCATTTTGGAAAAAGAGTTTGAAAAGTGATTCGAGTGCAAACGGCACAAAATATCTTGACACATTGATTAAAATGCACAGAGGCAAAATTAATCTTTTATACTTGGGACAATTTTATTAATAAAAATCTTGTATCCGATTTACATGGTTGTCCAACATTTAGGGCCGGTGATTATACAATACAAGCCGGACAAGATTAATCGACACACCACAAATATAATCTCACAAGAAGATACCCTTACGAGTGAGTATACGTTATACATATGCAACAGGAGGTGTTTTGCCTACACCTTGTGCTTACGTCGTGGCCATTCACTTTTTAAAATGAGCCAAGGATATCCAGGACACGGTCATTAACCCCCAATGTTATTTGTTATCAATCAATACAGATTAAAACGGGATTATGCAATTTAATCATCTCCGATTAAAAGGTTTCTACACCCGACCAAGCGGTATTTTTTATAATACCGTATCCCAAGTCCGTATAAGGGAAAATAAGTTAAAAGTATTTACCTGAGCTAGCAATGCAATTTATACTCAGCCGTATATTCTAATCAGCGAGCACAAGTACTTCTACTGGGGCTCTCAATCTGGAACGAAGGTTTTATTAACCTATTAAATTCCTAACGGGTCTTATTTAAGTCGTAACTTAGACCGGTTAGTTTTAAGGAAAGGTTTACGGTTCAAAACGCATGATTAAGCGAAGACCGGAATAGAATGTGATTTAGACCCGACAAGTTTGAAGACTTGTATAATATGGGTAAACTAAACACACTATGGATTTTGAGATAAAAACGATAACGTTTGACCCGTTTCGGCTAATTTATGTAAACTTGTTACATAAACCGAACCGAACGCGTAATAAGCATAACGGGTATTCGTAAGAGCCATATACAGGTTTCCTAAGTTAATTATGTCTCCAATATGTTGTGACATCAGTAAGGTGTCTTTCGTTATGCCCGAAACGTCTTTAGACACAAACTAGGCCCCGTAGGGGTAGTTTGGTCATTTAAAAGTTTATAAAAGCGTTTAAGTGTTTAACTGAGTTACAGGTCTGATGAAATCAGTAATTATACTTAATTTGCTAAGTTATATCAGTAGGTTAAAGTATGTATGTGAAATTTATCATTTTTAACCAAACTATGCCCCGTAGGGGTATTTTGGTAATTTCACATAAGCCGAAAAGCTCAAAAACCGAAGTCTGAGTTTATCAACCTTTGCTTACTCTTAAAATATTAAAATTTGCCTCTTATATCAGTAGGTATCAACCCGGGTATGTCCAATATGATTTTAAAACATATTATGCGCTAAAAACGCTAAATAAGGCGATTAAAGGCCATTTCCGGGTTCGATACTTAAATCTGATATTTTTATATTTTTAGAAGGCTTAAAATAATTTATTTATCATAACTAATCAGTAGCAAAAGGTTTGGAGTCGTTTAGATATGTAAAACTCATTTTATGGCCCGTAAGGGCAAAACCGACAATTACCGAATTAAGCCTACGACTATGAGTTATGCTCAGCCTAAAATTAATTAAAAATCTTTAAAAATCCCAAAATAATATATTACATCAGTGGGTAAAAGATTTGATACCAAAAAGTATGTTTAACTAGGCTATACGCTAATTACGCCATTTTATTAACATAAAGTATTCATTTAGCGATAATGAGCATAACTCTTAATCTACAATTCAAACTGATGTCAAACTTTGCATACAAGTTTATATATCAGTAATTTAAGTTTCTACTCTTTTACATTTTCAAAAATCACGTTTTAAGGTAATAAGGGCATAACGGTCAACATATGAGCAATTAACGGAAATATGCATATTAATTGGATAACTAGTGAACCAAGGTGTGTAATGACAGAGGGTTGTTCTAACATGTATCCTAATCCAATTTAAGCTCTGAGGCATTTCTAAAACATGCCTAAACGGGTCAGAACTGAAAGTCAAAGTGAAAGTCAAACTATGTGACTTTCGGTTCCGAACCGGGTCTAAACAGGAAATAGTCGGGTTGAACATGTTTGGACATGTTCTTATACTTATTACTAAGTTATAACAATGATCAAACAGGTTGTATATGTTCTAGATAGCTAATTATGCATAAATGACATTTTAAGCATCCTGTTGACTTTTTAATTATATGTTTGACCCGACATTTGACCTGGTTAGGGTGGTGATCAGGGGAAACCCTTTTGAGGTTTTATTACCCACATAAATACCAACCTATAACTACTTTTAATTCGAGATATGACTGAGCCATTATAGACTAATCTCGAAGTCAAACCGTAATTACGACGGTTTGACTTTTAGCTAATTAAACAAGCTAAACTCAATTAAAGAAGGACTAGTAGACTTACAAGAGTCCTATGCACGACTTAAGACCACTTGGACCTGCTTGAGAGCTCCAGGAATGATCAGATTGCAAGGAAATTGGTGTGAGGAACTTGTGTGCACTACATGGCCTTTTATAGTAAAATTCTCACCACAAATCCTTGACAACAAGGTCTAGCACCCACCACAAATGATCAACACTTGTTGTCTAGTGCTTAGGGGTGCCTAGGGGTCGTCCACATGTGAGAAAAACCGGCTACATGGGTCAAATTCGCGCATAACAGGCTGCTGCCTGGTTTTTCTGGTTCTGGGCGTCCCACGCGGGCCGCCTCAACCTTTGCATGTCCTCACGCGGGCCGCTAGGCCCTTAAAATCAGATTTTTAAATTTTTATTTGTTTAGCAACTTGACCTTTGGCTTCGCGAAGGGGCAACTAAGGTTATTTCTTGCATTTTGACCCCCTTATATTTACCCACAAGGGCTTTAGGACTTATACCCACTTTGCCAAGTCCCTGAACACTTCCGGTTAACCCGAAAAGTCTTAACTTTCAATGTTTGCACTTTAACCCCTCGCCTACGAATTTGGTCATAACTTTCTCATACGATAACGAAACATAGTGAAATTTTAATCGTGCATTCAAGTGAGTATAATTAACATTTACAAAGCTTCAGGTTTGTCAAAAGGTCACTCAGAGGTATATCTTTAAACATGTTGACACATTTAACCCCTGTAGTTTGTAATCTCTCACTTTTAGCTTCGTATGATCCATGATTTATTCGTTTGATGTTATAAACATCATGTAGGGTTATTATGAAGTATGTTTATCCATTGTTGACATTTTGAACCCTTATTTTCACATACTTTCTATGTTTGTCAACTTTAGTCCCTCTAAAGTATACTTTCTCACGTTCAAGCTGATGACACGTGTCAATACATTATAGGACGTGAATTTTCGAGGTGTTACATTTGGGAAAATGACTTTTTGAAAAGGAGTTTTTAAAAAAAGTGTTTGGATTAGTTTATTGATGTAAAATGACTAAAATGAGCATTCTTTTAGATATAAGGGGGTAAAGAATGGGTATATTGGTAATTTATAGTTTGAAAAGTTAAAAGCTGGCCAAGAAGTCACAATATTGTGACTTCTTGAAACCTCCTTTTTCTTCTTTGCAAAAAGCCATTTCTAAAAGGACTTTTGGCTTAGCCAAACACAAAAACAACTTATTGGCTTTTTGAAAAGTCGATAAGCCAATAAGTTGTTTTGAAAAGCTTAGCCAAACATGCCCATAGTCTTGGCCAGAGTGGGGTGGAGGGCCTGCAAAAGCAGGTGCGAATCTATCGCCTGTTGTAGAAATTCGTCGTTCAAAAAAAAAACTAGTAGATTTTATATTAAATAAGAAATTTAATAAAAAGATGAAAATAAAAAAATAAATAGATTTTATGTTAATTAAAAGACATAATAAAAAGATGAAAATAAAAAATAGAGTAAATTGCTAAAATCGTCTCTGACGTTTGTTCACATTTGCTAAATCCATCCAAAAAAAGTTTGTTTTATTAAATTGCTAAAATCGTCCTTGAAGTTTGGATGGATTTAGCAACTTTTTTGAAACCTCAGTGGTTCATATGAGAAAAAAACTTTTTTTGGATGAATCTAGCAAATGTGAACAAACGTTAGGGACTATTTTAACAATTTACTCTAAAGATGCACATAGTTAACTTAAAGATACATCAATACATAACCGATTTTAAGTAAGAAACAACTCTTTAGTGGTAAAATGTTAGATCCGATAATGTAGCATCAATATGTTACATTTTGCCAATGATCTATAGATCAAGTGGTGGAAGGCTTGCATTTCTCTTGAGAGATGCAAGTTCAACTCTCATTTGGTGCAGAGTGAGGCATTGGTGGGCAATGATAGGAGATCCAGAAAAACCTGGGTTCGATCCTTGAGCCAAATGGGTTTTACCGGTAATTTCACTGTCATGCCTACGGGCGGGTGGGTTACCGGGTTTTCCCCAGAATTGATGGTCGACTCGGGTTAGTCTCGGAGTACTCCGTTTCGTCCAGTGGGTGCCCCGCGAGTGCTCGGGATTGATTCTGTTGGCCGTTCAAAAAAATAATGTTACATTTTAGTTATTTATTCTTTTTTATTTTATTTGTTTAGAATTTATGTACTATACTTGTTTCATTCATTTATTTGTTCATGAGTAAAGTACACCAAGAGTCGTGGTATATCAAATTTCACCTGTGCCTCAACTTTTGAGAAATGACTCATTTTGATAACAAGTGTTTATTCACCCGTCAACCGCAATGATTCAAGTCACCAAGGTCAGTCTTAGTCAGCGTGTGACCGAAGGACCAACCATTACAAATAGCCTTAGTAGTAGATTTAAGACCATGTGTAGTGGTCAAGCCCTATGAAGCCCTCATTAGGGGTTTGGGAGGGGGGGTGTATGTGACAAGTGACAAAATATGTAAGAAAAAGGGGTTATATAACTTAGTGGGGGGGGGGGGGGGTTATGTAGATTTGGAGTTATACCCTTTCAATTATATGTATATATGTGTGAGAGTGAAGAAACACAGAACTAATTATGGGATTAATCAGTTTGGTTTATGCTTCTATCATAGTGGTTAATCTTCTTATAACTTTCTGAGCTGCTTAATGATCTTCTAATCCTGCAAAACAGAACACCGTTACTCGTTAAGAGGGGAATATGGGGGTTTCCCTCTTAACCGGGCTCCGGCGTGAGAATAAGCGACCGTTTTGAGGAGATAAGTGTGTATTAAGAGTGAGAGTAGAGGGAATATAATGTTTAACCTGTGGACTGAGATCTCTATTTATAGCCGGAGAGGTGTAAGAGGATGTGGGCTGATGGGCCTTGGGCCGGAAGGCGACAACATAGAGGATATGCTCTTTGTCTCACTGGTGTCGACCGTTAGTGGCTTCTAGGAGTTCTCCGGTGCTGGCGCACCGTGATTGGAGCCACGTGTCATGGTTGTCGGCCTGGCTGCCCTTCTGCCATCAGCAGGTAAGTGGAGATCGTGGGGCAGGTGTCTCTGCCCCTGTGATTGGTGCCACGTAGGCGTCCTTAGGTACTTCCTGTCTTCTGCATGTCAGACGATCGTGGAGCACGATTGAGCAGGACCAGAAGGACGCGGATTGGCCCTTTTCTTCTGCCACTTGTACCTTATGTACTATCTGAAATGGCCTTGCGCCGTAGCCCCGCGCGATTCCTGTGGAATACTTAACTACGCCGCGTAGGGGTGTGATTGACTGAATGCTCTTTCAGAATGCTAAGTGTTGAAAATGGAGCTTCCTATTGTTCAAACCTCGCGCCTGATCAATGAATGGAGATGTAACCCGCGCGGGGTTGGCAATAAGAAATTTGTCAAATAAGGAGTATGGTCCTGTGCGCGACCTGAACAAAGGGCTGCGCGACTTTTTTGGGACCATACCCCTTCAAGTCCCCCCAGTCCAGTGCTGCACCATGCGCGAGGCAAGTGGTTGGAGCTCTGGACTTAGAAAGAAGAAAGTTGCGGAAAATGCTTGTTTTTTGTTTGCTAGGCGTGCGTGCAAATGTTTTGGCAGTTGTTACGGCGTGACTATCATATCTGGCAGCTGATGATCCTTCGCTTTGCATTGAGAACGCGCGGGTTTCTTGGGTAACCATGGATACGGCGTTGCATGAGTAACTTCTGCATTAGGTTTCTTGACGTTTGAGCGGGAAAATCCTCGATATTTGAATTCTGACAGTTTGGTGAGGATTTTCGCTGATGGTGACGCTTGAGTTGACCGCTGACACGGCTGTCATCAAGTTGTCTCTGACGGTTCCACCTTCCGTCAGGAGAGTGAGTTCCACGCGCGCGTGACAACCGTCGCTCCGGGATTCTCGCCTTACGTGGCGTCTTCTAATTGGCCACGTGTAGCACCCCAAGACCCGAATGTTTATATTTGTTGTATGTTCCTATATGACTTAGTATGAAATAACTAACTAGGCTATTTAACCTAGTTAAGTGTGTGGTTAAAAGTCTTAAATGACTAAAGTAGTGCAAATTATGTTAAGTGACAAACATGAGGGGCCAAATGGAACAAGATGAAAGTTAAGTTACTAAATAACAAAACTCTCACACACAAACACACACATCGTGTGTTCGAGAATGAGCAGGAAGCTCCCATGGAGCCAAGAACCCTAACTTCATCCTTTTCATCAAATTGAAAGGCAAAATGAAGCTTAAATTCATAACCGAGCATAGATTAATGATCACCTTCACAAGGGGATCGCAAGGTATGTCTTAAAAGTTAGTTTGGTGATTATGCATGAAGCGGGTTATGTTGTAAATCACGAATTTGTATGAAATTGGGTATGAGTATGTATTAGAATCATCATTTGGAACATGGATTATGCATGAATTAGGTTAATTTGATGTTTAAGGGTGAAACCCATAAGTTATGGTGAGAATGATGATTTGAATCATCATCCATGTCTAATTCTTGTTGAATGTTGATGTATTTTGATTTGTATGATGGATTCTTGTTAGAGGAATTGAAAGAATGTGATACTAGTATGTTTGATGTTTATGCATGTATGATTCATGTTGATTAGAAGGAAGAAATTGATGAATTATGTATGAGATTTGAAGGATATGCATGAACTAGTTGTACACTATGCTTAGAAGGTAGTACACATATCAAAAGTATGATGAAATTATGAAGAACTTAAGAGTAGATCACTTGTAAGTGATTAACAAGTAGTTATGAAGTGGGTTTTAGATGATGTAATGTAAATTGATGATTTACTTATGTTAATAATGTTTGGAATCATACATGTGTGTGAATGTTTAAAGAAATCGGGTAAGAAATGATGGATTAGCATGTTATAAGGTTGAATGATAAATTCCATATAAGATCCGTGTAATGAAAAAGCTGTGATGAATGATGAATAAGCTAACTATCTTGAGAATGATATATGATAGTTGATGCTTGATAAGCGACATGGAAGCTTGGGAAAGAAGCGGGTCAAATGGAACTTATGTGCATGGGAAGCGTACTCGGATGCAAAGTAAGTTAAGCTTACACCCTCCTTGTAGAATACCTATTCAATTTATAGATTATGAATATGATAAGTTTATAAATGAGGTATGAAGTTCCGACAAGTTTTGATATGGGTCGAAACATGTGTTCATGACAAGAAACTAAGTTTGATGGTTAAAAAGGGATAAAAGGGTATTATGGTAATTTTGGTTGCAAGTTAACAAAGTAATAAGTTACATGGATGGGATCACGAATAACTAACATCCCACAAGGATAAAATGGACATTTAGACTTAACGGGTCAAACGGTGAAGATGTCACCCTTTGGCGTTATCGACTAATGAATTTCTTTGTTAAGTATTATGAATTTGTAAAATGTATAGAAAAAGGATTTGCGTTGCTATTATCTAGCAATTCAGCGGATGAAGTATTAGAACGGGTCATAGCTTTGATCCGAGCCAGGTATGTGCATTTACCATTGTAGATAAGTCGCATGATCGGTAATTTATGAAATGAAGTCTTTAGTAGTAAAGGATGGGTCAAAGTTGACAAAAACGCCCTTGATGGGTAAAACGAGCAAATGGTCCTAAAAGTTGATTACAAACAAGCTATTTGATTAAATGAATGTTTTGAAAAAGTAAGAAAGAGAGAAGTATGATTTTCGTAAGCTAAGGACCTTAAAATGCGCAAATACCCCTAACGGGTCAAAATAAGCTCTTAAGCGAAAATGGGTCAAGAGGATGCAAGACATCCGAGAACTTAATCTTTTATGATAGACAATGTTGAAATTATAGGGTTCATGAGGAATTTAGGTCAAACAATCAAGTTATGTTGATGAATGCATGAACGGGTCGAATAAGTAAAAGCGGGTATATAAAGCCGAGAGCTTTAAGTCAATAATTTCCTTAAACCGGATGTTGGATTTCAAGTTCATATGATAGAATGTGAATTTACAAGCATGTAGGAAGAAACGGGAGGTTAAACGGGTAAACGGTTCAGAAGTTATGCGCGTTTTAGTGCGTACGGACTACGAAACGGAACTGCAGAAAAATGCAATTTCTAGAGGGGGTCGCCGACGGGCTCCAGAAAGTGAGTTTTTGGCTGACGGGTTATTTGACTGTCTACGGGGGGTTTTGGCTACGGTTAATTGCAAGGGCCGTCGCCGACGACCCTAGGGTCGTCGCCGACGCCCTCCCCAAGTTCAAAAACCTAAAAATTTGTTATTTAAGTTGATTTATGTATCGTAGGCTTTGGTTTGTTATCCGTGGACTACGACGGACTTTCCAAACATGATTTTGATGGTTCCTTAGATGTTTATGGGCTATAAATTTAAGTCTAAGTCCCATGTAATTAATGTATGATTATGTAAGAAGTATGTGAGAGCTTGTATATTTATATATGGGTATGTATGAGTATATAAGGGTTTGGTAAGATCTTGAATGTGTAAATGTGAGTATGCATGTATGTAGAAATGTAGGGACGTATGTACGTATGTAGATGTGTGATTACGTGTATATGAAGATCCGTATGTATGTATGCGTGTATGTAGAGATGTATGAATGTAAGTAGGTATGTATGCGTGTATGTAGAGATGTATGAATGCATGTAAGTATGTAGATGTGTATGTATGAATGTAAGTGGGTATGTATGCATGATTTCGATACGTTGAGGATTAACGTTATTAATAGTATGCCTGGAGAATGAACATTAATGCAGATACTTTATCGAAGACTCACCAGGGAATTGATATGTGGATGTAATGCTTAAAGATAGACATATAATTGGAATGGGAGGTGTACGTGATTGAATCTTGTTTATGTATTGTGCACTAATGTTATGAATGTATGTGGTGAGTGCAGGTTGTACGAATCACGGGCGGTTATTACGAAGAATAGAGATCGAAGACCGAGTCACAAGATAGATTGTACGGGAATAATTGAGTATGTGTTTTAGCAAACAGGACTTACACCATATTTTTGTAAAAGATACATATTAAAACGAACTTTCAAGTAAGTCAAGATGTTGTAATGAAAGAAATTTTATAGTACGAATTTCCGCTGCGACTTTTTGTCAAATACGTATTAGGGTCTTAGACCACGTTCGCGGCAAATTCGGCACGTTTACCCATTGCATTAAATGCGATGGGTATATATATTCGACGAGGTGGAGAGGTTTCATATTTCCTCTGCTGTTGCTATCCTTTCTCTCCCCTTATCTTCTTCAAATCTTCAAGTTACCTGTAGCAGATCTTCAAGATTTTCCTTCATATCTTCAAGTTCCCTTCCTGAATATTCAAAGTTTCATCGACGAATATCCATGGCCGAAGAACATCCAGAAGAGAATCCCGGAGAAGAGGGTCTGGTTCCAGTCCTGAAGTGGGACTTAGGTTTGTTTGAGCAAATTACACGGAGTTTTCGGTTCCCATCGGAGTGGGATGCTCGGTATCCCGGCCAAAACCAGACGGCCGCCGATGCACCGCTGGGGTACATTACGTTGTTTGAAGATTTCTTTCATCAGGGTAACTTCCGGTTGCCGGCGACGGAGTTCTTGGCCCACATTCTTCAGTTCTATGGGTTCCATATTTCGCAAATGAGCCCACCTGGAATGGTTAGAGTTCGACATTTCGAATTCCTCTGCCGATCTCATGGTGTTGACCCAACGGTAGAGAGGTTCAGGGCCTTCTACCAACTTATCAGGACTATGGGCTTCTACTCATTCGCCAGTCGAGGGGCTGCGAAGAAGATACTCTTGAACCCTCCTAAGAGTTTCCATGACTGGAAACAGAAGTTCTTTTTCCATCACGAGGAGGTGATACCGATTGCCCTGATCTTCCGCCCATGGACCAAGCCAATCGAGAAGGAAGAACTGGCGATACCAAAGAAGGAGGATTGGTATGTGAAGCTAACTGCCACTCCAAACCGAGTGTTTGGCGAAAACGTCCTGGTCGCGGTGCAGATGAGTGACCAATGGCCGCATGATAGCGAAGAGGTGCCAGTTTTGAAGCTTGAGGATAAAGGTTAGTTGCTTCTTTAATTTTCTGCTTACTTTCGCATCGCTCAACTGTTTAATTTTGAATGCAGAGGTACAACTCTACCAAGCTGCCTTCCCCACTTTTAGTGGATCTATGGGCGTGCGCCCGTTGAGGTCAGCGGAGCAGTATTGGTATGATAGGATCAAGCCGCGCTTCCTGTATCCAGTTCCTAGGGCTTTCACCGATCCACCTACTGCAACCGAAGGTGCGCATATACCTAAACCTCGTCCCTTACGCGTATTGACTTCTGCTGGGAAATAGATTGTCTATCTTTCCAGCGAGGAGTCTGTGGGATCATCAAATGGGGAGTTAAGTTCGTGGTCTAACATCTTTGCAGGTGTGTTGCGCGACCTGGGGATTGACCCGAAAGAGAAGAAGAAGAAAGCCCCTAAACGAAAGAAGGTGATCAATATTGAAGCTGAGGTGACCAGCAAGAAAGGTAGGAGTACCCGCGCCACTACTGATGCTGCTGGCAAAGGTACACTACGCTTTCAGAAGAGTAACTTGGAAGATTACGTTATTATCAGTGATAAGGTTTGTCGCGTATAGGCGAGAAGAAGTCAGGAGGAGCTGGTTCGAAGAGCTCATGGAGCGCGGGTTCTCGCAACCCGGATGCTGGGGCGACTCCGTCCTCTGTTGCGCATGATGAAGAGGAAGAGGAGGAGGAGGTTGCTGCAAAGTTAATCAACAGGAAAAGAAGTAGAAGTGAGACCACAGCTGGTGTGTCTACTGCGCCGAAGGCTGGAGGCGTTCCCTTGATTGGGAAGCAGAGCAACTTGCCTTTACAGATTTTCTCATGGTTAGTTTTCCTTAGCTTCTTGTTGCTTCCTCTTTTTTAACACTTAGCTTCTGCAGAGGCCAAGAAGAAGACGCCTGAGAAGAAGGGTGTCGCGTTTACAGAGCCCTCAGAGCCGGAGCAGAAAAGGCTCAAGGTTACTATCAAACATTTCAAGACTGCTGGAGTAGAGTCTGAGAAGGATAAACAGGCTGCTGAGGTGGAGAAGGCAAAAGCTGCTGAGGAAGAGAAGAGGAAGAAGGCTACGGAAGAGAAGAAAAGGAAAGCTGAGGATGAGAAGAGGACGGGAGCTGCTGAAAGAGTGTAACACCTCGAAATTTCACGTCCAATAATGTATTGACACGTGTCATAAGCTTAAAATGTGTAAAGGATTTAGTTTGAAGGACTAAAGTTGACAAACAAGGAAACTATGTGAATATAAGGGTCCAAGGTGTCAACAATGGATAAATATATTTTTAAATAGCCCTACAAGATGTTTATACCTTCAAACGAATAAATCATGGATCATACGAAGCTAAATATGGAAGAAAGTGAGAGATTTCAAACTACAGGGGTTAAAGGTGTCAACATGTTTAAAGTATACCTCTGAGTGACCTTTTAGCAAACCCGAAGCTTCGTAATGGTAAATTAAGCTCACTGGAATGTGTGATAAAAATTCCATAAAATTTCGTTATCGTATGAGAAAGATATGATCAAATTCGTATACGAGGGGTTAAAAGCGTCAACGTTGAAATTATGGCTTTTCGGGTGATTACAAAATTAACCAAGGACTTAACAAAGTTTGTATAAGTCTTGAAACCCTCAAAAGTAAATTTAGAAGGCTTATAATGCAAGAAATAATGTGAAAACGACGTTTGGAAGGTCCAGGGGCCAAACTGTAAACATTTGAAAGTTGTATGGTGCTGGCATGTTGCTTGCGCACCTCAACCCTGTGAGCGTTGCGGTGCGCAAGCAGGTCCCAGGTGCGAATTTCTTGACAGCTGCCTGTTAATTCCGGTTACACCGCCTCTTTTGAGTAGTTTTCGAATTCAGGGGCTCCTATATCTGGTTTTTAGCTTCCTAGGCCACCTGGGATGATCTTATAACACCCCTAGAGTTAGTTGGCAAGATCTCCTTGAATCAAAAGGCCTATATAAGAAAATCAAGTTTGAAACTTTTGGGCATTTGCATTTGCAACTTATTTCTGGAGCTCTCTGGTCTGCAAGCAACCTTCCTAGTGATCACTAATCATAATTAGGACCTTTGTAAGTGTCCTTAACCCTTTTAATTCAGTTTTGCTTAGTTAATTAGCGTATAGTCAAACCGTCGTAATTAAGATTTGACTTCGTCATTAATCTCAAACCCTTCAGTCAAAATTCAAATTGAAAGTACCTTTAAGTAGGTATTTAGGTGGGTAATAAAACCTTAAAAGGGTATTTTCAGATTCCTACTCTAAGTATGATAATTATCGAGTCAAAGCTTGTTTCAAAAAGTCAACAGAATGTGTATTTGCAAGTTTAAGCATAATTAGCAATGTAGGGTACATGCAACCTGTTTGATCATTAAAATAACTTGGTAATTAATGTAAGAACATGTCTCAACATGTTCAACTCGACAATTTTCAGTATAAACCCGGATCGGACCCGAAAGTCGCATATTTTGACTTTTGCTTTGACTATCGGTTCTGATCCATTCATGCATGTTTGAGATCTGTTCTAGAGCTTATTTTGGACCAGGTTTCATATATGTATAACTCTCTGAGATTGTACAACTTGGTTCAACACTTATCCGATTCATATGCATGTTTCCGATTTATGCTTAGATATGACTATTATGCCCTTTTGGCTATAAAACGTGATTTTTGAAAAAGTGAAAGAGTAGAAACATTTGTTACTAATTTATAAACTTGCACCTAAAATTTGATATCAGTTTGAGGTCCAGAATAAGAGTTATGCTCATTAGCGTATTTTGAAAGCTTTATGTTAATTAATTGACGTAATTAGCATATAACCTATTTAAACCCACTTTTTGATACCAAAATTTTTACCCACTGATATAATATAATATTTTGGGATTTTTGGAGATTTTTATTTAATTTTTGGCTGAGCATAACATAGGTCTCTAAGTTTGACTCGGTTTATGACGGTTTTGCCCTTTTAAGCCATAAAATGAGTTTTACAAATTCTTTTGACCCCAAACCTTTTTCTACTGATCTTATTTGATAAATAGAATATTTTGAGCCTTCTGGAACCATAAAAATATCAGCTTTCCTTTGAAAACCCGGAAATGGCTCCAAATCGCCTTTTCAAGCGTTTTTAACGCATAGTATGTGCTAAAACCATATTAAACATATAAGGTTGATACCTACTGATATTTTTAGTATATTTTTATATAATAACAGTAAGTACAAGTTTTTGAACTCAGGTTCCAGTTTTGACCTTTTAAGCCTAAGTGAAATTACCAAAATACCCCTCAGGGGCATAGTTTGGGTTTAAATGATAAATTTCACATATAGGTCATACCCTACTGTTATAACTTATTAAATTAAGTGTAATTACTGTATAAATCAGACCTGTAACTCAGATTACTAATTAAACTCTTTTATAATCTTTTAAATGACCAAAATGCCCTTATGAGGCATAATTTGTGTTTAAATCCGTTTTGGGCATAATAGAAGATACCTTACTGATATCACAACATGTTTAAGGCATATTAACTCAGGGAACTTACATATGACTCTTATGGTTACTCGTTACGCACTTTTCGCGTTCGGATCGGCGTATGTAACTAGTTTGCATATATTAGCCGAAACGGGTCAAACCATATCGTTTTTGTCTCAAAATTCAGAATGTGTTTAAGTTACCCATATTAAACAAGCATACAAGCTTGTCGGGTCAAAACCACATTCTAAACCGATCTTCGCTTTATCATGCGTTTGAACCGTGTCTTCCTTTTTAAAAACTAACCGGTCTAAGCTCAGGCTTAATTAAAGACCCGTTAGGAATCTAATAGGTTATTAAAAACCTTCGTTCCAGATTTAGGAGCCCAGTAAAAGCTATCTGTACTTGCTTGGTGGTATACGGCTGGGATTGAATTTATATTTGGCTCAGGTAAATACTTTTAACTTATTTTCCCTATACGGGCTTGGGTTACGGTATATAAAATACCGCTTGATCGAGCATCAAATCTTACATCTTTGGGTGGTTAATTGAATAATTTGATCGGCTCGTTTAAACAGTCTTGTTCACCTAAAGCCTTTGGGGGGTTAATGACCATGTCCCGGATATCCCTGGCATCATTTTACGAAATGGCCACGACCTGAGCACGGGGTGTAGGCGTACACCTGTCAGTGTATAACTCAATATTGTGGTGGGTCTATTGATCTTTAACCCGGACGAGATCCGGGCTACTGAACGCACAAGTAACATGTAATTCGTTCACAAGATTATAATATTAAATAAATATCCCAAGTTATAAAATGTTTTGTGCCACGTGCATTCAAATCAATTTTCAACCCTTTTCAAAATGAGTCAGTTAAATTGTATTTACCAGTGTAAACTGACGTATTTTCCAAAAAGGTTAAGTGCAGGTACTACTCGTAATAGGCTGGCTGTCTTCTAGCGTCCACAATAAGTCTCGCAAGCTTGGATGCCTTAAAGTCTGTTGAACAAATGATTCATTTTTTTTATCCGCCTGTGGATCCTTTACATTCCGTTTGTAATACTTGATATTACTTTATATCGGTTTGTAATATATTTATCTTTTGCTTCCGCTGTGCATTTAAATATTGTGTTGTTTGACTATGATGATATCAACTACGTCACTATACTCCCCACCGGGCCCACCGGTGACACGTGGAAAATTGGGGTGTGACAGGTTGGTATCAGAGCCAACATTGAGTGAATTAAACACTAATTTTTTTGTGTTTAATCTCAATGACACGATAGCACATTCTTTGACCTTCTGAGTCTAGACTTAACATAGGAATACTCTCGTCCCTATTCGGAGGATTATTACCTTCAATTATATTTTAATATGACGCCAAGCAAGAAGCTGTAATGGAAATTCTCCCCATTTGAAGCCTAGGAAAGGCCGAGCTTCGTATTGCGACTAGGATTAATGTACAACCAAGGAGAAGACATTCAGAACTAAAATGAAGAAGAAACTCCTTTTGCTGAAGTTCGTTTCCTTAGTAAGTCCTTATAAGGGCATACTTATCCTTCAGTCCCTTCATGGACAACATCATTTCATTCAAGTCCCGCTTAGGGCAATTCTCTACCTCTTTTAAAATCATTGGGATGTTTTATCTAAATTTCATTTATATCATTATATATGAATATAATATATGAAATAAATTAAAATAACATTTCTGTTATAAGATCTACCATTATAATAAAATGTCAAAATCTAAAAAGGACAAGACCTAGCCTCGTGTCATTATTAAGACCCGGCCAAGATGGCAGTTCCTCAATTTAGGTTCAGATCCTTATTAACATCCCGAACTAGGAATGTTCTGCGTTCATTATAAAAAAAAAAGGAATCTTAAAGGTAAACCTAGCCTATATGACGAGGCCAAGATGGTAGGACCTATTTAAAAGATTCAAATCCTTGTTAACACCTAAGAACGTGTTAGCACTCTTGACAAATGTGATTCGAGAAAAATCACAATAGTCATCCCTATACTGGAAATTTTTAAATTTCCTAAATTGCCTTATGATTTAGAAATCATGGCTTATATCATCCTATAAGATGATCATACTATAACCATCCCTTAGAAGGGAAGTGCCTACGGGCTATAACGTATTGTCTATCTGAGACAATGACATTGTGATCCTTATGATCCCTTGTCTAAGGTGGTGAGCTATGCTCAAGCCTATAAGTCTATATGATTAATGTGATCATGACTAATATCGTCAATATGATGATCCTAATATAAACATCCATAAGTGATGAAATGCCTACGGGCCATACTTATTGTCCTAAGGGACAACAGACAGTTGATGTCTCTGACTCTCTGTCAAGAAAAGGTAATGAACTTTGATTCAAACCTTAATGCCTCGATTCCATAAAATCTGGGCTTATAAATTTAAACTTGTCAGCGTAACTTGGCCTTTCCGTGCCATAGTTGTATTTTAATTAAATCTAGGATAATTATAATGAAAATCCTGAATAAAATAAATATTATTCCTTTTCTGTTAGTATATGTATTAAAAGAAAATCTTAAAAGGTTTGACCTAGCTTGAATGTCATTAAAGACCTAGCTAAGATGGTAAAACCTGTTTAAAAGAGATTCAGATCCTTATTAACACTTGAAAACGTGTTAACACTCCCGACAACAGTGATGCGATAAAATCACGCTTGTCATCTCTATATTAGGAACTTCCAAACCCCTTATTTAGCCTATAAAATCAATAGGAATCATGGCTAATAAACGTCGAACATGATGTACACATCTAAACATCCACCTGAGATGTATACCTACGGGCAAAGATGCATACATGAAAATGATAGTTTTATTTCATAACTTCTTGTCAAAACAATGAATTATGAAATTTTCCGATCCAAAGGAATCATTGATTATGTTTTAAAATTTCCCTAGTGACAAGGCATCTATGCCATCGAAAAGTCCTTTGGAACAAGCCGTTGTGCTATATAAGATGTCAGTATGACATTGACAGTCGTGACTTATGTCCCCTGTCTAGTAAATATGAAGGATTATATTCCGTTTAAACGTCAAAGATGGTTTATTTAAAAACTTAGGCAAAACATAATCAAATAAATTAAACACTATCTGTTGGCCCATATGGTTTATTCGCACCATGGCTACTTAATTATCAAGTTCGACAATTCGCTATATAATTAAACCAATTTATTACTACTTGGTTTGTAACCTTCAAAGCTTCACCATGGCTGACTCCTCTGAAGCTTACAATCGTCTAGTTGATCAGAATGATGATGCAAGACTGAACTTAACAAGCACCGAGTTACAGGCTATGATAGATACAGCCGTAAACAACGTTGTGGACCGTGTGTTGAAGGATCATAAGCGAAAGTGCGATGATACCCCAAATAAATGTCGTAAAAAGGGTAAGATCGGTTCTTACTATGACCAGTCCAAACCAAAGGAGGCAAAACCCAAATGTAAAACCTGCAAGAAGAAGCATTTCGGAAAATGTTTCTATGAACAGACCGGGGTATGTGTCATCTGCAAGGAGATGGATCACAAGACCCATGAGTGCAAGGACTTGAAGGACGCCACATGCTATGATTGTGGCGAGAAGGGGCACATAATTAACCGCTGCCCAAAGGAGGCAACTAAAAGGAAAGGCACTCTGGAGTCACAAGCTAGGCCTTGTGGGATTTGTAACAAGAAAGGGCACAAGACCTTGGAGTGCCAAGACATAAAGGACGCAACCTGCTATGGTTGCAATAAAATAGGGCACATCAGGACAAATTGCCCAAGTAACATGTAATTATCCCAAGTTATAAAATGTTTTGTGCCATGTGCATTCAAATCAATTTTCAACCCTTTTCAAAATGAGTCAGTTAAATTGTATTTACCAGTGTAAACTGACGTATTTTCCAAAAAGGTTAAGTGCAGGTACTACTCGTAATAGGCTGGCTGTCTTCTAGCGTCCACAATAAGTCTCGCAAGCTTGGATGCCTTAAAGTCTGTTGAACAAATGATTCATTTTTTTTTATCCGCCTGTGGATCCTTTACATTCCGTTTGTAATACTTGATATTACTTTATATCGATTTGTAATATATTTATCTTTTGCTTCCGCTGTGCATTTAAATATTGTGTTGTTTGACTATGATGATATCAACTACGTCACTATACTCCCCACCGGGCCCACCGGTGACACGTGGAAAATTGGGGTGTGACAAAGAGACAAGGAGAGAGAGAGAAATAAGGAAAAGGAGAAGGAAAAAACGGTTGCCGACAAGCCTGTCGGAGGTGAGCCGAAGGATACCGGGGCCGCTGCTACAATCGCGCATGATAAAACGCAGGGTCCGGAGGTCGTCCGTATTACGGGGCTTGACCAGCCCCTTCATGAGAAGGAGAAAAGGAAGGAGACTACCCGGGGTAAGGGACCAGAGGTCATTGAGCCGACCAAGCCTGCTGGTGGATCGACTACTGCTGCAGGTAGCTGGTGGTGCTGGAGGGTTTGTGCCTCAATCTCCCATCGGTCCTAGGGATACTTTGGGAGATCTTTATTACAAGACTTATACTGAGGAGGCACGTGGTGACACTCCACATCAAGCTCCCTGGGGTCTGAAGCAGAAGGATACATTTCTGGACTTCGCGTCCTGTCGTGATTGGTTCTTAAATTCTTTCCCTCCTGGTGAAGTTAACCGACAAAGGGCGCGAAGCCATGATGGGTTGTACCAGGCGTAAGTTGTTGGAGAGGCCAACGCTCGCTCCGCCAATCACCAGATCGTGCGAGAATGGCGCACCATGATCAAGGAGAGGGCGAAATGGGAAAAGTATCGTGAGCGCCTGTTGAAGCAGGTTAAAGATTATGAGAAGGCTAAGGCTGCTCTTGTTGAAGAGAGAACCAAGTTTGAATCTGATAGGAAATCAGAAGAGTGGGGCCGTGAAGGCCTTAAGGGCAAGCTTCGCGCCGCTGAGGATCTGCTGGCAAAGGAGAAAACCGAATGGAAGAAGATTTGTGAGAAGGATAATCAGCGCATGTATGCGGCTCGTTCGAAGATCACTGATCTTGAGGGTAAGGTCACTGAGCTGACCGGGAAGGTCGAGGATGCGCAAGCTGCTAAGAATCATGCTGAGGTTCGGAAAACCTTTACCTTTTATATCTTTATGCTTTTGTTAGCAGACTTAAGTAAAGTCTTTTACCCTTTGTAGGTTGAGCTGGCCGAGGTGAAGGCGCAACTGTCTGGTAAAAACAAGGATTTGATGGCCAAGGACGTCGAGATTGCTGAGTTGAAACGCCGCCTTCAAGAGCAGGTTGACAAAAGCGAGTCCTTGGAAATCGATCTTGAAGCGGAGAAGGTTAAGGCTGCTACTGCTGAGGAGGCCAAACAGAAAGCTGAGGAAGCGCGAGACATTAGTACATCTGCTCTCAATGTGGCGCAAAACAACTATTCCGAGGCTCAAGGCATCGTTGATACTTTAGTCTCCGAGGCTGAGTGGCTGCGCGGCAGAGGATTAGTTCTGGTATGATTTCTCTCAACTTTGGCTGTATTTATTGAAGCCTGGTGTCTTACTTATTGCCTTTGCTGTAGATGGCCAACTCCATCTTAAATGTTGGGGAGCTAGACAAAGCTGTTGCTGCTCTTATAGATGCTTCTCGCGCGGTTGGTCATCGTGGAGGTTATCTGGAATGTGCGCAGCATGTTGAAGTGGTGTTTGGGCAAGAGTTTGACACTAGTCATTGCTCGGTGGCCGATGAAGCTAATGCCGAGCTGGCTCGTGCTGAAAGTGCTTATGATCACCTATCATTGCCCGTCATGGACTTGGTTGCAAAGGCTTTGGAGCATGATGACTGGTGTCACTGCTTAAAGACCATTCTCGTGTGACAAATGGCAAATAACCGGAAATTCCGTACAGTCTAATCACTATTCTTAGTATATAATCTCATGCAATTAGCATAATTTAATTACGTAACTGTGTCGTACATTAGACGACAGTGTTAGGACAAGAAAACAATGATATAATATATGTTGGTTTTCGTCGTATTGCGAAATCAATTAAACAATGTCCTAAAAGTGTTGGTAAAAAGTGTTGCGTGCACTATTCACGGTCACACTATTCATGCCAGCAAAACCGTGAAAACAGAACGAAACAAGGAAAACCGACACACGGCTAACATAACTGAGTCCGTTTATATAAAAAACACTAATACGAAAACATATCTTACAAAGATACAAGACTTTCCGGTACAACGCCCTAATCGCTAAATCGTCTGTTTCATTAAAAATAAGACAATTTTAAATCGTCCAAAATAATAATTTAGCATTTCCGGGACTCCGGAAATATGACAAATGATGACAAACATATGGAAACAATATGAGGATATTAATGGGGTGTCCGAAACATAAGCTTTCGATGCTGAGTTGCAAACCCCACAACTTGTCCGTTTCTGAACCGACAGGCTAATAAACGACATTTCCGACGCCGAAAACAACCAAATGAAAGCTTTGGTAAACTAGTTAAGCTTATTTTGGGATTCAAAATAACTTCATACATCTTTTAAATGCGGAATGACAAATTACGGCAAACGTCCGTCGGTACGCCACAAAAGTGCCATAAACTAGCCAACGACGAAACGAAAAGCATTCAAAGTATCAAAACATGATTTCTACTAGTTTAGTGAACTAGTTAATGTTAATTTATGTTCCGAATCCCTAATTACCCCCTAATGGTGAAAGATTACCCTAATCACCATACTTAGCCTAATTACCAAAATATCTAGATATTTTGGTAACTTTTATAAAAATGTTACACTTTACCCCCCCCCCCCAGGTTCACGTTTTTTTTTGTGGGTCCCACACACTTAACAAGTTGCAAAAATATCTTAGATATTTCCTATGTGCACATGGTGAGTTAGTGGATGATCAAAAGTCTTGAAACCTTATCCTAACAAATCACTTTCTCATAATTCTTACACCATCAAAAACAATCACTTAAGAACCCATTTTTCCTTCATAAAATTCAGCCATGAACACTCCAAATAATCTTCATTTTAAGCCATTTTCATGATGATCAAAGTGTACGTTTATGCAAGTTATGAAGATCTAAGACATCTCCAAGTTGAAGCATCCGTTTTCATCCATTCTAGAGCTTTCAACCATCATAATTTTCATCATCTTTGCTCATCATATTCATCAAGATCATCCCTAGCCTAGTGCTAGAAGTGAGCTTCTAAATCTATTTTTTTCCATACTTATTATGTTATGATTGTTAATATAACTAGAGATAACAAAATAATCTTACATAATAAACATGAAAATACAAAGAAGCAAAAATAATAATCATGATATATTTATGTTTGTTTATGTGGTGATCTAAGACTTGTTATAAAAGTGTGTAAAGTATTTTACTAAGAATCATGCTTTTTGAAAGATTTATAAAAGAAACATACAAGATGGGTTTTCTATAAAAGTTTGGCAAAACTAGAAGTAAAGTATGATTTTTAAACTATTAAACATATGTAAAGATCATACTAAAACCCTACATGTTTATGAGTTCATCTTGTTAAAAAGTTGTTATGAATCTCATGTGTTTTTGTTTAGAAAATGATATGTTAATAAACATGGCAAAGTTCATATATCAAAGGAACTATGGCCAAATTTTTCTTAGAAATCGTATGCTAGAAAAATTATCATTTTTAACAAAGTCTTTACAAGATTAGAAAGTGGTCTTTCTAGAAACAAAATAGATATAAATATATATTTCTGGGAAAATATATATTAGTGATCTTAACAAGTTATGTAATATGTGTTTATTATTTGTATTAGTTATGTACAAAAGTTAGGGATTTGATAACATTGATACAAATAAATACAAGACACATTTACAAGTAAAGACTTACAAGAATACATATATACGCACTTGAATACAATTTGCGGATCATTCGGACATCGGATACAACTTATGGACAATTCGGACGACGGGCGAATCTGTGAACATATCGCCATTCCGAGGAGTTACTACGACGTTTAGGCGATCTTTCGACGCGGACACAAAAATTACGTTACCATTAACAAAATTCGGACATTTTGAAACTTATAAAAACTATTATGTTTTTATTTACTAAAAAGTATACTTAGTGATTTTTATAAAAATGTTTTTTTTTTTATAAAAATGAAAGACTTACACTTCTTAATGGGCATATCTTCATAATGGGCTTAACATAAATACATGGGCTAAGCCCAATATCAAAAACTCATGGGCTAAGCCCAATACCAAACATATGGGCCAAGGCCCAATAACATTAGGCCCAGCACTATTTAGGCCCAACACTATTGAGGCCCAACACTATTGAGGCCCAACTCTATTTAAGCCCAATAACATGAATTCTTGGGCTAAGCCCAATGACATATAATTGATAAAAATACAATTATACAATTTACTTATACAAGACACGAAATCAATAAGACAAGACCCAATGATACAACTCACAAGATACAAGATTACATATATATATATATATATATATTTGGTGAAATATATATATAACAGTTTAACAATTCATACATCTAATACCTAGTTCAACAAATAACAAAGAAATACAAGTCTTAATACATATTCAAGATAGAAGACTGGTACATGAGTCAATACAAAGACAGTAGTGTCTAACAATTCTAGGACCTTTGTAGGTTGTGATACAATTCAAGGACAATGCAAGTGAGGTTACAGTTATATACAGTTTACGGAATGCAATTCTGTGAGTTCATGTCCCCTTTTCGTCTTAAATGCTTTTCAAGCTTTACAACTATCGGGGAAAATACATGTACAATAGTATGATAAGTCAAGGAATGAAACACCTTAGATCATGTGAGAAATTAGGGCCATAACTAAAGCACCATTAATCCAAGTTTGGACCAAGGAACAAAAGGGTTAGATCTAATGGGTTTTGGCGAGCCCCAATCATGGCCATTCGTTTGCTTAGGAGTGCTTTTGTTGCCCTACGACATGGTGTCGATACAATTAAAATCGTCTAGGGTTGGATTGCTTCCTATTTTGTCACACATATTGATGTCCTCGCGAAACATTAATGATCAACGATTTCATTGACGCTTTTCATATTACATTTGATACAAATACATCTTACATGCGGGTTTTATACAAATACATTTCATACAGATAAAGCGCATGGTTTTTATACAAATACATTTCATAATTGACAGATACATCTTATACAACTAAACTGCATGAACTCGCTCAACTTTTGTTGATGTTTTCAAACTTACATGTATTTCAAGAAATTAGTGGACCATGCAGATATTTCAGTCAAGAAAAACAAGTATCCAGACTCCATGCCAACTATTGAAGGGTTTTCCCGTTATATACCGCCTCTTTGCGGTAATATAGTGGTCAAAGCCTTGACATTTTAAGACTTACATTTTGATGTACGAAACAATGACAGTTTCTTTTCAGTTGATGGTTTGTAAACAATACACTAAACTTATGTTGCGTTATTTCGAACAATTATGGTAATGGCATTGGAGCATGTTTTATTCATTTAGTATGTTCACTTATATTGTTATGCAATGAGAACCGATCAGATCACACCTCGTGCTTCCGCTACGAGCGGGTGTGACATCTCGACCCACCAGAAACTGTTGAATTATCTAATGAAGAGGAAACGGCAGGCAATGATGGCGATGGCGAAGGCGATGGTGATGGCGATAAGCACGACGATGATGATGCTGGTGATGGCTTTGAATAGATAGTGTTTTCAGGCTTTGTGCCTTGTAATTTTTAGGTTTTGAATGTTATCATTTGCGCGGTCGTGCTTGTTTTGGATCAGATGAATGATAGTTGGTCTTTATGTGACTGTTGCGCGATTGCGCTTGTTAAACATGATGTTTATGTCTATTTTATTCCGTTACAATTATTGCACTGTTGTTAGAAACTTTGTTTAAGTTAGCGCGAATAAATGTAAGTGTGGCTCTTGTGCGAGTGTAACTGCCCGGTCTCGCGCTATGTTCGCGGAGGACCTTGGAGGCGTAACTCAAGAGCTCGTAATTCACTAGAGTGTTTTCGTGCTAATCAAAAGTTTAACATGCATTTGTAACTTAAAGAGTTATCATGGTAAAGAAAACATGTTGTATGCTTTCATTGATTGTGAAAGGGGCGTTTAGCCAACATAGGAAATTAGGAAGGGCGCGTGGCCTAGAATAATTACATATAGCACTTGCGCAGTTGTTGCGCATTCCACGTGCGCGGGATGATGTGTCCATCCAGGGTGCGCAATTTGTATGCCCCTTTTCCTAACACTTCGTGAACCAAGTATGGGCCTTCCCATTTGGGTGCTAGTTTTCCTGGGCGTTCAGCGTTTGAAGCTTCGTTGTCTCGGAAGACGTATTCTCCTGGAGTGAAGGTACAAATGCGGACTCTCGCATTGTAGTACCTTTCCAGTTGTGTCTTGTACTTTGCTTCTTTAATACGCACAATCTCGCGTTTTTCTTCCAGCAAATCCAGGTCAAGACGACGTTCTGCCTTATTATCGATTGTGTTGACTGCTGTCAAGCGCGGAGAGGGCAAACCAATTTCTGCTGGGATAACCGCTTCTGAGCCATAGACTAAGCTAAAAGGGGTTTCACCGGTACTTGTCTTCGGCTTGGTTCGGTGAGCTCACAAGATACTCGGGAGCTCATCTACTGAGCCTCTTCGCTTTGTGCCCAGTCGGGCCTTTATCCCATCAACGATACTTTTGTTCACACTTTCAACTTGGCCGTTGCCTTGGGGGTGCGCAACGGAAGAGAAAGTGTGTTCGATTTTCATCTCTTGCATCCACTTTTGGAGGTCGTCTGACGCGAAGTTGGTGCCATTGTCAGTTACAATCTTGAGTGGCAGGCCAAACCTGCAGATGATGTGTTCTCAAATAAACTTGCGCACCATCATTGCAGTAGTTGAGGCGAGGGCTTTGGCCTCCACCCATTTCGTAAAGTAGTCGACGTCCACGATTATGAACTTGACGGCGCCAGGAGCTTCTGGGAAAGGTCCCACCATATCAATTCCCCACTATTGGAAAGGCCAAGCAGTGGATACAGGGATAAGATCGTTCTTTGGGCGCAGGGTTTTTGGAGAGTGTCGCTGACAGGAGTCGCATTTGCGCAGCTCCTTCAGGGCGTCGACATGCATCCCTGGCCAATAATATCCAGCGTTCATAATCTTCGCGACAACCATGCGTGGTCCTGCATGGATGCCACAGATCCCTTCGTGAATCTCCCTGATCAAGTAATTCGCATCTTGGGGGTCCACGCAGCGCAACAGTGGCCCTAAGAAAGATTTCCGGTATAAGATACCACCATTCATCTCGTAATGCAGAGCTTTGTTCTGAATCTCCCTTGCCTCTGCTTTGCTCTCAGGGAGTATTCCTTCTTGCAAATACTGAATTATAGGGGTTATCCAAGATGGCTGCCCGACTTCGATCACATTTACCTGGCGTAGCAGGACTGATGGATTTTTGAGTACCTCAATCCTGACATCTTTGGCGAGATGTTGAAAAGAGGTTGAAGCAAGCTTGCTCAAGGCGTCTGCTGGTTTGTTTTCGGAGCGATTGATGTGAACTACCTTGTAAGATTTGAACTGTTGAAGCAACTCTTTTGCTTGATCTAAATACAGGGCCATAACTTCGCCCTTTGCATCGTATATACCGTTAATTTGGCTGGCTATCAAGAGTGAATCAACGTGTGCTTGTAGATTTTTAGCTCCCATTTTTATGGCGAGGCGTAAGCCTGCTAGAAATGCCTCGTACTCCGCCTCGTTGTTGGTATTCTTGAAATCCAACTTGATGGCGTAAGTAAATTCATGCTTTTCAGGGCTCACAAGGTGCAATCCGGCTCCGGCGCCATCTTCGTTTGAGGCCCCATCTGTGTACAGCAACCATAACTCATTGGACGTATCTTTTCTAGGAGCTTCGACAATCTCACATTCTTTAATTTTATCAACTGGGATTTCCGTGATGAAGTCCGCTAGAACTTGACCTTTAATGGTCGGGCGCGGCCTGTACAAGATGTTGTGGCCCCCAGCTCGATCGCCCACTTTGCTAGCCGCCCAGACGTCTCTGGTTTTTGCAATATCGTGCCGATGTGAAAGTTAGTGAGCACCGTGATCACGTGCCCTGTAAAGTATCTGTGCAGCCTTCTAGAAGCATGTAGTAATGCAAGTACCAACTTTTCCATTGTTGAATATCTCGTTTCTGGGTCGGTGAGCAACCTGCTGATGTAATAAATTGGAGTTTGGACACCATTTCTCTCTACCAGTAATACCGATCCCACTACCTTGTCCGATGATGACAAGTACAAGATGAGCGGCTCCTTTTCGAACGGTGCAGTCAGGGTAGGGAGTTCGATCAAACACTCCTTCATTTGCTGAAAAGCAACCTCCGCTTCAGGCGTCCACCTGAATTCTTGTTTCTTCACACAATTACGCAGAGTGCTGATAAAAGGATATGACTTCGCGGCGTGGTTTGACAGAAAACGGTTAAGCGCGGTTAGGCAGCCGGCCAACCTTTGCATCTCCTTGATTGTTCGTGGTGATGGCATTCGTTCTATTGCCTGGACCTTTTCCGGATTGACTTTAAATCCGCCATTAGTGACTATGAAGCCTAAGAATTTTCCTTCCTCCATGCCAAAGGAGCATTTGGCTGAATTCAATTTCATATTCACGCTTCTCAATGAGTTGAACGTTTTCTCGATGTCTTTCAACATTTGGTCCTCTTCAGGACTTTTGACCACCAGATCATCAATATAACTTCGATATGCTTCCCAATATCTCCCGCGAAGGTCTTATCCATCAGGCGCTGGTATGTGGCGCCAGCGTTTTTGAGGCCGAATGGCATCTTTGTATAACAGAAGATCCCGAGATCGGTCCGAAAAGCTGTCTTGTCTTCGTCCTCGAGCTTCATTTGAACTTGATGGTACCCCTTATAGCAATCTAAGAAGCATTTCCATATGTATGGTGCGAGAGAGTCTATCTTCTTGTCGATCTCGGGCAAAGAGTAGCAGTCTTTTGGGCATGCCTTGTTGAGATCGGTATAATCAACGCACATTCTCCATCCTCCACTAGACTTCTCCACCATCACTGGGTTCGCGACCCAACTTTGATAACGTACTTCTCACAAGATTCCTGCCTTTAGTAGCTCACATACATGCGCGTTCATCGCTTTAGTCTTATCCGCCCCTAAGGTACGTCTTCTTTGCACTTTTAGTTCGACGGAGGGATAAGTATTCAGACAATGCTCGGTAATGTCGCGCGGGACACCGGTCATGTCGGCCGGAGTCCAGGCGAATATATCCATATTCCTGAACAGGAGTTGTTTGAGATGCTTTCTGATGTTTGGTGAGATTGTGTGGCCTATCGTCAGTGTTTGCTCCGGGTATTTGCGGTTTAGCGCCCATTTTTCTGGCTCGGTTGTTGAAACCTTCGCCGCTTTTGTTGGGCGCATTTCTTCTGTCGACATTACTTCTTTCTTGGCATAGATAATTGCCACCCCCATCTCAGTTGGAAACCCTATCGCTGAGTGGGGCATGGAAGTTATCATGTTCAGTTCGCCTTGGGTTTCTCTCCCAATCAACACATCATGTCTCGATTTGACAGGCATCACCATGAAGTTTACATTCGTTGTTCTTGAATGCTTCCCGTCAGAAAGCGTGACGGGAAAGCTGATTTGGCCTAGTGGGAAGACCATTTCGTTGCAAAATCCTGACAGAGGATAATCAACCGGCTCGAGTCTCGCTTTGTCTTCATCGTCAAACTGATTAAAGCATTGCTCATAGATAATATCGGCTGTACTTCCCGGGTCAATGAAGACGTACTCAGTTTCATAATGGCCGATAATACCGGTGATGACGATAGGTCGCGTGCCGCGAGGACCCCCGCGCACCACCGGGAAAATGACCTGTTGCTCTTGCCATGTCGGCTCGTAGGGTCGCTTGCCTTTATCTCTCGCGCTATATCTTGGCCCGTTGACCATGTGCGTTTCCAAACGTCTAACTTTTTTCTCTCTTCCATCCTCGTTGCGCTGGATGTGACGTGTCTCTTTGCGCACATTCTTTACCAGATGGCCTAGTTTTTCGCTTTTCAGTGCTTTCTCGATCTCTTGACGTAAGCTGATACAGTCATCTGTAAGATGGCCTGTATCCTTGTGAAAATCACAATACCGGTTCGGGTCTTGGCCCTTCTTGTTCGTCAAAGGCATTGGAGCCTTGAAGTCGAGATTCTCCGTCATTAACGCCTCTTTTGGTGTCTTCGTGAGCAGAGTCCAATGCTTTTCTCGGTTATCATCCCTGACTGCTTTTCGATACCCGATTCTATCAATTGTTTCGCGCGCATCTTCTCTATAGCGCGGCCTCTCTTCATGGCCCCTTGATCTTCCGGATTTCCAATCGTTACTTTTGTGCTTGTTGCGCTTGTTGTTATCGCGCGAGTTTCCCTTGGAAAATCGATCTTCAATATAAGAGTTGTTGTTACCGGCCAATGACTCTTCAGTTTGCCCGACTATTTTCGCGGCTTCCATGAGCTTATCCCATTCTTTGGGCATTCCATTTTTCCCAGTGATAGTTCTGATGAGACTATCACAGCGAATGACTTTCTTGAAGTGGCAGCGCATGAGTTGTTCACTTACGCCACCAATTTCTAAACACTCCTTGTTGAAGCGAGTGATGAAATCTTCTAGACCCTCGTTCTCTCTGCGCCAGATGTCCGCTACCTCGGCTGTATCGCGCTGGTAACGTCTCTGCTGGCTGAAATGATTCACAAACTGTGTCGTGAAATCAACCCATGACTTGATCTTTCCCGGAGGGAGGCTGTCGAACCAAGCGCGAGCAGCCCCTGTAAGAGTTTGAATAAACAGATGGCACCACATGGGCATATTCTATCCTCCCATGCAATCAACGCTTGTGAAAACTCTGACGTGATCATCAGGATCAGTCAATCCATTAAACTTTCCAACTGTCGGAGGTAATTTCTCTCTTGATAGCGGCGCAAGAGCGATCTTTGGGATGAACTTTGAATGTTCTACAGCTTCAGCTGGTCGATAGGCGAGGCGAAAGTCTCGCTCTGCCTCTTCAGTGTACCCTACGTGTTGTCTTGTTTTGTAGTATTCATGGTTCCTCTGCAAGCGATTGAAGACTGACGAACCCTCATCATCCTGCCAAGTTGGATCGTCTGTATCTGTGTCATTCCATTCGTTATTCATATTGCGCGGCGTGAGCCGGCTATGAACTGGACCTCTTTGGACATTTGACGGGTGGTCATAATAGCTTTCTGTCTCTCCCCGTGTGTCGCGCGTGTCATGCACGCTTAGCCTTCTCGTAGGGGGAGGTCTGTTAGCTCTTCCTTGGATGTTTTGCTGTGGGGGGTATCTGGCGCGCCCCCTGACTCTGTCCCTGGGGTGTAATCAAGGACGGTTCTGCCGTTAAGACTGATTGTTGTGCGCTCAAAGATTGATACGCCACATTAATGGTGGCACATTGTTTGGCGTACCACGAGGCTAGAGTTTCGCCCTCTGGTAGCCCTAATAGCGCCGAAATGTTATGAGGTGGAGCTGGGTTTGAAGGTCCAGCACCATTGTTTCCCGGGGTTACCGTCTGAGTGATGCGAGTGATGCTCGCGCGGGGTCCCCCAGTGTTGGTTACTTCGATCTCACCGATTTCTTCTACATGTTGGACTTGGACGTTTTGATTGACCTCCCCCAACACTGCATTAGAGTTTGCTCCAAAACCAAACTCAGAAATGATTCCTTGACCAGCCATGATCGAAGGAAAAAACAACGAAAACTCATAAAAAAGAAGATGAAAGTGATTTGTAGAAAACCGGTGGGCGCCAATGAAGAAACACGGAACTAATTATGGGATTAATCAGTTTGGTTTATGCTTCTATCATAGTGGTTAATCTTCTTATAACTTTCTGAGCTGCTTAATGATCTTCTAATCCTGCAAAACAGAACACCGTTACTCGTTAAGAGGGGAATATGGGGGTTTCCCTCTTAACCGGGCTCCGGCGTGAGAATAAGCGACCGTTTTGAGGAGATAAGTGTGTATTAAGAGTGAGAGTAGAGGGAATAGAATGTTTAACCTGTGGACTGAGATCTCTATTTATAGCCGGAGAGGTGTAAGAGGATGTGGGCTGATGGGCCTTGGGCCGGAAGGCGACAACATAGAGGATATGCTATTTGTCTCACTGGTGTCGACCGTTAGTGGCTTCTAGGAGTTCTCCGGTGCTGGCGCACCGTGATTGGAGCCACGTGTCATGGTTGTCGGCCTGGCTGCCCTTCTGCCATCAGCAGGTAAGTGGAGATCGTGGGGCAGGTGTCTCTGCCCTGTGATTAGTGCCACGTAGGCGTCCTTAGGTACTTCCTGTCTTCTGCATGTCAGACGATCGTGGAGCACGATTGAGCAGGACCAGAAGGACGCGGATTGGCCCTTTTCTTCTACCACTTGTACCTTATGTACTATCTGAAATGGCCTTGCGCCGTAGCCCCGCGCGATTCCTGTGGAATACGTAACTACGCCGCATAGGGGTGTGATTGACTGAATGCTCTTTCAGAATGCTAAGTGTTGGAAATGGAGCTTCCTATTGTTCAAACCTCGCGCCTGATCAATGAATGGAGATGTAACCCGCGCGGGGTTGGCAATAAGAAATTTGTCAAATAAGGAGTATGGTCCTGTGCACGACCTGAACAAAGGGCTGCGCGACTTTTTTGGGACCATACCCCTTCAGAGAGAGAAAACCATTTTACAACGCTGTTATGCTCATCGTAGCCCTCTCCATTTTCAGCCCATAGCGTCCGGGGGACAGTGTTCCCCGGCACTATGAGGTGTGATCGTCGACATAGAGCCTCATGACGCTCTACTACGCACGGTCAAATAGGGTTTGAATTAGTGATTCTAAAATTAAAAATAATTGAAATATATGTTGATAAAGGTGGGAATAAAAATAAAAAAGACCCTACATATTTAAATCCTAAACTTTATATTCCTAAACGGTGGCTCACACATGGCTAGTGTCACCATCTTCGACCAAATCCGGCCCAACATCACATGGTGTACTTCCTTCTTTTTAGGGTGTGTGATCCGACGACCCAGATTTAATGGCGTAAAGTGATCTTGGCCGTTATCCGGCAGGACCATGGTATCCCATGCACCCTTGTCCATCCTATGTTCCCTCCTTGCCACTCATTTCACCGACAACTTTACCTGTGTTATCAAACAAATATGTCTCCTTTAGCGACAAACTATATACGCGATCTTCACGCGCGTGATACTCAAACCTTTTTTCTAGAACGACCACTTTCTGGCTACCGCACTGCTTAAATTGAAGAGTATTGTTGCCATACTCTGGTCAGACTTTGTTGTCTTAATCGGGCTCACACTGGTTTCAGAGTTTGACTTGGTCTTCCTCCCAGAAAACCATACCATCAGTTGTCACTTCACAGTCGTTGTGCCGCCACAAGAGCAGAACTCTCTAGCGTAACACACGACGAGACGAAAACCCGGTTAAACTCTGCAAAAAGGCTAGACTCTATCCATCATTGTCTAATCCACCAAGATCACATCGTGCCTTCGGGCGGGTGAAGGTCGGATTTTCGCGCATTTGAGAGAGCCAAGGGGCTGACGACGGTCAAGTAGTCGACCTTCTTAAAAAAAAATAATAATAATAATAACAAGCGCGAGTGTGGAAGTTTGGTTCAATATTCATGCAATGAAACCCATGCACAAAGAGAATAACTCACCTAAATCATGTCCCCTCCCCTAAATCTTTCTATATAAAAACTCCCCCCAACCCCTAAACCACACAACTCACAAACCACTTCTCACCTCACACATCTCCAACAAACTCACCGGAGATCCACCACTTCCGTCACCGGAAACACACTTCTCTTTGCCGGAAACAAACTCATATACATATACATATACATATACATATAAAGATGGACCATAAGAAAAGCACTTTGGATCTTTTTAACAATGTTGATCTTGCAACCGAGCTAAGATTAGGGTTGCCCGGAACCGAAAACATGCCGGAGATCATAAAGAGTAGTCTTTCCGGTAACAAAAGAACCTCATCGGAGATGGGGTCAAGCACTTGCACAGATGAAAATGAATCAAGATTTTCACCACCCACCAAGTAAGTTGATATGTTATATAAGTTATGAGTTATAGCCAATGTTTTCATAACCGGACTGGTCATCCAACTGATCGTCTTACTGGTTCACTGGTCGGACTGGTTTAAAAAAAATGTTCATAAATAATTGAAAACTTACACATATAAATATGCAACTATTTTAAAATAAAATGTAACAATACATTATTTTTCTCATGAGTTTGCAATATTAATAAAGTAAGATGTTTTAAATAGACAAAATATAGACATTAAACTAGTAAATATATCATTAAATTGTAATTTGTAAAGAAAAAAATTTTAAATATGGTTTAGTTCCAGCCTAACTAGTACCAGCGTCGGATCTAGAAAATAATTATAGGGGCAACGTTTCAATAAAAAAAATTATATAGGGGCTCCAAAATCGTAAAAAAAAAACGTCAAATTTTCAAAAAAATTACACTACCGCCGGAGAGGTATATCCGCCCCTGATCAGTAGCAAATCAGACTCGTTATGTGTCTGATTTTTGTCTAACTTGTCCGGTCCGGTTCTGAAAACATTAAATATAACTCCTCATGCAAACCCTACTATTTTGACAATACTCACATGTAGCACTCAAACTTACATGAATTATTGCAATATTTTTTCAGGGAACAAGTTGTGGGGTGGCCGCCGGTGAGATCATACCGAAAAAACATACTTCAAGTGAAGAAAACCGAATCGGAGATGGGTTCGGGGATGTATGTGAAAGTGAGCATGGATGGAGCTCCATATTTGAGGAAACTAGACCTTAAAATGTACCAAAGCTATGAAGAGCTCATGAAGGGTTTGCAAGTGATGTTTAAGTGCATTATAGGGTTGTACTTTGAGAGAGAAGGGTACAATGGATCACAATATGTTCCAACTTATGAAGATAAAGATGGAGATTGGATGCTTGTTGGTGATGTACCATGGGAGATGTTCATAAGTTCTTGCAAAAGACTTAGAATTATGAAGAGTTATGAAGCTAGAGGGTTGGGTGATTGTTAATAAAGCAAACCAAAATGCACAAAAACATGTTTTTTTTTTAAATATAAAAAATTAAAATATTTACAAAAAAATTTGAGGGTTGTGGATCTTTGAAGAAAGATTCAAGAAACAAGAGCTTGGAGGTTTTTGAAATTTTAGGAAGAAAGTTAGGGAAAGAGTATATACATATATTTGTTTTGTGTTTTAATTCTAAGTACAAATGATGATGATGATGATGTAACATTTTTTTTCATATATATTTTTGATGTTATATGGAAGTAAATATCAATATACATGTTTATTTTTATGAACTTGAATGTTTGTTTGGTTATTCAACTTCATAAAATGATTATTAGAGTGTAAAATACAAACTCTTCTTTTTTGAATCACTTTGTATGTATTATATTTTCTTTCATGCAATTATTGTATGAATTGTACTATATAGCATAGTGTGTGATTAGTTCTAAAAAAATAAACCGTGGTTAATTATGGGAAGAAACAAAACGGAGCGTTTTAGCAAACTATCAATTTGGTTCGGGCCGAAATTAACAAGTCTTAGTAAATAAAATAAGAGCGGGTTCACTAGCTATATATGTATTTATGGCGATTAGTGACTTCGGCGAGTAGAGGTGTCATCGAAGGTGATGAAGTGGCGGTTGTGGCAACAATGGTGGTAGTGTCAATGACGATCAGTGGGTGGTGGCGGCAAATAATGGTGGCGGAGGTATTAGCTCATTAATTTGGACGCATTTTACATTATCAAATTTTAACACATTGTATAGTTCGACTAGACTCGAGATGAACTCAGGAAGCAAACAAAAGTTAGCTAACTCAATCCATTTATTGACGATTTGTTAGGCTATGGGGTGTGGGAAGGGGTTAGGGAGCTGATGTGGCCTTCGGCTCCAACGGAACCCCCCCCCCCCCCCCCCCTCATAACGGTAATAAATTTTTATTCATACTTGGTCATTACCCGTTCCATATGCCTTGGATTGCATTCATACTAAAAATATAAATCCTGATACAGAAACTATCAAAAACATTACATATAGAGCAAACCCAAACCATCCCACAACTAACCAACATGAACAATAAACATGAGCGCGAGGCGAAAGACGACAAATTCATATAGACAAATTTTTAGGATGTGTGTTGGACTGGAGAGAAGTTAATAGAGGGTCAAGTGGTCTCCAAACATGGAATTTGAGCGCGTGTTAGCATTTTGATCATGAAAAGATTCCATTCGTGAATCTAATATCGACAACTGAGATTTAACCCAAGATGGATTGAACCTCCCTTCAACCCATAGAGCTTCACCCGTGTCTTTGTGCTTGAAATCCGGATAATTCGGGCTTCTCTATTGACCAATTCAACAATAAAAAAGATCAGGACTTGCTTCAGGTTCATATGAAGCATTTCAACAAGGTGGCAGTTAATATTATGTTTTAACGGGTCAAATATAAAACAGCCTAAAAGGAAACGGGCCAAACAATTTAGAATTCGACCAAAATGTATTTTTAATGCATAAAAGAATAAACTAGGTGAATCATTCTATCCAAGAAAGATTGTATTTATTATTTAGAGTAAAATGCCATTTTCATCCCTGACGTTTGGCCATTTTTGCAACTTTCATCCAAAAGTTTGTTTTTTCGCATTTGGATCCAAAAGGTTTGAATTCTTGCCAATTTCAACCGAGTCGTTAACTCCATCCATTTTTCTCCCTTAATTGAGGGCTATTTTAGTCTTTTTAGACATTTTTTTAAAAATAAAAAACACCATTAAGAAATAAAGATCCACCCCTGTTGACTTGCTAGTTATGACTTTTCTTATAAATACCCCTGACTTAACATTAAAATAGGGATGGAGTTAACGAGTTGGATAAAAATGACAAGATTCTAAACCTTTTGGATCCATATATGGAAAATCAAACCTTCGGACGAAAGTCGCAAAAGTGGTCAAACCTCAGGGACGAAAATGACATTTTACTCTATCATTTAAATAATGTACTTTTTTAAATCATATTTGACACA
Organism: Helianthus tuberosus; assembly: GCA_030545235.1. Classification (NCBI taxonomy): domain Eukaryota; kingdom Viridiplantae; phylum Streptophyta; class Magnoliopsida; order Asterales; family Asteraceae; genus Helianthus; species Helianthus tuberosus. The sequence goes on from CM060354.1 coordinate 186,458,389, forward strand.
TTGATTGTTAACAACTCTTTTTGTTAAGCATAAGTGCCTGGGTCAACCCAACATAACCCATAGTGCCAAAAATTACGAGTTATAACCCGAACCATTTGACCCTGGCCTGCCCTTTTTGCCACCAATAATGTTTATTACGCCAAATGTCTTACGTATTTGATTTGATCATTAGGTGCCATTTATACAAGGAGCCATATGAAACCATTTCTCAAGAAATGGGTCAACTCGGGTTCTTATTTACTTTTAACGGGTCAAATTGGTGAATTAAATTTTTTACTGAAAAGGGTTGACAGTCATAGTTTCGATGTTGCTCAAAATGCATCCATATTTGAAATAATGGTTATCCACAACAAAAAGAGGTAAAAAGTGTTGTCTTGTTGGCAACCCGGCCCGTTTCGACTTGCACCAAGAAATCACCCGTTTTGACCTAAAACCTACTGACCCGCTACAAAACTCACCTAATATGCCCCTTTTGCCACCTATGATTAACACGGTGTGTGAATGAACAAAAATGTGATAAGTGGGGCCAATATCCGTTACCTTATTCTTCCTATTATCCCACCAATCAACGGGATTAGCAAAAAAAGCTTGCCATAGTTCCTCTACGGATCCTGTACCATTTGCTGCATAATTCTTTTGCTTTTTACCTGCACGTAAACAATACAAAAAAAAACTGAGGATTTTGCTAATACAACCAAGAAAACACAACAATCTCACAAAAAAACAATGAAACGGGATGAAAATTGCAAGAATTTTCATTTTAGACAGCTCTCACGCAAGGATCGTTTTCCCATTGACGAAATGCAAAAACATTAAAACTATCGATCTCTATATGGCGTGGCAATGGGCCGCGTATGACCGGTTTTAGTGATCCCAGTCCCATAGTTGATTATAAAATCATGTACCCATACTCGTTGGGTTCACGTTGGCATTCCCATTAATTGTACCCAACCTAAAACTCACCCAAAAAAAAAACGAATTGAAAAATAAAATAATCAACTACACTTCTAACAATTATGTATTTTAAATAATCTACACTTCTAACAATTATGTATTTTAAATAATTTCAAGGTTCTAACAAGTAACATCTTCAATAATACTACTTATTATATTTTTAAAATTATATAATATATAAATATATTCGCCCCTAATGTGGGCAAACGGGTATGGCATCAGGTTGGGTTAACCAGAAGGGTATCACCTAATATCATACTCGTCTCAATTCTGAATAACCGATCTCATAGTCGGTCCCATATCTGAATAACCGTCCCAAATTTTCAGGCTTTTCCACCAATTCTAATCTAGTTACACACGAGGTTTTAGTTTATTGTTCGTATAATAATTTTAGATGTTTCACGCCAACCCACCCATCTGGTCACCTCTAACCATCTAGATAACTTTCACTGAATTTTTTTAAAATAAATACAAATGCATCTATCTGAGACGGGTATATAATATAAAAGTAATTGCCTGTTGTCATAGAGCTCGAGTTGGAATTGTAATTGTAATTGAAGTCTCCATCATTAGATGCTGCTGCAGGCGAGCTTCTTTCAACAAATTTTAGTTGTTGAACGACTACCTGCCAGAAAAATATCATACAACTCTTTAAAAATTACGAGATAAAAATTTAGCAAAATAACAACAATCAAGTGAATCACAAGGTAACCTTATAATATGTTTGTTGCTTCCCGTCATCACTATCGACCGTATCGGAAACAAGACGACCTGTTACATATATTTGCTGTCCTTTTTCCACATGCTGAGAAGCAATATGTGCCACCTCATCCCAAAATGTCAAATTGATCCTGATAATGCGCATAAATGTTCATATAACCTATGCAGTTAATGCAATAAAAAATATCGGGTATCGATCAAGTACCGATATTTGAGATATGGGTAGGCCTGTAAATGAACCGAACGATACGGGTGTAAACGAGCCGGGCCGAGCCCGAGCTCGACTCGTCATGTTTTTTTTGAAGCTCGAGCTCGGCTCGGTTCGAGCCTACTTATTTGAGCTCGAGCTCGGCTCGCGAGTAAAACCTAAAGAACCTCAGAAGAGCTAAAAACTCGGCTCGAGCTCGCTTCAGTGTCGCTTAAACGAGCCAAAGCTCTGCTCGAGCTCGGCTCGCCAATGTTATCATCATTATTATTATATTATATATAAAATAAAATAAAAAATTGTTTGGGCTCGTTTAGGCTCGCGAGCCAAAACGAGCTTTGTATTTCAGGCTCGAGCTCGGGCTCGATAACTAAACGAGCTCTATTTCAAGCTCGAGCTCGGGATCGGGCTCGTTAAAGCTCGGCTCGTTCGAGCTTTGAACTGAGCCGATAACGAGTAGCTCTCGAGCCTTTGGGCTTGTTTACACAATTACACCCCTACCGAACGAACACGAACAGAGGCATGTTCGTGTTCGTTCAATTAACTTTAACCAAACACGAACACATTTTTTTGTGTGTGTTCATTTATTAAGAAAATGGGCATGTTCATGTTCGTTTAAAACCTAAACGAATAGTTCACCAACATAAACAAACAAACTTAAAAGAACAAAAAATTTTACTAAACACAAACAGCACAAATGAAAATATTTTACTAAACATAAAAAAATATAAAGTAATTTTTTATATAAATTAGTGATTAATTATGATAAATTCCATTGGAAACCCCATTTTTATTACTAGAAAGCCCAATTACCAATTAATTATATTTATATAATTAGTACCGGAGTTCCTTTATGTTTAATATATATATAAATATAATTTTTTGAACGGCCAACATAATCAATCCCGAGCACTCTCGGGAAACCAACTGGACCCAACGGAGTACTCCGAGAGTAACCCGAGTCCACCACCAATTCCGGGGAAAACCCGGTACCCCACCCGCCCGTAGGCACGACGGTGAAATTACCGGTAAAACCTGTTTGGCTCAAAGATCGAACCCAGGTTTCCCTGAGTCTCCTATCATTGCCCACCAATGTCTCACTCTCAGACATAAACAGACGTTCACGAACAAAACGTAATAATAAATGAACAAACATAAATAATAAATGAACACAAATTAACAAACATAAATGGACGTTCACGAACAAAACGTGTGTTCATGTTCGTTCGTTTAATTAAATGAACAAAAAATCGTGTTCATGTTCGTTCGTTTATTAAAAAAACGAACTTCCTGCCGAACAAGTTCATGAACAATTCATGAAGGTACCGTTCGTTTACAGGCCTAGAGATAACGGTAATTTTAATATCGTGCAGAATTTATATCTATAGCAATTTAACACTAACAATTCAGTGATATATCAGTCATATATCGGTTATATCGGTCAAACCAATCTCTAATTCCAAACAACAACACAATCCAAAACAAAAACCAATAACACAATTGAGTAAACCAAACCCAACCCAACCCAACCCCTGTAATTCTGAAAACATACCAAGTAGTATCAGTAGCCGATTTCTTAACAGCAAGTCGACACCACGCAAGCACCTTACCAGACCCAAGTTGCTTAAACTCAACCGGAGTACCAACGGTTCCAATCAACTGAACCCAATTACACAACTCCTTTTTCCACTCTATCTCCTCCGGTCTAGGGTACTGTTGTTGTTGACCCCCCCTTCCATTCAAACCTTGTTCATACTCATACTGCTCGTTGTTGTTGTAATCAAACGACGTCGTAACGCGGTTGCTACCGTTAGCACTGACTGATAATAATCTGTTGTTCAATTTTTTATTCAGTGATGTGGGAAATGTGAAGATGGGGTTTTTTGGAGGTGTGGGTTTGAGGGGGTTTAGTATGGGTTTAGTGGGGAGGAATTGAAGGTTGTTTGTGAGAGAAATTTGGTGCATTATCGCCATTTTTGCAGGCTTCTTCTTGTTCTGAGAGATAACTGTTTATCAGTTTATGGGTTTTTTAGGGTTCGAGTAAGTGGTGAGGGTGACCCGATTCGGATATTGTAAATGGGCTTGTAATGAATACAAAGGGATTTGGGCCGGGTTAACCAATTAGTGTTTTTCTAGTAAGGGTGTAAATGTGTTAAGAGTGAAATCGTGTGAGCTATATGATAAAAGTTTGAATTGAGTTGTGATGATGAGCTCGAACCAAAAAATAAGTTTGTTTAATAAGTAAGTTTGAGCTCGAGTTTCATGTATGAAGCTCGAGCTGGCTTACGAGTCTAAATGAGTTTTTATCTATATTATTTTTATCAGATATATTACGTATAGGGTTGGGTTATAATATAAAGGATTTAAAAATAAGTAGTGTAAGAAGTCATCAGAGAGTGACAAGTGTCCTAGGAGGAATCAAGTGGGAAGGGTAATTTTGTCTACGAGAGGAAAAACAATATGCACATGCAACTCACGTGTTATTTCCCCTATCCCCCCATTTTTTAAGCGTCCATAACTTTCTTATACATCATTTGTTTTAAAAAAATCAAGCGTCTTTTTATCTTTAATATGAGTATCATATTGTTATATTTGAAAAAAAAAAATTAAAAATCACAGTTGCGTATTACACAATGGACATGACGTAAAACACAATTGAAAAGTATATCAAAAACACAATGGACAACAGACCAAAACACAATGACCATAACGTATAACACAATAAGTATCAAACTAAATAAAAACATAATTGATGATAACAGATAAAAAAAACAATTGATAACAACAGATAAAGACACAATGGACAACGAACTAAAAAAACAATGCACAACAAACTAAAACACAATGAATAAGAGATTAACACACAATGGACAACATATAAAAAACAATGGATAACAGATTAAACACAATGACCAGAACCAATAATACAATGTATAGAAAACCCAGATATAACACAATCTTCATTGTGTCATATATTGTGTTACAGGTTCTTATAAAAACGCAATGGGTAGAACGCAAATTAACATTGTGTTATAGGTTTTAATAATAACACAATGTATAGAAACCCTACTATAACGTAATAACCAAAACCCAGTTAAAAGACACAATGACCAGAACCTTTAACACAGTGCAAAAAAAAAAAAAAACAGTAAACATGAATTTTTTATTTTATATGACAATATGATACCCATGTTAAAGATAAAAAAACGCTCGTTATTATGGTGAAATTTAAAAAAAAAATATCACATGAAAAAATTATGAACGTTTTAAATTGATGGGAGAAATTGGCATGTGCCTTGCATGTGGAGAGATAAAATTTATAAATGTAGGATTCTTTTTATACATTTCCATTATCTTCTTTTCCATAAAACTAATCTCAACCCGCCATATCTAAGATCAATGGACTAGAATCCTTCTTACCCTTCTTATTTATTTTAGAATAAACTGCAATTTTACCCCCTGGGGTTAGGGGTCATTGGCATGTCTACCCCCCCCCCCAGGAAATAATTGCAATTTTACCCCCCACTGTTTGCTCTTATGTCACAACCTTACCCCCCAACGTCAAAGTCAATAACAGTCTTTAAACGGTCAAAGGGCATAAACGTAATTTCACCATTTGGATCTTTATAAACCCCATGTACTTCTCTTCCACCTTCACCCTTACCCCCTAAGTTTCACTCCACTCCACTCCTTCTTCTTCACCCTCCGGCGACTGCACCTCCACCTCCACCTCCGGCGACTGCACTTCCAGCTTCCACCTCCAGCTCCGGCGACCACAACGTCAACACCCACCATTTTTTAAACGTCCGTAACCTTTTTTTTATGCATCATTTGTTTAAAAAATCATTCTATAAAATCGAATGTCTTTTTATCTTTAATATGAGTACCATTTTGTTATATTTAAAAAAAAGCACAGTTGCGTGTTACACAATGGACATGACGTAAAACACAATGGAAAGTTGATCAAAAACACAATAAATGAAAACAGATAAAAACACTATAGACAAGAGAACAAAACACAATGACCATAACGTATAATACAATAAGTATTAAACTAAAGAGTAAACTTCCGTTTTGCTCCCTGTGGGTTGGTCATTTTAACGGTTTTGCTCCAATAGTTTAAAAATAGTCATTTTCCTCCCTAATTTTTCTAACTTATCTTCATTTTGCCCCCAGCCTCTAACTCCATCAGGGAGGAAACTGGCGACAAACTCGAAAGATCAGGGAGGAAAATGGTTATTTTTAAACTATTGGAGCAAAACTGTTAAAATGACCAAACCACATGGAGCAAAACGGAAGTTTGCTCTAAACTAAATAAAAACACAATTGGTGACATCAGATAAAAGACACAATTGATGACAATAGATAAAGACACAATGGGCAACAAACTAAAAATACATACGCAACAAACTAAAACACAGTGAACAAGAGATTAAAACACAATTGACAATATATTAAAACACAATGGACAACATATTAAACATGATGACCAAAAACAATAAAACAATGTATAGAAACTCAGATATAACACCATCTTTATTGTGTCATATATTGTATTATAGGTTCTTATAAAAACGCAACGGGTAGAACCCAAATTAACATTGTGTTATATGTTTTAATAATAACACAATGTTTAGAAACCCTACTAAAACGTAATGACCAAAACTCAGTTAAAAGACACAATGACCATAACCTTTATGTCACACCCCGATTTCCACGTGTCACCGGTGGGCCCGGTGGGGAGTATCGTGCGTGGTTGGCAACATAATAGTCAAACAACACAATTATATAAATGCACAGCGGAAGCAATTTAAAAGATATAATACAACCGAATTTATTATTGTAATATCAAATGTCACAATATTCGGAAGTTTATCCACAAACGGATCGAAAATAAAATAGAAACAATAGTTCAACAGACTTTGACATCTAGAGCTTGCGAGACTTGAGTAATGATGCCTGGAGTAGCCATCCTATTTCGTCTAGCACCTGCACTTAACCTTTTTGGAAAATACGTCAGTTTACACTGGTAAATACAACTCAACTGACTCGTTTTAAAAAGAGTTTGTAAATTGATTTGAATGCACTTCGGCACAAAAATATCTTTATAACTTGGGACAATTATTGAAATAATCATGTATACAGTTTTACTTATTTGTCGTCCATCAGGACAGATTAAGTGACACGCCACAGGTATAATGCCCTCAGGCTATCATCCTTTAAGTGGATTACCGGCTTCGGTATAATACCCACAAGGATGATACCTCTGAGTGGATTACCAGTTTTTACATAATGCAACTGTCAGGTGTACGCCTACACCCCGTGCTTAGGTCGTGGCCATTTCTTCGAATGATGCCAAGGATATCCGGGACATGGTCATTTAACCCCCAAAGGCCATACACCAAATAATACATATTAAACAGGTTATGTAAATACATCAATCACAATCCGATTTAGATGACTACATACACCCGACCAAGCGATACTTTTATAGTACCGTATCCCAAGCCCGTATAGGGAAATAAGTTAAGAGTATTTACCTGAGCAAAGTATCAATCAAATACAGCAAATGCAAGTACTTTTACTGGGCTCCTAATCTGGAACGAAGGTTTATAATAACCTATTAGATTTCTAACGGGTCCTTATTTAAGCTTAGACTTAGACTGGTTAGTTTCCAAAAGGTAGACACGGTTCAAACGCATGATAACGCGAAGACCGGTTTAGAATGTGGTTTTTGACCCGACAAGCTTGTATGCTTGTTTAATATGGGTAACTTAAACACACTCTGGATTTTGAGATAAAACCGATAAGGTTTGACCCGTTTCGGCTAGTTTAAGTAAACTTGTTACATAAACCAAACCGTACGCGTAATAAGCGTGACGGGTATTCATATGAGCCATTTACAGGTTTCCTAAGTTAATATGCTCCAAATAGGTTGTGACATCAGTAGGATGTCTTTCATTATGCCCGAAATGAATTTAATCGCAAACTATGCCCCGTAGGGGTAGTTTGGTCATTTTAAAGGTTGTAAAAGAGTTTAAGTGTCAACCTGAGTTACAGGTCTGATGTAATCAGCAAAGATAATCAATTTGCTAAGTTATATCAGTAGGTTAAAGTATATATGTGAATTTTATCAATTATAACCAAACTATGCCCCGTAGGGGTATTTTGGTAATTTCACATAAGCCGAAAAGCTCAAAACTGAAGTCTGAGTTTAACAACCTTTGTCTACTGTTAAAATATTATAATTTGCCTCAAATATCAGTAGGTATCAACCTGGGTATGTTCAATATAGTTTTAATACCTACTATGCGTTAAAAACGCTTAAAAAGGCGATTAAAGGCCATTTCCGGGTTCGATACTTAAATATGATATTTTTATATTTCCAGAAGGCTTAAAATAATTTATTTATCATATGTGATCAGTAGAAAAAGGTTTGGAGTCGTTTAGATATGTAAAACTCATTTTATGGCCCGTAAGGGCAAAACCGACAATTACCGGATTAAGCCTACGACTATGAGTTATGCTCAGCCTAAAATTAATTAAAAATCTTTAAAATTCCCAAAATAATATACTACATCAGTGGGTAAAATATTTGATATCAAAAAGTAGGCTTAACTAGGCTATATGCTAATTACGCCGTTTTATTAACATAAAACATTCATTTTGCGATAATGAGCATAACTCTTAATCTACAAATCAAACTGATGTCAAACTTTGCATACAAGTTTACATACTAGTAATTAAAGTTTCTACTCTTTTACATTTCCAAAAATCACATTTTAAGGTAATAAGGGCATAACGGTCAACATATGAGCAATTAACGGAAACATGCATATTAATTGGATAACTAATGAACCAAGGTGTAACATCACAGAGGGTTATTCAAACATGTAACCTAGTCCAATTAAAGCTCTGAGGCAGTTCTAAAACATGCCTTAACGGGTCAGAACTGAAAGTCAAAGTGAAAGTCAAACTATGTGACTTTCGGTTCCGAACCGGGTATTTACAGGGATTTGTCGGGTTGAACATGTTTAGACATGTTCTTACACTTATTACCAAGTTATAACAATGATCCAACAGGTTGTATATGATCTATAACGTTAATTATGCATAAATGGCATTTTAAGTATCTTGTTGACTTTTTATAAACTAGTTTGACCCGACTTTTGACCTTGTTAGAGTGGTAATCAGGGGGAACCCTTTTGAGGGTTTATTACCCACATAAATACCAACTTATATCTACTTTTGATTCGAGAATTGACTGAGCTATTAATCATTAATCTCGAAGTCAAACCGTAATTACGACGGTTTGACTTTTAGCTAAATAACTAAGCTAAACTCAATTAAAGAAGGATTAGAACACTTACTGAAGTCCTAAGCTTGATTAGAGAACACTTGAGAGGAAGTTTGAGCTCCAGAAGTGATCCACAAATGCAGATGAAGGTGTGAGGAATTGTTTGAACACTTGTGGCCTTTTATAGTGAATTCAATCACCACAATTGGTTGACAACAAGGTCTAGCACACACCACAACTGGTATACACATGTCCCTAGTGCTCTAGAACAGTTTAGGGGTCGCCCACCATGTTAAAAATTCGTTTAAAGATCGAAATTCCGCGAATACAGGAGGCTGCTGGCCTTTTCTGCATCTGGGCGCCTGACGCGGCCCGCCTCCCGTTTAACAGATCTCAACGCGGGCCGCCTGGGCCTGAAAATCAGATTTTCAATTTTCTATTTGTTGCAAAGTACGTTTTACACCTTTACCTTTAATTGTTAAATTTCATTTTTTTATATATATAAATTATATTTTTATAAAATTTTAAGAACAGTTTTTGTAAAAAATAGGATGTTAAGAGTTTATATCTTTATTAACTTTATATCATGGTAAGTTCATTTTTTTGTTGAGTTTTAAAGTTCATTACTTTATTAATTTTTAATTAAGAAATACAAATTATTAGATTAATATCCAAGAATAACTGCAATATTTTATAATTTTAGCTTGACTATATCTAACTGCAATATATATTTATTGCAACTTAGGATATTAACTTATATAAGTTTAGTTGACTTGTAAATTTAGGATACTAACTTTATTTTGAATTTTATTAATATGGTCAATAACTGCATTATATTAACACCAAAAATAAAGTTCAAATATAAAATAAACTTTGTTCATACGTCTAGATCAAACATAACAGCTGAAAATGAAAAAAAAAAACATAAAAACACTTGATAGATTTTGATATTAGACTGCATGAAATCTGTTCCGCTTCTGAATTGACACTCGAGGTATTTTTAATCGGGTTTTCTGGTTTGTACTTGAATCGGCAGTAACTTCTAATTCCTCTTCTTTGTCATTGTCCCCAAAATCGTCTAAATTAATAACCTCACTCCATTTTCATTCAGAGAGTCTCTTGGATCTCATCCTTTGAGTCTCAAACTTTCGATCCTTAAAAAGGACAAAAATTGAATACAAAAGTTTAAAAAAAACATTAAAATAAACCTTAAAATTACCTCTTCACTAAATTCACGTTAAAGATTAGTCTTGTATGGACTAAACATTGCAACATAAGAAATAATATCAATACTTTTATCACCAGCATCCTGCAATAAAACACACATATAATAACATAACAAACATGTTAATATGAAAGATATATGCAAAAATAATACTTAAAAACCAGCAAAATAAATACCTTAGAAGCTTATTCGACAAATGAGTTGTTTAAATTGGCATGTTCATCATGGAACTGAATCTGAAAAATCAAATAAGTTAACATTTACATAAAAGTAAATAAAAGAAAACAATTATTCACTGTTGCGATATAACATAACTGATATTAGAATTTTGAATCTCACATGCTTTTTTTTCCGCAACAATTGAATTCAGAACTGAATCCATTTTTAACTTTGTTTAGCAATAGATATAAGGATGTCCTGCTATGTATTTATAGTAGTAACTATAAAAGTGCATTAGGGTTTAATTTTAGATTTGACAATCCTTTATTTAGGAAGTTAGTTGTAGTTAGTTTTAAGTTTTTATAAGATACTAGGTTATTACCCGTGTGACACACGGATTGAACGGTAAAAAAGAAAACGCATATAACTTTATATTCAAAACAGTTTAAATAAGTTAAAAGCAAAAGTTTCCTTAACAAATAAAATATGGGCATTTTAATTTATTAATCAGCCTTGGACAAGTAGTAACAACTTGCATTATTGACTTTTAAACAAAATAATAACTTGCATTTTTTACTTTTAATCAGCCTTTAGCATCAAACGACAAGTAGCATGTGGTATTTCTAGTGTTTATAATTAAGATGTCATGTGGGATTACATTATATCTAGTATCTACATAATTGAATGTGCCACCAGTTTAGAATCATACACGAAGACCTCACTTTTTACTGCTGAAAATAAAATTCACTCTTTGTTATTCTCTAAGCGTTCCATTGTAACAAAAAAACCGATCACACACTATTTGTTGCAAGCATGCTTACAGGGAAGGAGCAGGTTATGTCAGAACCATTAAAATGAAATTCGGCTCCCATATTAAGTATTGCCATGTCTCCATCTAATAATGTCTGCATAAAATGGATACACGGCATCTGAACGTTGTTCTATGACGAGAAATAAAAGGGAACAAAAGAATGCCATATTGAAAATAAAAGGCTATAATAAAATTATATGGAGCATACAAGCCAAGGAAAATATAAAGTGTTTAGAAGTTTGGTTGAATACAAAATGGGGTGGAACAATTCAAAAGCACTTGTAAGTTTTACTATTTTGACTATTCTAAAAACTATATAAACAAAAACAAATTTTATAATGGAAGATCATTTAGTTAGATTCAAGTTGAGTCCAACTAGACAAGAAATGGGGATGTTATCTTGCACTAACCGAAAAGATGCATTAAAAATAATTCAGCAGATAGGTTCTCGGATCATAGGTTCGGTTACGCTTTCTCTGACTGCAGATAGGTGGACGTGGGGACTCGACGGACCAGGTAGTCATCATGTGACCTTGATGTGCGATAAAGTGTTATATATATTAGGTGTATATTTTAAGCCCCTTTAACACTTATTTTAGCCAAGTTTTAAATTTATAAAACACGATATTTTACTAACACTAAACACACATATGGGCAAGTGCACCCATCGTGAGCGTAGTATAGCGTTGGTAAGATACCGAGGTCATCCAAGGACACAAGAGCTTTTAGTACCGGTTTATCCTCAACGTCTAATCAAAATAAAAAGTTTAGAAAAATGTTTTAAACTAAGAAAAATAAAAACTAACTAAAATGCTGAAAATAAAAATAAAATAAAAAAACAGATAGACAAGATGAATCACTTGGTTCCGACTCGTATCTAGTATAACCTTTGATTATTTCCGCACTTTTGCACATAATTAAGAGATTATCTTAGTTATTGTAGTAGGTGACTGGTGGTCTGTAGGACAGCCCATAAAAGGTTTAATACAATGCACATTCTATACTTTATTCGGTTAATTGCTTGAACTTGGTAACCACTAGATGTTTGGATTTGCAGGTGTTAAAGTGCTTGAAATGTGGGTTTAAGGAAGTTTGAATGGTTGATGGAAGTCGGGCATAAACAATATGAGAAAAAGTTAAAGATTGCATGAAGAAATGAAGAAAAGAAAGACTCAGCGTCGTAACCTACGGCTCTGGCCATAGGCTACGGCTCCCATGTTTGTGAAACATCCACCACCGTAAGACAGAAGCAAAGTGGCGTAAGGATCTGCTGATCGCCGTAAGTTATGGCGGGTGCCGTAGCTTACGGTACCATATGTTGACTTTTGGATTGGACATCACGTGTGGGGCTTTTGGTTTCAAAGGGAATTATTATATTATATTCATCATCATCACTTACAACAACATCACATGGTCTTGGATTTGGTGGCAGACTTCAACGTCACTAATATCAATCATCATGGGCTATTGGCGGCAACATTGGGCTGACAACTACATTGGATGGCTTTTAGGATCTCTTTGAGTGGGCCGCTATCACCAAAGAGAGAATAAAACAAAATTACATGTGGGCTTGGACTTTGGCGGCGTGGCTTTGATGGTAAGGAGCATCGTGGACTCTTTGGATTGGGCCGCTAATCTCATCAGATCATCATGGGATCCACGCAAGTCAAGGAGATTGGCGACAGACTTCTTTGGTTTCGTGAGACACAAAATAAAAGCAAAACATCACATGGATTGGAGAGCATACGTAACTTATCGCATTTAATAACCATTTGATGAAGAGTTAAGGGGCCAATCATGCTATTTCGGTTACAACGTAGAGATGAATCATTTTGGTATTCGGTTACGCAACACTTGGTTAGAGGTGGTGAACGAATTTGGGACTTGGTGGAGGAGGGTTGTTCAAGCCATAGATAGCTAAACTCTTTATGGTCATCTTTAGTTGAAAGTTTGTAGAGACAATTTGTGCTTGATTTCATATTTCTAGAATGGTAAATTGAATTTATGTTTTATTTATCATGGTGTGTTATTATTTGCTTGTAAATTGTTGATGCTTATGATTATTCTATTTTGAAACCATACGTTCTTGGTGCCGTTGGCAATCGAGATATCATGGGTAGAACTAGGATCGGGTAAGGGTCAATTGGTCATCGGGTAACAACCTCACGTTCTAGGAATCTGAGTACTTAGTTCCCTTTCATCACAACAAGTAATTGCACATGAACTATGTCTATGTAGTTCTTTCTAGTGAATGATAGCACAAATGTTGAAGCAAACCGGAAACTAAAGATGGTCACTCGTCTCCAAATTGTTTACAAACTCAACTTTCATTTCACAAATTACTTAGTATTTTTAGTTTTAAAAATCAACCAATCAAACCCACTCTTGAATTTTTTTTCTTTCAATTTAGTTTACTTTAGTGAAGTTAGACATACATCGAGATAGCACATATTCCACAAACTCCCTGTGTTCGATACCCACTTACCGCTATCTATTTAGTTGTTATTGGGATTAAATTTGATTGTGACCGCGACATCACGTCAAATTTTGGCGCCGTTGCCGGGGAGTAGTGCGCAACGTGTGTTATCTTGTGTATTAGTTTAAAAAAAAAAAACCAAAAAGATTTCTTTTATGTTCATGATTTACACTTGGTAGTTGAGTTGTGTTGTGCAGGATGACAGGGCGATACACAAATTTCAGCTTATTTACGTGTAGATTGTGCAAAGGCCCACTTCATCCGAGTATATGTTGTCGGGAGGCCCAACATAAGCGTAGAGAAGAACAGATGAGAATGGACGAGCGGAATGTCCATTATGATGAGTTTCACCCACATGATTCATACTATGATTCACCTTACAAGTCGAACATGGATTATTATGATGAATATTCCCAACTTTCATATGAAGGCCCTCAGATGTACGATCAAGATTATTATCATGCTCAGTATACATTTGATCAGTATGGTTATGAATGTGTAACTCAACAACCTACTTTGCACTATCAGTCACATAAATCTGAAAGTCTTGACGAGATGATGAGAAAGAGACACATGGTTCATGTTGAAAAAGAATTAACAAAACCTCATTTGTCAATGGAAGAACGAGTAGAACTTTTGGAATGGAAATATGATTTGTTACCAAAAGAGGTGAAAGAGATGAGGCCAGGGACGTCGATATTGGAAAAACGTCAAGCAAAACAACACTGGATATATGTGCAGATTGAACAAATGACACCTATGGGTGATGTAGAAGAAAAGGTTGTGAGTCCTCCCGAACTTGAAACTGAATTATTAGGGCCAAATGAGGAATATACAATTGAAATTATTGTGGAGGAACCACCTATGGAGAGCAAAGTTGAGGGCCTTTTACTTGATGAACCAATCAAAGTTGATTACAACTCTCCGGCTGTGGTGGTTATGGAAACTAAGAGTGTTAAGGAGGCATGTTTAGAAACTAGGAAGGTGGCACTTCATGATGTGGGAGATTTCATTCATAAGTTATGTTTATGGGAGAGTTTGGATTTGTTGGGCACAGAAAACGAGGTAGTGAAGTGGAGAGTAAACTACCGAGCATTTGTTGGAAATTCGGTAGGACAATGTGGATTTAAAGAATTTTGCAAAGAAAGATGGGATGTGACAAAGCACACACACAATAGAAGAATCAAACACCGTGCTTACATCAGCAACGAAAAAGGTAAATGTGCATTGAGACCACCTTGAGGCATATCAGGTATGGTCTGGCTGAAGACCTTTAAACTTAGCGCTCTCGGGAGGCAGCCCAAGGATGTAGAGTATTGTATTTGTATTTTGTTTTGTTTTGCTTTGTTTGGTTTTGTTTTGGTGTTGTGTTTGTGTGTTGGCAGGTTATTACGTTTCAACCCTCGCGGATGCAATGATTCAAGTGTGGGGATGTTTGGCAACATCCCTGTTGAGATATCGGCGAATCTGAGAGATGTTTTTGAACCGGTTCGATTACCGCAGCTGCATCACTACCAACACTGCTGATTTACTAATCAGGTCGTGTCTTGTTCTCATCTTGTGCACCTTTGTATATATTCCTGTTTAAGTTTTTGGTTGGGCGGTTGGGTGGTGTTTTGATGTGTTTAGTTTATGGGTTGTGATGGAATTGGTGGTGTTTTTAATAATTAGAATTAAAAAAAAATTGGGATTTGAGAGTATTAGCGAAAGCTAATGTTTTTGGTTAGAAGCGATCTTTCCCTCAAAACCATACATTGGGACAATGTATCCCAAGTGTGGGGATGAGGGGAATTTTTTGAGAATTTTAAAAAAATTTGTGAAGCTAAGCGAAAATTGTCAAAATTTGAAAACTTGATATTGTTACACTTGACACACCGACACCCATTTCTAGTCCTTTATTGGTGAGAGTTTGAGCCACATATGATTATTAATGATGCTTTCTTTGTTTTGAGTGGCGGTGTGTTTATTGTGTTAATAGAACTTGTGTACGAATTCTTGTTAAATCCTAGAGTTAGCATGCTTTTGAAAATGATAGGGGACTTTTAGGTAGCCTCGTCTAGATGTGTGAGAGTGTGGGAATTATGGGTTGGACCTCATACATTACATATATGAGCTTGGTATTGTGAGGGGTGGGGGTTTGGTCTTTAGAAAGCCATGTTTGAGCCTTATACCATTCGGTTGCGACCCAAACCTACTTCTTACAAAAACTTTACCTATTGAGATGACCTGGTTTAGGAATTTAGTTTGTGATTGTTGATGTTCTTGTATATATTTTTGAGTTCTTTGTTTAAAAAAAAAAAAAAAAAAAGAGAAAAATATGAAAAAAAAGTATTTAGTTGCAATAGTAGTTGAGAATGTTGAAGAAGTTGTGTATATATTTGATGGTTGTTTTGTTTAGTGGTAGAAATAAAAACCGGGTCAAATCAATTAGCTCTCGCATATATATTCCACAATTTTCCTAACTTTGCACCTAGCCCCAACCCGTAAGTCCTTTTGATTCATAAGCATGCTAAATACTCAATAGGAGGAGACTTGATTTGTATACAAGCTTATTGTCGCACAAACACACACACGCATTGAGTGGTTTAGCATAATGTGCTAATATTTCTTGTCACCGAGAGTTGTTGTGAGGGGTGTGTCTTATGGTGTGATAAAAAGTTAGTAAAAGGACGATACATTTTAGCTTGGTTTGCACGTTGATCGCTTGTGGTGTTGAAATAATTTTCGAATGAGTTGCTTGGGACAAGCAACGGGTAAGTGTGGGGATGTGACGGGTGGTCTGTAGGACAGCCCTTAAAAGGTTTAATACAATGCACATTCTATACTTTATTCGGTTAATTGCTTGAACTTGGTAACCACTACATGTTTGGATTTGCAGGTGTTAAAGTGCTTGAAATGTGGGTTTAAGGAAGTTTGAATGGTTGATGGAAGCCGGGCATAAACAATATGAGAAAAAGTTAAAGATTGCATGAAGAAATGAAGAAAAGAAAGACTCAGCGCCGTAACCTACGGCTCTGGCCATAGGCTACGGCTCCCATGTTTGTGAAACATCCACCACCGTAAGACAGAAGCAAAGTGGCGTAAGGATCTGCTGATCGCCGTAAGTTATGGCGGGTGCCGTAGCTTACGGTACCATATGTTGACTTTTGGATTGGACATCACGTGTGGGGCTTTTGGTTTCAAAGGGAATTATTATATTATATTCATCATCATCACTTACAACAACATCACATGGTCTTGGATTTGGTGGCAGACTTCAACATCACTAATATCAATCATCATGGGCTATTGGCGGCAACATTGGGCTGACAACTACATTGGATGGCTTTTAGGATCTCTTTGAGTGGGCCGCTATCACCAAAGAGAGAATAAAACAAAATTACATGTGGGCTTGGACTTTGGCGGCGTGGCTTTGATGGTAAGGAGCATCGTGGACTCTTTGGATTGGGCCGCTAATCTCATCAGATCATCATGGGATCCACGCAAGTCAAGGAGATTGGCGGCAGACTTCTTTGGTTTCGTGAGACACAAAATAAAAGCAAAACATCACATGGATTGGAGAGCATATGTAACTTATCGCATTTAATAACCATTTGATGAAGAGTTAAGGGGCCAATCATGCTATTTCGGTTACAACGTAGAGATGAATCATTTTGGTATTCGGTTACGCAACACTTGGTTAGAGGTGGTGAACGAATTTGGGACTTGGTGGAGGAGGGTTGTTCAAGCCATGGATAGCTAAACTCTTTATGGTCATCTTTAGTTGAAAGTTTGTAGAGACAATTTGTGCTTGATTTCATATTTCTAGAATGGTAAATTGAATTTATGTTTTATTTATCATGGTGTGTTATTATTTGCTTGTAAATTGTTGATGCTTATGATTATTCTATTTTGAAACCATACGTTCTTGGTGCCGTTGGCAATCGAGATATCATGGGTAGAACTAGGATCGGGTAAGGGTCAATTGGTCATCGGGTAACAACCTCACGTTCTAGGAATCTGAGTACTTAGTTCCCTTTCATCACAACAAGTAATTGCACATGAACTATGTCTATGTAGTTCTTTCTAGTGAATGATAGCACAAATGTTGAAGCAAACCGGAAACTAAAGATGGTCACTCGTCTCCAAATTGTTTACAAACTCAACTTTCATTTCACAAATTACTTAGTATTTTTAGTTTTAAAAATCAACCAATCAAACCTACTCTTGAATTTTTTTTTCTTTCAATTTAGTTTACTTTAGTGAAGTTAGACATACATCGAGATAGCACATATTCCACAAACTCCCTGTGTTCGATACCCACTTACCGCTATCTATTTAGTTGTTATTGGGATTAAAGTTTAGAAAAATGTTTTAAACTAAGAAAAATAAAAACTAACTAAAATGCTGAAAATAAAAATAAAATAAAAAAAACAGATAGACAAGATGAATCACTTGGTTCCGACTCGTATCTAGTATAACCTTTGATTATTTCCGCACTTTTGCACATAATTAAGAGATTATCTTAGTTATTGTAGTAGGCCCCTCTTTTGAAGGTGACGTTACCCTCACCCCAGTAGTTTGAGTCAGCAAGGATACAATCCTAAAAGGGTGGATTATTGGAAGATAATGAATTAAGTTATTAAAGCAGTATTGTGGTAGGCCCCGCTTTTGGCGGTGACGTTACCCTCGACTAAGTAGTCTGAGTCAGCAGGGATACAGTCCTAAATAGCCGGGTTAAAGTATTAATAGTAGTTAACTTATGAGGGGATCAAAGAGTTTGGACCCCCGCCATCCAATACCGTGAAGCATTGAAGGAGGTCCTACTAAATTTGACCCAGGTCCATTGCAGGACCTCTAAACGCTGAACAATGGCAAGACCTTTACCAAACCGTTCCCTTAACCCCCGACCAGGTAGCCAACATACCTCCATATAGACCGTGGAGATATGAATGATGAAAATCCTTTATTTTATATAGACGGTAAAATAATGCCAAGACACCACGGACAAACGATAAGGAAAGATCACCTTCAACATAAGTAACTTGTTATTAAAGTCATTAATACAAAACCAAATAAAAAGTGCAAAAGATTAGAAATAAAAAGTATTATACTAGACACTTTGTCTTCACCAAGTGATGTAAGAGACTTAGGCAAACATGGCCTTGATTGTCAAGAACTCTTACGATCAATCTTGGATCCCGAGACGACTCACACACTCTATGATGGACAATAGATGATGGTGGTGGATGATGGTGTTATGGTGGTGGTGGGTGGTGGGTGAAGTGTGAGAGAGGTGGTGTGCCAAGGGATGAGTTGAAATGAAACCAAGCACTCCTATTTATAGGCTGAACAGAAGGCTGGGCACGGCCCCGTGTCCGCTGGACACGCCCCCGTGCCTGTCTGACATTCTTTCTCTTCATTAATTGTAATTCGCAATTACAATTAATGCGCCTGCTGTACTTTCGCCACGCCCCCGTGTTCACTGGATACGGCCCCGTGGTGGGCAATAGAAGCTTCTATAGGTTTGTCTTTAGTGCCAGGGCTCTCCATCCTGAGCACTGCCCCGTGCTGAGCTGGGCACAGCCCCATGCTCAGCTTTCTTCTTGTTTTTGCTTTGGGAGATGCTGTCGAGGAGTCAGGCATGCCACGTTTCTTCCTTTTCTTTGTATTTATGTTGGTTTTGGCTGTGTATTTGTTCCTTTTGTTCGTTTAAGCTCATTTGATCCTGAAAATACAAAAGGAAGACAAAAGCACACTTTTTCCAACATTAGTACTAAAAAGGGGTTAGTTTTATGCCTCATTTGATGTAATTTATATGTTGCATTTTACGCACATCAAATACCCCCACACTTGAATCTTTGCTTGTCCTCATGCAAAACTCTTTATAATGTGGCTTACACTCCCAAATGGAATGGGTAGAAGAGAAGGTTTTAGGGCTTGTCATAGAGTGTCGGGATTTCCAAGATTCTTTATTACTCCCTCCGTCCCACTAAAAGTGTCCTATTTTAAATTTTCAAAGTCTTTATTTATAAACTTTGACCTTAAATAATTTTGTTTGTGTTAGATAATACTTGATGAAAGTTATATGATTTGAGTGTGATTTACAAGTGTTTTTATCAGGTTAATTTTCATCAAGTTTTATATAACACAAAAATATATAATTAAAGTCAAAGTTTATAAATAAAGACTTTGAAAATTCAAAACAGGACACTTTTAGTGGGACGGAGGTAGTAAGTTTTATTTTTATTTATTTACAATCCTATTCGTCATGATTTATTTAAAACTTTTTCATAAGATAAATTACTTATTAGGTCATAACATACCTTTTTAAAATTCTATTTATATACAAGTTCACATACCTCACGGGGATCACTCAACACTCGGCCGAAAATGTATTTTTGTGGATCACTCGAGAGCGGCATGGAACTTACTCCTACCATAGGCTTGCCAAGCAATCAATCCTCCCCCTTTTTAACTTATAAACCTTTGTAAATATCAAGAGGACTTTGTGGGTGAAGGGTTAGGCTTGGGTTAAAGGTAGGTGGTTTGGGTTAGTGGTTAGTAGAAAAAGGGGTGAAAAGCGTAACAAGCGTCGGTTTTCGTAAGACTTTTTTTTTTTATGAAGCTATTTTTCAAACAAAGTCATTTTTGATAAACTTGTTTGTTTATTTGCTTTTGCTTCATAATCAACTTCTTCTTCTTCTTCTTTTTTTTTTTTTTTTTTAAGTCATATGAGAAACCGAGCCAGTTACTAAAACAAAGGGTTAAAAATGAAAAAGGTTTTGGTGGGTAAAAGGGTGGTTGGTTTGGGTTATGAAATGAAAAGGTTTAGGCTCAAAGGGGCTAACTAGGGGGATTTTTTTTGGGTAGGTGGTAAAAAAAAGAAAAATAATGGTGTAGAAATAAAAAGGGTTAGTCCTAATGCCTCTATCATTTACTTACTCGGGTTTAAGTTGATAAGGACCGGGAATGTATCGTCGTGGCAAGTTCTAGAGTCGTAAGAACCAAGCGGCTATTCACACAAGAAACGAAAAATGAGCATTTAGTTTAAAGATATATATTTGTATGCTCAATAAAGGCTCAAAACTCACTTTTGTGGGAATGGGTTTTTATGTGATCAAGTATATATAATCAAATTTTAACTAAGTTTGCCATGCCTTTTCATAATTTTCTTATATTGGTTCTTTTTATCACGACGCTATCGGTTGTAAATTTGTAAAAATATAACCTTTTTAGAACTTGAATTTCCCGAGTTAAACCTAGACAAGTAAAAAAAATGAAAATTTTTGAAAAAATTTGGGGTGATTAGCGGTTCCAATAGAGTTTTGTGTAAGGCTTGTATTTAGGACTTGCAAGATTCAAGGTTTTTGCATCCCCCCCACACTTAAATTACACATTGTCCTCAATGTGTCCCAAAAATAAGTTTTTAGGTTGATTGAATGTGTAAAAGTGGGTTAAAAACAAGATTTTATGGTACTGGGTAGCTGAACACGGGGTGGTGTTGGCTGAGCACGGCCCAGTGTCCAGACTGCCAGTACCAAAAGTAAACAGAAGGCTGGGCACAGGGGCGTGTCCAGTGAGCACGGCCCCGTGTCCAGGTACCTGAACTGGGCATTTTCTACAGAACCTTGGGCACGGGGCGTGTTGGGGTGAGCACGACCCCGTGCTGAACTTGCTGTAATGAAGAAAAATCGTCGGGAGGCTCTGTTTTTGTGTATGGGGTGTTGGTTCAAGCTTCCCTTATCATCCTTCACCATCCCGAGTGTGTTTTATTCCTGAAAATTAAAACTAAACTAGAAAATATAAAAGTTTTACTAATATAAAACTAAGGATAGTTCCGCGGAATGCCTCCGTGGTGCGCCACGTTTATAAGGGTCCTTGGCTAGACCCACCTTATCAGGTGGTTCTGGCTCATCTTCAATTAGGGGGTCGTCGTTGCCGAATGGATATTTCATTGATCGCTCAAGGTCGACACTTTTTTTGAATGCCCCTAATTGAAGAGGTATATTGTTGTACTTCTGGTTTTTCAAAGCTTCGTGGGTTTTTACAAATGGTCGTCCCAACACTAGAGGAGCGTCATCGAGGATGACAAAGTCGGTGGGAACTACCATTTGATTTGTTTAAACCAAGACATCCTCAACTATACCGGTTGATTTTATTACTTTCCGATTGGATAGAAAAATGGGTATTTGAAGTGGAGAAAAATCACTAATACTTAATTTTTCGAAAATGTAATTAGGCATTATGTTAACACAAAGATCTTTATCGATTGTGACATTACTAATAAACGAATTTTGAAAGAAACATGGAACCGGTGTAATGTTAATTTCAAATGGGTCTTCTTTTATTAGTGAGGTTTGATCATTAGTTAACTTAACACTTACCGTTTCGTCAATTTTAGTGTTAGTGTTTAACTCTTTTAAAAACTTAGCATGAGTGGGTACTAAACAATGGTTTTCAAAATAAGGTGACAAGATATTAATTTCTTCAAAATTAGACTCTTCTTGAGTTTTAACGTTGTCGGACTCACCTATTTCGTTGTTTAACTCATGTGTCGGTTTTTCACTTATTTGTTCTTCCATTTTTACATTTTCAGTTATCTCTTCTTTTTTTAATTCTTCTCTTGCGCGGGACTCCTCTTCCCTTGCGCGAGCTTCTTTTATACAACGATCGATAACTCTAATGTGTTCTAATATCCTATCGGTCACTTCGGTTATAGAAAATGAATCGGTATTTTCTAAGCTTGAAT
Organism: Helianthus tuberosus; assembly: GCA_030545235.1. Lineage (NCBI taxonomy): Eukaryota > Viridiplantae > Streptophyta > Magnoliopsida > Asterales > Asteraceae > Helianthus > Helianthus tuberosus. The sequence continues at coordinate 186,480,967 of CM060354.1, forward strand.
CCGGTTGTTCGACCCTTTGTTCCTCATAATACCCATATGAAGTAGATGGTTCACACCATTGTTCTTCATTGTAAGCATATGATGGATAAGGTTCGTAATTTTGTTCTTCATAATACTCATATGAGGTGGGTTGTTCATGCCATGGTTCCTCATAATAAGCATATGAAGGTGGTGGCTCATATCTTGGTTCCTCAAAGTATGAGTATGAAGGCTCATACCTTGGTTCATCAAAATATGAGTATGAGGGAGGAGGTTCATACCTTTGGTCTTCATAGGATGTGTTTGAAGTTGATGGCTCGTACCTGGGCTCCTCATAGTAGGTGTATGAATTGGATGGTTGATATGAGTGATTGTATTGAACCGAGCGTGCGTTACGACAATTAGTGCAATAATTACCCCTATAATCATCCTCCTCATAGGTGTAGTTGTAACCTCCTGAGTATTGATCCATAAGAATCACTCAGCAGACCACAACCAAGTCTCGAGATCAGAAAACAAAAATAAAAACGGAAACAGAGGCTGGACACGGCCCCGTGTTCAGTGAGCACGGCCCCGTGTTCAGAATCTGTATCTGGGCATTTTAATTAAATTTACTGATTTCGTTGAGCACGGGGCGTGTCCAGTGAGCACGGCCCGTGTTCAAGCTTCTGTTACTGGGTGTTTTATGAAAAATATGCAGCACGGCCCCATGTTCAGCGAGCACGACCCGTGTTCAACCTACTGTATATGCAAAACTAAACTAAAATGCAGAAAAATGTGGGCCCGTTTTGAAAAGGTTTTGAAAATCTGATTAGGCCGTCGATTTTAAATTTTCCTAAAATCCTTGTGTCCCCGGCAACGGCGCCAAAAACTTGATGTGCGATAAAGTGTTATATATATTAGGTGTATATTTTAAGCCCCTTTAACACTTATTTTAGCCAAGTTTTAAATTTATAAAACACGATATTTTACTAACACTAAACACACATATGGGCAAGTGCACCCATCGTGAGCGTAGTATAGCGTTGGTAAGATACCGAGGTCGTCCAAGGACACAAGAGCTTTTAGTACCAGTTTATCTTCAACGTCTAATCAAAATAAAAAGTTTAGAAAAATGTTTTAAACTAAGAAAAATAAAAACTAACTAAAATGCTGAAAATAAAAAAAAAATAAAAAAAAACAGATAGACAAGATGAATCACTTGGTTCCGACTCGTATCTAGTATAACCTTTGATTATTTCCGCACTTTTGCACATAATTAAGAGATTATCTTAGTTATTGTAGTAGGCCCCTCTTTTGAAGGTGACGTTACCCTCACCCCAGTAGTTTGAGTCAGCAAGGATACAATCCTAAAATGGTGGATTATTGGAAGATAATGAATTAAGTTATTAAAGCAGTATTGTGGTAGGCCCCGTTTTTGGCGGTGACATTACCCTCGACTAAGTAGTCTAAGTCAGCAGGGATACAGTCCTAAATAGCCGGGTTAAAGTATTAATAGTAGTTAACTTATGAGGGGATCAAAGAGTTTGGACCCCCGCCATCCAATACCGTGAAGCATTGAAGGAGGTCCTACTAAATTTGACCCAGGTCCATTGCAGGACCTCTAAACGCTGAACAATGGCAAGACCTTTACCAAACTGTTCCCTTAACCCCCGACCAGGTAGCCAACATACCTCCATATAGACCGTGGAGATATGAATGGTGAAAATCCTTTATTTTATATAGACAGTAAAATAATGCCAAGACACCACGGACAAACGATAAGGAAAGATCACCTTCAACATAAGTAACTAGTTATTAAAGTCATTAATACAAAACCAAATAAAAAGTGCAAAAGATTAGAAATAAAAAGTATTATAATAGACACTTTGTCTTCACCAAGTGATGTAAGAGACTTAGCCAAACATGGCCTTGATTGTCAAGAACTCTTACGATCAATCTTGGATCCCGAGACGACTCACACACTCTATGATAGACAATGGATGATGGTGGTGGATGATGGTGTTATGGTGGTGGTGGGTGGTGGGTGAAGTGTGAGAGAGGTGGTGTGCCAAGGGATGAGTTGAAATGAAACCAAGCACTCCTATTTATAGGCTGAACAGAAGGCTGGGCACGGCCCCGTGTCCGCTGGACACGCCCCCGTGCCTGTCTGACATTCTCTCTCTTCATTAATTGTAATTCGCAATTACAATTAATGCGCCTGCTGTACTTTCGCCACGCCCCCGTGTTCACTGGACACGGCCCCGTGGTGGGAAATAGAAGCTTCTATAGGTTTGTCTTTAGTGCCAGGGCTCTCCATCCTGAGCACTGCCCTGTGCTGAGATGGGCACAGCCCCATGCTCAGCTTTCTTCTTGTTTTTGCTTTGGGAGATGTTGTCGAGTAGTCAGGCATGCCACGTTTCTTCCTTTTCTTTGTATTTATGTTGGTTTTGGATGTGTATTTGTTCCTTTTGTTCGTTTAAGCTCATTTGATCCTGAAAATACAAAAGGAAGACAAAAGCACACTTTTTCCAACATTAGTACTAAAAAGGGGTTAGTTTTATGCCTCATTTGATGTAATTTATATGTTGCATTTTACGCACATCAGACCTCCTCATCTGTGGTGCTTGGCTCATAGACCTGGTGAGCCTCCGATGACTTTAAGCAGTGGGTCTTTGAAACGAAGGAACCCGACTATTGTCGCTATTCACACTCGTAGATTTGGCTTGCCTTGCAGAACCCCGGGAAAGATCTATATCACTCTGTCAATCATATAAACAATTTGATCAGCTATAAATAGTTAAAACATAGTAGTTTAACGAAACACACCCTAAGTTGTGATAAATCACAATACAAAAACAGAACTTTGAAAACATAAAATTGTTTGTGATCCACTGTAATTCTTTCTTGTGTAAGATTTATCTAAGCTACGATTAAAAGAAACATTTTTACAAATCAGCAACAACATTTCACCCCCAAATCTCTCTAATCAAACCCCTACACATGCAATAAAAAAACCCCAAATCAAAACCCTAACAAAAATCCCCAACTTCCTTCACAGTTACTGGATCACAACCCAACAATCAAATACTCAAACCCATCAAAATTCTAACTTTAAACAACACAAATCGAAGTATAGTTTACAAAACAGAGAAAAAATTAAAAAGAGAAAAAACACGAGTTATATACCTTGTCGAGGTTAAGTGCCAAATTCTGAATCCTTTGATTAAAAACACCCTGAGCCTGAATCTCGGCTTTGTTGCAACTGAAGATCCATCGTTGCCGCCTTTTGCTACCTGCCGAGCATAAATGTTATCCCGTTAAAGCCAGCTGCAATGCAGTAGCAAGAATCAGAGTTCAGGAATTTGATTTAACGGACTGTAGATGAATAAAGGTGTAAGCATTAAGCACCTTGCATAAAGGTACTTAAAAGCATGCCCGAAAACCAATAGAAATTAGCAAATGCAGATCTCATTTAGTCAGATCAAGTCATTGATGTGCGGTAAAGTGTTATATATATTAGGTGTATATTTTAAGCCCCTTTAACACTTATTTTTAGCCAAGTTTTAAATTTATAAAACACGATATTTTACTAACACTAAACACACATATGGGCAAGTGCACCCATCGTGAGCGTAGTATAGTGTTGGCAAGATACCGAGGTCGTCCAAGGACACAAGAGCTTTTAGTACCGGTTTATCCTCAACGTCTAATCAAAATAAAAAGTTTAGAAAAATGTATTTTAACTAAGAAAAATAAAAACTAACTAAAATGCTGAAAAATAAAATAAAAGAAAAAAAACAGATAGACAAGATAAATCACTTGGTTCCGACTCGTATCTAGTATAACCTTTGATTATTTCCGCACTTTTGCACATAATTAAGAGATTATCTTAGTTATTGTAGTAGGCCCCTCTTTTGAAGGTGACGTTACCCTCACCCCAGTAGTTTGAGTCAGCAAGGATACAATCCTAAAAGGGTGGATTATTGGAAGATAATGAATTAAGTTATTAATGCAATATTGTGGTAGGCCCCGCTTTTGGCGGTGACGTTACCCTCGGCTAAGTAGTCTGAGTCAGCAGGGATACAGTCCTAAATAGCCGGGTTATAGTATTAATAGTAGTTAACTTATGAGGGGATCAAAGAGTTTGAACCCCCGCCATCCAATACCGTGAAGTATTGAAGGAGGTCCTACTAAATTTGACCCAGGTCCATTGCAGGACCTCTAAACGCTGAACAATGGCAAGACCTTTACCAAACCGTTCCCTTAACCCCCGACCAGGTAGCCAACATACCTCCATATAGACCGTGGAGATATGAATGGTGAAAATCTTTTATTTTATATAGACAGTAAAATAATGCCAAGACACCACGGACAAACGATAAGGAAAGATCACCTTCAACATAAGTAACTAGTTATTAAAGTCATTAATACAAAACCAAATAAAAAGTGCAAAAGATTAGAAATAAAAAGTATTATACTAGACACTTTGTCTTCACCAAGTGATGTAAGAGACTTAGGCAAACATGGCCTTGATTGTCAAGAACTCTTACGATCAATCTTGGATCCCGAGACGACTCACACACTCTATGATGGACAATGGATGATGGTGGTGGATGATGGTGTTATGGTGGTGGTGGGTGGTGGGTGAAGTGTGAGAGAGGTGGTGTGCCAAGGGATGAGTTGAAATGAAACCAAACACTCCTATTTATAGGCTGGACAGAAGGCTGGGCACGGCCCCGTGTCCGCTGGACACGCCCCCGTGCCTGTCTGACATTCTCTCTCTTCATTAATTGTAATTCGCAATTACAATTAATGCGCCTGCTGTACTTTCGCCACGCCCCCGTGTTCACTGGACACGGCCCGTGGTGGGCAATAGAAGCTTCTATTGGTTTGTCTTTTCTGCTGCTTCTTGGGCACGGCCCCGTGCTGGCTGAGCACGGGGCGTGTTCAGTCTTCTGCCTTCTCTATTTTGCTTGGGAAGATGCCGTTGAGGGGTCGGGCAGTCCACTTATGTTCCTTTTCTTGTATTTATGTTAGATTTAGCTGTCTTTTTGCTTCTTTTGTGAATTTGAGCTCATTTTATCCTGAAAATACAAAAGGAAGACAAAAACACTCTTTTTCCAACATTAGTACTTAAAAAGGGTTAGTTTTATGCCTCATTTGATGTAATTTATATGTTGCATTTTACACACATCAGTCATCATTGTCAATAGTGAATAACAGACCATAGCGACAGGCTACCTATATGCTACGTAGCGATAGCGACGATATAGCGCCCGCTATTTCATGTTTAGCGAAAAAGGTGTAGAAAAAAAAATTTATATTTACCACACCAATTATATATAAAAGGGCTAAAATACGCTATTGCTAATTATCTAATAAATAAAAAAAATCCGCTATTTATTTCGCCTATACGCTACGCTATTCGCTATAACGGCCGCTACCAGCGTTATTGACAGCTATGAGATCAACCACACAAAGTTCACAAACACAGATCACATAACATAATTTGCCATAATCGACTTTCGAAACCAACCTAGATTAACACACAGATCTGTTCATGGTGACAAATGGTTTGATGAATCAATAAAACTGCAAATTACATATAACATATGATCATCAATCAACATAATTCATAATCCACACATTAACCACAACAGATCTACTGCATTCTGTAACTAAAATCACAACTTAAACAAGCTCAAATTAAAGCTAAACTACCTGAGACTTGTTATAATAATTGGCTAGAGCGAGAATGGCATTGAGAGTGGCTGCACCAGAACTGATCCGGTGGCCATCCGGGTCGGGTACATCAAGAGTAACAGTAGAATCGGAGATCCGACCCTCAGCCTGAATCTCGGCTTCGTTGCAACTGAAAAAAAAAAAAAAAAGAATCAAACTCAAACAAACAAAATTGAAATTGTTGTTGAAAAACCCTAATTTCTTTTAACCACAACCATACAAATAGGAAAAATCGAAAACCTAGAAATTGGCAATGATAACATACTGTATTACGGATCAAATCTTCAGCCCCACACAATTCATTCATGCAAATCTTCACCGGCAACAACGACATTTCACCCCCAAATCTCTCTAATCAAACCCATACACATGCAATCAAAAAACCCCAAATCAAAACCCTAACAAAAATCCCCAACTTCCTTCACAGTTACCAGATCACAACCCAACAATCAAATAATCAAACCCATCAAAATTCTAACTTTAAACAACACAAATCGAAGTATAGTTTACAAAACAGAGAAAAATTAAAAAGATTAAAAACACGAGTTATATACCTTGTCGAGGTTAAGCGCCAAATTCTGAATCCTTTGATTAAAAACACCCTCAGCCTGAATCTCGGCTTTGATGCAACTGAAAAACAAAAAAAAATCACGATTGAAATCAAAATGAATGAAAAGGAGATAGGGTTGGTGAGAGCGACGGTTGGTAGAGAGAGAGATGGTGGTATGAAGGGCAGAATAATTTGTCTCACGTGAAAGAAAGGTGTAGGAGCTCTCTAACATTGACACATAGGATTTTGATGGTGTGGCTAGTCTAAATTTTTGCCAAGTGTCCAGGGTTAGTTATTTATTAGAGGAGAAAGATATCTAAGTACAGATATTAAGCAGTTTTAATAAAATAAAACGTGACACATAATATCTTCATTTTAAGTTATCGTACTTTTAATTCTTTTTGTTTTTGTTTGCATAATCTTTGTAGATTAGGCGCATTAGATCACAAGTATTAATTACTTGTACATTAAAGCATTATCGACTTGTACCTTTTAATCCGTGCGTCAATATTGAACAAGACAACTACCGAAACGTTGACAAAAATGGGTAGGTCGTCATGCTATCTTTGGATTTTTTTAAACTGTATAGTTTATAAGATATGTCAAGAATACGTAAAAAAAATATAAGTTTGTTGTGGATGAGTGAATTGTAACTAATTATCTATAATTTTGTTAAAACCTTAGGGATTTAAGCGTGATAAGTTTAGGGGCTAAAAAATAAATAGTGTTTAAAAAACTAAGCTACCCTCATTTTAGGGGTCTTTCTATAAATAAAGTGGGGAAAAGTTCTTATTTTTTTGATATCTTAAAATACCCCTCACTCATGCATTATAATATAGTACTAGTGGGGAACCCGCACGTTGCAGCGGAGTCGATAATATGGGCCGAGAATATAATTCAGACCGAAAGACATTAAAAAATCGTACATACGTTGTGTGTGTATATATATAAAAGCACTCACGTTTCCCAGCTGCAACGCATAGAAAACCTTTATGATAAACAGGGAGACCTTTATGATAAACATTATATAGTATAGTAGGCTGGGCTCCACTTTTTAACCATTTTTAGTGCTATCGATTCAGTCTGTTTCGGTATTGGTACTCACTATAACAACCAAAAGAGAAAACAATAAAAAAGTATACCGAACTGGTACCGATGTTTGGTTGCTATCGGTCCGGTTCATTTTGTTACCAGTACGGTAGTCACATCAATATAGACAACAAACACAAGTTATTTAAAGCATAAGGTTGCGATTATCGTTGTATTGTCTTCATACTTTGAACTTAAACTGACTTCTTCAATCCATATTTGCAACCGGAACCGTAGAATTTGCGTAACAAAACATAGGTTTACCTTATTTGAAATCGTTGGATCATATGTTCATTCCACAAAAGAAACACAATTATTTTCTCTTCAAACCTGGCTTGTGGCAGCAGTATAAATCTTATCTTCAATCCTCACAGCTATTTTCTTAAGCTCCTGTAGTTCCTCGTCTTCAGATAATGGAAGATGCATCTTCAAGTTATCCACTCTACACATGTCAACCAAAACGATGCAAATATTTAGCAAAAAAGAAAACATCATTTTACAAAATAAAAGTGGAGTGAACCAGTCACACCAAACAATTGGCACCCAACAAGGTCAACATAACCAATTCATTTAGAGCACATAAAATAAGAAAATATAAATGATAATACAAGTGTACACATGTTTTTCACGCTCCTTTCATGTGCATCTGCTTGCAGTTGAGCCCTCCTATTATCAGATTCCTTTGTGAGGTCACTAACAGCACCAGACATATTTTGAAGGTTCTTCATGTTCGAATTTTGACCAAAAACATATGTCATGGTGGATTGACCAATTAACTTCTGTGATGTCTGCGGTAGACTTGAAAGTAGATTTTGCTGGCCTGTCGTCCTTTGCCATTGCAGGAGCTGCTGCTGGTTGTTCATTTCTTGCGTCACCTCAGAATCTATACGTTGGAGAAAAATCATATAATTACCATAAAAAAGCATCAGTAAATTGTTAAACTAAATATACATACAAGAGGGTTCGTTTCAAAACCGATGTTGACAGCTGTGAGAACCGGATAAAAAGAGAAAGTGAGAGAGCATTAGTTTTCAGTTTTCACCCTACGCAAAAAAAAAAAAAAAGCAAACGTCCAACACACTAAAACTGCAATAATAAAAAAATGAAGTATGCATAGCAGCCTAGCAGGTATATAGAAACTTAAAACCTAAGGCTGGGCTCCACTTTTTAACCATTTATATTGCTATCGATTCAGTCTGTTTCGGTATTGGGACTCACTGTAACAACCGAAAGAGAAAACAATAACAAAGTATACCGAACCGGTACCGATGTTGTTTGGTCGGTATCGGTCCGGTTCATTTCGTTACCAGTACGGTAGTCACATCAATATAGGCAACAAACACAAGTTATTTAAAGTATAAGGTTGCGATTATCGTTATATTAAAAATTAGAAGGTATATCACAAATATATGATGATGGCACTTGCTATAACAATTGAAAAGGAAACAAAAAAATAACAATTGATCGATAACAATAAAAACACATATAAATCGAAAGTAAAAAAAAGAATACTGAACCGGAAGACGTTCACTTGGTATCGGTCTGGTTCGTTTCGTTTCGTTACGTATACAGTACCGACAATCGATATCGTTAAAGAACGCAAGTCGTTGAAGTGTTATGCATGTAGCGCCCACAAATCTGCATCGTTTATAGACGCTTAGTTCACATGAAAGACTATTTATTATGTTTTCTTTCTACCTTGTTCGTGTTCGGTCAGTTCATTTACAGCCCTACCCAAAAGTGTTTTGGGCCAGCCCGAAACTCAACAATTAATGACCCAAAACGCTAACATACTGTTTTGACCCGTTACCCACCCGTCCAGCCCAGCCATTTTCCCACCTTTATTAGAAGCTGACACTGACCTGAAATTACCGGTATGGTTAAGTTTGCGGCTTCTTATGGTAGTTGAATTAGCATCAGCAATCTCATACAAAAGTAATGCATCTATTGGCACATTGACTTTTCTCTTTCTTACTGAAGCAACCACCACTTGAAACAAACGGGTCAACGGGCTGCCCGCAGGCTTATGGTTCCTATAAAACCAGGTACCGGAGAAGAACGAAACTACACCCACTACCATGGCTAAAGTAGGTATACCAAAGCCCCAAATCCAACCCACGTAATCTTGTACCCAAACAATCAAAGAATGAGCAATGAGAGTGCCAATATTCATCATCTGGTAATACCAGTTAAAAAATGAACTTTTGACCTTTTTCTCGGTTTTATCATTGTCGTCAAATTGGTCTGCTCCGTAGGCTAAGATGCATGCCTTGATTCCTCCACTTGCTAGTGCCACTAAGTATGTTGATGTGAAGCACATTACGGTCTGAGCCTCTGATGCATCAAAACCATCTGTTGAGAAGAAACTTGACAACAATCCGTGTGCAGATGCTGATAATGTTAATAGTGCCATCCCCTAAAGTTTAAAATAAAACACAAAAAAGGATGGATATCAGAGGTGCAGAAACATAATTTTTTTTTTGGGAATTGGATTACTAAAATCAAAGCTTTTGAAACGATGTGTTTTGTTTAAGGGCCAAACATGAAATTAGACAAAAGCCAGTTTCTTTTCATATACAATAAGCCATATCTAATATATTCTTGATGATTAAAATAACTTAAGTGGACTTACAGTGGCATACAAAATTGAAGAGCTATCATATACTATAGTCCAAAAACTCTATCTGGCTCCAGCCCAAGCTGTTATAATAATTATCATCATTTCCATACTTGTAATCTCTATATATCTTACCATCTGCACAACAACAAATGAATAAATAGAATTTCAATATTCAAAAACAATATTTTGATCAAAATATGATAAAGGTAGCTAAAGATCAGGATCTTTTTTACATCCCTTGGTCCCATACTCTGGGATTGAATCTAACATCCCATTTTTTATTTTGTTTCTTCCTGAAATCACCCAGCAAATTTTTTTTGTCAAAATAATTGGCGTTCTTGAAAATGATTCCGCCACATAAACTTCAATAATCGGCGGCATTGAATCACATCCCAGAGCGTGCTTATTCTTTAAAAAAAAACATTCCTACCACAAACCATTGATTCACAACTCATGCTCCAACTCCCAATATAAAATTTAAGAAACCAAACGTGCTTTGAGGAAACAATTAATACAAATAAAACCCTAACCAATAATTTACAGATAAAACTCGAACCCTTGCAAATGTCTCCTACTGAAAGAGAGAATTCCCGAGTATGTAGGGGTGGGGACTGGAAGAGTAGGGACTGATTCCATTAACTAAAGAATAGGGATCAAATAATTAGAAACAGTTTTCCAACCTAGTCTCGAATCAGTCACTTCCGTACGCAACTCTTGAACCAAACCATACACTTCTTCAATCTTCCCAGACCAACAAAGAATGTCAATAACACAAGCGTAATGCGCATATGTTTTGAATGTCTCTAGCTTGGTGAATATGAACCTGAAGAACACCAAGAACTAATTCGGGCTCGGGTTTTTTCGTTGTGGGGTTCGGGTTTTTCGTGAAAAGATTGAGTTTCCGGTTTTCGGGTTCAGGATAGAGAGATGAGGCCTTGAATGGTGACACAATAGATTGTGGATATTCCATGAAAACCTGCAAATTTTACAGAAATTTTACTCAACTGATAGTTAACTTTCACACAATTAAAAGCAAGAAGTTTATATCATATTGGGTTTCTGAACAAATATTAATCAAATTCATAACCCTAAACATTAAATTATAACCAATTATGAAAAGTTAAAAACTTTTGAATGATCAAGAAACAACAGAATTTGGAGTCAAGTAACAAACCTTTTGCAGCAAGATTTCACAAACAACAATTTAGTCAACAACCCGAGTCAACAAATCAGGCAAACATCATAAACCAATGTAAAAAAGCTAATCGAAAATCAAACCTGAAAAAGTAGAACAGCAAGAACCCTAATCTTGATCTCGAACCCCAACTCCAATAAATAAACAGAACCCATAACAATAAACTTAAAATCAAGAATCCAAGAGAGTAAAAATATAATTTTGAATCAAAGATTCATAAAAAAACAGAAAATTAGGGAACCTAAATACACAATTACCGTTGGCAGAAGAAGAGCGTAATCAGCGCTTGACGCATGAACACCTCAATTACAACATTCAATCATCTTGAATACCTATTATAACCTAAAATTCGCAGGACGCTTGGTTGGGTAGGATAGAAACGCACGAACGCCTCAATTGCAACATTCAATCACCTTCAATACCATTGAATAGGGTGATGACCACATGAAACCTAATTGATTGAATTAGTAATTGCGCTGACGGTTTGAATCATCTAACCATTCTTGATCGGCTCAAGACTTATTTGTGGGCGACTGACATTGAATTGAGGGTAAAATTGGGAGAAAGGGACGAAAGATCAGGGAACAAGCAAGACTCTTGATCTGCCATCTTAAAATTAAGGGGCAAAATTACATTTTAATCCTAGGGAAATGTATTATATAGTTATATATTATATATAGATAAATATAAAAATAACTTAAATAAGAAATTTTATAAATTAAAATTGTAGTGTGCTTGGAAATGACTAGATCATTTGTCAAATCTGGAGAAACAACTCAAGCGTGATAAGCAAATCAAATGTCATACGCCAGAGGTGTACAAATCGGGTTTTGCCAAACCGGTTTAGTCATAAAACAACCGGTCTGGGTTAAAAATATACGAACCCATTCAAACCAACTTACGTCATGTTGAAACCGGTTTTAGTCATAAACCAGTACCCAAAACCGACATTTAAAAAAAATAATTTTTTAGATTTGGGTCGGGTTGAAACCGGTTTGATAATGCAAGTCGACCTACAACCCGGTTTGGATTTCAGTTAGCCCAAGCCCATTACATTTCACAACACGTGCAAACCACGTGAACAAACGTCAGTTACATCGTCGTTAAAAATCCCCAAATTGTTCGCCGTCAGTCAGTCAGTCACAACTCACACCGTCGGAGCTGAAAAATGTTTGGTCGATTGGCATCCAAACGTCTCACCGAGATCCGTCAAGTCTTCCGTCAATCGCCTCAGACGACTCGATCGTTATCTACTGCCCTAAATTATGTAAGTTGTTAATTGATCTGTTTCGATATGCATTATTTTATTTTGATTGTGTGTGTTTGTTTGTGATTGTAGCACCTTGATTCTCCTGATAATAATCCGGATCTTCCATGGGAGTTTAGTGATGCTAACAAACCTAAGGTCAGTTGTTCGTTGTGATTTTATGTTGTTATTGTTGTATGGATTTAAATAATCCCAATTTTCTCAATTTGGCCGATAATAATCCCAACTCAGTTATTTGCCGATAATAATCCGAAGTGGTCCACTTTTGGCGGATAATAGTCTGCCTTAAAAATAGCTTAGGGTCAAGTTATTTTCCGAATTACCAACTAATGTTTTAGGGCTTTTGATTAGAATGAGGATACGAGTTGATTGATGTAAAATTTACCTCGAAATACTGCCCCAAACGATGAAAACGGTGCTTCAATTCAGGTGTTTAAACTTCCAATTAACAAAAATCAAGCCGTTATAAATCGACTCGTATTCTCGTTCTGATCAAAATCCCTAAAACATCGGTTTGTAATTCGGAAAAAAAAATTAACTCCGTTAAGCTATTTTTAACGGCGGACTATTATCGGCCAAAAGTGGACCAGTTCGGATTATTATCGGCAAATATCTGAGTTAGGATTATTATCGGCCAAATTGAGAAAGTTGGGATTATTTAAATCCAATTTACCATTTTGCAATCAGTTTTTAATTGAAATTGAGTATGCTAATATTTGTGTAAGGTATATAAGAATCGAGCGTAGGTTTTTTATGAAGTTTTTGTATGTACTTTACTCGAAATGTAGTTGACTTGGCCTAGGTAGTTATAGGCTTAAGGTGCGGTTAAGGCGTGAAGGGTTAGCTGCCTTGGTGCAAGACGCACAAGAAGCGTGTGTCTGAGAGAAGCAAGGCACACGTCTGGTTCAGGCCGTATTTGGCTGTTCCAGACTGGTTTTTGGCTGGTTCGGACTGTTTGAAACTAGTTTTGGTTGGTTCTGGCAAGTTCTTATAGGTTTGGGACTATGTTGTCAAAAGCACGTGAGGCGCTTGCTCTAAATGTGCTGCGACTGGTGAGGCGGCAATTTCAGGCTAAAAGTTGCCTGAAACCCCTAAAACATTCTATATGAGCCATAAACAAGTGCTAAACAACCTTAAAACATCCTAAAGTAGCCCTAAACCTATGCAGTTAATATGGGTCTCCTAGTAAAATATCGGTGTCAAATATCGGTACCAATATTATCGGCGATATTGACCGGTGTATGACCGATATAACCGTTTATATCACTGAATTATTAGTGTTAAATTGCTATATGTATAAATTCTGCATTATATTAAATTTACCGATATCCCACTGATATCTCACCGAGATAACCTATATATCTCAAATATCGGTCTTTGAGCGATATCCGATATTTTACCACATTAACTGCATTGCCCTAAACAAGCCTAAAACATCTCTAAAACCCCTAAAAAGGTATTTTATACTATGTGTCTTATTTAAATAAGCCCTCGTTTTTTAAGCTTTGACTTGACTGCATAGGACTTAGCATACATTTTGATTCATCTGAAGTAGATTTATGCAACCTAGATGTCATTAGATGAATGCAATTGTTAACTTTGGATGAATTATGCATCTGGGTCTTTTATCTGTTTAGACTTTAGATTAAAGTCTGCCGGATGATTAAGTGTATGTTATCTTGAATTATAAGGATTATTTGCTACTTGCAGGTAAAGGAGATATTGTCTCATTATCCATCAAATTACAAGCAGTCTGCAGTCATTCCTCTTCTGGATCTTGCACAACAGCAGCATGGGGGGTGGCTTCCTGTTTCAGCAATGAATGCGGTTTGTTGCTACATAAAAAAATGGCTTTTAATTAACTACCGAAACTCTTAAAGTATAATGTGTAATTACAGACCAATATTTAGATGATATAAGAAAACTAGGACTACCAGTTTACCACTAATTAGAAGATATAAACATGTGCTGCTAAATTTTTAAAATCTAAGGTCTTCGTAGCTTTACATTGCGTGTAGGTGTTACTGTTGTTTTTTAACTTGACAAATGAATACAATGACAATATAGTTAAGCTGTTAGGAAATATACCTTCATTATTATTTATTTATACAAAATACAATTCGCTTCTTTATTTATATATAATGTACTTATTATGGGTCACAAGTAGACTAATTGCATGTTATATCAACGGTGATAGCAATTTCGTTACTATCTATTGCTAACATGAATGCTATTTGTTATATCAACGGTGTTTGACATTATTTGTTTGTTTGCACTAATGTTACAATCTGGTGCATGCTGAAGGTGGCTAAAGTGATAGAAGTTGCTCCTATTCGTGTGTACGAGGTTGCAACATTTTATTCAATGTTCAACAGAGCAAAGGTAACGGTTCAGAAGTATGTTTTGACAGTTTTTCAGAAGCATGTGTACGAGGTTGCAACATTTTATAGAAAATTGATTTGGACAACGATTTTTCAGGTTGGCAAATATCATCTTTTGGTCTGCGGAACAACTCCTTGTATGATTCGTGGGTCACGAGATATTGAAGATGCATTGTTGAAGCACTTGGGAGTTAAACGGAATGGTTTGTTACTCTATTTGCAGTCTATTGGAATCCCTTCTTTGGTTGTTATTTTTCTTCAGATTTAACACGTATATTGTATGCTTGTTTATGATATGGTAGAGGTTACAAAAGATGGCTTATTCTCTGTCGGAGAAATGGAATGCATGGTGAGTCACTTTTTCTTGGTATAAATTACCATTTTCCATGTTTTGTACATGCCAAAAAAGCAAACAAATTCGCTTTATGAAATTGAAATACGGATGCTGGTCAACAAGCTCTTTCTAATCTTCCACAAAATAAAAAAAAATGGAGTAGGATCAAATACAGACCACATTTCGTCTAAAAACTATACGAACCATTTAAAAAGTGTCACGTGGACATCTAACCAATCATACAACATGGGTAAAATAATTACCTAAAAAATATCAATTATATTGAATTCTCTATAATTATGCTTATGAGCAATCGGTTTTTTTTTGGATCCCCTATTGTTTTTTATGTGCTAATATAATTCTCCACAAAGAAAAGTGCTGATATAATTCACATATGTGCTAAAATCAATGATCTTGTTTAATTTATATATATGCGCTAATATAATTCAAAAGTGCTACTTTTATGTATGTGTTTTTTTTAGTATGTGCTAGTTTAACTTTTTTAAGTGCTAGGATCTGTTCTCATGGTTTTTAGGATAAATGTGGTTTGTCCCGTAACCATCTTAATATGCAGGGTTGCTGTGTAAATGCTCCTATGATTACTGTGGCAGATTATTCAAATGGATCTGAAGGATATACATATAACTACTATGTAAGCATATTTAACTATTTCTTTTATTATTTTTTCTAAATACCTCCAAATAAATTTGAAGTTCAGATTCTCAATATGTATATGTTTCTTTAAAACAAACAGGAAGATGTAACACCAAAGAAAGTTGTAGAAATAGTCGAGGCTCTAAGACGTGGAGAGAAGCCACCGGTAACCCAATACTTTACATTATACATTAATTATTTTTTAAGTTTAGAAGAAGTTTAATGCTGCGGGTCAACCCAACTCGTTTGACCCGTTACCAAACTTGTTTATATTTTTTTAATTTTTTTTGACAGCGTGGCACACAGAACCCACAGCGGATCAATTGCGGGCCAGAGGGTGGGAACACTACATTGTTGGGTGAGCCCAAACCGCCCCCATGCCGTGACCTGGACGCCTGCTGAGGCACCCTTTTTTCACGTCAAATGTTTTTTTTAATAATTTGTCAGTTTGAGCTGTTTGATCGTTGTACCGAAATGTGTAACAAAACTTTTTTGGATTTTTTTTTTGCCAAATATGGAATGATTTTTAGATGATAAAATTCACAAATTGTTGACATAATGCATGTACTTATGTATATGTATGGAACGAGCGGTTCTGATGTGCTTGTTAAGTTTTATTTTATTTGTTTTTTAATAGTTTGTGATTTCCTTCAAACTAATAACTAGTGTATATGATATTTAATTTTCTTTTATCTTCTGTTTAGTTTTTTTTTAAATACTTGCATGTTTGATTCAAAATTACATAGATGTTCTCTGTGGTATACATTTTGTAACACTGGTCTCCGGTCAACCTAAGGTTAAAATGAACCGATTTGATATTCGGCGGCCAGATCCCTTGTTTCTAGTCGCCGATCCAATTATTTGTAGTCAGTGTGGATCTAATAATCAACAACAAAGAACACCATCACAACTCTAAACACGTCGCATATGTCAGCTGCACCACCACTACCCCCACCCCCTAGTTTTTTCGTTCGTTTGTAAGAACTAACGCCTAACCCTCGTTTTTCCAGTGATGGTTTTTAAATCGGTGCCCTTTGGACCAACAATGAAAGAGATGGCGCCTTAAAGAAGACGATTCTTCAAATCGTTTTTCCAAAGATAATGTCGTTCTTCTAGCGATGGTGTCATTTTTCCGGAGATGGTGCTTCGAAGGATATCGATTTTGTGGTCGGATGGGGTAGCCAAAAATGGGTTTGGTGGCAGTTCGAATCGGTGTTGTGGTGGTCTCATGAAGAAGAAGATGTTGACATGTTAGGGTTTTATGGTCCCATATTTTTTTAAATGTTAAAGAAAGTGTTTATTTTCTTTTTGTAAGACAAATATTTTTATTATTAATATTATATGATTGTTTAGTCATTTAACATACCATTTAACTTGAAAAACTAACGTCCATCCACTCCAAGAAACATCAATATTACAAAAAATGCATACCATCAGGAACATTTATCATTTATGTAATTTACCATACTCTAAGACCATAGAAGGATGTTGATAGTTTTCATGTCGGGATTATGTATGTGATATTTAAATTTTCTCATCTTCTATTATATTATATACTATAAATTAGCAACTTCTTGTTGCATTGTGTGTAGTACCCCATGCTTGGGGAGTGTTTCAATTTTTTTTTTTTGATTTTTCACTTTTAATCCAAGTATTTTCATATTTTGTATTTTAATCCTTGTAATTTTTTCACTTTTAACCTAAAGTTTTCCATCTTTTATAATTTAATACAACACTTTATTATTTACAATTTTGGTCCCCCATACTTTTTATCTTTCGCAAGTTTTTCGTTTTACGTTTCATTCTAAATTTTGCGAGTTAACATGTCGTAGCGTGCATGTGAGGCTCAACGTTTTTTGCTCTATTTTTTCATATTTGACAGACCCATCGCAACGTGTCCATTTTTCCCTTTTGACAAGTTCGCCGCAACGGGCGGGTCCTAGATCGACTAAGTTATTATTTTCTACGTTTTACGTTTCTGGTTAATTTCTTCGAATTAACACACAGTAACGGGTGTGTGTGGTTCAACGATTTTAAGTCTGCTTTTCGTTCAGTGTAATTTTCCCATTTTATCTATTTTATTTTTACGATGTTGAGAGTCGATGCTGTTGTGGCATTGGTGCTACTTGGCACGGTTTTACGAACGTTTTAACCTATTAATTTTTTTACTAATATTTTGTTTCAGTTTACCCGTATACTTCCTTTACTTAAAAACTATTTTTACGTGCCTATTTTATGTACGGGTAGGTATAAATATGATTTGTTCTACATTCCGACGTAAATTTTTTTTATAGACGAGTCAGGTCAAATATAATATCTTTTCGTTTAAAGACACCATTTTTACGTGCATATTTTTATGTACGTTTCGGTATAAATTCAAGTTGTTTTACATTTCGACGTAAACTTTTTTGAGAAATGATTCAGGTCAAATATAATATGTTTTCGTGTTTATTTTATGTATGTTTCGTAAAGTTTGTTTCGAACCGAGTGGAGTCAAATTATGATTCTTTTTCTCCCATTTTTTCGAAAGCTCTAATTAATCCCTTTCGATTACATGTGCAGATTTTCCTTCATACCTGTTACGTTTTCTATGTATGAGTTAGGTCACATATAATATGTTATGATTGTTCGATGTGAATTTGATTTACTTTACGTTTGATCCAATCACAATGCTTATACATGTTACATTGAGTTCAACTGGATACGTCGAATGTGTGTTTTCATATGGTTAATGCATCATATAACGTTTGGACTAATCCATTCAATGTTTACGATGTACCCGCGCCGCAACGCGGGCGGGTCTTAATCCTAGTTAAAAAACAAAAAACAAATACGTCCAACACTACAAAACTAAATAGAATTACATATAAAAGTTCAGTCAATCTATTTAGACCCAAAATGTATTAATTTTATTCTGTTTTGTTAATTAAAGTGTAGATTTGTTATCATTATTCTTTTATAACTTTTCACATTAATATTGCCTGTTCACATTTATATATTTGTGATCTTATTAGTTAAATTAGTTAAAAACTTGAGATTTGAATAAATAAAGAGCTAAGATTGACTTGGGATTAACAAAATATGGACATCAAAACTTCCAATTTGTATAAAACTATATATTTTTTGAAAGGTTTACTTCATTCACAAAACAACCAAGCCAAAGAGGCTAGGTTGCGGCACTAACAAAACTACAACATAAAGTCAAATTTACACCAACTACGCCAAGAGATCGACTTGAAACTACATTGATTATGATCCCTTGCACCCCATTAATTATGATCCCTTGCACCACATTAATTATGATCCCGTGCACCATTTACTTCTTACACTAACTACGCCAAGAGATCGACTCAAAAGTACAAGAATTTAAATGCATTCAATTAAACGATTTAATCAAAGTATACAAGGAATCTAAATGAATACATTAAATGACTACACATTAAGTCAAGATATGGTAAAAAGGTTAAAAAGTTAAAAGTAAAATTGACTGGAATTGGGGAGACAATCTCTTTAATTTTATTAATTACTTAATAATGATGTTAAAGAAACTTAATTAATATTTTTATATAATTTAGTACATACTTAATAAAAAAAGTATATACTTAATAAAAGATGTAAAAGAAACTTAATTAATATTCATTATCATATATATTTATGATAAGCAAAATTAGATTATATACAACGTTATATAAAGAATTAAGTATAAATATATATTTGATACTTAATTATATATATCTATAAAGAATTTAAGTATAAATATATATTTGAAACTTAATTATATATATCTAAATAAAAAAATAGTTAAAATGAAAAACAAGAGCTTTTAAAATTACCCGGACCAAACTCAAGCTTCAGAGCTAAAAATGATTATATTCGTGTCATGATGATATAATGTTTTCATCCTCAATTTAAGCAGGTATGTTTAAAATATTCAATCCGTTTTAAACATTGTTAGTCTGCCCGTAGTGGGGCGTTTTTTTTTTTTTAAATTCAAAAAAAACGCCGGAAAACGCCCCGGACCCCATTACGCCCGGCGTTTTCGGGCGTTTTTTTTGTTCAAATTTGTTGTTGGCGTGTTTTTTAAAACGCTCATCTTGCATGTGACCAACCTCACCATTTGTTTGACCAGCCAATCCTTTTAGACCATGTGTTTGACCAGCCTCACCATTTGTTTCCCCTCTTTTTTTTAATAATTGGAAGGGGCGTTATTGGAATAATGTCCCACTACGCCACTTTTGCTATAATGCCCAACGCTGACTAGGATACCATGTGTCGGATAATGCCCCATGGTGGGGGCATTATTTTTGTTCACCACTACGGATGGTCTTATAACTAACAATAATAAAATAAAAATAATAGTAATGACATGGTAATAATAAATAATAATAACAATAATAGTAATAATATAAATTGAATACCTTTTTCTACAAATGAAATATTTTTATTTTATTTTAGGCAGTATTTCTTTGATTATTCAACAGCTTCAAAACAAGATAAGTTAAGTTCGCGTACAGATACTCTTAACGTACAAAACATACAAAATACATGAAAAAGTAAAAAAAGGCGGTGACATTTTCGTAATTATTTATTCACATGGTAATTATCAAAATTACTCTACAAATGATCTTGTAAGGTAATTTTATAAAATGATATTGTAAAGTAATTATCAAAATTACTCTACAAATTTATCAAACAACATACAATTCAAAATTACCCTACAAGACCATTTGTAGAGCAATTATAAATTTATAATACTCTACAAAATTACCCTACAAAATAAAAATTACCTTACATGATTATTTGTAGAGTAATTTTGATAATTAATCTACGAGTAAAATAATTACGAAAATGTCACCGCGTTTTTTTTCAGAAAAACCTTCAGTTCGTACGTTTTGTACGTTAAAGGTATCTGATCTTTTTCTTGATATAAAAAGAAAAAGTAATTATTCACGTATCAGTACAATTTTCTGATAACATCGTTACATCGGTAATACAATTTTTATCATATTAATTAATTAATTAATTATATCAACAAAACTCATTTCATAGTAATAATAAATAATAAAATACTAATAAAAACAATAATAGTAATAATATAAATTGAATATTTATTTTTCGTTACAAATATAGAATATATATAAACCCCTTTTCATTTTCAACAAACACAGCCCTCAAATTTCACCAGAATCAATCAATCAAATCAAGATGAATATGTCCATTGCATCCAAATCAGCAACCACCTTTCTTCACCTGCAACACAACACCAACCCACAACACTCACTCTTTCGTCTTCCTTCTCCAACCTTTCTTCCTGTTTCTCTCAAATCTTCATCCTTCAAACCTCCAATGGCAACTCTTGCTGTTGCTTCATCTACTCTTGGACTCTCCGACACCTTCTCCAAGCTCAAACAAGATGGGAAAGTAAGTAAATTTAGGTTACATGTTGCTGTTGTTTTGTTAATTTTAAAGATTTTAGTTGTTGGGTTGGTGTTTTTATGAGTTTGGGTTTATTGGATTGATGTTGGATGGGTTTATTGTTATAGATTTTTTATTGTGATGTGGGTTGTTATGGGTTAGGGTTTTGAGTTTGGAATTTGGGTTTTTTTTTTTTTTTTTTTTAAGATTGATTAATGTGTTCTTTGTTTTATACATTGATAGGGTTTCATTTTGCAGATTTTTTTATTTTATTTTTTGCTTTTGTTATGTGAAATGTGTTTTGAAAAAAAAAATAAGATTACATATATGTATAGATCAAGGTTTTTTACATATATGTGAAATGTGTTCTTTGTTTTATACATTGATAGGGTTTAATTTTGCAAAAGTTTGTTTTTTTTTTTTGCTTTTGTTATGTGAAATGTGTTGAAAAAAAAAGGTTTATATATATGTATGGATTAGGGTTTTGTATTTGGAATTTGTTTTTTTTTTTAAAGATTGATTAATGTGTTCTTTGTTTTATACATTGATAGGGTTTAATTTTGCAAAAGTTTGTTTTTTTTCTTTTGTTATGTGAAATGTGTTGAAAAAAAAAATAAGGTTTATATATATGTATGGATTAGGGTTTTGTATTTGGAATTTGGTTTCTTTTTTTTAAGATTGATTAATGTGTTCTTTGTTTTAAACATTGATAGGGTTTCATTTTGCAAAAAGGTTGTTTTTTTTTTTTTTTTTTTTTTGCTTTTGTTATGTGAAATGTGTTTTGAAAAATAAATAAGGTTTTAAGTTGTTGAGTTGGTGTTTATGCTTTTTGTGGTATTGGATTGATGTTGACTGGATTTATGGTTATAGATTTGTGATTGTGTGATGTGGGTTATGGATTAGGGTTTCAGATTTTGAATTTGGGGTTTTTATTTGTTTTTTATTTTTTTTATTTTTGTTTTTTTAAGATTGATTAATGTGTTCTTTGTTTCACACAATGATAGGGT
This sequence comes from Helianthus tuberosus, assembly GCA_030545235.1. Classification (NCBI taxonomy): domain Eukaryota; kingdom Viridiplantae; phylum Streptophyta; class Magnoliopsida; order Asterales; family Asteraceae; genus Helianthus; species Helianthus tuberosus. The sequence continues at coordinate 186,503,182 of CM060354.1, forward strand.
TTTAGATGTAATTTAATGAATAAGAATCAAATAATCAGATAATTATGGTTTGCCAGTAGAGGTAAAACGGTTTTTTTAGAACCGGGTCCGGGTTTGGTCAACAAAGTCAACAACCGGTTCCGGATACGTTCGGGTTTTTGACCAGTTTGGCCGGATTTTGCCGGTAGAGGTTGAACCAGTTCCGGTTTGGTTCCTTTTTAAACCCGGGTCTGGAACTGGTCGTGTAGGGGTTGGAACCGGGTCCGGGTTTGGTCAACAACCGGTTCCGGGTACGTTCGGGTTTTTTATCAGTTTGGCCGGATATTGCCGGTAGAGGTGGAACCGGTTACGGAACGTTTCCTTTTTTTTAAACTCGGGTCTGGAATTGGTCTATACCCACGGGTCAGGTAGGGTTGGAACTCGTTCCGGGTCAGGTCCGGAACTGGGTTTTTTGTGCGCCTCTAAAAAGGCATTTTTACATTCATCATTGACTTTTATGCTTTGACCCGTTACTTCAAGTAGTCAATAAATCATTAGCATTTTTATTTTCCAAATGCTAAATAACATTAGGCACAAATGACAAACCCAAACCTTTTTTTTTTATTTTCTTTTGCCAGTTTGACCTTTAGAGATGAAACTTAGCCCAAGTTGACCCATTTATAAGTAAACGGGTCGAAATTATCACCACTAGTGTTCTTACAAGCTCTTATTTGTTCCATAGGTAGCATTCATACCATATATCACAGCTGGAGATCCTGATTTATCAACAACAGCAGAAGCGTTGAAGGTGCTCGACACTTGTGGTTCCGATATAATTGAATTGGGTGTTCCGTATTCTGATCCATTGGCTGATGGGCCAGTCATCCAGGTTAGATAATAGATCATTTTGTTGCATATTGTTTAATTACTAAATATTTTCCTAGATCTAAATATTTTCCTAGATCTACATTTCGTGTTTATATTTATATTTATTTTTATATTTCTTCATACAGGCTGCAGCCACACGAGCATTGGCAAAGGGGGCCAATCTCGACGCAATTCTCAATATGTTGAAAGAGGTACCCTATACAAAACATGTTAAATGAGTAAAACTAGACAATTTTAGCTATGAAGAAATGGGTCAAAGATTTGAATGGTTTAAAACTTTCTCAAAGTATATTCAAGTGTTTACACCCTCTAAAATTACTTTACTAAAGTTTTTATTCTAATTGTTCTACTAGTATTTTTGTTGTTAGCATTTAAAATAAAGAGTTAAATGCGATTTTAGTCCCTGTGGTTTGGGTCATTTTGCCAGTTTAGTCCAAAGGTTTGAAACGTTGCCATTTTAGTAGTCCAAATAATTTCAAACGTTGCCATTTTAGTCCAATGGGTCAACTCCATCCATTTTTTCTGTTAACTAGAAGGGCAATTCGGTCATTTTATATGGCCGAATTTCCCTTCTAGTTAACAGAATTACATATGAAATGACCGAATTGCTGTTCAAGTTAACAAAAAAATGGATGGAGTTAACCCAGTGGACTAAAATGGCAACATTTCAAACTATTTGGACTAAAATGGCAACATTTCAAACCTTTGGACTAAACTGGCAAAATGGCCAAACCACAGGGACTAAAGTGGCATTTAACTCTATAATAAATTAGTTATTACGAAATTAAAGAAATGGATAGTGTAAGTGTTTGTGGGTCAAACAAACCCGTTTAATCCATCATAAGTTTTTACGTATATTATGAAAATAATGAATCATTAATTCTGTTCATTCTTCATATAGTTTTTACGTTAATGTATATATATATATATGATTTATAATTAGGGTGTGATTTTTCACTATAAAGTCTTATATCATCTCTCTTTTGTTAACTCCATTTAGGTGATACCGCAATTGTCGTGTCCAGTTGCTTTGTTCACTTACTACAACCCAATTCTTAAGCGTGGAGTGGAGAAGTTCATGATTACCGTGAAAGAAGTTGGAGTACATGGTAACTTATAAGCTACATTATACTTGATTTTTAATTCTATTATTCTATAATCAATCATATTTAAGAATGCGCGTGTGTGCATTGTTAGGACTTGTGGTGCCAGATGTCCCTCTGGAGGAAACCGGGCTCTTAAGACAGGAAGCTTCCAAGCATAACATTGAGTTGGTACGTTAACACCTCAACATACATATATCATATGCTATTTTTTATACACAACGTTACTAAATCTTGTTATTATTTCGCTAAGGTGCTATTAACAACGCCCACTACTCCAAGAGAACGAATGAAAGCGATTGTTGAAGCTACAGAGGGATTTTTGTACCTTGTAAGTTCCCTTAACTTTATTCATCCGATAGTCTAATTTTAATAATTTAATTCATATGTCTTAAATATCCATTTAAGAGTGACAAAACTTAAAAATATGCTACAGGTGAGTTCTATTGGAGTGACGGGAGCTCGTGCTTCAGTAAGTGGAAAAGTTCAATCTCTCCTGCAGGAAATCAAAGCGGTTTGTTCTGCTGAGTCTGTCAACTGTTTTTTTTCGTATTTAAATAAGATGTAAATTGATTTTTTGGGTGGTTGAATAATCTTTTTGATGTAATGTGTTGCTTACTCTTGTACAGGAATCGAGTAAACCCGTGGCTGTTGGCTTTGGCATTTCAAAGCCCGAGCATGTGAAACAGGCAAGACAACTTTTTTATACTTTTGTTCAAGAAAATATAGTTGACCCGACATGAAGAATAAAAAATGTGTTTCTGTTCAATCAAACGTTTTACATACCCTTTAATTGTGACAAAAGGATTTTTTTTTTTTTTGCGGGGTAAAGTAGGCAGGGGTGGTAACTTCTAACACGACACGAAAATAATAAGGTGATAGGTTGTCATGTCCGAACCGTTTATATACGTTTTTTGTTGGGGTTGACTTATTTAATTAAAATAGCCGTGTTCAGGTTGACCTGATTAACCCATTTATTACCACCCACAAACCCGTTTAACATGTTTACAGCTTGATGACGACCCAATTACAACCTGTTTGACTACTTCAGATTAATGGATTAAACATGTCATATATAGGTTATCCGATTTATGTGTGGCCGTGTTAGGGTTGATGCTTTGACACTAATTAATATACGGGTCGTGTTCGGTTTCAACCCAACTCGATTAACACCCTAAAAGTAGGTGGCTTGGAAGTTGGAACAATCATAACAATGTAGTGTCAAAATTATCATAAATAGCAACCGATTTGAAGTTCATTACTACCAATCCTACAACACGTAAAAAGGATGTCGTGCCACGTCAGCAACGGCATGGTGTATTTTTGGTTTGAGCGTTTGGTTATTGCGTGCAGGTGGCTGGATGGGGAGCTGATGGGGTGATTGTGGGGAGTGCTGTGGTCAAAATATTAGGTGAAGCAAAGTCCCCTGAGGAAGGCCTTCAAGAGCTAGCTGAATTCACCAAATCTTTAAAAGCTGCTTTGATTTAATAACATAATTTCAAATGTATTTTGTGTTATGTTTTTAGTCAGATGTGGTCTGATCTTGACTCATCTTTATACAATTTTGTTGGACATTTCTGTTATGGAAGTTGAAAATGGGTGGTTTTATAAATTATTAAAATACATATGTTAAGTAACTAGTTTTATAAAAGTTTGTTTGATTCAATAAATTTTTTTAGAGTAAACTGCAATTTTACCCCCTGGGGTTTAGGCCAATTGGCACTCTGACCCCCCCTAAGGAAATAATTGCAATTTTACCCCCAACGTTTGGTGTTATGTCGCAAGTTTACCCCCGGCGTCAAAGTCCCTAGTTATCTTTAAACGGTCAAAGGGCAGGAATGTAATTTTACATGAGGATCTTTCTATTACCCATGTACTTCTCTTCCTACTTCATCCTTACCCCCTAAGCTTCACTCCCCCCACTCCACTCCTTCATCCTCACACCCACCGGCGATTAACCACCGGCGATTAACAACAACAGACCCACCGGCGACCACAGTGCTTCCACCTCTACTCCATCATGAGCGAATCAGAGAACACCATGCTTCCACCTCCGGCGACCACACCTCTGGCGATGCACCTGTCCACCGGCGATGCCCCTGTCCACCAGCGATCCTCCATGTTCTCTCACTTGTCAGGTATAATCGAACAAGTATAGTAATGTCAGGTTGAACAAGTAAAAACAGGGGTTATTGAACATCGATCTTTCTGTGTTTGCAGTGGACATGAGGATTCGTGTTTCACTCCGATCGATTGTGGTTTCCTTGGTTGTGAAAATGCGGGGCCGCCCTTTCCTACACTTCCAGTTTCCCCCTCAACAGGAAATGGTTGTGTAGTTGATGTTTAATATATTAGGATCTTTTAGTTTAATATATTAGGATCTTTTGATGTTTAATATATTAGGATCTTTTGGTTTAATACTGATCTAATTGTATATATATTAGGATCTTTTGATGTTTATAATGTGCCTAGTTATGACCAATGTTTACAGCTAACGTGTTCTTGATAAGCCTTTTTTATACTCTCATGATGGTATATTGGTGTTCTTGATAAGCCTTTTTTATACTCTCACAAGGATGAAATATGACCAATGTTTACAGCTAATGTCTTCTTTTGTGCTAATGTGTAAACTGATAGTGGTGATAGTGCAGCAGGTATAGGTGGTTATACCTGGATCATACAGTTGATGATCATACAGGTTAGGATCAAAATGTGCAGCTGATGACAGTTACATGATCATACATGATCAAAATGTGCAGTTGTGAAGTTTGATGTTTGATGTTTTGATGTTTGATGTTTGATTAGGATTACATTTTGTCCATTTGATCAAAATGTGCAGCATGTTAGTTGTTGAATATGTGCAGTTGATGACAGTGGTTAGATGTCCATTTGATCAAAATGTGCAGCAGGTTAGGATCAAAATGTGCAGTTGATGACAGTGGTTAGTCCATTTGATGATCATACACAGGTTAGATCTCCATTTGATGACAGTGGTTAGTCCATATATGATCATACAGATGCTAGGGCATAAGTCCTGTTAATCAGATTGATCAGCAGATCTGTAATTTCTGCATAGTGTCATTTTTGTAATAAGTTTGTTAATCAGTTGTTAGGGCAGTTGTTTGCTGTTATTAGCTGCTGCTAATCAGTATATAAGGAGAGATTTGGCAGTTGTTTGCTGTCAATAACCTGTTTAAACTGATTTTGTTTCATAACATGTTTCAACTGATTTTGTGTTTAAACTGATTTTGATCATGCGTATGTGTTAAATCAGATTTTGTTAATTACAATGTCTGAATGTGAGTATATGTAACACCCCGAAATCAGGTTTGGTAATTAAACCACGTTAATATTTATGAACGGGTAAAATACCGTTAGTGGTGAAATTAACCCGGTAAATATTAGGATTTAAATAAATAAACCTAATATTAAATTAAAAAGGGAATAAAAGCTTTAGAGGAAATAAAGTTTATAAGAGGCCCGAGTTAACGGGACTTAAAATAAAACGGGATTTAACTCCCTGAACCCATTAAGTTAACTAGGAATAATTAACCTAGTTAGTAATGAGTAATTAAGTGAAAACAAGATATAAAATAACAATTTATGAACCTTTTTATAAAAAGGTTAGAACTATAGGGACTAAAAGGGTTAAGTGTGGAAAGAGTTTTGATTAAAACAAAAATTAAAATCCAAAACACACACAAAGTGTGTTCTGGTCGAACGTTTCCACAGAGCCAAGAAAGGGGTTCTTCTTTTGAACCCTAAATCATCAAAATCAACCAAATTCATGAGGCAAATCAAATCTAAATGGAAAACCAAGCTAAAATTAGTGATCACCAAGCCTAGGGGATCACAAGTTTGACTCTAGACAAGCTAGATGAAGACTTGGGAAAGAAGCGGGTCAAACGGATCGAGTACGCGGAAAAAGCACATAACCGGATGCAAGGTAAGTGAAACTTACACCTTTTAGTAGAATAAATGTTTATTCTATAAGTTGCAAATACAATAAGGATAATATTCAAGATATGGTTCCCGACGCGAAATAATACGGGTCGGAACTAATATAAATGATAAAAACCATGTTTAATGGTAAAAGAAATAAAACGGTAAATTAGCCATGGAAAGCTAATTGTAAAAATGGATTTTTGAACGGTTACTATAAGTAAGCCTAAATGAATAAAAAGAGTAAAACGGGTCAAATGGTAATGAGGACACCGTTTGACAAATATCGACTAATAAGCACTTGTCGAGTCTTATGCTTACAGGATGAAGTGGCTTATGCATTCGCGTTGCTATGAACTAGCAAATTTTCGAGACAAGGTATTAAAACTGGTCAATGTATTGATCCGAGCCAGGTACACATAATTATGTTTTAGTTAAAAGTGCTATTTTGGTCAATAATTGGCGAGAGTCTTTTGTCGTAAAATAAGAGACTAGAATTGACCAAAAAGCCCTTAACGGGCGAACCGGGTAAACGACCGTTAGAGGTTGTTTAGAAACTTGTGGGTCGAAATGCCTAAAAATGGTTCATTTGCGTAAAATGACTAGTCGAAGGGTAAAAATTGGGATTTGGGGTTCCTTACGTTAAATCCACCACAAAAATAGTTGTGGTGGAAAATAATTAGTTAACTAGTATGGAAATGCAAGATGCGAAGGGAAAATGACGAGTTGGATGCTTAATGCACAAAAGTCATCTAAACAGGTCAAAATAAATTACGCGCGTAACTTAGGTGTTTGCCACGTACTTCACAAAAGTTATGAATCCGAGATAGAGGATTGAGTTAAACACTTTGGAATATGGTTTCTGATTAACTAGAAACAAGTTGGGAGGTCTTAAATTCAAACGGGTCAAAATGTTGATTTTGAGCAATAAGCCGAATGCTTAAAAATTTAGAATTTTATTAGTTTGAATGTCGGATTTTTACTCCATGAGATGGAGAATTACATTACGGTCGCGTAGGAAAAAGAATCACCTAAAACGGACCCGTAGATAAAAAGTTATGGCGTTTTAAAGTTGATTTTTGATAAATAAACATAGCTGGGCGAAATGCAGGTTTCAGAAGCAAACCTGCTGGAAATTGGACTTCCCCGCGGCACGCGACAGGAGACCAAAATCCGGGCGCGACACGCGACAGAACATGGGAATGCCGTCGCGACACGCGACGGCTTGATATTTTGGAAATTTGTTGCTAAACTTATTGTTGGTATATTTTGACCCACAAACTGGTTCAAACATGTTTTTAGATGCCAAATGACTAACTCAATTCATGTCTTATGAAATGTAGGTATATGGTACCGTAACGGAAGACGATCAAGCTCGATGGAACGAACCGAACACACATCAAATGAAGCTTCCGCAGTTGTTTTAGTTTGTTTTATCAAAAGTGGATTTATGAAAACACATTCAATTATGTTTTGGAATGTTGTAAACATATTTAATTACTTATAACGTAATTTTTTTTGTTAAGTGGCATTTTTCATATAAAATGCTTACTTTAATGTTGTAGAAATGTTAAAAATTACTATGGGTGTTACAAGTTGGTAATCAGAGCTCATGGTTGAAGGTTAAAGTGTTCGGTTCGAGGCTTGATCGCAGATCCGGTAAGTACAAGTATGTTAATGGTCTGGTATGATTAAAGTGTTGTGAACAACACATAAGGTATCGTGTAATACACGTTACACCAACGAAAATGATTATTATAGTTAATGAAATCACGTGCAGTAAAAAGCCTTGTATTTCAATACGTGCATTTATTAATGTAGAAATTACTAACTTTTGTAAATGTTTAGTTGAAGGACGCTCGCATCTGAAGATGACGAGAGTTGAACGGATTGTGGATATGACGGTGGAACGGTCCGAGGTATGACAAGCTGAGTATACTCACCAAGGACCTAAATCGCGTAACGATCGCGAACAAGGTGAATGGCAAGGAAAGCCCGTCGGGACAAGCGTTATCAGGTGCATGTTTTAAATTTAATCGCACAAATAGCAATATGTAGCAAACATGTAGAGAATGATTGTTGCATATGTAAATTAGAAACTTGGAAAACCTGAATAGAATACCTACCCAGGATATTATTTCCAAGAAAACTAAATAGAGGCGTTAATTACATGGGGTGTAATGTGAAAATTATAAAAAGGTCATGAGTGTCAGGTGTTGATCGCTTACTCTGGCCAAGTAAGTAGTGAACACATGATGTCATGAACTTTTTATGATGGACATGCTTACATCTGATGTAGTAAGGACGGGGTGAGTGGGACAAATTAAAAGTACCCAAATGAATCAGATAAACAAAATATTTGATAATAATGTAAACGCACAGCCGAGTGACGGAAGCGTATTATATTAGGATAATGAGCCCGAGTGAAGGGACAAAGAAACATGTAAAACGATTAAGGTACGCACTGGGAGGGGGTGTACTTACACTCGAACCCGGAAAACGCAAACATGTAAAACGACTAAGGTACGCACTGGGAGGGGGTGTACTTACACTCGAACCCGGAAAACGCAAACATGTAAAACGAGTAAGGCACGCACTGGGAGGGGGTGTACTTACACTCGAACCCGGAAAATACAAACATGTAAAAACGATTAAGGTATACACTGGGAGGGAGTGTACTTACACTCGAACCCGGAAAATGCAAATGTGCCTCTTAACGGGCCGTTTTTGTAAAACGTCAAACTTGAGGACAAAGTCGGATTATAAAAATGAAGCGAGGTCTTAATGCATACCAGGAGGGTTGCAATAATAACAACTTCGGTAAAACACCCGGTTGATGGGTAAGAATTAAATACATGTGTAGACCGAGAAACGGGAACGCGGATGGAAAGTTAAAAGACCCGGGTTTTGAGTCATAACTAAAAGACGACGAGATGATGTAATTAGAAATTTTGAATAAATTATGTTCAACTATTTCAAAGTTGAACGGGTCGAATATAGTATCATGCCGAACAGCATGAGTAAACGCAAGCGGGATAATGGTAGCGTTAAAAGCAAAAGAATAATGAGCCCGGTAATGGGACACAATCAAATTCGAATGTATGTGAACTGGCTAAGGGTGAGCATAAGATAAACCGACGCATAAATGACGTGAGAAGTCATAAAGTCGGAAAATTTGTTCAAAAGGAAACGAATGTAGCCTTAGACTACGGTCAAGGTCAAAGAAAATACCAAGGAGAAAATAAATGATTTTAAACAAAAACAGGATGCCTTGACACCAAACATGTAATTTAAGAATGACATGAGTAAAGAATGATCTACGGGATCAACATAATCTCTGGGGTTATAAACAATGGAAAGGTCTACGAGACTAAAACGACCCACGGGTCATGACTAGAAAGAAATAGATTATAAAGACCTCGCCTTAAAGAGGTGAAAGCCTAATAAAATAGCCCATAAGGCTAAGTGATAAAACCTACGGGTGAATTAGACAAAGCGAGGGAATAAATTGAGAATCCTCGCATAAAACAAAGACTGTAAGGGAATAAATTTTGGACTGTCAATATCCCGGTATGGATACTTGACAAAAGTTAAAGAGAAGACGCTAAACTAAAACTTCGGTTTTAGTAAGAAATAACGTTTTTACAAATATAAATTCTGATAGGAATTTAAATAGTAAGCATGAAAGATACAAGTCTTGACACTGATAGGCGCAAGACGATATATTCGAAAAGTGATATTTTTGAAAATGAAAGATTGATATAAATTAAACATGATGTGACACGATCACGGTCAAGAAATGCAATGTGAAGTAGAATCACATTATAACCAAGCGAGCGGTAAAAAGTAACTGGACTAATAAGTCTAGTTAGTGAGACCGGTTAAGGTCATTTTAATAAATTTGGTTTGCTTGTAAGCGGTTGATTCGGTATAACTGAACCAAATAAATAAATTTGAAAACGAAGGAATTGTTGTTAAAAGTGAAAGATTTCGCTAAAATATCTAAACGGATTAATTAACGGAATCACGAAGAAATTCGGTAGTCTAACAGCGATGGGTCTCGCTAAGTTAACCAAACTGGTTGAAAATAACGAAATTTCGTTATTTTGAGTTTCATTATTCCGCATAAGATACGCAGATGTTATTAATCAAAAGGGTATTACCATACTTTTCGGGTAACACCAACAAAAGGTTAAAGTATGAGTAATGCTTAAAAAAAACGGGTTACTCAGTTTAAGTGTATTAGTTATAAAACTCAATAGACTGTGTAAGAAAGGTTTCGGGGACGAAACCTCTTTAAGGGGGTAGACTTGTAACACCCCGAAATCAGGTTTGGTAATTAAACCACGTTAATATTTATGAACGGGTAAAATACCGTTGGTGGTGAAATTAACCCGGTAAATATTAGGATTTAAATAAATAAACCTAATATTAAATTAAAAAGGGAATAAAAGCTTTAGAGGAAATAAAGTTTATAAGAGGCCCGAGTTAACGGGACTTAAAATAAAACGGGATTTAACTCCCTGAACCCATTAAGTTAACTAGGAATAATTAACCTAGTTAGTAATGAGTAATTAATTGAAAACAAGATATAAAATAAGAATTTATGAACCTTTTTATAAAAAGGTTAGAACTATAGGGACTAAAAGGGTTAAGTGTGGAAAGAGTTTTGATTAAAACAAAAATTAAAATCCAAAACACACACAAAGTGTGTTCTGGTCGAACGTTTCCACAGAGCCAAGAAAGGGGTTCTTCTTTTGAACCCTAAATCATCAAAATCAACCAAATTCATGAGGCAAATCAAGTCTAAATGGAAAACCAAGCTAAAATTAGTGATCACCAAGCCTAGGGGATCACAAGTTTGACTCTAGACAAGCTAGATGAAGACTTGGGAAAGAAGCGGGTCAAACAGATCGAGTACGCGGAAAAAACACATAACCGGATGCAAGGTAAGTGAAACTTACACCTTTTAGTAGAATAAATGTTTATTCTATAAGTTGCAAATACAATAAGGATAATATTCAAGATATGGTTCCCGACGCGAAATAATACGGGTCGGAACTAATATAAATGATAAAAACCATGTTTAATGGTAAAAGAAATAAAACGGTAAATTAGTCATGGAAAGCTAATTGTAAAAATGGATTTTTGAACGGTTACTATAAGTAAGCCTAAATGAATAAAAAGAGTAAAACGGGTCAAATGGTAATGAGGACACCGTTTGACAAATATCGACTAATAAGCACTTGTCGAGTCTTATGCTTACAGGATGAAGTGGCTTATGCATTCGCGTTGCTATGAACTAGCAAATTTTCGAGACAAGGTATTAAAACTGGTCAATGTATTGATCCGAGCCAGGTACACATAATTATGTTGTAGTTAAAAGTGCTATTTTGGTCAATAATTGGCGAGAGTCTTTTGTCGTAAAATAAGAGACTAGAATTGACCAAAAAGCCCTTAACGGGCGAACCGGGTAAACGACCGTTAGAGGTTGTTTAGAAACTTGTGGGTCGAAATGCCTAAAAATGGTTCATTTGCGTAAAATGACTAGTCGAAGGGTAAAAATTGGGATTTGGGGTTCCTTATGTTAAATCCACCACAAAAATAGTTGTGGTGGAAAATAATTAGTTAACTAGTATGGAAATGCAAGATGCGAAGGGAAAATGACGAGTTGGATGCTTAATGCACAAAAGTCATCTAAACGGGTCAAAATAAATTACGCGCGTAACTTAGGTGTTTGCCACGTACTTCACAAAAGTTATGAATCCGAGATAGAGGATTGAGTTAAACACTTTGGAATATGGTTTCTGATTAACTAGAAACAAGTTGGGAGGTCTTAAATTCAAACGGGTCAAAATGTTGATTTTGAGCAATAAGCCGAATGCTTAAAAATTTAGAATTTTATTAGTTTGAATGTCGGATTTTTACTCCATGAGATGGAGAATTACATTACGGTCGCGTAGGAAAAAGAATCACCTAAAACGGACCCGTAGATAAAAAGTTATGGCGTTTTAAAGTTGATTTTTGATAAATAAACATAGCTGGGCGAAATGCAGGTTTCAGAAGCAAACCTGCTGGAAATTGGACTTCCCCGCGGCACGCGACAGGAGACCAAAATCCGGGCGCGACACGCGACAGAACATGGGAATGCCGTCGCGACACGCGACGGCTTGATATTTTGGAAATTTGTTGCTAAACTTATTGTTGGCATATTTTGACCCACAAACTGGTTCAAACATGTTTTTAGATGCCAAATGACTAACTCAATTCATGTCTTATGAAATGTAGGTATATGGTACCGTAACGGAAAGACGATCAAGCTCGATGGAACGAACCGAACACACATCAAATGAAGCTTCCGCAGTTGTTTTAGTTTGTTTTATCAAAAGTGGATTTATGAAAACACATTCAATTATGTTTTGGAATGTTGTAAACATATTTAATTACTTATAACGTAAAAGTTTTTGTTAAGTGGCATTTTTGATATAAAATGCTTACTTTAATGTTGTAGAAATGTTAAAAATTACTACGGGTGTTACAGTATGCTTAATCAGATTTCTTGTTGATGATCATACAGTTACATGATCATACAGTCGATGATCATACAGGAGAGATCATACAAGTGTTGAACAGGTTTGAATACCTGGAAGTTGGTAGTTATAGGTGGTGATTTTTTAGTATAGAAACATAGAACAGGTTTCTGATTTTGGCGGGAAGGGTTTTGGAAGTTGCAGGGGGTAATGTTGTTTCTTAACACAAAGTACAGGGGGTAATAACAAAGGACAAATTAGTAATTTACTAGTGGGGGTAATTGTGCGACATAACATGAATGTTGGGGGGTAAAATTGAATGGTAATATAGTCATTTCAAGTTATAGTTAACATATATGTTAACAACTTTGACGCCGGGGTAAACTTGTGACATAACACCAAACGTTAGGGGGTAAAATTGCAATTATTTCCTTAGGGGGGGGTCAGAGTGCCAATTGGCCTAAACCCCAGGGGGTAAAATTGCAGTTTACTCTTTTTTTTAACATAAAGCATTTAAAAAGTTTATTTATTCCAGTAATCTGCCGAGATCCCCATCATCTTCGATCTGCATCCACCAAAACGTCGTCTCTTTGATGTCCTTGACCAATATGAACTGCGAGGTGGTCCTATTTTCAAAAACTATCATTCCAAAATGTTTTCGCACCTTCTTGGATTTCAAAATGTTTTCCCAGGCCACCTACCGAATTTTCCTTGTGTTCGACGAGCCACCCCAAAGAAACCTTCGAATGCCTTTTAAAATCTTTAAAACTCCTACTGGCGCTTTGAACAAGGATAACTAGTAGTTTGGAAGGTCCATCAATTAGGATGGTTGTTCCCATGGCTTTATAGCCTAGTGGTATCATGGAGGTGAGATAAGACTTTGAACCAATAGGTCCTGAGTTCGATTCTCACAAGGGGGTTTTTCCCATATTTATTGGGTTTCCTTCTGAATTGGTGCCTAGTGGAGATGGATATGATCGGGTGGTTTCGCTGGTGGCACGATGATACTCCAGTGGTTTAACAATGATCCAAATTTGCTGTTTAAAAAAATTTAGCATGGTTGTTGGAGGCAAGTGGTGAACATATCAAAGAAGTGTACTTCATCCTTGACCAATTTTACAAAATTACTTTTTTTAAGAGTAACCAATTTTATTTTAAAAATGACTTTAAATTGATATGACATGCATCCATCGCACCCATAAAAATGTTGTACATTTTCATAATTAAATGGCACACTACCTTTCATTCAGGTCAAATATTACATGACATGGTATAATTCAAAAGTCTGGCATATTAGAAAGATCTTAGAACACTACAGTTGCAAAAGATGTCAAGTTGGATACTTTTTGATATTGATTGAGCAGGCACAACTTCAACAAATATGGGTGCCTCTATAATCATACAAACAATTTGAATTTCTAAACTTACATATATCCATCCTTCAACTCAAAATTCCTACATGTTCTATGAACTCATATAAAATGTATATTCAATTCATATTTCATATTTCACCAACTCAGATCACAAAATTCACAGCTTTCTTCCCACATTTTTCAAAGTCGAAACGCTACCATGCCCTATTCTGATCTATCCCGAACTTTTGAACTGTTTGCGTACAACGGTAACAAAGAGTGGGACCCGTGTTTCCTTCTTCTGAAACACCGCCAGTAAATTAACAATATTGATGCGATGAATCCGATTTGTATCGCCCATCTGTACCAAAAAATACCCAAATGTTAAAAAAAAAATTATCTAATTTTTTAAACTTTTAGGAGATGATATAAACTTTTGAGCCAAAAACAGTATGTTTGACTACAAAAGTCAAACTTCTACCACATCTAGAACACAAGGAACAAAACTTAGCAAGGAGACAAATAAAATAAAGAGTAAAAAAGTACACGGATGGTCCTGTGGTTTACCAAGATTTTGGATTTAGTCCCCAGCTTTTTAAAAGTACACGAATGGTCCCTATAGTTTGCACTTTGTAACGCATTTAGTCCCCAGCTAACAAATCTAAAGGTTTCGGCAGGTCCAAGTTAGGGACTAAAGATGTTACAAAGTGCATACGACAGGGACCACCCATGTACATTAAGACAAACTTGGGGACTGGATGCGTTACAAAATGCAAACCACAGGGACCATCTGTGTACTTTTGGAAAGCTAGGGACCAAATCCAAAATTTCGGTAAACCACAGGGACTATCCGTGTACTTTAAAATAAATCTTGGATGATCAAGGCAGGATCAATAGAGGGTTTCTAAATATTTAAAAATTAAGAAACAATTTTTTTAAAGAAATATCAATTCGGATACTGCGGTTTTAACTCAACATACGAAGTAGCCATTACTAATCATATTCAAAGATGGTCATTATCATAAGTTACTTAAAAATGGAGGAATTAGTAAACAATTTAAAATGCAAAAAAATTTAAAAAAAAAATACTAATTTTGAACGTAAATGTCGGATCTTAATTTTACCTGTCTAAATCAAGAATCGGGCTGTAAACAAGTGTTTCCCATGTTGCTACAATGCCATGCCAAACGGGGTTGTAATAAAGAGACTCAGGTGACCAAAACATCCGCGTGTACGTCTCCAAAAATATAAAAAGTATCCACGCTCCGATTTCAAGCAAAATGAACTTTATGACAAAACGGCCCACAATCACCATGACAAGCGAAAAGGCCACCAACCAGTTAAATAATCTGTGATTATATTCCTTTATAAACAAAGACTTTGACTTTTCCATCATCTGCACAAATCCCAAAAAAATATGGTTATCAGTGTGCGGTTGCCCTTTGACATTTTGGAAGCCCGAAAGGTAAATAAAACTTGGGCCATTACTTTTTTTTAACCAGAGATGATGGATTTAAAACGTTTACTTATGAATGGGCCGATTTGGGTTGTATTCTTATCTCAAATAATAATATTTAGCTAACAAGAATAATGAGTCAACCAGGTTGACAATCACCCGAAGTCTATTTTTAAAGCATATAACCTCCTAGATCGTTTTCTTTCAAAGAATCAGATTATTATTGTAAAAAATATGTTTATGTATTCACGATTAACAAACCAACTATTTCTAAATAAAGAGTAAAATGCCATTGTCCCTGACGTTAGGTCAGTTTTGCGACTTCCGTCCAAAAGTTTATTTTTCCGCATCTAGATCCAAAAGGTTTGAAATCTTGCCATTTTCAATAGGCTCATTAACTCCATCCATTTTTCTCCGTTAAGTCGGGGGGATTTTCGCCTTTTTACTTAAATTATTTTTGTTTTTATTTAGTAAGGGCATTTTAAATGCTTGTGCGTAAAGTGAAAAAGACCGAATTGCCCTTTAAGTTAACAAAAAGACGGAAATACCCCTGACTTAACGGAGAAAAATGGATGGAGTTAATGAACCGGATGAAAATAGCAAGATTTCAAACCTTTTGGATCCAGATGCGCGGAAAACAGACCTTTGGAGTTTGGATGAAAGTCGCAAAACTAGCCAAACTTCACGGACGAAAATGGCATTTTATTCATAAATAAATAAAAAGGAGACAATAGAGAGTTTGTGGGTCAACCAGTCCCGACCCATTTTGATCTCTACTATATAGTGC
Source organism: Helianthus tuberosus (assembly GCA_030545235.1). Lineage (NCBI taxonomy): Eukaryota > Viridiplantae > Streptophyta > Magnoliopsida > Asterales > Asteraceae > Helianthus > Helianthus tuberosus. Next base: position 186,519,198 of record CM060354.1, read on the forward strand.
CCCATTTCAACGCAATCCTTTTCGCACTTTACACATCTACCTTAACATACATGTCTTTACAAACAACATCTAGTATATTAGTGACAATAACAAAATAAAGAAGAAATAAAGAATATGCTAACCTTCACCATTCGTTGCTCATATGTGGTTTTAGAAGGCCCGACGCACACTTTTTCAAAACTTTGGTTGCATTGAAGAAAACCAGCATTGAACTTGGCCATTGACGGTAGTCTGAGTACTTGAAGCTGGTCCATTTTGTCCTCACACAATGTATAAAGTTCCTCACACAATTTCGATGACTGATATTGGTTTGCCATAACAAAATTCTTAAACATCTGCCATAAAAAAAAATATTAATGAACACTTACAAAATATTACAAGTATCTTAATAAAGACTGTGTGAACAAACTCACAAAATGTTAAAATTCTTACCTTTGCAATATCTTCATCAAGTGTTTCAACCGATTTTTTGGCATGGTGACGACCGAAATGTTGTTCATCGAAAGATTTCAAAGATTCGGTTCTAGAAGCTTCATGGATGGATTGTAACGATTCTTCAGAAATCGGTAAAGTCACTTTTGTCATACTATCCTCGTATATCTTCAAACATTTCTCCAATATTTTTTTGTTAAATATCTCAACAAGAGACCCTGTCGATGGAATCTCACCCTTGTTTAAAGCTTCCAAAATCTGAACGAAAAAAACATACTTTTCCCGCGTTATTTGCGTTATTTAACAAAAAACACATAAATAGGAGGGTTCTAAATGGACATTGTCACATTGACTAAGAGCTTACATCTAATAAGTTAATTACATAATTACGTATATTATAGAAAGTGCACCTTTTCAAGAAAAGCTACAAACTCCTTCCCGTTAAGTGATTTGCCCTGTACAATCTTTGGACGAATAACAGATTTAACAACTTCTTTCAACTGTTCTCGCTTTCTAACGTAACTCTGATCGAGCTCCTCGTCTTTCAAGTCGCAAAGCTTTGTCCTTTGGAGATGTGGCTGCTCAGAACAAAGAATAAAAGTATTAAAAGATGTGGCAACCATCAAAAGAATACATGTTTTGGATTAATGTATGATTGTACGTACTACGTAGAGTCGGTAGAGGTGCCATTTTTGACCCATTAATTATAGAGTAAGTTTAAAACACTACTTACAAGACCTCCTTATCGTGCGACGGTACGCGACCACAAACATAACATGCGTAATTATGCAAATAACGTGTGTCCCAAGCCATGCGTAATTATGCAAATAACGAGCGTAATAAGGGTTTAACTCAACCCATGCGTAATTATGCAAATAACGTGCGTAATTATGTATATAACGTGGTTAATTATGCAAAGTTAATTACTATTGTGCCACCGCGTTCAATTGAAGGCCTAGATTAGATCAGATGTACAGTTGAGATGCCCGCGTAAGCATCGCATGATAAGGTGGTCTTGTACGTTAACCGGCCTCTTAATTATAAACGCGTCAACTCGGGTTATCTTTTTCTCTGGTGGGTCTAACCATATTTAATTTGCATAATCATATTTAACACATTAACCATTTATCGTACATAAAAAAGTGGACCGAGTGTTCTGGATCAAACCAGCTGACCACACCAAAAAATGACCCGTTTGACTCATCACCGAACCCACACTGTATTGACTCAATCAGATTAATGTTTGTAAAGACCGTACTTGAGGTAAGCTGAACGCTGTGCTATTGTCACCCATAATAGCTAGTGAGTCTCGAATCTGGTTAACCTATTTTAACACAAAAAATATAATTCAGGCATTAAATTATATAAGAGAGGCTTTGCATACAAAAATTTTAATAAAGTTAGTACCTGATCAATATTTTTGTCACCTGAAAAACAAGCCAGTAAAAATTTGTAAGAAAAATGATTATTAAAATAAATGTCAATTTACAGACATATTTCTAGCTTTAATCATGTAATTATCTCATTAACCATTTATATGATTCTGAATTTCTGATTATGTCACAATGAGCAAAACAGAAACACAAATCCAAATGCCGCCTTACTATTTTTTGCCATTATTAATGATTATAAAATATAAATAAGATTGATAAAGGGTCCTCTATTTAGATAATTGGCTGATAAAAAATACATCTATTTTAAATTTTTGATATATGAAAAAGAAGAAAACTAACCATTAGCGTTAGGAACATGTCGTAGAGCTTCATCCACCATTTCTTTTACAGACTTCCCCTCTGTAACAAGCCAAAAGTAATGTTAAACTTTAAGTCTATAACGCCAAACAAAAAAAAGAATAAACTTACGTAAAAAGTCACGTTGTATAAGCCACAGTAGTTTTGCTGGTTCAAACGCCACATCTTGCCCCTATAATTTTAATAACGTTTAATAAGACACAAAGCAAAACGTCACCTCACCGCAAGCTTTTTACCCTTATATTACGGAAAGAAGAATATACACTCGAAGAAGATATCCAAGTTGGTCAAACTTTACCTCGACTCTGTTCATTGACAAGAAGTTATAAAAAAAGTTAGTTTCAGGCTATATACATATTTAAACGATAACATGATCATCAAAGAGCATAGTGTCCACTTTGAATGAAAAAACTAACCTTCCGTAAAACTCTTCAGCAAGCTCAACGGCAAATGACAATCGCGATATATCAGCTTCGCGTATCTAAAAACATGAAGAAAAAAAGACGCTATTTATAGCACAATTTAAAAAGAACTAAGGAATGCATCAATGTAAAAACTAGTGCTACTGATTTAAAAAAAAAAGTGTTGTTAAAAATAAAAATAAGAGTAAAATGCCATTTTCGTCCCTGTAGTTTGGCCAGTTTTGCGACATTCGTCTAAAGGTTTGTTTTTTCGCATCTGGATCTAAAAGATTTGTAATCTTGCCATTTTCATCCGGCTCGTTAACTCCATCCATTTTCTCCGTTAAGTCAGGGGTATTTCCGTCTATTTTGTTAACTTAACAGGGCAATTTGGTCTTTTTAAGTTAAAAAAAAGACAGAAGTACCCCTGACTTAACGGAGAAAATGGATGAAATTAACGAGCCGGATGAAAATGGCAAGATTTCAAACCTTTTGGATCCAGATGCGAAAAAACAAACCTTTGGATGAATGCCGCAAATCTGGCCAAACCTAAGGGGGACGAAAATGATATTTTACTCTAAAATTAATAATCATAATAATAGGATAGAAAACATAACCTAACGATGTAACAAAGAGATAACTATGTAACAAAGACAAACTTGGCTCTTTTTTTTTTCATTTCAGAAAACAAAAAACGATGCCTTTCAAGTTTGAAAAAAAAAACTAATAAATAAATAGAAGAGAAAGGAAATTTAACCGTCTCAGGCAAGTTGTAGATGAGGACCGAGCTCAAAACTGTCGCAAGAGCAAATATTCTGGAAAAATAATCCATGGTTATAGATCACCAAAAAAAGGACAATAACAAAACTTTTATAACACCTGTCATCGTAGACGTTTGATTTCCCTATGCTTTCAAATCCCTCGGTATCGAGATAAAATACAGACGTTTTCACCCCATTAATATCCATTTCAACTGGAGTTCCCCATACCCATATTCCTATAAACAATAAACAAACTGTAAGCGCTATGAAAGCATTTTTAACTAGAAAACTTGCAAAAGATTATCTTTATTTTTAATACCGTCAATGTGACCAAAATTATAAATTGCACTTTTTCAAAGGTACAAATATATTTTAAATAAATTCAATTTTAAGTGAAAACTTCAGAATTTAGATCATACTTTAGGTATTTTAATAATAATAATACATCCTATGTCCCAGAAAAATAAAAGCAACATTTGACCTAACAAATAGTTCAAATGTTCGATAAAAGGGTATGAATAATAATTGAGTACCTAAAATACCGTTAATTAGACAAAAATGAGAACACTTGTGGATCATAATCAGTTTCAGATACGTTTTGTAATCTTGCTAATAGCCAAACAGATAAATTTAGAAAAGAATCATTTTACAGAAAGGAAACTTTGTATTAAATTACAAGAAATAGTAAATCCATTTTATCATATTGTATAATAAAATGAGCTCGACAGTAGAAGATTCCGGTGAATACCTTTCGTTTTTGTGTCACGCATGTGGCCAACACCAAAACCTGCAAAGTGTCACACACAAAAAAAAATTAAAAAAATCGAACTATGTGAAGTAAAATTGTAAAAAAGGACATACCTTCATAACAAGAAAGTGAGAGAAGTTGGTTAAGCGTAAAGGACTTTCCAGATCGATATGGACCAATCACCTATCAAACAAACATATAAAAAAATGTACAAAAGTAAATAAAAAAAGTTATGAAATATGAAAGTAGATAGATTATAAAGCTTACGGCAACCGCTGCAATAGGATTGGTTATTCTCCTAATAGCCTCCAGTCCTTCACTAGAAAGACGAAGTTTTGTATGACCAGGATCCGGTTCTATGATTGGAAATCTGTGAAAGCATAAGAATAGTAATTGTACAACAGATTTTTATTCTTACAATGTGGATTAAAATATGGAATTTGAAGTCAAGGATAATGCGTACATTGACCTAACAAGATGGTGAAATAATATGTTTATAATGCACATCCAAGCACCCCCTATATTTGTATCACTCTTATAACGCTATAAAAAAATTCCAAATTTTATCCCCAAGGCACTAAAATGGGAAAATCACAAGAATAGCCTTCGACTTTTCCACATTTCACAAATAGCCATTGGAAGCCTCTCCGTGAGCCTTTGACTTTTCCACATTTCACAAAAATAGACTTTTAGCCTTTGACTTTTCCAGATTTAACAAATAGCCATTGCAAGCCTCTCCATGAGCCTCCACACTGAAAATGAGGAGGTTGTAGCCCCTTTCAAAGCCGTTTCAGCGAACGCGAATCAGAAGGCGACACGTGTAAAAATAGGTCGAAGCGGCTCTAAGCTGTTTCAGCCTCCTCTAGAGAGGCTTCAGCTTTTTTTATATAGTTTCCACCATTCTCTAGATAATTTTAAAAAAATTACACCAAATTAAAGATTATTTTATCATCTTTAATTTGGTGTATTTTAAAATATATATATTACCGTATGAAAAAGTTATACCTGTTTAAAAATCATGGTGGAATAAATATAAAAAAATGAAAATGTTCAAGCCTCTCTAGAGAAGGCTGAAACGGCTTAGAGCCTTTAGAATACATGTGGCGCAATGTGGCTTAATGCTGAAAGGATTTTCAAAGCCACTACAACAGCCTCGATTTCGGTGAGAAGGCTCATGGTTGGGTTTCAGCCGGCTATTTTGGAAAAGTGGACCAGTCATAGGCTAATTTCGTTATTTTCCCCACTAAAATTGTATTAATATTACAGCGTTCGTGTGCATAACTTTTCGTTTTGGTAGATAAACGAACCCCTAAAATGATATTCAAGTTTAAACCCCCGGCCCCCTAGACCTATGAAAAGAATATAGAAACCCTAGTAATTTTATTCTACAATCTTGTAACTAACTAAAGGGCCTTTATCATTATATCATCAATTCGATATTTAAATCCAAAAGCAAATCAACAGTATGCCAAAATGCCATAGGTTAAATGCTTAATGCACTAAAAACCGATTTCTAAATCTCATATAGAGAATTAATTAACATCATATACCAATGGCATACAAACTATGCAACTCATACAGCTACTCATTAATAAATAAACATCCCAAATAAATAAAACAAAAACCAAACTCCTTTAACCAAGTAGATATGCATAAGTAACATTTATATTTCAAATCATTCAATTCCAAAGAATAAGACATTGCATACCAACTAACAGTGGCGAAGCTTGAGATTTCCGACAGCGGGTCGAAAACGTATATACCCAAAAATTTCTATACAAAAGCTACATACATAACACTACTGAGCGAAAATTTTGCCCCCCCGCCCCCCCCCCCACAACTAAACCAACAAATGTTCAAAACTATCAAAAACTACACTTAGACTTTGGATGTCAAACCTACAACCATCATGCTAACATAACCCAAAACAATACTCAAATCATTTAATGCCATAATAATCTGAAGCTTAAAGCAACCCAATTAAAATCCAAAATACCATCCCAAATTCATGCACTATCCCATCCCCAAATTCATGCACACACACACACAAAAAAAAAAAAAAAAAAAAAAAAAAAAACAGAACATAAAGATGAAGAAATCACTCACGCTTGTCTGAAATCATCAATAGCAAACACCCCACAAGGGGATAATAAGAAGTATAAGACAACAAAATTCAAACCGATCCACCATAAATTCTTCGACATTGACCCGACCCGAATGAAGACGTTATCTTGCAAATGCCATAAAGGTAAATCAAGAAAAGGGATCTTGGAAACCTAATTTTGGAAAAAAAGATAGCGAAAAGGGTGAAGTAAGATCTGGGTTTTTCAATATGATGATGGGGTTGTAGAAAAGATTGTGTTTTTATGAGAAACTCGGATTTCAGATGACAAAAAGGAGAAGAGTGTGTTTGTTGATGTGATGTGAAGAAGCTTGACTAATGTTTTGATTTTGAAGAAGAAATTGTGAACGTTTCAGACAGATTTCGTCTACCGGCATTTGAATCGCAAGATGTGGATCGTAAATTGGGATGGTAAATAAATCAAAGATTATGATTTTTTTATTTATTTAGAGTTAATTACTGTTTTTGTCCGTCTGTTTTATCAAAAATCACTATTTCAGTCCATTAGTTTAAAAATTGTGATTTCAGTCTCTGTGGTTTCACTTTCGTAACCATTTCAGTCCACCTCCGTTATTTATTCTGTTAAGTACACGTGAATTGACCATAATGCCCTTATTAATAAAAAACAAAAAGATATCTAAATAAGTTAATTATCGTTTTCGTCCCTGTGGTTTGTCAAAAATCACTATTTCAGTCCATTAGTTTAAAAAATCACTATTTCAGTCCCTGTGGTTTCACTTTCGTAACCATTTCAGTCCAGTCTCCTAACACCGTCTATTTTACCGTTAAGTTTTTAATGAAATACCTAAATTACCCTTGTGTTAATTAAATATGGACTTATATGATTTTATTATTGGATTTATATGATTTTATTGTTGTATGACATATGAACTTAAATTGGATTGTAGGGTTCGACCCACCATGGCTTCAGTAAAAGTAGAAGTCTGGCACTAATTTTACATATATGGTTTCAAAATTTTAATTTTGGATTTTAGAACAGGTGAGCATTATTTTTCAAAGTTATTATGTTAATTGATGCTGCTAGGAAGATATTAATTTGGGTGGGGTAATGGGTCGCCGGACATTAAGAGGGTGGGGTTGTGATGCCGGAGAAGATGACCGGAAACTTTTGCCAGAAATGAGAGCAGGGATGGAGTGGGATGGGGTAGCATGGGGTTGTGTTTTAACAAGTGTGTCCTAGAATACAATCTTTTAAATTTCTATGGTTTTTTATTTAATTAACATAGGAGTAATTTAGGTATTTCATTAAAAACTTAACGGTAAAATAGACGGTGTTAGGAGACTGGACTGAAATGGTTACGAAAGTGAAACCACATGGACTGAAATAGTGATTTTTTACAAACCACATGGATGAAAACAGTAATTAACTCATTTAGATATCTTTTTGTTTTTTATTAATAAGGGCATTATGGTCAATTCACGTGTACTTAACAGAATAAATAACGGAGGTGGACTGAAATGGTTACGAAAGTGAAACCACAGGGACTGAAATCGCAATTTTTAAACTAATGGACTCAAATAGTGATTTTTGACAAACCACAGGGTCGAAAATAGTAATTAACTCTTTTATTTAAGTTCACGAAAGTTTTTTTTTTTTTTTGAATGACAATCTTTTTGTGTGTTAGTGACATGACGGAGTTTCGGGTGGTATCAGTTTTATTTGAAATATTACTGGTATGTTGTCGGCACTTGGTATAGCAATTGGCGTGTGTTTTACATTGATCAAAAACCATAAAAGCGAATACCAATAGTGATATTGTTTGGACGGTATTAGTTCAGTTCATCACGATACAGGTAGGAGGGTTGGCACTTGGTAATACTATATTAAGAATACAACTTCGTTTTCAGTGAAATTGATACCGAAACGTCGAGAAAACCATAAAAACGAATGTTGGTATCGGTCCGGATGTTGTGTGGATGATATTGTTTTTGTTCATCATGGTAAAGAAAAAAATCGCTTATATTTGACTCATTCTAACAAAACTTTTATAGAAACGTGGATAAAAATAAAATGTCACATAGGTATAATCAGAATTTTATAACACATTATATTATATTATTAGAATGACGAAAAAGGTAAATGACGTTACTTTATAAAAAACCCAAACCATGTGACGGTTTTGATGGCATGTACATTGTGCTTCGATTACTTGTAAAGTATTATTCACAATTCGGTTTTGAACAAAGTTTATATCAAGATATAGATTAAAAAAATAAGCATGTCGTAATACGGGTGAGCAGAAAACCAAAAAAATCGCACAAAAAACCGGAAAAAACGAACCAAAATTATCAGTTCGAATTCAGCTTTGCATTTTATGAAAACCGAAAAAACCGAACCGAACCGAATAACCAAAAAAGTTATTTTTAATGTTTTTATATACTGATTTAAAAAGTATGAGTGTTATTCTTGAATGTTAAGTATTTATAATAAGAACATTGGCATGTTTATTTATCTTTGAAATAATTTACCATGGAGGAAACCCAATATCTATTGCCTATCACAATTTACCATGGATGCACAATTTTGAATCGTATGGGACATATAGAAACCCATGTTATTTTGGAGAAGAAAATGAAGAAAGAGAGTTACCACTACGTCATGATATTAATGAAGATGAGGGTGATGAAGAATACATCCAAGAAACGCAATTTGGTCCTAATTTGAAAGGAATACAAGTTGGAAGTGAAGAGCGTGTAGAGGAGATTATGGAAAACACTAAAGGCAAGAAAAAGGGAAAATTCGCTAACCAGACCAACTGAACGGAAATGAGTCCCGAGGAGGAAGAAATGTTGGCTAAAGCACACCTCTACGGATCGTTGGACCAGTTAAAAGGAAACCATAAAAGAAGAGGTGGGTTGTGGAAAACGGTCCACAAACACTTCGTCGAGCTTGGGGGTAGTGCCGACCGAATGCACGATCAACTAATCTCAAACTGGAGTCCAATGTTGATAAAAATTAATTGGTTCAACGGCGTTACATTCAAGTGGTAAAAAATATAATTTATTTTAGAGTTAATAGCCAAAATGGTCCCTGAGGTTTGCTCACTTTTGCCACTTTAGTCCAAAATCCAAAATTTTTAAATCTAGGTCCCTGAGGTTTGCATTTTGTTGCCATTTTAGTCCAAATTTCAAAAACCCTCTTTTTGAGTGTTGAAACCTGATTATTTTGTCCTTTTGTGCAGGGGCATTTTGGTCATTTTAATTTTATTATAATAAACCCATATAAAAAACAAACCCATATCATCTTTCAAAGCAGATCAACTCTCTCTCTCTTCCCTCTCTCTCTAGCACCACCACCACCACCGCCACCTCTCTACACCTCCTCTCTCTCTCTCACACTAAAACACAGATATATAACATAGATACACTCTCTCTCTCTCAGTTCTCTCTCTCTACACAGATCCGGGTAGTGAGCAACAATGTTCTGTCGTGCCATCGGGTACCCAAATCATCCCCAATCTTTCATACCTAAACCCTAACGATATCGATCTCGATTCCACTTACCGTTACCCACTGTACATCATTCTTCCACAATCCATCAGGTACACCCACTTCGTATATTCATCAATCAATCAATGAACATCAACACCTGCAACTTAGCCATCGTGAACGAAACACCCAACAACACACAACCTGCAAGTCTGCAATGAACATCAACACCTGCAACTTAGCCATCGTCATCCCCAAAAAAAACCATAACAGCAGGCTTGACAAAAAAGGGACTTGATTCTCAGCAGCCTTCATACAAGCTTCACACAACCTGCAAGTCTGCAATTAAATCAAAACGATCAAAAAAAACCCTAACATCGTCTTCAATCAAATCGATCAAAAAAACCCTAACAGCAGCCTGCAAGTCTTCCACAGCCTGCAATTAAATCAAATCGATCAAAGTCACCTTCATCACTACAGCCGCTGCCAAAACTTCGAACCTCCTTCATCAGCATCAATCAATCAGTTGTTCATCTTCATCATCGACAACTTCAGCGATTCATCATCACAACTTCAGCGATTCATCATCACAACTTCAGCGATTCATCATTGGAGTTCCTTTCTCTCTCCTCTCTCTCTCTGCTCTCCTGAACATACATGTGTGTAGGCCTGAAATTGGAGTGTCGGCTGTCACCGGAAGACGGCGATGGTCGCCGGTAAACGAGGAAGGAGGTGTGGGTGTGACTGTTGGATGGGACGACACCGGAGTGGTGGTGGTGAAAAGGGGGAGGAGGTGGCGGCGGTGGTGGTGCTATAGAGAGAGAGCTGATCTGGTTCTTGATCTGCTTTGAGATCTGGGTTCTTGATATGAGTTTTTATAATAACTCATAAAAATGACCAAAATACCCCTGCACAAAAGGACAAAATAGGTTGGTTTCAACACTCAAAAAAGGGGGGTTTTGGATTTTGGACTAAAATGGCAACAAAATGCAAACCTGAGGGACCCAGATTTAAAAAATTTGGATTTTGGACTAAGAGTAAATTACAAGCTTTGTCCTTTATGTTTACACCAAATTGCAGGCGTTGTCCTTTAGCGCAAAAGTTGACAAGTTTTGTCTTTAATGTTCCAAAATCTTGCACGTTATGTCCTTTAGGGCAAACCAAGTTAGTTTTTTATGTTAAATAAATGTATTTTTGTAATTTCAGAAGACAAATGAGGGTAATTTTATAATTTTATCTATTTAATTAAAAATTAAAAAATTAAAACATTATACCCCCTTTCTCTTTCAGTCTCCTCTCTTCTTTCTCTCTCTTCACTCTCTCTCAACTCTCTATTCACAAAAGATTCACCGGAAAAACTCAACACCACCTCAAACTGTCACCACTCTCCACCACCGTCAACACATCACCGCCACCATAAGCATCCATCTATAACCACCACCATCGTTCATAAACAAAACCCCTAAATCACCACCCTCGTGAATCTGCTACTAGCTCTTCCGGTGAACTTTCGGCTTATGAGAAACAAGATCTACAGAACAAAGTCACGAAATTGTTTTCGTTGTTAGATGTGGTAAATCATAAATGCCCGTTTTACCTTGAATGTATTTACTGAATATTACTTATGAGTTATGATTACTAATAAGGTAATGTTGGCATATAGGTAGATAAAAAATACAGAGAATATCATCAACAACTGCGAATCGTTGAAGCGGTGTTAGATGTGGTTTCCGGAAGCGGAGCTGCACGTCCGTACACCGCACTTGCACATCAAACAATTTCAAATCGATTGAATCGCAACAGCATCCCAAAAGAACCCGAATTTCGAATCATAACCCGAACCGGACTTGTCATACTGAACCGGCGGGGGAAGAACCGGCGGGGCCGATTTGGGCTGCGGCGGCTGAATCAGCTACTGGGTTTTAACCGGAGAAGATTCGAATGAGGGTTTTGGTGTAGGAGGAGGCGTAACAAAGACGGTCTACGGGCCGATCTTGCCGATCATCGGTGGTGTCGCCGGTTCTTTGTTGATCGACATTTTTAATTGGAATAAATGAAGATTTTTGGGCAAAGTTTGATTGGGTTTTTGAGGAAAAGATTTTTAATTGGAATAAACGAAGATGTTTGGGCAAAGTTTGATTGGGTTTTTGAGGAAAAGATTAAAGAGATGTGTGAAAGTGAAATTGAAAGTGAAGTTGGAATCTTGAAGTAAAGGGTTTGGTTTGGATAGTAAAGTGTTGAAGCAGAAGCTTCATGGGATAGACAATGAAATATTTTTGTTTTATTTTTTAAAGGGTTGAGAGGGAAATTACCATTTTACCCTCATGTGCATTGCACATGGCAGTTTTTAACTGAGATTTCTAACCATGTTTGGCCTAAAGGACAAAACGTGCAAGATTTTGAAAGATTAAGGACACCGCCTGTAAACTTTTGGCCAAAAGGACATCGTCTGCAATTTGATGTAAACATAAAGGACAAAACTTGTAATTTACTCTTGGACTAAAGTGGCAAAAGTGAGCAAACCTCAGGGACCATTTTGGCTATTAACTCTTTATTTTAATTAACTTTAACTTTTCATAGTTTTATAATTGAACTCGTATATTATCATTGTTTTTTAAACATATAGGAACACATTCTTAAAAGCGGGTGCAATGATGTCGCAACCCCCGACCCCTGCCCGGGAGCGGGTGCCGCGAGCCGGTCAGATGGTATCGGTGTTTATTAATTTGGCAGGGGAAAACTTTCATCAGGACCGTAGTTAGGAATATTTTATCTGAGTTAAAACACCAAACTTTTATAATAAATAAATGGGGATAAAACCCAAGTTTCATTTGACAATACATTTGTAGGGATAAACCCTAGTTTATGGAAAACAAAACTCCTTTTTATTTAGGTAACTTTTATAGCCACTTTTCCAAGCCTTCAGTGCTCTCTAGCTGGCTTCTATTGGCTTTCACATTGTGTTACCTGAAACGCGTTTTAAAAATATTTTATCAGCAAGAAATACTGGCGATTATATTACAATTTGTAAAACCAGTTGTTACACATTACAGTATTAAGGGCGATTACAATGTTTATATCTACACAATTACTCGTTCAGTAAGTGTCACTCGACGGATCTGTGACTATGGTCATATCACACATTGGATACCCGTGCCCAATTGTGAAGGTTATTAAGTACTATATACAAACCCCCATAATACTGGCAGCAATTGTAGAATTACAAAGACTTAATCACTGTAATTGTATTTGAAAACATTTTGACTCACAAAAAGAGTTTATAAAAGAGGATGTACTCACTTTGTTGACTTAGGTGATACTACTATAGCTTCCTGGTGATTCTCCTGGTTATTATCTATTAAAATTAAACAATGCACACGTGTTAGTAAAATAACCTAAATCATATTAACCGTACAACTCGAGACAGAACTCCAATGACTGAGTCAGGCAGAGCCTTGACATGCATTACGGAGTCCTAGATCAATCAGGTGTAACACGAGACAGAACTCCAACGACTTAGTCAGGAAGAGCCTTGACATGCGTTATGGAGCCCTAGATCAATAGTGTAAGGTAACAAATAGGGTTATAATACTTACAATGAGGCAGAGCTTCGCTTTATAGGGGTATAATTCCCGAGTATAATAGCTAACAGAAAGTTGAGAGAGAATTCAAAAAATGAACGAGGAACAAATGAGGCCTGAAGCCTCTATTTATAGGCTTGACGGACGGCGAGTCGCGACCCGCGTAAGGTTTGGCTTCGACCTTCGCGGCCCGCGAGAGAACATGTGTCGATTATAACTTTAGCCAGTCATTGGCCTAGCTACACTGAGTCATTGGACATGTGGCGCAATGCCTTGTCCATCACACAAGGCCAGTCGCATTTTTTATTCGAGTTCCTAAGTGTATTCTGGTCCTCTCTTGGAATCCCATTTCCCTTTGACTGTTGGTGCATATTGGTGACAACAGCTTAGATTTGGTCTTTGGATATCTTGTAATTAGTTAAATGATAAACAGTTACCGGGTTTAGCTTTGTAATAGTTTGGTTATAGAGTTTGGGCTAAACAAAACCCAGTTGGGACAAGGGTGGACGAAATGGGCCTTGCCCATGTAGGAAACTCTAGCCCAAGTAGCAAACCTTGTGTTATATAAACAAGGTTAGGCTTTAGGGTTTAGGTTAATCAGCCAAAACAGAGTTTGAGAGAGATTTCGTGAGAGACTTAGGGCTTGGACGAAATTCTGTGTAGTTAGGGTCTTGATTGATTGTAATCAGTTTGATAGATAATCAATAAAGATCCAGTTTGAAAGTGATTTCTGTTTCTACTCATTCTGCTATATTCTGATCAAGAGGATTCCGCACTCTTGATTAGATTGACAATTCTGTGAAGATCCATACATCAATGGGACCTACAATTGGTATCAGAGCATTAGGCTCTTGAAGGCTCGGTTCAGAATTGTGTTCTGCAGAGACAGGGAGTTTTTCGAATTTTTTGTTAAACTTGACAATTAGGGTTTCGAAAATTTTTTGTTTGTTTGATAAAATTTTTGAATTTGTTGGCTGTTTTGATCTTCTGGTTTGTTTGGTGTTTTGCAGGTTTTCAGGAAAGTTGTGGTTGATTCTGGAAAAGTTGTTGGCTGAAATTCGAAAACTGTTCTTGGTTTTTTTCATTAAGTTCATCAAATTTGGGTAAAAAGTTTGCTGATTTGCTGTTTCGATTTTGCAGGAAGTTGTTAAGAGAATCAGAAAATCATCAAAATTTTCAAGAAGATTGAATTTCCAAATTTACAGACCAGCGAAATTAATACACTGATCTGAACCTGCGAAATTAACTGACCAGCATAATTGTCAGCGAACTTAATTGTCAGCGAACTTAAAATCCAAAGGCGACTTTGGTAACCGTATAATTTTCCTCAGCGAAATTATTACGGTTTTCGGCGACTTTACTGGTCGTTGTAATAGCGAAATTGACCAGCGAATTTAAAATAATAGCAGCGAAATTGACCTGTTCAGCCATATAACCAGCGAATTTAACCAGTTCAGCGAAATAACCAGCGAAATTGATCTGTTGAGCGAAATTGATAGCATATTTAAAGTGGTGGAATTTTAGTTGGCAAGCATCGATAAAATTTCAGTGTTTTGCAAATAGAAATTGATCAGTAGCTCGTTTCTCTAAACCGTCTGCACCGTTAAATTCCTTGCATTTTTAGGGTTAAAAAAAAAGTCGAACATGACTCTGGAAAATCCCGAATTCGGTTTTTGACATTATATATCATTGGATTTGTCTTTTCGAGACGATTCTAAAGGTGTAAATTGGTAACCACTGTTTTCGGAGATATTTTGTACGGTTTTACCAGTCTGTTGCGTTAAAATGTCGAACATGACGAATTTGAATGCACCTAAGATGATGAAGGTGGAGAATTATCTTACATGGAAGGCCAGCTTCCAATCATTCATTGAATCTCAGGATGCACGAATGTGGATCTGTATCGAAGATGGGTACACAAACCCAACACACGATTATGAGGGCAGACCACGTAGAACAGACTATGTGAACATGCAAGAGGATGATAAAAAGATGTATGAGGCTGAAAAAGAGCCTTGGTTGAAATAAAGATGTCATTACCTGATAGCATCAAGCATACCTTCAAAAGGTACACAAATTCAAAGGATATGTGGGATGCATTGGAAAAGAGGTATCAAGGAAATGAAGATGTCAAGAGGAATAAAGCTGCGATCTCTACAGCACGAGAAGGGTCAAATGATTTGAGTGTTCATCTGGAAGATAATGAGCATGCCACTCAGGCATTCATGGCAGAGATAATGCCAGTTGATGAGGCTGAAACTACTGTGAATGATGCTGAAGCTAAAGTGGAGAATGCTGAAGCAAAAGTGGAGAATGCTGAAGCAAAAGTGGATGCTGAAGTAGAGAAAGAGAGTGAAGCTGAACAGGTTGTTGCTGATGAAACCTCAGAAGTTCATGAGAAAGAGGTACAATCTAATTCTGTATGTTTGAGATGTCGTGAACTACAGGGTGAGGTTGACAGGTTGTCAACACAAAACCAAAGTTTGATAAGCGAGATGTCTAACATTAAAGAGTCAAACTTTTTTGCTAAAAGAAATGAATCGTCATACTTGAAGAAGATAAAAGGTTATGAAGCTGAAATTGAAGCTTTAACTTGCAAACTAAATGAAAAACTTCAAGTCATAGACTTAGCTCATGACATGATGGCTGAGAAAACAAAAGAGATTTCTGAAAAATGCAAAGAGTTGTCAGATGCACAACTCAAAATTGTTGAACTTGAAAAGAAATTGAGTCAATTCAGAGATTCGTCTTTTATAATGAAACACATGATGGGTGGGTTAAAGAAGAGTAATGACAAGACCAGTGTGGGCTTCCAGGGCTTTAATGAAGTTCCACCTCCTTTTAGTCATGACTATTCTTTCCTGCCTAGTGAAGATGATCTAGCAGACTTTATGGCATCTGCACCAAGTAGTTTCGGATCCACATCAAGTCAAGGTGATGGATCTGAGAGTGATGATGCTAAGAAGAACAATAACAGGGAACCTTTGAAAAGGAAAAATTCACCGCCTAAGAATAAAAATCAAGCTTTTGTTAAAAAGATTAATTTTGTTCAAGGTAGTGATATGAAAAATGAAACAAATGTTATTGAAAATGAATCAAATGTAGAGTTTGCTAAAAATAAAAACAAAGAAAAATCTGAATCCAAGCAAACTAAACAAGGTTAATCCAAGGGATCATCACCATCTGATAAGGGATCTACCTCAGAGACTCCAGCTAAGAAGTCTTTGAAAAGGAGATCGTGCTTCAAGTGTCACATCAAAGGACATGTAGCTAGCTGTTGTCCTAACAAAAAGAGTGAAGCACAAGTTAGTGAGAGGAAGAGAGAGAAGTCACCAGAGAATAGTGGTGATAAACAGGAGAAGGAGTCTAACTCTCCAAAGAAATCTGCTCCTAAGCAACCAGAGAATGTTGCTGTTGGTGTAGATAAGGCTGAAAAAGGAACTCCACAAGTTCCTCATTTTCAAAGAAATCAACCAAGATTTCAGCCTAAATCTCTGCCCGGCAGATATGAGAGACCTAGAAGCAGTTCACCAAGAATGAACAATTATAATTCTAATAATTTCAGAAGTCAAGGTCAATATCAAAATCGATACCAATATAATGGTGGTCGAACTTTTTATAACAATGGCTTTAGAAATTACAACAATCATGCTTCTTGGAATCAAAATTCAACATACCAAAATCAAAATTTTCAAAGGTCAAATAGTCCAAACACGTATAGGAACCCTCAGGACCAGAGACCTTATGGAAATCAAAACCCATTTCCATCAACAGGTCTGAGATCCAAGACTCCAGTTAGGAGTAATGGATATTGGATGGATGTTCAAATAGTTGGTGAATTTGGACGACCCAAGACCATTAAGGCTTGGGTCCCCCAATCTAACTAATTTCTTAGTTGGTGTGTGCAGGAGCTGCTAAGGAGGATTATCAACTTATGTTGATAGTGGCTGCTCTAGGCACATGACGGGGATGTGAGATTGTTGATATATATATGTTAAATGATTTAAATTGAAGTTCAAAGTGCTGAGTCGACACACTAGATAACCTGGCAGATCTTTATACTAAAGCATTTGACAGGGCTCGCTTTGAACATTTAGTCGAACTCAACGGGATGAGGAATCCTGAATAACTGGTTTTTCATAAGAATTTTTGTAAATAGTTTACTGCTTTCTTAAAAATAAAAAATACAAAAACATTTAGAAAAATAAAAAACATAAACAAATATAGAAAATAAAAATGTGTTGGTGCACACATCTGTCGTCTTCGTCTTATATCGAGTCTCAGTTCGTTGCGGATATGATTCAACATGATGTCATCATATACAATGATGACATCATCAATATAACATCATCAATGACATCACCTCACAAGAAGACAAAGCAATTTATGTCAGATTGTTATAATTTTTTATTTCGCTCGTATGTAACTTAGTGGTTTCGCTCATAGGGTATAGGGGGGTTTCGCTTATGTGTCAATCAGATGGTTTCGCTGTACATAAGAGCGAAATCATCACACTATAAATAGGTGCACATGTTGTTTCATTTGGTACGCATCTTCCAGAACTGTAACGAAGTGCTGCCGGATTTCTGTCAGGTTGTAATCAATGTTAAACGCAATATAAGAGACAGATATTAAATTATCAAGCTGTGTTTGTGTCCGGTTTACTGATTCCGCCTTTAAACTGGATGTAAAACTCTTCGAATCGACTCAATCGGGTCAAACAACGATCCAACAAGTGGTATCAGAGCTAGTGAAGAAGAGTTCTATACAATTCAGCCGATAATTCTGTTTCTACACTATTCTTTTTCGAAAATCAAAACTTTTTACGGTCAGAATCGGTTCAGTTTTACACATCTTGCTCGGAATCTTGTAGTGACAAATCCTTGAAAGTTTCAAAGCTAAAATCAACCTAAAACTTAGGATTTTTGAGGTTTCGCTCGTATGGACTCGTGCAAAAAGTGACGTCATCAGTTGATTTCACTCATAGGACACTTGGTGATTTCGCTTTTATGAACCAGTAATTCAGTGATTTC